>CM046882.1:548800629-550214851 GCA_025667525.1 Glebionis coronaria
CACACACCAAGTTGTTGGCGACCGATGTACGAAGAGCCTACCGGAAGTGGTATGCTCGCTCTTTGGCAGTACCTGCTGCTGCGCCAAGAAAACTAGCCAAATGAAGAAAGCGCTGCATGAACTCGTTGTTGTTCTCCACAGCTCTCTGTCTGATCCCATGGTACTCCCTCTTCAGCTTGTCTTGCTCAGCCTTGGGAAAGAACTGTCCCATCACTAACTCCCTGAACTGAGCCCAAGTCAAACTAGCCACCTAATCATCACCTCCCTCAGACTGCTTCAATGCCTTCCACCATGATAGCACATCACCTTCGAACCTGTAACAGGCCAACCTCGATTTAAAGACGGGGTCACAGCCCATTGCATCGAAGATCTTCTCAATGTGAGCCAACCAGCTTTCAGCTTTACTGGGGCTATCTGTTTTCTGGAAGGATCGAGGGCATAGATTATTGAATCTCTCCAGCCATGTGACCAATGTTGTTGGAGGAGGAGGAGGTATTGGGTGTTGTTGCTGATTGTTGGCAGCCTGCACCTTAGCCCTGATTTCGTTCCTCAGCTGAGGAAGCATAGCTTGCATCGCAGCTTGGACTGCTGCATTGAGTTGTTCCTGCTCGCTTGTGAGAACCATCTGACAGTATAACATAAAAAAATACATGATTAAACTGATCAAAACATAAAATATATACATGAAAAAAAATTATACCAATAAATCATGAGAAAAAGTTTATGCAGGAAAAACTAGTACATGAATGCGGAATGCAGATTTATGAAAACTTTTATATGCGAGAGTGAACGCCTATGGTCAGTTCACTCAAAACAAAATACATGGCAAGGGGACGCCAATGGGTCGGTCCCAAACTTAAAATTTTCGATAAAAACACATGCGACTAAATAGGGCCAGTCCTGTACCAACCATTACTTAGTCATGAACCTACGACAATGACATATATATGAATGCATGAAAACAATCAATGCATGAAACCGACTGTCAGTTCTAGGAAGATGATAGTGACTACCCACAAATCACAAGTCGTGTTTTGAGAGCCTACAGGTCGAAGCCTTGGCTCTGATACCATAATTATAACACCTCATTTTGATAAATGGAATGTCACGCGTGATTATGGCTTGTCATCAAAGCATACAAGGATAAATGTCTTAAACATTACATGACCATAAAGGAAATACCAGAAACAAACATCGGTACCCCAAAGTAAAAGCTCATCACACACAGTCATAAGTACTGTAAATGAAAAGGACTAAATAATGTCCATGGAAATGAGTAGCAAAATGTATGAAGAAATGCATAAAGTAATGAAGGCTAGAAAGTTTCCAATCCATATGCACGTACACTTAAAGTCTACGAGCGTCCCTGAGTACCTGCCGTTTTGGGAACATGAAAGGAAAACGGCTGAGCATAACGCTCAGTGCACGGATATACAAGCATAGAATGAATAACATAAGCATATACAACATATAGCAGCGGAATTGATTAAGTCCTGGAAAACCTGGTATGACTTAGTAAAACTGGTTTTATAGTTTGAAAAGCCTTATGTTTATCTTATAAAAATTGTTTAACATGTTTACCATTAGCCAATATAGGTCATGACATATCAACGTGCATGAATACTTGGAGGGGTGACCTTATCATGCAATTAGATGGGTTGCCTCTAATTAATATAAGTTTGGGTAGGAGGGAGCAGCTCCTTGTGAAGGATGCAAGGCACACACCACATTCACCTGAATAATCTGTAAAAACATGTAATCTAGGATGCACCCATATGCCCCACATGATAATATAATAATTATGGCCAAAAGCTGAAAGGGACGCCACGAGCTATCACTCCGCCGTGGTGAAGTCATAACACTGGTGCCTCCAGTGTTATGGTTATGGTACCTCCATAACTAGGTAAAACTGGTCATGCATGTATATGGCTTAGGCATTTAATTAAACATAAGCAAATCAAAACATATAAAACATATACTGGGAAAACAGTTGGCTGCATACGGGGAATCCTAATAAGGAAAGAATGTCCATACTAAAAGGACGGAGAATCCATACCTTATGTCCAGTGAACGAAGAAGACAAACGGAAGAGAGTCCTACTTCGATCTCACTAGTGCTACATAAATAGTATACGTGTATAAGTGTTCTGATTACTGTGTACATAACTGGTTCTACATCATGTTTTAGCTTGTTTCATATGTTCATGTCTTGTTTTACTGCTTTTATCGTTATGCTGTGTTTATCATGTATTCTGGATATTTTGGTTAAGTATTACTGGTATTTCTTATATTATTATACTTTTTGTGTAATAATAAGTAACTTTCTAAAAATAACAGGTTTCCTAAAATAGAAAGTTTCCAAAAATAGAAAGTTTCCAAAAAATAGATTAGCTGCTTAAAATACATAAGTTTCTAAAAATAGAAAGTTTCCATAAATAGATTAGCTACTTAAAATAAATAAGTTTTTAAAAATAGAAAGTTTCCATATTTAGAATAAGCTGGATTATTAAGCTAATAATATAAGCTTAAGTTTTACTGATTAATATTCTAAGTCATGTGATTAATAGTATTGTTTATTAATTAATACATGTAAATTAAATAAACTATATGTTATAAGATTTAATTAAATATAGCATGATTTAACTAAATTATGTTGATCCCAAACTTAGATCGATTTAGCTTTATGTATACGAGATTAGATCAAGTTATACACGTAGAGAAACCTTTGTATATGTATAAAGTAATCTAAGTGTTATGCGGAATTAACACTTAAACAAGAACACACAAAGAGGTAAACAAACTTTCACTTGATTGAATATAACGAACTTGCTTACAATGAAAGTGTTTAACGTATGAAAACTTATATTGAACAATAACCTAAAGGTCTTTTTTTATAAACATAAGAAGCCTTGTACAAGAGTCTACGTATCAACTATTCTAGGTAAAGATAATTATAAAAAATACAATATTGAACTTATCTTTACTAGAAACAAACTAGAAACAATATACGCGTAGACTAAATCTTTCCATCAGTGCTTGTCTTCAACCTATCAACGCTTGACTTCTTCTTGTCAACGCTTGATCTGTCAGCGTTTGTTTTCTTCCTATCAACGCTTGTTTTCCTCTTGTCAGCGCTCAAGTGGACTGGCTATATTTTATTCCCAACAATCCTCCCCTAAACTTGATATCTACTCTAGTAATCAAGTTTATGAATAAACATTAAGAACTCGGAGGAATCTTACAAACTTGATCATATTGGAAATAAATATGTATGATCAAATCTTTGGCCACGTCACTTGAATAATCAATCTCCAACTGTGTTGTCTTCATCTTCTCCAAGACTTCCTTGGACATGGAATACTGACCATCTACAAGTAGATACTCAACAAACTTTGTAGAACTCAAATAATATACACCAGCAGCTGAATACAGACGCCATTGAAGACCACTGAGGTCATCTTCAAGATCCTTCCAAACAGCAGGATCTTCATCTCTTGGTCCACACATTCTCTTGAATGTTGACCATAGTTTTATTGCATTGACTGAAGTAGGAGCTTCAGTCTCATACTTGGCCTCTTACAACCTCCAAAGGTCTACCAAGTCTTCTCTATCAAAACTTGCAAAGAGAGATATAAGTGTGGTAAAAGTGTGAACCTCTTTCCCATACATGCCAATCTTCCAAAACCCACATTCATCTTCTTCATAGCTTATAATAGGGTTCTGGAATCAAGAGGTAACACTTGTACCATATCTGAAGCTTCCAATGGTGAGAGCTTGATGCTCCTTCTTATAACAGCTTCACTAGGCACCAATCTATCCATATCTTTAGGAAGCTCAAGAGAGACTCCCTTCTTTAAAGGTCTGGGAACAATCATTACCTTCTTGAGCTCTATCTCTTCTGCAAGTTCTTCTTTCCTTTCATCAGAAAGAAGCCTTAGAGTGTTTTCTTCCTGCACTCTTACCCAAATGGGATAAGCTTTGAACTCCAATTCTTCCAAGGATAATCCAATCAATTTCTTATAGGTCCATCCTGTTCCATGACACCTGAGTAGCATGTAGTACAGCTCCCTTTTATCCTTTTTCAGCATTGAGAGAATATTGCTAGCTTTGTGTTTCAGAATTACCTTGCAGTCTTTTTGTACTCTTAGAAGAATCTCCAAACCCCATATCTGATCTGAAATAGTCAAATCTGGATTCTCCATACATCTATCTTCCCAAGCATGGTACATCTGAACAACTTCTGGCATATCAAAATCTACTTTCAATTTCAACTCATTCAGCTTCTCTCTTGCCAACTCATCACCATACTCAAGTCTTTCTGGTTGTTCTATTATCATTACACTTGAGTCTGAACTAGCTTCATCACTTCCTTCTTGTTCTTCTGAAGTGACAACAAATGGTGATACACCAACCTTCTTTCTTTCTTGTTCCACAAGTTATGCAGCCAACCTTCTATCAAACTCAACCTGTTCTGCATCCTTTGGAACATCTACTTCTACCATGATTCCCTTACCCTTATCTAATGGATCAATGATGGGTAAGGATGATGGTAATACCTGTGAAGAAACGTCTTTGATGATGGATGATGACTGGAATACATCAACCTCATCTACAGGTCTGTCCACGCTCAAATTTTTCTCGTCAGCGCTTGGTGTGTCAGCGTTCAAATCTTGCTTGTCAACGCCCAAATTACCTGTCTCAGCGCCTCTTGTAATTTGCTCCAACATGGTTGTAAAAGACAAGTCTAAGTTTGTAGGAGTGACCAAAGATCTAACAAAACCTGGTTGCTTCTTCAAACTAGTTAGGGCTTCAGCAACACCCAAAGATTCACCATCATGAGAGCCCTTATCACTCACATTAATCTGCTCATCCTCCCCTTTGGAAGATTCCTCCATCCCACGCCTTGTGCTAGCATTTTCCAAAATAACAATCCTCTCCCTCAATTGCTTGAGTTCAAGGCCTTGTGTACTGACAATTTGTACCAAGTCTGCATTTTGCTTTTACAAGCTAATGCAGACAGCCGTCAATTCCATTAATGTCATTGGTTCCTATCTACCATCCTCTAAAATGGGTATTTGACCTCCCAAGTTAGAGTCATGGGGCATGGATGAGGTCTTAAAGATGTTAGGATTGTCTTGGCCAGCATCTAAGCCAGAACCAATAGTCCCAGCCTCATCCATAGCACCAACCACACTTGTGGTGGTGGTTCTCTCTGCTACATGGCTAGGACCACTAGAGGAGAACACTCCAGTAGTCCTTTGGCGTTTTTGCAACCTATATTGTGGTGGGGTAGAAGATGATGTGGATTGGGTGGATGTGGATTGGTTAAGGGGTGTTTGGGTCTGTGAAGGTATGGTGTCATTGTCTGGATTAGGTGTGTCAATGCCAACATTTAATGTGTCAGCGTTAAAGGGTTCTTGGTCAATTTGCATGTGTTGTGGTGAAGGTAAAGGTTCAGATATTGGGTCAAGTTGGGGTTGTGGGTCTAGTTGAGGTTGTGGGTCTGGTTAGGGTTGTGCTGCTTCAATGACAGCAATCATAGCTGGGGTGAGGGGTAAGTCACGGTGAGGAGGTGAGTTCATCTTTGTAAAAATAGCTTTCTTTTGCAAAGGGATCTCATAAAAATCATCATGATCCCTTGTGCAGTAATTTTGCACATCAAAAACCATTTGTAAAAATCTGGGATAAGCTAAAGTCATTTTACTCCCTTTGTTTTTACACATGCCCTCAAAAATCATTTTTGAATAATTAAACTTTTGCCCAGTAGCAATGCACACAATAGCACTAGCAATGGATCTATTAATCTCATTGTGTGTATTACACTTGGGACTCAAACATTGCAAGAGGACATGTATTAGGTACTTCCAGGCTGGGGGAAACTCATGTTTATGATATGTTTTTTAAAGTTCCCTCATCAGGGAAAGGATAACCCAAAGCCCTTAGTCCTTGTTCTATTTCATGAATGGGGAGGGTGGTTATACCATCTGCATCATCGATGCAAAGCCTGGCGAACCAAGGCTTCAGTAACCACCCATGTACGCCCATGAACAATAGATGATAATGTAGTCACTCTATTAACTATTGAGGAACTAACAGTGTTCCAAAACTACTTAATATGTGTGACAGAGATGAGAGGAGCATGAGAAAGAGCATACCTAATTGGGGATGCATTCAAATACGCCACCATCTGGGTGTATTAGGGAAACAGAGTATCATCAGCGTCCAAATATGCTATCATGTTGTGTTGACTCCTAAATCCCAATACCAAATCACTTGGTTTAAATTTTGGTGCCATTGTTGAAAGCTGTTTGAATAATTGATAAAGATGAAGTATAGGAGAAAATTTGTTAGATAAGAATGATAGGTACCCTGTTTAAAAATAGGAGCCAAATATATAGGAGAGAAATGTGCATGTGATTGGTCAAAAATGAGGCAACTATTTTCAAAATACAATCATGAAAATATTGAAAAGAAAATAAGTTATCTCATGCATTAATTGAAAGTTATCTGCTCCCAAAATTACGGCCCCAAAATTCGTCAAAAAGTAACAACTAGGTAGGTCCCAATGAGTGTCAACGGTCAAAATAACCCATCAACGCCCAACGGCTATATTCTTGTCAACATTTGCCAAGGCCATGTCAGCGTCTAAATTGGTCACAACAACGCTTGGAAAAATACCTGTCAGCGTCCAAAAATAAAAATATGAAAAATGAAAAAGGACCTTAACAAAGTAATTTATCCTAGTGAAGATAACCTATAAGTTGATAATTATTATAGGGCGGCAAGCACTGTCCAGTTATGCACACTTGCTTATGCAAGATAGACATAACAGTCCTCTAGTGTCCCTTGCTAACCAAAACTCTTAACAACTAAGTTACCTCATAAAATTCCTTGTTACTCTCAGGTAAAACCCATGATAAAATTATTCCCAAGTCTCCCAACAGACCACAACCAATTCTAGGCCAAAAATGTCTTGGCAGCATACTTAGTATATCAACTTTGCATGCTACAGTGCCTCATGATATAGTAAAACTAACTCATACTCACCTGTGGACACAATCTAGAATTGTGATAAGATTATCATAATGATACCCAAAAGTCCTAAAGGTTCCTAAAACCACCCCTTAAACTGTGATACATATGTTGCCAAAAATATGCATGAACATAAAAAATTTATGTCAAGATAGGAATAGAAAATTCCAACCATCATCCATAAAAAAAACATGCTCAAATGATTCTCCAAGGATCCATAAGCAACTCTGTATCCAATGGTATAATGCTAACACCACCTGCACATTTAGATTAAAAACCACAAAACTAACATTGTTGCTGACAACGTCCCGATAACACTTGTCAGCGTTAAGGAAACCATTGTCAGCGTTAGACAAATATATTGCTGACAACGTCACAATAACACTTATCAGCGTTAAGGCAACCTTTGTCAGTGTTAGAGAAATATAGTGGAAAATCTAAATCCTCAAAAAGACCAATAACAATGCATTATCCTGTACATACTTTTACAAAAAGACCCCAAAACACATATTATTTGAGATTGATCATTCCAATACTTGTTACCAAGTTTTGAAACCTTCCAGCATCAAAAGGTTTAGTTAGTAAATCAGACACATTTTCTTCTGTGTCAACCCTATCTGGTTGTATTAAACCCTTTTCAAAGCAATCTCTTATAAAATGGTGTCTAATTTCTATGTGTTTTGTTTTAGAATGATGTACAGGATTCTTAATAATGCATAAAGTGCTGTTATTGTCAACAAATATCTTGGTATGCATGAAATTATACCCATAATCCAACATCTAGTTCTGAATCCATAAGACTTGTCCACAACAAGCAGCTACAGCTACATACTCTACTTCAGTTGTAGAATTGGCCACCACTGTTTGTTTCTTGCATTGCCAAGATATCAACCTACTCCCAAGAAACTGACATCCACCAGTTGTGGATTTTCTATCAAACTTATCACCTCCATAGTCACTGTCTGAATATGCAATAAGCTCCAAAGGTGAATCTTTAAAGTACCACAAGCCAAGATTGGGATAACATCTAAGGTACCTAAAGATTCTCTTGAAAGCATGAAGGTGACATTCTTTGGGAGTCACTTGATGGCGTGCACAAGCACACACAGCAAACATGATGTCAGGTCTTGAGGCTGTGAGATACATCAATGAACCAATCATTGATCTATAATGCATGACATCCACATCTTTTCCATCTCCAATCTTTCCCCAAGGGTGTTCCCTATCCATAGGAGTAGTAGCCCTCTTTTCATGTGGAGAAAAGCCAAACTTCTTCAAGATCTCTGCAACATACTTATCCTGAGAGATGAAGATACCATCTTCTTTCTGCTGAACTTGTAACCCTAGAAAGAAGTTCATCTCCCCCATTGCACTCATCTTGAATTTGTCTATCATAAGCTTGGAAAAGTCCTCACTCATTTTTGGATTAGTAGATCCAAAAATGATATCATCAACATAAACCTGAACAAGCAAGACATCCTTACCAGCCTTCTTGGTAAATAATGTCTGGTCTATGGTGCCCCTCTTGAATCCATTTTCCACTAAATAAGTGGATAATGTACCATACCATGCTCTTGGGGCTTGATGAAGTCTATACATAGCCTTCTTGACTCTATACACCTTGTCTGGATTCTCTGGATCTTCAAAACCAGGAGGCTGCATCACATACACCTCCTCAACAATTGTTCCATAGAGGAAGGCACTCTTCACATCCATTTGATAGACAGTGAAGCCCATGCAGAAAGCATAGGCTAGAAATATCCTTATTGCTTCAATCCTTGCAACTGGTGCAAAGACCTCCTCATAGTCTATCCCTTCCTCTTGTGTATATCCCTAAGCCACTAAACGTGCCTTGTTTCTGACCACAATGCCTCATTCATCTCTCTTGTTTCTTAGAACCCATCTTGTTCCTATAGGTCTGACATATCTGGGACAATCAACCAGCTCCCAAACATCCTGAATTGCAAATTGGTGAAGCTCATCCTGCATTGCTTCCACCCAACTTGGTTCTTTGAGAGCATCAAAGATCTTATTGGGTTCCTGTTGTGACAGAAAACAGGCATACAAACATGCTTGAACAAGAGGGGTATCAACCTTCTTGTGTATATTGGCAATGAATCCACCAAGATTCTGATGAGATCTTCTAGTCTGAACAGGAGTCATAACATCCCCAATAATTTGAGAAGGAGGATGATTCTTCATGGTGGAAGTGAGAACTCCTCCCTCAAAAAGTCTGTTATCTTCAATCTCATTATCCATGTTGCCAATATCTTCTTCAGAATCTCTTTCATCAATATTAGGATGAACCTCTTCATGTAAATTAGAAGATTCACCTTGTTCAAAATTAGAAGAGAAAAGATGCTCAAAAGTGTTGTCAACGCCTGAACCTTGGTTGTCAGTATTTGGGTTATCAACGCCTGAAATGGTGTTGTCAACGCTTGAGCCATGAACGCCTGAATTTGTCCTGTCAGCGCCAGATTTGCCTTTGTCAGTGCCTGAAGGACCATGCATGTTGTTAACTGGTGGTACTTGGGGACCACCATTATCCTTTCCAGCAGCAGCAGCAGCAGCAAAAGCATCTGTCCATATGGGGATAGTGACATACTCTTGTATAGGGGATGTCTTTTCTGCTGGTGATCCAACCTCTTCATTAACCTGTGTACCTGAAACATCAACAACTTGTTCTTCCACAACATTTGAAGTTACCTTCACAATGTCTGGATTAGTAACAGGCATATAATTTAAAGTTCTAGATAGAGGTTCCAAGTCAAACAACCAATTTGGACCACTTTCAGGATCACTAGGTTTACTCTCTAAAAACCTAACATGTACTCTTTCAAGTATACGTTTTTCCTTCTTGAGGTAAACCCTATATCCCTTGCTCTGCACTGAATAACCCATGAAATAGCCTTCATCACCTTTTGCACTAAATTTACCTAAGGCATCACTAGTATCAAGTACAACTACATGACAACCAAAAGGTTTAAGAAAACCAATATTAGTTTTCCTTCCCCAAAGTAACTCATAAGGTGTTTTGTTCTGTATCTTGTTGACCAATGCTCTATTCTGAACATAGCAAGCTGTATTCACAGCCTCAGCCCAAAAAGCTATGGGGAAATGAGCATCAGCCAACATAGTCCTGGCTGCTTCAATTAGGGTTCTATTCTTTCTCTCAGCAACCCCATTTTGCTGTGGGGTTCTGGCAACACTAAACTGCCTAGTAATCCCTTTCTTGGCACAAAAATCATCTAACAGTTTATTTCGAAACTCACCACCATTATCACTTCTAAGCATTTTAACTTCATTACCAGTCTTTTTCTCTATCTGAGTAATAAAATCAATTAAAGTATCAGCAGTGTCACTTTTCATAGCTAAAAAGAAAGTCCAAGTAAACCTAGAAAAGTCATCTATGATGACAAAGCAATATGATTTACCATTCAAACTCTCTATATTAGTTGGACCAAATAGGTCCATATGCAGCAAGTGAAGTGGTTTAGAACTAGAGTGCACCTGTTTAGACTTAAATGAGACCTTGTGCTGCTTGCCTTTAAGGCATGCAACACAAGAGTGGTCATTGTGGAAAGCCTTTTCAGGCAAACCATCAACCAAGCCAAGTCTCACAAGCCTGTTTATATTCTTAAAGTTTATGTGCCCTAGTCTTCTGTGACATAGATTACTCTCATCAACTGAAGCTTTAGCATAAAAACATGACATATTATTATTCATCCTAATTCCATTAAGATTCACATTATATATGTCTTTATGCCTAGGTGTTCTATAGTCAATATATTTCTCATCTGGGATTTTATAATCCTTGCTTAACACCAAGCATTCAGTATCAGTAAACAGAACTTTATTTTTGTTATCACAAACTTGTGATACACTAAAAAGATTGTAATCAAGTTCCTTTACCAGAAACACGTTTTCAAAACGCAAGTTCTTGGTGAGAAGTGTTCCTTTGCCTGTGATAGTGCCATATCCGCCTCCAAAGTAAACCTTATCACCATCCTTAATGGGAGTGAAGTTGGTTAAGTAATCTTCCTTCCCTGTCATGTGCCTGGAGCATCCACTGTCCCAATATCCATAATCATTGACCTGTTTTTGAATGCCCTGCACATAAAGAAAACAAATTAGTTTTCTTTGGGAACCCAAGCCTTAACAGACTTGGATTCATCTGGTTGTTCAACAAGAACAGACTTAGTTCTCATAACAACCCCTTGTTCATCCCTCATTGGATGAAATACCCAATTAACCCCAATAGGTTTTGTAATGACTTTTGAAATATAATTAAATCTGTTATAGGTCATATAAAGTCCATTAGAATTAGGGTTTTGATCTTGCTTAGGTCTCCATGTCAAGCTTGAAGAAGCTTTAGACCCCTTACCCTGTGGTTGCAAATATTTAGGTCTGGCAACGTTTCTGTCAGCGTTGGATTTGGTCTTGCCAACGCTGAAATTACCCTTGTCAGCGTTGAACCTAGGGTTTGCTATAGAAACCCATTGCCTAGTATACCAAGTATTGGTCTTTTGGAATGGTCTTTTTTCCATGAGTGTTAGACCCTTTAGTGAAGAAAGGGGCTGGTCTAACAACTTGTGGACTTTGCTCCACACAAGTTTTGGGTCTGACAACGTTTGACTTTTTAACAGCGTTGACCTTGGAAGCGTTGACACACTTGTATGCTAAATGTGAAAAGCTACCACAAGTGTAACAGGCTTTTCTAGACACAACCCTAGGTCTAGAAGAGAAGAAGCATGTTCCATCATTACTAACTTGGCTTTTAGGTGACCTAGTATTCCTATACATTTCTGCATACTTGATGCTAGGTTTTCTAACAGTGTTTGAGCCAAGGTCAATAGTCTTACCAGTGATTGGGTTTGTTACCTTAATAGGGGTTGACTCATTTGGACTTTCACATAACAAGCCACCCTTAACAAACAGGGTAGGGTTGGCTTTCTTCCATTCATTCAAGTCAGTCAACTTTTGTCTATACTCTTCAACTGGGGTAATGACTCTTGGTGGAGGAATAAATTCCTCCACTTGGAGTTCTGGTAAACCAGTCCAAGATAAGTCCTTTCTTTGGACACCATAGAAGTCCCCAGCTGGTGGTGGAACCATAGTATAGTCTTTCATCCCAATCCCAGTCATGTCCTTAGGATCCCTTTGTTTATTAACACATTCTCCTAGGGTTTATGAGGCCTTATCAAATCTCTAAATTTTAAGGTCAACATTATCCTTATTCTTGATGACCTCATCTAACTTAGCCTGTATATCAGCATTGACCCTTTCCATGATGTTTCTAATATCATTACTAGCATTTAAATCGTGTTTTAAGATATTAATTTTATCTTTTAGATCAAATTCCATTTTCTTGTACTCCTCAACTGTCTTTTCAGTTTGAGTGAGAGCAATTTGGTAGTTAGACAACTTGCATCTCTCAGTACTCACATCACTTAACAATCTTAAAACCTCTTTGTTAAGTTTCTCAGTATTTAACCTACAACCCTTACTACAAAAAGCATCATCGTATACCTCATTATCTGATGAAGAGGAGGAGTGTGCCATGAGAGCATATTGAACATGCTCTTCTTCTTCTAACTCAGCAACCAAAGCTTTATCCTTTCCCTCATCCTTAGCCAAATAGATCCAATCCCATCCAATACCATCAATTTCTTGCACTGCAACCATGGCCTTAGGATCCTGAGCCTTAACAATTTGGCTTGAGGGTTTGCCAGCATCGGATCTTCTTGGAGATCTGCATTCCCTCATGAAGTTCCCCATACGATGACAATTGTAGAACTCAACCTTGGATTTGTCAAATCCAACAGTGTCCTTTGCATTAAAGGTCATCTTCTTCTTAAACCTTCTATTCCACCTGTTTGCTCTTATACTAGCAAGAGTCATGTTCCACTTAATATCCATCTCCTCCAAGTGCTCATCACTTATTTGCTCAAGGTCCTCATATGTAATCACTGAACCATTGGGCAAAGAAGCAATGTAAACACACACAGTATCCAGATCCAAACCAGCAGGCTTAACTCTTGGAGAGTCACTTTTGTATGTGTCAGCGTCTGAATGTGAGGCGTTGACAGGGTATGTTCCAGCGTTGACACATGTTGATCCAGTAACTGGGTGCATGTAAGAGTCCTTCTGATCAAATTGGCCTTCACTATGTGAAAAGAAGGCCATGTTGCTATTGGTAGACGTACTTCCATGCTCCAGAAGAGTTTCATTCTCCAACAGCCTCAGTTTGTTGTAAACATCATCAAAAGTAGAACTTTTGTGAGTGTTATTGGCAAGAATAGATCTTTCCTCAATCTTCCATGCATCACCAAGGCTTTTAAGAAAAGTGGCAATAATGTCAACATCACCAACTTGTGTCCCCATGAAGGACAGCTTGCTTGTAATGTCAAGCTGTCTGCTTCTCACACTACTAAGCTTCTCATTAGGTTGAGCCTTGAAAACAGCATACTCATGCATGAGTTGCTTCTTCTTCTCTTCCTTAGTATCATCATTGCCACCATATGCAACTTCAAGAGCTGCCCAAAGGTCTTTTGCAGATTCATAACCTCTGTATTTATGTTGGTTCTCTTGTCCCAAAGAGAGTTTCAGAATGTTTAGGGTTTTCATATCAACCCATCTGTTTGCTATGTCTTCAGCAGACACAGCTCTACCATCACCAGGTTTTTCTTTCTTATCTGCTTCTGGACATCCAGCAACAGCAGTTCTTGCAGCAATGGCATTAGCAATCTTTTCAGCTTTATTAAATGTGTTTCCATATTCAATAATCTCCCAGAGAGTGTAGTCTTAGATTCCCAGATATTGCTAAAAGTTGAACTTCCATAGCTCAAAATTGTTTGCATCAAGCATGGGAATCTTGATGCTAGGGTTTGAGGAGGAGGGGTTTACTTCTTGATTGGACATGATGTTTTTAGGGTTTTGTGAAAATTAGGGTTTTGGTGATTTTAGGGTTCTTGTGTTCTTTAAGATCAAAAGTTTCTCAACAAGCTCTGATACCACTTGTTGATTCCAAACTTAGATCGATTTAGCTTTATGTATACGAGATTAGATCAAGTTATACACGTAGAGAAACCTTTGTATATGTATAAAGTAATCTAAGTGTTATGCGGAATTAACACTTAAACAAGAACACACAAAGAGGTAAACAAACTTTCACTTGATTGAATATAACGAACTTGCTTACAATGAAAGTGTTTAACGTATGAAAACTTATATTGAACAATAACCTAAAGGTCTTCTTTTATAGACGTAAGAAGCCTTGTACAAGAGTCTACGTATCAACTATTCTAGGTAAAGATAATTATAGAAAATACAATATTGAACTTATCTTTACTAGAAACAAACTAGAAACAATATACGCGTAGACTAAATCTTTCCATCAGTGCTTGTCTTCAACCTATCAACGCTTGACTTCTTCTTGTCAACGCTTGATCTGTCAGCGTTTGTTTTCTTCCTATCAACACTTGTTTTCCTCTTGTCAGCGCTCAAGTGGACTGGCTATATTTTATTCCCAACAAATTAAAGTGTATATAATACTTAGGTTAAAACATGTATTAATATTTATTATTAATATAACCTAAGTCATGGAAATTAATTAATTATATTTCATGTTTAATAATAAATTAATTACTTTAGTCTAAATTAAATAATAAAATACTTAGGTTAAAATCATGTATTATTACTAATAACAATAAACCTAAGTCATGTCTTAATTGAATTAATTATATAACATGTTAAATTAATTTAATTAATCTTGTCAATAATTAAACTTGTAAAAATTAATTAGGATTGTAAAAATTAAGTCGTGAACCGAACCCGTGTGTTTAATTTAGACATGTCGTGAACCGGACCGTGTTTACCCTTGAACCAGACCAAACAAACACCCCCTTAACAGTGGCGAACCGGCTTGGCCGGTTGCCACTGTTTGTGTAAACATGCCACCGGCTTAAGCCGCTGGTTGTTGATCCCAAACTTAGATCTATTTAGCTTGTGTAAACGAGATTAGATCAAGTTATACACGTAGAGAAACTTTGTTGTGCATAAAACAATTCAAGTATTATGCGGAATTAATACTTAAACAAGAACACACAAATAGTTGTAAAACAAACTTTCACTTGATTGATAATAACGAACTTGCTTACAATGAAAGTGTTAAACGTATAAAAACTTATATGAAACATAACCTAAAGGTCTTCTTTTATAGACATAAGAAGCCTTGTACAAGAGTCTACGTATCAGCTATTCTAGGTAAAGATAATTATAGAAAATACAGTGTTGATCCTATCTTTACTAGAAACAAACTAGAAACAAAATACGCGTAGACCATATCTTTCTATCAGTGCTTGTCTTTAACCTATCAACGCTTGACTTCTTCCTGTCAACGCTTGATCTGTCAGCGTTTGTTCTCTTCTTATCAACGCTTGTTTTCTTCTTGTCAGCGTTCAAGTGTACTGGCTACATTTTATTCCAAACAATCCTCCCCTAAACTTGATATCTACTCTAGTAATCAAGTTTCTGAATAAAAATTAAGAACTAGGAGGAATCTTACAAATCTTATCATATTGGTAATAAACATGCCTAATCAAATCTTTGGCCACATCACTTGAATAGTCAATCTCCAGCTGTGTTGTCTTCATCTTGTCCAAAACTTCTTTGGACATGGGATACTCAACATCTACAAGAAGATACTCAGCAAACTTTGTAGAGCTCAAATAATACACACCAGCAGCTGAATACAAACGCCATTGAAGACCACTGATATCATCCTCAAGATCCTTCCAAACAAGATCTTCTTCTTCTGGTGCACACATTCTCTTGAATGTTGACCAAAGCTTTATTCCATTGACTGAAGTAGGTGCTTCAGTCTCATACTTGGCCATCAACAACCTCCAAAGGTCTGCCAAGTCTTCCCTATCCATACTTGCAAAGAGAGACATAAGAGTAGTAAATGTGTGTACCTCTTTCCCATATCTGTCAATCTTCCAAAACCCACTTGCATCTTCTTCATAGCTAATGATAGGGTTTCTGGCATCAAGAGGTAACACTTGTACCATATCTGAAGCTTCCATGGGTGAGAGCTTAATGCTTCTTCTAAGAACAGCTTCACTGGGAACCACTTTATTTAGATCTTTAGGAAACTCAAGTGGGACTCCCTTCTTCAAAGGCCTTGGAACAATCATTGCCTTCTGAATCTCCATCTCTTCTGCAAGTTCTTCTTTCCTCTCATCTGAAAGAAGTCTAAGAGTGTTCATTTCCTGCACTCTTGCCCAAATGGGATAAGTCTTGTACTCCAATTATTGAAAGGATAATCCCTGCAATTTCTTGAAGGTCCATCCAGTTCCATGACATCTGAGTAACATGTAATAAAGCTCCCTTCTATCCCTCTTCAGCAGTGAGAAAATATTGCTAGCCTTATGCTTCAGAATGACCTTGCAGTCTCTTTGAAATCTTAGAAGAATCTATATTCCCCAAATTTGGTCTGAACTTGTCAAATCTGGATTCTCCATAATCCTATTCTCCCAAGCATGGTACATCTGAACTACTTCTGGCATATCAAAGTCTACTTGCAAATTTAACTCTCTAAGCTTCTCTCTTGCCAAGTCATCACCATATTCAAGTCTTTCTGGTTGTTCAATTATCATCACACTTGAATCTGAACTTTCTTCATCACTTCCTTCTTGTTCCTGAGAAGTGACAACAAATGGTGATTCACCAACCTTCTTCATCTCTTGTTCCACAAGTTGTGTAACCAACCTTGAATCAAACTCTACTTAGGCTGCATCCTTTGGAACTTCTACTTCTGTCATAATTCCTTTACCCTTATCTAAAGGATCAATGATGGGTAAGGATGATGGTAATACCTGTGAAGACACTTCTTTGATGATAGCTGATGACTGGAATACATCAACCATACATGCAGGTCTGTCAACGCTCAAATTCCTTGTGTCAGCGCCCAATTTACTCTTGTCAGCGCTTGGTGTGTCAGCGTTCAAATTTTGCTTGTCAACGCCCAAATTACTTGTATCATCACCTCTTGTAAACTGCTCCATCATAGCTGTAAAAGACAAGTTCAAATTTGTAGGAGTAACCAGAGATGTGTCAAAACCTGGTTGCTTCTTCAATTCATTAAGGGCTTCAGCAACACCCAAAGATTCTCCATCATGTGAGCCTTTGTCACTCACATGGATCTGCTCATCCTCCCCTTTGGAAGATTCCTCCATTCCACGCCTAGTGTTAGCATTATCCAAAATAACAATCCTCTCCCTCAATTGCTTGAGTTCAAGGCCTTGTGTACTGACTGTTTGTACCAAGTCTGCATTTTGCTTTTGCAAGCTAATGCAGACAGCCGTCAATTCCATCAATGTGTATGGTTCCAATCTGCCCTCCTCTAGAATGGGTATTTGACCTCCCAAAGTAGAGTCATGGGGCATGTATGAGGTCTTAAAGATGTTAGGATTGTCTTGGACTGCATCTAAGCCAGTACCAATAGTCCCAGCCTCATCCATAGCACCAACCACACTTGTGGTGGTGGTTCTCTCTGCTACATGGCTAGGACCACTAGAGGAGAACACTCCAGTAGTACTTGGGTGTTAAATCAACCTATATTCAGGGGGTGTAGAAGATGATGTGGAGTGGGTGGTAGTTTGAAGGTTAAGGGGTGTTTGGGTCTGTGAAAGAAAGGTGTCAACGTTTGGATTACTTGTGTCAACGCCAACATTTAATGTGTCAGCGTTGAAGGGTTCTTGGTCAATTGCCATGTGTTGAGGTGAAGGCAAAGGTTCTGGTATTGGGTCAAGTTGTGGTTGTAGGTCTGGTTGGGGTTGTGCTGCTGCAATAACAGCAAGCATAGCTTGGGTGAGGGGTAATTCACGGTGAGGGGGTGAGTTCATCTTGGTAAAAATAGCTTTCTTTTGCACAGGGATCGCATAAAAATCATCATGATCCCTTGTGCAGTAATTTTGCACATCAAAAACCATTTGCAAAAATCTGGGATAAGCCAAAGTCATCTTATTCCCTTTGTTTTTACACATGCCATCAAAAATCACTTTTGAAAAATTAAACTTTTACCCATTTGTAATGCACACAATTGCACTAGCAATTGATCTATTGATTTCATTGTGTGCAGTACATTTGGGACTCAAACATTGAAGGATGACATGTATGAGGTACTTCCAGGCTGGGGGAAACTCTTGTTTATGATATTTGTTTAAAGTGCCCTCATCAGGGAAAGGATACCCCAAAGCCCGAAGTCCTTGTTCTATTGCATGAATGGGAAGGGTGGCTATACCATCTGCAACATCAAGATGCAAAGCCTGGCGAACCGAGGCTTCAATAACCACCCAGGTACGCCCATGAACAATAACTGATAATGTAGTCACATTATTAATTGTTGAGGAACTGACAGTGTTCCAAAACTGCTTAATATGAGTGACAGGGATGAGAGGAGCATGAGAAAGTGCATACCTAATTGGAGATGCATTCAAATACGCCACCATCTAGGTGTATTGTGGAAACAAAGTATCATCAGCCTCCAAATAAGCAATCATGTTGTGCTGACTCCTGAATCCCAATACCAAGTCACTTGGTTTAAACTTTGGTGCCATGGTTGAAGAAAGCTGTTTGTGAATTATTGAGAAAGATAAATTATAGGAGAAAAAGTGTTAGACAAGAATATGAAGTACCCTATTTAAAAATAGGAGCCAAATTTATAGGAGAGATAGGCACATGTGATTGGTCAAAAATAAGGCAAGTATTTTCAAAATACAATGATGAAAATACTGTAAAGAAAATAAGTAATCTTTTGCATTAATTAAAAGTTATCTACTCCCAAAATTACGGCCCCAAAATTCGTCAAAAATAACAACTGGGTAGGTCCCAATGAGTGTCAACGGTCAAAAATAACCCATCAACGCCCAACGGCTATATTCTTGTCAACGTTTGCCAAAGCCATGTCAGCGTCTAAATTGGTCATAACAACGCTTGGAAAAATATTTGTCAGCGTCCAAAAATAAAAGTAATAAAAATGAAAAAGGACCTTAACAAAGTAATTTGTCCTAGTGAAGATAACCTATAAATTGATAATTATTATAGGGTGGCAAGCACTGTCCAGTTATGCACACTTGCTTATGCAAGATAGACATAACAGTCCTCTAGTGTCCCTTGCTAACCAAAATTCTTAACAACTAAGTTATCTTATAAAATTCCTTGTAACTCCCAGGTAAACCCATGATAAAATCATTCCCAAGTCTCCCAACAGACCACATCCAATTCTAGGCCAAAAATGTCTTGGCAGCATGCATAGTATGCCAACTTTGCATGCTACAGTGCCTCATGATTTAGTAAACTAACTCATACTCACCTGTGGACACAATCTAGAATTATGATAAGAGTATTATAAGAATACCCAAAAGTCCTAAAGGTTCCTAAAACCTCCCCTTAAACTGTAATACACAAGTTGCCAAATAATATGGATGAATATAATAATTTATGTCAAGATAGGAATACAAATATTCCAACCATCATCCATAAATTAAAACATGCTCCAATTGATTCTCCAAGGATCCATAAGCAACTCTATATCCAATGGTACAATGCTAACCACGCCTGCACACTTAGATCAAAAACCACAAAACTAACATATTGCTGACAACGTCACGATAACACTTATCAGCTTTAAGATAACCTTTGTCAGAGTTAGACAAATATAGTGGAAAATCTAACTTTTCAAAAAGACCAATAACAATGCATATCCTGTACATACTTTTACAAAAAGACCCCAAAACACATATTAAGTGATATTGATCATTCCAATACTTGTTACCAAGTATTGGAACCTTCCAATATCAAAAGGTTTAGTTAATAAATCAGACACATTTTCTTCTGTGTCAACCCTATCTGGTTGTATTAAACCCTTTTCAAAACAATCTCTTATAAAATGATGTCTAATTTCTATGTGTTTCGTTTTAGAATGATGTAGATTTTAAATAATGCATAAAGTACTGTTATTGTCTACAAAAATCTTGGTATGCATGAAATTATACCCATAATCCAACAGCTGGTTTCGAATCCATAAGACTTGTCCACAACAAGCAGCTGCTTCTACATATTTTGCTTCAGTTGTAGAATTGGCCACCACTGTTTGTTTCTTGCATTGCCAAGATATCAACCTACTCCCAAGAAACTGACATCCACCAGTTGTGGATTTTCTATCAAATTTATCACCACCATAGTCACTGTCTGAATATGCAATAAGCTCCAATGGTGAATCTTTTGGATACCATAATCCAAGATCTGGATAACATCTAAGGTACCTAAAGATTCTCTTGAGAGCATGAAGGTGACACTCTTTGGGAGTCACTTGATGGCGTGCACATGCACACACAGCAAACCTAATGTCAGGTCTTGAGGCTGTGAGATACATCAATGAACTAATCATTAATCTATAGTGCCTGACATCCATATCTTTTCCGTCTCCAACTTTTCCCCAAGGGTGTTCTCTATCCATAGGAGTACTAGCCCGTTTTTCATGTGGAGAAAAGCCAAACTTCTTCAAGATTTCTGCCACATATTTATCCTGAGAGATGAAGATACCATCTTCTTTCTGCTGAACTTGTAACCCTAGAAAAGAAGTTCATCTCCCCCATTTCACTAATCTTGAATTTGTTTGTCATATGCTTGGAAAAGTCTTCACTCATCTTTGGGTTTGTAGAGCCAAAGATGATATCATCCACATAAACCTGAACAAGTAAGACATCCTTACCAGTCTTCTTTGTAAATAAGGTCTGGTCTATGGTGCCCCTTTTGAATCCATTTTCCACCAGATAGGTGGACAATGTGCCATACCATGCTCTTGGGGCTGGATGAAGTCCATACATAGCTTTCTTGACTCTATACACCTTGTCTGGATGCTTTGGATCTTCAAAACCAGGAGGCTGCATTACATAAACCTCCTCAACAATTATGCCATAAAGAAAATCACTCTTCACATCCATTTGATAGACAGTAAAGCCCATGCAGGAAGCATAGGCTAGAAATATCCTTATAGCCTGAATCCTTGCAACTGGTGCAAAGACCTCCTCATAGTCTATCCCTTCCTCTTGTGTATATCCTTGAGCCACTAAACGTGCCTTGTTTATGACCACAATTCCTCTTTCATCTTTCTTGTTTCTAAGAACCCATCTTGTCCCAATAGGTCTTACATATCTGGGACAATCAACCAGCTCCCAAACATCCTGAATAGCAAATTGGTAAAGCTCATCCTACATTGCTTCCACCCAACTTGGTTCTTTGAGAGCATCAAAAATCTTCTTAGGTTCCTGTTGTGACAGAAAACAGGCAAACAAACATGCTTGAACAAGAGGGGTATCAACCTTCTTGTGTATATTGGCAATAAATCCTCCAAGATTCTGATGAGATCTTCTAGTCTGAACAGGAGACATCACGTCTCCAATAATTAGAGAAGAGGGGTGATCCTTCATTGTAGAAGTAAGAACTCCTCCCTCAAAAAGTCTGTTGTCTTCAATCTCATCATCCAAGTTACCAATATCTTCTTTAGACTCTCTTCCATCAATATCTGTATGAACCTCTCCATTTCTTCTTGAAGGTACACCTTGTTCAAAATTGGAAGAGAAAATTTGATCAAAGGAGTTGTCAACGCCTGAACCAAGATTGTCAGCGTTTGAGCCATCAACGCCTGAACTAGAGTTGTCAACGTTTGAGCCATCAACGCCTGAATTTGTCTTGTCAGTGCCAGATTTTCCTTTGTCAGCGCCTGAAGGACCATGCATGTTGTTAACTGGTGATACTTGGGGACCACATTTTTCCTTTCCAGCAGCAACAAAAGCATCTGTCCATATGGGAATAGAAACATACTCAAGTATGGGAGATGACTTGTCTGCTTGTGATCCAACCTCTTCATTAACCTGTGCACCTGAAACATCAACAACTGGTTCTTCCACAACATTTGAAGTTACCTTCACAATGTCTGGATTAGTAACAGGCATATAATTCAAAGTCCTATATAGAGGTTCCAAGTCAAACAACCAATTTAGACCACTTTTAGGATCACTAGGTTTACTCTCTAAAAACCTAACATGTACTTTTTCAAGTATACATTTTTCCTTCTTAAGGTAAACCCTATATATCTTGCTCTGCACTGAATAACCCATGAAGTAGCCTTCATCACCTTTAGCACTGAATTTACCTAAGGCATCACTAGTATCTAGTACAACTACATGACAACCAAAAGGTTTAAGAAAACCAATATTAGGTTTCCTTCCCCAAAGTAACTCATAAGGTGTTTTGTTATGTATCTTGTTGACCAATGCTCTATTCTGAACATAACAAGCTGTATTCACAGCCTCAGCCCAAAAAGCAATGGGAAAGTGAGCATCAGCCAACATAGTCCTGGCTGCTTCAATTAGGGTTCTATTCTTTCTCTCAGCAACCCTATTTTGCTGTGGGGTTCTGGCAATACTAAACTGTCTAGTAATCCCTTTCTTGGCACAAAAACCATCCAACAGTTTATTTCTAAACTCACCACCATTATCACTTCTAAGCATCTTAACTTCATTACCAGTTTTCCTTTCAATTTGGTTAATAAAGTTAATTAAAGTATCAGCGGTGTCACTTTTCATGGCTAAAAAGAAAGTACAAGTAAACCTAGAAAAATCATCAGTGATGACAAAACAGTATGATTTTCCATTCAAACTCTCTATATTAGTTGGACCAAACAGGTCCATATGGAGAAAGTAAAGAGGTTTAGAACTAGAGTGCACCTGTTTAGACTTAAATGAGACCTTGTGTTGTTTGCCTTTAAGGCATGCAACACAAGAGTGGTCATTGTGGAAAGCCTTTTCAAGCAAACCATCAACCAAACCAAGTCTCACAAGTTTGTTTATATTTTTAAAGTTAATGTGCCTTAGTCTCTTGTGCCATAGATTACTCTCATCAACTGAAGCTTTAGCATAAAAACATGACATGTTATTATATCATCCCTGATTCCATTAAGATTCACATTATAAATGTCCTTATGCCTAGGTGTTCTATAATCAATGAATTTCTCATCTGGAATTTTAAAATCCTTGCTCAACACCAGCATTCAGTATCAGTAAAAAGAACCTTATTTTTGTTATCGCAAACTTATGATACACTAAAAAGATTATAGTCAAGTTCTTTTACCAGAAACACGTTTTCAAAATGCAAATTGTTGGTGAGAAGAGTTCCTTTGCCTGTGATAGTTCCATATCCGCCTCCAAAGTAAACTTTATCACCATCCTTATGGGAGTGAAGTTTGTGAGATAATCTTCCTTCCCAGTTATGTGCCTAGAGCATCCACTATCCCAATAGCCATAATCATTCACCTGTTTTTGAATGCCCTGCACATAAAGAAAACGAATTAGTTTTCTTTGGGAACATAAGCCTGAGCAGACTTGATTCATTTGGTTGTTCAACAAGAACAGACTTAGTCCTCATAACAACCCCTTGTTCATCCCTTTTTGGATGAAACACCCAGTTAACCCCAATTCGTTTTGTGATGACCTTTGAAATATAATTAAATCTGTTACAGGTCATAGAAATCCCATTAGAATTAGGGTTTTGATCTTTCTTAGGTCTCCATGTCAAGCTAGAATAAGCTTTAGACCCTTTTCCCTGTGGTTGCAAATATTTACCATTATTTGGTCTCGCAACGTTTCTGTCAGCGTTTGATTTGGTCTTGTCAACGCAGCAATTACCCTTATCAGCGTTGAACCTAGGGTTTGCTACAGGAACCCATTTCCTATTAGACCATGTATTGGTCTTCTGAAAAGGTCTTTGTCCATAAGTGTTAGACCCTTTAGTAAAGAACGGGGTTGGTCTAACAACTTGTGGTCTTTGCTCCACAAAAGTTTTGGGTCTGACAGTGTTTGACCTTTTGTCAGCGTTGACCTTGGAAGCGTTGACACACTTATAGGCTAAATGTGAAAAGCTACCACAAGTATAACAGGCTTTTCTAGATATAACTCTAGGTCTAGAAGAAAAGAAACCTGTTCCATTATCACTAACTTGGCTTTTTGGTGACCTAGTATTTCTATTCATTTCTGCATATTTAATGCTAGGTTTTTTAACAATGTTTGAGCCAAGGTCAACAGTCTTGCCAGTGATTGGGTTTGTTACTTTGATAGGGGTAGACTCATTTGGACTATCACAAAGCATGCCACCCTTGACAAACAAGGTAGGGTTGGCTTTCTTCCATTGGTCCAAATCAGTCAACTTCTGCCTATATTCTTCTACTGGGGTAAGGACTCTTGGTGGAGGAATAAATTCCTCTTCTTGGAGTTCTGGTAAACCAGTCCAAGATAAGTCCTTTCTTTGGACACCATAGAAGTCTCCAGCTGGTGGTGGAACACCAACATACTCTTTCATCCCAATCCCTGTCATGTCCCTAGAATCCCTTTGTTTACTAACACATTCTCCTAGGATTTGTGAGGCCTTATCAAATCTCTAAATTTTAAGGTCTACATTATCCTTATTCTTGATAGCCTCATCTAACTTAGCCTGTAATTCAGCATTGACCCTTTCCATGATGTTTCTAATATCAGTACTAGCATTTAAATCATGTTTTAAGATATTTATTTTATCTTTTAGGTCAAACTCCATTTTCTTATACTCAGCTACAGTCTTTTTCAGTTTGAGTAAGAGCAAGTTGATAGTTAGACAACTTGCATCTCTTATTACTCACATCTGATAACAGTCTTAAAACCTCTTTGTTAAGTCTTTCAGTATTTAAACGACAACCCTTACTACAAAAAGCATCATCATATACCTCATTGTCTGATGAAGATGAGGAGTGTGCCATGAGAGCATATTGAACATGCTCTTCTTCTTCTATCTCAGTAACCAACGCTTTATCCTCTTCCTCTCCTTAGCCAAATAGCTCCAGTCCCATCCTACACCATCAATTTCTTGCATTTCCACCATGGCCTTAGGATCCTGAGCCTTAACAATTTGGCTTGAGGGTTTTCCAGCATCAGATCTTCTTGGAGATCTGCATTCTCTCATAAAGTGCCCCATACGATGACAATTATAACACTCAACCTTGGATTTATCAAATCCAGCAGTGTCTTTAGCATTAAAAGCCATCTTCTTCTTGAATCTTCTATTCCATCTGTTTGCTCTTATACTTGCAAGAGCCATGTTCCACTTTATATCCATTTCCTCCAAATGCTCATCACTTATTTGCTCAAGGTCCTCATATGTAATCACTGGACCATTGGGCAATGAAGCAATGTATGCACACATAATATCCAGATCAATACCAGCAGGCTTAACTCTTGGAGAGTCAATTTTGTATGTGTCAGCGTCTGAATGTGAGGCGTTGACAGGATATGATCCAGCGTTGACACATGTTGATCCAGTAACTGGGTGCATGTATGAATCCTTATGATCAAATTGACCTTCACTATGTGAGAAGAAGGCCATGTTACCATTGGTAGAATTACTTCCATGATCCAAAAGAGTTTCATTCTCCAACAGCCTCAGTTTGTTGTAGACATCATCAAAAGTAGAACTTTTGTGAGTGTTGTTGGCAATTATAGATCTTGCCTCAATCTTCCATGCATCACCAAGGCTTTTAAGAAAAGTGGCAATAATGTCAACATCACCAATTACTGTCCCCATGAAGGACAGCTTGCTTGTAATGTCAAGAACTCTGCTTCTCACACTACTTAGCTTCTCATTAGATTGAGCCTTAAAAACAGCATACTCATGTAAGAGTTGCTTCCTTTTCTCTTCCACAGTATCAACATTACCACCATAGGCAACTTCAAGGGCTTCCCAAAGGTCTTTTGCAGACTCATAACCTCTGTATTTGTGATGATTTTCTTGTCCCAAAGAGAGTTTCAGAATGCTTAGGGTTTTCATATCAACCCTTTTCATTGTTATGTCCTCAGCAGACACAACTCTACCATCTTCAAGTTTTTCTTTCTTATCTGCTTTAGAGCATCCTTGAACAGCTGATCTTGTAGTAATGGCATCTGAAATCTTTTGAGCTTTATTGAATGTGTTTCCATATTTAATAATCTCCTAGAGAGTGTAGTCATGGATTTGCAGATATTGCTCAAAGTTGAACTTCCACAGCTCAAAATTGTCTGGATCTAACATGGGAATCTTGATGTTGTGGTTTGAGGAGGAGGAGGAGGTTACTTCTGGAGTAGACATGATGTTTTTAGGGTTTTGTGAAAATTAGGGTTCTTATGTTCTTTTAGATCAAAGTTTCTTAACAAGCTCTGATACCACTTGTTGATTCCATACTTAGATCGATTTAGCTTGTGTAAACGAGATTAGATCAAGTTATACACGTAGAGAAACTTTGTTGTGTATAAAACAATTCAAGTATTATGCGGAATTAATACTTAAACAAGAACACACAAATAGTTGTAAAACAAACTTTCACTTGATTGATAATAACGAACTTGCTTACAATGAAAGTGTTAAACGTATAAAAACTTATATGAAACATAACCTAAAGGTCTTCTTTTATAGACATAAGAAGCCTTGTACAAGAGTCTATGTATCAGCTATTCTAGGTAAAGATAATTATAGAAAATACATTGTTGATCCTATCTTTACTAGAAACAAATAGACACAAAATACGCGTAGACCATATCTTTCTATCAGTGTTTGTCTTCAACCTATCAACGCTTGACTTCTTCCTGTCAACGCTTGATCTGTCAGCGCTTGTTCTCTTCTTATCTACGCTTGTTTTCTTCTTGTCAGCGTTCAAGTGTACTGGCTACATTTTATTCTCAACACTGGTTCCCTTGGTCTCTCGGCTAGCCGCTGCCCATGCGGAGTTCCCCCTGCTTGGTTAGTTTAGCCACCGGCTTAGGCCGATGGTGCTTGTTTCTTTTCAGCCAAAACCTCCAAAACCACAAGGCCACCCCGACTAACGTCGGGGTCCCTTGATCACCCTGTTTCCGAACCACAAGACTACACCGAGACCCAAAGGTATCGGCTGCGGTCACACATGAGACACCGAGAGCTTCAGCTCTCAGTTTGTGTGTGTCGGCCGAACCAAAATACCCGAAAACCACCATGTTATTTACCCCTATGATTTAATTAACATGTTTTTAAATCTTGTTTATTATAAACCCATGATTTCATATGTTCTTGATCTAATAAAATAATTAAAAGAAAAGGTTATAGGATTACCAATGCGTGAAACAAAAGGAGAACGATAACACGAACGATTCCACTTGAATTGGATCACCAAAAATCAACAAACACCTCTCCTTGGTGTATTATGCCCGGCGGCCAAAAGGAAGGAGAAAAGGGGCTAGGGTTTTGTAATTTTTATAAATCTTCTGTAATATGAAAACATGTTTTCCCCTTTTTCTTATTTAGTAAAAATTAAAGTGGGCTTGGCCCTTTTTCTATGTCTTGTCCGCGGGTATGTGGGGCCCACAAGGGGAAACCCGACGTTTTTCGTGTTTTAAAATGTTACGTGTTCTCGTGCTCGTTTTTATGTGACTTTATAAATAAATGTTCGTGTTATAATATAAACTTATACATACTTGTATTAATAACTACGAAATTACATAATTATACGTTCGTGATTATATACGTCCATGTTTTCATGTTCGTGATTATAATTATTGTTGATAATAATTATCGTGTATTAATATGCTTAAATACTTATCGTGTAACAATACGTACATAATATTGTAATTAACATTCGTGAAACGTAAACATGTTACATAAGGAAAGTTTTAATCATGTACGTACGATTATATATGTACAGTTCATGGTAAAAGCATGCGGGTTTTACATATATGCTATCCAGAACTTGTATGATATCCAGAACTTGTATGATATCCAACAGTTTTCATTATTATTATTGCTTTTAGTGTACATAGCCACTAATTTCCCCTCTTGATCATGCACCGTTAATTATTCTAGTATTACCTCTTGCAAGCGCGAATGTTGTGGATGGATCTATCGGGATTGACAATCCCCGTCCCGTATTACCTTGACGCATTACATTTGTTTATTCTTGAGTATTTAGGGTGGATACTCACTAGGGGAACTTATATTTTGTTAAGCTTCGGTGTCATGAACTAAATAGCAATAATAATGGTTTTGGACTATGGTTAATGATCATAACCATTTTCCCTACTTACTTGTATTACAAATGAATGCTTGTGTTCCACAACATTTATTGTTAAACCTATGAATATCACTCAACTTTGTGTTAACCTTTTTCATGTTTAATCTCGGGTAATAATTCTTAGTTTTGATTGGATTGGAGACCGCGGGATATTTTCACAGCTTGGAGATTTATGTGTTATTTTAAAGTTTGTTTTTGTTAAAAGCTAACAGAAGTTTATTATATATTTTTGGTAACTATATGTTACAAAACCATGTTTAAATAATAGATTTATCTGTTTATAAAAGTCTGGGACCCTTTGTTTAAAAACTCTGATGTTTATGATGTAATGTATATGTTTTTATTACGTCAACCTTGTGTCAACAATTTTTCATTGTTTCTTGTACCATGACGTGGCACCCTCATGCTGCCTACGTGTTTTCTTGCCTGATTTTGGGGGTCTCACAGATTGGTATCAGAGCAATGGTTATAGGGAACTGAGTCGTTTTCAAAACTTGATCTATAACCGAAAGTTCAAATATTTTATGCTTCTAAGTGTCAAACACAGAATCTGCTATTGTTGTTCAATATTTGCGCCGGTAACTCTCTAATCCTTATTATTTACTTTTATTTATCTTTGTAGTATTTCACTTCTTGATTTCATTTTGAAATATTACATTACCCTCATGACGATAATTACTATCTTTTTCCAAATCCTTGAATTCTTGTTCTTGTGAACTTGACCTTGTTACAATAAACTTAAATTGTTATGGCATTGCATACTTGTATTCGGAGCCTGTATGCTGTCGACTTTTCATACTCACTTTTCTGAGTACTATTGCTATTTCGTTTATGTGTGATATGACTGACCTCATATACTCGTTCGTTTTGAACCACCTGTTTTTCTCGACTCACTTTTACAAGTTGTGTGTATCCTCGTGATACCATTGTTTGGGATTAAATAAGTGTTGTGTCTAATGAGACTTTCAGTTATCAATTTATTAACGTGCGTGTTACTTTTATTGTTTAACCTCTTTAAGATATCTGTTTAGATATCCAAAATGATTTCCGACCATTTGTGATTGGATGTCTTGAAAAATAGTCTATAGACCATTGTGTAGCTCAATGTGTCTCGGAAAAAGACTTAAGGACATCGTGTGAGTCACACCTCTCGAAGCATTCCTTGAATCCGTGTTGAGCAATATCGTGGGTTTTCGTAACCTTGATTGACCTTTACTTCACCGTTATACATGTCACTCGCATATTGATAAAATTTTATTTCTTTGACCATTCTACGTTTCGTCTTCGATTTACAACGTTCGTTAGTACCTTGGAAACACCACCGTCATCCTGTAATTCATATCCTATAATATAATGTGGTGCTTGTTTGGAATAAGATTTTACTCCTCTAAACTTGTATCCCCCTTTCATTAAACCTCCTCGCTCAAGGAGTGCAACTCGGTAATGTTCCATTTCTTTCTCGGTATGTTTTGAGTTTTTGGAAAATCACGCCGCCAAAAGGTCTTCCTACCTTGCATCTTGAAATCTAAGACATGGACGTCATGCGCCATTTTTGGTTTCTTTGATTATCGTTGGTATTCTTGAACCATTTTTATACTATGTTTTCATTTATATGCTTAATTATACCATCTATTTTCTTCTTTATGGAAATTTACTGCTGATGCAAAATCTTGCATGGGCAGTTTGGTCATTTCACGTTGGGTTTCAGGTTTAAGATAAACTAGAAAGTTGTCCGAAACGTCGTTTTACACCAAATTGCTTTAGACTCCGAGTCTTGAAAATGTCATTTAGTGAGTCAATTTGTCTGATCAAACCTAAAAGTCAAACTTAAAAGCCAAAGCTGATAGAATTTAAAAATATGGTTTGAAGCGTTTTTTAGTTCGGCTGAGCTCGTAAAACTTTAACGAATGAGATTTTTACAACTACCAAACATTAATTTCATTTGAAAACGTTTAAAAATAGTTACTTTGAGTGTACGTATATATTTCGTGAACTTTTGATATGGAGTGTTTAAAATAACACTTTAAATGAACTAGTTTTGTCGAAAAAGTTGTGCATTTTTATGCGTCACTATTAACGTGTTAAATTACTAAACTTTTGAGCTTCGGAACCTTTCCTAATATAGATGTTGGAGCATAGTTTGGTTGGGCCGGTTCGACGACTCTCCTGAGCCGTTCGTCATCTTCTCCGGTCCTGAGTAATGCTGCAAACAAAGAAGAACCGGTTAGACGTGGACCCGAGGCCGGAGCCCCGGGGTCTACCTCCGACGGTCAAGTTAGTATTTGATCGATATATTGTAAAAGAGGTATGGTTAAGAGAGAGAACCTGATGTCAAATGAGACCCCTAGCCTTGTTTATATAGTGCTAGGGTTTCTTGAAGGATAAGTTAGGTGTGTGTGGGCCGCGGGCCTGTTGGGCCGGGCCGAATACTGACTGTACGTCGACATGTCCCCCAGTCTAGTATGATATGGTCCATGATCATGTTATGTTAGACTCATTCGTGTATCATGCTCACTAAACAACCGCGTGCGGCTTGCTGCTAGGACATCCTCGTGGGTTGTCCGTAACATATGGCTCCACTCGTAATGGGCTACTTTTAGCGAAAAGATGATGGTTTGGGGTTGCGAATAGTGAGCGAAGCCACTATACGTCATCAATAGAGACTTCCCAAAGATATAAAATTTTCTAGTTAGTTGTATTATTCGAAAACGGATATCTTTAAAAGCATATTTATGCCGAATAATTTACTATGTGCACACATATGGATTCCTTAACCCTTTCTTTTATACATGACTTATTTGTCATTCTATTTTATCTTTTTTTTACTTCTAACGTACCATTGATTTGGGTCGAGATTTGAAATTCTTGTTTTCATAGCTTTCGTTATCATTTTTTACACGTGTCTCATAACGATTCTGGCTAAACCTTTTGAAACTCTATCATCTTGTAACCATATCATCTTGTAACCCACTTGCTATTTTATACGTTGCTATAATGTCACCATATAGATAAAATCATTACTGTTTTACGATTAACTTTGCAAATATTCCACTTGGGCCTTATTAAATACCTTAATGTTACCTTATAAAATTAATTGACATTATTTTAGGATGTATTTTCACAAATTGTTCAACATTGGTCTCATAAAGAATTCATATAACATCAAAATTGTTGATTTAAACACCTAGCCAATTATTTACTTGCGAAAATTGTCATAAATCATATTAAATTCAATTTTACAAATGGCATTATATACATATTTTAAAACTTATGACATGTAATACTAGTTTGACAAAACCGAGCATCGCATTGCTAGTCCTAAATTATGCATGGCCTGATCACCTATGCGTAATTTAGAAGGAGCCATGTGAGGCTGAATAGTAGTCACCTTAAATATTTTGACAAGATCCAGCTTTTTACTAATATTTTTTAAAAAGTTAGATAAAATGAAGTTTTGAAAACTTTTACATAATTATGCGAATAGCACCCGTTCATGATATCTGAATATATTTCCTTATCTTTTCTTGAACAAATTACGCATCTGCAAGAGCATGTTTCTTTACTCAACGATATTTGTTCTACTTATTACCTCAGTTTCTCTTATGATACAATACTATTTACAGTTCGTCTAATTACCGACCATTGATACCAGACTTGGAAGTTTCAATGTTTTTAAGCTTCTTCGTCGACCAACCTTTTTATCTACTTTGGTAGACCTTCGAAATGTCTCCGGACGCGAATAATGATTTATGACTAGACGTGAATGATGATTTTCTATATCCGTCATGATGTGTGTTAGACTCTATCGTCTAGAAATTCGCTCGTGTGAACCATGCGTTGATTTTGCTCTCTAATATCTAATGTTGTTCATTTAACTTGAATTATACACAAGTGACTTCTTAAGAATTTTCGTTGATTCGAAAATTGTTGTGTGGCTTTTCTCTTTTGATCTTGTATCGACCACCGAGAACTTAATAAACCATATTTGGTGACACCAACCACACTCAAGAATTGATTACTTGCTAAACCTTTGGTTTCTATTTGTATCACCATCAACACTTATATTTCGTCGCATCATTTGAAGAATTTGTACGATTTTGTTTTATTCCCTTCTGTCATTGTTTGCATACTAATTGTTGACTATTATTTGCTTCATATTCATTTGCTATCTTGACACATTTTGAAAACTAGGATATGTCCCATGTTTACCATTTGATGCATTAAACGCCTTTATGGAATTCTATAGGATATTATAAATTTCTAAGAAAAATTTACACATTTTACAAGAGTTCGAATTTCAGAAATAACCATCGCAAATAAATGGTCGAATCTATACATCATCTTTTGTATAATTATAACTAGTGTTTAAAAGAACATCGTGCCTTACTATTTGATTTTATCATATCGATGTAACTTGTATTTCCGTTAATGATTCTAAATAATTTGAAAATTTAATTCTCTCTAATCGTAACAATGAACCCGAGTTTTAACAATAATTCCATACAGTCAACCAAAAACTCTTAAGCCGAACAAAATAATTATTTTGAACTATTTTACTTTGAAATCTTTATCAAGAAAAAGACTTAGCGACTGTTACTTTTACCTTGAACACCATCCCTATCAAGCAACTATAACTATATTGACACCATTTTGAAAGTGTCGTAACATTTTAAAGTCACAAACAAACAAACCTTGTATTTTTATAAGCAAGAAGATACTTAAGCTGAGTTTTAAAGGAATAGCAAATCCAAGACGGATAATTGTGGCAACTCGTATTTTAAATATCTATATGTAATTCATATTTCCCCTTTAATTCTATAGTAAGTAGATTGTTACGTTTAAGATTGTCATGTTTTACGGTTTACGCGATTCGCAATTCCTCGTCGATCATTAATCTTAATCCGTGTTAGTGCATATTGTCCATTTAAGCGTTTCTCATGTTTATTCTATCTCTATTACTCTCTCGTATTTAAAGGCCAGTTCAAAGCAAAATATCCTTATTTGTTCCCTTCTCGTTTTGTCTTCAGTTGAACTCTGAGGGACCAGAGTTCCTTTAGGGGGTCGACTGTGAGAACTCGTACTTTTTCCGGTAATAAAAGTATTCTTTTATTCGTACTTCTTGATTTTACAATGTTTTACTTGTTCCTCTTTACTTTTTATATGCAAATCATGAGATCTCGAGAATTTTAATTAAATTATATTTTAATTACTTTTCTTATCATTGATAATATTTTATTCGGAATTATAAAAAACTATTATTTTTTTCATATTTATTTACTGTAGTAACCCGAAATTTAATATTAATATTTAAACCAAGCTCTAATTATATTCCTAATATCCGGACAATATTTATTACCCGGCCTTTAAATGTCATGTTCGTTCTATAAAAAATATGGAATTCTTGACTAACCGGCAAGGTTAAGTCATTAACGTATCGAATACGTGTCATTTATTATTTATCGGCAAAGTATATGTCCGACATTGACCGTAAACATTCTCGTTATGACATAGAAATATTTTCTATTTTCGTCGTTTTAATTTCTAGTCTTACGAGCTTTCTTCGTAATTTGCGTTAAGCCTTTAAGCATCGATCGTTTATATGTCACGTTAAGATTTATTGAATTATAAACCTCATTTAATTATCAAAATGAAAATTTTCTCCGAATGACAATGTTCTTATTTTATATTGAGCGTTTATTTTTCGTGTTTCAAACGTAATTTTCAAATCGCGTAACTTTTAAAATATCGGACATTGATAATACCCGTTTATAGAAATTAAACAAAATAAAATAAAATAAACAATTATGTATTGTGACTAAACTTCAACTAATCGGTTGAAAAGTTATCATAATACGCATAGAAAATTAATATTTGTCGATGACTTAGATTAACAAACACGAGTTATATTATGTATAATTTCGCATAATTAACATTACATAACTGTTTTAAATATAGTAATTTAACTAAATTTAACAATATCCATTTTGACATTCAAGTTGCTTAAGAGCACCTTAGTTTCATACACCATCACACGTGTAGTATGCTCCGATGATGGCCACTTTAATTTTCATCTCGTGCTCACTTTGGCTTCTCCCTTATTTCAAAATTTCTAATCTATTTTTACAAGGACGATTTCATATAGTTATTAAAAGATATGTAAACTTCGAGTGGAACTCAAAAGTGGGACAATGAAACAAAATAGTAAGTACATCACTACGGAGAGCCATGTTGAGAAGCGTTTTATTCGTAACCCGCTCATATGAGTTCGAGTTTTGCTTCGAGTCTCGGGGCAGATTCATCCTTGTTAGTACTCGCGTTCGATCCGTTTTTATACTCGTGCATCGCGACTCCGATTCGCTAGTAACTATGCGTTCAACTAAGGTATCACTTGAGCCATATGTTACTTATATATAAATAATATACTATCAGTTATGAGTAACCTATATTGTGACCACATTTTGATATGAACAAGATTAAAAATTATCTTTGCCGATAACTTGTAAGATGCGTTCTTTCAAAACATGTTGATTGCTTGAAAAATGACAAAAACATGTCTCCACGAACTAATGGTCCACATGGACACATGGAGTTCATGGTCCTACTCTTATACTATGCACAGATTTAAAAACGCATTTTTGCAACTCCATAGTATACGTCTCTTTTTACCGAAAATATTACAAGACTTGTAGAATTTTCTTAACAAACAATTCATATTACATGAAATAGAAGCTAGGCTCAAATGATGTATTACTTCACGTCACATTGATGCATATTAATTGCATATTTACATTTTGGTCCTTAAATTATTAAGATAAATACAAATACGTATTATAGGTTTTTAAGGTAAAACTTTTGGTGCTTGTTCGTTTTATCCTTTTTAAAATTATTCCTAAGATTATAATTTAGCTATTTTATTAATAAATTTGTTTATAAAAGTAATTTCAACTTTGCCCATTGTCGTGTATATTTCTAAGACGCACCATTTTATTTTAAGTCGTCGTTAGAAGCTCGTGGTTTTTAGGCTTATCTTTTTTTGATATCGTTATTGCTAAGGTGATTTCATAGCCCCTTTTTACTACTTGTACATTGATTCTAATCGCGGGGTGAGACATGGTGGAACACATTCATTTAAAAATTGTATGCTATCCAGAACTTGTATGCTATCTAGAACTTGTATGCTATCCAGAACTTGCATGCTATCCAGAACTTGTATATTTTCCAACAGTTTTCATTATTATTATTTCTTTTAGTGTACATAGCTACTAAGTTTCCCCTCTTGATCATGCACCGTTAATTATTCTAGCATTACCTCTTGCAAGTGCGAATGTTGTGGGTGGATCCATCGGGATTGACAATCCCCGTCTCGTATTACCTTGACGTATTATATTTGTTTATTCTTAAGTATTTAGGCTGAATACTCACTAGGGGAACTTACATTTTGTTAAGCTTCGATGTCATGAGCTAAATAGCAATAATAATGGTTTCGGACTATGGTTAATGATCATAACCATTTTCCCTATTTACTTGTTTTACAAATGAATGCTTGTGTTCTACAACCTTTATCGCTAAACCTATGGATATCACTCAACTTTGTGTTGACCTTTTTCATGTTTAATCTCAAGTAATAATTCTTAGTTTTGCTTGGATGGGAGCCCGTAGGATGTTTTCGCAGCTTGGAGATTTCTGTGTTATTTTTAAAGTTTGGTTTTGGTAAAAACTGAGAGAAGTTTATTATGTATTTTTGGTAACTATATGTTACAAAACCATGTTTAAGTAATAGATTTATCCGCTTATAAAACTCCAGGACCCTTTGTTTAAAAACTCTAATCTTTATCATGTAATGTAAATGTTTTTATTACCCTCGTTTTCTGTTACTTGCTCTATTTTACCTACAAAACACAAAATATACAAAACATTGCAATACTGAGTGTTAATTGGCCCTAAATTGAGCAGAGTTGAAGGGATATTGCGGTAAAATACATTTAAATATTTGATGTTATCACTTAGCAATCAAGTTTTTAGCGAGTTAATTTTATTGTTGTCAAACTTGAGACTATTATTCAGGTTTTGTATAAATTTTAGTTTTTCATACTTACGTTGTCACATTTTGTTGTATATTAATATTCCACAATCATCAAAATCACAATCTTCAACCTCTTCCCCACTTTGTTTAAGCGCATCTACAGGCGTATCATTCATCACTCCTTCAAAATCCACCTTACTCTCAAGACAATGTCTAAAAAATCTTGATTTTGAGATCCCAAGTTTTCGAACGTTTCTTAAATATTTTTGTTCTTTCTTTCAACTTGTTTCCCCGGCACGAGTAGAAACAATGGTTTTCTTTATTATACACTCCTTCCATTCGAATCAAGAAAACCACAACCCACTGACTCGTTTATTCTCCTTTTTTGGATTTCTTCGAGTCTTTTTTTTCTTCCAGTTATGAATATAAAACTTATCACTCTCTTCAATCTTTTTAACCTCATAAATATGGTAGTAGCTTTTGGTACAGTTTTTGGTGTAACTTCTGACGCAACATTTGGTAACACTTCAGTTGCAACTTCGGGTGCAACTTTTGATGTTGCCGAATAATTAGATGATTTCTTTTTAGTGGCCTGCTCTTTCTCTACAATTGCCTCAAAGCGAGCCTATATTTTACGAGCAAATGAGAAGGTTTCTCCTAAAGTTGCAGGCCTTGCTCTCAGCAATTATATTTGTAATGGCAGTTTAAGTACAAATATATAAAACTACTTAAGTAAGTATGCAGAGAAACCCGTTACCCCCATTTGCAAGTATCACAAACTCACAATAGTATTCGATCACCGTACCTTTTTGCAAGAGCTTATATTGTGCGTCCCGATCGCTGCTGCTCGATGCCATAGTAACGCGGAAATCAATAAAAAAAATTGCTGATGAACAGTACCGTAAACAGTACCCAATGAATAATCATGAATAGTACTTTGATGAACAATAACATTTTGTTAATTGGAACCTTAAATCACTATCCCTCTCAACGAGAGCTCTTAAAGAAAGCGCTAATTGATACAACCCTTATAGAGAATATCGGGTGCTAACTCCTTAGAAAGAGAAGAGAATACCATATATTTATTTGCGAAAATGCATACCTTTCATTAATAAAACATTCTGTGTATATAAGCCGAATAACCTAATTTGTCACACAAGATAAATACGAAACATTCCTAAGTAAATATAAAGATAATACTAGGAATACTAGTTCATGACATAAAGTTTGGGGCGTATCATTCCTCACTTCTTCGAAATCACTTTGTCCTTAAAGTAATGTATTTAAAAGTGCTCTTTATTTTAGGATCACATATCTTAATCCTACTGTAGTCCCGTCTTCTACTCATGCAATTCTACTGCCTTCCATTACTGCATCGAACAATTTTTTTTCATCTTCTTCTCCTTCCGTTGCCTTGACCATAACACAACATCATTTTTTTGTCTTCCGCTGCCTTGAACATAACACAACATCATTTTCTCCGTCTTCCGCTACCTAGGACATAGTACATTTTTTTTCCTTAAAATTTTATTTCGTGTTTCAATTCTTTCCTTGAATCTCTCCACCAAATGTGTCTTCACACATGGGTGAACAGGGTTCCTTTGGAGATTGTGCCTTAACAAAATTCTCTCTAGAGTAAATCTAGATAGAAAAGGTATTGATGTTGGCTCGATCCTTTGTCCTATCTGTCATGAAGATGTCAAAATAGTTAATCATATATTTTTCAATTGTGAGATGGCAAAAGATCTTTAGACTTTATTGACGAATTGGTGGAAGTTGGATATTCTAGTTTGTGCTAATACTTAGGATTGAATATTCCAGTTATTAATAAGGTGCGGTTATTCCTCGAAGGAGTGAGAGGGACTCTCTTGTGTTCGATATGGAGCTTCTGTAATCAATTGATTTTTTCTATATCCACTCCTAAGAAGGCGTTGGTCTGGGATTCTATTGTTTCGCAGTCTTTTTTGTGGATTTATTCTAGAAATCCTAAGCTTAGATTTAGTTAGGTAAATTGGTTAAAAATCCTATAGCTACTATTTTATCTTTATAATTGTGTTGTCTAACTTTTTCTAGTTGGTAATAAAACTGCTATTCCAAAAGAAAGGTTCCATCATGCATTATGTCGTATTGGATTACGACCTATATTACTTATCTAACGCAAAATCAAAAGATGAAAAGAATGAATAAAAGAATACCCCACCTACAAGCGTAATTCTTAGGGTGCGTTTGGTTGCCATGAGTTGGCATGGGATTAAGTGTTAATGGTAGATTTCAAGTGTTTGATATGTTTTGGTGGACCACAAGATTAGGGTTTAGTATCAAATATAGCAAATATAAAGTTAAGATCCTTGTAAACCCTAAAATAACATAAATCTAATTAATCAATCACAATCACTCATTTAAAAAAAACTTACTTTCCACTATTTTTTAAAAAATTAAATATCTCGCTTCAAATGAAAAAAAATACAACATTGGAACGAGAATAAATCATCTTTCTATTGAGGGGTATATGTATATAATTTCGACGAACTTTTTTTTTATTTTTTTCTTAAGTTATATATAATTTTCACTGACGTGATTGAGGAAAAAATAAAAAAAATTCGCCGAAAGTATATACGTGTGCCCCGCGTTAGAAAGATGATTTAATTCTTGTCACGATAGTATGTTTCATTTTGCGTAACGATTGACGGTTTGTGAGATATATAATTTTTCAATAATAGATTTTTTTTGTTAGATAAAAAGAATGAATAGTTGTGATTAGTTCATTGATTATATATTAAAAATATAGTTTATGTTAAACTTTTTTCACAGTACATAAATTTTTGTCTTTCATAAACCGTTAATCATTATGCGAAAAAAAACATACCGTTACGAAGAGCATTTAATTATCTTTCTACAGATATGCTATATGATACACTTTCGACAAACTTTTTTTTTCGTTTTTTTTCACGTTTTCGAAAATTATCATATATGATACTAATATCATATATGATAAACATCGGTATCATATATGATATAACCTATCGTATATGATATAAATAAATATCATATATGATTTAACACTGTATCATATATGATGATACAGTATTATCATATATGATATTTTACGAAAATTTTAGCAAGAAGAAAAAAAGTCGAATTTTTTTTTCTTAGAAAGTATATCATATTGCATATTGGTAGAAAGATAATTAAACGCTCGTCGCGGTGGTATAATTATTTTCGTTTAACACTTAACGGTTTAGAAAATATTTAAATTATAAAAAAATGATGAAAAATAAAATATAGTTAATCTTAACCATTAGATGAAAATGAGATGCATGGTGGGGATGAGTCCCTTCATATCCAAGGAAAATTATGTATCCAAAATAACTCTTCTCTAAAAATTAAGCATTACAAAATCAAGTATTTATATATCATGTACGTGTAAAGTTGATGTAAATTGTTTGTTAATTAATAATTAAGATATACATATCTAAAATAAAAATATCGAGAGTAAAAAGAGTATAATATTAAAAAAAAGTAAAAACTGAATTAAATTTATATTAATTTATATGGTGTACAGTAAAACAACAATATAATTAAAAATATAAATATTAGAAAAAACATATAAAATATACATAGAATCGCAAAAATGAAATTGTTACTTAATTTACTGTTCAAGTCTCGTGAATGCACAGGCCGTGAGCATTAAAACTAGTGCAATATTATGGATAAAATACTATTTTGCATGAATTAGCAATGAGTGAGGAATCATTCACAATATTGCTGCCATCAATATCAATTATGTACCAGTTTCGTCTACGTACTCGTAGAAACGAGTTGTGGTGTATATATTATAATCACTCGGGTAACTCACTTAATTACATAAGAATGTGTTGCATTAGTCGATTTTCTTTTGTTTTCAAGCTATTTGCTAATTTTTGGCTTCATGCTCTTACTGGTCTGTGAAATAAGGATATCAAGGAAACATGGATAAATAAATAATTAATTACTCCATATTATAGTGAACTCTTTAGAACTTGATGTATCAGTTTTCGAAACTAATGATTTTGTGTTCTCTTGCACCGTAATAACACCAAGTTGAAATGAGGTAACATACAACTTTTTTGCTTATAGGTTCTTTTTTCTTCGTATTATTTGAAATGACCTAAAAGGCGGGACGGGGAACTCGTAAAAGTTAATCTACAAATTAAAATGAAGTTATATGTTGGTATAAACAACGCTACAGAGCCACACCACCGGACATAGTTATTTAGCATTCAACTCCCAGTCATATAGCTTCGCACCAAAAAACTTCGAATGATGGCAACATTTTTCATGCATGTGAGTTTCCTGACACAATCGCTTACCTGTTTCCCTCAGATTTTACATTTTAACCTTCTCATAACTTCATAAAAGCTAGAAAACCATAAAGATGAAAAAAGCTAGAAAAACATTTTTCATAACAATAAAACAACCCGAAAACATTAGATTTTATCCAAAAAACACAAATGCAGGTACAAATAGCAAACCACCTTTACATCAACATACTAAAAAAACTTTCTTTCATAGCAAGTATAAAAATATACCCGGTTCACACTGACTTTAATCTTGAATCAGTGACTGTTTGTTACTTGGTAAAGTGCTGCAATACCAGATTTCGCCAAAAGACAATATTCCGTAAAAGCAATCTTACCAGATGCACCCAACAAGAAATCAGCAAAGGAACCACCGTCTGACTAACGGAATTTACTTCCCACGAAATATCATGCTTATCGAATCAGGTCTTTTATAGCATATTCTTCTTTGATCCAATCTTTGGTAGTTTTGTGCGCATCTTGGCTGCACATCTTGGCTGCGCAGTTTGTATTTGGCATCAAACAGTACACTAAATTTCTAATGTTTTGTAAAACAATCATAACACTAAACTTCATAATTGCGTATCTATTTAGTGTAACACGACCTATATAAAGGCCTTACTACAGATGCTACATGTTGAGCTTTAAATTGAAATTCTGATGCCAAAAATGTTATCGTACAGTAGCACCCCGCTGCAACGCGCGGGTTTACAACCTTGTTATGTCCTTAAAATAGTGGTTTTGTGTTGTCTTTCTAACAATAGTAGTTTGAAACTTTGAATGAACTGTATGTTTTATGTCATGTTTGATTTAAAATGATAAAATCAAGAATGGACTCACAGCCCATGATTCGTGACTTTTATTTTCTATCTTGGGGGATGCACAACGAACCCACATTTAAAAAGAGCAATTTCATGAGAAAAACGAGTAAAATGCTAAAGGGGACAAGGTAAAATCATTAAAGTATATACCGGAAAGGCGCTAGCATGGTTGTTAGTTTATTCTTTTGCAGATAGGAATAGTGCCACCAAAACCTATCCCCCAATCTGCTATCTTTTGAGTAGTTATTCCTGCAATTACGTACTTATTTAGCGATGTGAATTTGAATAAAAAGTCGGTTCGAAGAGGTTAAATTGTATATATTTTGTTATCCTCGCCCGAGTCACTCTCACAAACGCTTCCTATATATAATCTCATGTTTTCGACCTTTTTCATTCATTCTAAAGCACACACCAAAACCTTAAATATGGATATCTTCTATGCAACTCTTTCATCGCTTTTTGTTCTCGTGGTTTCTTTTTCTCTACATTTTTTTCACTTCATGTCCAAACCAACCAAAAACGGGAAAGTACTTCCACCTGGCAGAACTGGGTGGCCAATTATAGGCGAAAGTTTCGAGTTTCTTGCTACTGGATGGAAAGGTCATCCTGAGAAATTCATATTTGATCGCATGTCCAAATTTTCTCCTAAAGTGTTTAGAACATCTCTCATGCTACAAGATGCTGCAGTGTTTTGTGGTGCACAAGGTAACAAGTTCTTGTTCTCAAATGAAAACAAACTTGTACAAGTATGGTGGCCTGCTTCAGTGGACAAAATATTTCCTTCATCCGACAGGACTTCCAAGATAGAAGCGATAAAGATGTTTCAAAAACTTTTTAAACCCGAAACCTTGCACCGTTATGTCCCAATTATGGATGTTGTAACACAACAACACTTTGCCAATGGATGGGAAGGGAAGAAACAAATTGTAACCTATGAACTTAGCAAAAGCTTTACTTTTTGCCTTGCATGCAAAATCTTTATTAGTATTGATGACCCTGAAAGGGTCCGCTACTTATCTGTCCCGTTTGAGAGCATTGCCACAGGGCTACTCACGATTCCTATTGATCTTCCTGGGACGCCGTTTAGAAGAGGGATTAATGCTGCCAACTTTATAAGAAAAGAACTTTTAGCCATTGTCAAACAAAGGAAACTTGATTTGGCTGATGGGAAAGCAACACCAACTCAAGATATTTTGTCACATATGCTTCTACATACCAATGAAGATGGGAAGTTTATGGCGGAATATGATGTTGCTGACAAGATCCTAGCTTTGTTGTTTGCTGGACATGACACTGCAAGCTCAGCTTGTGCTTTTATTGTTAAGTATCTAGCGGAAATGCCTGAGGTCTATGATGGAGTCTACAAAGGTATAAGAATCCAAAGCCAGAATAAGGACACATGTGGTTTATCACGTAGAATATTAATCTATCGTATTTTGAAAACTATGCAGAACAAATGGAAGTTTCAAAATCTAAAGGACCAGGAGAGCTATTAAAATGGGAGGATCTATCAAAGATGAAGTATTCATGGAACGTTGCGTGTGAACTTCTTAGATTAGCACCACCATTCCAAGGTGGTTTTAGAGAAGCTATTACTGACTTCATGTACAATGGCTATTCTATCCCCAAAGGCTGGAAGGTATAGTAATTAACTTCTGCTGTCACACTCGGCGCACGAGCATATATGATTTGAATTTAATAATTTTCTACTAAACATAACGTACAGTTTTACATTATGATGAGCTTTACATGTTTTTCATTGCCTGTATAGTTATATTGGAGTGCAAACTCGACCCATAAGAACCCTGAGTTCTTTCCTGAGCCCCAAAAATTCGACCCATCAAGATTTGAAGGCAGTGGACCGGCACCTTACACGTTTGTTCCATTTGGAGGAGGACCGCGTATGTGTCCAGGAAAAGAGTATGCTCGGCTAGAAATACTTGTGTTCATGCATCATCTAGTCATGAAGTTTAAGTGGGAGAAAATCATTCCTGATGAACAAATTGTCGTCAACCCGCTGCCTAGCCCAGCAAAGGGTCTTCCTATTCGTCTTTACCCGCATAAAGCTTGAAAATGGTGTCATTATATGGAACACAAATTTGTGTTTGCTGTATAATAAGTTTATAAATTGTTCCTATGCCACTAATTTGTTTTCTGTGTTTTGTTTGAGATCCTATAGGTTTTATGTCCCTTTTCTTGTATTCCAGATAAACGTTTAATGAACCTCATTATATGAGAGATGTAGTTGTATAACCTTTGTTATGAAAATCAAACCATCAAAAAGGAACGAAGTTAAAAAGGAACAATAAGTAATCATCAAATGTATATGAAATGTGTTTGTATTACGAAAAACTTTTAATTTTTTTGTTTAAGAATTACCGATACTTGAACCACTAAGCCACTTAACTTCGACAGTTTTTGAGAGCAGTTGGAATAAGAAGATCGAGAGACCAACATACCACACTGCCAACTAGTGACCAACTTAACCAACTAGCTTAGCTCAGTTGGTCACCAAGGTTCCACTAAATGGTTTCTTTAGAGCACAGGGTACAGGGGTTTTCCCCTTGCGTTTTCCCACGGCTTAACACGAAAACTCCAAACCATATCTCGTGCTCTTAGTGAAGGATTTGGGTTCAAGATCTGCCAAGGACCTTTCAGGCGAAGCGGATAAAGAGTCTAACATAACTAGGCGAGGGTTTGAAGAAGACATTCTTCCGCTTGGATGTCATTGCACGACTCGACCCACTAACCACTAACATTTGCCGTTCTAAAAAAAACTAGTGACCAACTTAAAAAAGAGATCGATACCACAAAAAAATACCTCACAAAAATAAATTTTAAATAAATACCCACACACACACATTCTCCGACCTTTTGACCAAGTAATCCACGAGGTTTGAACTCACCGTCACACGTACATACTGTAAATCTCTCGTTGGAGCGGCCACTTCAAGGTTACTTGGCAGGAATCGAACTTGAGACCTCACACATTTTAGAGTGATATCCACAATCCTTTTTACCATTAGACCACTGTTGAATGTACTGGTTTATTATGCAAACTTTCTAATTGTTGAAGGGTTACTTTTGTAACTCTTTTGTTACTTTTCTTTGTTTGTCAAGTGTGCAGGTCCTCAAGGGGTGTTTGTGCCAAACCTACAAAGTTGCTTGAGTATATATTCTTCGCTTACTCATTTGCTAGGGTTGGGACTTATTACACATCGTCGTTCTTCTCTCTTTTTCTCTCTCACTAAACCAAAAAGATGTAAACGTTTAAACGTTTGATTCTGTTAGTAGCTTTAGTAGTTTAAGTTGTTATTGTCTTGTATTCTTGGGTTGCATCCATTTTGGGGACAACTCTTTTCCTATGTATGTTGATAGCACCCGATTGGGGACTATCTGATTTGGATTATAAGTTAATAAAGCACGTGGGGAGGTTGGTTGAGTGCAATTACTTTGTGATGTTACTGATTTTTACATGGTATCAGAGATCCAGGTTGGATCTTTGATTAAAAAAGGGTTTTCTGTTAAGTAAATTATTTTTTGGGGTTTTAAAGATCTATTGTTTATCTCATCTGATGATTACTGGATCGTTACATTTTTCTTGAAAAAAATATTTTTTTTGTCTTTTTAAAGGTTTTTTGTTCTAAATCGTTATTTATAAAACTCTTCTTTGGTTTAAAAGGTTTTTTGTTACTGGGATCTATCTAATTTTTGAAAAATACAAAGTGTTTTTGAAAACCCTAATTTTTCAAATTTGGGGTTTTTGGTTTCAAAGTGTTTATCTGTCTATTCTAACACTGCAGGCACCTAATTGGAAGCTAATATTGTTATTCTTGGGTGATTTGTGAAAATCCTAATTTTTCAAATTTGGGGGTTTTGGTTTTCTAGTGTTTTTCTGTCTATTCTAACATTGTAGGTACCTATTTGGAAGCTGATATTGTTACTTTTGGGTGATTTGTTTGGTTAAGGTTACTTATAGACTCGAATCTAGATTGGCCTTATCTGTTGATGTATTGTTTAGGGTTACTTCTAAACTTGAATCTAGAATAACTCCTATTCATTCTTCCGCTGTTTGCTTTGCTGGAGGCTGTTTGGTTGTGTAACACCTCTCCCGCTCTTACGTTTGTAATTTATTTTTGTTTGTTCACCGTCCTACACTTGCTCTTGACCTACCACCTTGAGTGGTTTGGAATCATGAGAACTAAGTGGTGTAGGATCTTGAACTAGGGTTCTTGATTGAACACATAGGTTTCTTTGTTTGTTTCTATTGGTCTATTGTTTCTGTTTTGTGGTTATGGCTCTTGAAGTTATCGAGACCAGTGGTGGTGGTAACAATGTTACTAATGTTATTAATGGTCTTGATGCTAGTAATCCACTTCATTTACAAACCAATGATAGTAACAATCGTTCTTTGATTAGCTTTAAACTTTATGGCTTTGAAAACTATAGGGTTTGGGCTAATGCTATGAAAATTGCTCTTCATGCTAGAAATAAAATGAGTTTTGTTGATGGTACATGTTTGAGAGATACTTATGAGTGTAGTGGTCCTCTCACTTCTCAATGGGATAGATGTAATGTTGTTGTGTTGTCTTGGCTTTTAAATAGCATATTTGATGATCTTTATTTGAGTCTTGTTTATGCTGATAATGCTGCTGAAGTTTGGAATGAACTAAAAGAGACTTATGATAAGCTTGATGGGTCTATTATGTTTAATTTGGTTCAAAAGATTAACAACTTCAAACAAAATAGATTGTCTGTATCTGAGCACTGTCACAAACTTAATTCCTTATGGAGAGAGTTTGATATGTTACCAAAATTGACTCAGTGTACTTGTCTTGCTAAATCTGAGTTAGGTAAACATAATCAACTGATGAAACTAATGCAATTTTTAATGGGCTTAGATGAAGTTTATCAACCTATTAGAAGCACTTTGCTTACTCAAACTTAATTGCCTGATGTGAAAGATGCCTTTGTGATTGTTTGTCGTGAGGAGTCTCATAGGGGTTTGGGTACTAATTCTGTGGTTCCCAAACCATAAGTTAGTTCCTTTGCTGCCAAATCTGTTGAGTCTAGAGGTGTTATTCCTTATAGAAATTCCAGCTCTAATAACTATAGTTACGGTAACCCTACCAATAACTCTAGTTATGGAAATAGCACTAATAGAAATAACAGCAGTTCTGGTAGTAATGCCTCTTTTAATGGGAATTCTTTTAACAAGCCTTCTTAATTCTTATGATGCTTTGAAATGTAATAACTGTGGTATAAAAGGTCATACCATAGATAGGTGTTTTGAGCTAATTTGTTATCCTAATAGCTATAAAAAGAATTCTAAAAACAAGAGTTTTTCCAACAACAAAGGAAACAACAAGAGTTTTAACAACAAAAATGTTGATCTTCAAAATGTTAACAGTCCTAAGGGTCTGTTAACAATGTTTTTACCCCTTTTTCTAATGATCAAATTGCCAAACTTATGAATTTAATTGGTGAGAATGATACTTCTGGTTTGCAGTCCAATATGACAGGTATTAGTTATACCTTTTTTAATGCTAATGTGTTCTTTAACAATAATTTCTATAAGTGCTTTAATGCCAATGTGAAAGTTAAAATTTTTGTGTTTAATCTTGGTTGGATTATTGATTATGGGGCAAACCAACACATTACTTCTACTACTAAAAACATGACTGATGTGGTTGATATTTCTGACTTAAACATAAATGTTAGACATCCCAATGGGACTGTTGCTAAAACTAGAAATGTTGGTAATTTAAGGTTGACAAGTAATGTGGTTCTTTTGATGTGTTGGTTATACCAGAATATACTGTTAGTCTTTTGTCTGTTAATAAATTTGATCAAAGATAGCAAACTTCATGTAGGGTTTAATGAGTATGATTGTGTTATTCAGGATTTGAAAAAAGAGAACATTTTGGGGACTGGTAGAGAATGTGCTGGTTTGTATATGTTTGACACTGAGTGTAAGGTTCCTAATTTTAACAGTAACTACTTTATCATGTGTTGTCATATCTCTAGGAGTGTCTGGCATAACAGACTTTGTCATCCCTCTGACCAAGTTCTTAATGCCTTAAAAACCTCCTTAAGAATTGACAGACAGACCTAATCATAATGACCCTTGTGATGTGTACGATTTCTCTAACAACCAGGGAACCCTTCCCTTTGAGTAACCATACCTCCACAGATCTTGGTGAACTCATTCACTTAGACTTGTGGGGTCCATATAAGGTAACTACAAGGGAAGGCTTCAGATATTTTTTAACAATTGTTGATGACTATAGTAGAGCTGTCTGGATTTACTTACTAAAAACCAAGGTTATAAATAGCGTGAAGCGTGGCGTGACGGCATGTCCAAGCTACATGTTTTAGCGGCTAAGGCGAAGCTTTAGCGTTTCTAAAGCGTGAATTATAGCGGCACAATATATAAAAATATTTATTTATTTTATGTATTACAATATTATATTTATATTAAATTCATAATTAGTGTTGTACGTAATAATTAAAGCTAGAAAATTCTCTTTACATGTGACATATTCTTTTTTAGAGTTGAATTCAAAAAATTACCGCATCTTATGTCGTAGCGCGCTTTGACTTATTGCGTAGCGTGGAGGTCAAGCCTCAAGCTTTAGCGCGCCTTAAGGCGGGCCATAACGAGCTATTTAGAACTATGCTAAAAACTAAAGATGAAGTTTATGAATTTGTGGTTGAGTTTGTAAATCTTATCTTAAATCAGTTTCTCAAAAGAGTCAAAGTTATTAGATCTGATAGTGGGACTGAATTTCTTCATCAAAGAATGAATGTTTTTTTGAAAGATAAGGGCATTTTACATCAAACTACATGTGCTTATACTCCTTAGCAGAATGGGATTGATGAGAGAAAGCACATGCATCTTCTCAATGTGGCTAGGAGTTTATTATTTCAGGGAGGTATTCCTCTATGTTTTTGGTCTGATTGTGTCCTTACTGCTGCTTATCTGATTAACAGGCTTCTATCTTCTGTTCTTGCTGACATATCCCCCTTTAATATGCTTTATAATAGAGAACCTTCCCTTTCCCACCTTAGGTCTTTTTGTTGTCTCTGTTTTTCTACATTTTTAAACAATAGTGATAAATTGTCTTCTAGGTCAGAAAAATATGTTTTGGTAGGGTATTCTTCTTCTAAAAAAGCTTATAAGCTATTAAGTCTAAGTTATAAAAGTTATCTGTTTTCTAGAGATGTTAAATTTTATGAATCTATTTTCCCTTATAAAATAAAAGTTGTTCATCAGCCTCTTTCTGCTTTTGATAAAAATGATTTTAATAATCAAATTTTTTTTACTTTTTGTGAGTCTGACAACCAAACTGACCAAAGTCCCTATGATGGTGGAAAGGGATCACTTGATGAAGTAGGGGAGGTAATTATGGAACATTTAGATGATACTGTAGAGGAGCAGCCATCTGAATGTACCCATACTGCTTCATCAATGGGTGAAACATCTAGTTCTAAGGGCAACATTCTTTCTCAAACTCGGGTTCCTATTCCTATTTTTGATTCCATTCATGGAACAGATGGTGAGGTTGTTGAACCTGCTGTTAGGAGGTCTAATAGAACCTCTAAGTTACCTGCTAAACTTAATGAGTTTGTTTTCGACAACAAAGTGAAATATGGTTTGAACAAATTCGCTAATCACACTAGGTTGTCTGTCTATAATGCTTGTTTCATTTCCAACTTGAATAAGACTTATGAACCTAGTTGTTTTAGTGAGGCTGTCAAAGATATTAATTAGGTTCAAGCCATGAACAATGAAATTGAAGCCCTTTATCTTAATGATACTTGGACTCTCACTTTCTTGCCCCCACATAGAAAGGCCATTGCCAGCAAGTGGGTTTTTAAGATTAAATACAAATATGATGGTGTGATTGAGAGATACAAAGCTAGGCTTGTTGCCAAGGGCTGTGGTTAGAAAGAGGGCATTGACTATGATGAGATCTTTAGCCCTACTGTTAGAATGGGGACTATTAGATGCCTTATTAATCTTGTTGTTCAAAAAGGTTGGAAACTATTCCAATTAGATGTTAACAATGCCTTCTTATTTGGTGAACTTGATGAAGATGTTTATATGATTCCACCCCTAGCCTTCTTTGATAAAAATGAAAAAAGGGTTTGTAATTGAACAAATCTTTTTATGGCTTAAAGCAAGCTCCTAGACAGTGGAATAAAAAGCTTGTTGAAGTTCTTTGTGATGCTAGTTTTACTCAAAGTCATAATGATTATTCGGTTTGTTAAAAGTAATGACAATATTTTTATTGCTTTACTTGTGTATGTTGATGATATTGTTTTAACTGGTAACAACTTGCATGAGATTTCTAAAGTCAAATCCCTTCTAAATGATAAATTTAAAATCAAAGATCTTGGGGAACTGAAGTATTTTCTTGGTATTGAGGTTAGGGGTGAGCATGGTGCGGAGCGGTGCGGGTTTTGGCAAAAACCAAACCGCATCCGCGATTGCGGTTTTTAGAAAAATATGAATCCGCACCGCGCGGTTTTTTGCGGTTTCGGTTTTGCGGGTTTTTGCGGTTTTTGTGGATTTCGCGGATTTTAACCGCACCGCACCACCACCTATGATTTATATAATTAATGTGGGTTTTTGCGGTTTTTGGTTCACAATGTTGGTATTTTCGGTTATAACAAACATATATTTAATGTAAACACACACATTACATAGAATAATAATGATAATATGCACTAGAACCCTTAAAATACACGTTAAATAATCGATGTGTCATTTTTCGATTTTATATAACTAATGTGCGGTGCGGTGCGGATTTTGTGGTGCGGTTTTAGGGGTAAAACTAAAACCGCACCGCATTTTGCGGATTTCTTTTTTCTTAAAACCGATCCACCGGTTTTTGTTGTGGTGCGGTTTTTACGGTGCGGTTTTTCGCGGTTTTTGCGGTTTTGCGGTTTGCGGTGCGGTTTCTGCTCACCCCTAATTGAGGTATTGAATGTTGAAAATGGATTAAGTATTAATCAAAGGAAATATTGCATTAAATTATTGCATGAGTATGGGCTCCTTGCTTGCAAGCCTGTAGCTACTCCTATGCCTAAAAATGCTATTCTAAACCATAAGGAAACATTTGATGATAGATACCTTAAGAATATTACTGCCTATCAAAAGCTTGTTGGAAAGTTGATTTACCTGTGTAATATCAGGCCCGATGTTTCCTATTATGTGCATTGTTTGAGTCAGCATATGCATGCTCCATTAGAATCCCATCTTGAGGCTGCTCTTAGAGTGCTCGAGTACCTGAAAGGTGCTCCTGGTGCTGGTCTTGCCTTTACCAAGACTAACACTAACTTTGTTAAAGCTTATGCTGATTCTGATTGGGCTAAGTGTAAGCTCACAAGAAGGTCTGTTACAGGTTATTGTGTTTTTGTGTGTGGTAATCTTGTCTCTTGGAAAAGTAAGAAACAAAGTACCTTGTCCAGATCTTCTGCTGAAGCAGAATATAGGTCTATGGCCTCTGTTACTTTTGAGATAATGTGGCTTGTTAAGATCCTTAAGGATCTTAAGGTTGAGAATGTTATTCCTGTTTCTTTGTTTTGTGACAACAGCTCTGCCATAAAAATTGCTGCCAATCCTGTTATGCATGAGAAAACCAAACACTTTGATCTTGATGTTCACCTCATCAGAGAAAAAGTTGCCTCAGGTTTAATTAAAACTTTCAAAGTTGATTATGAAAATTAAATTGCTGACATTTTGACAAAAGGTTTAGGTTCTTTTCAGCATAACAAGTTGTTTCATCTTCTAAAATTGTGTAATCTGCTTGGAGAAAAAGTTTGAGGAGGGGTGTTGAATGTACTGGTTTATTATACAAACTTTCTAATTGTTGAAGGGTTACTTTTGTAACTCTTTTTTTACTTTTCTTTGTTTGTCAAGTGTGCAGGTCCTCAAGGGGTGTTTGTGCCAAACCTACAAAGTTGCTGGAGTATATATTCTTCGCTTACTCATTTGCTAGGGTTGGGACTTATTACACATCGTCATTCTTCTCTCTTTTTCTCTCTCACTAAACCAAAAAGATGTAAACGTTTAAACGTTTGAATCTGTTAGTAGCTTTAGTAGTTTAGGTTGTTATTGTCTTGTATTCTTGGGTTGCATCCATTTTGGGGACAACTCTTTTCTTTTGTATGTTGATAGCACCTGATTGGGGACAATCTGATTTGGATTATAAGTTAATAAAGCATGTGGGTAGGTTGGTTGAGTGCAATTACTTTGTGGTTTACTGATTTTTACAACCACCCTTGAGTGGGTTAATGATCCTCGTCTTGTTTGAATTCAATGCAATCATCAATGACTTCTTCCATGAGCTGTAATAACAAGATGGGTCGACCCGCGCTTCCTGCGGGTGGATGTTTTTGGTTTCATGAGGTGCAAATTAATCACAAAATGAAGATTTTTAACACTTCTCTATCCAATTTGAAAACAGATTGAGCACTTTAGCTTTGCCCAATGCTTGGTTCTTTACTTCAGGTTACTATATGTAATCACCGAGCACTGTGGACATGGTCACTAAGCACATCAATTTTATCATAACAGCCCACTCGATGTTAGAGATAGTTTGCGGCCTGAAAACAAATATTAAGAGAAGTTATTTAACCATATGACCATAAACTATACAAATGGTTCAATATATGTTGCTACACTTTGCCACTGAAAAATATATATATACATACTGCTGCAATAAAGTAAACAGTCACATACATAGCAGAATATACATACTGCTGCAAAAAGTAAAGTCACATACATAATTGAATAAGTTCCAAAAAAATGTTGTGTTCCACTTTAACGAAGTCCTCTTCAGAAAATTAATTTCAGAACTTCGTCAACTACCTTCTCTTAAAAATTGGTTGTCTCGAAAGGGCGAATTGGCCAAATCAATACCATGTTTTTTATGGAACAAATAGAAAAAAATATCTTTAACATACGACATACAAATGTAACATGTACAGGTAACGTTTATACATGGACTAAGAATAGCTTTTTATTCATATATTCGTAACCCCTCCAATATTGAATAAGTATGTAAAGTATGCATTTGCATCTTCTTGATTGTCATGCTCATAATAATCACAGTAATCTATGTAAATTAAGTCTATACATGTTGTAATTTATGTAGGCTGTTAGAAGTTAAGTCTGATAAGAATTAAAATATACTTGAAAACATACAGACCTCCTTAAAAATTCTTCCATTTGAAGGCGAGTGGGGAGATTTGTCTTCCTTCATGTCAATTCAACCCGTAACTTTTGCCTTCCGTTCAACGAACTGACAATAACAATAGTATATCAGCACCTAATAAAGTTAAGGGGGTGTTCTGATTTTAGATTTGGGTTCGTCATCAATTTTTTATGTTTACGACAGATGTTGTCTTTGCTACAAAACTGCTACTATGAGTTGTTTTCAATTATATTTGAATTAGGGGAGAGCACTATCGGTTGTAAATAGAAAAATTAATAAACATATTATAAGGTGGGATTTTGTGTTGATCTAACCCTGTAGATGTCGGGATTTTTCTGAACCAACATTAACAGCGGGAACTGATAGGTGTGAAAACACCCATCCTTTTTACCACTTAATTACAATAATAACCGAGCCAAAATGTGTATTTTATGTCATTTATGTCGGAATTATGCGTGGTTTGTGTTTTTGTTGTAATTTAGGACGAAAAGGTGAAAAGTAGAGAAAACGCGGCATTCACGGGCTTTTATCGAAGAAAAAGACGAAAGATGAAGTCGAAAGATCAAGAGTGGAAAAAGAACGAAAGTCTAAGACCAATTCTGAAGATTTACCGAAGAAAAAGTCAAAAGACGGAAGTTTACTAAAAGCCGAAGAACTCGAGTCTTATTTATGAAGAAAATTCAAGACGAGTTCAAAGAAATCCCAAGACAAGTCACAAGGTCCAAGTATTAAGAAGATTTAAGAAGATTAAAGAAGCTTAGGGACTTAAGTGCGCAATTAAGGAAAAGAGGAAAGAGGGAGGAAGCTTCCTAAGCTCCTCCCTAATCTCCACTATAAATAGCCATTAGCTACTTCATTTATTGTTGTTGGGTGGTTTGACAAACCACCACTTCCACCATTTTTAGTTCTTGTCATTTTAATTCTTGCACTTTAATCATTTGTTATACACTTTTAATCCATTTTAATTTTCAAGTAAGTTTTCAATTATTGTGCTTTAATCTTTACTTTTCTTGTCTTAATCTCTCATCTTCCTTTCATGATTTTTGTTTGCTTTTGGTGCGATTTACATTTGATCCGTGTTGTTCATTCATGTTTTCGTGCTTAAAAGTTCATCTTTTTATGTTTTGATTTTAAAAGTTTGTTTATTTAAAGTTTTGATAAGTCGTTATTCATGCTTATTGAGTTCATCTCTCTTTGGATTCGTTCTAGTTTTGGTCATTAGCTTATTTCAATAGCTTATTTCCCTTGCTTTTTTGTCTCGGGTCCCATATAAATCGGAAAGGGAAAACCCCTTTCCGATCTTACTTTCCGACCAGGCACCCTTTTTCCGATCTGCTGATCGGAAAAGGGTTTATATTATTCCGATTATGCCATCTTTCGTATATTCCGATCTGGACGATTTACCTCATTCCGATTGGGATTATTTAAGTGTATTCCGATCTGAGTCATGTTCATTATTCCGATCAGCTTAGTGATTTAATATTCCGATTGTGGGTTTCTTGGCATCATTCCGATCTACAGATCGGAAAAGGGTTTCTTGTTATTCCGATTGTATTGTTTTTAGCAATATTCCGATCATATGCAATTTTACTATATTCTGACGGGTGATTATTCTCATTCCGATTGCTCCTTAATTTTAACATTCCGATTCGTTCTAGTTCTAGTATTCCGATCAGCTTCCCAATTTGGCCTTATTCCGACGAGGGGTTGGGTTTGATATTCCGATTGGTAATGTGATGTATACATTCCGATCAGCCGATCGGAATATATTCCGATTGGGTGCTTTGTTTTGTTTTGATATTTTGTTTTAGTTAAAGTGTCAATTTTTCTTGTTTTATTTTTAGTTCATTTTAATTTCGCTTTGCATTTTTATTTAATTGTCGATTTACTTTTCGCTAAGTTTTAATTTTACGTCATTTTAATTATCGTCATTTACTTTTAACGTCTTAAATATTGCACCGTTTTACGTTTCACTTAGTTGTAGTTTTAATTACTCGTCCTTTATTTTTAAGTCTTGCACATTTATTTTTCTAAAACCAAAAATATTTGTTTCACCAAGAACAACTAATCTCACACAATTTACCAGAAATCAATTCGATTAGACACTGAGAAAACGAACTTTTTCAACGAGTAAAATCTATTCATTAAAATGGCACCGCTGCCGGCTCTTTTCGTGAGGATTTACGGTTTTTTGTGAGAGACGCGTTGGATTTTGGGATCCGTTCACTCGTGAACGTTATTTTTCGTGTTCAAAATTTTTCAAAAATCCAAAAACATTTGAAAAATCATAAAAAGCATTTCTTTTTCAAAGTTTTGCAACAAAAATATTCTTCTTGCTTATCTATTTTTCTTTATGGATTCTTATGTCCATTGCGTCGGTTGTGGGAGACGATTGTACGGGAACGACTCTTGTCAATGGTGTACATGTGAGCGGTGCGGAAACGATATCGACAACACACAATTCGGATTTTGTCCCTTGTGCAACTCGACTAATTCATTCTTTTTGAACCCACATCCTGTTCCCCCGTGCATCTATTGTGGAAGCGATTCTCATTGGCATGTTTCGTGCCCGGTTCGATACCCGTATGGTCACAGGCAAGAACCGGGTACAATTATGACAATGATAATAGCTATCCACAAGACGCACCTGATTTTTCTCCATACCCGGTTTGCAACAACTGTGGGGGTCCTCACGATACTTATTATTGTCAACCAATGAATTACTATGAGCAAAATCCGTGTCCTCAGTTTTCTTCACCAATGGATTATTATGAACCAAACCCGGTTTCTAATTCTTCCCAACCGATGAACTACTATGAGCCACAACCATGCTATAATTCAGGTTTTCAACACTTTGAGCCCCCACATCACACCCTCAATCATCAATCCTCTCAGCAAAATAGTCTTGATCAACAACTCACTTCTTTGAATGACATTCTAGAAAGTATAGCTCAACTTCGAGCTGACTTACATCAGGAAAGGCAACCGTTGCTTGATGTGGACGAAACCTTGAAAACCACCGACACCTTTTTGAGCCAATTTAGTCATTTTTCCTTCTTTTCTACACCAAAATGTTTAATTACAGCGTGGGATAGAATTGGTGAAATTGAACATACTCGGGGCGATGAACAACAAAAGTTGCTGCATGAGCTTCTTAAAGATGTGGGGGTTATCAAGGAAGAGTTAGCCGACTACGTCACTCCTAACTGGACTCGTCCCATCTATTATGATATGACGACGACGATGATGTCTACACTTTCAACCAACCTTCTGAAGTTGCTGCTCCTACTCACGATGTTCCTACTACATCTAAGGATCTAGATTCGTTGAATGAGCTTAGTGATGTTGGTCTCGACAAGGTATTGGATGATGAGGTTTGTGACTTACCTGCTCTGGAGCCTGAGGACGACGTTGCTCTTACGGACGAGGTCGATCCTAGTGATGACGATTCTTCTCTGTGCTATGAGAATTTCACTTTTGAAATTTCTCAATCTCCACCGGGAGATGCAAACGATGACGATTTATTCTCTCCGGTTTACGAGAAGTTCACCGATGAACATGATCTTGTGGATAAGGTGGAAGACGTGCTTCTTCGCGATAGATTACGGAAAGTTCATCTTCTTATTGCTCAAATCGAAGAGTTGACTTCTCCTTCTCTTTCCAAGTCTTTACCTCCATCTATCCCTCCTATTGAAGATAATGACCCATTGCTGGAAGAAATCGATATCCACTCCATCCCTCCAGGTATTGATGATTCTGACACGGAGGGGGACATTATTTTTGATAATTTGCTGCAGGTAAGTATTGACCCAAGTCCCCCTCTCGAGCACCTTTCATCCTCCCCTTTAGCCACTATCACGGAGGATGAGTGCTTTGACCCGGGAGGTGACATTGATTATGCTATGATTGAAACCATTACGGCTTTGCCGCTTGCTCAGCATCTATTGTCTTTGGGGGAGGACAATGTGCTTACTATACACAACCCACCTCCCGTGGATCTTGATTTCACATACTTCTCGTATGTTGAAAGGACCTTTCTCCCATTCAAGACTTATCCCCCCGCCTCTCCTTTGTTGATGTCAACCGGGAACGAGGACAAGGTCTTTGATCCCGGTATCACATTCGAGGCTTCCCCATGGACCATTTAATTGGGGGACGAGTCAGGCTCGTGACTCGGTTAACAAAAACAAGCGCTTTTTGGGAGGCAACCCAATTATCTATCTATCTTTCCTGTTTTCACCATAAGTGTAGGGGGAGCCCCGTGGTGTTTCTTGCTTTCTTTCTTATCATGTGCAGGAATTAGAGCTTCAAAGACACACTCTTGATGACTTTTGATGAACCGTGACTCCGTGTTCCCTTCTTTCCGGTTCTATCCTAAACTCTTTTCGATTCACTATTTTATATTTCTCAATATTAAAATAGGAATCTCTTTAGTTGTCTCTTCCTTAGCGAGATTTAAACAAAGTGCACAATGTCCTAAGTGTAGGGGAGTTTACTTCCACATGCTTAAACATTGAGGACAATGTTTATCTTAAGTGTAGGGGGGACTTCTATCGAAGTTAAGTGGTCTTTTCCTTGTATTTGTCCTCAGTTTATCCGGAAAATCAATTTTTCGACATTTTTCAAAATTCTTGATCTATTTTGGCCTATTAGTTTTTCCTTTTGTATAGTTATTTTCTTTTCTTATTATAATAAATGTTTAATAAAGTGTTTTTAATTTTCAAACGTTATGAATCTTTTGACTCAACCCAAGTTTACTTATCTAAGTTACTCTAGCTAGTATCCTTAACGTTTTTAAGTCAAGTTTTGCTAGGCTTTTATATAGGGAGCTATAAAACGCGAAAGTCTTAACTCTCACGGGTTAAGAACAAGAACTTTTCGCAAGTTCCTATAATTGATCCTAGAGAGTTGTTTATCAAGGGAACTTTAAAATGCGATTTCTAAACTTGAAAAAGTCTAAGAATTTGCAAGATCCTATAGGCGACTCGAAAACCCAAAACTTTGATTTATTAGGCTAAGCATCCACGAGTCTCATTCCTTGAGATTTTAAATTGTGGAGAACGAGAGATGATAGAGCCAATTATAAGTTTGGTATTCTTTCGTGAATTTATGTGAGTTAATTATAAGTCTATTCTCCCATCGCTTGTTAATAAATTTATCTGCAATAAATAAGGTTGTACGATTTAAAAGGTTACTTAGCTTCTAGCCCCAGATCGTTTAAAAGTTGCTCGGTATTAATTAGAGTTCATAGCCAAGGCATAACTTATTGAAGCGGGATGCGAAGATTGGCGAGTCCGAAAAGGCCCTAACAAGGCATGAGGGCTACATTTTGTTGCTAAAGATCCAAAAGTGATGTGAAGAAATCATTTATCAAAGATCAATATAAAGGATCGAGACACACGACGAAAAGCAAATACTCCCCAAAAGATTATGGAGAAGTCTATCCGAAAAGACCCTAACAAGGTATGAGGATAAATAGATCCAAGTCCTAAAAGGAGGCGGATCGTTGTATATCAAAATCCCAAATAAAGATTGGAGAAAAATGAAGAAGTCGTGGTCCAAGTATGAATCTCTCAAAACTTCAAGTGAAGAAATTCCTATATGAAGAGAAGACCATAATTTCATGAACGTCTCTCAAGGTTTGAAGTATGAAGTCGCTGCCAAATATCGGTCCGAGAAAGGTCTCAAATCGCGAAGCGAGTTATGCCAAGATATGAACTTTATGAGGTCCCGAGAAGCAGTTTTAAAAGATTTTGTCCTTTAGCTAACTATTGATTAAATCGTTCACTTTATTTTTCGGACTAAATAACTATCGAAATAAGTCAAAAATGCATCCTCGTGATCATTCAAGACAACAATAAAATATAAGAGATACCCCTAGGAATAAGGGAGTCTAAGTGAATAATTGGCCCACATGAGTTCGTGTTAGTTTACTAACTTATAATAACAATGATCTCGTTTCTAAGCTTGGTTTGGAGAAAGTGAAAACTTGAGGATGATGATCATTCACGACATTTCCAAAACCCAAGGTATGTTTTTTATTTCTTTACTTTGAATGTTTATAGTTTTCTATCTCTTTAATAAAGGCCAAGGTGGATTGATTTTGTTGAAAAATGTAAACATGCTTTGTAACTAATGCATTGCGTGAGGACATTGCAATGGTTAAGTGTAGGGGATTTGATAGGTGTGAAAACACCCATCCTTTTTACCACTTAATTACAATAATAACCGAGCCAAAACGTGTATTTTATGTCATTTATGTCGGAATTATGCGTGGTTTGTGTTTTTGTTGTAATTTAGGACGAAAAGGTGAAAAGTGGAGAAAACGCGGCATTCACGGGCTTTTATCGAAGAAAAAGACGAAAGATGAAGTCGAAAGATCAAGAGTGGAAAAAGAACGGAAGTCCAACACCAATTCTGAAGATTTACCGAAGAAAAAGTCAAAAGACGGAAGTTTACTAAAAGCCGAAGAACTCGAGTCTTATTTATGAAGAAAATTCAAGACGAGTTCAAAGAAATCCCAAGACAAGTCACAAGGTCCACGTATTAAGAAGATTTAAGAAGATTAAAGAAGCTTAGGGACTTAAGTGCGCAATTAAGGAAAAGAGGAAAGAGGGAGGAAGCTTCCTAAGCTCTTCCCTAATCTCCACTATAAATAGCCATTAGCTACTTCATTTCTTGTTGTTGGGTGGTTTGACAAACCACCACTTCCACCATTTTTAGTTCTTGTCATTTTAATTCTTGCACTTTAATCATTTGTTATACACTTTTAATCCATTTTAATTTTCAAGTAAGTTTTCAATTATTGTGCTTTAATCTTTACTTTTCTTGTCTTAATCTCTCATCTTCCTTTCTTGATTTTTGTTTGCTTTTGGTGCGATTTACATTTGATCCGTGTTGTTCATTCATGTTTTCGTGCTTAAAAGTTCATCTTTTATGTTTTGATTTTAAAAGTTTGTTTATTTAAAGTTTTGATAAGTCGTTATTCATGCTTATTGAGTTCATCTCTCTTTGGATTCGTTCTAGTTTTGGTCATTAGCTTATTTCAATAGTTTATTTCCCTTGCTTTTTTGTCTCGGATCCCATATAAATCGGAAAGGGAAAACCCCTTTCCGATCTTACTTTGCGACCAGGCACCCTTTTTCCGGTCTGCTGATCGGAAAAGGGTTTATATTATTCCGATTATGCCATCTTTCGTATATTCCGATCTGGACGATTTACCTCATTCCGATTGGGATTGTTTAAGTGTATTCCGATCTGAGTCATGTTCATTATTCCGATTAGCTTAGTGATTTAATATTCCGATTGTGGGTTTCTTGGCATCATTCCGATCTACAGATCGGAAAAGGGTTTCTTGTTATTCCGATTGTATTGTTTTTAGCAATATTCCGATCATATGCAATTTTACTATATTCCGACGGTGATTATTCTCATTCCGATTGCTCCTTAATTTTAACATTCCGATTCGTTCTAGTTCTAGTATTCCGATCAGCTTCCCAATTTGGCCTTATTCCGACGAGGGGTTGGGTTTGATATTCCGATTGGTAATGTGATGTCTACATTCCGATCAGCCGATCGGAATATATTCCGATTGGGTGCTTTGTTTTGTTTTGATATTTTGTTTTAGTTAAAGTGTCAATTTTTCTTGTTTTATTTTTAGTTCATTTTAATTTCGTTTTGCATTTTTATTTAATTGTCGATTTACTTTTCGCTAAGTTTTAATTTTACGTCATTTTAATTATCGTCATTTACTTTTAACGTCTTAAATATTGCACCGTTTTACGTTTCACTTAGTTGTAGTTTTAATTACTCGTCCTTTATTTTTAAGTCTTGCACATTTATTTTTCCAAAACCAAAAATATTTGTTTCACCAAGAACAACTAATCTCACACAATTTACCGGAAATCAATTCGATTAGACACCGAGAAAACGAACTTTTTCAACGTGTAAAATCTATTCATTAGGAACCTGTCTCTGGTTTTTTCCTTATCTCATCTGATCTTTTTTTCATATTCCCAATGGTGGATTGAGATTCTGTCTTCTTTTGGATCTGTATCTGTTACATGTTTGTGCACTAAATTAGCACATTTACGGTCCGGTCAAATTAATGGTAAAATGTTAGTATTCTGTGTAGTTTTAGTGTGTTTGCGTTGTAGTAGTGGCTTGCGAGAGTAGACAGTTGGAAACCTGCATCGAAAATAATTAGCTGGTTTATCATACATGTATAGACAGGTTGGAAAGAGTTTTGGAATATTTGACGTGCAGAGTGGGTACCTCCATATGAGAAACTTCGCAGGAACTGACGGCAAATATAACAGGCCTTGGCATCGTCTCAAATTCATCCTTGTTGAAATTACATGCCATTTCATCCTAGAGTGTAAGATCAATTACGTCACTACTATTCAGGAGATAAGTTGAGTCCAGTTCTACTGATAAACACTGTAATATTAACAACATTCAGAATGTCTTTTCACATTTTCCTCTAAATCAGTAACTTAATGGCTGCAAATCATTTTAATACGCTTCAAATACTTGTCCAAACATCCACCGATTCAAGTGCATATGTCGCTCATTAGATTTTTCAGCACTTGGCTAACATGTCGTCCCGTTGAGCAATACCAAACACCTCTTTGTTGTCTAGAATGCATTAAAACAATTTATAAGTGTTCTACTTGTTTTTAATACCATATTTTAGTAAGCAGATCGAAACACTATTTACTAAAGTGTTTATATCTAAGCAACTTATTAGTGCATACAAATAATCAAATCCCAAACACCTTCTAAAAGACTATGTAAGTAAGTTATAAGCACTCAAAACAGTAACCCCTAAACACCGTCTTATTCTCGTCACCAAATATAAACATCATTTGAGCTTAAAAATAACCAACTACGTCGATATTAAAAAAAATAACAGTGTAAGTAAAGTAAAACAAAACCTTTTAAAGTATGAAACGATGACTGTAACAACAATGAGGATGTTTTTCCACATCTTGAATGTGGACTCTCGATTGTTTGGTCTTCTTTTTCTTGTAGCAACCACCAACTGCAAATAGATTACCCATACATCTTAGGTATATTTAAACAGACAATTACAACAAAGATTTACATTAGTTATACCAAAACTTCAAATCTTAAAAAAACTGAAATAGCAATGTCGATTGTTTTTCAACTCAAACTTATTTTGGACGCTAGAGTTTAGAGGCACAAAATTAATCATAATCAAAACCCCAAATAAATACTCACACATATCAATCTATAAGCTTAATAGAAAAATAAAAAATATGTAACCTGAGTTTTGTTATAAAAGACTTCAGGCAAACATTGTACCTGAAAAAACATGGTGGAAAATCAGAATAGCAACGAAAGATTCCGAGAGTAGAAAAATATATCAGTTCAATGTCTTTAGCTTTATATTCAGAAAACACACAAAGATGTCAAAAGTGAAGAATTTTAACAAAAAAAAACTAAACATACGAAGACACCATGATTCAATATGCATTTAATAAACTTACCTTCACCTTAATCACACAATGCAACATTTTTGCACAAATGACTCAGTTTCGCAACAAAAAAAAAGAATCTTATACCTCAGGATGGTATTGCAACCCACCAAAACAGCCTCCCAATGCAGTGCATAGTTACAACCGCACCCTCTCTACTTCTGACCACAGCTTCAAACCAATTGGGCTCCATGAATCATCAAAACCACCCAGTTATCTTCAGCTGGTTTACAACCTGAAAATCAAGAACCCACACAAATATAATCTCAATCTTCGCATTATATATATTTCTAAAAAAACACCTAGATTTCGAACAAAATTTATCATAAACTTAAAAAATATTCTTTCAAATATGACCAGACAAAGTGTACAAACGAAAAAAGAAAAAGTATAGTACCTCTTCTCATTCCAATAATCGATATTTTGAATAAAAAATCGGTCAGCCACCGAATCGGCAAAGCTACCGGCTGCATAAAGAAACCCAGAAGAAATAAATAATTGATATAAAATAAAATGAAAGTCCCTAATCAATGCGAGAAACCCTAATCTTAACTTAATCAACACAAGGTATTACTTTTCAAACGTAATCTTATTATTGTATAATAAAGAATTACAAGTGTTATGGATAACACCGTTTGATGACAATGTGTTGTGCACACTTTGAACAACAATAACCTTAACTTATGAATACAGTCGTAGCTGTTTGATTCACTAAGTTACACGCACTAATGATCTTAATATTGCAAAGTGTTAAATCTTAATGCTAGGTTACACATCCTATTTATAGTGTTACGAGTTTGACTTGAACAGTACTTGATGTCGACTACACAACTTTTACAAGTTCCCACATCAGTCACATGATGTCCTTCTATTCTTGGTAGTCTTCCATTATGCTTTAAGGAACAGTTGTCCAAAACAGTTTCCTTATTCTTCATATTCTCGAACACACAAATGGCATGTCCAAAGTGTGCTGAGAGTTATCAGGGTATTGCCACCCCTGTTAACTCTCAACCCCTCAGAGTCCCTAATACATCTTGGCTGTTATCCATCACAGCCAAGGGGTATGTCTTCAGGTAATCTTCGACTTCCCTGACAATGTCTCTGACATGGACTCCTCTGAGGTTGCTCACAGAGATTCGGATCTCTGTGAGTCTTGTGAAACTTGCCTGCCTCCTAGGCACAGGCAAGGGACTATCTATCAGCCTAATTATGTTTAAATCAATGAACAGGGAATCTAACAAGTTTAGATTCCCAACAATCTCCCCCTATTTAAACATAAATAGTGCTAGATCTAACTAAGTTAAGGTAAGTGAGTTTAACAGCTTCTTCTTACACATAACAGATCTAAACAAACATACCTCATGATTTTATTAAGACTTAAAGAAAAATTACAAGTTCATTACATAAGTTAAACAAAAGATGAAGGTAAAAGGGCTGATACTTTCTTCAATAGTCATCATTTTTGATTCTTTCTTCAGCTTCGGCCACATCTAATCTGTTATCAATTTCATCCTGCAAAGTCTTTGCGAACTTCTTGGAATACTCAGAGTTGATCTTGAGACACTTCTTGTGACAGAGCAGCTGAATAGTTGAAGCCAGGCATAGCTCATCTTCCCTCTGAAAAGCATATTGGCAGGCTTTGTTCATAAACGCCATTCCTCTTTCAGGCACTGAGTAAGTCTGACCATCAACAGGGCCAACTATACCATTAGGAAGGATCAGATCCCTGTGCATGCCATCCACACGAACATCTTCAGTAACAAAAGTTTCATCAATGATTTGGGAAATTCTTCTTCTTTTGTTGCCTGTCTTTGGGGGTCCTTGTTCGAAAAGCTGTGGTGGGGGATCAATCTTTAGTTTGGCAGCTGTTTCCTTGATCCAGTTAAACTTAGCCTTAAGAGTTTTAAGCAGAAGGAAATTCGCCTGTCCAGTCTTTTTGGCAGCTAAGGCTTCGAGTTCAAACCATTCTGATAACCCAAGTGTTTTTAACCTGAAGTCGTCAAACACATCCATATTCCCTGTTTGATTATCCCTCCACAAGATCATCTGTGGAGTATTTGTGGACTTGCGAATGGTGTATCTAAACTTGGTTATCTTGCCAGCAGCATACCTGTTGTTTACGCAGGCATCATAGTCAGTTCTGACTTTCTTTAGAGCCTCAGCGCGTTTAAGTTCCATTTCCCTCAACCTTTGTTTTTGTTTTTCTTTTTCAGGAGGTGACATCTTCCTCAGAGTGGCTTCATTTAATTCTTTGGCTGCCTTGAGCTCACTCAGTCTTTTGAATTCTTCAGCCTGTTGCTCTATTTCTTCAGGCGTTAGAGGTCTCTCATCAGAAGGTGTAAAGGTTGAAAATTGGGAAAGGTCTGTTGTGGATCCTCCTGTCTCTAGCATCGCAGCTATCTTCTTAAGTTTAGTGTCAGTATCAACTAACACTATCTCTTTACCTTTCTTTGAGACAGAGGACTCCACACTTATATTTTTCAAATCATCAGCTCTTTTGAGGAACGCTGTCTGAGCCTGATTTTGAATAGATTTTGGTAGGGAGCTCACAGTGAATTTAAGCTTCTTGGCTGCTGGTTCATCCTCATCCTCAGGTTTGCTGATGTTAACTAGGATCATGGATTTAGATGAGTCAGCGCCATCTTGTGTTTGTTGCTCCCCCTGAGTCTGATCCTCATCATCAGGTATTATAACTGGTTCGATGACTTGAAGAGGAACAGGGTTTGTTGAAGGATTGGCTGAAGATGAGGCTTGTTCAGCAGATGCAAGGCTGAGTTTAGTATTCTTCTCCCCCTCACGTTCATCCTTACTTCCCTTATGCTTGGATGAACGTGCCTGAAGTCTTCTTGCAATCTGCTCCACAGAGGCAGCCATGGCACGCTGTCTTTTTCTGGATGCCCTGGCAATCTTCAGCAATAAGTTGGCATTAGCATTGGTATTTGCCTGAACTCTCCTGACAATAAAACCAGCATGGTTGTATTGCCTGTTGCGCACTGCATTGAAGTGCCTGTTAATGACGGTTTCTTGTTCTTGGAACAATGCAGGGACAACGGAGTCAATGGCATTCTTGATTCTTGTCGAGAGATGACTTAGTCCTTGAGCCACACCTTTTCTTGTACCCTCCTGGATAGGCTCAGTGACAGCCTCAGTCACAGCCTTCTTTATTATACCTGGAAAGGTGACAGTAAAATTGTGCATCTCTGACTTGATTACATCCAACTTTCTTGACAAGCGCTCAATATCAGACTGATGGTGTACAGGCTGAAGATTCTTGATATTGAGGCTTTGTTGAGCAAAATCATCCTCCCTTGGAAATAAGTCGAAGTTAGTCTGAGAAGGATGATCAAACAAAAGGAATTCAGCTGTTGGATCATATATGGGTCTTTGGAGGACTGTTGTTGCAGATGTAGCAGAGTTTTGTGTGTCAACAGCTTCCTTAAGAGGAGAAGTCTGGTTATCTTCTTTAGGAGGAGAGACTGACAGCTGGTCATCCTCATCTTCTTCCTCTTCCTCATCAAACATTCCCTCAGGGAATTCATCCTCAGGCATGGGTGTAAACTCAGCGACATAATCTTCAACAGAAAGCATTTCTTCGTCAGCATTGAGCGCAAGTTCTTCTTCAATCTGAATGTCCTGAGTAATTGTTTCAGCCTCCTTTTCATGTACCTGAGGATCTTTGACTGGCTGTACAATTTCAGCCTGCAAGGTTGTTGAAATTAGTAACAGGGAAAATATTAAGTGAATGGTCGCCATTTCGCTGTCCCAGAGAGGCTGAGGGTGATTACTCAGCCACTCCAAAGGATAAATCCTTGGGATTCTTTTAAGTGTGAATGAAGTGTGGTTAATGGTCGCCATTCGCTGCCCCTAGGAAAGCTGAGTGTGATTATTCAGCCCCCCCAAAAGGTAAAAACCTTTGGGACTCTTTTGATTGTGAAACATATGTTGTTTAATGATCGCCATTTCGCTGCCCCTAGGAAAGCTGAGGGTGATTATTCAGCCCCCCCAAAAGGTAAAACCTTTGGGACTCTTTTAAGAGTGAAACATATGTAGTTGTTGGTAGCCTGTTACGCTGCCCCTAGGAAAGCTGAGGGTGATGATTCAGCTCCCCCTGAAAGGATAAATCCTTTGGGACTCTTTTAATGAGGGAACCAAGAGGCTGTGTGAAGTACAGCCATCAAGGTTGAGACATTCATGTATTCAGGTTGTTGTTAGCCTGAATACTGTCTAGAGGGTTCAGGGTCATCGGGGTGCTTTATAAACACAAATGAATCACTCCCTGGTGCAAAGACAGAGTGTACAGAAGTCTTAAGGAATTCTAAGTGAAATGACAGACTTCTATGGGTCGAGGATTACCCTAACTTCACCACTCTCTCCTACAGATAAATGAGAGTGGTTGCTTGTGAGCCTCTAAAAATGTACACTGATTACCTGTGAGATATCAGCTTGGTTTGGCTGGTTTCCTGTAGTCTCTGCTGACCTAGAGACACTAGACGCCTGTTGTTTGTCAGCTAAAGATTCTGTATCCACAAGAGTATCTGGACCAGAGGTGGTTTCAATCTCCTTTTCCTTGGCCTTGCTAACAGCTTTAGGTTGAGAAGAAGAGGGGATTTTCTTCTTCTTTGGCTGTTGGCCAGAAGAAGCCTTGGACTTGGTAGTGTGCTGCCCAGAGGTCAAAGACGTAGACTTGCCAGCGACACTAGAAGTATTCACCTTCTCAGAGGAAGGGAGCAAGGGCTTCTCAGCGTTGGGTACCTGATTAGCAACGTTCAGCATGTGAGCGGTCACAGGGAAATCCTCAGCTCCTATCTCTTTGTAAATGGCGCCTGTAATGCGATAGGGCTTCAGGGTTGTCAAGGCCTTGTTATGGTAGTTTTCTCCCAGCAAACTCTCAAAGATCAGGGACAAATAACGCACATAGCAGATGTTCTTTTCCCTGACCTGATTCCTTCCTTTAAGTTGTTCTACTAGGTTAGAGAAAAGAAGGCTTCCAACGTCAACATCAGCTCCCCAAATTAATCCATAAGCAATAGTCTGATGTTTGAACGACATTTGATCTTGGGATCCCTGCATGCCTCCCAGGGACTTCACAATGTGGGTGAAGAGGACACGCCACATAGGAGAGAAATACTTGATCTTCAGAGGTGCTTTAGCAAGGATGTCAGCTGGTGTGAGGGCAGGGTTAATGTCGTGACAGGGTTTGAGTGTGGCCAATGCTTCCTTGACAGCCTTTTTGTCAACTGTCTTCAAGCACTCATCTCCATGTTTAAGTCCGGCCACACTGGCAAAATCAGCAAGGGAAAAGGCAAAAGGATGTTCATTGCAAGAAAGGCTAAAGGTAATGGTGTCTTCTTCAACTTCGGCGGAATACCAGAATTCCCTAAGGTATTCTTGGTAAAAGGTGGAAGGAGATTTGGTGAAGGCTTCGTTTAGGTCACAGTTCTGCATGAAATTTACCAGATCCGAGTAGGTGTTGTTGGGTGCCTTGATCCATCCAATAGCGTTATTTGAGGCGATGATGCTCTCGTTGATCTCGAAGTTCACATTGGAGGCTTTAGGTACGGGAAACGCCATTGAAATGAGGTTGAAGGTGAATGAAAATGGCGGATGGTTGAGAGAGATGAGAGATTTAGAGAGAGAAAATGATTTTTTAGAATGGTGGTGGGTGAGAAGAGAAAGAAGACAATATATATAATCAAACTGAGTGAACAGTTATTCAACCGTATTAAATGCAAAAGCGAAAATGACTGCTCAAGTGGGTCCCCTTGACCTTTCAAAACGTTTGTCTCCTCGTTATCCGAAATTCAAATGATTAAAAAATGTGAGAATGTTTTTCGCATTTACTTGGAACGCAACTACCTAGTTACATGTGAAAAACATTTAATAAAACATTTAATATAGAATCAATCATTTAATGAACACATTTAATATCAAGCCACAGGCTTTGAAATATTGAGCATCCCTAGCTCAGCAACTAGCCTGTTGAACGTAGGTTCAGCCAAAGGCTTTGTAAAAATATCAGCTAGTTGCAGCTCTGTGGGAACAAAATGCAGCTCAATATCTCCCTTCATAATATGATCCCTGATAAAATGATACCTGATATCAATGTGTTTGGTACGAGAGTGAAGAACAGGGTTGTTGGATATGGCAATGGCGCTGGTGTTGTCACAAAAGATTGGCACTTTGTCATACAAGATTTCATAGTCAGCCAATTGACTTTTCATCCAGAGCACCTGAGCACAACAGCTGGCTGCAGCGACATATTCAGCTTCAGCTGAAGACATAGCCACAGAGTTTTGCTTCTTAGCACTCCATCCAACCAATTTTCCTCCTAGGATTTGACAGCTGCCTGAAGTACTTTTCCTGTCAATACAGCATCCAGCATAATCTGAATCTGAATAGGCCTTGAGATCAAAGCCTGATTCCTTTGGATACCATAGTCCTAGGGATGGTGTTCCTTTGAGATACCTGAAAATTCTCTTAACAGCCACTAGATGGGATTCTTTTGGGTTAGCTTGGTACCTTGCACAGAGACATGTGGAGAATTGGATATCTGGACGACTGGCTGTTAAATACATCAGTGACCCAATCATGCCTCTATATAAAGTCTCATTGACAGAGACCCCTGACTCATCAGGGCCCAAGTTGTTGGGTGGAAGCATGGGGCATTTCACTGAAGCACAATCAGCCAAGTCATATTTTTTAAGTAAATCCTTAACATACTTTTCTTGACAAATAGAAATTCCCTTAGGACATTGTTTAATTTGAAAACCCAAAAAGTAAGTTAATTCACCCATCATACTCATCTCATATTTCTTGGTCATTAATTTAGCAAAACGTTTACTAAGATTGACATTTGTTGACCCAAAGATGATATCATCCACATAAATCTGCACAATGATGAAATCACACTTGTCCTTGAAGGTAAAGAGTGTTTTATCAATGGAACCCCTGACAAATTTGTTTTCAGATAAGAAATTTGAAAGAGTTTCATACCATGCTCTTGGAGCTTGTTTCAGACCATACATTGCTTTGTGAAGTCTGTACACATGGTTGGGAAACTCGCTGCTCTCAAATCCTTCAGGTTGAGCAACATAGACTTCCTCAGCCAAATCACCATTGAGGAAGGCACTCTTTACATCCATCTGATAGACAGTGATGTTCATATAGGCAGCATAAGCAAGAAAGATTCTGATGGCTTCAAGTCTAGCAACAGGTGCGAAAGTTTCATCATAATCAATTCCTTCAGTCTGAGAGTATCCCTGTGCTACCAATCTTGCCTTGTTCCTGATGATGTTCCCAATTTCATCCATCTTGTTTCTATAGATCCACCTAGTGCCTGTGATATTCTTTCCAGGTGGAGCTGGCACTAGTGTCCAAACCTTGTTCCTTTTGAACTGATTGATTTCTTCTTGCATAGCGGCTACCCATCCATCTTCTGTCAGAGCCTCAGCAACTCTTTTAGGTTCAATTTGAGAAAGGAATTCAGCAAATAGACATTCATTGGCTGAGGCTGACTCAGAGTCTTGGATTCGCTGTCTGGTTGTGACCCCTGCATTTGGTTCCCCAATAATGTTGACAAGAAGAATGTGTTGATCTCTTGACCACTTATTTTGAGGAGCTGGAGATTCAAGAACAGGGGTACTTGAAGGCACAGCTGGAACACTTTGAATCTCATCCTGCTGAATAGGAGGGCTTTCTTCAAAAACTACTTCAGTGTCTGATTCTTCTTCAGCCACATCAAGGGAAGCAATTTCATTATCAGCAGGAGCAACTTCAGAGTTTTGAGGAATTGGTGAGTCATTAATATCATGAGAAGGACCATCAGAGATTTGAGGTTCTTCTTCATCAAGTTCCTGAGAGGTAGGAACTTCTATGTTGTGAGTAGACAGAGGATCAAAAGCAGGAACATAAGGAGTGAGAGTGTTGGAGTGGTGATGACTGGTAGGTCTGGGTTCAGTGAACTCATCACTTGGGAAGGAAATATTTTCATTAAAATCTACTTCATCACCCTCTGTTCCTGTTCTCTGTATGACTTCATCATCTTCATTAAATCTGACATGGAAAGTTTCTTCTACTTCTTGTCTTCTGATGTTGAATACTCTGAAGGCTTTGGCTGTTGGAGAGTATCCCAAAAAGAATCCATCATCAGCCTTTTCATCAAACTTTTCAAGTTTATCCCTGTAGTTATAAATAAACACAGGGCATCCAAACACATGAAAATAGCTGACGTCTGGAGATCTTTTTCTGAAAACTTCATAGGAGGTTTTGCCATGTCTTTTGACAATGATTGATCTGTTTTGAGTATAGCAGGCAGTGTGTACAGCTTCTCCCCAAAATTGCTTTGGTAAGGCTGCACCATTTAACATAGTTCTTGCTGCTTCAATCAGAGTCCTGTTTCTTCTTTCAGCCACACCATTTTGTTCAGGAGTGCCAGCTGAAGAGAAGTTCTGTGAAATCCCTTTTTCATCACAAAATGATTCAAGTTGATGATTCTTGAATTCTGTACCATTATCACTTCTTAGAGCTTTGACTCTAACATCATTCATATTTTCCACCTGTCTGATGAAGGACATGATGGCATCAGCTGCATCACTTTTCCTTCTGAGGAAGAACACCCATGTATATCTTGAAAATTCATCAACTATGACCAAGGTGTATTTGTTGTGATTAATGGTTTGAGGTTTGACAGGTCCAAACAAATCCATGTGAAGGAGATGTAAGCACTTGTCAATAGAGAATGATTGCCTAGTCTTGAATGAAGACCTGTGATGTTTTCCTTTGACACAGGCAGAACAAGTTTTGTCTTTGGAAAACATTACTGAAGGTAGACCAGCAACCAAGTTTTGAGTGGCTATCTTATTGATGTTCTTGAAGTTGAGATGAGACAGTCTTTTGTGCCACAGCCAGTTGACACTTTCAGAGGCTTTGGCAAGAAAACAATTTGAGCTGTCTTCAGAGCACACAGCCATGTTGATGACATAAACATCTCTCCTTCTAGGTGCAACCAGCACAACATCATTATTTTTGTTGAATATGGTTCCCTGAGTCTTAGTAAACAAAACCTTATAATCAGCATCACATAACTGGCTGATGCTAATAAGATTGTGCTTAAGACCATTCACATATGCAACCCTGGTAAATGTGATCCCATTGCAATTCACTGAGCCATATCCTTCTGTGTCACCTGAAGAGTTATCTCCAAACACCACTTTGGGACCTGGCTCCTTTGAGTATCTGTGCAGGTATTGTTGAATCCCTGTCATGTGTCTAGAACAGCCACTATCTAGATACCATACCGATTCCTTGAGATATTTCTGCACAGATACATAGAAACAGATTAGTTCCTATGGTGAACCCACTTTCCAGTGGGTTCCCTGAATTGCTTGTTAGCAACTCTTGTGTTCCTGAAAAACTTTTGGCGTTGGGATGGACAGTTCATAGTTTCATGGTTATAACTCCCACAGATATCACACCCAGGGAAGTCACCACACTCGTCTGAGTGATGGTCGGTGAACCCACAGAATTTACAGGGAGGATAAGAATTGTAATTTCCCTGTTGTCTTTTGGAACTCTGTGGTCTGTCCCTAGAGGGTGTCTTAGCTCTTTTAGCTGCCATGTGTCTGTCATGATCTAAGGTCGAGTGGTGAGAATTTTTACAAACATTGCAATAAGGTTTGATTAATCTTTCCCCTTTGGGTTCACCTAGGACTGACTTAGGTTCATGAGAAGTAGAGCATTCAGCGGAAGGCTTAATGTGTTGTTTCAAGAGTTCTACTTCTTTCATAAGAGACAACAGGCGATCTTCAGTGGTGGGGTCAACCTTATTCACAGCCTTAGTAGAAACAGGCTTAAAAGCTACTTGTTTACCAGTTGGTTTAGCAGGCACACGAAAAACTTTAGCTGGAGGATTCTCAATATCTATCTTAAGTTCATCCTTAGCAGATCTAGAAGAACTGCTAGGTTCAACTCCAGAGAGTTTGGGCAAAGGTGGAAGCTCAGCCACATCTTCAGAGACAGGGTCATTAGTCAAAGAGGTGTCTGACATATGAATAGTCTCTGTAGATTTAAAGACAATGTCTTTGGGTTTGGTGATAATCCTCAGCTTTTTATGTTTAGCAGTTATATCCCTGTTTAAGTCAGCAGGCACTTCATCCCTAAGCAATTCATCTATAGTAAACCTAGCACACAGCCATTTTTCAATAACTTTGTTTAATTCAGTGACTTGGTCATTTAAAGCTATGTTTTTCAAGGTTAATCTAGCTACTTCATTTTGCAGGGATATTTTCTCTAAGTTAACCCGCCTGAGAGTATCACATTCAGCCTTAGCATTAATCATTTCAGTTTTAACAGAGTGAAACTTGTCAAGAAGGTTCTTCCTTTGTTCCTCAACAAAGTGCAAGCCAACAATGGTGTAATCAAGAACATGCTTACGTTCATCACAATCAGACATAGAAAGAAGCCTGTGTACCTTTTTCATTGTGATGTCGACCCATTGTCCTGATCTTGCATCACCTTTTCCAACAGCTGGTTCATCATCAGCTATTGCCATAAAAGCCCTGACTCTTGTGGTATCTTCTTCATCTGAAGTCAATGGTTCATCATTCCAATCATAGGTTTCAGCAACCAACCCTTTCTCAGCCTTTTTCTCACCACCTTTCTTTTTGGACATAGCTTCAATCTTCAAGTTCATTTGTTCTAACTCAGCCTTAAGTGCCTTGTACTTATTTTTGTAATCTTTCTTCTCAGTGTCTGAAGAATTGGATTGTGATGAGTTGTTATGTTGTTTGAACTTGTAGGGTTTGGATGAAGATGATGGATAAGAGGGTGAGGATGTTTTGGTGGAGGGACATTCTTTTTGAAAATGTCCAAGCTTTCCACAGGCAAAACATGTTTCTTTTGACCTGTCAGTTGGTTTGCTGGCTGATCCTACTCTTCCAGATCTTTTGTAGTATCTTCTTTGGTTGGCTAACAATGCTCTTTCATGAAATTCTGCATTGAGGTCTGACAAGAACTCTTGGCTGCTACGAGTATCTTCTTCCATATCAGAATCGCTGTCAATAGGATGTGTTGCAGAGATCAAAGCTTTGGAAGATGCTCCTTGAACAACAAATCTTTCAGTCTCTGATTTGTAGATAGTATCGATCAGCCCTTCTTCATAATTGTACTTTCCATAGAGCTGAGCAAGGGTATCATTTTTGATTGAGTTGTTAGCTCTCTGAGTCTGATTCATGCTCAGCCACTTTCTTGGAAGGCTGTTGACAAAGGTGGCATTGATCTCAGCTTGACCAATAGTAACATCATTCATAGCAAGGTCATTTAGAAGAATCTTCAGCCTAGTATAGGTTTGCTGAACTTTTTCACCTTCAAGAGACTTAAAGGCATTAAACTGAAGTCTGAGTGCCTGAATCTTTGTCTCTCTTGTTTCAGAGGGTCCTTCATGGCCAAGAATAAGGTCTGTCCACATCTGTTTAGCTGTGGGACATTGAATAACAGACTTCATGATATGCTTTGGGAGACAGGAAATTATGATGCTTTTGAGACGTTTATCTTGGTTTGCTAATTTCCTATCAGCAGCGGTCCATTGTTTGACAGGCTTGGGAAGAGGGTTTTCTTCAGTAGAAGTGAGTGCCATGGGGATATATGGACCATTTTCTAAAATTTCTAAGAGAAAAGGTTCAAGACCATCAAGGTATACAAGAAACTGACTCTTCCAACTGGCAAAGTCTTCTTCATCAAAGACTGGTACACTGGTTACGTGTGATCCACCTCTTGAGTCAAGAAGTTGGGGTAGATCATCGTCATTTGGTGGGGCGGTAAGTCTTGGTGAAGATGGATTTCTGGAAGGTGAGTGTGGGCTAGAGGTTTCCGGCATGGTGGATCTTGATTATAAAACGGAGAACGATGTTTCTTGAAGGTTTTAATATCAAACACCGCTCTGATACCAATTGAAAGTCCCTAATCAATGCGAGAAACCCTAATCTTAACTTAATCAACACAAGGTATTACTTTTCAAACGTAATCTTATTATTGTATAATAAAGAATTACAAGTGTTATGGATAACACCGTTTGATGAAAATGTGTTGTGCACACTTTGAACAACAATAACCTTAACTTATGAATACAGTCGTAGCTGTTTGATTCACTAAGTTACACGCACTAATGATCTTAATATTGCAAAGTGTTAAATCTTAATGCTAGGTTACACATCCTATTTATAGTGTTACGAGTTTGACTTGAACAGTACTTGATGTCGACTACACAACTTTTACAAGTTCCCACATCAGTCACATGATGTCCTTCTATTCTTGGTAGTCTTCCATTATGCTTTAAGGAACAGTTGTCCAAAACAGTTTCCTTATTCTTCATATTCTCGAACACACAAATGGCATGTCCAAAGTATGCTGAGAGTTATCAGGGTATTGCCACCCCTGTTAACTCTCAACCCCTCAGAGTCCCTAATACATCTTGGCTGTTATCCATCACAGCCAAGGGGTATGTCTTCAGGTAATCTTCGACTTCCCTGACAATGTCTCTGACATGGACTCCTCTGAGGTTGCTCACAGAGATTCGGATCTCTGTGAGTCTTGTGAAACTTGCCTGCCTCCTAGGCACAGGCAAGGGACTATCTATCAGCCTAATTATGTTTAAATCAATGAACAGGGAATCTAACAAGTTTAGATTCCCAACATAAAAAAACACCAAAATGTACACACAAAGAACCCTAACTACTCAACCCCATAATCGAAATCTAAAATAACAAATGTATAAGAAAAACCCCAAATATCAAAGCGATAATGAATTTGTTAGAAAAAACTGAATTTCAATATTATTTTTAACATATTACCCGGGACTGCAATGGAGATCAATTGTGGATTTGAACAAAAAAATCATCATCACATATAGGAGTTGTACAAATGACAAAGCACCTCAATTAAATCATCAAAGAAAGCCAAATAGCCAGTTAGATTGGTGTTGGTATGATGAGGAGAGGGAAGAGAAAGCGGCTGCAAATTGGTTATAGATCATAGATCTTGTTTGTAGGTTTCATGAATCAAACGGTGTGGTTTGTGTGTGTTTGTCAGATCAGAGAAAAAAATATGAACGGTTATAAATGTTGGAAGAATCCATAGAAAAAGAGATAGATATGAGAATGTGTTTACACACTTAACACCAATCTATAACTGGACACACACGTCACACACTTGAGGACACGTGCCTAAAATATTTTCCCTCCAAAATAAAGAGATATCATTAAAATATTCCAAAGGCTTCCTAAAACAGTTATATGTATTAATTGCAATTGTCTGATGTGATTTTCTTGGAAATTAAGGTTAGACCTGAATGATCAGTTTGATGAAGGTGTAGAGGATTGTTTGAGGTGATTTATTCACGGGTAGTGGTGGGTAGAGCTGAGCATCGGTCCGGGATCGGATCAGACCAGACCGAGGATCGAAATGGTCTAAAACCTCGGACCGAGATCGGACCGAAATGGTGCGGTCCGGGTTGGTCCGGCTCGGTTCGGTCCTCGGTCTGATCCGGTCCTATTAGGCCAAATCGACGAGATTTTGGTAATATCGAACCGGACCGAGGACCAAATTGGTCCAAAACTCCGGACCAAGGACCAGACCGAAATTGTTTGGTTCGATCCGGTCCGGTTCATTTTTATGGTCCGACTTGGTTTTGGATCTAGGTTGCTCAGCCCTAGTGGTAGGTGTTTGAAGTATTTCCCGCCATTTTGTGATTTGAAAATTTTGTAACAAAATTAATTGTTTATGATGTGATTTGTTAGGATTGTGTTTATTTAGTTTAGAAGATGATTGTGATTGTTTTGATGAATTTTACTGGTTTGATTGGTGAATAATGGTGGTTTTGAGTGGTGTCCCGATTCAATTAATTTGTATCGAGAAAATGTAATTTCACTTCTACCATCAATAGGTTTAACCAAGTTTTGAAATTCGGTCGGTTTAATCGGTTGACTCGGTCTCAATAAAAGAAAGTATTTTAAACAGGTTTTCTTATTTTTAAACCCGGTTACACCCGTCGTTTTTTGGGTGACACGACTCAACATGGTTCTCGAGAGCCGACCGGGTTTCGATTTTTCGTGATTTTATAAATAAAACTCGAAAATTATGCGTATTTGCGATGTATTTATTTTTACATATTATGTTTGTTATTAAATATATTATATGCTAAATATATGAACGATTTTATGATTTATATATATAATTTTTTTTATAATCGTTATAAATATAACTTTTTATATATTTTTTTAAAAACGGGTTAACCTGTTAGTCGACCAAATCGATTCAAAAATCAGTTTTTAAAACATTGAGTTTAACCACGACGTTTACAACACGACCTAAATATGCCTCACTCACAAATATTTGAGCAATTTTTTTTGTTGATTTTACATAACTCTAAACTATCACCCATTAATACAACACCAATATTAGTCGATTCCAAAATTAAGAGCAATGGCTATTGTACGCTTTTCAAAATCTACTGATTCACCTACCATTACTTCATGAAGACCGAGTACGAGCACATGGATTTCTCTTGTTTATTATGGTATTAGATTGTGATTTAATTTCACCTGAAAATCACATGGATTCTCATGTTCATGGTATTAAATTGTGATTTAATTTTAGGGATTTTCTAAATTTAGTAACGAAATGCACACTTCCATTCATTCTATAGTTGATCTATATAAACAATTAAATTAGCATAAAACTATCTAACCAATAATAATCACCCATTTTTTAAAAAACTCATTTTCCACCACTTTTTTAAAAATTAAATATCTCACAAACGGTAAATCGTCAAACAAAAAAAAATACACAATTGTGAAGAGAATTAAATCATCTATCTATCGAGGGGCACATGTGTATACTTTCGACGAACTTTTTTTCGACTTTTTTTTCTTAAGTCACGTCTGGAGAAAATCATATATGATTCGTCACGAATCATATACGATTCGTCACGAATCATATATGATTTTCAGAAAATCATATATGACTCGTGATATGAATCATATATGATTTTCTGAGAATCATATATGATTTTCTGAGAATCATATATGTTTCGTGACGAATCATATATGATTCTTTCCATACGTGACTTAAGAAAAAAAGTCGAAAAAAAAGTTCGTCGAAAGTATACACATGTGCCCCTCAATAGATAGATGATTTAATTCTCGTCGCGATGATATGTTTTATTTTACGTAACGATGAACGGTTTGTGAGATATTTAATTTTTTAAAAATGATTTTTTTAAATGATAAAAATGGATGGTTATAATTAGTTGGTTGAGTTTATGCTAAACTAAGGGTTTATGGGATCTTTTTCCAGATCTACCAAACAATCTATCATCGAATAATAATACTACGTCCTGAAGGTTAGCTTTCTACCATTCTATAGTTGATCTACCAAATAATCGATTATCAAATAATAATGATACGTCTTGAAGGTGCTTTCTAGTTTCTACCATTCTATAGTTAATCTACCAACTAATCTACTTAGCATAGTGCCAAGAAGGTTAGCTTTCTAGTTACTAAAGATATATGCATGTACACTTATGTAGTTATATAGTTGATCATTGAATAACAATGATACGTCTTGCACTATGCTAATTAGATTATTTCGAACAAGTTTTACACCTATTGAGAAATGGACAGAGAGATTAATATGAGAATTATTCCATTAACTTTGTAAATGCTTAATGCCACAGTATTTATATCGGATACATTGGAGGGAAGTGGAAATAGTACAAAACTAAAGGTGTGTTTGTTTTATTAAGGCGTTTTTTGTTTGAATTTGACTACCGCATTATACTAGTAAGCGATTATTATAAAATTTGAAGCTGACTGAAATATTATTATTTGTTTTTCTAAATTTTTTTGAATGATTTCAATTATGTGTTTCTTACGTATATATTAAACTATAACAATACGTGAGTAAATAACTTGTGTAAAATTGAACTTAAAACATTTTTTCTTAGATCTTACACAATAAAAACCATGAATATCTTAATACATAGATATAAGTTCATTTGAATACCAAAGTTTTTTAAGATATGGAGGGACTCATCCCCACCCTCCATCTCTCTATCATCCAAAGGCTAAGATTAAATTCCTATTTTACACTGCAGGAATATTTTCGTCATTTCGCTGACCACTATATAAGCCTTTTCTTAGTTAATTTTTATTTAACACACACATATCGGGGGTGTTTTTCTCTTTCTACCTAACAACACCAGATCCATCATTATCTCACAATCAACAACCATCCATAATCATCTTCTTTCTTCTTCGATCGATCATCAAGAACATCACAAACATCTAATCGATCATCACGAAGATCGATCCATCATCATGAATAGATCGATATATCATCATGAATCGATTGATCAATTCGGTGCATCATCAGGTATACACTTATTAATTTATCATCATTTGAATTTATAAGCATATAATTAGCTTATTTTGAACGAATTATGTGAATTTATTGTTCTTAATTATAAGTTAGCCTATTATGTGATTTATGTGAACAATTAGATTATTGTGAATAAGCTGATTTAAGTGAATAAGCTTATGATTTAGATGATATGAGAGCTATGTGAATAAGTGTATGAATTAGAGGAGAATTATGTAAATAAGTGTATAAATTAGATGAGAGTTATGTAAATAAGCTTAGAAATTAGAGGAGATTTATAAATAATATAGCTTATTAGCTTATTTTGGTGAATTATTAGGTTTTATAAGTATGAGAATTATGAATAAGCTTATGTCAGTGTGAATTATTAGGTTTTATAAGTATGAGAAGTATGAATAAGCTTATGTTAGTGTGAATTATTAGGAATTTTAACTAAGTTGCTGATGTAAGCTATAAGTTTGATGTATCATATATGATACCTCATTGGTCATATATGATGGTTATATGCTATGTGATATATGATAGGTTTATCATATATGATATATGAAGTATCATATATGATGTATCTAACAAATCACAGAAAATCAGACTTTGTAATCAATTTTGCACAAAATATCTTTAAACTCTTCAAACCTGCCTTATATCATATAAGATTCAGTTGTTGATAACATGGTGCCTAATATGTTCTTTCATTTCTTTATAAATGCAGTTTGTGCTAACAAAATAACGAAGGGATGCTGCAATTTTCCGGGTTGAAGCAAAAGAAAGAGGACGTGCGCTCGTATGTGTGAAAGTGCGGTTAAGAACATGTAGGGATGAAGAAGCAGTTGATTGTTATTATTGACGAAGTTTTTTAATTTATGTTTTTTTAGAGACCATGTATGTTTTAGTGATTTAGCATATATGATATTTGTAGTTTACATTGATTTATCATATATGATACTTGTAGTTTACATTTTTTACGCAATGTATCATATTTGATATGTGGTACACACCATATATGATTCATAAATGATAATCAATGAAACTTTCTTCTTGAGTATCATATATGATAAAACATTATCATATATGATAATGTAGTGTCATATATGACAGAATTTATAAGTTACATGGATTATCATATATGATATTTCACTATCATATATGATACTAATAAAAAGGTAAAAATACTATGCTTCAAATGATAAAAAAAACATCAACAAAATAGGTATATTATCCAGAAGTTACATCCGCGGATGTTTTGTCATTTTCATATTCAACAAAAAGCTCAATGATTTAGTAGCATTACAAAGTTAAAGTATTACAACATCATACACAAATTACTAAAATATAAAAAAGTCAACTGAGTAACACGATGGATCTTGATTCATGCATGGTTGCAAACTTGACACTCATTTGTTGTCATCTCATGCACATGTTGTTGTTTGTTCTTTCAGCCGAGATTTCCATGTTCTACTTCTTGGCATTATCTTTTTGTAGCTCACCTTGGCCTCACGACTCTTTCTCTTTATTTCCACTTGTTTGGCCTTGAGATGATTAAGTTCTTCAAGATTATTTGAACAACTTTATGTACCTAAATAAAAATACTTGTTCTTAGTTTCAAACAGATTATCATATATGATATATTACAGAAGTTAAATTTCAACCAGATTATCAAATATGATATATTATAAAAGCTGAATTTCAACCAGATTATCAAGTATAATAATATACACACAACAAAATTTTAATTACCAACAATAGATCACAATCTTGCTTGCATTTTGTTTCTAAGCACATTATCATTTTATCATATAATATCATATATGGTACCTCCATATATCATACATGATAGATATATAATATATGATACATGGAGGTATCATATATGATACATGGACGTATCATATATGATATGTCTGTTCAGCAGAGATTAAGCATTCAACTTCACCTTATGCTTATCTCACAGCTTTAACAAATGCTTTTACCTATAGTTACGTTACTCAAACTAACTCCTAGTTATGTTCGCCTAAATATACACAATTACAACAACAACGACAACAACAACAACAACAACCAAAATAACAAAAAAATTGTAGCAGTAACCAACAAAGAACATCTCGAAAAACATAGGATAATTACATGAATTAACTATTAATCAATCAACGGTAACATTGAAATCAACGCAATCTCAACTAAGTCAATAAACTAATAAAAAAATAAATTGACGAGATCGAACCTGTACGAAACAACCGCGAAAAAATAAACGAAACATGGTGATATTACATGATATGAATCAACTGTAGGAGATGATGAGATAATATATCGATGATTGATCGGTTCACGTTTTTAAATCTGGGATTTGATCGAAAGATGTGTGTGCATTATGTGTGTGTGTGTGTTTGTGTGTTATTGTATGTGTGTTTAGAGAGAAGAAAGAAAAAAAGAGGATTGAATAGATATGAATGTGTAAGGTGGTGTTAGGTGTGAGGGGCGAACTTACCAAAATGCCCCTCCGCTTTTTTATTAATAAGAACAATTATTAATCTCAGCCGTTGTTTTATATTAGATTAAAGGTGGGGATTGGTCCCCTTGTATCCGAAGGATACAAAGTATCTAATATAACCCTTCTCTAATACATATCCTAAATTTTTTCATATAGAAAAACAACTTTTTTCGTAAAATGTAACTTGAATATATTTTTAGGAATGAGTATTTGAAGGAACTTAAATAACGAAATGAAACTTAGACACTGTTTCAATACCACACTTTTTCAACAAACGTTCTTACGACCGACTTGCATTTTCATGATTTCAAGAAAGAAATCTTTAAAATTAATTGGGTTTTTGGTTGTTTAGCTTACTGAACTATCACTTTTTGTTCACCTAAGTTACCCAACTAATATTTTGAGACTTTGGGTTACCAAACTATACGTTTTGTTTTTTAACGTTACTGAACACCATATGTTTGTGTATTCATGTTACCCCGACCATTGGTAACCGACTGTGTATGTTAACTCTTTGGACACGTCAGATTTTGGTGGGGCTCGATTTACCAATCAGCTTTCCACCACCTTTTCTATATAAAATCTCACCCACACCCTTTAACATATAATCTTTTTCCCCAATTCAATACCCTAACCCTAATTTCAACATCATCACAATCAAGAAAATGGAAAATAACAATCTTTGTGGTGTTGACTATTAGCAAGTTGTAGAACTTCATGGACAATGAATAACCCGGCTCGTAGGTTTCTTGGATGTCCTAACTACATGGTTCCTACCATAAGATGTAATTACTTTAGATGGGTGGATTGTGAGTTGCCAAATCAGTGGTATCAAAGGAGGATGTTTGGTCTTCATGAGAATCTCACGACTGTTCAAGATCAGTTGAGAAATGCACAAGATGAATTGGTGCAAGTGAATCGTGAAAAGGGTCGGCTTGCATTCTTGAACAAGATGTTGATGGTTTTGGTCTTGGCTATGGTTCTTGTTAGGTTCTTACATTCTTGAACAAGATGTTGATGCTTTTGGTCTTGGTTATGGTTCTTGTTAGGTTTATGTAGTATGTAGTAGGTTTATGTTGTCTTATGTTTATGTTGGTTCATGTTTATGTTGTCTTAGGTTTATGTTTTATGTATTGGTAACCTTGATGTAATCATATTTTCTTATGAATGAAATATGAAGTTTTGGTATACAAAAGCTACAATGAAACATGATAAAAAGTAAGTTCTAATTTCCATTCATACAAAAGCTACAATAAAACATAGAGACCACCATCCACTGTTTAGTTAAACTGCCCACAAGTGATACAAAATAGGGGCATATAGTTATGTTCAAATATCATTCATACAACATAAAAGGTAATCAAAGGCTAATTACATCATCTTCTGTCAACCCTGGACCAGGTGACAAAGGCTTGTTGAACTTTACCAACTTCAATCTCTCAGACTCTCTTCATATGATTTGAGTTGGTGCACGAGGTTCATAATCTTCTTCTTGAGATGGAATTGGTTGTGAAGGGTTATTCATTGGGATTAAATTAGCAGCACCTTGGATATTATGTGGTGTTACATCTTTTGGCCAAACTAGAACTGGTATTCCTTGCATATTCTGATGTCAAGGTATAAGAAAAAGGAAACAATCAATAAATTCCTAATCAACGTAAAGAAACTATAAATAAAAACACAATGAAATTTACTCATTCCAACCATAGTTCCTCCATTAACTGGATCCCATGAGACACCATAAAATGCCAAAGCTCTTTTTAACTGATCAGGACTTTCATATCTTTCACCTAAGACTGGTTTCATAACCTTCCATTTTATAGAAGGATCATGGATTGGGTAATGATTACCAACCATGTCTTGATCTTCTATAGTTTGATGCACATCTTGATCAACATATTCTTCCCTGCCTAACTGATTGTAGATCCTAGTCAAGAATGTGTCATCAAACATTTTGGAAGGTTTCTTCCTAGGTTTAGGGGCTGCCTTTTGAATCCTTATTTCTAAAACCTCTTCCTCACCATCAGATAAGTGATCAATAGAGGTTGTATCACTATCATCTTCACTACCAAAAGAATCATACTCATCATCTTCTAGTTCACTATCACTACCATTTAACTCAAACACAGAACTTGAAAGATAAATATGAATAACAAACTCATTATTCTTGGCACAATCAACACATTCTTTTAATTAAGCATCTGAACTTAAACACCTTAAACCACTCTCCAAATATTTTCCAGGAACTAGATAGAACATACACTTAACCTCCCCACTAAACTGAGTACCTATAAAACTACCTAATGCAACATAGTTCATAGCAGATAGATCAACATTTTCTACTTTACATAGGATTTCATATTCATAAGTTAGAGGGTTTCTTACAAAAAACCCACCACGATGGAAATTTATCTCAAACTTTAGAGATTGAGATGATGATGACATCTGTAACAAATAAAACGAAGGTTAAATCAAAAGCCCTAAATTTAACCCAATATCAACAACCCTAATTTTTTCAATTGAAAGAAAAATTAGATGGAGAATGATGATTACCTCTTTATGACGATGGCAATTAGACAGAAACAATCAATTGATTGTTAGGGTTTCAATCAGAGTAGATCATAAAGTGTGAGTTAGTGTGTGTGTTTAATTAGGGTTTATAATGGGATCGAGTGAAAGATATAATATATATTGGGATCGAGTGTTTATAAAAAAAAATAAAAAAGTCAACTGCCAGCGTGGCACTTGCACCGGTTAATAATACTATCAAATGGTAACTCGTAGTTAAGTACAAACATTACCCGGTTTCAATAGTTTGGTAACCAAAAGTCTCGAAAAATTAGTTGGGTAACTTAGGTGAACAAAAAGTGATAGTTCAGTAAGCTAAACAACCAAAAACCCAAATTAATTCGATGGACCTAACTATATAACCCAATAGCGAACAACAAAAATTAATTATGGCACAATAACAACATAGCAACAAGTTCTTCCCGATAAGATAATCCCGGCCTCGCTCATGCGATCATACCTAACTAACCGAACCGAATAAACAAAATAGGTATTAAACACCCCAACTCTCACCCGTGAAAATAGTCAAAATACTCGATCCACTTGACTTGTTAAGTCCATTAAACTTGATATTAACTTGTAGTATCTCATTTCTTTATTATTTTTTTGATAAACTTGTACTACCTTACCTCATTTTCTTTTCTTGTAATAAACTTGTACTACGTTATCTCATTTCACATAACTTTACCTAACTCTTTCTTCTTTCTTTCTTTCAACTGCATCAAACTATTTGTTTTTCTTTTGTTCTAATAATCATGCAAACGATATAAATTTACCATTTTACTAATCTTTTCAACCACTAAAACTATGAAAAACAAAAGAAGGTAGAAGATCCATTCAAAGTATAACCCCCTTCTCCTCAGTAAGATGTTTTAAACTCTGATCGCGTCTAAACAAGAGGAAAAAAACAAACGAGTTTAACCTCTGACCGCGTCTGACTCGATATGATTTAGATGCAATTCAAAGGTTTTTTTTGTAAAAACAGACATCACCTAAAGCTATTAACAACTGAATGGAACTAAGCTACTAAACTAGAAACTAATGCTCCAACATTACAATCTATGAAACATCTTTACGGCATAAGAGCTTGGGCATATGACTGGTTCACTAGCAGATTCAATTGCATTGCTAAAGTGTAGTGATGTTAAGTTCTATTAGACCATAGGTATTGGCTCAAGATTGATTGTGGGCTTATGATCCATTAAGTATAAGGTTTGTATTAAATTTCTTACTATCAAAACTATGTATTTAATATAAATTCATATGCTATCTCATATGTAATGTGTTCGATCAATAAAACATTTTGATATTTTACATGGTATTAAAGCCTGTTTAGATTCACTAACAAAATTTCTCATCCTCCGATCATCGACCTACATGTCGATGATGCGAAAAGATCCTCGTTATTTTCTACTTTATTTTTATTTTATTTTATTAGGATTTTGTTTTTCGTATCCAATACATAAATCCTAAACCCTAGCCACAAAAAAAATGTCGAGTCACCTTCGATCAACCATATTTTTTTCTTCATCATCTATTCGTGTTCGTTGTGTCGAAGATCATTTCCTTTGATAACAAAATTTGATAATCAAATTGTCACTCCCTTCTAAAGACAAAGCAAGCCACATGGATGTCGCAAGCAATGAACAACTACGCCTCCAAATACAATTATGCTTCCGCTAAAATAAACAAAAAAAGAAGATGCGGTTTCAACATTTATTCCAGTTTGAACGTTCGGAAGCCTCCCGCTCAAACTGCGGGGGAGTATTAGACAATAGGTATTGACCGAAGCTCGATTGTGGGCTTCTGATCCATTAGGTTTAGGGTTTGTATTAGGTTGCTTACTACTATCAAAAATATGTATTTAAATTAACATAAATACATATGCTATCTCATATATAATGCATTCAATCACTAAAACACTTTGATATTTTACACGTTAAGGTTGGTGACTTAGTGTATTTGATGTAATTTGAGTGGTGATGTTTTGTGATTGTGGTATTGACAAGCGATTTAGGTAAAGCGTAGTGGTAGTCGGGGAAGTGATGGAAGGAAATAAAATAATACTAGTTGAGATCGTTTGAGGGATTGTCCTCGTGTTTGGATCTGAAGATTAGGTAGGCGAGATGAGAAGGTGGCGATGTGTTGGATGCACGGAGGGTGGAGTTTGTGTTCGACAAAGTTGCAAGCACGATGGAGGAAAGATGGAGTTAGGGTTGCAGCGGGTAAAGTTAGGTTCTAATGACGAGTCATAAGAGAGTGACGATTAATGTGATGGTTAAAGGATAGATCATTCAATTGTGATGCCGAGGGTTTTTAGGTGCTCTGTTAAGATAAGAAAGTGAATGGTAGGGATGCTACAGGGGAAAGAGAGAGGATAGAAAAAAAAGTAACACATACACAGAGTTTTTGGGGATTAACTAAAAAATCAATATTATTTAGAAAAAAAATTAAACCACACCGTCACTTAACCGGTATTCAAATTTAAAATATACCGAGTAACTTATATAACTGGTAACCAAAACTTAAATAATCTATCTATAACGTTTTAAACTTTAGTAACATAATCGAATTTGTTAGCAAACATTAATGCTATATTTAAAAATAACCCAAAAGAAAAACATACCAAGCAGGAAGTAATAGTTCAGTGTCCAACTACTTATCTTTTTAAAATTATACTTAAGAATATTTTGTTTCTAATACTAGTGGCCCGATTACGTATATCTTGTTGTTACTTGACTCATATTAATGATGTACATATCATTAGAAATAAGTTTTGTATGAAACGAGTGAGTATATACCCGCGCGTTGCAGTCAGGCTGCGGGTGAGTGGTGATGTATTTTCTGTTTTGTTGTTGGTGGTGCATTTTTTGATTTGTTGATTGTGGTAAACGTAGTTCACTTTTTTTGTAAATGTTTGCTACCTAGTGGGGTTATTAATATATTTCAAAATATTTGGGGGTGATATGTGGTGTACAGTTTTTTGAAAGGTCTTTATATATACGTGTATATTTTGGAAGATTTAAAGGGATATGCATGACTCGTAAACCAAAAAATGAAAAAAAAACGAAATGATCATTTAATGGGACAACCTTTAAGGGGCCAACATGCTGGATCAAATGAGCCTGCAATAGAGTAGATATAAATATAAATATTCTAAACAGTTTTTATAATAGAAAAAAATAAAATCAAGGGTGTGAATTATGATTCAAGACATGTATAATTGTATAGAAAACATTATCTTAATAGATTCACCAATTTGACATGTATATCCCATGTAGGTTTGAAATCAAGCATATCTATATAATCCTATAAGGCTTTCCATTCTAAAACACACACCAAAAAAGTGTAAACAATTTGGCGAAACCTTAAAAATGGATATCTTCTATGCAACTCTTACATCTCTTTTTTTTCTTGTTGTTTCTTTCTATCTTTATTTTTTGCTCTTCAAGTCCAAACCAACCAAAGACGGGAAAGTACTTCCACCTGGCAGAACTGGGTGGCCCATTATAGGTGAAAGTTTCGAGTTTCTTGCCACTGGTTGGGAAGGTCATCCTAAGAAGTTCATATTCGATCGCATGTCCAAATTTTCTCCTAAAGTGTTTAGAACATCTTTCATGCTAGAAGATGTTGTATTGTTTTGTGCTGCACAAGGTAACAAGTTCTTGTTCTCAAATGAATCATATGGTGGCCATTGGCCAATTGCAGTGGACAAAATATTTCCTTCATCCTACAAGACTTCAAAGATAGAAGCTATCAAGATGCGAAAAATGCTTCAAAAGATTTTAAGACCCGAAACCTTGCACCGTTATGTATCAATTATGGATGTTGTAACACAACAACACTTTGCCAATGGATGGGAAGGGAAGGAAGAAATTGTAACATATGAACTTAGCAAAAGCTATACTTTTTGCCTTGCCTGCAAAATCTTTGTTAGTATTGATGACCCTGAAAGGGTCCGCTACTTATCAATGAGCGTTTGTAACACCCCACTTTGATAAGTAGACCATTACGCGTATTTATGGCGTGTCATCAAAACATTCAAGGTAATATATACTAAAACATACATGACCAAAAGGAAAGACCGGAATCAAACATCGGTTCCCAAACATAAGCCCAAAACATAAATAAAGTAAATGAAATGAGAAGGACAAAACATGTGTCCAAACAAGCATAAGTATAAGGAGGCAAAAGGAGAAGAAGTCTAAGGCATCTTCCATCCTATGCAAGTCCTCCAAATGCTCAAGTTTGTCCATTGGTACGTGCCGTTTTGGGACATGGAAAGGAAAATAATGGCTGAGCAAAACGCTCGGTGAACGGATATATGACATAGTATGAATGGCTGAAACATAAATAAGACTAAAAAGCAGCAGAAATGTAAAAGTCCTGGAAACCTGGAACATGTTTATAAAACTGGTTTTATAGTTTCAAAATACTTATGTTTTTATATGAAAATTGTATTAGTTAGTTAATAGCCTATATAGGTCCTGAGGTTCCAACGTGCATGAATACTTGGAGGGGAGACATCATCATGCAATTAGAGGGGTTGCCTCTAATTAATTAGTCCGGGTAGGAGGGATCAACTCCTTGTGAAGGATGCAAGGCACACATCGCATTCACCATGAAAATCATATAAAACATGTAACTAGGATGCACCCATACGCCCCACATGATAATATAATATATATGGCCAAATCTGAAAAGGGATGCCACGAGCAATCACTCCGCCGTGGGGAAGTCATAACACTAGTGCCTCTAGTGTTATGGTTATGGTACCTCCATAACTAGGTGACTTTGGTCATGCATGTATATATGGATTAGGCATTTAGACTATCATAAGTAATTATAGTTACTATGATTAATAATTACCGTGTATTACCACGTACTTAATCATTATCGTGCACTAACACGTACGTAGTTTCTGAATTTAATATTCGTGACACGTGTTCATGACATAAAAGGAAAGTTTTAATTGGTTCATATGTTTTCGTAATGTACTTTTCATGGTATTTATATGCGGGTTTTACAACTCTTCCCCCCAAAAAGAATAATTCATCCCCGAATTATAGATAACGTAAACTGAAAGGATATGGACGTAACATGACTGTAAGGAACATGGAACGTGACGTGACTGAAGGGAACATGGAACGTGAAGTGGATAAAAAGAACCTATCTGAATTATGGAAGGAAAAGATGAAAAGTCCGGATGGACTCCTTCGTTCCAACTGGCGTCTCGCCTAGAACGGTTCCTTTACAAGATCTTGACGAAGTAGCAAATCTTGATCTTCATGATCCTGACTTGACGGTACGTAAAAGTTTTTGGTTCATCAACGTAAGATAGATTTGCATGAATCTGATCGATTGGATGAGAATTAACGTGCAAGGGTAATTGAAATGTTATGATGCGAAAGAATCTGAAGCAAATGACATAAGTACGTCTGAGTAGTGATGCTCGAGACATACTGAAACGTAGTACGTGAACAATTGTGAACGTGATACGTGAACAATTGTAAACGTGATACGTGGAGATATGGTGAGTGTAATATAAGAAACATATGGTGGACTATGATATGTGCAACATATCTTGAACGTGATATGAGAAACGTGGAATGAACATGACATGTGAAACATATCGTGAACGTAAGATAACTGAGGAGGTAATGCCAAACGATATAAGGTGAGACGTGGAATGTGACGTGAAGCGTCTGTCTGAGGATAGAAAGTTATACTAAACTTGAGTCTGGTCTCTCAAGCTTTTGCAAAACTTCCCAGAACGAAACACGAAACATAAATCGTAAACCAGAATTCGGTCATGAACATGAACGATGTCATGAACGTGGAAGTGGAAAGTAATTCTTCAAATGAAAATAAGGACGTGAACGTAGTAATGACCACGAACGTGAAGCTTTACCTGGTCTGATAGCTGAAGGAGTGCCAAGTGATCGTGCAATCTCTGGCTGAAGATGTCCGAAAGTTTGCTACTGGGAAATCCTTGCGGATGAAAGGATTTTGCAGACTTGGTCAAACTGTTGATAACACCCAGATAGCATAATGCTTCTTCTGAGCCCGCGGTAGTCCGGTAACAAAATTCATGGAGATCTTGTCCCTTCTCCGTTCACACTTCTAATTGTAGAAATAACTCCTAGCCTGTTAGTGTTCTATCTTAACCCGCGGTTTATGTCAGGTCAATAAGATATGAACGTAGCTGTATCTTGTTTCTTAGAAACTAGATACATAGAAGTTTGGAAAACTATGTGTCTCTGAAATTAGACTTTTCTTGGCGTAGGATTCTCTGGAACACCTGATATAGTGTGAGATTCTCTCCTTTACGCGTAAGGTGAGTCATGGTAGGATTAATTATGAGAATCAATGTGATTCAACGTGTCACTAAAATCAACCAGAATTCGTACTGAAAAAATTCCGGGGTGAAATTTCTTTTGTCATAGTTTTTACAACATGGTGCGAATATGGTCTTCATGCCCTTCTCTTGACTTAGAGAAGATCAAGTTGTCATCGATGCAAGTACTAACAAATTTGTTTATGAGTTCCTGGGAACTTAATTTATTAAGTCTAAAATGCTGTTGGAGCATTTATAAGACTAAGGCAAAATCGTGAATTTAGCATGACCAAATCGTGAACGAATGGCAGTCATGGAAATGTCCTGCTCTTTCATTCGTCACTATAGGCAGCATGATCATAAATCGATCTTGGATAGTGTTTCACACCCTGTATTCGATCGTATACATCGTCAATACGTGGAGAAGGATGACGGTTATGGATGGTGATTTGTTTAGATCGAAGGTAGTCGACACATAATCTCATGTTATCGTTCTTCTCCTTGAAGGTTCTTCTGGGATTTATATGGGAACATCTTTGAATGATCGGATGGTTATGTATAAAAAGAACTTCAGTAGTCGTGTCATAAATGATAGCTAGAAAATTTTCGCACCCATGGCCTAACAAATCACGTGCTTGTAAAGCATAATTAATTTGTACAAATTTTCCTGATGGAAAACCATGCTGGATGTATTCAGGGGCCTGAACATCACTGTACCTAATCTGATATGAATGGCGACCAATCGTAGCATGTTGTGATGTTCATAGTACATAATTAGAATCATATTTAACTCGCATCTGACCAAGGTAAGTGCGTTAGCAGATTGGATCTGATCATTAGACTGAAGGAATAACCTTCTATACATGGGTAATACGAATGGCATCCTTTATGGTCATGGATATATGAAATATGACATCAAGAATGAAAGTGTCATGAAGCAAACGTGACAGATCTCACTGAGTGTGTTTTACCTGCCTCGCGCAGAACGAATCTTGTGTATCCAAACGCGATTAATACGCCGGTGTTGGTACTGAAATTCTTGTGGCCTGATTAATATATGGCAAAACAAAATGGATATACCCCTTGGAGGGCACCCTGAATTTCTTAGGGCAGTTTCAGAAATAGGCGTGAGTCATGTGTCTTGACTCGTGTCTTGACATGTGTCGTCAGGAAGCATACATGAGACATGTGTCTCGAGGTGTGAAACGAATAAAAATGAAACTCTTAGGTTATCATGCCAAATTGACGGATCGTTTGGACTGCTCACCCTTTGTATTTCTGATCACGTCTGTGACCGGTGTTCGGTTGTGATTGCTAGGATAGTTATTGTCACAGTAGTAGTTACTATCGTCTTGTCTGTAAGTTCCATGATGGTCATTGTCATGACGGTGATTCATGTAACTATTCAGCTGAGTGGCCGGCTGGTACCGGTTCTCACTCATTTGACTGAAAAGACAATTGATTGATGTGTGACAAATAACTAAAAGGTAGGGACATGGATTGTGATGGAAATCGTCTGGTGGTGAAGCATCTTCTCGTCCGATCGCTTTGATCTAAAACCTTTGTCTTCGTATTGTAGAATCTCCAGGTTGTTAACAGCATCAGCATCTCGTAGCATCTCTAGATAATCAGCAGCATTAACATTTAGTAACATCTCCAAGTTATGAGCGGCATCAGCATCTGGTAGTATATCAGTAAGTGAAATACGCCTGAGATGATTGAGACTCGACTAGCGAATACTCATGGAGTATTGTGAGTGAATACACATGGATTACGGTACATGTAATACACATGGGATATGGTACATAGAGTACACGTGGAATACGGTACATGGAGTGTACATGGAATGCATATGAAATGATCGGTATGGGGTCGATCATCTGACATGATTTTAAAGGAAAATAATTGGTTAAACGGTTAGAAAACCGAACTGGAATGAGCATCATGATAGCCTGGCAATTCCAGCATAGACATCATTTGGTTGCATAGAGAAAACGCTAAAAGTGTGGTTAACGAAATTCAACGATGATTTGCATGGAAGCATGATTAATGAAAGCCGACCATGATTATCATGAAAGCATGATTAAATGAAATCTATCAATATCTTGCATGAAAGAATAATCAAAATAAGAGACGTAAGACATAATTTGCATAAAGACGAAATTGTCATGGAGAAGCATGGAACAAAATTTACATGGAGGATTATAAAACATAATCAGCATGAAAACGAAGTTAACCATGATAGTATGAAACATACTTGACATAAAGAACATCGCAATTACTGATGGGACATGAAAAAAATTTATGGCTGTAATGAAATGAAATCTGAAAAAAAAAATTGCCGGTGTGGACAACCCTGGGTCGGTTCACAAAAAAAAATTGACATGAGTAAGGATGAACGCCTATGGGTCAGTTCATCAAAACAAAATTGACATGGCAAGGGTGAACGCCTATGGGTCGGTTCACCAAAACAAAATTCGAATGAAAAGCACATGCGAATAAATATGGCCAGTCATATACCAACCATTACTTAGTCAAAATACCTGCTACAATAATACATGAAAATAAATAAGTGAAAATTAACTGTCAAAGCTTAACAGAAAAAAAAATTATGTGACCAATTATGAACTACTGGGTTTCAGTCCACAATAGCCACAGTCCTCAAGGAACTTCATGCATAAAACAATGACATGCAACTAAATATGGATGACGGTTGTTCAATCCATATTAGTAAAAATAATTTCAAGGAAAACATCATGGTTAGAACATCAAGGTGCTGAAAATATCAATACGTGGAATAACAATCGATGGCATAGGAAGCTCTTGGTGACTACCCACTAGTCACAGGTCGAGTTTTAGAGCCTACAGGTCGAAACCTTGGGCTCTGATACCATAATTGTAACACCCCACTTTGATAAGTGGACCATTACGCGTATTTATGACGTGTCATCAAAGCATGCAAGGTAATATGTACTAAAACATACATGACCAAAAGGTAAGACCGGAATGAAACATAGTTTCCCAAACATAAGCCCAAAACATAAATAAAGTAAATGAAATGAGAAGGACAAAACATGTGTCCAACCAAGCATAAGTATAAGAAGGCAAAAGGAGAAGAAGTCTAAGGCAACTTCCATCCTATGCACGTCCTCCAAATGCTCAAGTCTGTCCATGGGTACCTGCCGTTTTGGGACATGGAAAGGAAAATAACGGTTGAGCAAAATGCTCAGTGAACGGATATATGACATAGTATGAATGACTGAATCATAAATACAACTGAAAAACAGCGAAAATGTAAAAGTCCTGGAAACCTGGAACATGTTTATAAAACTGGTTTTATAGTTTGAAAAGACTTATGTTTTTATATGAAAACTGTATTAATTAGCCAGTAGCCTATATAGGTCATGAGGTTCCACCGTGCATGAATACTTGGAGGGGAGACCTCATCATGCAATTATAAGGGTTGCCTCTAATTAATTAGTTTTGGTAGGAGGGATCAACTCCTTGTGAAGGATGCAAGGCACACATCGCATTCACCATGAAAATCATGTAAAAAATGTAACTATGATACACCCATACGCCTCACATGATAATATAATATATATGGCCAAAACTGAAAAGGGACGCCATGAGCAATCACTCCGCCGTGGGGAAGTCATTACACTGGTGCCTCTAGTGTTATGGTTATGATACCTCCATAACTAGGTGACATTGGTCATGCATGTATATATGGCTTAGGCATTTAGACTGTCATAAGTAATCAAACATATAAAACATATACTTAGGAAAACAGTTGGCTGCAAACGGGAAATCCTAATAAGGAAAAAATGTCCATACTGAAGGACGGGAATCCGTACCTTGTGTCCAGTGAACGAGGAAAGACGAAAGGATGAATAGTCCTACTCCGATCTCACTAATGCTACATAAATAAGGGACATGTATAAGTTGTCTAATTACTAAGTACGTTACTGGTTATAGCATGTTCTTAGCTTGTTTTATATGTTCTTGTCTTTTTTTACTGTTTTAAATGTTATAATGTGTTAATTCATGCATTTCATGTATTTTGATTAAGTATTATCTTGTATTCTTGTATTATTAGACTTGTTGTGTAATAATAAGTAACTTTCTAAAAATATCAGGTTTCCTAAAATAGAAAGTTTACAAAAATAGAAAGTTTCCAAAAATAGACCAGTTTCTAAAAATAGAAAGTTTCCAAAAATAGTAAGTTTCCTGAAATAGAAAGTTTTCGTATTTAGAAATAAGCTGGATTAATAAGCTAATAATATAAGCTTAGGTTTACTGGTTAAAAATCATAAGTCATGTAATTAATAGTATAGTTTATTAATAATGTCATGATAATTTATAAACTATAGGTTATATGATTAAATTAATAAGCCATGATTTAATTTAACTAAGACATATAGAATACTTAGGTTAATCATGTATTAATAATTTATTAATTATAACCTAAGTCATGATTTATTAATTAATTATAAGTCCATGTTTTAATAACTAATTAATAACTATAGTCTAAATTAAATGGTAAAATACTTAGGTTAAAAACACGTATCATTTATTAAAATAAATATAACCTAAGCCCATGATTAGATTAAATTAATTATTAGTCATGTTAAATTAATTTAGTTTTTCCTTGTAAAAATATACCTTGTAAAAATATCTCGTGACTGAACCCATGTTTTAATATAAACCTAACCGTGAACCGGACCAACATAGCCCGACAGTGGCTAACCCGGTCTAGCCGGTCGCCACTATCGTGGCTTGGCTAGCCACTGCTGGACCAAACTCACCACCGGTTGTAGCCGGTGGTTCCCCTGGCTTGCATTCCCCCTGCTTGACCCAAAACAGCCACCGGCTGATGCCGGTGGTGTTGTTGCTGTTCCGCCGAGACCCAAACACACCAAACGGCACCCCTACGCGAGTTGGGGTCCGTTGTTCCCTGCTGCCGAACCACAAAGACACCACACTGAGACCTTGGGGTCTCGGTTGTTGGTGATCGCAAGGCCACCGAGAGCTTGGCTCTCGGTTGTGCGTGTCGGCCGAACAAACCCCACCAAAACCCCCCTCATTCATGTTTTCTTGATTAGTTTTACATGTTTTTAATTATGTTTTTAATATTAGTTACATGAACATAATTAAAGAAAATAAAATCAAAGATGAAAGTTTTTGATGATACAGAACACGTGACTAGAGAGGAACTATGAACACGAACACGATCCACCCGAATTCAAAGATCAAAATCAACAAACACTTTGGTGCACCTTGTAGCCGGCGGCAAGAGAGGAGAAGGGAGGAGCTAGGGTTTTTAATTTCTAATAATTCTGTAGAATGAATGTTCTATGTTTTTAATTCCCTTAGTTAACAAAACAAATGGGCTTGGGCCCCCTCTTGCTCTTGTGTCCGCGGCTACATAAGGCACATAAGGTCTTACCGGGCTTAGTTCGTGTTTAACTATTTTACATGTTCATTCGTGTTATTAAATGTTCGTATTGGTTCGTGTTTTAATATTCATGATATATATTATACGTAATACTTGTTTATCATGTAATAATATATAATACGTAGTTAACGTGTTCGTGTTTTAATGTTCGTGATCATATGCTCGTGATTAAAATTATTATGATTATTAATTATCGTGTATTACCACGTACTTAATCATTATCGTGCACTAACACGTACGTAGCTTCTGAATTTAATATTCGTGACACGTGTTCATGACATAAAAGGAAAGTTTTAGTTGATTCATATGTTTACGTAATGTACTTTTCATTGTATTTATATGCGGGTTTTACAGCATTGCCATAGGAATACTCATGATCCCTATTGATCTTCCTGGGACGCCGTTTAGAAGAGGGATTAATGCTGCCAACTTTAAAAGAAAAGAACTTTTAGCCATTGTCAAACAAAGGAAAACTGATTTTGGCTGATGGGTAAGAAACACCGACTCAAGATATTTTGTCACATATGCTTCTACATACCGATGAAGATGGGAAGTTTATGGCGGAATAGATGTTGCTGACAAGATCCTAGGTTTGTTGATTGTTGGACATGACACTGCAAGCTTAGCCTGTGCTTTTATTGTTATGTATCTTGCGGAGCTTCCTGAGGTCTATTATGGAGTCTACAAAGGTATGATAACCCAAAGCCATATTAAGGGCACATGTAGTTTATCACGTAACCATATTAATCTATTTGTAAACTATGTAGAACAAATGGAAGTTGCAAAATCTAAAGCACCAGGGGAGCTATTAAACTGGGAGGATCTATCAAAGATGAAGTACTCATGGAATGTTGCGTGTGAAGTTCTTAGATTAGCACCACCACTCCAAGGTGATTTTAGAGAAGCCATAACTGACTTCATTTACAATGGCTATTCTATCCCCAAGGGTTGGAAGGTATAGTAATTCACTTCTACATAAATTTATTAACAAGAAAATGTCATATCAAGCAGAGGCGGACTCATAATTTATTATAGGGTTGCACAAACTTTTTTCTATGATTATTAGCACAAATTTATTAAAGTTGTTTTATATTACGTAAAAACGGGTGTTGCACGTATCGAGAAAATACCTATTTCATAAAAATTTACCTCTCATGACCTAAAAATCGGGTGTGACTCGTGCCACACCCGGCTCCCATGTACGTACGCCCCTTATATCAAGTAGATACATTTTATGCGAATTGTTAGAGCATCTCCAATAGGTAAACTTGCAGTACCTTTTTATCTTTAGAAGAAGTCTTTTGAGATGGGTTTTTTGCATAGGAGGAAAAACTTTCTAGAAAGTTTTTAAGAAAATTAAAAGTCGCGCATTAAAATGGTGACTTTTTGCATTAGAGATGCTCTTACATTCGTCACACGAGCATATATGATTTGAATTTAATAATTTTCTACTAAACATAACGTACATTATTCACATTATGGTCCAATTACAGTATAACTATGTTGCTAACGAGAGCTTTACATGTTTTTCATTGCCTGTATAGTTATACTGGAGTGCAAACTCAACCCATAAGAACCTTGAGTTCTTTCCTGAGCCCTAAAAATTCGACCCATCAAGATTTGAAGGCAGTGGACCGGCACCTTACACGTTTGTGCCATTGGGAGGAAGACCGCGTATCTGTCATGGAAAAGAGTATACTCGGCGAGAAATACTTGTGTTCAAGCATCATCTAGTCATGAAGTTTAAGTGGGAGAAAATCATTCCTGATGAACAAATTGTCGTAAACCCGCTGCCTAGCCCAGCAAAGGGTCTTCCTATTCGTCTTTAGCATAAACCTTGAAAAGGTCTGGTGTCATTGTATGGAACAAAGATTTGTGTTTGGTGCATAATCTATATCTATTAGAAACTAATTCAACTTACAAAGAAATGTACACGTATATGCATAATGTACACGTATATAAATATAATTAGAAACTAATTCACACATAATTTAATACTAATAATTAAAACAAATTAATACATATTTTAATACTCATTATTCAAACTAATTAATACATAATTTAATACTCATATTAAAACTACTTAATACATACTAGTAATAGTTAATACACTAAAACAAATTTAATACACCACATTACTTTAGAAATACTATTATGTATTTACATGGTACAACAATTAAAATAATATGTATCTACAAGACATATTGTCTACCTAAAATGATAAGGTTCAACCGGAAACCGTTGTCACAGTCGGTTCAACTAGCCAATAAAAACCGTCAGAAGACGAACCGGAGAGGACCCATCGAAATTGATAAAAACGGAATCATTAAATTATATTGTACTACTTTTTTGAACAACACACAAATCTTTACTACTTATATAAGATATTACACTCCCCCTCTCCAAAATTTTGAAATAGTACAATGTTACAAGGTTTTGGTACAAACCTTTACAACACAAAAATTTCATATAAATTCATTTTTTAATTAATTGATGGGCAATACACATTAAATGACAAAATTAATATTATACAAATTAATATGATTATTGTTATAAATTCTAATTTTTTAGATACAATTATTTAAATTGTTTGCTAATGTAAGTTTAATATCAAATTTATGTGTTTGATTTTGAACCATTTTTTTATAAATTTGAATTTTTGAAGACATATATTGTCTATGTATATAAATTTAGTGAAATACTTATCATTTTGCTAATTAATTCGATTAAATCATACACATTAAAGTAGAAAGATTTTAAGGTTATTATAATGTATGAAAATATGTATACATATAAATTAAGAAGATTTTTTATATTTATAGGTTATATAATATTGCGATGTTACATAGATTTGCAAATACCTTTCACCATATATCATCACAATAGTATGAAATGGTTTATTATTGCTCAAATTATTTCAACTTAAAGCTATCGTCATTATCTATAAATACAACTATAAAACATTGCACTTGCAGAATTTTAGATTTAGAATACCCGCAGCCACAACGCGTGGGTACCATGCTAGTAAGTTTATAATTTGTTTACAACATGCCACTAATTTTTTGTTTGTGTTTTGTTTGAGATCCTACGGGTGTTATATCCCTTTTCTTGTATTCTTATATGATTCAATAATCATGTTCGTTCTTTTATTTTAGATAAACGTTTAATGCACCTCAATATATGAGACTTGTATAACCTTAGTTACTGAAATAAAAAAATAAAAAAGAGATTAGAAAGTTAAAAAGTAGAATAAGTAATTAGTAAATGTATATGAAATGTTTTTGTATAACAAAATACTTTGTTTTTTTTTTACTTGAGAAATTACTAATACTTGAAGTCTTAAACTACTAAGAGGATGTTTGGTAAAGTGAATGGAAAGGTAAAGAATGGAATCAGTAGCATTATTAGTGTTTGTTTGTGTCATAGAATGAGAAAAGAGAATAAAAATGAATTCTCTTTCCATTTTATGGATTTTATAAAAAAAAAAGAGGAGAATGCTTGAGAAACAATTTTTAGGAGTGTGCCTATTCCTCCGTTAAATTCATGGGGAATGCAACTTCAATTTGCAAAGGCCGGGTAAGAACCGCATCCACGTGCATGGCACATTTAACAAAAAAACACACAAGACTCAGTGAAACAATAAACTAATTTCTATATACCGATTGCAATTCTTCTTCACAAAACATAAACTTTTTATTAACCAAATTAAATGTTTTGTTATGTAATTTAACCTGCTCTTGGTCTTCAATGTTGTTTGTTGCCATTATAAATGCTTCTCATTGCTGTTTTTGGGACTTCAAGTCAGATGAATTCTTTAATCGATTTGACTTTTCTTTGTCATTTCATCCTTTACTGCATTTCCATTCTTTGTGATTCAAACGTACCAAACGTGCCCTAAGTGATTAAACTTTGACAAAGGTGAGGACCGGATGTAACAAGGGGCACAAGTGTCTTGCCGCACGGGCAGGAGACTAAGGTAGTAGGTGTGTTTGCCATGAAGTGATGGTGGAGTTTTTCGGGACAGTAAGTAGGAGCATTTTGATATTAAATTATTGTTTGGTAGAGGAATCGCGAGCGTTTTGATTTATGTTGATCGTTTGTCAAGTAAATAGTAAGCGGTTATTTTTTAAAAAGACTAATTTTCCAATGTTTATTAAGAAGTTGTGACAATGAGCAATATATTAGAACTTATTGCTACTGCTTATAGTTAATGTTCATTTCAACAAACACATCCTAGTCACCCGAGTCATACTGCCACCAGTCTAACTAATTAATTAAAGTAACCGAGCTTCAATTAAAATGGACTTACACAGACCACTTGGCCCATTTCACATTCTTGCAATTATCACCCATGCATTTTATTTCACATTCTTGCAATTATCATAACCTTATCAATATTATGCTTAAGATGAGTATGTTAGTAAAGGGGGAAATTGTCAAAATACACCAAATACTCATCGTAATGTAGTGTACGAAACTACCGAGTGTTCATGTAAATGGTGTGTGTTATGTTATCTTACATATAGTTTTAATCAGAGACGAAACTAGGACGAAATATAATCGGATGTACAAATTTTTTTAACCATAATATAACACATGTAAAAAATGAATTAACACGAAGGGTAGAAACACGTTCCGATTGACTGAGTGCATTTAAAATGGATTTTGAAAAAATCGATATTTCCTTCACAAATTAACACTACACAGAGAAATTTCATAGGGGTCACGGGCACCCGCGGGAACCCCCTATCTTCGTCCCTGGTTTTAATATAAGTCAGGTCAAGCCCATGGACGGAACCAGGGTGGGTCTCGAGACACTTATGCATTTTTATTACGTAATGTTAAATTTGTTAAAAAACTTTTAACTTTGTTAGATTTACATGGTCCTTAAAAACATTGTTTGGAATATTGTTCAGTTTATTATAAGTGTACATAGGCGTTTTGCCTCCTTGTTCCGTCTTTGGTCAAGCCCGAGTCTGCCGAAGCACAAACTTCGGCCTATATGCATAGAGCTCATTTTGAGTGCTCGACTTGCGGCAAAAGTGTAAGTAAAATGAACTGGGAGCAATGGCGTAGCTATATGGAGGCCTTATTTAGCCATAGACTACTCACTAAATTTTATAATAATATATATTTTTATATGTATTTATATTACCCCTTCATGTTAGGTAAACATATACTCCGTATACTATTATTTTGGTTCATTTAACTACAATTTAATCATCGAAAATCGAGTATAAATATATCATAATAGTCATATTTGCTCATGATTCGTCGTGTTTTTTAGCATGATTTTACATATTTAGATTACAATTATTCGTTAATTTACCGGGTGTTTGGAATATTATTAGAGTGGGGAACGGGAGCTATTGGCTTGGCTGTTAGTCTTTTGGCGCTATCATCTTGTTGGCGCCATACTCCTTGACTGGCGTTAAAGTGGCTCGCGTCAAAATCACCAGTCATCACCAATTATTTTTCCTTTTTTTTTGTAGTAATAAAAGTGGATATTTGTGGGTTCATTATACTTTTTTGTTATTATTTTTTCTCGTACAAATCACTCTTTATAAATGTGATGCCAAAAGAATTCTGATGTTAAAAACTCAGTTGGCCACCAAGGATAACCTTGTAGAGGTTTTCTTAGAGAGGTCTCAAGTTCGAGTCTCACCAAAAACCTTCAGGGACCCGAATTAAATAGAAACAAGAGTAGGTTTATCCCCTAATGAAAAGGTTCGATACGTATATACTGTCCAATTAAATATCACTGTAAACTCGAATTATTAACTACTAACTCATTATTTAAATGACGACTTTAACATCACTTTCTAATATCAACCGCTTCCAGCTCTTTTAATATTTTTCATGTTATGTTCTTCCAAACAAGTTTTCTTTAACTTTATTCAATACGGAGAGAAAATAAGAAATTATTTCAGACTCGTGATAAGGACATCTTGGTAACCCCTTCCCCAAGAAAACTTTCCTTCGTTGCTACTTTTACTCCACTAAAAATGTTACAGTTTTCACCCCTCTTCTTTTTCATTTTGTAATATATAATCCCTAAATCACACGCTCTCTACACGTGTTCGGTAGTCTCTTTTGGTCCTACCAACTCATTTTTAAATTCTTACATCCGATCCAATAATTTGGTTTAAGCTTCTTGGTAATATACTTTTAAAAAACCGACACTCTTTATTTAAATGAATTGATGCTACAAGCCACCAAAAAAAATGATAAAAGACGATACTAATTGGAATCTAAATCTCTTCCAATCATTGACAATTTTGTTTAAGACATATTTTTGTTGACATATTGGAGATTGAAATGTTGTACACTCTAAGGCTACTCGCAACGGTGTTTTGATCGAGCTAGGGCAACCGTGTCGCACTCAGTCATGCCCGTTACGACGAATGAATCACTCAAACCGATCGCCCTCATTCTTTCGTTACTACGACTGGTTTGAAAATGAAGAAAAGAAAAAAGAATAAAAGTTTCTAGCCGTTGTGTTTGAATTCAAAAAAAAAATAAATTTAAAATTGAAACCTTTTACCCTTATTAATACTCAACCATTTTAATCAATTTTTTTACACATTCAAATTCAAACTTCTAAATCAAACAATAACTATCCAACATGTCTAGTAAGAGAACCCCCAAAAACAAAACCGCGAAATCCCGAGTTCCTCAACAAACCGTTTCTTATGTGACGCCGGACGAGGCTTTTCGATTATTTGACGTGTCACCTAACTTCCGGTTTAGACCCGCCGGATTTGAATGTCGTTCACCACAACCATCTCACCCAAACTATTTAAACCGTCCGTTCTATCCTCCACAAGTGATAACAACCAACAACATTTCTATGAATCTCCAACGAGTTTGTATCGCCCTACTATGGATTCTTCTACATATTCGCAACTTAATCTGTCGTATTCTCCGATATCGTTTTGAGGTTGATGCAGATTTTGATGAATTGATGTATAATCAAGACTACTTTGGCGATCAATGTGCGGGTCAAGGTTCGGGTCAAGGTCCTAGTCAAGATCAGTCTATGGGTCAAGGTTTGGGACAGGGGTCCTATCACGGTGCGGTTAACCTTAACAAAGACGAGGAAGATATGTCACCGGTCAAACCTAAGAAGCCCTCTAAACGTGCTTCAAAAGCCAAGCATGTTAAGTTGAATGAGCCGCCAAAAGAATGGACAACTGAGGAAGAGGTTGCGTTGTGCAAAGGTTGGTGTTATGTTTCCGAGAAAAGCAAGCAAGGAAACAGTCAAAAACAAAGGGTTTTTGGAGAAATGTATTAAAGTACTTTAAAGTCGAGACGGGTTCAACTAGAGGGTACGCCGTGGTTGTGAGCAAATGGAAAAACAGGTTGCGTCCGAGAGTTTGTGCTTTTTGTGGTATCATGAATAACATTGAGCTTAGTGATGATAGTGATGCCAATGAACTAACCTCATACCAAAAAGGTTGTGTTGAATACAAAGTGATATACAAACAACCTTTTACGTACTAGGCGGCGTGGAACGTGCTCAAAGATCACCTAAGTTGGCAAAGAGGTTGAGATATCAAAGTTTACAAAAAAAAAGTAACAAAAAATCCAAGACTTCTGAAACCACCTCTGGTTATGGGCAAGGTGGTTACGTAAATTTGAATGATTAATCAGAAGATGACGAGGAAGAGACTTAAGAATACCGGCCAATTAGTCGTGATCGAGCTAAAAAAAAGTCATCAACATCGTTGTCAACAAGGAAATCTTCATTTGTTGATCTTGTAACCAACAAATAGGAAAAAATGAAAGACATTGGCTGGGAAAAAAAGAAGTAGCCACAAGATTTATACTTTACCATCAAGCAACGGGAGTTGGATTTACAGGAGGCAGCTCAACGGGAAGCAGCGTCCTTGAAAAGAGAAAAGCTCGAATTAAAACGTCGAGCAATTGAACTTGCTGGAAAAAAAAGAAACAGGATAAAGACTTATATATTGTTCTACAACAGCGAAATCAACTCAATTTGCCTCTAGCCCACCAACAAGCCTTGCAACAAATGAAAGACGAAATCAAGGAAACTTATAATTTAAATTACTAGTATTAGATTTTAATTCTTATTGTAATGTTTTTTGTTTGAATTATTATGTAATGTTTTTTTAATTATATGTTATGTTTTTTAAATAAATGTAATGTTTTTATTTTTTGAATAAAAGTTTTTTTTGAACTATGTCGCCTTGTTTGGAAAAATAGATCGTTGTAGGTCGTCGGAGAGAAAAAATTGATATGGCAAAAAAAATGGAGGTCACAATAAGTCGATGTTGCGAGTAGCCTAAATTGTTATATATCTGCTTTTTAATCTCTTCAATCGGAAACACGCATTACTTTCTACTTTGTGAAACAAATCATAAATATGTTCATATTGCTTTCTTTTAGGGGGTAATTCCATATATCCCTAAATTAAACCTCATAATGCCACATGTATCCAATGAAAAACCACAAAAACATATATATCCAATTTAAATAACAATTTGCCATATTTACCCAAATGACTAATTTAATCATTTTTAATATACATAAAAAATTTAAAAATAATATGTTAACTATAATACCCTTGTTAATAACTAGTGCTTTAGTTGCAGATTTGCATGACCACGTTTAAAACGATCAAGGTTAATCAAAATATGAACTTTTTACGGTGCGTGATTATTCATCAAACTCATTCATTTTCAAAGTTAATTTTTCAAGTTTTTTCAATAGTTGTTTAATCTTCTCATGAGATTACATATGCAATAATCAAATATTAGAACTACTCATCCACATAACTAAATGAGGGTAAGGCACATGAGATCGAATATTACAACAATTTGCCCATTTGATTGAATAAGAGACATGACGATCGTGAAGAAACCAAAGACCGATGTGAGTCTCGTATTTATTGATAATCATATGACAGGGGTACATAGGTATATATACAGACAATGACCAAGTAAAACCCTACAAGCTAATGGGCCGTGGGCCTATATGGGCTACATGTTAACACCTCCCCTCAAACTCACAATGCTGCAGCGAGAAACATTGAGAGTTTGTCAGTTAGAAAACGAAAACGTGATCCAGAATGTGGCTTGGTAAATACATCTGCAATCTGTAAAGCAGATGGAACAAATGGTAAAGAGTAGTCCCAGCTTGAAGATGATGAGTAGTTCATGAAACACAGAGCTACGCGTAATCTGGATAACACTACGATTATCACAATGTAACGGAGTAGAGTGGCTAATACAAACACCCATATCTTCAAGCAACCAACGTAACCATACAATCTCACTAGTAGTCACAATCATTGCACGATACTTGGCTTCAGTAGAAGATTTAGAAAGTAAATCTTGTTTCTTACTCTTTCATGAAATAAGTGAATCACCTAGAGATATACAAAACCCGGTAGTTGACTTACGTGAAACAACATCACCAGCCCAATTAGAATCACAATAAGCACGCGGGTCCAAGGAAGATGTAGAAGGAAACAAAAGTGTTTGGAACAGAGTAACCCAAAGATACCTGAGAATATGCAAAACAGTAGCCCAATGAACCGTTGTGGGAGCAGAAACAAATTGGCTCATAATATGAACTACATAAGAAATATATGGACGTGTAATTGTAAGATAAACTAATATTTAGATTTTACTAGTTGAAAGTTCGTTTTCTCGGTGTCTTCTCGAATTGATTTCCGGTTAATTGTGTGAGATTAGTTGTTCTTGGTGAAACAAATATTTTTGGTTTTGGAAAAGTAAATGTGCAAGACTTAATAACAAAGGACGGGAAATTAAAATTAAAACAAGTTAAAATGAAAATCGGTGCAATATTTAAAATGTTAAAAGTAAATTACGAGAATTTAAATGAAGTGAAATTAAAACTTAACGAAAAGTAAAATGACAATTAAATGAAAATGCAAATCGAAACTAAAATAGACTAAAAATAAGACGAGTGAAATGGCGGAAGAACAAACAAAACAAAATGTTCCGATCGGAATACATTCCGATCGGATGATCGGAATACAGAGAAAAGTTCCAATCGGAATGTTAACAGAACCTGAACAATCGGAATGTATGAAAAACGAGAACCAATCGGAATGAGCGAAACATGCATAATCGGAATAATTGGAAAATGAACAATCGGAATATACGAACACGTACCAATCGGAATAAAGCAAAAATCATACGATCGGAATAGCTAAAATTGATCCTAGATCGGAATGGCTAAACCCTTTTCCGATCTAATGATCGGAAAAAGGGTATTGGGGATGGTCGGAAAGTATACCAATCAGAAAAGGGAGTAAAACCCTTTCCTAGATTTATGGAATTCGGTTATAAGCTAATGAAATAAGCTATTTTGACAAGCTTAACACCAAACTAAACCGAACCAAAAATTTACCGAATCAAATAAGCACTTATTAACTTATCTAACTCGAAATCAAACAACTTTTTGGATCAAACAATAAAAACATAAACTTTTTAAGCACGAACACATAAATGAACAACACGGATCATAAGTAATTCGCACCAAAAGTAATCTTAAATCAAAGAAAAGAAGATGAGAGATTAAGACAAGAAAAGTAAAGATTAAAGATTAAAGAACAAATGAAGAAAACTTACTTGAAAATTAAATAATTAAAAGTGCATAACATTTAATTAAAGTGAAAGAAATGGAATGACAAGAAATGAAAAATGGTGGAAGAGTGGTTTGTCAAGCCACCAACAACTCTCAACAAATGAGGTTGGTTGGTATTTATAGGGAGATTAGGGAGGAGCTTAGGAAGCTTCCTCCCTCTTTCTTCTTTCTCTTAATTGCGCACTTAGGTCCTTGATCTCTTTAATCTTTTGTTAGTCTTCTTAATACTTGGACTTTGTCTTGGGATTTCTTCAAACTCGTCTTGTATTTTCTTCATAAATAAGACTCGAGTTCTTCGGCTTTTTAGTAAACTTCCGTCTTTTGACTTTTTCTTCAATAAATCTTCAGAATTGGTCTTGGACTTCCGTTCTTTTTACACTTTTGCTCTTTCGACTTCATCTTTCGTCTTTTTCTTCGATAAAAGCTCGTGAATGCCGTGTTTTCTCCACTTTTCACCTTTTCGTCCTAAATTACAACAAAAACACAAACCACGCATAATTCCGACATAAATGACATAAAATACACGTTTTGGCTCGGTTATTATTGTAATTAAGTAGTAAAAAGGATGGGTGTTTTCACACCTATCAAATCCCCTACACTTATCCATTGCAATGTCCTCATGCAATGCATTAGTTACAAAGCAAGATTACATTTTCCATCATAATCAATCCACGTTGGCCTTTATTAAAGAAATAGAAAATTATAAACATACAAAGTAAAGAAATCAAAAACATACCTTGGGTTTTGAAAATGTCGTGAATGATCATCATCCTCAAGTTTCACGTTCCCCATACCAAGCTTAAGAACGAGATCATTGTTATTATAAGTTAGCAAACTATCACGAACTCATGTGGGCCAATTACTCACTTAGACTCCCTTATTCCTAGGGGTATCTCTTATGTTTTATTTTTGTCTTTGAATGATCACGAGGATGCATTGTTTGACTTATTTCGATAGTTATTTAGTCCGAAAATAAGGTGAACGATTTAATCAATAGTTAGCTAAAGGACCAAATCTTTTAAAACTGCTTCTCGGGATATCAGAAAGTTCATATCTTGGCATAACTTGGTTCGCGATTTGAGACCTTTCTCGGGCCGATATTTGGCAGCGACTTCATACTTCGAATCTTCGAGAGACGTTCTTGAAATTATGGTCTTCTCTTCATAATAGGAATTTCTTCACTTGAAATTTTTGAGAGATTCTTCATCTTTGGACCACGGCTTCTTCATTTTTCTCCAATCTCTATTTTGGACTTTGATATACAACGATCCGCCTCCTTTTAGGACTTGGATCTATTTATCCTCATACCTTGTTAGGGTCTTTTCGGATACACTTCTCCATGACTTATTGGGAGTTTTTGCTTTTCGTCGTGTGTCTCGATCCTTCATATTGATTTTCGATAAATGATTCTTCACATCACTTTTGGATCTTTAGCAATAAAACATAGCCCTCATGCCTTGTTAGGGCCTTTTCGGACTCGCCAATCTTTGCGCCCCGCTTCATAAGTTATGCCTTGGCTATGAACTCTCGTCATTACCGAGCAACTTTTAAACGATCTGGGGCTAGAAGCTAAGTAACTTTTCAAATCGTACAACCTTACTTATTAGCAGATAATTTATTAAACAAGCGATGGGAGAATAGGCTCATAATTAACTCACATAAATTCACGAAAGAATACCGGACTTATAATTGGCTCTATCATCTCTCGTTCTCCACAGTTTAAAATCTCAAGTAATGAGACTCGTGGATACTTAGCCTATTAAATCAAAGTTTTGGGTTTTCGAGTCGCCTATAGGATCTTGCAAATTCTTAGACTTTTTTCAAGTTTAGAAATCGCATTTTAAAGTTCCCTTGATAAACGACTCTCTAGGATCAATTATAGGAACTTGCGAAAAGTTCTTGATCTTAACCCGTGAGAGTTAAGACTTTCGCGTTTTATAGCTCCCTATATAAAAGCCTAGCAAAACTTGACTTAAATACGTTAAGGATACTAGCTAGAGTAAACTCGGGTTGAGTCAAAAGATTCACAACGTTTTGAAAATTAAAACCACTTATTAAACATTTATTCTAATAAGGAAAGAAAATAACTAAACAAAGGGAAAAACTAATAGGCCAAAATAGATCAAAAATTTTGAAAAATGTCGAAAAATTTGATTTTCCGGTTAAAATGAGAACAAATACAAGGAAAAGACCACTTAACTTTGATAGAAGTCCCCCCTACACTTAATATAAACATTGTCCTCAATGTTTAAGCATGTGGAAGTAAACTCCCCTACACTTAGGACATTGTGCACTTTGTTTAAATCTTGTTAAGGAAAAGACAACTAAAGAGATTCCTATTTTAATATTGAGAAAATATAAAATAGAGAATCGAAAAGAGTTTAGGATAGAACCGGGAAGAAGTAGAACACGGAATCACGGTTCGTCAAAAGTCATCAAGAGTGTGTCTTTCAAGCGCAAATCCCTGCAATGATAAGAAAGAAAGCAAGAAACACCACGGGGCTCCCCCCTACACTTATTGTGAAAATAGATAGATAATTGGGTTGCCTCCCAAAAAGCGCTTGTTTTTGTTAACCGAGTCACGAGCCTGACTCGTCCCCGAATTAAATGGTTCATGGGGAAGCCTCGAGTGTGATACCGGGATCAAAGACCTTGTCCTCGTTCCCGGTGGACATCAACAAAGGGGAGGCGGGGGAATAAGTCTTAAATGGGGGAAAGGTCCGCTCAACATACGAGAAGTATGTGAGGTAATGATCCACGGGAGGTGTGGTGGGTAAAGGAATCACATTGTCATCCCCTAAAGACAATGGATGCTCAGCAGCAAGCGGCAAAGCCGTAAGGTCATCAAGCAGAAAATAATCAATGGCACCTCCCGGGTCAAAGCACTCATCCTCATGAACGTTAATCTCTTCGATTTCATCATCATAGATAGGTGCGTCAAACCAAGGTTTGTCGTTCCCATCATTAAGGATTTCAGAAACTCGCTCGAAAAGATCACGATCAAGTACGAAACCATCATTCATTTGTGGGGATTGTTGATAAGTCAAATCCGCACGAATGTGGTAAACGTAATTCTCAGTGGAGGAGTGTTGATTAGGTAACTCCTCGAGAATAGGATGATTGGTCAAGTGAGTTGGTTCGTCATTATTATGAAAAATAAGACGCTCCAACTCATCAAGTTCGGCATCGATGTTGGAAAAATCGACCTCGCTTGTAGGAGGAAGCGGAGGTAAAAGAGCTAGCTCTCGTTCGATAATTTCCGCAATCTCAGGCTCGAATTGGAATTCATCATTAAAAGCGACCTCATCCTTACCTTCAAAAGTCGGAATATCACAAACCTCATCAAAGAATTCTTCAAGACCAAAATCACAAATCTCACTCGAAGTATCACCATCCTTAGACGAATTGGTGTTATCAAGAATAGGAGTAGTAATCTCAGAAGATGGGTTGAGATCATAGACATCATCCTCGTCATCATCATAATAGTATGGATACACTGGAGGAAGAGTATAAGTCTCGATATTCGATATTTGCTCCTGTCGTTGATCCTCTTGATATTGTTCGATGAACTTGTTCCAAGATTCTTGAATTTGTTGAACTTGCTTAACCAGATTGTCCCGTTGTTCATTGGAGCTCAATTGTTCGAAGGAGGGTTGAGGATCGATGATGTGTTGTGGGGGTTCAAAATGTTGAAAACCTGAATTATAGCATGGTTGTGGCTCATAGTAGTTCATCGGTGGAGAAGAATTAGAAACCGGGTTTGGTTCATAATAATCCATTGGTGAAGAAAATTAAGGACACGGATTTTGCTCATAATAATTCATTGGTTGACAATAAGAAGAATCATGAGGACCCCCACAAGTTTGGCAAGAAGGGTAAGGAGAAAAGTCGGGTGCGTCTTGTGGATAGTTATTTTCATTGTCATAATTGTACCCCGGTTCTTGCCCGTAATCATACGAGTATTGAACCGGGCACGAAACATGCCAAGGAGAGTCGCTTCCACAATAGATGCACGGGGAAAGATTAGGTGGGTTCAAAAAGGACGAATTAAGTGAGTGGCACAAAGGACAAAATCCTGGTATTAATTGTGTATCTTTGATATCGTTTCCGCACTGCTCACATGTACACCATTGACAAGAGTCGTTCCCGGACAATCGTCTCCCGCACCCGACGCAATGGACATAAAAATCCATAGAGAAAGATAGATAAGCAAGAAGAATATTTTTGGTACAAAACTTTGAAAAAGAAATGCTTTTTATGATTTTTCAAATGTTTTTGGATTTTTGAAAATTTTTTTGAAACGAAAAATAACGTTCACAAGTGAACGGATCCCAAAAGCCAACGCTTCACTCACAAAAAACCTTCGATCCTCACGAAAAGAGCCGGCAGCGGCGCCATTTAATATTTAGATTTTACTAGTTGAAAGTTCGTTTTCTCGGTGTCTTCTCGAATTGATTTCCGGTTAATTGTGTGAGATTAGTTGTTCTTGGTGAAACAAATATTTTTGGTTTTGGAAAAGTAAATGTGCAAGACTTAATAACAAAGGACGGGAAATTAAAATTAAAACAAGTTAAAATGAAAATCGGTGCAATATTTAAAATGTTAAAAGTAAATTACGAGAATTTAAATGAAGTGAAATTAAAACTTAACGAAAAGTAAAATGACAATTAAATGAAAATGCAAATCGAAACTAAAATAGACTAAAAATAAGACGAGTGAAATGGCGGAAGAACAAACAAAACAAAATGTTCCGATCGGAATACATTCCGATCGGATGATCGGAATACAGAGAAAAGTTCCAATCGGAATGTTAACAGAACCTGAACAATCGGAATGTATGAAAAACGAGAACCAATCGGAATGAGCGAAACATGCATAATCGGAATAATTGGAAAATGAACAATCGGAATATACGAACACGTACCAATCGGAATAAAGCAAAAATCATACGATCGGAATAGCTAAAATTGATCCTAGATCGGAATGGCTAAACCCTTTTCTGATCTAATGATCGGAAAAAGGGTATTGGGGATGGTCGGAAAGTATACCAATCAGAAAAGGGAGTAAAACCCTTTCCTAGATTTATGGAATTCGGTTATAAGCTAATGAAATAAGCTATTTTGACAAGCTTAACACCAAACTAAACCGAACCAAAAATTTACCGAATCAAATAAGCACTTATTAACTTATCTAACTCGAAATCAAACAACTTTTTGGATCAAACAATAAAAACATAAACTTTTTAAGCACGAACACATAAATGAACAACACGGATCATAAGTAATTCGCACCAAAAGTAATCTTAAATCAAAGAAAAGAAGATGAGAGATTAAGACAAGAAAAGTAAAGATTAAAGATTAAAGAACAAATGAAGAAAACTTACTTGAAAATTAAATAATTAAAAGTGCATAACATTTAATTAAAGTGAAAGAAATGGAATGACAAGAAATGAAAAATGGTGGAAGAGTGGTTTGTCAAGCCACCAACAACTCTCAACAAATGAGGTTGGTTGGTATTTATAGGGAGATTAGGGAGGAGCTTAGGAAGCTTCCTCCCTCTTTCTTCTTTCTCTTAATTGCGCACTTAGGTCCTTGATCTCTTTAATCTTTTGTTAGTCTTCTTAATACTTGGACTTTGTCTTGGGATTTCTTCAAACTCGTCTTGTATTTTCTTCATAAATAAGACTCGAGTTCTTCGGCTTTTTAGTAAACTTCCGTCTTTTGACTTTTTCTTCAATAAATCTTCAGAATTGGTCTTGGACTTCCGTTCTTTTTACACTTTTGCTCTTTCGACTTCATCTTTCGTCTTTTTCTTCGATAAAAGCTCGTGAATGCCGTGTTTTCTCCACTTTTCACCTTTTCGTCCTAAATTACAACAAAAACACAAACCACGCATAATTCCGACATAAATGACATAAAATACACGTTTTGGCTCGGTTATTATTGTAATTAAGTAGTAAAAAGGATGGGTGTTTTCACACCTATCATAAACCAAACTACCCACAATAGTTCGATAGAAACTTGGGTCTGGCAAGGGATTACCATATACCAGAGTGTATTTTGCCTTAGCATCAATAGGAATATCTTCAACCATTTTATCTGTAATTCTTGCACGATCAAGTAAATCACCTATATACTTGGACTGAGACAAAATATGTCCTTTTGGTGAAGAAGCAACCTCGATGCCCAAGAAATAACAAAGTAAACCCAAATCCTTCATAGCAAAACGGTGAGCTAACTCCAATTTCAGTGATTCAATTCTAACACAATCATCTCCAGTAATAATCATATCATCAACATATAACGACAAAAGTATACGACCAACACTTGATTTTTTTAACAAATAACGCGGAATCATGATGGCTAGAGACAAAACCAAGGGAGGTAACAATTGTTGCGAATTTCTCATACCAAGCACGAGGTGCTTGTTTGAGACCATAAAGAGCTTTTTTGAGCTTACAAACTTCTCCTGGTTTGTGAGAGACACCTGGAGGTAGTGTCATAAATACTTCTTCATTCAGGTCACCATTCAATAAAGCTTTCTTGACATCCAACTCGGCTATTTTCCATTTACGACTAGATGCAACGACAATCAAGGTTCTTACCGTTGTCATTTTTGCAACTAGAGCAAATGTCTCTTCATAATCCATACCATACTTTTGAGCATAACCTTCGGCAACAAGACGAGCTTTATACCTTTCAATGGATCCATCAGATTTGGTTTTAATCTTGTAGACCCAACGAGAGCCAATAGCACGCTTGCCAACCGGCAATGGTACTAGGTCCCACGTTTTAGTCTGGTGCAGTGCACCAAGTTCCTCAGCCATAGCAACCTGCCAAAGTGGATCACAAACAGGCTCTCTATACGACATAGGCTCATGAAGACGATGAACATAAGCAAGGAGCGAATTAAAGGAATTAGAATAATAAGAATAAACAAAATCATCTCTTTTTGTAGACTTACAGTTACGTTTTGGTCGACCAGTTGGAGAAGGACCAGTAACAACTTTAGTAGATGATTGGGTAGACGTAGGAGGAGGTTGAGTAACAATTGTAACAGGTGATGTTTGAGTGTCCGTTTCGTGGGGTGTTTCTTGAGGTATTTCTTGGGGTGTCTCTTGGGGTGTTTCTTGAGGAGTTTCTTGAGGTGTTTCAGTTGCATCATCAAAAGGGTCTAACTTGATGAGTTCGGATTGAGTCAAATGATGCGAACTAGTAGGAACAGAAAAATAGGGAACATGCTCCAAAAAATGAACATGCCTTGAAGTGTACAATTTTCGACCAATGGGATCATAACAACGATAACCCTTTTGACCACTGTCGTAACCCAGAAAGACACACAAGGCATATTTGGCTGTCAACTTGGTACGCTCAACATGAGGTTTAAGAACGAAACAAGTACAACCAAAGACACGCAAACTAGAATAGTCATGTAGTTGACCATAAAATCTTTCAAAAGGATATTTCCCATAATTATGAGAGACTGGGATCCTATTTACTACATAAGTAGCAGTAAGAACCGCTTCCCCCCAATAAACACTAGGAACCTTAGCAGACAAAAGAAAGGACCTTGCAGTTTCAACAAGATGGCGATGCTTTCTTTTAGCAACACCATTTTGTTGAGGAGTGTCGGTACAAGAAGTTTGGTATATTGTTCCATCAGAAGCAAGCAAAGATGTAAATTCTTTAGACGTATGCTCACCCCCCAAATCACAACGGAAACATTTTATGACACTTGAGTGTTGTGTTTTTACAAGAGCTCTAAATTCCTTAAATATTGAAAGAAAAGCAAAGCGACGTTTCATAAGATAAACCCAAGTGTATCGCCTATAGTCATCAATAAATAAAACATAGTATTTAGAACCTCTTTTTTTGTCGAATCAGGAGAAGGTCCCCACGCATCAGAATGCACAAGATCAAAAGGAGTATTAGTAGAAGAAACACTTTTATTAAATGGCAACGCTGAGAATTTTGCAAGTTTACAACTGCCACGGTCAGAAATATCATGACTTTATAACTGCCCTAACACCCCTGATGACACTAAAAATTTTAAACGAGATGTAGAAACATGACCTAAACGAGAATGCCATAAATAAAATACTAAGGAAGAACGGTTCAACCAAAATGAAGACAAGTCCACGTTAGAGGTTGCAATAGCTCTTAGATCTTTAAATTTATCCAAGACATAAAGTCATCCTTCCCTACGGCCTGTCCCAATCACTTCCCGAGTTTGTCGGTCCTATATTAAACAATCAAAAGTAGAAAATAGAACATTATATCCAGAATCACAAATTTGACCAACATAAGCAAGATTCATAGTGAGATTTGGTATATAGTAAACATTCGACAACGAAACAGATGGTGTCGAAATGGACCCAACACCTGCTAATGGCATAGAACCACCATTAGATGCCATGATCGATTTTGAAGAATCAAGATACAAGGAAATAAACTGAGACAAAAGATAACTCATATGGTAACTAGCACCAGAATCCAAGATTCACTTGGCAAAAGCAATACCTGAGGATGACAATCTGTTACCAGAAGAGGTTGCTAAGGCTTGAGGCTGCGAGACCAGAAACTTTTGAAATTGCTCAATCAATGAAGGATCCAAAGAAGGTGCAGCAACACCATTATTAGACTGAGATTGTCGTTGCTGCTGTGGTGGTGGCCGATTATGAGGTGGTTGTGACTTCCCCTTTGGAGTATTAGGACATTGAGATTTCCAATGCCCTTTCTGTTTGCAATAAGCACACTCATCAATAGCAACCTTGGAGTTAGGCCTATTTTGAGTGCTAGTAGATGTGGTGGTACGATGTGTAGAAGCAAAAACAGAGGGCCCAACAATCTTCTTATCATCATGAGATTTCAAACGAACCTCTTCTGCAAGAAGTTCACTAACAACAAAATCAACAAATGGTAAGGGATTACGATGCAGAATAGAACCTCGAAGCCCCTTAAAGCATGACGAAGTGCTATGAGAAACTGAACCAACCTTTGTAAGTCTCTCCGTTTAACATAAGGATCAAAACTACTCAATTTAGGCGGTTCAGTCAAAGCTAACTAATCCCATAAGACCGACATGGCCGAATAAAACTATTGAATGCTCATATCATTCTGTTGAAGTGAACGAATGTTTGTCTCAAGTTGATATTGTTTGGCAAAATTAGATTGTGTATATAATCTAGCAAGATGATCCCGCACAGCCTTAGCAGAGTCATATTTAGCCAACTGAGCCCCTATAGACGGCGTGACACAATTATTAATCCAAGTGATAACCTTGGAATTATCAACCTCCCATGTATCCAATAATGCCACATAATTCTCAACCAAAATTCCATCAACATGTTTTATTTTGGTACCCGAAACATAACCCCACATCGATTTCCCCCTCAAAAAGTTTTTCATAACATAACTCTAATATGAATAATTTTTACCATCTAATTGAACACTAACCGATTGTAACGAATCATCTTTACGAGTGGCCATGATAACAAAACACAAAGGAACAATAGCAACTTGAAAGAAGTATATATCAAACCCAATCCAGATTCAAGAACAGCCTCAACAAAAATTCAAACGAAAACCAAACAGATCCTAGAACAATATGATGTCCACCGTCCCACTAAATGACTATAATTGCAAGAAATAAAATAAAGTGGCACTTTAGATGACAACTTACAGCAATAACAAAATCACCAAAGAAACTCTGATGGCTACAAGGGACGTGTACCAACAACCAACAATTACCCGACAAGCATAAACAACGCAGTCATATATATATGGAGTCATGACTCCGATACCATGAAGAAACCAAAGACCAATGTAAGTCTCGTATTTATTGATAATCATATGACAGGGGTACATGGGTATATATACAGACAATTACCAAGTAAAATCCTACAAGCTAATGGGCCGTGGGCTTATATGGGCTACATGCTAACAGATTGTTAATGGAATCATCACCTGATAATAAGGATTTGTTTAAGATCAAACTTTTATTGAATAGTTAAGGCTATACTAGGAATTTAACTACATGCATCAAATTTTATTAAGTTTGATAAAAAGAAATGGGTAAATATGATAAATTAATAATTGAGTTGGGTATATTGTCATTATGATTTTTTGTTAGATAAATGTAATATTATAAAGTTTCATTTAGAGATATATGGAATTATCCCTTTTTTAGTTATCGTTATATAATATTTGTCTTCTACTTTTATCTCTTTATGTTTGCTTTTGTTTTAGTTATTAATTTACTATCAAATTTTTTTTATCATAATCTGGTCTAAATTAAAAGAAGGTAATCGTTTTCCTCAAAAAAAAATTGATTGTTCAAATTAGTTAAACTAATACCATTGTAAATATAAAAAATACGACATAAATAAATGAAAGAAGGTGAAGTCGAGAGTGATTGACATACCTTAACGTGCAAAAGCACATGAGATCTAAGGCTAGGCATAACAACGACTTAGTGCGACCTTTATTTTTTCTGTCACATTAGATTTTTTTCTCCGGCGACCTACAACAACCTATTTGTCCCAACAAGGCGATCTAGTTCAATTTTTTATATTCAATAAAATAATTCTATTTTTATACTTAACACATTTTCACACACAAAGTTTTCAAACACAACTTCAAAAATCAAATGGCGTGCTCCCTTTCACACTCCGTTGACGAGATTAAAGTTATGATTCATGAACAAATCAATGAACAACAACGGCGTCAGTTTGCGCTTACGACGTTAGTCGATGATTTCGATTCCGCGTACGAAGCTAAAACAAAACTGCGCACACCATATGAAAAATGTCGTGATATTTCCCCAGAGAAACGTGTTTTAATCGACACGTTTCTAAGTAATGAATCTGATAACGATTTCAACATGCGAAGAGCCTTATTTAGAAGGTCGTTAAAACTGGAGGCTCGAATTGAAAAAAAATACTTAATGGCTGATAACTTGACTCCTCACGAAAATGAAGGAATTCCGTCCCAAACTCATATCGGTTCTTTATCACAAAAACAACGACGCCGATATGTTTCTCCCGATCCACCCTATCCAAACGACTCAAATGGCTTACTTAATGACATTCAGTTTCGTCAACTTTACTATGATGAACATGTATTTAAAGAAACAATGAAAGAAGAAACTAGGACATAAAGGGCGCTGGGGGAGAAAATTAGGGCCGAAGAAGCTTACTAAGAGCAATTTCGTTGGGAGTTTTTTGGTCAGATACCGGATTCGAATCCGAGAACTGACTAATCGTATTACGTATTTTTATTTTATCTATCTAGTAATGTATTTCCTTTCGTACTTTATTTGAGTTCCAGTATTTTAAAGTTTTTACGTATGAAATAAATGTTTTAATTTTCGAATAAAAATGAATTACGTGTACGTTTTTATTTACGTTTTTAATTTACGAATATAAATAATTAAGATGAAAATAAAATTGGGTATGATTTGGCGGTGATTTTATGGTAACGAGTAACGGTATAGGGCTTAAATTTTAAGTTTTGGAAAAAAAATAGTTAAACGGTGAAAATCTAAGCTTATAAACATTACAACTGGATCGTCTCCTAGACCGAATTCAGAAGGTCGATTAAGTCGACTCGGTCGCTGCAACGGGTCGACCGAGTTCGACATCGGTCGCCCTATCCGATCGATACTATTGTTGCGCCCAGACTAACAAAGTGTTCGGTGAGATCATTTGGGACATAACTTTTGTAGTTGAGGGTAGATGGTGCATTTGGTTTGGTTAAGAGATAATAGTGACGGACTCTAAAAAGTGAAATATGAAGAGTAAAAAAAAATTTGATCATAAAAAGATGAAAAAAACTAGAATTCAAATAAAAAACCCGAGTATTGTAACTTAAAAATGGTAAGTTTTAGGGTGTTAAATGTTAGACTTTAATGTGTGGGTGGGGAGCAATTTTAGTTTCGAGTGAGGGCAGTTTAAAAAAAACGCTCAAAATCGAAAAAAATTACACTATAATCTCGTCATTTTTGTCTAGCCATGGGAGACGTTGTCACCCCGAACTGATAAGATAAGTCCGCCCAGAGAGATAAACCTCATTGGTAAACACATATTACAAGGAAAAACAATGTGTAGAAACTATTAGGGAGGGTTGAATTGTTTCTTAAATTAACTTGGTTAAAGATTGGTTTTCAAAAATCCTTTTCAAAAACTTAGACTTAAGTGATTATGTGAAATCTTCTTATGCACAATATGAATAAAGGATAGTGGATCTAAAATAATAATCACAAGTATATGCAATAAAGAATAATGAATGGAAAGAGATAAGGAAAGGAAATATCAAACCAAACACCAAGGATTTATAGTGGTTCGGTAACGAAGCTCGCTCCTCGTTCCTACTCCACTCCTCGGGTACTTTTTACTCGAGATTTCACTATCAACAAGATCCTTAAGGTGGAGAAATCGTACACGTCGCTTAACCAAAAACTGACTCTATGTTAAAAGTCGAGCCCTAATCTTAGCTAGGACCAATCTACATCAATATACTTTAAGGCCTAAAGTATTAACCACAATACATACACAACTTCCAAATACACACAATTATTTAGAGCTTCACAACAACACAAGAGTGAAATAAAGTTTTGATCTTCAATGGATCTTGAGGTAAACATAACACCTCAAGGATGAAAGTGTTCTTCTCTTTGTACTTGAGAGGGTGAGAGGGGATCATAAATATTCACTTCTAAACAAGTAATAAACAACCAAATAATCAAGAATGTGAGTGATTTAAGAAGATGGACTGAATCTGGAAATTTTTGTGCAAAAGAGGTGAAATAAAAATCGATAAATGCTCTACTATTTATAAGACAAGAGCCCAACGGTCATAATCTAGGTGCGGTTCATTAAATGGTATTGCGGTTCCATATCACTAAGGAACCATGCCCCTATTTAAAGAACCGCGCTCGTAGACTCCGCTCATTTTTGTCTCTTAGTGGGAAAGTTCTAATTGGTACAGTTTTTACCCTCAAAGGATATTCATAAACCAAATGGAATATGTCATATTCAAATTTTTAATTTCTATTTTAATAAAACATTTTCTTAAAAATAAAGTTTATTAAAATACTTTTGTCACTTAAAAATAAAAGTAAGTTTTAAGAAAAACTAAATCCTTGATCACTTAGTTAGGTTGAGAACTTGTTTATTTATACCTTAAGTGATATTGGATGAAATGAAAAACACTTGAACTCAAGAATTCTATTTTCGTTGTTTTTGTAAATGCTTGGTTTTATATATTGCCGTAATCAAAACAAAGCGAGACCAAAAATGCAAGTAACGTTTTTAGGCATTATTGCATTAACAATCTCCCCTTTTTTTATTCCGACAATACATAACCTCAATCAAGTAAAAGATAAGATTTTCTTATACGAGTTTATTTCATTTCTCCCCCTTTGTCGAAGCCAAAAGGTAGCAAAAGTCTTTGTAGAAGAGAAGAATCAGACTTTGCTAATGCTCCCCTTTGGTGCTTACTCCCCCTTGCTTAGGCAGAAGGGTTAGAAGAACAAAAGAGACACCCAACATAATATAGCAAATGTTACACAATAAAAAGAATTAAGAAGAGAAGCGAAAGATATCCAAGATCCATAATAAATCATGTTAATCCAATAACATGAAAAGATACAAGAAAAAAACAAGTCATACAAAGATGTATGAAACACAAGCCTAAAACTTAAGCATAAATTTAATCTTAGTTACACTAGACTTCTAAAATTTGCTTAAATTAGATGTCTTATTAATAAGCAACCCACATGCTGAATTAGAAGACGAAGTGGTAGCGGAATATGGTGGTGGAGTCTTGGAAATGGTCTCGTAGTCATAATAGAGAGGAGGATTGAGTAGGAGACTCTTGATGTAATTCAACTCATCATAGACATGAGACATGGCAAGATGTTGATTTGACAACAATGACAATATGTTCTATGATGCATGACATTATCATGTGATGAAGGAAGAACAAAAAAGGGAAGTGGTGTGGAAAAGAAGAGTTTCCAAAATTAATTTCCTTTGAAGGAGAAAAGATTTGATTTGGTGTGTTCTTGGGTGAATTTGGATTGAAAGAAATAGGGGAAAATAAAGGTGAATCAAGGCTTTAATTTGGTGAATAAGACATTTTAATTTGAGAAATGGATGCAAAATGCTTAGGGTTAAGTAGAGAAAGCACAAAATATATTGGTAGTGGTCAAAGGTTTGAAACAAAGATTACAAAAAGTGTTGGAGCAATTTTGGAGTTTAAAAAAACCCGTTTTTGTTTCCTTTTGCCCGCGATTTAACAAATGTATCCGCGGTCCATATATATATGGATCCACCAAACATTTAAGGATCCGCCGAAAGAGGGTGAGTTTTGAAGGACAAGGAGAATTTTCTAATTCAGAAAATCCTAATATTTTAGTCTAACTTATCATAAAGCCATGCTTAAGAGCAAGAAAAGACTAAGAAACACACAAAAACTCAACAAACACGACTTTGACCAAAATTCTTAGATTTTAAAGTAAAATCAATGTTGGAGGTATGATTATCTAGACTATAGAAACTAGAAGGGGGGAGGGGTTGAATAGTTTCTAAAATTTTACTTGTCAAAAGACGGTTTTCAAAAATCATTTTCAAAAACTTAGACTTAAGTGATTATGTGAAATATTCTTATGCACAATATGAACAAGGGATAGTGCAACTAAACTAATAATCACAAGTATAAAGAATAATGAATGTAAAGAGATAAGGAAAAGAAAGATCAAACCAAACACTAAGGATTTATAGTTGTTCGGCAACGAAGCTCACTCCTCGTCCCTACTCCACTCCTCGAGTACTCCTTACTCGAGAGTTCACTAATCAACAAGCTCCTTAAGGTGGAGAAACCGTACACAACGTTGGTTATCCAATTTCCGACTCTAAGCTAAAAGTCGAGCCCTAATCTTAGCTAGGACCAATCTACACCAATATACTTTAAGGACCAAGTATTAACCTTAATACATATACAACGTCCAAATAGACACAACTACTTGGATCCTCACAACAATGACACAACAATGAATAAATAAGATTTGATCTTCAATGGATCTTTAAGGTAGACACAACACTTCAAGGATGAAAGTGTTCTCTCTTTGCACTTGGAGAGGAAGAGATGGGAGAAGAAAGATTCACTTCTAAACAAGTAGTAATCAACCAAATGACCAAGGATTTGAGTGATTTTAGAAATATGAAAGAATCTGGAAATATATGTGCATAAGAAGTGAAGAGAAAATCTGATAATGATCCACTATTTATTAGACAAGGCTCCAACGGCTATATCTGGCCGCGGTTCCTTATAGCTACCCGTGGTTCCTTATCAATAAGGAACTGCATATCCACTTAAGGAGCCGCTGGAGTCGACTCTGTTCCTTTTTGTATTTTAGTGGTATGCTTCAAATCTGGTGATTAAAATATCTTGAAAGGATATTCCAAACCAAGATAGAATATGCCATTTTCAAATTTTCAAATAACTAATTTAATTAAACATTTTCTTCAAGATAAAGTTTAATAAAAACTTGTCACGCTTAATAAAAAGTAAGTTTTAAGAAAAGATTAAATCCTTGATCACTCAATTAGGATGAGTACTTGTATGTACATAGCTTAAGTGATAATGGTTGAAATGAAAAATACTTGAACTCAAGAATTCATTTTTTGTTGTTTTCGTAAATGCTTGTTTTTACATATTTGTCGTAATCAAAACAAAGCGAGACCAAAAAATGCAAGTCACGTTTTTAGGCATCATTGCATTAACAATCTACCCCTTTTTGATTTTGACAATACATAAACTCAATCACATAAAAAACAAGATTTTCGAAGACGAGTTTATCTCATTTCTCCCCCTTTGTCGAAGCAAAAAGGTTGCAAAAGTCTTTGTAGAAGAGAAGAATCGGACTTTGTAAATGCTCCCCCTTGGTGCTTACTCCCCCTTGCTTGGGGCACCAAGGAATCGAGATATGGTGACAAGCTACATAGAAGGGTTAGTAGAAGAGAAGAGTCACCCAACAAGATATAGCAAAGGTCACACAAAAAAAATAAAAGAGAAGAGACCAAGATCCAAGATAAGTCATGTTAAAAGAAAAACATGAATAAAAGATACAAGGAAACAAAACATACAAAGATGTATGTGAAAAATAAAACAAGCCAAAAGAGAAGCATAAATCTAATCCTAGTTAAATTAGAACTCTAAGATTTGCTTGAACTAGATGTCTTGAAGGTAAGCAACCAATGCTTAGATAAAAGACAAAGTAGTGGTGGAAGGAGATGGTGGCGGCTTGGTAGTAATCTCATAGTCATAGTGAAGAGGAGGTTTGACTAAGAGACTCTTGATGTAATTCAACTCCTCATAGATATGATCCATAGAAAGATATTGATATTGGCAACAATGACAATATGTTTCATGATGCATGATATTATCATGTGAAGGAAGAAGAACACTAAAGGATAGTGGTGGAAGAAAAGAAGTTCCACAATCAACATTCTTAGAAGGAGAAGAAATGTGATTTTGAGTGTTCTTGGGTGAATTGGGATTGAAAGAAATTGGAGAAAATGGAGGAGAATAAAGGCTTATTTGGAGAATAAGACATTTTGATTTGAGAAAGGATACAAAATGCTTAGGGTTAAATAGAGAAAGCTTAAGATATTTTGAGGGTGGTCAAAGGGTTGAAACAAAGATTCCAAAAAGTGTTGGAGCAAATTTGGAGTTTCAGAAATACCCGAAATAGGAAGCACTGCCTACGGTTCCTTTTCTCCACCAGCGGTTCCACATTGATATGGAGCCGCGGTCTCTTTAAAGAACCGCCTACAATGGGTGGATTTTGGTGATGAAGGAGGATTTTCTAATTTAGCAAATCCTATTTTTCTAGTCTAACTAATCATAGAGATATGCTAAAAAGCAAAGATAGACAAAGAAAACACACAAGAACTCACCAAACAAGGTTTTGACCAAAATACATGGATGTTATAAAAAATCGATGCTGGAGGTGTGTTGAACTAGACAACAAGTCATGACACAAAGATCCTCCATAGTTCACCTTTGTTCTTGCTATACTTGAGAGACACATACATATTAATTATGTAAGCTCAATATTAATAGCAAGAAGCTATGAAAAACGTTTTTAGATTGAATTAACAATGCAAAAACATTTCTCGACCATTTTCGAAAGAACTTTGAGAATTTTGAAAAAGAGAAGAGAGGTTTTCCAAAAAGAGTTTGCAAGACTCAATGACTCAAAGAGAGAAAAGACTCAAAAGAGAAAAAAGACGCGATTAATAAAATGTGAAATTAAGGAATATGTTCCATTAAACCTAGACCTAGACGCAAGTAATTAAAAGGTTCCCTCTTAAGTGGCTTAGTGAAGATATCGGCTAAGTTTTCTACCAAGGGTACCTTCTCAATCGAAATGTTCCCCTTTTGAACATTATACCTAAGGAAATGGTGGCGAATCTCTATGTGCTTGGTTCGCGAATGTTGCACGGGATTCTTGCTAAGGTCTATTGCACCCTTATTGTCGCACATGATGGGAACATCATCAAGAGAAATCCTGTAATCAACAAGTGCTTGCTTCATCCATAGTGCTTGTTGACAAGCTTTACTGGCACTCACATACTCATCTTCCGTGGTGGATATTGCAAGAGCGGTTTGTTTCTTGGAGAACCAAGAAGTTAAACAACAACTCATGAAGGTACAAACTCCACTAGTGCTTTTCCGGTCCATAAAATCTCCCGCATGATCCGAGTCCGCGTAGACAATGGTTTCTACGTCGGTCCCTTTAGGATACCATTATCTTAAATGTATAGTGCCCTTAATGTATCGGAAGATACGTTTAACCGCTTCAAGGTGAGAGGTTTTGGGACCCTCTTGGAAGCGAGCACAAAGGCAAACACTAAACATGATATCCGGTCGACTTGCCGTTAGGTACAACAAACTACCAATCATACCTCTATATTTGGTGTTGTCTACCGACTCACAATCATCATCTACGGTGAGTTTAGTATCCGAGGCCATAGGGGGGTCTTCATCGGTCTAGAGTCTTCTAATCCAAATTTCTTTAGCATTTGTTTAACATACTTTGATTGATTAAAGAATATACCATCGTCCATTTGTTTAATTTGGAGTCCTAAAAAGAAGTTAAGTTCTCCCATCATACTCATTTCAAACTCGTCATGCATGATTTTGGCAAAGACATCACACAATGATTGACAAGTTGAACCAAATATAATGTCATCAACATATATTTGTACGATAATGAGGTGAGAACATTTCTTCTTTGTAAAGAGCGTATTGTCTACTATCCCCACTCATGTTTTACAAGAAATTTAAGTCTATCATACCAAGCTTTAGGTGCTTGTTTGAGACCATAAAGAGCTTTCTTAAGCTTGTAAACATGATCCGGTTTCTCAAAATCTATGAAGCTGGGAGGTTGAGCCACATATACCTCCTCATTGATCAAACCGTTAAGAAACACACTCTTTACATCCATTTGTTGAAGCTTAAAGTATAAGGCACAAGCGTAGGCTAAAGGATTCTAATGGATTCTAATCTTGATACGGGTGCGTAAGTCTCGTAATAATCAATACCTTCTTGTTGATTATAGCCTTGAGCTACAAGTCTAGCCTTGTTACGAGACACAACACCATTCTCGTCTAACTTATTCCTATATACCCATTTGGTTCCTATAATGGTAGAACTTCTAGGTGGAGTAACAAGTTCCCAAACGTCATTAACAATGAATTGATTCAATTCTTCATGCATAGCGATGACCCAACTCTCATTCATCAAAGCTTCTTTAACATTATTTGGTTCAATCAAGGAGACGAAACAAAAGAAGTTACTTTGATTATGGACTTGAGATCTTAGAGTCCTTTGATTTAATTCGCCGTGACTTTGGCTCTCCACTTTAGATGCAACGCCCTAAGAAACTTCCTAACATTGTTCTTGCTTGAAAAACCTTCATCAAGTGCTTTTAGACTAGTAATAATAGTGTTAAATCTAGTAAATGCACTATCAATAGTTTCATCTTCTAAGATGATAAATTGTTTATATTGTTGAACAAGAAGATCGATTTTACTTTCTTTTACTTGGCCATTACCTTGGTGGGTTACTAAAAGAGTGTTCCAGATATCTTTAGCGGTTTCACACATAAAAATCCTTTCGTACTCTTTCTTTGGTAAAGCATTATAAATCACCATTTTAGCCTCATTATTTAGCAAGTTTCCTTTTAGTGTCATCATTAGCTTTGTCAAATGTGACTAACTGTTTGCTTTTAGAAACTTCATTATATTGATAAGGCAAAAAAATCACCATGGGTAATAACATGCCAAAGATTTAAAGTTTTTGATTTCACATAAGTCTCAAATATATTTTTCCAATAAATAAAACTATCGGTTTCAAAAAGAGGTGGTCTTTGCACAGATTGCCCTTCTATGTGCTTGTTGGAATCCATAAATCGATTCAAGTTTTAAAATACAATATATTTTAAAAAGGATTGAGCAACCACTCTCTGATACCAATTTTAGAAATTAGAAGGGGGTTGAATAGTTTCTTAAAATTTACTTGTCAAAAGACGATTTTCAAAAATCCTTTTCAAAAACTTAGACTTGAGTGATTATGTGAAATCTTCTTATGCACAATATGAACAAGGGATAGTGCAACTAGACTAATAATCACAAGTATAAAGAATAATAAATGTAAAGAGATAAGAAAGCTAAAGATCAAACCAAACACCAAGGATTTATAGTGGTTCGGCAACGAAGCTCACTCCTAGTCCCTACTCCACTCCTCGTGTACTCCTTACTCGAGAGTTCACTAATCAACAAGCTCCTTAAGGTGGAGAAATCGTACACAACGTTGCTTATCCAATTTCTAACTCTAAGATAAAAGTCAAGCCCTAATCTTAGCTATGACCAATCTACACCAATATACTTTAAGGACCAAGTATTAACCTTAATACATACATAACTTCCAAATAGACACAACTACTTGGATCTTCACAACAATGACACAACAATGAATAAATAAGATTTGATATTCAATGGATCTTTAAGGTAGACACAACACTTCAAGGATGAAAGTGTTTTTCTCTTTGCACTTGGAGAGGAAGAGATGAGAGAAGAAAGATTCACTTCTAAACAAGTAGTAATCAACCAAATGACCAAGGATTTGAGTGATTTTAGAAGTATGAAATAATCTGGAAAAATATGTGCAAACGAGGTGAAGAGAAAATCTGAGAATGGTCCACTATTTATAAGACAAGGCTCCAACGGCTATATCTGGCCGCGGTTCCTTATAGCTACTCGCGGTTCCTTATCGATAAGGAACCGCATAGACACTTAAGGAGCCGCCGAAGTAGACTCCGCTCCTTTTGTCTTTTAGTGTTATGCTTCAAATATGGTGATTAAAATATCTTGAAAGGATATTCCAAACCAAGATAGAATATGCCATTTTCAAATTTTCAAATAGTTAATTTAATAAAACATTTTCTTAAAGATAAAGTTTAATAAAGACTTGTCACACTTAATAAAAAGTGAGTTTTAAGAAAAGATTAAATCCTTGATCACTTAATTAGGATGAGTACTTGTTTGTACATACTTTAAGTGATAATGGTTGAAATTAAAAATACTTGAACTCAAGAATTCGTTTTTCGTTGTTTTCGTAAATGCTTGTTTTTACATATTGTCGTAATCAAAACAAAGCGAGACCGAAAAATGCAAGTAATGTTTTTAGGCATCATTGCATTAACATAGACAAATAGTCATGACAGATTATGATAATACATGAATCCTCCATAGTTCAATGTTGTTCTCGCTATAACTGAGTGACCCATACATATGAATTATGTATGTTCGATGTCAATAGCAAGAAACCATGAAAAACGTTTTAGATTGAATTAACAATGCAAAAATATTTCTCGACCATTTTAGAAAGAAATTTGAGACATTTTGAAAAATAGTGAAAAAAATTATCAAAAGAGTTTAACGAGACTCAAAGACTCAAAGAAAATAAAGACACAAAAGAGAAAAGACTCAATAAAACAAGCACAATAAAGGTATATGTTCCATCAAACCTAGACCTAGACGCAAGTAATTAAAAGGTTCCAACTTAAGTGGCTTAGTGAAGATGTCGGCTAAGTTTTCTACCGAGGGTACCTTCTCAATCGAAATGTTCCCCTTTTGAACATTATCCCTAAGGAAATGGTGGTGAATCTCTATGTGCTTAGTTCGCGAATGTTGCACGGGATTCTTACTATGGTCAATGTCACCCTTATTATCACACATGATGGGAACATCATTGAGTGTAATACCGTAATCAACAAGCGCGTGCTTCATCCATAGAGCTTGTTGACAAGCTTTACCGGCGCTGACATACTCGGCTTCCGTAGTGGATATGGAAAGAGCGGTTTGTTTCTTAGAGAACCAAGAAGTTAAACAATAACCCATGAAGGTACAAATACCGCTAGTGCTTTTCCGGTCCACATAGTCTCCCGCATGATCCGATTCGGCGTATACTATGGTTTCTACGCCGGTCCCTTTAGGATACCATAATCCTAAATGCACAGTGCCTTTAATGTATTGGAAAATACACTTAACCGCTTCAAGATGAGAGGTTTAGGAGCCTCTTGGAAGCGAGCACAAAGCCAAAAACTAAACATGATATCTGGTCGACTTGTCGTTAGGTATAACAAACTAACAATCATACCTCTATATTTGGTATTGTCTACCGACGCACAATCATCATCTACGGTGAGTTTAGGATCCGAGGCCATGGGAGTCTTCATAGGTTTAGGGTCCTCTAATCCAAATTTCTTTAGCATTTCTTTAACATACTTAGATAGATTAAATAAAATACCATCATCCACTTGTCTAATTTGGAGTCGTAAAAAGAAGTTAAGTTCACCCATCATGCTCATTTCAAACTCATCATGCATGATTTTGGCAAAGTCATCACACATACTTTGACAAGTTAAACCAAATATAATGTCATAAACATATATTTGAACAATGATAAGGTGAGATCCTTTCTTCTTTATAAAGAGCGTACTGTCTACCATCCCCATGGTATACTCATATTTTACAATAAATGCTTTAAGCTTTTTCATATCGGATTTGGGTGCTTGTTTAAGACCATAAAGAGCTTTCTTAAGCTTGTAGATATGATCCAGTTTCTCAAAATCAATGAAGCCGGGAGGTTGAGCCACATATACCTCCTCATTGATAAAACCGTTAAGAAATGCACTCTTTACATCCATTGTTGAAGCTTAAAGTCTAGAGCACAGGCATAAGCTAAAAGGATCCTAATAGACTCTAACCTTGTTACCGGCGTGTATGTCTCATCATAATCAATACCTTCTTGTTTATTATAGCCTTGAGCTACAAGTCTAGCCTTTTTAAGAGATACAACATCGTTCTCATCTAACTTATTAATATAGACCCATTTGGTTCCTATAATGGTAGTGCTTCTAGGTAGAGGAACAAGTTCCGAAACACCATTAGCAATGAATTGATTCAATTTTCTTGCATGGCGATGACCCAACTCTTATCTATCAAAGCTTCTTTAACATTCTTAGGTTCAATCAAGGAGATGAAACAAAAAAGTTACTTTGATCTTGGACTTGAGATCTAAGGGTCCTTTGATTAAGGTCGCCTATGACGTTATCAAGAGCATGATCCTTCGACTCTTTAATGTTTACTCCCTTTTCAACATCAAGGTCTTCAACTCCTAGTTTTATAACCTCTTTGGCTTTAACTATGTCTAATTCATCTAAGTCATCATCTACCAAAGGTGGTGTCTTAGATAAAGGTGGAGTTTCATCGAATATCACGTTGAGTGATTCTTCGATTACACTCGAGGTTCTATTGAGGACTATGTAGGCTTTACTAGTTTGAGAATAACCTAAAAAGATACATTCGTACGAATTTGGGTAGAACTTAGTAAGGTAATCTTTGGTGTTGAGAATGAAGCACTTGCTTCCAAACACCTTAAAGTATTCTAATGTGGGTTTCTTACCTTTAAGAATCTCATAGGGTGTCTTTTCTAGAAAAGGTCAAACAAGAATACGGTTGAAAATATAGGTCGATGTGTCAACGGCATTGCACCAAAAATTTTGAGGCAAGGATTGCTCGTTTAGCATGGTCCTACTCATCTCTTGGATAGTCTTATTCTTCCTTTCAACTGCCCCATTTGATTGTGGAGTGCGAGGAGCCGAGAAGTTATGGGAAATACCATCAGCTTCATAAAAGGCACCAAATTGCACTTCATTATCAAATTCCCTACCAGGATCCGTCCTAATAGAAACAATTGGACATCCTAATTGATTTTGGATCATTCGACTAAAGACTTCAAAATGATCGAAAGCTTCATTCTTATTAGCCAAAAATCTAGTCCAAGTGAATCACGAATAGTCATCAACTATAACTAGGGTATAAAGGTTACCTTCATAACTCTGTATGGCGGAAGGTCCAAAGAGATCCATATGTAGGATCTCTAGGCACCGAGAGTTCAAAACAAAATTCTTGGCCTTGTGACTTGAGTGAACTTGCTTCTCAACTTTGCAAGCATCAAAAGTGACTATCAAACTTCATCTTGGGTAGATGTCTTACCAACTCCTTAGAGACTAAAGATTGAATCAAACACATATTATCGTGCCCTAATATCCTATGCCAAAGAGTAGAACTATCATCTAAAGTCGTTAGACATAAGTTGTCCTTAGACTTCCTATTGACCTTCATGACATAAACCCATGCTTTCTAACACCTTTTCCAATGACCTTTCCATCTTTTACGATCTCGCTATCATGTTCGGAAAAGATGACCTTACACTTATTGTCACAAAGTTGACCTATGCTTAGTAAATTAAAACCTAAGTTATCCACGTGCTCAACATTTTCAATGGTCATGGAGTCAAGAGAGACCGTACCTTTGCCAATGATGTTACCACGTAGTTTACTAGCGAATGTGACGTTACCTCCATTATATGCTTTGTAAGTAGAGAACATACTTCGATTACCCGTCATGTGTTTAGAACAACCACTATCCTTAATCCACTTGTCGGGCTCCAAATAAATTCCCAATCATATCTAGGTAACAACACACAAAATTAAACATTTGGTCCCCCAATATCTCATGGGTCCAAAGCTATTAGTTCCAAACATCCCTTGCATTTGGTTGGGATGCATGAATAGAGGAAACATACCCCACAGAGAAAAACATTGATGTTGGAAATTATTCCAATTCATATGAGCATTTTGATGTCCATTGTTTTTCTTAGGTGTTTTAGACCTTGATCTATAACTATTATTATTTCTAGGTGTGGGTATCTTACTCCTAGGTCGTGACTTAGAGTGTTCATTGTTTTTAGGTGTAGGTGTTCTACTTCTAGGCCTTGAACCATTTCGTACTCTTGAAGGATTAGATTATTTTCTTGAGTGATCCTTCATTCCCATTAAAGGTTTACTTAAAGGTGTATAAAACTTATTAAGCTTCCTTTTATCAAGAATAGGTAATTTGACATTGTTAATAACAAGATGTTTTGGCCCTTTACCTAAAATAGATTTTTCAGAAAGTTGAGAATCTTCACTTTTAAGAATTTCTGTCCGCGATTCATTATCATGCCCCGCGGTTCCATATTATATGGAACCACCACGTATTTTATGGATCCGCGGGCAACAGACCTTTTTTCTGAAAACGTAACTTGTTTTGGTTCACTAGTAAATGCTTCATTAGTGTCAAAACCTAAACCAAGTCTTTCTTTAGAATAGATTTGTCTACTTAACATGTCGTCATGAGCACTAGTACTTTTCATGAATTTTTCCAATTTAATGGAGGTGCTCTTGAGATCTTCAGTCTCTTGTCTAAGACTTTCACAACTTAGACAACCTAAGTCAACTTCCTTATTTTTCTCCAACTTAGCTAATTTAGCTTTTAGTTCACTAATCTCATTTTCAAGTTTAGTTCTAGTTTTTTTTGGGTAAAGGGTTACCCCGGTAAATATATTAAGTTTAGTTCTAGTTGATTTTAACAATTTATTCTTTTCAATGGATTTAAGACTTAGTTTGCATAGGTTATTATATTGACCTTCTAATTCTAAATCATCCAAGGAAGAACTATCATTGCTATAGTATTCGGTTTTCAAATGTACCTCTTTAGAAGAATGAGCCATGAGACACTTTTCATCTTTAGCATTGTCCTCACATTCTTCACCACTATCGCTCCACAAGCCACCAATAAACACCGTGTGATTCTTGTCGCGAGATGGTTTGGGACATTCACCAATGAAATGGTTTGGATCACCGCATCTAAAGCATTTCATATCACCTTTGTCATTTTTGGCAAATCGGTTCTTGGAGAAAGTTTTCTTGTCATTGCTTGGTTGTCTCACGTATTGACCTCGTCTTTTGAAAAACTTCTTGAAGTCTCTAACCGCCATATCATATTCCTCATCATCACTTTCCGAGGAAGAGCTTTCGTGGTCACTTTGCACTTTCTTGGCCTTTAATGCTAGAGACTTTCTTTCACTCTTGCTTTTCACCAACTCTGAGTCCTTCAATATTATCATTTCATGAACTTTCAAGTTTCCAATAAGCTCATCAAGTGACAATGTAGTGAGATCCTTTGACTCTTCAATTGCCATGACTTTAGCTCTCCACTTTCGATGCAACGCCTAAAGAAACCTCCTAACATTGTTGTTGCTAGAAAAACCTTCATCAAGTGCTTTTAGACTAGTAATAATAGTATTAAACCTAGCAAATGCACTATCAATAGGTTCATCTTTTAAGATAACAAATTGTTCATATTGTTGAATAAGAAGATCGATTTTGCTTTCTTTGACTTGCTATTACCTTGGTGGGTTACTAAAAGAGTGTTCCAAATTTGTTTAACGGTTTTACACATAAAAATCCTTTAATACTTTTTCTTAGGCAAAACATTATAAATAACCATTTTAGCCTCATTATTTTTAGCAAGCTTCTTCTTAGTGTTATCATTTGAATTTTCAAAAGAAACTAGTTCTTTCTTTTTAGAAGCTTCATTATATTGATAAGGTGAAAAGTCACCAATGGTAATAACATGTCAAAGATCTAAATCTTTTGATTTCACATAAGTCTCAAATCTATTTTCCCAATAAATAAAACTATCAGTTTCAAAAAGTGGTGGTCTTTGCATAGATTACCCTTATAGGTACTTGTTAGAATCCTTATATCGATTCAAGTTTTAAAATATAATATATTTTAAAAACGCTTGAGCAACCTGGCTCTAATACCAATTGTAGAAACTAGAAGGGGGGGGGGGGGAGGTGAATAGTTTTTTAAATTAACTTGGTTAAAGATTTTTTTTTCAAAAATTCTTTTCAAAAAATTAGACTTGAGTGATTATGTGAAATCTTCTTATGCATAATATGAACAAAGGATAGTGGATCTAAACTAATAATCACACGTATATGCAATAAAGAATAATGAATGGAAAGAGATAAGAAAATGAGAGATCAAACCAAACACCAAGGATTTATAGTGGTTCGGAAACAAAACTCACTCCTCGTTCCTACTCCACTCCTCGAGTACTCCTTACTCATGAGTTCACTAATCAACAAGCTCCTTAAGGTGGAGAAACCGTACACGTCGCTTAACCAATTTCCGACTCTAAGTTAAACGTCGAGCTCTAATCTTAGCTAGGACCAATCTACACCAATATAATTTAAGACCTAAGTATTAACCACAATACATACACAACTTCCAAATACACACAATTATTTGGATCTTCACAACAACACAAGAATGAAATAAAGTTTTGATCTTCAATGGATCTTGAGGTAAACACAACACTTCAAGGATGAAAGTGTTCTTCTCTTTGCACTTGAGAGGATGAGAAGGGAAGAGAAATATTCATTTCTAAACAAGTAGTAATCAACCAAATAATCAAGGAATTGAGTGATGAAGATGAATTGAATCTGGAAATTTGTGTTCAAAAGAGGTGAAATGAACATGTGGAAATTGTCCACTATTTATAAGACAAGAGCTACGGTCATAAATTGGGTGCGGTTCATTAAATGGTACTGCGATTCCATATCACTAAGGAACCACACCCATATTTAAGGAACCGCGGTCGTATAATCCATTCCTTTTTGTCTTTTAGTGAGGAAGTTCCAACTGGTACAATTTTTACGCTCAAAGGATATTCTTAAACCAAATGGAATATGTTATATTTAAATTTTCAATTTCTATCTTAATAAAACATTCTTAAAAATAAGGTTTATTAAAAAACTTTTATCACTTAAAAATAAAAGTGAGTTTTAAGAAAAACTAAATCCTTTATCACTTAGTTAGGTTGAGAACTTGTTTATTCATACCTTAAGTGATATTGAATAAAATAAAAAATACTTGAATTCAAGAATTCGCTTTTCGTTGTTTTCGTAAATGCTTGTTTTTATATATTGTCGTAATCAAAACAAAGCGAAACCAAAAAATGCAAGTAACGCTTTTAGGCATTATTACATTAACAATATGTAATTTTCACTTATATAAATCATTTATCAATTTCAAATTAAAAGTATGAGTTTTTGTCATATTTAAATGAATATATACGATTTTACTTATTCGAACAACTCATAATTTTCCTCTTTATAATATTACATACCATTGTTTTATTTTTTTCCTACTATTTAATGTCAATGTGATTCATCTTATTTCTCTGTATAAGTTTAACATGTGTATATACCTGTTTAAAAATTGAAAACGAGTTAAATTATTGTAAGCAAGAGTATAACTATCAAAATGACGACACAACCCTATGAGCTACCATGAGATGAAAACAAATAGACGAGTACCTAAATATTGCAACGACATATGTACTTTTTTTAAAAGTTTGTTTAGATAAAGAAATATGTAAAACAATTTTCAAATTTAATTGCGACAAACATAGATCATGTTTTTTTTAAAGTGGAAGGGCAAAGGCCCAAAACTAAAAAGCTACAATACTACGCTTCCATGTAACGCCTTTAAGGTCTCCAAGCAAAATCGAGCCGATATTAGGTGGAGCGGAGTGAAACTTAATATGTCTTTTCTCTTGTTCACATCCACGATTTGCTAACCAATCCACCGCCCTATTAGCTTCGTAGTAACAAATTCTCAACTTTCACTTCCCATTCTGTATTTCTCATAATATCTTGACACTTTTTTACAATAAAATATGTGTTATTGTGGCAAGCAATATCACACTCAATTAGTTGAACAACTACTCGAGAGTCGACCTTAACACACAACTTTGTTATGCCCATTTCTCTTGCCACAGTAAATGCCTCGCATAAAGGCAAGTAATTCTGATCTCGTAACCGTACATTTTCCATAGTTTTTAGCAAAGGCACGAATGAAGCGTCCTCGATCATCCCGTAAAATTCCACCCTCACCTGCATCTCCTGGATTCCCTTTCGAGGCTCCATCAGTGTTTAGCATTACCCAACCATCTGGTGGGGTAACTCAACCAATAAAAACTTCTTTCCGTGTCTTATAACAACCTTGTTTTCACATATCCTCTTTAAACAAAGCATCACTCATTTATTTCAACTTCGTATACAGAAATCGAATGAGATAAATTGGTATTTCCTCATCACGCCCAAATACCTTTGTGTATCGCCATTTCCACAGCCACCATGTTGTCATGGTGAACATCATTTGGCCCTTAGAGTCATTGTTTAAGTGACTAGTATTCAAGTTGTTCACAATCCATTCACCTAAGGCAAGCGTCCAGAAGGATGAGCGAGGAGGAAGAGTACCAAGCTTGCTCCAAATTATAAACGAGAACGGACATCTTCGTAGAATATGATCAAGATATTCTTCGTCAGCCCCGCATCTAGTACAACACGGGTCATTGGTCAGATTACGAGCAACTCGTTGTACATTCGAGAGCAAACGGTCATGCAGGGCCAACCACAAAATATTATAATACGCTCTCAAACCGGAGCTTTCCATATTATATCCCATTTCTTGTCACATTGAGGGTCATCTTCATTCCGGATGAGGCTAATAGTAGATTAACCAAAAATTTTCAAATACTCGAGCCACCATAGTACATGGAATCTTCATCTTCGCAACCCGAACTCACATGGTGTGAAGCAATGACTTAACGGAATCAGGATAAAGAAAGTTAGATAATTCATCCCATTCCGAGTCATCATTTCCAAATGTGTTCCAATACTCTACGACTGTCTTGTCTTGATCTTCAATAGGGATGGAGGAGATTGCCATTTTCGAAAGCGGGACCTCAAATCATGTTTAAGACATGATATCAATAATGTATCTGATAGGGAAAATGCTACTAATGTTTCTGAGCAAGTTTTGAGAGAGCAGCCCGATGGGCCCAGGGCCTGGAAAGTCTATCACACGAGGTTTAAAGAAAGACAGGTGTAACAATGATATGAGAGGAAGTGGTTATGTGTAGTGGGACAGTAAGAAAAATATATAGTTAGAGATCATGATAGTGGTTGGTTATGTGAAAAGTTTACTTTTAGTTTCTTGTAATTCGGCTATTAAGCTTGGGCAGAGAAGACTCCTTTGACCAAGGGTCTTTTCTAATTTGTTCCAGTTTTCTAATTAAATAACAAAGCACTTCTCGTTATTTTAAAACTATGTCATTATCATTCATAAGTTCTATCAATTTGGTTCCATTGATGGGAAACGATGGTCGCACCAGAGTCCTCAAGTGAGCACTCGTTTGCAATCAAGGGTGGATGCACAAGATGAGAAAATTGACAAGCTCTCTGGTCAAATGCGTGACCTTACTGATTCTGTTCATTCCATGAAGGAAATACTCAACGAACTGCCCAAGTCTTTTGAGAGGATGATGATAGGGTACCAGAAACAACAAGGAAAGCGTTTACAACCGTACGTGGACGTCGAAATCCTTCGCTGACTGACGAGTTTGATTAAGTTGCCACCCACGGTTTGGATAGCTTCGTCAAACATAATCATTTTGATGAATCCCTCTTTTCCATGCCTAAAGTAAAATTACCAGTCTTATAAGGTACCGATCCTAAGGGTTGGATCAATAAAGCCGAGTTATACTTCCAAGTACACCAAACTCCTCCTTCTCATAAATTACAACTAGTACAAATATGTATGGATGGAACAACCCTTAAATGGTTTACCAATCTTTTAATAAAACAACCGCAAACGAATTGGGATCAATTGCTCATGAAGCGCTTGGATATTTGTATCAAGAAGAAGACATTGAAGAATATATTAAAGACTTTGAGGCCCTATCAGCCTTAATTCCTAATCAGTCTGAAGAACAATCAACTGGCATGTTTCTACGTGGGCTACAAAATGATATAAAAAATTGGGTCCGCACACTCAATCCTCAAACTGGTGAACAAGCCATGGATTTCTCCCGTCACGTAGCCGTTGCCACTGCTGAAAAATCAGGTAATAGGGGTAAAAGCAATAACGTTGGTGGGTCTTCACAAACCCACTCATGGAAACATAGTCGACCTGATTCAAGCCCACACACGGGAAGGTTCAATCAGTCAAGCTATACTTCTCCACATTCCAGCAAGCCCATGTTATCAAGTGGTCAGGTCCAAACACAATCTTTTGGCTCCATAAAACCTAACAACTTTTCACAAAGCAATGCTGGCACTCGACATCTAACAAAACAAGAATAAGAAGATCGACGAAGGAAGGGTTTGTGCTTTAGTTGCGGGCAAAAGTATTCTCCTCAACACAAATGCACCGAAGGGCAACTCATAGTCCTGCTACTGGCTAAAGGAGAAGAATTGGGTGATGATGGTGAAATGTGTTGAAGCAGACTTAGAAGATAACATCAATATTGATGGTGAATGTCATGCACTTGAATTTTGTGGTTTATCGACTGATTTTTCCTTGCACTTGAAAACCATAAAATTAGTTGGTCAATTGAGCGGATTACAGCTTTAATTTTAGTCTATACCGGGCCACTCATAAGTTCATTTCGAAAAGATTGGCAGGAGCTTTGGCAATAGAAATCACAACTACTAAGAGAATGGGAATTATACTCGGAGATGGCACATGAGTGTGGATCTCTGAACAATGCCAAGGTATCACGATACAATCTGGGTCATTCTCTTGTGTTATTGATGCTTTAGTGTACGAGTTGGGACCACTTGATATGATATTAGGCATAATCATGGTTGGGTACTTTGGGGGACGTCGTTTGCAATTGGCAGACTCAACACATGCGATTCTGGGATCAGGGAAGACTCGTCGAGTTGCAAGGGTTCTCTTCCACTCTTCCTGATTACTCTTCCTTCCAGTCATGGTTAGATGGATAACTCGACCATACCACAAATGGGGCCTCAACTTCAGCCCTTAATCCTGTCTAACATGATCAGTTGGACCAAATCTTGTCACAATTCTCTTTTCTATTCCAAGCACCTCAAGGTCTGCCACCTGCCCGAACCATTGAACATGTTATCAATCTTTATGAAGGCAAATGGCCCATCTTTATCCGTCCATACCGCTACCCTCACGTGCATAAAGATGAAATTGAGCGACAAGTGCGCGAGTTGTTGAAACTGGGATCATTCGGGTTAGTCAGAGCGCTTACTCTAGTTCAGTGATACTTGTAAAAAAGAAGGATGCATCATGGTGTTTATGCATTGATTACAGAGATCTAAATCGAGTCACTCTTCCAGACAAGTATCTCATTCCTGTAGTTGAAGAATTACTTGACGAGCTGCATGCTTCTCAATACTTTTCGAAAATAGATTTAAAGTCAGGTTTCTATCAAGTTCGCATCAGAGAAGCGGATATTGAGAAAACAGCTTCTCGAACCCATAATGGACATTATGAATTTTTGGTTATGCCTTTTGGCTTGACCAATGCCCTTCCAAGCACTTATGAACGAAATTTTTCGACCCTTATTACGTATGGGAGTGTTGGTATGTTTTGATGACATCCTTGTTTACAGTGAAACATGGGAGCAACACATAAATCTTCTTACCGAGGTACTACAATTATTACACATGCATGGGCTAGTGGTTAATGAGAAAAAAAGTAGTTTTAGAAGGCAATCTATTGAGTACTTAGGGCACATAATTGATGGTAGAGGTGTTTCGATGGATCCTAACAAAATTGGTTCGGTTTTGAATTGGCTAACTCCCCGAAATGTTAAGGCGGTTAGAGGTTTTCTCGGGCTTACAACTTACTATCGGAAGTTTATTAATGGTTATGGAAAGATCGCTCGACCACTGACTGCATTAACAAAGAAAGATAGGTTTGATTGGGGGCCTCTCGCACAATCTGCCTTTGAAGAATTACAACAGACAATGATCAATGCTCTGGTCCTGGCACTCCCAAATATCTCGCAACCGTTTGAAATAGAATGTGATGCATCAGGTTGCGGTATTGGAGTTGTACTCATGCATTCTAAGAAGCCAATCTCCTATTTCAGCAAGGCTCTATCAGACACGAACCTGAATAAATCAGCTTATGAGAAGGAAACTATGGCTCGTGCTCTTGACATTCAACATTGGCGACCCTACCTGCTCGGGCGAAATTTCACAGTATTCACAGATCAGAAGAGCCTGAAGCATCTGTTGGAACAACGTATCACTACTATGGACCAACAAAACTGGATAGCTAAACCCTCATGTGCTATCAATTTTTAATCTGTTACAAACATGGGAAAGAAAATAGAGCTGCTGATGCCTTGTCACGCATCTATGAAGGAACTGAGTTACGCACCATGATTTCATATCCACAATGGTTAGATGGTACTAAACTGTTGGATGGTTTTGATGCTGACCCGCAACTCCAAAATATTGTTCAAACCTTACTAAAGGACCCACAATTTCGACCTGGATTTTCTCTAATAGAGGGTAAGCTATATCATAAAGGAAGACTGGTCATTTCTACAAGCTCTCATTGGATCTCAAAACTACTGGTTGAATTTCATAATAGTCCTAGCGGGGGTCATTCTGGTTCTATCGAACGTATCGCCGCCTTGCATCCCGAATTTATTGGCTAGGCATGACTAAGGCTATAAAAGAGTATGTTCGCGGGTGTAATGTTTGTCAGAGGTACAAAGCTTCAACATCGACTCTGGGAGGCCTTCTTCAACCCCTTCTAATAACAAATTATGTTTGGGAAGATATTTCGCTTGATTTTATTATCGGTCTGCCTAAATCTAAGAGTTATGATGTTGTGTTGGTTGTAGTTGATCGACTTTCAAAATATTGCCACTTTATCCCTCTCAAACACCCACTTACTGCTCGCACTCTTGCTGGAATTTTTCTAAAAGAGATCATCCGTCTGCATGAGATACCAAAATCAGTGTTGAGTGATCGTGATCCCTTGTTCCTAAGCAGATTTTGGCAAGAAATCTTCTCTCTCCAAGGTAGCAAACTGAAATTCAGCTCTTTCTTAGCACCCGGAGACCGATGGCCAAACTGAAGTGGTTAACCGTAGTTTAGAGACATATCTTCATTGTTTCGCTGATGAACAACCAAAGACTTGGTCATACTGGTTGCCTTGGGCAGAATTTTGGCACAACACAGCATACCATGTCTCCACTAATACCACCCCATTCGAGATTGTTTATGACAGACCACCTCCCACGGGCTTTCAGTTTGTTCCCGGGGAAATACGTTGCGAGGCAGTAGCTCAAGATCTCCTTGATAGGGATGAGGCCCTTAAGCAGCTCAAGTACCACCTTTCTATAGCTCAATCACAAATGAAATCTACAGCTGACAAGCATAGACGTGATGTAAAGTTTGCTGTGGGAGATTGGGTATTCCTTAAACTTCGTCCCCACCGCCAACAATCTGTTGTTCGTCGAATCAACCAAAAGTTATCAGCTCGATACTATGGACCTTTTCTCATACTTGCTAAAGTCGGACCAGTTGCCTATAAGCTTCAATTATCCGAATCTTCCAAAATTCACCTGGTTTTCCATGTTTCCTTTCTTAAACAAGCTATTGGAAATCATTCAGTAGAATCCTCTCTTCCCCTAGTTTGGAAATGGATTCAACCTATCCTATCCACCAGATGTGTTTGGCTAAGCGTGACATATCAAAGAAGGGAGAACATGTGCAACAACGGTTAATTCAATGGCAAAATGGCAGTGTTGAAGATGCAACCTGGGAAGATGCTTATACTATCCAAAGTCAATTTCCGGATTTCAGGCTTGAGGACAAGCCTGATCTTTATGGGGCCGACATTGATAGGGAAAATGCTACTGATGTTTCTGAGCACGTTTTGAAAGAGCAACCCAATGGGCCCAGGGCCTGGAAAGTCTATCACATAAGGTTTAAAGGAAGACACGTGTAGCAATGATGTGAGAGGAAGTGGTTATGTGTAGTGGGACAGTAAGAATAATATATAGTTAGAGATCATGTTAGTGGTTGGTTATGTGAAAAGCTTACTTTTAGTTTCTTGTAATTCGGCTATTAAGCTTGGGCAGAGAAGACTCCTTTGACCAAAGGTCTTTTTTTGATTTGTTTCAGTTTTCTAATTAAATAACAAAGCACTTCTCGTTATTTTAAAACTCTGTAATTATCAGTCATAAGTTCTATCAGTATCACCTCAACATTAGCTAGGGATGGTAAAAAAAGTCGAACCAATGAGGAAACCTAAAACCTAACGCTTTTGGGACGGAAGACATGCTAATATATCTCTCTAACTTTATTTTTATCTTTACTCCGTCCCTAAATAAGTGTCAATTTCGATTTTTTTTCCTTTTTTTTTTCAACTTTAACCGTAAATATTTATATTTGTGTTGTATAATACTTGATGCAAATTATGTGAATGAACTGAGCTTTAAATGAAATTTTATTGGTATAATTTTCATCAAGTATTCTATAACAAAAGAATGATATTTACGGTCAAAATAAAAAAAAAAACCCGCAAAAAGTCATAGTAGAAACTTATTTAGAAACGGAGGGAGTATATACAAAGGGTGTAACTTAAATGTTGAAAATGTTAAAATTTTATATTTGTATATCTAAATTAAACAAAATGCTAAAATAGGAATAAGTGTATTAATGAGGGGCATGGACTCGACCATCAGATTAATCCGGTCGAGATTTAGGTCACGGGTTCGATCACCGGGTCAACTAGTCGAGTCAACATGCCACGTGTTTCACCACCGGGTCGAGTCACTGGGTCACGAGTTTGACCATCGGATCAACCTGGTCAAGCCACCGGGTCATGTGTTAGAACATCAGATCAATCCGGTCAAGTCAACGGTGATCGATTCGATCATCGAATCAATTAGTATATCGTTAACTATTTCTAGTCAATTTGGTCACTATATGCGGATACACGTTTAGTGTAGTTGGTAATAATTTTTGACAAGTTATAGTAATAACTAAAAAACAAAAAAATAAAATAAAATATAAAAAAAGTTAAAAAAAGAAAAGAAGGAGAAATTGCATCACAACTACGTGTACATTTACTTTCTCATTTTTATTCAATAAAAAAATAAATCACCCGTATCTATTTATACCATCTAAAACCTCTTTATTTTTCTTTTAAAATAAATCCCCAAAATAAATAAATAAATAAAATATATATTCATCATGTATAATTATTAGTAAATTGATCAATCGATTACTACTACTATCATTATATGAATAATTACAAAAGAAAGAATTCGAATTCGAATTTGATTCTTAATATATTTTTTTAATTATAAATAGTTTATAATTAAATAAATAAATATAGATTTGATTTGATTTAATTTAAATCGGTTGGTTGGTTGATAATAATAATAATGTCAGAAAAAGGTCAAGATCGAGTCTCGCCTTCATCTTTGCCTTTACAAATTGGTAAGTTTTTTTTTTTTTTTTTTTTTTTTTTTTTTTTTTTTTAAATTTTAATAATAATTAATGTATCGAAATTTGATTTGATTGATTTTGTGTTATTGTGATCAATTTGAATTGTGTGTATTTAGGGTTTTTTATATTTATTTAGGTTTAATGATTTGGTGTTTTTTTTTAATGATTGAAATCGTGTTTTCAGATCTTGTGATTAGTTAATGGTGTTTTTTTCGTGTTTTCGCGATTCGTTAGGTTTAAATAATTGGTACTGATCATAGGTTATGGTATGTTGGATCATAGGATTGTTTTCTCGGAAGCGAATTAGATTAATTGCGAATAGTGATCACATCGATAGTGTGTTATGTACGGTTGTAAGCGATAGCTTCTTTTCGTTTTTAGAGCACTAGGTGTTATAGCAAAAAGTCAAAACCTATAACTTAACCTGAAAACACACTCCCTCTATCACTCAAGCTGAAGGTTCTGAGTGATGAGTGACGGTGTTTTTGGGTTAAGTTATAGGTCATGAGGTGGCAGCATAGGATTGTTTTCTCGGAAGCGAATTAGATTTACTGCGAATAGTGATCACATTGATAGGTGAACGGTTGTAACCGATAGCTTCCTTGGTTTTTAGAGCACTAGGTGTCGGGGTGTTCTAGCAAAAAGTCAAAACCTATAACTTAACCCGAAAACACACTCCCTCTATCACTCAAGTTAAAGGTTCTGAGTGATGAGTGACGGTGTTTTTGGGTTAAGTTATAGGTCACGAGGTGGCAGCATTTTTTGCTGTAACACCGACTGCACCTAGTGCTTTTAGTAGACTACTTTTCTGTTTTCTTAATAAGATGACTCACTAATTAAGTTAGATGAGTGGATCTTCACTTTCGATTAATTCCATTGGTTCATTGTAGTTTGTACAATGGTTGTAACTTGTAACCAATGCTTTGTCTTGTATGTTTCCCGTTAGTGGGATTACTTTGTTAATTAGTTGGATCACTAACAGTACAGTTATGATGTGTTTAGCAGGTGACGCGCTTGTGCCTGATAACTTCATGGATAAGGTAATTGTTGGCGCTATGGTTCTGTTTGCTAGTTTCCCTTTTCCGTATATGTTTTGAATTGCATAGGTTATGTGTTTCGTCGCTAATTTATTTGTTTTTCTATCAGCCACTTTCTCCCAAGAATGAACGGATTGTTTCTCCGAATCCCACTCCAGATGCAACCATTGCAGGATCGATGAGAAACAATTCAAACCTACCAGAAGCATTGAATACTAGTGCAGCTCAGACCCCTGCAAACCCGTCAAATATCTTTACTCCTCCCGAGCAGACATACTTTTATGGAGGTTAGCTTCGTCTCGTATCAGTATTTTTATTAGTGTTATAGAGATCTACAGGCTGCTCTAGACCTTTATTCCTTCAGAATTGCTTAAAGTGTATTCCGAATGTGTTAAACTTCATAAATCATGTTCAAATTCTTGGCAAAAGTTGCAGAAAAACCCCAACCTGACCTGTTTTGACAGCTACCATGTTTTCCCGTTTTGATCTGTTACCCAACCTGCTCATTTTACCCCTTGTTAGAATTTTTCTCATGTGCTTGGTTGTTTACTGAAGTCGTTTTCATTATGAGTATTTTTTTTTCATTTATGGATATTCTTTTTTAATCTTCCATCATATTTATGTGTGTTCTAGGTTCTGGTTATGATGATGGCTCAGCTACCTGGGGAGACTACTCAAACTATGTTCATGCTAATAACTTGCAAATTGTGCCTCCGGTAAGATTTGATATTATTTTGTTTGCATACTAACTCGACCCTATTTATCTATTAGAAATCACATATATTCTACCTTTTAACTTCCAAACTAACACTTTTTTCATTGCTTTTTTTTTTAACTTGATGTAGGCTATGTACGGTGATAATTCATCAATGTTTTATCACCCTACTTATGGGTTTGACGCTCAGGTGGCATATGGCCAGTATTCGCCAGTTGCTAATCCTTTATCTCCAATAATGTTTGATGGCCAGCTCTTTTCACCGCACCAAGTTCCAATGTCTCCAAATTACTTCTCACAGCCCGTTTCTCCTCAAGTTACATCTGCTGCTCTTCCAACTGATCTTGCCACACCAGCAAACAGTGGCGGCCAAGATGCTCTTGTTGACAGTATCTTTATGGGAGGTACAGGAGCAGGTTATTATTTGCAGTATGGCTCTATTGGTGTGGGCAACCCCTCTGCAAATAATGGTCTTGGTTACTACAAATATACTGGGGACCTTGGGTCTGGTCAATCAGTACCAAATCGATCAATGTCCTCAGACACAAGTAGCTATGCATCTCCAATGACCTCAGGAGCTTTATACCCTGCACCAGTTGGCATAATGGGGTCGTATGATCCGATTTTTGGTCAGGTTTGTCCTCTACATAGCTAAATACATTTTTTTATTTTCTGTATTACATTCTAGATGGCATGGACTGGGTAAATGATCCAAACGGGCCAGGGTTGGAACGGGCCAAACGGGATGGTTGCAAACACCTTTTATCTTAATTATTTATATAACTAGTTAACGAGTTTCATATATATTTTATAAAAGCAATTTCATCAAAAGAACCTAAATCTTTGCAAAGGAGTTATTATGATCTACTGGACAGTTGACATGTTCAGACCCATTTGAGGTGAAACACAACCAAAATTGACACATTTATAAGAAACAGATTGTTGTTGTTGGTGTATGATAACGTAAGTATCAGAAGTTTTAGTTTCATCTGTATTGCTGATTTCACATGTACCTTGTGGTTTTTTGATTTCCAGATTTCGCCGCAGCAGACAACATATGGATATGGATCAGTATCAGGTTCCTCTACAAGAAGCTACCCGCAAAGTGGATCTTATCGAGGCTATAATTATGGCAGTAATTCCATTTACCAAGGGGAAGCTAGTCGTCTGAATCGTTTTGTGCCAGACAAAGGCGGGAGACATAGGGAGCTGGGTGCGATTGGCATGATTGGTGAACCACATGGTACTACCAGTGACCGAAACAGAGGACCTAGGGCATCAAAGCCAAAGGCAAATGCTTCTACTGCTGATGGTAAAAATGACCTTGGTTCCAAGCTTGATATCGAGCTTTACAATCGACCCGATTTTGAGACAACTTATGATAATGCAAAATTCTTCGTAATAAAGTCTTTTAGTGAAGACAATGTCCATAAAAGTATCAAGTACAGTGTTTGGGCCAGTACTCCACTGGGAAACAGAAAACTAGATGCTGCTTATCAAGAAGCTAAGGAAGCTGGTGCCGCCTGTCCGATCTTCCTATTTTTCTCGGTTAGTTTCTTGAACCATAAAAACTGTTTTGTATGTTTATATTCTGGCGTTTTGTTGAGTGAATTAAATTATAATTTGCATTGCATCATAATTTATAGGTAAATGCTAGCGGACAGTTCTGTGGTGTAGCTGAAATGGTTGGACCTGTAGATTTTGTGAATGATGCAGAATACTGGCAGCAGGATAGGTGGAGTGGCCAATTTAAAGTCAAGTGGCACATTGTTAAGGATGTTCCTAACAGTCGTTTCCGAAATATTCTTCTTGCAAATAATGACAACAAACCTGTCACCCATAGCAGAGATTCCCAAGAGGTATTTACTTATTTAGATAAAAACACATTACTCAAGTCTGTACTAAGAGGTGGAAATTTTAACCCATATTAGGTTTGGGTTTCGATTTATCTTTGATGGACCAAACTAAAATATTAGTTAAAACGGGACAAGCCAAACAGATTGAAAGAAACTCAAAGCCTCTGTTTGATGCATGTGCAGATCTCCTCAATCGTTTTGTAACCCTAACTTTATTTGTAAAAAATTTCTTAAAAATCAACTCGTCTGCGCTAAACCCATTTTAACCCGTTAGAGAATTCGCCATTTGGACCCGCGGGTCAATCTTTTCAAATCATGCCATCTAGTACTGTGTCATCATCTTCTGTGTTTGGTTCTACTCTTGTGCAGGTGAAACTAGAAGTGGGTATTTCCATGTTGAAAATATTCAAAGAGCATGAAGCAGATACATCAATCTTAGATGACTTTAATTACTATGATGAGCGGGAGAAAGATTTGCAGGAGAAGAGGTCAAAAGAGCGAGATGTTACAAAAAACACTCCCGCTGCTGTGAATGATACTTCAATAAGTCAACTTGCTGATAAAGTTGAATCCCTTACTGTGGAAGAACATAGGGAAGTACAGTAAAAAAGAATATTAGTTAGTGGGTGCAAAAGTGGAATCTGTGAATCCTGGATATTGTTTGCATACACATTAACACCTGGATATTGTTGCCTTGAAGCTACATGTAATCTTTTGGCGTATGGGTCGTGACTGACATCAGTTTCTGCGGTGGTTTTCAGACAATCGGGTACAAAACCACCTTTTTTTTAGTAATATGGTAATTTTCAGCATTCTATGGAGGTTGACTGTTTGACTTTAGGCAACCTTCTAGTTCTTCACCCCTCCTTGTTTCTAAGAGGTAGGTGGTGGTGACAGGTGAAGTTGAGGCGATGCCTGAAGCTCTTTTTATGTTAGTTTTCAAGTTTTTGGGTTGTTTAAGGGCAGTTATTGACTTCTCCCTAAAACAAGTGTACAATTCTCAAGTAAAGGAATGAATGAAAATATGCTAGCCAGACAGTTTCTTTTTTGGCAATTTAGTCTTTATTTCCATATTTGCTATGCTTATATTGGATGTTCTGTTTGTAGTTGCTTTTTTGGTATACCCTTGCCAAATACCAACATCTAAAAACAACAGTTTAGTTCCTGAGATTAAACAGTTTGATAATAGGTACATATTATCAAACATGGCAAAGCCATCAGTTATATGTACATATATTGGCAAAGATATGCCAAAGCGGAGAATTGACATTTTAAGCATAGAGTATCTGGCTGTGCTTTGAGAACTTGTTATGAATGACCGAAAAGGTTCGGTCATCCGAGGTGCATCTAGGTCACCATCTCACTCTTATTGAGTTGTATACGTCAATGTACTTCCCAGCTGTTTTATTCCAACTGTTGTCGATCTGCATAACTTTTTGTACAAGATTCGCCCACTCAATTGGTTCTGCATCCATAGTAAAACATTCATTAATAACATAAACTGGATCAATGCACATGGTTTTTTTATTTTTTGTTTTTCTAAAAGCAGTGAATGATAATATCTGAATAGATATGTCAACTTACTTTCCTGGTAGTAAGAAAATGCACGATCAAGAGCCGAATTAAGAGAACCTTCATCAATTCCTTCAAAGACAAACCTAAAACAGAAAAATGGATTTCAAAACGTTTGCCGAGAATTTTGAGTTTGGCTAACAATGTTCATAAGGTATTAACTTCAAGTTATTCGAAATTATAGTCAAAATGATTACCCATTATTGGCCATCTCAGGTTGTGACTGATCATCCATGTCAAAGACAGTGTCAGCAAGACCACCAGTTTTCCTTACTATTGGTACCTACATGCTCATATGATGGTTAAATTTTAGTTTCACATTTCAGCTAATGACATCTCTGGAGAATATACAGAGTCGGTAATCATACAGAAAATTATATAGTGAAAGTAAACCATGTTTCTATAGTAAGAATCATATACCGATCCATATCGCATTCCGATCATCTGCGCAAGTCCACATGGCTCATATACAGAAGGAACTAACACCATATCAGCAGCAGCATACAACATGTGTGACAACTCCTCGCTGCAATTGACATGCATATTATGTTAGGATGGCTTATTCGAAAAGATAACAAGTATACAAGTGCTAAGATCAACTTGTAGAGAAAATATATGCAGGACACAATACCTATACATCAAGAGGATGCGAACTGTTGAACCCTTATTATGCTACGTAAAAGAAATAAATGAATGTCAGCATGTGGGCATTGAAGAAAGTTGGCAAAAACATATAATTGCCCATCTTATAGCACATCCATCTCTATCTAGTTTGATAAAAATAGGAACGAATCATGATTGCATTCGATACTAAATTACTAGAACACAAGAAATTCAAAAAGTACATTACCAAATCAGCTAAAGCTTCAAATTCTCTTTGAACTCTACCATCTGGAGCTTTTCCCAACACTATCATTTGTCCACCCTGATCGAATGAAAGAAGATAAAAACTATTTAGTCCTAAAATACCTTTTGCAAATAACATTACACCATTAGTTAAATTTCCAGTAGTGTGTTACTGTGTTATACTGTTATCTATGAAATATGAATTGGTCTAAAGAGTAGCAAGATAACATTTAAACGAACTTACATGTTCTTCAATATGATTGATGGCGTGCCTAATTAGATGAAGACCTTTTTGAGCAACCAACCGAGATATGCACACAACTAAAGGGACTCTGTCAGATAACGGGTTGCTAGAAGCACTGGAATCTAAAGCCAGACCAAGCCCCCTTTGGAGATATTGCTTGCATACTTTCTTTCCAGCAGTGTTCTGAGCTGAAAATGCGTTTATACTATATCAAACTTTATAACTAAAAGAAATATTACGAGAAACAGTACATCAAATTGTTTAGATGAATTTTACCATGATAGTTGGCAGGCAAGAAAACATCACTAGCAGGGTCCCACATAACAGTATCAATCCCATTTAAAATACCATGATATCTGCATCAGATAATAATTGCACAGTTGGGTCGTGAAGTAACTATGAAGTCTGATATACAACCATTGCACCATGTATGACAAGAGAAATAAGTGGACGATTACAATATACTAAATCAACAATGAAAGAAAGTGTACATGATCATTGCATCAAATGTGGTATTCCCCAATTTCAACCAGGAGGTAAAGCGAAAAAATTAGAACAGCAGGCTAAGCCGCTAAGGTATTGACTTTTCGATTAAAACATGATATTCCGGATGCAATTTCTTCATGATGTTATGTTATGTTATCCTATTGAAAATGGTGAGCAAATTAAGGATCTGAGAAACAAGAGAAGTTTGGAATATTGGGCAATCTAAAATACCATAAAGGAGTAACGCCTTCACATTTAGCTTGGTGGTATTTAGCTACCGCTAAGGTGGAACAATCATGGAAATCACATTTTGAAATCCCTCTTGTCGCCTGACTGATTTACAAATACATAATAGGGTAAGAAGGAAAGGAAAGCAGCAGCTATAATTTAATCCGCATTCTAACATGAAGTAGATATTTATGACATTTGGCAACACCTATGCATATCCCACGCAATGTAACTCAAACATATATTAATGAGAATATCATTTAAGACCTGGGAGGGCTTACTTGTCACGATTTGTTATCAACGCACTTGCAAGCCATCCAGAACAAAGTGTTTCTTTGAGGTAAGTTGGAGAGACTGTACTGGAAAAAGAAAGGAGAATGACTTGTCAATATGTCATGACAAACTTAGACCATATGTATCATTTGACAACATACAGACTTACAGAGTATATAAAATCCATACTAATTGACAGACACGTTCATGAAAGGGGTCGACTATCAACAAGACTATCCTGAATTTTTTAAAACTGCTACTTTTATTCAACTAGTCTAACTGGTCAAAATTTGTAATAATTTTCTAAACTCTAGCGACTCCCTGGAATTTTGTTATAGCATGTTGGAAATTCATTACAGAACCAGTTGTGTGAAGTATTATTCAACCAATTTTCTCATTGGTTTATAACGAACAGAACATGCTGTAGTGCATTATTTCAACCAAACTGAGTGGCAAGCAGAAGTCTACAAACTACTTACACTACGGAATTGCTGTATACGATGCCTCCTTTCAACAAGCTCAGTCTCTCAGGATTGTGGCCAACAGTTCGATCATCAATCGCCTGTAAATCATGAGATGCAACCAAAAGAAGATTAAATTATCTCCTTTTGTCAGATATGAATACCAAGGTAACACAAAAGAGTATCATTTTTTTAACAGAACTCAAAGACGCTAATTGCACTTTGGCGCTAAGAATATAAAGAAGCCCATAACATGTAGAATATCTCAGGGGATGAATTACATATAAATGCTAAAGATGTTAGATCCTATATAGACCTCGTAATTCTATCAATCATATATGGTTCTTGTATCTTTTGTGAGAACCTATGGAACAAATAAGTAGTGTAACTAGCATATTATGAATTACCTTTTCAATTGTTGCGTATTTAGATCCATCAAGACCACACTTGTACAGCTGTTCTTGCCTGCCAAAAAGGTTCAAGATACTTTTCAAAACTCAGATGATGTTTATCTCAGCTATCCATTCATTATGTTAGTAAATTCGAAGATAAATGTGACTGTCGGGTATAAAACTTGGCAAAAAACCTCAATTGCAGTTCAAAAGCGAACAACTTAACCATAATAATACATTTATGTTACTTTAACATCGTGCCATGATGAGTACTAATTATGAGAATACCTGCATTCACCATAATGCTCCATGTTGTGGATTGTCAATACTATTCTTGGTTTCTGCAAAGTACAAATTCTAATTATATAAAGGAATGGTTTCTTTGCGGCCTACAGAGATCTCAAAGAAAGAAATTCTGTAGCGTAGCCTAAAGCTAAGTGCATACCTGAAGTGAAAGATAATGGTACATGTCCCAGTAGAGAAGCGGCAGTGCACCTGTCTGCCATTCATGGACATGTATGATATCAGGTTGTGTTCCAGTTACCTGTATTTAGCACAAGGTGACTTTTAAAGCCTAGCAATAAAAAAAAACTCCGACAAATTAGTACTTGAGCAATTAGACGGAACCAGCAAACCTGCATCCATTCAAGGCAAGCGCGGCTGAAAAATAAATAAGCCTCCAACTCATTGTACGAACCTCCATATACATCCTCCCCTTTAAAGAACTGATTCATTGGTTCAACAAGTATGACTGGAATATCTGAAACTATTCCACTATACGCATTAGTTTCGACCCAGTTTCCATCATAATATGATTTATAAGTCGCCAATAACGATAGCTCTTGGATGTTCTCCTTCTTGATACACTCATAAAAAGGAAGCATTATATCAACTTTATGTCCACGTGACAAACACGCTCGAGCTAGCCCAGTTACAACATCACCGAGACCACCAACTTTTGCTATCGGTGCCATTTCAGCAGTCACATGAATAACGTGCAGAAGATCGGAATCTTTCTCTATGTTAACGGGAACCTCTGGAATGGCATCTGAAGTACGGAACTTTCGCTTCCAAAATGGGATATCGTCACTTGGAGATGGCCAGTCAACATGTTTTAATGTTACATCGGATAAAGATTCTGTCTTATCAGCACCTACCTAACAGAACATTACCAAATAACAGAAACCTTTTTCAGTCAGAACTATTTAGCAAGTAATCAAACAATCTATGATTATGCTGTTATTATAGCAAAGCATTTAATTATTACGCTTATCAAGAGTAATAATGTAGGTACGCGTAACACAACAGTCAACAGGAACTCTCGTGTATTTAAGGCAAGCTGATAAACTCTTTTATTCACTGCAGTTGCGATTTTATGTATGACATAACTCAAGTTAAGAGAGCTAAACATTCTGTCTAACGAAGTATTTCACTATCAGTTTTAAGTGAAGCGAATGGTTTGTTCTTTACAAATGAGCCTATATACCAAACTTTTATATGATTAAGTAAAAACTAACAAAACGTAACTGGTTTATGGATGCTAAACATTTTCCATAAAAGCAGTAATCATTACAAACCATAAATATGGCGGTAGATTAGTAACGGCATTTAAATTAGGAATGGCAATTTGGCGGGTTTGGGGCTGGACGGCCATCCCCATCCCCAAACCCGCCCTAATCCTCATTGGTGATCTTATCAGGGCGCCCCGTAGGGACAAGATGCTCACCCAAACCCACCCCATTTTGCATTGGGGATCTTATCGGTTGTCTTGTTTAGGCGCGAGCTCTACCAAACTCATGTCGTTCCCAGTTTATTATTATTTTTTGCACTTTCAACAATATAATTATATGAAGAAAAAAAATTAAAGAATCGAAAACTTATTAATAACAAACTAATAAGCATTGGTCTTTTGAAGTCCTCAACAACAGTATTAAAGATAACGGATCTATACTACTATATAAAGCATTTGGAACTTCCTATAAAAAGCAAGGCTGAATTTTAAGACATTTTTTCTTACTAAATAAAGCAATTTATTGATGTCATTCCCACATTATATATCATGAACCAAACTAACAACCATTTGTAACAAACTTTTGCAACAACCTATTAAAAAATAATTTTAAATTTTAAATTTATCTTTTTATTTAATTATTTTTTTCAAAATCTAATTTCACCATATTTCTTAAAATTTTTTGCTCTTTAATTCAACACCCATTTTAACATATATTTATAACTTTTTATTTTTACATTTTTAGTGGGTTTATTTTGATTCAATTTTTGTACAACTTTAACACTAATTAAAATACAAATTTGACGATAAGAGTGTAACATTTATTCGTCGCAAAACTTATCACCGGGTATTCGCCGCCGCATTGCGCGGGTACCATGCTAGTATAATAAAATGTATCCAACTTGTCCATTCTTTTTGTTCTAGGTAGCCTTCTTTTTGACACAGACTTGTGTGTTTCTTTTGTGATCATTCTACCTTCACGTTTATTAACCACTTGTTAACATCAACGGTAAAATGATCATTGTACATGAACAATATACACACAATCGCCAAAACTTGAAAGGTTTCTTCTAAATAGAAAAAATAAACCGCTAAAGGTAATAACAAAAATGGACAAGTTAGATACATTCTGATACACCCCGGGCTTTGTGTGAATCGGGTCGAACGGGCCAATGCTATTGCTATACCGAAAGTATTATTAATAAGTAAATCAATCAAGTTAAACAATAAATGAATTTGAGGTTTCTCTTCTCTATTTTTAGGTAGCAAGCACCGCTAAAAGTGATAGACCAATCCCAATCACGGGAACCTGATTGCAGTTTGTCACATAGTGTATATTTTTGCTCAAAATCTTTATTTATTCAAAATAAACCTGATGGCAAATACGTGTGTTCCGCCCTGATCCCAATACTACTACCCAGAGGGTCGTATCACATTCTTATTAAAAAATGAAAAAGAAAAGGGCAAGAAATGATGGGAATACCTCGTCCAATTTAACGGCTCGAACTCGAAAGTGAACTGAATTTCGGTTGCTGTTACTGTTAGTAGTGATCACATTCACCTTCTTTTTTACATGAGGTACTTTCGTTTTATTACTGATAGCTGCTGCAACACTAGTCATTAATACATCCATTTAATAACTTTTTTCTCTGGAATTCCGAATGTTGAGTAGTGAATGAATTATAAAGTGAGTGAGATTCAGAAATGCATGATTTTGGGTGATGAATTATGAAAGGGAGTGTTTGGATTCGATATTCGAGGAGCATTATTCCGAGTTTTTGGAATTCCTAAATATCACGGAAGGTATGATTGTATTCTTATTTCTACCTTACGCATCGGAAATTGCACCATTTTACTTTCTTTAAATAGCAACTACTAAAGCTAAATTGAATATAGATTAGTTTATCATATCATCATTGTAGTATTAACTTTGTAAAAATTATATATTAATTAATTAAAAGTAAAAATCGTTATTATATTAGTAAAAGAAAAAAATTATAAAAATAATATTTTTTTGAAACTATGATTATAACTATAAAATGAAGAAAATACTTTCGAAATTTCACCACTTTTAATTTCTTTTATCATAATGGGATTCAAAAAACTAACGGTCTGACGCGTTTGAGAACAAACTTTTACATTTTATCTTACGACACATCCGATGTCAATGCTTTCGTCTATTTTATAACGTGAACTTTACGTGTCACGTCAACCATTGTGACATTATAACGCGCAGTTTTTTTTTGACTAAAATAACGCGCAGTTTAAAACATTGATATTTGCCAACTTTAAAATATGCATTAATTAATTAATTAAAATTAAAATTTTAATTTTGTAAAATAAAATAAAATTATATTCTTCTTATACTATGTATTTTTTTATGAAATATAATTTTCTTTATAATATAATAAAAACGTTTAATTTATTATACTTTCACGTGATCAAATGTTGTTTTCTAAAAAAAATATTTTGTTTTGTTTTTTGTTTTTAAATAGAAAGTAGAATAATCTTTTATTTTTGAGAATTTTATATTTTAAGTATCTATGAGCAAATCGTCGGGAAAAAGTACCTCATTGAGAATGAAGATTTGCTAATAAAAGGAGCTTGATGAAATCAGTAACATAATAATTTAGGGATGAGCATCTGGACTTGAATCTTGAAATCAAATCAGAATCGTGTGAGAATCGTATTGATTCTTGGTACTTGAATTTTGTTCTGTACGATACCGGTATTACGAAATAAAGTGAAAAAAATTCGGTACCAGTAATTCGGTACGGGACCGGTACCAAATCCGAAAATTCCCGAAAAAACCCGGAAAAATCCTGATTTTTCGGTACCGGTACCGATATCCGAATCCCGTTCGGTACGGTACCGATACCATTAATTTATGCTCGGAAAAATTCGGTATCACTAATTCGGTACGGGATCGGTACGATACTGGTACCGTGCTCATCCCTGTAATAACTTGTTTCTGACATATAAGGATATATTATTTTCGTTTCCAAATCATAATTCAGGTTATTATTTTTGAATGCTTTAAATTAATTGTTCACTTTCAAAAATATAAAAATATATATATTAAGTTTACTATATTACACAATCATTTGAAAGTATTGTTACAAACAATAAAGAAATTATAAATTAATTGGTCAAAAACTTGTCATTGTGTAAAAAATAAAAGAGAAAAAGCTGAAAAAAATAATGTTTTGATAAACTCCGTGTTTTTTTGTCATTAACTATAATTATGAGACGAAATGAATACTAATTTGATACAGGATTATCAAGGTTTTGAAAAGAGCCACCCACTTCTGATACCATCTAATCTGATACCACCATACTTAGAGGGTGTTTGAGATTGCTTATTGAAAACAGATTATTCATTTTGAAAATGAATAATCAAATAATCATCATTTTGAAAACGTCATTCTAGAAAATAGTGTGTGGATTTGATTATCCTGTTTGAAATCGCAATAATCAGATAATTAGTTTTTGAGTGTTGGCAAATTTGATTATTTGATTTTTTGATAAGTAAAATGATTAAAATAAACTCATTTTAGCTTTTCTTCATTTTGAAAATAAAATAAGTAACTCCCAACTTATTTTTTCAAAACTCCATTTTGGAGCTTCAAAACGCAAATAATCATTTTTCTCCATTTACTATTCAAACACTCATTTTACCTTATTTCCATTTTCAAAATGAAATAAGTAGATAATCTAGTTGCAAACTGTTAAATTTAAATGACCTAATCAGATACCACAATGAACACTCAGGGACTTATTGTGTTTACTTTCATTGTTTCAGTTAGCCCTTGGACATTGGATGATACCAGCTGCTAACTTGGAGGACTATTGTTGCCTACTGCTTGAAGTCACTCAAGCCCATGATACAAACATGAGCCTAAGCCCATCAATCTCACAACGGCTCACTTGTCTTAGTTATAACCTAGACTCTACTTCATTTGTTGTTATCTGGGTTATTCATGTGTGTTTTTCTAGGGTTTACTCTCTCTTTCAAACATGTAACCTATATCGTGTCTTTGTTATTTAATCTTTGTAAAACTATTATCAATTAGATAATAGGGTCACACCAGTGTAGCTGTGGTGATCTTCTTTTCTTGTTTTCAAGTTTAATCTCTTTATTAATAGCCGTGGTGATCTTCTTTTCTTGTTTTCAAGTTTAATCTCTTTATTAATATAAGGTTTTGATTCTAGGTTATTTATATTTTTAATATTCATTTAATCATGGTTTTCTTCATGGTATCAGAGACTGGTTGCTCTGAGATCATTTAAACTTTTTTAGGGTTTCAAAATTTTTGGGGGTTTTGAAATTAATATGTTTTTTTGGATAGATCTGCTATTAAAATAGCTAGATCTGTAATCGTTTTGCTTAATTTCTTCATAATCGGTGAAAAAATATTTTTAGGGTTTCAAATTTTTTTTGAGTGTTTTGATATCTTTTATGTTTTAACCTTGTTTTTGGTGCAGGGAAGTTGATTATTGGATCTATTGCTTAGATCCATTGGTGTTTTTGCCTTTCCCAAATTTACAAAATTAGGGTTTGGTAAGGAGGTTCTGTTTCTTCCTAGACTAAGTGAATCTAGGAGAGACAGTACGATTGTGCTTTTTGGTTGCATGCGCTGTAACACCTCTTATCCCTTTTATACTTTTTTTGTTGATTATCTGCTTACTTGCTTACTTATACATGATCTTGGTTGATTGTTGTTATTATTATACTCTATCTTACTGGTTTTTTGTTGGGTATTGTTTATTCTTGACTGGTTTTCTTGTCTGGACCCTTAATCTTTGTCTTGCCCTTGACCTACCACCCTTGAGTGGTTTGGAAGCCTGGGAACTTTGTTGTCTCTGATTAAGTTCTTTTGTTAGGTTGTGATTTATATTTGTGTTGCTCACCATGACTAGTTTACACGGTGACACGAATACTGAACAAGGTGAGCATGTTGGGGATGAACCTGTGGGTGAAACTATCACCTTGATTAGTAAACTTGACATTAGTGACCCTTTGCACCTTCACCCAAATGACTCTACCACCTTAACTGTGGTTTCTGTTAAAATCAAAGTCACTGAAAATTATCAAGTTTGGTCTAATGCTATGTTACTTGCTTTAAAAGGGAAAAATAAAATTGGTTTTATAAATGGTTCTTGTAGAAGATCCTTAACTAATGATGTTTTGGGTAAACAATAGGACAGAGTCAATGCTGTGGTGTTAGGTTGGATTCTTAATTCTATATCTGATGAATTGTTTCTTGGTTAAATATTCTCTAAAAAGGCAGAACATGTTTGGAATAATTTGAGAGAAACTTATCATAAGGTTGACGGGTCTGTGATATTTAATCTTCATCATAAGATTAACACTTTGAAGCAAAATGGCTCTAATTTGTCTGATTATTATCATGGTTTGAATGCTTTTTGGAAACAGTATGATGCTCTAGTTGAACTTCCTAATTGTGTTTGTACTGCTACTAATGAATTTAAGAATCATAACAAGCTGTTGAAATTAATGCAATTTTTAATGAGACTTGATGACTCTTATATGACCATTAGAAGCTCTATTCTCTCTAGAGAAGTTTTACCATATGTTAAAGGTGCTTATGCTATCCTTTCTAGTGAGGAGTCTCACAGAGTTGCATCTAGAAATTTTTCTGGTTCCACTCAGAGGACTCAGACATCTGCTTTTCTTTATAATGGGCCTACCAGAAATGAGTTTCAAAGAAACCAGAGTTTCAACTCTGGTGCCTTTAGACCTAACAATAGTAATCCTAGACCTAATGTTCCTACCAGACCTAACAATTACAAACCTAATAGGAATACTCAGGTGACTTGTGAAAATTGTGGGTATATTGGGCATACTATTGATAGGTGTTTCAAACTTATTGGATTTCCAAGTGATTTTGGAAAAAAGAAACCTGGAAAAATCTTTAAAGGAAAAAATGTTTCTAACAACTCTGTGGGTACTAACTCAAACTCTATGTTTTTTGATGAGCAACTTACCACTTTACTCTCTCTTATCAAAGAAAAGACTAGTTCTGAAAAGGGTGTGTAGGCCAATATGGCAGGTACTTACCTTAATACTAGTAAAGTTTTCAATGATAATTTTGAGAAATTTTTTTGTTCTAATATTCACTCTAAAATAACTCAACATGGGAAAGTTATTGACTCAGGGCTAACCAACACATGACCAACAATGAAATATAATTAGATTATGTCTTTGACACATCTCATTTAAAAATTAAAGTTGCTCAAAGCTTTCATATCTAAAATTGGGAATCTTAAGCTGGGAAATGGTCTTATTTTGTTTGATGTGTTGGTTATTCCTGAGTATTGTGTCACCTTGATCTCTGTTCATAAACTTGCTAAGGATAACAAAATCTTTGTTGTGTTTGATGAGAATAAATGTTTATTTTTGAACAAGGATTTGAATCTGAGAAACATTCTAGGGATTGGTAATCAGTGTGGTGGTTTATACTACTTAGATATTAAAGGTATTAAGTGCAATGTGAATCAAACTATTATTGTCTGTCTTTCTTACTATGACTGGCATTGTAGGCTTGGTCACCCTGCTGACCCAGCCCTAGATGTCTTAAAAGGTTCTTTAAACATAAATAAAAATGATAAATATGATTATTGTGAAGTTTGTCAAAGAGCCAAGCAGACCAAAAAATCTTTTCCTCTAAGTGATCATACTACTAAATCTTTGGGGATATTGTTCATCTTGATTTGTGGGGACCTTATAAGGTGACCAGTCATACTAGCCATAGATATTTTTTAACCATTGTTGATGACCATATAGAGCTGTATGGGTATATCTCATTAAGTATAAAGATGAAGTTGTCACTTTTGTTGAAATATTTTATAACTTGATTCAAAATTAGTTTAAAAAGAATATTAAGATCTTTAGAAGTGACAATGTGACTGAGTTTGTTAATCAAACCTTTAATAAGTTTTGTAACAAAAAAGGCATACTTCATCAAACTTCTTGTGCATATACTCTTCAGCAAAATGGGTGGCTGAAAGGAAACATAGACACCTATTAAATGTGGCTAGGTGTCTTATGTTCCAGGGGGAATTCCTTTGATGTATTGGTCTGAATGCATTCTAACTGCTACTTTTCTTATTAATAGATTACCCTCCTTTGTTTTAAATGGAAAATCCCCTTATGAAATGATTTATAATACTTGTTCAAATCTCTCTCTTATCAGAATGTTTGGCTGTTTATGTTTTGCTACTATTTTGAATAGTCATGATAAACTGTCTAATAGATCTGAAAAATGTGTTATGATGGGTTATTCTAATTCTCAAAAGGGCTACATGCTTTTCAGTCTTGATAGAAATCAATTTTTTTTGTCTCTAGAGATGTTAGTTTCTTTGAGTCAATTGTTCCTTTTAAGGACTCTCTCTCTAAAAACAAGCATGATGAGTCTAATGTTCCTAGTGTTAATCAAGATAAAAATTTGTTAAACTTTTTTGATTTAGATAACCCTGAGCTACCTAATGATGATGAGAGAGTAAAAATTAGTCAGAATAGTGATCATGAGTCACACAGTGATGGTAGCCACTCTCCCAACCAAGGAATAATGTGGACACTATTGATTCCCCAAATATTGGGGATGATGCTCAAAACAGTGATGACATTAATGCTGGGTTGGAAGAGGAGGCAGCTACACCTTATGATACAAATGAGTCTGAAGGTCACTTGGATCAAAATCTAAGTACTTCTGCTCAGGGGAATCAAAACCTTAATCAAGTTCTTAGAAGGTCTACTAGGCCTTCTGTTTAGAATTATAATCATTTTGTTGTTAACTCTAAAGTTAAGTATGGTCTTGAAAAGTTTGTTGGTTATTCTAAACTTAATCATAAAAATTTCTGTTTTGTCACCCAACTTAACAAAAATTGTGAGCCAAAAAGTTTTTTTTAAACTTCTCAAAACTCTTATTGGCTTGATGCTATGAATGCTGAACTTGCAGCCCTTCTTGAGAATGACACTTGGGAAATTGTTGAACTTCCTAAAGGTAGAAAGGCCTTAGGTTGTAAATGGATTTGGAAGTTAAAATCTAGATTTAGTGGGGAGATAGAGAGATATAAAACTAGGGTTGTTGTACAGGGGTTTGGTCAAAAGGAAAGTATAGATTGTGAGGAGACCTTTGCCCCTGTTGTTAAGATGGTGACTGATATTGAGTATTTGAAAGTTCGTTTATTCTCGACTCAAGAAAAATTGAAAGGCATACTAATATCGAGCTTTAAATTGTTTTTGGTTGTTAAAGGTTATTTGGATCCTATGTCTAATTCAAACAATCACGTAGAAAAATGAAAATATTAAAGCTACGTATCCGTAAAATAAAGTGCAAGTACCAATTAATATTCACAAAGTACAAGAATTTAATGCATGAAAAGTAAAATGCTTGAAATGTAAACTAAATGAAAGTATAAGGACTAAAAGTGTAAAATCAGAAACAATAGGGACCAAATATGTAAAATGTAACAAACTTGTAAACAAACTTAACAAATTGTAAAACTATCTAACTGAAATTGTAAGGACTATATTATGCAAACCCTAAAAAGTTGGAAGATTAGCACTGAATACAAAGTTTATTAAAAAACAAGGACCAAATTACAAATAACAGTAGAACTTTTCACAAAACGGGTTTAGTGTCTCGAATAAGCTGGTTATAGCTTATTATTCTACGAAAATCAAAATGGTTTTCACTAAAATGCTTAGAATTGAAAATTAGTTAGGCTGATAAAAGGAATTTGCTTAAAAGCTTGTAAAACTATAAATAGCTTATTTTAATAAGCCAATAATAAGCTCAAATGAAATCTAGTCAACCACAAAACGATTTTATTGCACAAACTGATTAATCAAGCTCCAAAAGCTTGAAATGTCTTTTGGTTTTGAAAATGGTCAACTGAATAAGCTGGAATCTATAATAAGCCAAAAACAGCTTATTTGACCAAAAACTCAAAAAGCTCAAAATCTCAGGAATTGTTTATGACATGTTTTTAAGTTGATTTATGAAAGAAAATTGGAACATTTATGAAGTAAATTTAGAGATCTAGCAAAACAGTAAGAAGTTTATCACAGAAACTTGAGTTTGGTCAAGTGCTTATTAATAAGCCAAGAACTCTTTCAAAACTTGATACTGTATGATTTCCAATTAAACACTGATAGACTAGATGTTAAGCCACAATTGGAAACAAATTTCAGCTAAATTCATCCAGTAACAAAGAAATGCCAAGGATTCAAAGTAAGCTAGTTTACTGATGAACTTGTTAAAAATCTTGACCCAATGTTTTACACTACCATTTGCCTGTTTGACTTTGCTTTTGACTATAAAATTGAACCAAAATGCTTTCACTATATTACTAAGTGTAAATGAACACTCCTTAACTAGTTTTATCAACTGAATAACCGAAATGTTTTGATTTAAACACCACTTTAAAACTTGTTAATGAACTTTTTCAAATACTTTTTAAGCACAAGTGCATTACTGATTTAGGTACTTATTAGGACTTATTCTACTAATGAAATGAAATGGTTTTGAATGAAAATCAAGCTTGTTAACTGACTAAACAACAAAGTGAGTACTAATGAGCATTTACTGATGAAAAACCAAATGAAATTAAGTAAAACTGGATGAAAGCTTTAAATCTACAAGTAAGCTATCAAACTATCACAATCAAGCTACAATTAAGCTAAACACACATTCAGTTTAACAAATAAGTTGTACACTAAGAATTAAGCATGCATTGACATTTTAATGGAACAAGAATGAGAAATTTAGAACTTTTTAGCTTGAAGCCACCACTGAAGGAGTAGAGAGGCGTTGAGCCTTCTAACAAACACTAAACCACCAATTATCAACCACCAAGTACCATCATCATCACCATGATCGGCTACAATCAAACACCCTGCTACAAGTGCTTCAATATGAACTTAATATGAACTGCAACTGATTCTGAACTGAATACAAGACTTCACAACATCAGAAAGCTTCCATTGATCATGGAAGATCAACAGAAACAACACAGTTTTAACAGGATTGAAGTAATGAAGTAAGGATAACGAGATTGAGCGAACTGAATTTTTGAATTTTATTTATGGAGGGAAAGTTGGTTACAAGTAGTTTCTAACTAATTAACTGACTCTTAGGTGTTTGTCAAGCACCTAAGAGTAGTTACTAACTGAATTAAATGAACTAGAAATTGAGGGAAAAGTAAAGTGTGTGTTTTTCACACCTACAATCTACAAATGCAAATGAGCTATACATGTCCTATTTATAGAGTTGAAGTGAGAGTTAGTTAGAGTAATGACAAGCTGCCAGGTGGATTAATTTGCTCAATTGTGATTTCGTGTTCATACTCTAATTTGGGCACTTTTGATTAAGTAGATTTCAGGCTAATTGGTTTGTTGCATTGAATTCCTTGCTTGATTCTGAGTCTTTTTCATGTTTATAAATTTGCTTGAAATACATTGTAGCAGATTCACGATCCTGGGTTTGAGTTTGTTTGAAGTTGACACGTGGCAGTGTATTGTTCGTCTATAGAGGCTCACACAGATCATTATCCAAAATGGATAATTGTATTATGGAGTGGCGAGTTCACATTGGTGGAAATTTGGCTTAGTGCGCTTTCACTATAGAGATTCTCATTTATTACTTGGCGACGTTTGTGGGCACATGTGGCCATCCGTGTCACATTTCTTCTGGATTCTCATTGGTTGATGGCCTCTAGACACGGATCAAGCCAAAACTTAGTGTAAAATTGTCAATTTCAGCCCATTGACTTGGCAGAATCTTCATTTAAGCTTGGAACTTCATTTCTTTGACATATTTGATCCTTTAAGCTTCAAACTTGTTCATAAAGCATCCTTTGACTCTTTGACTTGAATGTTGACCAAATTTGACTATGATCTTGACTTTTCCAAAATTTTCATTTTAGTCCTTCATCTTTTGAATGTTGTCAAGATAGGTCCTTTGTCTTCTCATGGCTTGTCACTTTTGATCCTTCTCTTGTCTTTTCATCATCTTTTAGCTTGATTTAACTTGTTTGCTCCAAATTTGTATCCTTGTTACCTAATCAAGCACAAACACAAAACATACCACATAATACTGCTTTCATGTATAAAAGTTAGGTATTTGCTATGTGTTTTAGGGTGATTTGTTGACTTATTTATATGAGATTTCACTCATATCAAATCCCCTACACTTGATAATTGCCATGACCTCATGCAACGTTATGTTTTAAAGCACAAATTTATATTTTTCTCATAATTAACCCACCTTGGCCAATATGAAATGCTTTTACACTAATCTATACTATATAATGCATGATTTTAATTTTATACAATGCAATGCAAAGGAAAATAATTCTATTTATATATTTTTGGATTTTCTTGAAATGGTTTTGATGGAAATAACTCATAAAGAAATCAATGACTTAGATTAGGGCTTTTGGTACCATGAACACTTATCACCCTCAAGTTTCACTTTCCCCATCCAAGCTTAAAAACAAGATCATTGTTATCCACAAGTGAAAGTGCGTCAACTTATTCATATTGATTAAGTGTGTTACTCTCATACCCCACTTATTATGCCTCTAAGACCGGTTATTATTTGAGCAAATTGCTTGGGAGAAAATTTGTCATTATTTAAAGCGTGAAATATAAGAAATGAAAAATCTCAAAATAAGGAAGCACGGTTTTAATCCTAAGTAATCCTCTCATCCATTACTCGAAAAAACGCCCACAATTAATATAAGTCCGACTCAAGAATAATAAGTAATTCGCCTTATGTGTAAAGATCCTTATGTCATGCATTAATAAGTAGCTACACACTCGCTAAGGAAAGAAAAATAAAACTCATGCAATAATTTATATCCTCCGCCTTTTTGGGACTTTGGATCTTCAATCCCGCAACCCGTCAAGGTAATATTGGATTGGAGCAACTATTAAATCCCCGCAACCCTTGTGAGAGTAATATTGGAATTTAATAGTTACTATAATTAACTCTTCACTGCCCCTCTTGGGAGTCTTGTATAATTCTTTTTTTTCTTTCTTTTTCTTTTTCTTTTTTTTCTAGCCACTCATTTTTTTCATAAGCCGCTCTTATTTTTCTTTATTCCTCACAAAGAAAGTTGAAAAGAATAAAAGGAAAAACACCCGCTAAGTATTAAGTATGACATAAGTGTAGTACACATAAAACATTATAACTTAGAATCTTAAGACGTACTTATACCAACCATGAATGATTAGTCAAAAATGCATAAGAGACTACAAACCAATTAAAACCGTTCTTGATTATTTATTAACATATATACATGCGTTGACAAGAAAGTAAAGGTTACGGAAGGGGATATAAAAGCCACAATTAATTGATATGAGGTTTATCTAGCCCTTAACACTTACTTCAAACTCTATCATCTCTTGTTCTCCACAGTTTAAAATCTTAAATAATGAGACTAGTGGATGCTTAGCCTAATAAACCAATAAAGGTCTACATGGTTAAGGCTACTAGCAAGAGTAAGCTTAGATAAGCAAACTCGGGTTGAGTCAAAGTATCCATGGCGGGCCTAATATGTCAAAGAAGTCTAAACTTGTTAAACCATATCCTTTATTATATATATTTTTTTCTTTTTATGTATTTTTGAAAAGAACAAAAGAAAAACATTATACAATGCAAATGTTATGCAAATGAAAAATGATTAATGCAAAAAATATGAATGCATATTTTTGGTGGCCAAAGTAGATCAAAAATTTAAAAAATGTTTGAAAAATTAATTTCCAAGTTATCATGAAGGTCAATGACAAAGGTCTAGGTAAGGTCACTTCGATAGAAGACCCCTTACACTTAAGATAAACATTGTCCTCAATGTTTAAGAGTATTGGAGTAAATTTCCCTACACTTAGGACATTGACAACTTTGCTTAACCCAAGCTAAGGAAAAATCAACTATAGTGAATTCATTTTTAAGCACAATGTGGTTATGAAAAATCATAATAATAACGAAGTGAACCAGATACAAGGGCCTCCTCCATAAGCTCCAATGCACGTGATGAGAGAGCAACCCTACAAACAACAAGAAGACAAAAGGAAGGTCCCCCCCTACACTTATCCTCAACTCTATATCCTTATTTCTATCCTACCACACTCTAAGTCTAAAAACTCTAAACCTAGTTATTCAAGCTTGATTTATGAAGTCTCTATCTCGACTCTTCCCACAATGAATTAATTCATGGGGAAAATGGGGATCTCTTGGACCATTTCCACGGAAATGTCCTCCCCAAAATAGTGCTTAACACGGTGAGCATTCACTTTGAAATTTGGGCCATTGGGTTGTGACAACTCAATAGTTCCATATGGAAACACTTGAGCAATAGTGAATGGACCGGACCATCTTGACTTAAGCTTGCCCGCAAAGAGTTTCAACCTTGAGTTAAAGAGGAGAACCGGCTCTCCCACTTTGAACTCACGGTTCTTGATCTTAGCATCATGCAATTGCTTAGTCTTTTCCTTGTAAAGCAATGAGTTCTCATAAGCATTGGCTCTTAATTCATCCATTTCATTGAGTTGGTCCTTTCTATGTGAATCGGCTTGGTTCAAATCAAAGTTTTCCCACTTGAGAGCCCATGAAACCTTATGCTCTAACTCGAATGGGAGGTGGCATGCTTTTCCATAGACAAGCCTATTTGGAGTACAACCAATTGGTGTCTTAAAAGCCGTCCTAAAAGCCCACAAAGCATCATCCAGCTTATCCGACCAAGAAGCTCGATGCTCTCCCATCGTTCTCTCCAAAATTCTCTTTAAACCACGATTTGTGACCTCGGTTTGCCCATTGGTTTGAGGGTGATACACGGTAGAAAGTCTATGGTTAACACCATAATTCTTCATGACTCTTGTAAATTGATCATTACAAAAATGAGTCCCACGATCACTTATGATGGCCCGAGGTACACCAAATCTAGCAAATAATTGCTTCAAAAATTTTACTACAACTCGAGCATCATTAGTAGGTAAGGCTTTGGCCTCAACCCACTTTGAAACATAGTCCACGGCTACGAGTATGTACTTATTTCCCTTAGATGATGGAAAAGGTCCCATGAAATCTATTCCCCATACATCAAAAATCTCACATTCTTGTATGATGTTTTGTGGCATCTCATCTCGTTGATTAATTTTTCCTTGTCTTTGACATACATCACAAATTTTCACCATCTCTTGAGCATCTTTGTATATTGAAGGCCAATAGTAGCCCGAATCACAGACTTTCTTGGCGGTGTAGTTGGGCCCAAAATGACCACCCATGAGTCCCTTATGAGAAGCTTCTAAGATTTTAAATGCCTCGGAACCATCTACACACCGTCTAATGATTTGGTCCGCACATTGCCTAAAGAGGTAAGGGTCATCCCAAAAGTAGTATTTCACTTCCTTAAGAAATTTGTTCTTTTGTTGTGAAGTGAGACCCTCTATTAGCACATCCCCCACTAGATAGTTTGCAATATCCACAAACCAAGAGGTGGCATCCTCTTGTGAAAAGATAGACATGAGCTCCTCTAATGGAAAGGATTCATTAATTTCCTTATGAGGCAATTCACCTTGAAAAGGATGCTCAAGTCTACTCAAGTGATCTGCCGCTAAATTCTCGGCTCCTTTCTTATCACGAATCTCAAATGAAAACTCTTGTAGCAACAAAACCCATCTCAAAAGTCTAGGCTTAGCATCTTGCTTTGTCATGAGGTACTTGAGAGCGGAATGATCCATATACACTATGGTCTTGGAGAGCACAAGATAAGGTCTAAATTTCTCAAAGGCATAGACTATAGCAAGCAACTCTTTTTCCATGGTGGTATAGTGAAGTTGTGCACCCGTCATGATTTTACTAGCATAGTGTATAGGTTGAAAATTCTTATTCACTCTTTGTCCTAACACGCCCCCACGGCATAATCACTAGCGTCACACATGAGCTCAAAAGGCAAATCCCAATTTGGAGAAACCAAAACGGGAGCCCTAGTCAATTTTTCCTTAAGTATCTCAAAAGAGTCTAAACACTCTTGGGTGAAAATGAAAGGAGCCTCTGAAATTAAGATTTTACTAGTTGAAAGTTCGTTTTCTCGGTATCTTCTCGAATTGATTTCCGGTTAATTGTGTGAGATTAGTTGTTCTTGGTTAAACAAATATTTTTGGTTTTGGAGAAATAAATGTGCAAGACTTAAAAATAAATGACAAGTAATTAAAACTACAACCTAGTGAAACGTAAACGGTGCATATTAAAAACGTAAAAAGTAAGTGACGAGAACTTGAATGACTTAAAAGTAAAATTTAGCGAAAAAGTAAATTGACAATTAAATAACAATTCAAAGCGAAATTAAAATGAGCTAAAAATAAAACGAGAAAAATTGACACTTCAACTAAAACAAAACATCAAAACAAATCAAATGCACCCAATCTGAACACACCCGATCGGAATCCAAAAGGAATCCGATCGGAATGTACCAATCGGAATGCTGGAAGTGGAGCAATCGGAATAAGTTCCGATCAAGTGATCGGAATGTATGAAATTGACAATGGTCGGAATGAATGAAGAATTCCCAATCGGAATATTTACAAAGTAGTATAATCGGAATGTAAACAAACAAGCTGATCGGAATAACATACGATGCATGTAATCGGAATGAGCACAAGGAAACAAATCGGAATACCCTTAAACAAATCCGATCGGAATGTAACAACACCCCAAGATCGGAATCAATGAAACCCTTTTCCGATCTTATACGATCGGAATAAGGTGGCTGCTCGGAAAGCTATGGTCGGAAAAGGGTTTTAAAACCCTTTCCGATTGGTTCTTTGATCCAAAAATAAAGGCAAAGGAAATAAGCTATGGAAATAAGCTCAAACCAAAACTAGGACGAATCTCAAGTGAAATAAATAGAATAAGCACAAATATAACTTAACAAAACTTAAAATCAACAAACTTTTAGAATCAAAACATAAAAAGATGAACTTTTTAGGCGCGAAAACATGAATGAACAACACGGATCATATGTAAATCGCACCAAAAGTAAATTAGAATCAAGAAAGGAAGATGAGAGATTAAGACAAGAAAAGTAAAGATTAAAGATTAAAGAACAAATGATGAAAACTTACTTGAAAATTAAATAATTAAAAGTGCATAACATTTAATTAAAGTGCGAGAAATGAAATGACAAGAAATGAAAATGGTGGAAGAGTGGTTTGTCAAGCCACCAACAACTCTACACAAATGAGGTTGGTTGCTATTTATAGAGAGATTAGGGAGGAGGTTAGGAAGCTTCCTCCCTCTTTCTTCTTTCTCTTAATTGCACACTTAGGTCCTTGATCTCTTTAATCTTTTGTTAGTCTTCTTAGTACTTGGACTTTGTCTTGGGATTTCTTCAAACTCGTCTTGTATTTTCTTCATAAATAAGACTCGAGTTCTTCGGCTTTTTAGTAAACTTCCGTCTTCGACTTTTTCTTCGATAAATCTTCAGAATTGGTCTTGGACTTCCGTTCTTTTTCCACTTTTGATCTTTCGACTTCGTCTTTCGTCTTTTTCTTCGACAAAAGCCCATAAATGCCGTGTTTTCTCCACTTTTCACCTTTTCGTCCTAAATCACAACAAAAACACAAACCACGCATAATTCCGACATAAATGACATAAAATACACGTTTTGGCTCGGTTATTATTGCAATTAAGTGGTAAAAAGGATGGGTGTTTTCACACCTATCAAATCCCCTACACTTAACCATTGCAATGTCCTCATGCAATGCATTAGTTACAAATCAAGATTACATTTTCCATCATAATCAATCCACGTTGGCCTTTATTAAAGAAATAGAAAATTATAAACATTCAAAGTAAAGAAATTAAAAAAACATACCTTGGGTTTTGGAAATGTCGTGAACGATCATCATCCTCAAGTTTTCACTTTCTCCAAACCAAGCTTAGAAACGAGATCATTGTTATTATAAGTTAGCAAACTATTACGAACTCATGTGGGTCAATTATTCACTTAGACTCCCTTATTCCTAGGTGTATCTCTTATATTTTATTTTTGTCTTGAATGATCACTAGGATGCATTGTTTGACTTATTTTGATAGTTATTTAGGCTGAAAATAAAGTGCACGATTTAATCAATAGTTAGCTAAAGGACCAAATCTTTTAAAACTGCTTCTCGGGACCTCATAAAGTTCATATCTTGGCATAACTCGCTTCACGATTTGAGACCTTTCTCGGACCGATATTTGGCAGCGACTTCATACTTCAAATCTTGAGAAACGTTCATGAAATTATGGTCTTCTCTTCATAATTGGAATTTCTTCACTTGAAGTTTTGAGAGATTCTTCATATTTGGACCACGACTTCTTCATTTTTCTTCAATCATTATTTTGGACTTTGATATACAACGATCCGCCTCCTTTTAGGACTTGGATCTATTTATCCTCATACCTTGTTAGGGTCTTTTCGGATAGACTTCTCCATGACTTTTGGGGAGTTCTTGCTTTTCGTCGTGTGTCTCGATCCTTCATATTGATTTTTGATAAATGATTCTTCACATCACTTTTGGATCTTTAGCAACAAAATGTAGCCCTCATGCCTTGTTAGGGCCTTTTCGGACTCGCCAATCTTCGCGCCCCGCTTCATAAGTTATGCCTTGGCTATGAACTCTCGTCATTACCGAGCAACTTTTAAATGATCTGGGGCTAGAAGCTAAGTAGCCTTTTAAATCGTACAACCTTATTTATTGCAGATAAATTTATTAACAAGCGGAGGGAGAATAGGCTTATAATTAACTCACATAAATTCACGAAAGAATACCGAACTTATAATTGACTCTATCATCTCTCGTTCTCCACAGTTTAAAATCTCAAGGAATGAGACTCGTGGATGCTTAGCCTATTAAATCAAAGTTTTGGGTTTTCGAGTCGCCTATAGGATCTTGCAAATTCTTAGACTTTTTCAAGTTTAGAAATCGCATTTTAAAGTTCCCTTGATAAACGACTCTCTAGGATCAATTATAGGAACTTGCGAAAAGTTCTTGTTCTTAACCCGTGAGAGTTAAGACTTTCGCGTTTTATAGCTCCCTATATAAAAGCCTAGCAAAACTTGACTTAAACACGTTAAGGATACTAGCTAGAGTAAACTTAGGCAAGTAAACTCGGGTTGAGTCAAAATGTTCACGACTAAGAAAAATCTAAAACCACTTTATTAAAAATTTATTCTAGCAAAGGAAACATAACAAAGGCAAATACAACTATACAACTAGGCCAAAATAGATTAAAAATTTTGAAAAATGTCGAAAAATCAAATTTTCCGGTTAAAATGAGGACAAATACAAGGAAAAGACCACTTAACTTCGATAGAAGTCCCCCCTACACTTGAGATAAACATTGTCCTCAATGTTTAAGCATGTGGGATTAAACTCCCCTACACTTAGGACATTGTGCACGTTGCTTAAATCTCGCTAAGAAAGAGACAACTAAAGAGATTCCTATTTTAATATTGAGAAAATATAAAATAGTGAATCAAAAGAGTTTAGGATAGAACCGGGAAATCGGGAACACGGAATCACGGTTCGTCAAAAGTCATCAAGAGTGTGTCTTTGAAGCTTGAATCCCTGCACATGATAAGAAAGAGAACAAGAAACACCACGGGGCTCCCCCTACACTTATGGTGAAAATAGATAGATAATTGGGTTGCCTCCCAAAAAGCGCTTGTTTTTGTTAACCGAGTCACGAGCCTGACTCGTCCCCGAATTAAATGGTCCATGGGGAAGCCTCGAATGCAATACCGGGATCAAAGACCTTGTCCTCGTTCCCGGTTGACATCAACAAAGGAGAGGTGGGGGGATAAGTCTTGTATGGGAGAAAGGTCCGTTCAACATACGAGAAGTATGTGAATTCAAGATCCACGGGAGGTGGGTTGGGTAAAGTAAGCACATTGTCCTCCCCCAAAGACAATGGATGCTGAGCAAACGGCAAAGCCGTAATGGTATCAATCATAGCATAATCAATGTCACCTCCCGGGTCAAAGCACTCATCCTCCGTGATAGTGGCTAAAGGGGAGGATGAAAGGTGCTCGGGAGGGGGACTTGGGACAATATCTTCCTGCAACAAATTATCAAAAAATATAATGTCCCCCTCCGTGTCATAGTCATCAATACCTGGAGGGATGGAGTGGGTATCGATTTCTTCCTGCAATGGGTCATTATCTTCAATGGGAGGAATAGATGGAGGTAAAGACTTGGAAAGAGAAGGAGAAGTCAACTCTTCGATTTGAGCAATAAGAAGATGAACTTTCCGTAATCTATCGCGAAGAAGCACGTCTTCCACCTCATCCACACGATCATGTTCATCGGTAAACTTCTCGTAAACCGGAGAGAATAAATCGTCATCGTCGGCATTTCTCGGTGGAGATTGAGAAATTTCAAAAGTGAAATTCTCATAGCAGAGAGAAGAATCGTCATCACTAGGATCGACTTCTTTCGTAAGAGCAATGTCGTCCTCAGGCTCCATAGCAGGTAAGTCACAAACCTCATCATCAAACACTGTATCAAGACCATCATCACTAAGCTCATTCAATGTATCGCACTCCTTCGACATGTTAGGGATATTGAGAGGAGGGATGACAATAGCGCTAGGACATTGAGCAGTAAGATCATTCCAAGAAATAGTAGGCTCATCGTCATCATCATCGTAATAGTATGGATACACCGGAGGAGGAGTATAAGTCTCGATATTCGATATTTGCTCCTGTCGTTGATCCTCTTGATATTTTTCGATGAACTTGTTCCAAGATTCTTGAATTTGTTGAACTTGCTTAACCAGATTGTCCCGTTGTTCATTGGAGCTCAATTGTTCGAAGGAGGGTTGAGGATCGATGATGTGTTGTGGGGGTTCAAAATGTTGAAAACCTGAATTATAGCATGGTTGTGGCTCATAGTAGTTCATCGGTGGAGAAGAATTAGAAACCGGGTTTGGTTCATAATAATCCATTGGTGAAGAAAATTGAGGACACGGATTTTGCTCATAATAATTCATTGGTTGACAATAAGAAGAATCATGAGGACCCCCACAAGTTTGGCAAGAAGGGTAAGGAGAAAAGTCGGGTGCGTCTTGTGGATAGTTATTTTCATTGTCATAATTGTACCCCGGTTCTTGCCCGTAATCATACGAGTATTGAACCGGGCACGAAACATGCCAAGGAGAATCGCTTCCACAATAGATGCACGGGGAAAGATTAGGTGGGTTCAAAAAGGACGAATTAAGTGAGTGGCACAAAGGACAAAATCCTGGTATTAATTGTGTATCTTTGATATCGTTTCCGCACTGCTCACATGTACACCATTGACAAGAGTCGTTCCCGTACAATCGTCTCCCGCACCCGACGCAATTGACATAAAAATCCATAGAGAAAGATAGATAAGCAAGAAGAATATTTTTGGTGCAAAACGTTGAAAAAGAAATGCTTATTAAATATTTTTCAAATGTTTTTGGATTTTTGAAAATATTTGACACGAAAAATAACGTTCACGAGTGAACGGATACCAAAAGCCAACGCTTCTCTCACAAAAAACTTTCGATCCTCACGAAAAGAGCCGGCAGCGGCGCCATTTGAAATTAAGATTTTACTAGTTGAAAGTTCGTTTTCTCGGTATCTTCTCGAATTGATTTCCGGTTAATTGTGTGAGATTAGTTGTTCTTGGTTAAACAAATATTTTTGGTTTTGGAGAAATAAATGTGCAAGACTTAAAAATAAATGACAAGTAATTAAAACTACAACCTAGTGAAACGTAAACGGTGCATATTAAAAACGTAAAAAGTAAGTGACGAGAACTTGAATGACTTAAAAGTAAAACTTAGCGAAAAAGTAAATTGACAATTAAATAACAATTCAAAGCGAAATTAAAATGAGCTAAAAATAAAACGAGAAAAATTGACACTTCAACTAAAACAAAACATCAAAACAAATCAAATGCACCCAATCTGAACACACCCGATCGGAATCCAAAAGGAATCCGATCGGAATGTACCAATCGGAATGCTGGAAGTGGAGCAATCGGAATAAGTTCCGATCAAGTGATCGGAATGTATGAAATTGACAATGGTCGGAATGAATGAAGAATTCCCAATCGGAATATTTACAAAGTAGTATAATCGGAATGTAAACAAACAAGCTGATCGGAATAACATACGATGCATGTAATCGGAATGAGCACAAGGAAACAAATCGGAATACCCTTAAACAAATCCGATCGGAATGTAACAACACCCCAAGATCGGAATCAATGAAACCCTTTTCCGATCTTATACGATCGGAATAAGGTGGCTGCTCGGAAAGCTATGGTCGGAAAAGGGTTTTAAAACCCTTTCCGATTGGTTCTTTGATCCGAAAATAAAGGCAAAGGAAATAAGCTATGGAAATAAGCTCAAACCAAAACTAGGACGAATCTCAAGTGAAATATATAGAATAAGCACAAATATAACTTAACAAAACTTAAAATCAACAAACTTTTAGAATCAAAACATAAAAAGATGAACTTTTTAGGCGCGAAAACATGAATGAACAACACGGATCATATGTAAATCGCACCAAAAGTAAATTAGAATCAAGAAAGGAAGATGAGAGATTAAGACAAGAAAAGTAAAGATTAAAGATTAAAGAACAAATGATGAAAACTTACTTGAAAATTAAATAATTAAAAGTGCATAACATTTAATTAAAGTGCGAGAAATGAAATGACAAGAAATGAAAATGGTGGAAGAGTGGTTTGTCAAGCCACCAACAACTCTACACAAATGAGGTTGGTTGCTATTTATAGGGAGATTAGGGAGGAGGTTAGGAAGCTTCCTCCCTCTTTCTTCTTTCTCTTAATTGCACACTTAGGTCCTTGATCTCTTTAATCTTTTGTTAGTCTTCTTAGTACTTGGACTTTGTCTTGGGATTTCTTCAAACTCGTCTTGTATTTTCTTCATAAATAAGACTCGAGTTCTTCGGCTTTTTAGTAAACTTCCGTCTTCGACTTTTTCTTCGATAAATCTTCAGAATTGGTCTTGGACTTCCGTTCTTTTTCCACTTTTGATCTTTCGACTTTGTCTTTCGTCTTTTTCTTCGACAAAAGCCCATAAATGCCGTGTTTTCTCCACTTTTCACCTTTTCGTCCTAAATCACAACAAAAACACAAACCACGCATAATTCCGACATAAATGACATAAAATACACGTTTTGGCTCGGTTATTATTGCAATTAAGTGGTAAAAAGGATGGGTGTTTTCATACCTATCAGCCTCTTTTTCCAAGAGGTGGGTCATCGGTCTTGCAATCTTAGAGAGATCTTGTATGAAACGTCTATAGAATCCCGCATGACCCAAAAAACTTCTAAGTCCTTTCACCGTTGTAGGTGGGGGAAGCTTAGCAATAACATCAATTTTAGCACGATCCACTTCTAAACCCTTATTGGATATCTTATGTCCCAAGACTATCCCCTCTTTGACCATGAAATGTCACTTCTCCCAATTAAGAACAAGACGTGTTTCTTCACACCTCTTAAGCATACGTTCTAAATGGGAGAGACAAGAAGTGAATGAATCTCTAAAAACCGAGAAATCATCCATGAAAATTTCCATAGTGTGCTCAATCATGTCATGAAAGATTGCTATCATACACCTTTGGAATGTCCCCGATGCATTGCACAAGCTAAAAGGCATTCTCTTGTAAGCAAATGTACCATAGGGACAAGTGAATGTGGTCTTTTCTTGATCCTTTGGATCTATGGGTATTTGAAAATAACCCAAGAATCCATCTAGAAATCAATAGTACTCATTTCCCGCTAAGCGTTCAAGCATTTGGTCCATAAAAGGCAATGGGAAATGATCTTTCCTAGTAGCATCATTGAGCTTCCTATAATCGATACAAACTCTCCAACCCGTGACAAGTCTAGTAGGAATAAGCTCATTGTTTTCATTAGGTACTACGGTGATTCCACCCTTCTTAGGAACACAATGTACCGGGCTAACCCATGGAGATTCAGAAATGGGGTAAATCATGCCCGCATCAAGGAGTTTGATTACTTCCTTTTTAACGACCTCATGGATTTTTGGGTTAACCCTTCTTTGGCTTTGAATGGCGGGTTTGTAATCATCCCCCATAAGGATTTTGTGTGTATAAAAATTTGGATCAATTCCCCTTATGTCGGATATTTTCCATGTTATGGCTTTCTTATGTTTCTTAAGCACCTTTATGAGTTTTTCCTTCTTATCATCTTTCAAGTCTTTTGCTATTATCACGGGTAATTGCTCTTTCCACTCTAAGAAAGCATATTCAAGGTGTGATGGAAGATCCTTAAGTTTAATGGAAGGTGGACTCTCTATGGAAGGTTTCACTATGGATGGATCATCTATGGTAACTTCTTGTGGAATATGTGAAGGAATGGGATCCTCATTGAGCAACTTTTGGATAGTGAGAATGTCTTCTTCCCAATTGATGGGAGAATCATCATTACCAAGGAAGTTGGACTCAATTTTCCTCCAAAAGGAAATCACTCTCTCCAAAAAGGTGTTAAGGAGGGAGAAATCGAGGCAACGGTCTCTACATGAGGCATGTCTTCACTATCATTCTCACAAGCTTCATTAAAATGCTCATCACACACCTCATCAAGAACATCCACTATGTTAATTGTTTCACAACCTTGATACTTCTTAGTCACTTTTCCTAGCTTAAACACCACTTTCTCATCCTCAACTCTCATAATTAGTTCTCCTTCCGCCACGTCTATAAGAGTACGACCGTCCTAAAAAATAGTCTACCAACAATTAGAGGAACTCTCGGGTCTATATCATAATCAACCACTACAAAGTCCGCCGGAAAGGTAAACTTATCAACCCCTACAAACACATCCTCCACAATGCCTACCAGATAAGCTATGGTACGATTGGCTAACTCAAGGGTCATCCTAGTAGGAGTGAGCTCGGGAAGAGAGAGTTTTTTGCCAAACCTATAAAGGCATGAGATTAATGCTTGCCCCTACATCCGCTAGTGCCATGCAATTTTCCACCCCGAAAAAATTACAAGGAATCAAAAATCGCCCCGGATCTCCAAGTTTTGTAGGTAAGGTTTTGAGCAACACGGCGGAGCAATTCTCATTAAGTGATGTGTTAGGCAAATCCACCAATTTTCTTTGTTGGAGAGGAGATCTTTGAACATTTTAGCAAACTTTGGCATATATGCAAGAGCTTCCACAAAGGAGATGTTTATGTTAAGTTGCTTGAACATCCTAAAAAAATTAGAGACTTGAATATCATCCTTGTTTTTCAATTTCTCCTATCTCAATCTTGATGGATATGGTGAGCTTGGTTTTCATGTAGGTTGAGTAGTTGTTGTGGTGGAAGGTTTCTCTTTGTTGGGTTCTTCATGGGAAGTTGTGGAAGGTGAAGGAATAGTAGGTGTAGGATGAGAAGGTATAGGTATTGAAGTTGTAGAGCTTGAAGGTGGTGAGTTGGATGTTGAAGGCTTATCACAAGGTGAAACCATAGTAGGCTTAACCATAGAAGGTGTAAGAGGTGAAGGATCATTAGTTGTCTTTCCACTTTTTGTTGTGATAGCATTGACATTAGCCCTTTGATATGTTTGTTTGTTTCAAGGTAGAGCCCCTTGTGGTCTTTGATTAAGCATCATCAAAATCCTATTGGTAGTCTCTTGATTCATAGTTCTCATTTGATCTTGTATTCTCTTTTCACTTTCACGAATTCTTCTTTCAAATAGCTCAAAAGTATCATTTTGCCCATATCCTTGATTTTGACCTTGATGGTATCCTTGATTTGGAAAGGGTGGAGGTGGTTGGTTGAATCCTTAATTGTTGGTATGAAAGTTATTCCCTTGATGTTGAAAGTTGTTGGGTGCTCTATAGTTGTTTCCTTGGTAGTTTGGCCTAGGCCCTTGATTTCTTTGAAGCAATTGAGGAGGGTTGGGTTGATTTTGGGTGGGTGGATGGGGTGGAAAGCCGGGTGGAGCAAGGTAGTTATTTGACTTGTAAGAGAGATTGTTTTGATTGATGTTAGGTTTGAAGTGTTCTCTATGTTCTTCTTGATAAGCATAACACTCAACTTGGTAATTTTAAACCTTGTCACATTGTAGGTAAGAATGAGTACCTCCACAAGTCTCACATGAAATAGCAATGGCATTCACATCATTGGAAAAGTTGTTCAAAGAAAGACTCTTAAGGGTTTGGGCTATGTCTTGATTCGTCTTAAGATTCATCTCTTGATTTCTTTCCATTATTTTAAGTATCTCTTGGTGACTCTTGAGGATTTGGTTATCAAAGGGTGTTTGAGAACTATCTTGCACAACATGAACCCTTTCATCAAATTGGTTATTTGTTTGCACCATGGATTTAGTCTCAGTAATGTCCCATGCCTCTTGAATGGATTTGGAAAGAATATTCCCACCCGCGGAGGAGTTGAGGGAATCTTGATGATGTGGTCTTAATCCATTGTATAAAGTATTGATTTGGTGAACTTCATTGAATCCATGATTGGGGCATTTTCTCAATAACTCCTTGTACTCTTCCCAAGCATCACTAAAGGTTTGGCTAGGTTTTTGTTGAAATCCAATAATTATGTTTCTCAAAGCCGTGGTCTTAGATGGAGGAAAGAACTTGTTCAAAAACTTCTTAGTAAAGTCATCCCAAGTAAGAATGCTCTTAGGTGGTTGCTTATCAAGCCAATACTTAGCATTGCCCTATAATGAGAATGGAACTAGGAGCAACTTAATGGCATCATGGGTAACTCCATTGTACTTAATGGTATTGCAAAGAGATAGAAACTTCTTTCTATGATCATGTGGATCATCACTAGGTCTCCTAAAAATGGTGTGTTTGAAACCAAGGTAATCATGGATGTCTTAAGCTCAAAGGTGTTTGCGGGTATCTCGGGTATAACAATAGCATCAGCATATCCTTGAACATTAGATTGAAGGTGCTCAATCAAAGGTCGATTGTCAACGGTGGCCATGGCTTCTTGTGTGTTGTTCAAAGCACGATTCTCGGGATCGGCTTGATGGACGGTGTTGTTTTTACTCTTTCTCTTTTTCTTCCTTTTCGGAGGAAGGGGTTGTACACCAAAAGGTGTTTATGCACGCCCGTGGGTGAGCATGCAACTCAAATCAAGGAGTGAGAGAGAAGCTCTCGTTCGACTTTGGAAAAGAAGGGATTATCCTTTCCGAGGTTCAATAAGTAATATCCACAAGAAAGTATAGTATATGTAAGTAATACTTGGGTGCAAGACCCCCAAGCAAGCTCTCCTTCTTAGAATACGCACTAGTGAACGCGGGGTTAGGTGGCGTGAAGCACTTAAGTACCTATTAACCCTTAGACGGCATTTTATTGCACGTCGCCTTTCTATTCACTTTGTAGTTTGTATTCTTCGAATTCTTGCCTATTGAAAGTATTTATCTATTCTTGCTTTAATTAAATTTGATCGATACACGTGTCAAGGACCGGAACGCTCCCGAACACGGTGTATTGAAAAAGCAATACTTATGGAAGTATGTGTATTGAGTGTTCGTATACGTATACGTATCTACATATAATAATATATCAAAAATATTTTTGTATCTATTGGGTTTTTTAAAGAAAATACTATATGTACGTAAAAACCGATGAAAACCAATAATATATATTTTTGGGTGCACTCTCTTAGGAAAAAGATTGCTTTTTGAATTTTTTTATTTTTTTGGTTCAATTATTTAGGAAAAGAATTGATTTTGTTATTTTTTAGTTTTTATATTTTTATATTTTTATATTTTTATATTTTGATTTTTTGATTTTTTGGATTTATGATACGTAAAAATAACGTCCACTCGGGGAACGGATCCCAAAATCCAATCGAAACCGTCAATCAATAGTCTCTCGTGATGTCATGACCTGACAGTGGCGCCATTTGATATTGAGTATTTGTAAGTTCGTTTATTCTCGACTCAAGACAAATTGAAAGGCCTACTAATATCGAGCTTTAAATTGTTTTTGGTTATTAAAGGTTATTTGGATTCTATGTCTAATTCAAACAATCACGTAGAAAAATGAAAATAATAAAGCTACGTATCCGTAAAACAAAGTGCAAGTACCAATTAATATTCACAAAGTACAAGAATTTAATGCATGAAAAGTAAAATGCTTGAAATGCAAACTAAATGGAAGTATAAGGACTGAAAGTGTAAAATCAGAAACAATAGGGACCAAATATGTAAAATGTAACAAACTTGTAAACAAACTTAACAAATTGTAAAACTATCTAACTGAAATTGTAACAAACTGAAATGTAAGGACTATATTATGAAAACCCTAAAAAGTTGGAAGATTAGCACTGAATACAAAGTTTATTAAAAAACAAGGACCAAATTGCAAATAACACAAGAACTTTTCACAAAAACGGGTTAGTGTCTCGAATAAGCTGGTTAGAGCTTATTATTCAACCAAAATCAAAATGGTTTTCACTAAAATGCTTAGAATTGAAAATTAGTTATGCTGATAAAAGGAATTTGCTTAAAAGCTTGTAAAACTTTAGATAGCTTATTTCAATAAGCCAATAATAAGCTCAAATGAAATATAGTCAACACAAAACAATTTTATTGCACAAACTGATTAATCAAGCTCCAAAAAGCTTGAAATGTCTTTTGGTTTTGAAAATGGTCAACTGAATAAGCTGGAATCTATAATAAGCCAAAAACAGCTTATTTGACCAAAATTTGACCAAAAACTCAAAAAGCTCAAAATCTCAGGAATTGCTTATGACATGTTTGTAAGTTGATTTATGAAAGAAAATTGGAACATTTATGAAGTAAATTTAGAGATCTAGCAAAACAGTAAGAAGTTTATCATAGAAACTTGAGTTTGGTCAAGTGCTTATTAATAAGCCAAGAACTCTTTCAAAACTTGATACTGTATGATTTCTAATTAAACACTGATAGACTAGATGTTAAGCCACAATTGGAAACAAATTTCAGCTAAATTCATCCAGTAACAAAGAAATGCCAAGGATTTAAAGTAAGCTAGTTTACTGATGAACTTGTTAAAAATCTTGACCCAAAGTTTTACACTACCATTTGCCTGTTTGACTTTGCTTTTGACTATAAAATTGAACCAAAATGCTTTCACTATATTACTAAGTGTAAATGAACACTCCTTAACTAGTTTTATCAACTGAATAACCAAAAATGTTTTGATCCAAACACCACTTTAAAACCTGTTAATGAACTTTTTCAAATACTTTTTAAGCACACGTGCATGACTGATTTAGGTACTTATTAGGACTTATTCTACTGATGAAATGAAATGGTTTTGAATGAAAATCAAGCTTGTTAACTGACTAAACAACAAAGTGAGTACTAATGAGCATTTACTGATGAAAAACCAAATGAAATCAAGTAAAACTGGATGAAAGGCTGTAAATCTACAAGTAAGCTATCAAACTATCACAATCAAGCTACAAGTAAGCTAAACACACATTCAGTTCAGCAAATAAGTTGTACACTAAGAATGAATCATGCATTGACATTTTTGGGGAACAAAAATGAGAAATTTAGAACTTTTTAGCTTGAATCCACCACTGAAGGAGTAGAGAGGCGCTGAGCCTTCTAACAAACACTAAACCACCAATTATCAACCACCAAGATCAGCTACAATCAAACACCCTGCTACAAGTGCTTCAATATGAACTAAAATGAACTACAACTGATTCTGAACTGAATACAAGACTTCACAGCATCACAAAGCTTCCATTGATCATGAAAGATCAACAGAAACAACACAATTTTAACAGGATTGAAGTAATGAAGTAAGGAGAATGAGATTGAGTGAACTGAATTTTTGAATTTTATTTATGGAGGGAAAGTTGGTTACAAGTAGTTGCTAACTAATTAACTGACTCTTAGGTGTTTGTCAAGCACATAAGAGTAGTTACTAACTGAATTGAATGAACTAGAAATTGAGGGAAAAGTAAAGTGTGTGTTTTTCACACCTACAATCTACAAATGCAAATGAGCTATACATGTCCTATTTATAGAGCTGAAGTGAGAGTTAGTTGGAGTTGGTGACGTGTCCAAGCCAATGACAAGCTGCCAGGTGGACTAATTTGCTCAATTGTGATTTCGTGTTTATACTCCAATTTAGGAACTTTTGATTAAATAAATTTCAGGCTAATTGGTTTGTTGTATTGAATTCCTTGCTTGATTCCGAGTCTTTTTCATGTTTATAACTTTGTTTGAAATGCATTGTAGCAGATTCACGATCTTGGGTTTGAGTTTGTTTGAAGTTGACACGTGGCAGTGTATTATTCGTCTATAGAGGCTCACACAGATCATTATCCAAAATGGATAATTGTATTATGGAGTGGCGAGTCCTATTGGTGGAAATTTGGCTTAGTGCGCTTTCACTATAGAGATTCTCATTTATTACTTGGCGGCGTTAATGGGCACATGTGGCCATCCGTGTCACATTTCTTCTTGATTCTCATTGGTTCATGGCCTTTAAACACGGATCAAGCCAAAACTTAGTGTAGAATTGTCAATTTCAGCCCCTTGACTTGGCAGAATCTTCATTTAAGCTTGGAACTTTATTTCTTTGACATATGTGATCCTTTAAGCTTCAAACTTGTTCATAAAGCATCCTTTGACTCTTTGATTTGAATGTTGACCAAATTTGACTATGATCTTGACTTTTCCAAAGTTTGCACTTTAGTCCTTCATCTTTTGAATGTTGTCAAGATAGGTCCTTTGTCTTCTCATGGCTTGTCACTTTTGATCCTTCTCTTGTCTTTTCATCATCTTTTAGCTTGATTTCACTTGTTTGCTCTAAATTTGTATCCTTGTTACCTAATCAAGCACAAACACAAAACATACCACATAATACTGCTTTTATGTATAAAAGTTAGGTATTTGCTATGTGTTTTAGGGTGATTTGTTGACTTATTGGTATGAGATTTCACTCATATCAGTGACCATTAGATGTCTTCTTAACTTAGCTATTATGCAATCTTCGCATGTCTTTCAACTTGATATTAATAATGCTTTCTTGTATGGTGACCTTGTGTTGGGAATAAATTAAGGCCAGATTACTTGAACGCTGACAAGAACAACTCAAGCGTTGACAAGAGCAAAGTGAGCGCTGACAGCTTAAGCGTTGACAAGTTAAAGTCAAGCGTTGACAGATTGAAGACAAGCACTGATGGAAGATGTGAGCTACACGTTTATTATGTTCTAGAATACTTCTAGTAAGGATAGAAACGACAATGTATTTTCTATGTTTATCTTTACCTAGAATAGTTGATACGTAGCTTATTGTACAAGGCTTCTTAGTCTATAAAAGAAGGCCTTTAGGTTAATGTTCTATATCAAGTTTTTCATTAAGTTTTCCATTCGTAAACATCTTTCATTGTAAGCAAGTTCGACATTGATAATCAAAGTGAAAGTATTGTTTACATCTTGTGTTCTTGTTTAAGTATTAAATTCCGCATAATACTTAGATTCACAAAGTATACAACAAAGGTTTCTCTACGTGTTATACTTGATCTAATCTCGTATACACAAAGCTAATCGATCTAAGTTTGGGATCAACAAGTGGTATCAGAGCTTGTTGAGGAACTTTTGATCTTTGAAGAACACCAGAACGATATACGAACACCAAAACCCTAATTTTCTCAAAACCCTAAAAACATCATGTCTGAAGCAAACATCATGTCCTCCTCTTCATCCTTACCAAACATCAAGATTCCCATGCTTGATGCAACCAACTTCGACTTATGGAGGTTCAACTTTGAACAATATCTGGGGATCTTTGACTACACACTCTGGGACATTATTGAATATGGAAACTCATTCAATAAAGCTCAAAAGATTCTGAATGCCATTGCGACAAGAACAGCTGTTGAAGGATGTCCTGATGAAGATAAGAAAGAAAATCCTGGAGATGGTAGAGCTGTAAGTGCTGAAGATATTGCAAAGAAAAGGGCTGACATGAAAGCCCTAAATATTCTGAAAGTGTCTCTGGGACAAGAAAATCAGCACAAATATAGAAGCTATGAATCTGCTAAGGATCTTTGGGAAGCAATTGAAGTTGGATATGGTGGTAATGCAGAAACTAAGGAAGAAAAGAAAAAGCAACTTCTGCATGATTATGTTGTCTTCAAAGCTCAGCCCAATGAGAAACTGAGCAGTGTGAGAAGCAGATTGCTTGACATCACAAGCAAATTGTCCTTCATGGGGACACAAGTTGGTGATATTGACATCAATGCTACTTTTCTGAAAAGTCTTGGTGAGACATGGAAGATTGAGGCAAGATCTATTCTTGCCAATAATACTCACAAGAGCTCTTCGTTTGATGACATCTACAACAAACTAAGATTGTTGGAAGATGAAACTCTTTCAAGCAAAGCTAGCACCAGCAACATGGCCTTCTTTTCTCATAGTGAAGGTCAATTCAATCAGCAGGACTCCATTATGCATCCAGTTACTGGATCACCATTTGTCAGCGCTGGAACAAGTCCTGTCAACGTCTCCTTTTCAGACGCTGACACATTCATGAATGACTCACCAAGAGTTAAACCTGCTGGTTTGGATTTGGATACTGTTTGTGCTTACATTGCTTCTTTGCCCAATGGTTCTGTGATTACATATGAGGACCTTGAGCAGATAAGTGATGAACACTTGGAAGAGATGGACATCAAGTGGAACATGGCTCTTGCTAGTATAAGAGCAAATAGGTGGAATAGGAGGTTCAAGAAGAAGATGACCTTCAATGCTAAAGACACTGCTGGATTTGATAAATCCAAAGTTGAGTGCTACAACTGTCATCGCATGGGGCACTTCATGAGGGAATGCAGATCTCCTAGAAGATCTGATGCTGGTAAACCCTCAAGTCAGGTTGTTAAAGCTCAAAACTCCAAAGCCATGGTTGCAGTTCAAGGAATTGATGGTACTGGATGGGATTGGAGCTATCTGGCCAAGGATGCTGAAGAGGACAAAGCTTTGATTGCTGACATTAAAGAAGAAGAGCATGTTGAATATGCTCTCATGGCTCACTCCTCCTCTTCATCTGATAATGAGGTATATGATGATGCTTTTTGTAGCAAAGGTTGTAGGTTAAACACTGACAGACTTAACAAAGAAGTGTTAAAACTAAAAGAGGATATGAGCACTGAAAGGTGTAAATTATCCAATTACCAACTAGCTCTTACTGAAACTGAGAAAACCGTTTCTGAATACAAGAAAATGGAATTTGATTTAAAAGATAAGATAAATATCTTAAAACATGAGCTAGAGGGTAGTATGGATGTTAGAAATATCATGTCAAAAGTCAATAAAGACCTACAGGCTAAGTTAGATGAGGCCATTAAGAATAAGGATAATGTTGACCTCAAGATTCAAAGATTTGATAGAGCCACCCAAGCCCTAGGAGACTGTGTAGCTAAACAAAGAGATCCTAAGGATATGACTGGGCTTGGGATGAATGAGAATGATTACTCTCTGGTTCCACCACCAGCTGGTGACTTCTATGGTGTCCTTAGAAAGGATTTATCTTGGACTGGTATTCCAGAATGCCAAGAAGAGGAATTTATTCCTCCACCAAGAGTTGTCACCCCAGTAGAAGAGTATCAACAAAAACTGACTGACCTAAATGAGTGGAAGAAAGCTAACCCTACTTTATTTGTTAAGGGAGGTTTGCTGTGTGAAAGTCCCATTGAATCCCCACCCATTAAGGTTACTCACCCAGTTACTGGTAAAGCTGTTGACCTAGGCTCCAACACTGTTAGAAGACCTACCATTAAATATGCAGAGATGTATAGAAATAATAGGTCACCTAAGAGCCAAGTTAACAATCATGGAACAGGTTTCTTTGCTTCTAGACCTAAGAATGTGTCTAAGAAAGCCTGTTATACTTGTGGTAGCTTTTCACATTTGGCATACAAATGTGTCAACGCTCCCAGAGTCAGCGCTGATAGGAACAATTTCAGCGCTGATAGGAAGAAAGTCAACGTTGTTAGGAAGTCAAACGTTGTCAGACCCAGACCTGGTATGCAGCAAAGTCCACAAGTGATTAGACCAGCCCCATTCTTTACTAGAAGGTCTAACACTCATGGACAAAGACCTTTTCAAAAGACAAATACCTGGTCAAATAGGCAATGGGTTCCTGTAGCAAACCCTAGGTTCAACGCTGATAAGGGTAAATTCAGCGTTGACAGGACAAAATCCAACACTGACAGAAACGTGACCAGACCTAAGTATTTGCAGCCACAAGGTAAGGGGTCTAAAGCTTCTTCAAGCTTAACATGGAGACCCAAGAAAGATCAAAACCCTAAAAATAATGGAATTTCAATGACTTGCAACAGGTTTAACTATATTTCAAAAGTCATTACAAAACCAATTGGGGTTAACTGGGTATTTCATCCTAAAAGGGATGAGAATGGGGTTGTTGTGAGAACTAAGTCTGTTCTTATTGAACAACCAGATGAATCCAAGTCTTCTGAGACTTGGGTTCCCAAAGAAAACTAATTTGTTTTCTTTATGTGCAGGGCATTCAAAAGCAGATCAATGACTATGGATATTGGGATAGTGGATGCTCAAGGCACATGACAGGAAAGGAAGACTATCTGACAAACTTCACTCCTATTCAAGATGGTGATAAGGTATACTTTGGAGGGGGCTACAGCACCATCACAGGCAAAGGAACCCTTCTCACCAATAATCTACGTTTTGAGAATGTCTTCCTGGTAAAAGAACTGGACTATAATCTGTTTAGTGTATCACAAGTGTGTGATAACAAAAATAAGGTTCTTTTCACTGATACTGAGTGTTTGGTGTTAAGCAAGGATTTTAAGATCCCTGATGAGAAGTATATTTAGTATAGAACACCTAGGCATAAGGACATATACAATGTGAATTTAAATGGGATTAAAGTGAATGCTAATATGTCTTGTTTTTATGCTAAGGCCTCAGTAGATGAAAGTAATTTGTGGCACAGGAGACTAGGGCACATAAACTTTAAAAACATAAATAGACTTGTGAGGCTTGGTTTAGTTGATGGTTTGCCTGAGAAGGCCTTCCACAATGACCACTCTTGTGTTGCATGTCTTAAAGGCAAGCAGCACAAGGTCTCATTCAAGTCCAAGCAGGTGCATACTAGTTCCAGACCTCTTCATATGCTTCACATGGACCTCTTTGGTCCAACTAATATAGAAAGTTTGAATGGCAAGTCATATTGTTTTGTTGTCACTGATGACTTCTCTAGGTTTACCTGGACATTCTTTCTAGCTATGAAGAGTGACACAGCTGATGTTCTTATTGAATTTATCACTCAAATTGAGAAAAGGTCTGGCAATGAGGTTAAGATGCTTAGGAGTGATAATGGTGGAGAATTTAGGAACAAGAAGCTAGATGATTTTTGTGCCAGGAAGGGAATTACTAGGCAGTTTAGTATTGCTAGAACCCCACAACAAAATGGGGTTGCTGAAAGGAAGAATAGAACCCTAATTGAAGCAGCCAGAACAATGTTGGCTGATGCTCACTTTCCCATAGCCTTTTGGGCTGAGGCTGTTAATACAGCATGTTATATGCAAAATAGAGCATTGGTTAACAAAATTCAGAACAAGACACCTTATGAGTTACTTTGGGGAAGAAAGCCTAATATTGGTTTTCTCAGACCTTTTGGATGTCATGTAGTAGTCTTAGACACTAGTGATGCCTTAGGGAAATTTAGTGCAAAAGGTGATGAAGGTTATTTCATGGGGTATTCAGTGCAGAGCAAGGGTTATAGGGTTTATCTTAAGGAGGACAAACGTATTGTTGAAAGAGTACATGTTAGGTTCTTAGAGAATAAACCTAGTGATCCTGAAAGTGGTCCTAATTGGTTGTTTGATTTGGAACCCTTATCTAGAACTTTAAATTATATGCCTGTCACTAATCCAGACATTATGAAGGTAACTTCAAATGTTGTGGAGGAACAAGTTGTTCATGTTTCAGGTACACAGGTTGATGAAAGGGTTGGATCACAAGCAGAAAAAGCATCTCCTACATTTGAATATGTCACAATTCCCATTTGGACTGATGCTTTTGCTGCTGCTGCTGCTGCTGAACAAGATAATGGTGGTTTCCAAATACCACCAGATACAAACATGCATGGTTCTTCAGGCGCTGACAAAGGAAAATCAAGTGCTGACAAGACCAATTCAGACGTTGATGGCTCAGACGTTGACAACAACAGTTCAAGCGTTGTTAGCCCAAGCGCTGACAAACAAGGTTCAGACGTTGACAACACCTTTGCACATCTTTTCTCTTCAAATTTTGAACAAGGTGGACCTTCCAATGTCTATGGAGAGATCCCAGTTGATCAAAGAGAGTCTGATGAAGAAGATATTAGCAACATGGAGCGTGAAGTTGAGGACACCAGACTTTTTGAAGGAGGAGTTCTCACTTCCACAATGAAGAATCACCCCCCATTTCAGATCATTGGTGATGTTATGACTCCAGTTCAGACAAGAAGATCCCATCAAAGTCTTGGTGGATTTATTGCCAATATACACAAGAAGGTTGATACCCCTCTTGTACAAGCATGTTTGTTTGTATGTTTTCTGTCACAAGAAGAACCCAAGAAGATATTTGATGCTCTCAAAGAACCAAGTTGGGTGGAAGCAATGCAGGATGAGCTTCACCAATTTGCTATTCAGGATGTTTGGGAGCTGGTTGATTGTCCTAGATATGTCAGACCAATTGGGACAAGATGGGTTCTCAGGAACAAAAGAGATGAAAGAGGTATTGTGGTCAGAAACAAGGCAAGGTTAGTGGCTCAAGGTTATACACAAGAGGAGGGGATAGACTATGAAGAAGTCTTTGCACCAGTTGCAAGGATTGAGGCTATTAGGATTTTTCTAGCCTATGCATCTTGCATGGGCTTTACAATCTATCAAATGGATGTAAAGAGTGCATTCTTGTATGGCACCATTATTGAAGAAGTTTATGTCATGCAACCTCCTGGTTTTGAGGATCCTGAGCATCCAAACAAAGTGTATAGAGTCAAAAAGGCTATGTATGGCCTTCATCAAGCCCCTAGAGCATGGTATGGTACTTTGTCTACCTATTTGGTGGACAATGGATTCAAGAGGGGCACCATAGATCAGACACTATTTACAAAGAAGAAAGGCAAAGATGTGTTGCTTGTGCAGGTCTATGTTGATGATATCATTTTTGGGTCTACTGATCCAAAGATGAGTGAGGATTTCTCCAAGCTCATGACAGACAAATTCAAGATGAGTGCTATGGGGGAGATGAACTTCTTTCTTGGTTTACAAGTTCAGCAGAAAGAAGAGGGTATCTTCATCTCCCAAGACAAATATGTTGCTGAAATCTTGAAGAAGTTTGGCTTTTCTCCACATGAAAAGAGGGCTTCTACTCCTATGGATAGAGAACACCCTTGGGGAAAGATTGGAGATGGGAAAGATGTTGATGTCAGGCATTATAGATCCATGATTGGATCCTTGATGTATCTTACTGCTTCCAGACCTGATATCATGTTTGCTGTGTGTGCATGTGCACGCCATCAAGTGACTCCCAAAGAATGTCACCTTTATGCTGTGAAGAGGATCTTTAGGTACCTAAGATGTTTTCCTACTCTTGGTTTGTGGTACCCAAAGGATTCACCATTGGAGCTGATTGCATATTCAGATAGTGATTATGGTGGTGACAAGTTTGATAGGAAATCCACAATTGGTGGATGTCAATTTCTTGGGAGCAGATTAATATCTTGGCAATGCAAGAAACAAACAGTGGTGGCTAACTCTACAACTGAAGCAGAATATGTGGCTGCAGCAGCATGTTGTGGTCAAGTGTTGTGGATTCAGAACCAGCTGTTGGATTATGGGTATAACTTCATGCATACTAAGATATTTGTTGACAATAATAGTACTTTATGCATCATTAAGAATCCTATGCATCATTCTAAAACTAAACACATAGAAATTAGACACCATTTTATAAGAGATTGCTTTGAGAAAGGTTTAATACAACCAGATAGGGTTGACACTGAGGAAAATGTGTCAGATTTATTAACTAAACCTTTTGATACTGGAAGATTTCAGTACTTGGTAACAAGTATTGGAATGGTTAATCTCACTTAAGTATGTGTTTTGGATTCTTTTTGTAAAAGTATGTACAGGATGATGCATTATTATTATTGGTCTTATTGATAATTTAGATTTTCCACTATATTTTTCTAACACTGACAAAGGTTGTTTGAACACTGATAAGTGTTTTTGCAACGTTGTCAGCAATATAATTGTCTAACGCTGACAAAGCTTCCTTCAACGCTGTTGTGTGTTATCGGGGCGTTGTCAGCAACAATGTTAGTTTTGTGGTTTTCAATCTAAATGTGCAGATGGTGTTAGCAGTATACCATTGGATACAGAGTTGCTTATGGATCAAAGGAGAAGCATTTGGACATGTTTTTGTTTATGGATGATGGTTGGAATGTTTCATTCCTATCTTGACATAAATTTTTTATGTTCATGCATATTTTTGGCAAACTCTTTGTATCTTTGTTTAAGGGGAGGTTTTAGGAACCTTTAGGATTTTTGGGTATCCATATGATACTCTTATCACAATTCTAGATTGTGTCCACAGGTGAGTATGGGTTAGTTTTACTAAACCATGAGGCACTGTAGCATGCATAGTATATCAACTTTGCATGCTGCCAAGACATTTTTGGCCTAGAATTGGTTGTGGTCTGTTGGGAGCCTTGGGAATTATTTTGTTATGGGTTTTACCTGGGAGTAACAAGGATTTTATAAGGTAACTTGGTTGTTAAGAATTTTGGTTAGCAAGGGACACTAGAGGACTGTTATGTCTATCTTGCTTATGCAAGTGTGCATAACTGGACAGTGCTTGCCGCCCTATAATAATTATCAGCTTTTGGTTATTTTCTCTAGGATAAATTGCTTGTTAAGGTCATTTTTCACTTTTTAAAACAATTTTATTTTTGGACGCTGACAAGATTTTTCCAAGCGTTGTTGTGACCAAATTGGACGCTGACATGGCTTTAGGCGAACGTTGACAAGATTATAGCCGTTGGGCGTTGATGGGTTATATTTGACCGTTGACAATCAATGGGACCTACCCAGTTGTTACTTTTTGACATATTTTCAAGCCGTAATTTTAGGAGTTGTTACTTTCATTAAATGCATGATATAACTTATAACTTTTTCTATATTTTCATGATTAGTTTTTGAAAATCTTTGCCTATTTTTGGGCCAATCACATGCATTCATCCACTCCTATAAATTTGGCTCCTATTTTTAAACAGGGTATCTATAATTCTTGTCTAACACTTTTCTCTTATCAACCTTCATCTTCTATACTTCAAATTAACAACTTCATCAATGGCACCAAGATTTAACTCAGCAGAATTGGATTTGGGGTTCAAGTCTCAACACAACATGATTGCTTATCTTGTTGCTGATAATACTTTGTTCCCTCAATACACACAAATGGTGGCGTATTTGAACGCATCCCCATTAAGGTATGCTCTTTCTCATGCACCACTCATTCCAGTCACACACATTAAACAGTTTTGGAACACTGTAAGTTCCTCAACAGTTAACGGAGTGACCACATTAACTTCTATTGTTCATGGGAGATCTTGGGTGGTTACTGAGGCCTTGGTACGCCAGGCCTTGCATCTTGATGATGCTGATGGTATAACCATTCTTCCCATAACTGAAATAGAACAAGGGCTTAGGGCTTTGGGATACCCTATTCCTGATGAAGGTACTCTTAATAAGTACCATAAGCAGGAATTTCCCCCAGCCTGGAAGTACCTCATTCACATTCTCCTTCAATGTTTGAGTCCCAAATGTACTGCACACAATGAGATCAATAGATCCATTGCAACTGCTATTGTGTGTATTGCAACAGGGCAAAAATATAACTGGTCTAAAATGATTTTTGAAGGAATGTGTAAAAACAAGGGGACAAAAATGACTTTAGCTTATCCCCGTTTTCTGCAAATGATTTTTGATGCTCAAAGATATTGTTCAAGGGATCACAATGATTTTTATAAAATCCCTGAACAAAAGAAAGCTATTTTTACCAAGATGAATTCACCACCTCATAGAGACCTACCTTTAACCCCAGCCATGCTTGCTGTTATTGCAGCAGCACAACCCCAACCAGACCCCCAACCTCATATTGACCCTCACTCACAACTTGAACCTATTCCTGAACCTTTACCCTCACCTGACCAAATGCAAATAGACCAAAATCCCTTTGACGCTGACACATCTAATGTGGGCGTTGATGTGCCTATTTCCACCGCTGACACCCAACCATCACAATCCCAAACACCCCTTAACCAACCCACATCTACACCTTCTTCTACACCATCTTCCACACCACCTGAATATAGATTGTTTAAACGCCAAAGGACTGCTAGAGCGTTCTCCTCTGGTGGTCCTAGCCATGAAGCAGAGAGAACCACCACCACAAGTGTGGCTGGTGACCTGGATGCGGCTGGGACTATTGGTTCTGGCTTAGAAGCTGGCCAAGGCAGTCCCACCATAATTAAGTCCTCATCCATGCCCAATGAACCTGACTTGGGAGGTCAAATCCCCATTTTAGAAGAGGGCAGACTGGAACCAATGACTCTTTTGGAATTGACGGCTGTCTGCATTAGCTTGCAAAAGCAGAATGCAGACTTAGTACAAATTGTCAGCAACCAAGGCCTTGAACTCAAGGAATTGAGGGAGAGGATTGTTGTTTTGGAGAGTGCTCATGCAAAGGGAGGTATGGAGGAGTCTTCCAAAGGGGAGGAAGATCAAAGAAATCTGAGTGATAAGAGCAGTCAAGATGGTCAATCATTGGATGTTGCTGAAGCTCTTACTACTTTGAAGGAACAAACAGGTTTTGATACGTCCTTGATCTCTCCAACCAATTTAAATTTATCATTTACAGATATGTTGAGAGAGGTTACACAAGGCGCTGAGGGAAAATATTTGAGCGTTGACAAGACAAGTTTGGACACGGATAGAAGTATTTTGGGCGCTGATAGAGGAAATTTGGGCGTTGACAGATCTGCATATGAAGGTGATGTATTCCAGTCATCATCTATCATCAAGGATGTTCCTACTCAGGTATTATCATCTACCTTACCAACAATTGCACCATCAGATAAGGGTAAGGGTAAGTTGGTAGAAGAAATTGTTCCAAAGAATGCAGCTCAGGTTGAATTTGATAGAAGATTGGCTGAGCAAATGATGGAACAAGGTGAAAAGGAAAAGTCACCATTTGTTGTGACTTCTGAAGAAGAAAGTGATGGGGCTAGCTCAGATTCAAGTGTGATGATTATTGAACCAGAAAGACTTGAGTATGGTGATGAGCTTGCTAGGGAAAAGCTGAGAGATTTAAAGTTGCAGATTGATTTTGATATGCCAGAGGTGGTTCAGATGTACAATTCTTGGGAAGAAAGCTGTATGGATAATCCAGACTTGACCATTTCAGATCAGATATGGGGTTTGGAGATTCTTCTTAGAGTTCAGAAGGATTGTAAGGTGATTTTGAAGCACAAGGCAAGCAACATTCTTTCAGAGTTGAAAAGGGATAGAAGGAAGCTCTACTTTATGTTGCTCAAATGTCATGGAGTTGGATGGACACATCAGAAGCTGAAGGCTTTGACATTTGATGAGTTGGAACATAGGGCTTATCCTATTTGGGTGAAAGTGCAAGAAGAAAACACTTTCAGACTTCTTTCAGATGAAAGAAAGGAGCAACTTGCAGAAGAGATGGCAATCAAGAAAGCTATGATAGTTCCCAGACCAGTAAAGAAGGGATTTATACTTGAGTTTCCAAAAGATATGAATCAACTATATCCAAGTGAAGCAGTTATTAGAAAGAGCCTCAAGCTCTCCCCATTAGAAGCTTCAGATATGGTGCATGTGTTACCACTAGATTCCAGGAATCCAATTGTGAGTTATAATGAAGATGAATGTGGATTCTGGAAGATTGGAAGATTTGGCAAGGAGGTACACACTTTTACCACTCTCATATCTTTATTTGCAAGTTGTGATAGAGAAGACTTGGTGGACCTTTGGAGGTTGCTAGAGACCAAGTATGAGGCTGAAGCACCAACTTCAGCTAATGGAATAAAACTTTGGACCACATTCAAAAGAATGTGTGGGACAAAAGAGGAAGATCCTGAAATATGGAAGGATCTTGAAGATGACCTCAGTGGTCTTCAATGGAGGTTATATTCAGCTGCAGGTGTATACCATTTGAGTTCTACAAAGTTTGCTGAGTATTTACTTGTAGATGCTCAGTATTTCATATCCAAGGCTGTTTTGGAAAAGATGAAGGACACCCAGTTGGAGATAGACTATACAAGTGACGTGGCAAAGAATTTGATCAGATTTATTTATTACCAATATGATAAGGTTTGTCAGACTCCTCCAAGTTCTTAATGTTTATTCAGAAACTTGATCATAAGAGTGGATATCAAGTTTAGGGGAGGATTGTTGGGAATAAATTAAGGCCAGATTACTTGAACGTTGACAAGAACAACTCAAGCGTTGACAAGAGCAAAGTGAGCGCTGACAGCTTAAGCGTTGACAAGTTAAAGTCAAGCGTTGACAGATTGAAGACAAGCACTGATGGAAGATGTGAGCTACACGTTTATTATGTTCTAGAATACTTCTAGTAAGGATAGAAACGACAATGTATTTTCTATGTTTATCTTTACCTAGAATAGTTGATACGTAGCTTATTGTACAAGGCTTCTTAGTCTATAAAAGAAGGCCTTTAGGTTAATGTTTAGTATCAAGTTTTCATTAAGTTTTTCATTCGTAAACATCTTTCATTGTAAGCAAGTTCGACATTGATAATCAAAGTGAAAGTATTGTTTACATCTTGTGTTCTTGTTTAAGTATTAAATTCCGCATAATACTTAGATTCACAAAGTATACAACAAAGGTTTCTCTACGTGTTATACTTGATCTAATCTCGTATACACAAAGCTAATCGATCTAAGTTTGGGATCAACACCTTGATGATACTGTTCACATAAAGCCACCTCAAGGATATCTTCCTGGAGGCGACAACATGGTCTGTAGACTTAAAAAGTCTCTATATGGTCTTAAACAGGCACCCAAACTATGGAATGCCAAACTTACTTCTGTTCTTAATGAAAATGGTTTTTGGCAAAGTAAGTCCGACTATTCCCTTTATACCAAATCTCATGATGCTGTCTTTCTTGCATTACTTGTATATGTTGATGATATAATTATCACTGGTAACAACATTGTTGAAATTGAGAAGTTTAAAACATTTTTTAGAACTAAGTTCATGATCAAGGACTTGGGTAAATTGAAATACCTTTTGGGTATTGAAGTTATTGACACTGATTGTGACATTTGTTTGAACCAAATAAAGTATGTGTTGGACCTTCTTTCTGAGTATTGTATGCTTGCTTGTAAACCTGCTAAGACCCCTTTTGTCTCTAAACTTGCTATATCTAATGAACCCACTATTGATGATCCCTTTCTTGATAATATTGTTGATTATCAGAAGTTGATGGGTAAGCTTATCTACTTGACCAATACCAGACCTAACATATCTTATGTTGTTCATTGCTTAAGTCAATTTATGCACTCCTCTTTGAATTCTCATCTTAAGATGGCCTTCAAGATATTAAGATATCTCAAAGGTTCTCCAGGTTTGGGCATTCACATTAAGAATACATCTGGTATGTTTCTTAGTGCTTATTCTGATGCTGATTGGGCTAAGTGTGATGTGACTAGAAAATCTGTTACTAGTTATTGTGTGTTTGTTAATAATAATCTTGTATCTTGAAAGAGTAAAAAACAAAATACTCTCTCCAGATCTTCCACTGAACCAGAGTATAGAGCTCTTGCTTTAGTAACCAGTGAGGTTATTTGGATTCTTAAGGTTTTAAATGATTTGCATTGTGATAATCTTTTAGCTCTAACCTTGTACTGTGATGGTAACTCAACTATCAAAATAGCTGCAAATCCAGTCTTTCATGAAATAACTAAGCATTTAGATATTGAATTGCATTTTGTAAGGGAAAAAATCTTAAATGGGATAGTTAAAACATGTAAGGTGAACTCTGTTAACCAAACAACAGATATCCAAAGGACTGGATGCATTACAACATAATGTCCTTGTAAAAAAACTTGGGAAGTGTAACATGTATGAGGTATCTTATTAAGGGGGATGTTAAATTTAAAGGACCTAATCAGATACCAAAATGAACACTTAGGGACTTATTGTGTTTACTTTCATTGTTTCAGTTAGCCCTTGGACATTGGATGATACTAGATGCTAACTTGGAGGACTATTTTTGCCTACTGCTTGAAGTCACTCAAGCCCATGATACAAACATGAGCCCAGCCCATCAAGCTCACAACGGCTCACTTGTCTTAGTTATAACCTAGATGCTCCTTAATTTGTTGTTATCTTGGTTATTCATCTATGTGTTTTTCTAGGGTTTACTCTTTCTTTCAAACATGTAACCCAGATCGTGTTTTTGTTATTTAATTTTTGTAAAACTATTATCCATTAGATAATAGGGTCACACTAGTGTAGTTGTTGTGATCTTCTTTTATAGATTCAAAGTTTAATCTCTTTATTAATATAAGGTTTTGATTATGGGTTATTTATCTTGTTAATATTCATTTAATCATGATTTTCTTCACAAACGCAAACCTGCCCAAACACCCTCTTATTATTCACATGTGTTCGTCTGTGGTCCCGGAAAGTGCCCGAAGACCATGACACGTGTCACTCGCCGGAACCAGTACCGAGAAAGAATGCCGGAACACGAATCCACGTGGTGTGAACAGTACCATGATGTCAGCAATGATGTCATAATGTCCTAGGCCCCACCTAGGATACTGACGTATGCTCAAAGGAGAAAGAAACAGTGTCAAGTCCCAAGGAGTACACATACCCATTTTGGGAAACAAGACAAGGTATGAACTGTCACATCATAAGGTATCAACAGTATCCTGTATATAGCCCTCATTTATATCTTTGTACGGATTGAATATTCTGGCAACACACACTTAATACCACATACCATATTACATACCATTACTCATTCTCACACCGGAGCTTGGTCCTAGGATAACACCCGGGGCGAGTTAACGTGTGTTGCTTCTCGTGTGTAGGTGCTTCATCCATTCATAGCTTACGTGGAAGGTTTCTAGTCCCGTAGGCCCTACCAGAGGATTTTAGCATCAACATTTTGGCGCCATCCGTGGGACTCAAACTTCAAACTACCTTGAGTATATGATGGCGGGTCCTCAACAATCACTAGTCACCCCTACCGAGGCTTCGGGCTCGGGGGGCGATAACGAAAACCGTGAACCACTTAACAATGAAACCGAAGCCAACTTGGCTAGCCTTCAAGCCCTCATCTCCGAGTACAACTCACGGTTGGTCGGACACAATGTCACTCCCATCCGGCTATCATTCGAGGAGACCGAGCCAAGAAGGAACGTGGTCAAACTTGTGACAACGGAAGAGCCGGAAGAAGACCTGTCGAAGCCTAATAAGAAGGTATCCCGTTCACCCTTTACGAGGCGAATCATCTAGTACTCATCCCCGAAGCACATCTTACCTCCCCACCTCAAGTTATATGACGGAAGTACGGATCAGGAAAACCATGTTACGCGGTTCTCCGGAGCTTCCACACAAGGAGACTGGCCCATGCCAGTATGGTGCCGCATGTTCCAGCAGACGCTGGACGATGCCGCTCGAGGATGGTTCGACCGCTTACCCAATGGGAGTATAGATAATTGGGTGGATTTGAGAGATCAGTTTGTAAGAAGGTTTGCATTGAGGAGAAAATGCACCAAGGAGGCTATTGACGTGACCAAGATAGTGAGAAAGGCTCATGAAAGCCTTCCGGACTTTAAGGAGCGATGGACGGATGAGACCAGCTACATTGAAGGTGCTCCCGACGTAATGTTGATCTCGTCATTTGTGAGAAATTGCAAATGCCCCGAGTTGGCTCGGAGGTTCGTAGATAGAACACCCTAGACCATTGACGAGATGATGAAGAGAGTCGACGACTACGTCAAATCAGAAGAGGCATTCCAGACCACTGAGCTCCCTAGAGGGGAATATGCCGAGAGTGGAACCAAGCCTTTCAATAAATCCGAAAGGCGTGGAGGAGGGGAGTACAAGGGGCAAAGCTGTTACGGGTGAAGGTCCGACAAGGGAAGGAGCTATACCAGCCATACCCACAATACCCACCTCCCCGTCCATACGAAGCAAAGAAGCCTCTCCCCATATCGGCCATAGACTCTCTGTCTCGGAATCCAAAGGAAATACCAGCCTTCGAGACCCATCTCCGACTACCGCGTCCGGAACCCACCAAAGGAATGGTCAGAAGGGAGAACATGAATAAGCACTGCGACTACCACGGTCAAAAGGGACACTTGACTAATGATTGCTTCCAGCTGAGGAGACATTTAGAGGCAGCGTTGGAGGCAGGGAAGCTCAATACCTGGTCCGTGACCACGAACCTAAGGCTGGATACAGGGACAACCCCCTAAGGCTAAGGACGACTATAGGGCGGAAGGAAGACAATCAATATGGTGAGGTCATATAGGACCGGGGAAAAAAGGAAAGAACCTACTCCAGAAGACTGGGATTGGATGCAAGCCCCCATCAGCTTTCCCCCTCTACATGGGAACGACGCCTCCGATGAGCCGCTAATCATCGAAGCAGAGGCAGAAGGACACCTGATAAGACGTATGCTCGTGGACAACGACGCGTCATTCCAAATCATGTTCGAGAATTGTTTTAACCACTTGTGCCCTTCGATCAAGAAGAGACTGGAGCCATCACAGTCAAACTTGGTTGGTTTCTCAGGGGAAGAGTTGACGCCGCTAGGATAAATGGAACTAGCTGTCTCTTTCGGAACGGGAAAGTTAAGACGCACGGTCAACTTGAAGTTCACCATTGTGCAAGCCATGTCCCCCTACAATGTCATCCTAGGGCGCACCGACATTAGGGCATTAAGGGCGGTCCCGTCAACCGCCCATGCTATGTTCAAGTTTCCAACCCTGAAAGGGATTTCCACGCTGGTCCCCAGAGCATCCATTATAGTCGAATGTCGAATGCTGGAGGACAAACAAAAAACCAACCAAGGTAAAGCAAGCGAGGTGGTCGTGAAACATAAGGTCGAAGAAGTAAAGCCTCGGGGAAACAAAGCAGAGGTCCCACTCACGGAAGAAGTGTTAGTAAATCCGGATCATCCAGATCAACTATTGGTAATCGGGAAAAATTTCTCCGAGGAAGGGAGAGCGCGGTTAATTGATTTGCTCAGGCGAAGTCAAGATGTGTTTGCATGGACCCCAGCCGACATGATCGGGGTACCCTAAAGGCTGATCAAGCACTCGTTGAATGTCAACCATTCGATGACTCCGGTCGCACCGACGAGTCCTCGGTGAAGAAAAGAGCAGAGTGGTGGCCAAGGAGGTGGAGGAATGGGTCAAAGCAGGGATTATCCGTCCGGTGAGATACCCCCCCTGGATATCTAATCCGGTCCTAGTCAAGAAGGCGGACGGCAGCTGGCGAATGTGCATTGACTTCAAAAACCTTAACTCTACCTGCCCGAAGGACTACTATCCACTCCCAGAGATAGATTTTAAGATAGAATCGGTGATGGCTATAAGTATAAGTGCTTCCTAGATGCTTATAAAGGCTACCACCAAGTTCAGATGGACGAGGAAGACGAAGAAAAGACAACCTTTTATACAGACCAGGGAACCTATTGTTATACCAAGATACCCTTTGGGCTCAAAAATGTTGGGCCACCTATCGAATGCTGGTGGACGCGACTTTTAAGGAACAAATAGGCCGAAACTTGGAAGCTTATTTGGATGACATGGTTATCAAGAGTTCCTCCGGGACAATCCTCCTTGTTGACATTGCCGAAACCTTCAACAACCTTCGGAAAATTAACATGAAACTCAATCCCAAAAAGTGTTCCTTCGGGGTAGAAGAAGGAAATTTCTTAGGCTACATAGTCACCTCGAAAGGAATAAGGGCAAACCCCAAGAAAACGAAGGCCATAATGGACATGAGGTCCCCCAGGACCCTGAAGGAGATGCAGTCGCTAAGTGGCAAGCTAGCAGCGTTAAACCGCTTTGTCTCCAAATCTACTGAACATTCCCTTCCTTTCTTTGAAACTTTGAAAAACATCACCAAGGAGAACCGGGATGAGTATAAATGGACTACCGAAGCTGAAGCCGCCTTCCAAGAGATGAAGAAGGTAGTCATGGATTTACCACTCCTAACCACACCCGTCAAGGGAGAAATGCTGTATGTATATTTGGCTATGGCCAAAGACGCTGTCAGCGGGGTACTCATGGCGGAAAGAAAGCAAGGGCAGGCTCTCATCCGCTACGTTAGCCGAGTGCTACATGACGCAGAGCGAAGGTACGCTCCACTGGAAAAGCTAGTCCTATGTCTGCTCCACTTGTCAAGAAGACTAAGGAGATACTTCGAAGCCCATCCAATTAAAGTGATCACTGACTAACCGATCAAACAAGTGTTGTAAAAGGACGAAGCATCAGGAAAGTTCGCCAAATATGCTATTGAATCGGGAGCATATGCAATCAATTATGTATCCCGAAACGTGATAAAAGGTCAAGTATTAGCAGATTTCTTGGCAGAGACACCATCTGGGGAGAAGCTAATTTGTACCATGAAGGTATCCGACCCCAAGGAAGCAGAACGGACGTTGTTCACAAACGGGGTCGCAAGCTCGAAGGGGTCCGGAGCGGGTCTGGTGCTAATAGATCCTTCCGGCACAGAATACACTTATGCTCTCCATTTGGATTTCGAAACTTCGAACAATGAAGCTGAATACGAGGCCTTGTTGGGCGGGTTAAAGTTGGCCGAAAAAATGGGAGCCCAAACCCTTCAATCAAAAGTAGACTCGAAGCTAGTCGCATGCCAGATAAGTGGTGAATTCGTCGCTTGTAATGAACGGATGAAGAAGTACCTCGCCGAGGCGATGGAGCAGGTAGCCAAGTTTAACAACTTTGCAATCCAGCACATCCCGAGGAACAAAAACCAGAAAGCGGATATTCTAAGCAAGCTAGCTTTGGTCGCCTTCAACCATCTTACCAAAGAAGTCCTAGTGGAAGTATTGGCATCGCGGTCGATTGAAAGGGAAGAGGTAAATGATGTGGTGGAGGAAGAAGAGACAACTGGATGACCTCAATTCTCAAATGCTTGCAGGTGGGTGTATGGCCCACTAACCCGGATGAGGCTAGAAAGCTCCGCATGAAAATACCGCAGTTCGTCATCGATGTCGGAGTGTTGTTTAAGAAGTCATATCTCTCGCCCATGTTGCGGTGTGTAGGGCCCCTACAGGAAAACTACATCATCCGAGAGGTTCACGAAGGAGGATGCAGAATGCATCCCAGATACAGGTCGGTAGTGGCGAAAATAATGAGGCAAGGGTATTATTGGCCAACGATGTACCAAGACACATACGAGGTGGTAGTGAAGTGCGATTCTTGTCAAATCCATGCCTCGGTCCCTAAGCTGCCAAAGACCCTCATGACCTCGATCATGTCTCCGTGGCCCTTCTACCAATGGGGCCTAGACATCCTGGGTCCGCTTCCAGAAGCGCCAAGAAAGGTCAAATTCATCATAGTGGCCATAGACTACTTCCCCAAGTGGATGGAAGCCAAACCACTAGCAAAGGTCCGGGGAAAGGACGTGAAGAAATTTGTTTGGGAAAACATAGTATGTAGGTTCGGTGTGCCGGGCATCATTGTTACGGACAACGAAACGCAGCTGGTGAATGATCCATTCAAGGGATGGTGCGTTAAGTGGCAAATCAAACAAATCAACACCGCTGTAGCACACCCACAGGCCAACAGGCTCGTCGAAAGAGCGAACAAGTCCCTCATGCACGGACTTAAAGCCCGCTTGGGAAGGGAGATGACCGGATGGGTGGACGAACTACCCAGCGTCCTATGGGCTCACCAAACCATGATGAAAACCAGCAATGGGGAAACCCCGTTTAGTCTGACTTACGGAAGTGAGGCAGTCATCCCGACCGAAATAGGAATGAGGACCTTCCGAACCCTCATGTTCAATGAAGAGACAAACGAGGAAGAGCTTCGGCTAAACCTAGACCTCGTCCAGGAGCGAAGGGAAATGGCAGCCATCATAAAAGCCAAGTATAAGAAGAAGATGGAACAATATTAGAACAAAAGGGTTAGGCACATGGCATTCAAAGTCGGGGATTTTGTCTACCGAAAAAACGAAGCAAGCCGAGTGATAAAACCGGGCAAGCTAACTACGAACTGGGAAGGTCCATACCGGGTCACCGAAGCATTTCAGAATGGCTCCTACAAGCTAGAAACTATGGAGGGAAAAGAAATCCCAAGGAAGTGGCATGCTATGAATTTAAGAAATTGTTTTATGTAACCAAAAATGATTATTTATGATATAATATATCCTACCCGGTAATGGGAAGGAAATTTTACGAAGCAAGTACCTAACAAGCGTAACAATGATAGAACAACAGTGAGAACAAACACCAAATCCCCCCGATGAGTCTGATCAACTCGAAGGAAGAGGACCGCTTGTAAAGGCCGAGAACCTCATCGAGCGACCCTATTGGTTGTAAAGGTTAAGAGCCTCATCAACCGTGGTAAGGGTTAAGAGCCTCATCCATCGAAGCGTAAGACCACTTGTAAAGGTTAAGAGCCTCATCGAGTGGCGGCCCTATTGGTTGTAAAGGTTAAAAGCCTCATCAACCATGGTAAAGGTTAAGAGCCTCATCCAGCGAAGCGTAAGACCGCTTGTAAAGGTTAAGAGCCTCATCGAGTGGCGGCCCTATTAGTTGTAAAGGTTAAGAGCCTCATCAACCGTGGTAAAGGTTAAGAGCCTCATCCACCGAAGCGTAAGACCGCTTGTAAAGGTTAAGAGCCTCATCGAGCGGCGACCCTATTGGTTGTAAAGGCTAAGAGCCTCATCAACCGTGGTAAAGGCTAAAAGCCTAATCCACCTAAGCGCAGTACCACTCGTAAAGATTAGGAACCTTATTGAGCGGCGATCCACTTATAATTTTAAAGGACACGAGCACTCTGTATCACTTGCTATAGGGTCTCACGCTGATGGTGAATGCCAAATCTGTCATGATGACATGATAATGGATTTAACCGTTAAGTGTCTGAAATGCAAGCTCGCAATGCATTACCAATGTTGTAAAAGATTGTAATGTGTTTTCTTATGGTAATGAGATGAATGCAGTGACAAATGTATGTGAACCATAGTTGAATGTTTTGTACTGTAATTTGTTTTAGCAATTAGCAGTATCTGATGTACATGTAATTGTCGTCTGTCATTCTTTACATATTTTAGGAGGGCCTTGATATGTCCGAGTGCCCCGCTACAGAAAGGATCCCACACTACTCTGCGCCGCATCCTGCAGGCAAAATGGAAAACATCAAAGAAGCTAATGACAAAGTGGCCTTCATTGCCCGTTTACATGTCAATCGCTTACCGGCTAAAAATTTAACATGCTAGTTTTAGTAATCGACTAATCTCAAATGAACTCACATTGTCATACCATTCTAATGGCATATATTGAAACTCAAACCGAGAGTTCGTTTGAAATATGTTAAATTGATTCATGCAAATTTGCTAATATGATCTATTTTTTAGCACCGTAAATGATTTCTTTAAATTTATACACAAAAGATATGAATTGACAGAAACTTTTTCGTTCGGGTGTTTTTGACATTAGTTATTGTCTATCTCATAAGGAATAGGTCTAAGTTTTAACAACTCTTCTAGCTCAGTAGAACCGAAATAGACAAGAGTTGACTCAAACTTTTAACTTTTTATCTACAAAATCTCTCCAATAATGAACTTACGGGTTTTTTGAAAATGAAAATCATCTAAGCTAAGCTCATTTTGATAGATTTCTTTAAACGTATAACATTCTTAAATAATGCAATAACCTTTAATTCAAATTATTTAACACCACAAAAGATTAAACGGCTGAAAATTAAACCAGTATTTAATTTGTCATATAGTGTAACAAAAAGATTTGCATAAGTTTCCAAAGAAAATATCTTTATGTCAATTTCATCAATTATACAAAATTAATTTCGAAGTTCTTTTCATGTTCTATTATTATTATATGTCTACTTGCCTTTGTTTTATTATATGCTACAGAAATTAAGATTTTGTTTAGATATCATACTTCTTCTTGATGTGTTAAGGATGGCACGTCTGAAATTACCAAGATACTCGTGACACGTTGTTGATGCTAAAATTCTCCAGTAGGGTCTACGGGACTAGAAACCTTCAACGTAAGATATGAATGGATGAAGCACCTACACACGAGAAGCAACACACGTTAACTCGCCCCGGGTGTTATCCCAGGACCAAGCTCCGGTGTGAGAATAAGTAATGGTACGTAATATGGTATGTGGTATTAAGTGTGTGTTGTCAGAATATTCAATATGTACAAAGATATAAATGAGGACTATATATAGGGTACTGTTGATACCTTATGATGTGACAGTTCATACCTTGTCTTGTTTCCCAAAATGGGTCTGTGTACTCCTTGGGACCTGACACTGTTTCTTTCTCCTTTGAGCATACGCCAGTATCCTAGGTGGGGCCTAGGACATTATGACATCATTGCTGACATCATGGTACTGTTCACACCACGTGGATTCGTGTTCCGGCATTCTTTCCCGGTACTGGTTCCGGCGAGTGACACGTGTCATGGTCTCCGGGCACTTTCCGGGACCACACACGAACATGTCCCCCCAAAATAATGTTATCCGCAGGATGACGTTATACTTACCTGGGTTTTAATAGGCTTTGGGATGTCATGGGCTTGAGCCTAAGATGGGCTTGTCGTTTTGTAAGGGCGACTTTATGGTAAGCCACGTGGAGCGCACTCACTAGCCCAAAACGCCCCTGCGCTTGCCACGTGTGTTCCCCATTAATGCCCCCTCACACTTTTCCAGGATTCCTCTATATATACTTCACTTTTTCACATTTCTCCAATTCACTTTTCACTCACAAACTTTTACTGTGTGCTTTTCCTGCGGTCTCCCTCCTTCTTTTCTCTCAGGTAGGTTTTTTCTTCCGGTTGATCTTTTGTTTCCGTCCTTCTTGCATCTCGACATGTCTGACGTCGAGTCAGACGGTGTTGCATCCAGCTTCGGCTTGACGGATCCGAAGTGCGACATACACATCCGATATTCCGAGATGACTAACGAGGAGTTAGGTCTTGCGATCGATAAATATCGGATACCGAGGGAGTATCGACCTCAACTCCCGGATCCGAATATGACCATGGATTTATTGCGACGAGATAGGCACATAGGTATATACTTGGATTTTTTGGAACATGGTGGGCTTCGGATCCCATTCTCTTCTTTCTTCTCGGCCGTGATTAAAAACTTCCGAGTGCATATTTCCCAACTAGTTCCCATACGTGTGAACCGGGTCGTCATGTTTGAGATCCGGTGTAGGAGTCTGAACATAGATTGTATAGTTGATTTGTTTCGGGTGTTCTATAAGTTGGGCAAGCAGGGACATTGGTTTTCTTTCGTAAGCAAGGTGCACAAAAAATCGTTGAAGTTCTGTATAGAGACAACATCCAGCTTGAAGGAGTGGAAAAAGAAATTCTTCTTGATTGACCGCAGAGTGATTCCGGATGCTATGCCTTGGAGGGATCGTGATACATGTGTTTCGGATCCGTTTCCCCGTGTGTATAACCAGGCAAATGCAGATTTGTTGGCCGCAACTTTAATTCCATTGAGGCCGCCGCACAAAGGCTTATTGTACTTGAGTGGCTTGTTTAGACCGCTGTCTCGTCTTGAATGTCGACGTGCCCTTCGAGATGCAAGAGGAGATGGTAATTATTTTATTCATCAAGTCCTTTTATGTTTCGCTAACCGGATTTCCTTAATTGTTCTCTTCTCTTCCCCCTTTCTTGTTTTCAGAGTATACTATGGAGCAGTTTTTGCACTTGCCTCGATGGACCGGCACCAAAGTGACTGTTGAAGAAGAGCTTCCCGAGAATCAACGGACAATTGACCGCACTGCACAACCTTTGAACACCGGTGAGGCCATCCCCGCTCTTACCGCGGCACAAGAAGCTGTTCAACATGCGGATCCCCGGATTAAAGCCGCACATGAGCGCCGAGAGGCTGCCACTCTTGAGAAGAATCCTGCTGAACAGAATCAAGATGTTTCGGAGGAGCCAAAAGGCAAGAAGAGGAAAGGTGAGGGGACCTCCACCGGGACGAAGAAAAAACATGCTTGTAAGACTGGGCCCTCCGGGTTAGGATCCTCATCAAATCAGACAATTTCTCCACATCCGGTTAACGTTGCTAAGCCGTCAGACTAAGGCAACCCCGCTGTGATAGCTCAGAGTATTTCTTCTGACACGCATTAAGAGGCTAATGGAGGGGACCAGCAGTCGGAGCAACCTCCCCCTTCTCCGAGGGACAACCGTGGAAAAAAGCCTGCACCTGGTGAGTCTTTCCTTTCTTTTGCTTTCTTTTTGCACATATTTCTTTTACGCTAACTTTATCCTGATCCTCTTTCTAGACGCAGACTAGGATATGATTGTCGAGGAAGAAAGAGAGGAGGATGACAACGATGAGAGTTTGACAGCCTTTGTTCCGCCTTGGAGGCTCCAAAACAATGTTTTGATTGACAGCCACTTTGCTGCTAAGGAGTTGTTGGTGCACATAAGCACTCCGTCCGAACAGAGAGCTTTGGCTGCCCTCTCCAACCATGAGCTTATTCGTCAAGGATACCATGCCTTAGCTCGTACCGCCCTTAACCAAACTGAGATAATCCAGAGGTTTGAGTTGCTTAATCATGATCACCGGCGATTATGATTAAAAGTGAATAGACTAAGAGCATAAGCATAGGCTGAAACAATAGTGCTAAATCATAGTATAGAATCTGTACTTGTCTGAAAGGATGTGGCACTCTTAGATTGGTACTCTACATGAGACTTTTATGAATGAATATGATGGTTCATTGGTAACAGAAGTAACACCGTGATCGTATTCGATTAAATAAAAATTTCTTTTCACATTTAGCTTTCAAATTAAGAGTAGCAGTTTATGAATGAATATGATGGTTCATTGGTAACAGAGTAGGAGCTTGCTGAAGAAGAAAAGACTGGCGATTGAAGATAGCCTAAAGATTTCAGATTTAGCTTTCAAATTCAGAGTAGCAGTTTATACATTCATATTGTCGGGTAATTGTTGAAGAAGAAAGATCCTAAAGATTTCAGATTTAGCTTTCAAATTCAGAGTAGCAGTTTATACATTCATATTGTCGGGTAATTGTTGAAGAAGAAAGATCCTAAAGATTTCAGATTTAGCTTTCAAATTCAGAGTAGCAGTTTATACATTCATATTGTCGGGTAATTGTTGAAGAAGAAAGATCCTAAAGATTTCAGATTTAGCTTTCAAATTCAGATTATTTTGTCTTCACATTATTTTGTATTCAGATTTAGCTTTCAAATTCAGTACCTAAAGATTTCAGTTTTAAAATTTTTAGTATGTAATCTGAGTATGGAATTTCTGATTTAGTAGATATTAGTATCATGTAATTTTATTTTTTAAAAATGTAAAATTATCAAAAAGTTGACACTTTAAAGTGTCTACTTTTAAGGTGACTTCTAAAAGTGTCCACTTTCCATCCAAATTCTGGACGCTTTTATGTGTCTTAGAATCACATTTCTGCACGATTTTTATGTCCAGCATTTTGGTGACGTCAAGATTGTGGACGCTAGGCATAGTGTCCACTTTTAAAATTAACACACATAAAAGCGTGCATTTATGCTAAAATAAGTGTGCAAATGTTCAGGATTTGTTGTAGTGTCATTTTTCTTTCCCAATAACGGATCCAGATTATACTATAAACTTGAATTGTTTTGTTGTATTTTTCATCTTGGTATGGATTTGATAACTGTGTTTTTCTATAGTCTTTGAACTCTATATTATCATATACTTTTAGAAAATAACTGGTAAAGTATAATTCATCAAAACAGAAAAGAAAGGTCTTAGGACACTTGCATTATTAATGGAGTCATATGTGAAACTACTCGTAATACATATTCTACTTAGAAAATAAGGCAATCAAAATTATTCTTGAGTGGATACTATTTGTAAAAGTAAAGAAAAATATATATTAAAAATAAACGCTATCTTAGCCTTGGGTATATGATTTAACTTGCTAAGGTTTTGATATATATGAGCCCGTAATTGATTGATTTTGTTTCTTTAACTTACTCGGAATTTTAGGTAACAACGATGATTTTTTTTATAGTTAATACGGAGTAATAAATTTTTAGTTCATTACATTACCATCTATATATATTTGAAACAAACACTTGATGCATGTGAATATGTGATGGTTGCAATTTTATATTAATCTCATATTCTGATTGATAAGAATCATTATTGATGAGGGTTGCACATATTATAATAAGATCATATTATCATAATTTTTTTTTTATAATTTGTCAAAAGAAAATAAAATAAATATATATGCATATTTTGAATAAAGAAACAGATAAACACATACGTAAGAATGCTTTATTAGTACATATGCGTTTTATTATTTGACAATACTAGATGTTAAATATGAATATTAAACTCTGTGCAAAAGATATAAAGGAGTGAATCGGAGAAATGTGAACTCTTCATATTATTCGATTTTTATATATCGAAAAGTGCAAATAAAGTACATGTGGCCATAAAATATAAGTTTATGAGCCAAGATTGTTGTATTAATTGGTATGACCGGTTCGACCATCCGGAGTCTATGATGATGCGAAATATTTAAAAAACATTGAGTTCTTCAAAGATGATTTTGATTATTTTTTTATTGTTCTCATTAGACGTTTATTACTTATTATCACTAAATACAAATAAGGACTCATTCCTTGAAATCTTGGAAAAGATAAAAAAGGCATGTATGTGGCCTATACATTTGCCCATGTGGATCATTTTGAGTTATAAAAGCGATGCATCGTCAAAATGATCATCAAATACGCAACTTCAAGTTGGCGTGATTAGTGGCTCGATGTGAGCATGATTTCCAAATATGATTATTGAAAATAGTGGTGAATGCTTACAAGTTTGGGCGATTATTGAGATACGTGTTGAACTTTATATAGCCCATGTTCATACGCGAACTTCTTTTGTTGAAACGTTTATAAAACGTCTTCAATTGATTGCAAAGCCTATAATTATGAGAACAAGAGTTTTGATTTATGAGGCAATTTATTACATATGAACATATTTATTCGCATCTTGCCAACAATAATGAATCCTCCTGTTATAATAGTTTTTGGTCACAAACCATGTCGTTCCCATAAGAGATATTGGAATGTGCAATATATATCATAGTAAGTCCACCACGACGCACATAATGGGATGTTAAGAATGATAATTCATTCAGGGGAGAATGCGCAGCGAGAAATATGGAATGAATTATGATAATGAAAATTTAATCCTCACAAGTAATGAATATGAACATAAAGTTCATGGGCAATTTATATTCCAGATCTAGTAATTGCCAGAAAAGGTTAGTGACCTAAATAAAGTGTCTAGATCATAAACGCTGCTAGTGCTCCAATTAAAATGAGTGTCCCTAACAATAAAACCAATGATTGGTAGTAAGTCTATGGCACAGCTACAACGTGATAGACAATTCGATTCCAATGAAAATCCTCGATTGAAGATATGATATGGAGCAAAAAAATTAAGATGATCGAATAGAGGTAATAAAGACCCCATGATAGTCTCCTAAAGAGACACTAGACATGAAGGTAATTGAGAAAACCCCGGGTACATAAAGTATTATGAGATCTCAATAAGTGATAGAATGCATTGTCTAGTAAAGTGTGGAATCGAAATTAAATGAATCGACGTCGATTGATATATATACATATATATATATATATATATATATATATATATATATATATATATATATATATATATATATATATATATATATATATATATATATATATATATATATATATATATATATATATATATATATATATATATATATATATATATATATATATATGATAAAGTGCATGATAATGATAATAAATTATATAGCGCTAAAGTAAATGTGAGGATCATGGATACATGAATGGCCAAAATATAATGACGCGAGAAAGCAATGAATAATTGAAGTCTCTTGTGATGAGACATATGATTGAGGCTTATAGTCTATTTATACACCCTATTGGATATGCAGCGGTCTTTATGAGAAACGAAATTGAAATATACATAAGTTCCAAATGATGGCACACATATATTTTCTCAAAGACTTGAAAATGATCATGTAGATACATGTTCACATGTGGTGGATCCAATAAATATTGTAATAGTCTGGCAATACGATAAATAAGTGATACGCGTCTAAAAGATATATGATATGATTAGAGCTCATGTGATGGTTATTGCATATAAAATGCATGGAGCATGCTAGTGGTTTTAATGCTTAAGAAAGTTCTCCAGAACACTACTTGATTGTACTAAATTAATCATGTTTTTGGCATATATGTTATAATCGCCTTAGTGTGTAGAATTGTGCCAAATAAAGAATTATAATTATAAAGGCGATTAGATGCATAGAAAATTGAATTTGAAACAAAAGACAAAGTTTGTCTTAGCTCTGAAATTAAACATCTTAAGGATGAAATATGTGTACATCATGAAAGCTAAAGACAAAGTTATATCCTTATATGGATAATGACTCTCATGTTTATGAGGTCACATGATATTGGAAAGAACTCCTTGATTTATAGTAATGATGATCACAATATCGATTTAGATATGTCATACTAGAAAGTGTATGAACAATTAACTTTTTGCAAATGGTAATACTTGGTATTAAGACACTTCATGTGCATTTCATTGTTTCAATGAGCTTAAGTGATGTGATCATCAGGGGAAGACAAGATACGTGTTGCACTCTTTTTCTCTTGACCAAGGTTTTGTCCCTGCAGGGTTTTTCGGCAAGGTTTATAATGAGGCAACATCCTTGAGCGTATAAAGGAGTAATGTTTAGTTTTTCCTTGATCATGATTTTGTCCCCACGGGGTTTTCCAGCAAGGTTTTAATAAGAAAACGACTTTGGTCGTATAAAGAAATGATGTATTTTTTTTTCCTTCACTAGATTTTTGTCCCACTGGGTTTTATCTAGTAAGGTTTTTAACGAGGCATACTGTTCAAATAGATAAATATGGAATTGATGTCCATCAATGGCGATAAGACAAGACATTTTGTTTAAGCGGTTATTTGGCGGATCTATTTACCAAGATACTGTCTACGTCAACACTATGAAGTTAATGTACAACAATAGAACGCGTCAACTGAAAGATCTCAAGTGATTTAGTCATCAGAGGGAGATAATCACGCTACACTCTTTTTGTCCTTGGTCATGGTTTCGTCCCACTGGGTATTCCTGACAAGGTTTTTAACGAGGTAGTATTTTCAAAAGCGTATTGTTAATGTGGACATCCAAGAGGGAGTGTTATAAATAATATTAATGTGGATGTCCTATAAGGCCCATGGCCCAATTAGCCATTAGGGTTTTACCCTAATAGTATCTTATAAATACATATTGTATTCTCCTTAATCAATAATCAATGTATAATTCTCCTCTCTACTTCTTATTTGTTCTTACTCTTTGCATTGATTCACAACAATTATATTATTTCTCAATCATTTCATTTTACTTGATATGTATATTTTTGGAATTTCGACTATTTAAAGCTAGAGATTCTTACTTGTGTCTCTAAGGCAAGAATATGTATTCGGTCTTTTTGTCCTTAAATCAACGTATATCAACATTTAGTATTTTTAACTTTTGTTTTTACTTTATTTTGCTTTTTCCTTTACATAAAGAAAAGAAACAATAAGATATACTAGAAAGTAATAAAAGAATATAATAACAAAATGGTTGTTTTTAGTCACTTAGATAACTAGAAATTTATGGAATAGAAAACTAATAATTTAAAACTAGCCAGACACCCGAGTATTACAGCTAGAGGTGACAAATCTTGCCTATTTTGATACACATGGGCACTTTTTGCCCATTTTCAAGAAAAGATGGGGCACTTTTTGCGCATTCTTTATAATGAATGGGCTAAACGGGCGCATATGTAAGAAACTAAATGGGCTTAACGGGCGCACTTGTAAAATACAAATTAGTATACTCGACAAATATTTTTTTATTAAATTTTTTATCCCGGCTTTCAAACAAGTATTTTATTTTTTATTTGTAAATTTTTATATGTTTTTTTTCCTTTTTTAGCTTACGTCCGTTTAGCCCGTCCATTTTGCCCGCCCGTTTCACCCGTGCCCGTTTAGCCCACACCCATTTAGCCCGTTGCCCGTTTAGCCCGCCGCCCGTGCCCGCCCGCCCGCCCATTTTGCCACCTCTAATTACAGCGGCGGTGCAATTTAATTTATTTAAAATCATATATTATTTTAAAAAATTACGTATCTTACAAAAAAACACATTGTAAATAAAATAAAAAGAACAATCAACTATCAACTCTTGGTTATCGAGATAATCTGGAGAAGTATCTTTAAAAAGGCCTCAAGTTCGAGTCTTATTATCACTACAAGAAAAAAGGGCTTCAATGACGAGTGGAAATTCGTCATTAATAGAGGAAAAATCGTCACTAAACCAACTTAATGACGAAATTCAACGTCGTCACTTGTCGTCACTATACCTCCGTCACAAATAAAAAAGTGACGAAATTGAAATTGACATAAAATTGGTGACGAACTAAATTCGTCACTTAAGGCAGGGTGACGACCCATTTCTTTACTTGATTTCGTCACTAAATTGGCTAAAATCGTCACTATTTGATAAAAATAGTGACGAAAAAAAGGCGTCATTATGTGGGTGAACCTAACTGGGCATGAACGTTTGATAGTGACGAAATATGTCGTCACTTAAAAGGGTATCACTAATTAAGAGTATGCGAATGCGACTATTAAATGTTGCCGGTGATTCCTCTCACAATCTTTTACTACAACAAATATACAGAATATACTAAAACTTTGTAATAACAATAGACATTTCCATTATTATAGTGTCAAAAGTATTTCATAATTGATACAAGCACGATACTATTGTACAACTATATAATCACTACAAACATATAACGATATGAAATATACAAAAAAGAAAAAGAAAAAAAAATAGCCAACAGATGTTTGCGCTGACTGTCACTTGATATCTGTACCTGGTATCTAAACAGATCCTTTTCAACATTCTTTACGACCCCAACCATCTAAACTGCAATAAACAAGTTTTCCTGAGATTTAACACCATACTCAACAGCCTAAATCTGAATAGTGTACATTTTATAATCCAGAATTTGATTAGCGGACGGAATGAAGAGTTGTTCATATTGAATGTCAAAGGAGGATGGGAAATAGAGGTGGCCTTTTTGAGCCATTTATGGGGTAAGCGGGTCGTTTTGGGTTACTGTGGCTTTAGCAGGACAACTGGGTTAAAGATCACAATAAAATAAAAATCTGAAGTGATGCTGGTCGTCCGATTTTATGACCTCCATCTAGAATCGTTTTCAGGAGCAATGGAATTACATGTTTCTTGTGTTTTAAGCATCATAATAAAATAAAAATATAAAGTGATGCTGCTCGTCCGATTTTACCACCTCCAACTAGAATCGTTTTCAGAAGCAAATGGTATTATCTGTTTCTTGCGTTTTCCATTTACCGTTACAGATCTTGATTGCATTGGTGTCTCAAGGGATTTCTTAATGTAGACAATGACTTACAGCCTACACCATATATATTGAAGTATGAGCATAGGTACGAACACTATAATATCATTTTTTTAGATACACAGCTACAAATAGATACTGCCATTTTGGAATAATCATGAGGGCACTCATACTTTTGAAAAGTGTGCCTAATTCGTACACCAGTAAATTATTGACAAACAAGTCTAGTCATCAAATTAGTCTTTATCGTTTCTCCTAGTGACATTTACTCTAATAGTTATGAGCTGTCATTACCATATCGGGGATATCTGGATTGAGTTGATCAGTATATGTCTTCAGAACTTCCTTCGCTAGTTGTGTACAAACAGGTGAAGCAATCTGCAAGAGGATCAACACTTCATTATAGCATGTAATTAGGGATGAATGAAGAATCTATTTTGGTCAAATTCAGCAAAATTATAATCACCTCCTTATTGCTTTTTCCGTTCATAACTACAAGATTTACAAGCTCACGCTGGAGATCCTTAATTTCCTTTATGATCAGCCATAATTTTGTCCATCTTGGATACAACAGCAGATGAACTAGAGCTTAAAAACAGAAGTAAATGTAAACTCATACGACCTTAAAAATAATCCACTAAACAAATTTGATTTCGTTTCAGTGCTCTAGTTACAACAGATGACTAACGATCATATTTTGCTAAACCAGAAGTGCAAGTAGAACAAGTCTAAATTTAAAAAAGATAAGTAGTTCTTACTCGGAAACAGTTAAAAACGGTTTAAATAGTCTAACAATTAGTCCCTCCAGAGGCAGGTTACATCATCACCACAAATCTATCACTGCTAAATGCACCGAGAACCTTGACCATTTTAGTATGGAATCCATCAGATGAAGAAGATACTTTCTCGAACGCCATCACTACCAGTTCAAAAAACTCCTGATCACCAACGACAAAGGAAAAATCAATTACTTACATTACATTTAAAAAATTCTAGTTGTCATCGTAAGGTGGATCGAGTACCATAATTCTCATGATCTCACAGATGCAACATGCAACAGAGACTTTCACACTGATATTAGAATGTCTCAAAAAGTCTTTAACAATCAATGCCTTAATCACAGGATGAAATGGTTTAATCATCGATATGGATGTTGATATTGGTTACCCGGATAGAATAAGCGCAATGTGTCTTCACAGCTGCTTGCAGTGTTTCAAGGACAAGATGCATCGTCTCATCAGATGTCTGCAATGTACAACACAGTTAGAAATATAAGTAATTTATCTGTCATTACTCAATACTGATAGAAATGAAAAAAAAATATGAAGAGTAGATAATTTCAGAAAAAGCATTTAAGCGGTAGCCTTATTACGAATCAAAAAATTTAATATGAACCTATATAACATGGTGAATCAAACATTCGTGGTCACTAATTAGTTCCTCATTGTTATTAGCTCTGTATTTATAAAATAAAACCTATATGAAGATTCTCGCGCCATAGAAATGCCAGCAAGAAGCTTAGAAGCAGAGCTTAAAGGAAGCTCACCTGTATCCTTAGGGATGCTGGTTACATGCTTGAGAGTATCCTCGGGTTTTAGGCCACAATGAATATCATGAATGCCCACTGCCTTGGCAACCTTGCATTCACAAAGCTCATGCTTACCTGTTAACATCATTACGTGGAGCTTTGCTTGTTCTTTTCATTTCAGGATGACATCCTTTGTCCCAACTCTAGGCTTATCCTCGAAGTAAAAAAGAGTCACCTGCACATATGAAATGCAAGACAACAATAATGTATCCTCTAACGAACATCAGAAGGAAAACGATCAAATTATACGTGTTCTAAACATTAAATATCTCACTAACTACTAAAGCACATCATATATCACTATACATCGTAAATTTTTCAAAGCACATTACACGTCTCATTATTTTACTTGTTGTATGCTAATAATCGTTCAATACTCACAACAGCTAAAACTGCGATTATCACAAACGATCATAGATCCTAAACATCATATAGATTTATAAATATCAGTAACTTATAAAATAAATGTACATTCCATTATATGTGTAATCGCCAAATCGGTTGTGAACTCACTAGTACAGTCATACATACGAATGTCATATACGAGACATAATCACCCTGGGCAACCTAAAGCACATTTATAACAAATCTAACTCTAATCTGACTGTTAAAAACTAATGATATTACAACATCAAATGATAAAATTACATTAATCGCAACAAATATCTTCGTAAACCTCATCAAATTCAAGCCAACTGACTTTCTAACTCAAAATTAGCAATCAACTTGGCAAAGACAAACTAAAATTGATGACGTAATCGTGGTTTTCGCCCTAAAACTCGTTCAAATTAGATCAGAATCAATCTACGTTCATATAATCTCAATTATAAGCCAATTAACTCAAATAATAAGTAAATTAACAAGCAAATAAGCATGTCAAACACGAACATATACAAATTAATCAACTAATTTACAGCAATTACAAATTAATTGGTAATAATTAGGTAAAATTAATTCGTAATAATTAGGGATTCGAGACAAGATATAACCTCTGAAAAATTAAGGCAAATTTGTGAAAGATGAGAATCATCAGAAATTATACTAATAATTTTGGGAAATGATTTTCGATTTCCGATTTTCGATTTTCGATGTGTGTTTGTGAGTGAAATGGGATCGTAAATCAGTACTAATAAGTAAAGACAAAAGTTCCATAAGGAACTTGCATCCAAAAAAGAAAAAAGGAAGCAATCTCCATTATCCATTTAAATCACATCTAATGATGTATACTAATCTTTTTAAATTTAATTAAAAAACACACTTTTATCCTATTTCTTAAAAATTAAATATCTCTCAAACCGTTAATCGTTATGAAAAAATAATTATACCGTCACGACGGGAATTAAATTATCTTTCTACAGATATGCACTTCTATATACTTTCGGCGAACTTTTTTTAAAAAATTTCGTAAAAAAAATCACATGTGATTCTCGAAAAATTACACGTGATTCTCGAAAACTCATGTTTGATTTATTATTTTAAAAATCACATTTGAATTTATAACGTCACATGCGATCTGTGAAAATCACGTGTATTTTTTTTACGAGAATTTCAACATTATAATATCGTTAAAAGTATATGAAAATAATCGTCTATTAAATGACAAAAATATTTCCGTTATTACTTTAAAATCACATGTGATTTATGTGAATTACATTAAAATGTTTGAATCATATGTAATTCTGTCAATATGTTAAAATGTTTGTTGCCATTAATATAAAATATGTTTATTTTACCGGGGTGGAGTCCCCTTTACCAAAAAAAAATATATTCAAAACAAAGTGCCTTCTAAATTACATGTGATTCGGTGATAATTACATGTGATTTTTCTTGCATTACATGTGATTCAAGCATTCCGAAACGTAACTTTTTCTAACAAACTAACATTAGATGAATCACATGTGATTTTTTTAATCATGTATTATCTATTTTCATTTATGTAAAATATATAAAACAAATTGGCTTCCAAATTACATGTGATTTTGTTTGAATCACATGTAATTCTGCTTGAATTGCATGTGATTCGGTGATAATTACATATGATTTTGCTTGCATTATATGTAATTCAAGCATTCTGAAACCTTAACTTTTTCTAACAAACCCACTTTAAATGAATCATATATGATTTTTTTAATTATGTATTATCTGTTTTCATTTATGTAAAATATATAAAACAAATTGGCTTCTAAATTACATGTGATTTTGTTTGAATCACATGTAATTCTGCTTGAATTGCATGTGATTATTTGATAATCACATATGATTTTGCTTGCATTACATGTGTTTCAAGCAAAACCTTAACTTCTTCTAACAAACCCACTTTAGATAATCACATGTGATTTTTTTAATCACATGTAATCTTGTTAACATATTAAATTGTCTGCTTGAATTACATGTAATTCGACGATTAATTACATGTAATTTTGTATTGAATCACATGTAATTCGATGATAATTACATGTGATTTTGCTTGCAATACATGTGATTCAAACATTTCGAAACCTTAACTTTTTCTAACAAACCCACTTTAGATGAATCACATGTGATTTTGTTTGAATCACATGTGATTCTGTCAATATATAAAAATGTTTTGTTGTCATTCATATAAAATATAGAAAGTAAACTGGCTTCTGAATTACATGTGATTTTGTTTTGATCACATGTAATTTTACTTGAATTACATGTGATTCTCTATGTGTTTTTACATGTGATTCATGTAAAATATATAAAGCAAATTTGCTTTTGAATTAGTTATGAGTTTATTTTAATCACATGTAATTCTGCTTAAATTACATGTGATTTAATGATAATTACATGTGATTGATCCAAATAACAAGTTACTTATACTAAATTCAAAATCATAATTTTCCAAACCGTAAGTAATTTTTTCAAACACTTGTGATTTGTGTCAAATGACATGATTTTTACCAAATCACATGTGATTTGTGATAAATTTTCTTTTTAATGATACGTACTTCTATATACTTTCGACAATTCTTTTAATTTCCGTACTCACGGGGTCACATGTGATTTATTACTTTATAAAGCACACGTGAATTTGTAAATCATTTACAATTTAAGGATTTCTAAAATCACACGTGATTTGTTACTTTAATATCACATGTAAATTTATGAAATCACATGCGATATATGGAATCACACATGCATTTTAGAAATACAAATCACAATTGATTTTACAAATTACTAGTGATTTTACAAATTATGTGTAATTTTTTTGACGAAAATTTCAACAAAAAATAATCGAAACTATATGAAAAAGCTAGCGACGTAACTTGTTACGTGTTTACATTCGTCTATGTAAATAATTACACTAATAAATAATAATAAAAGTTATTTATTTATTCTGTAAAAAAATTTATTTTTTTTTATAAAAAAATCACAAGTAATTTTTCCGAATCACATGTGATTTTTATAGTCGAAAATCGCAATAATAAAAAATCGTCAAAAATATATCAAAGGGCCTATCTATTGAAAGATAAGAATTTTTTCGTCGCAATGGTGCATTTTTCGTAATCTGACGATTTATCGTTTGAAAGATATGGTGTTTTTAAGAAAAAGGTGAAAGATGAGTTTTTTATTTTTTTGATTGATTCCTTTTTTCTTTTATTGGTTCATGTTTTATGTAAAACTCACCTCAATAAGTAATAACTTTGGGAAATGAATTTCTTTTGTGTGATTTTGTTAAAACAGTTAGGTATATTATCAATTTCAGTCCCTGTACTTTGAGTGTTACATAATAGAAAACAAAATGTATTTTTTCAAGTCAGTGACGAATAAATTTTGTCATTTAAGCGTACAACCTCTATGACGAACAAGTTTCGTCACCAACAGTTATATAGTGACGGTAGATGCATTCGTCACTACATTTCGTGACTATTAGTTCATTTTAGTTACGAAAATAAATGTCGTCATTAATTTTTCGTCACTATAGGCTGTTTTTTTTGTAGTGTATGTTGGATGTCACAATAAGTTCGAATCACTAACTACTAACTAGTCGTTCAAAAAATAATAAAATCAAACTCATTGTAAATATAATATAACGTACACAGAAGTATGACACACTTATTTTTCATATGAGATGGTGTGATGATTTAGTTTAATAAAATATGATTTTAATTTTCAAATATTTACAAAACCGTTTTTAGGAGAGTGTGTAAAAATCAATGACACCAAATCGTATTTGCACTCAACCAACCACCCCACGTGCTTTATTAACTTAGAAATCAAAATAGATAGTCCCTAATCGAGTGCTATCAACATACAAAGAAAAAGATTGTCCCCAAAATGGAGGCAATCTGAAATACAATAGATCAATACAACCTAACTACTAGAATACTAACTACTAAACTGAAAATCAATATCAAACGATTACATGTAGGGGTGTCAATATTTCCGACCCGACCCGAACCCGACCCGACCCGAACCCGACCCGAGCATATTCGAGTCGGGTTGCTCGGGTTGAAATTTCAATTCGGGTTAGTCGGGTCAACCCGACTAACCCGAATTCGAAATGGGTCGGACATCGGGTAAAATATTTATGCCTAATTCGGGTTCGGGTCAACCCGATTGACCCGAATAAGGAATTTTTTTATTTTTTTAATTTTTAAAATTTAAATTAAATATAAATTCTATTAAAAAAATAAAAAAAAAAGTTTTTTTTTATATTTTACCCGTAGTCGGGTTGACCAGAACCCGGATAGACCCGACCCGAGTAGACCCGACCCGAATAGACCCTAACCCGACTAACCCGAGTTCAACTAGGGTCGGGTTCGGGTAAAATATTTTTACCCTCAACCCGAATTTAACCCGACCCGAATAACCCGAACCCGACCAACCCGACCCGATTCCCACCCGTAATTACATGTTTGAGTTTTTAGTCAGAGAAAGTGAGAGAAGAGAGAGAGAGAGTGATAGAACGGCCATAAAACCCTAACTATGAGAAATGCGTTGTATATAAGTTCCAACAACTTTGAAGGGTTGGCAGGAAAGACCCTCAAACTCCTGCACACTTGACAAACAAGTTAATAACCAAAAAAGGTTACATAAGTAACCCTCAAGATAGAAAAAGGTTGTAAATCATAGCCAAACTATCCAACACCCCCCCCCCCCTCAAGCTTTTTCTCCAAACAAATTACTCATGCATAACAAGTGAAACAACTTGTTATGCTGATAGGATCCCAAACCTTTAGTCAAAATGTCAGCAATTTGATTTTCAGAGTCAACCTTGACAGTTCTAATCAGTCCTGAAGCAACTTTTTCTCTGATAAGATGGACATCAAGATCAAAGTGTTTGGTTTTCTCATGCATAACACGATTAGCAGCAATTTGTATAGCAGAGCTGTTATCACAAAACAAGGAAACAGGAATAACATTCTCAACATTAAGATCTTTAAGAATCTTAACAATCCACATGATTTTACAAGTAACAGATGCCATGGATCTATATTCAGCTTCAGCAGAGGACCTAGACAAGGTACTCTGCTTTTTACTTCTCCAAGATACAAGATTACCACCCACAAACATACAATAACCAGTGACAGATCTCTTAGTGAGCTTACACTTAGCCCAGTCAGAGTCAGCATAAGCCTTAACAAGATTACTCTTAGTCTTAGTGAAATCAAGACCAGCACCAGGGGCACACTTCAAGTACCTAAGTACTCTCAATGCATCCTCAAGATGAGATTGTAAAGGGGCATGCATATACTGACTCAAACAATGGATAGAATAAGAGATGTAAGGCCTAGTGTTACACAGATAAATCAACTTCCCAACAAGCTTTTGATAAACAGTGATATTACTCATGTATTTATCATCAAAAGTTTCTTTGTGATTAAGAATCCCATTTTCAGGCATAGGAGTGGTAACAAGTTTACAAGCAAGAAGACCATACTCATGCAAAATTTAATACGATACTTTCTGTGATTTATACTCAAACCATTTTGAGTTCTCAAAACTTCAATTCCAAGAAAGTATTTAAGATCACCAAGATCCTTGATTTTGAATTTATTATTGAGAAAGTCTTTTACTTGATCAATTTCAGACAGATTGTTACCAGTCAACACAATGTCATCAACATAAACAAGAAGTGCAATGAAAACATTATCCTTATTTTTAACAAATAAGGAATAGTCATTTTGACTTTATCTAAAACCAGCCTCACAAAGAACTTGAACAATCTTTTTATTCCACTGTCTAGGGGCTTGTTTTAAACCATAAAGAGATTTAGTCAACTTGCAAACCCTTTTTTCATTTTTATCAAAGAAGCATGGGGGTGGTATCATATAAACATCTTCATCAAGTTCATCAAACAAGAAAGCATTGTTGACATCTAATTGAAATAAATTCCAACCATTTTGAACAACAAGATTAATGAGACGTCTAATAGTACCCATTCTAACAGTAGGACTGAAGATCTCATCATAGTCAATGCCCTCTTTCTGACCACACCCCTTAGCAACAAGCCTAGCTTTGTATCTCTCAATCTCACCATTAGATTTATATTTGATTTTATAAACCCATTTGCTAGCAATAGCCTTTCTATGTGGGGGCAAATCAGTGAGAGTCCAAGTGTTGTTAAGATAAAGGGCTTCCATTTCATTGTTCATAGCATGCACCCAATTTACATATTTAACAGCTTCACTAAAGCAACTAGGTTCATAGGTCTTGTTCAAATTGGAAATAAAACAAGCATTATAGGCAAACAACCTAGTATGATTGGCAAATTTGTTCAAACCATATTTAACCTTGTTATCTAACACAAACTCATTGAGTTTAGCAGGTAACTTAGAAGTCCTATTAGACCTTCTAATAGAGGGTTCATCACCCTCATCATCTGACCCATGGCTGGCATTAAAAATGAGAATAGGAACCTGATTTTGAGAAGAATTGTTGCCCTCAGAACTAGATGTTTCACCTAATGATGAAGCAGTATGGATGCATTCAGATGGCTGTTCCTCTGTAGTATCATCTAAATGTTCCATATTTACCTCCCAGGGCTTCATCAGGTGACCCCATTCCGTCATCATAGGGACTGATGTGTGGAAAAAATGTCGGTGTATTTAATATAATACGTTATAGAGCAAATTATGAAAAATTACCTTTAGAAAAAAGTAATAGTCTAAAATAACCTAAAGACGGATTAATTAACACGAGAGTGATCCCGGTTCGTTGTACACGAAGAAATTGTGAATTTGAGACTTTCGTTTTAATTTGGACAATCGATTTGAATTGGTTTTGGTTTTTATCTAAAATAATCCTACAAATTCTAAAAGTGCATGAATCGTACCCAAAAATAAATCTAAAATACGAAATTTAAATCTATATATTTTTTTATTTTTTTATTGACACAAACTAAATAAACAAAATTATTAGAACAAAATTATTAAAACAATATTAAAACAATATTAATTTTAAAAGTAATTTTTTTTAACGGCAACTTTATTAAAACTAGCAAGGAGCTAGAACAATTACAAAGTAATCAAATAAGGATGTTGAAGCCAACTATACCAAGAAAAAATAGTTTTACATCTAGCTGAACACCAATTATAAGAACGAGAAACGACATCATCAAATAAAACATCTTTGCGCGGCTTGGGAGAAGAGAACAACAGCCGATTACGGAAGTTCCACAAGCTCCACCAAGATACATAAAACACTCCTTCAAGAACCTTTTTGAGATTAGAGCCCAAATGGATAGATATAAACCACTCCAACCACTCATCGTACGAAGTAATAGAATTCCCAGAAAGATTCCACCAACGACATATAAGACGAAAAATAGAATTAGCTACATCGCATTTAAAGAAAAGATGGGTCATGTCCTCCTGAGCACCATTACAAATCAGACAAATAGAAGATTGGACCTGAACACCACGCCAAATCAGATTGGACCGAGTAAGGATACGATCAATGTTGGAAATACGTTTTTACGTATTTAGAAAGATTCGGTCACTCCGACAATATATTAAGTAGTAGCTCGTAGTCTAGATATCTTTATTAAACAAACAAGTCCAAGCCTAGCCTACAACATGTGTAGGCCGACCCAAACATGTAAGCCCAAGCCCATTACAAGGCTTGGGTATATAAACCCTCTCCTTTGATGGAGAGGGTGTGTGTTCCTCATTTTTACACATAGTGAAAAAGTGTTTTTCTTTCACTTTCTCTCTCTAAGTGTGCGTGTTCTCACCATCTCTCTATCTCTTTCTCTCTCTAAAACATAAGCAAGATTTACATATCCTACAAATGGTATCAAGAGCCATGGGATGATTGTATTGTTCATGTGTTTGTGTTCTTGATTATCTCGCCATTTTTGATCCATTTTCACACGTCCAAAATTTTTTTTGTGTTTTTTATGGTTTTTTCTTGATACAAATCTTCTACATAGTTGTGGTAGGGATTTGGTATAGTTACTTTGGCTAAAAACACAAAATTTTTGGGTGTTTTGATCATTTTTTGGCTTAAAATCACGAATTGGTTGAGTTTTGTCCGAGAAAAGTGGGAATTATTCCGATCAGGTCATCGGAAAGGGGTTTATAGGACATCCCGATCAGTATAATCGGAATAGGGTTTAGGGATTCCGATTTTGGTACTTTCCGATTAGGTATTCCGATCAAGGTATTCTGATTTGGTATTCAGATTTGATATTCCGATTTGGTATTCAGATTTGATATTCCGATTTGTGCATTCCTATAAGGACATTCCGATTTGATATTCCGATCAGGGTATTCCGATCAGCATTCAGATAATCACATTCCGATCAGCATTCAGATAATCACATTCCGATCAGCATTCCTATAAAGTATTCCGATAGGACATTCCGATCAGCATTCAGATCACTATTCCGATCAACATTCGGATAATCACAAATTCGTGTGTAATTTGGACTTGGAATTTTTGGTTTATCGAGGACATATTTTAGGGGATTTTAACATTGTATCTCGACTTCAACTCACAACAACAAACACATTTACTTTCTTTCATTGATCGATCAACGTTTGTAAATCTTCACTTACTGAAATGGAGTACACATCTCTTACGGATAAGTCCATCCTCTCGGGTACGGATAATCGTCTACCAATGTTGGTGAAGACTATGTATGAGGAATGGGCTTCCCGAATGGAACTTTATATGTTGAACAAGGAGAATGGACATCTCATTTGGGCATCGGTGCTCAATGGACCATTAGATTATGGTACAGTGACGGAAGGTACAACTACTCGTCCTCGCACAACGGGTGAATTGACTGGAGATATGAAGATTCAAGACAAATGTGATAAGTATGCTAAAACCATCATTCTCCAAGCCCTTCCTCCAGATGTCTACAAACTCGTCAGCAAACATAAAGTTGCCAAAGAGTTATGGGATAGAATTCGTGTTCTCATGCAAGGCACCTCGTTAACTAAACAAGAATGGGAGTGTAAGCTTTATGATACTTTTGATAAGTTTGCCTATGTGCCACGGGAGACTCTCAATGATTACTATCTGAGATTTACCCTATTGTTGAATGAGCTCAATATCTATGGCATGACAATTCCTAGCTTTCAATTAAACACCAAGTATTTGAACACTCTTCCTTCAGAATGGAAAAAATACGTGACGGATGTTAAATTGGCTAAGGACTTGCATAACACCAATGTGGATCAACTTCAAGCTTTTCTTCAACAACACGAATGCCATGTGATCGAGGCTCGGTTGTCTACACCTCAAGTTCATGATCCACTTGCAATGTATGCTTCTCAACAAAACATGGCTTATACTTATCAACAACCATCATACTTGCAGCAATCACCACCACACACCTATCAGCAACCATCTTATCAACCACCAATGATGCCACAACAAGCATTTCAACAAGGTGTTCATCAACAATCTTTTCCGCAGCAACCATCATATCAGACATCACCATCACAAGCCAACACTTCTCCATTGGGCTATACTCCTCAGCAAGGATATTTTCCAATTGAAGCACAACCAGCACAAGCTTTCTACTCTAATGAACTTCCACCAATCCAAGCACCGGTCTTTACTCCAAATGATACGCCAGCTGATGTTCTAAACCATCTCACAGCCTACTTGTCAAAACTTGTTTCAACTAGAGGATTTCCACCAACAAACAATCAGCTTCGCACCTCATCAAATCCTCGACAACAAGCCACTGTTCAAGATGGTCAAGTGACGGTGCAACCAATTCAGGGAAGGCAAAATTCATATGGACCTCCTACAAGGACTAGGAACAATCAAGCTGTGAATTCTCAAGCGAGTGGAAATGGGAGTCCTATTGGTCCTAAGAAGGTTGTGACTTGCTACAATTGCCGAGGACAAGGTCATATGGCTAGGGAATGCACTCAGCCGAAAAGGAGGAGGGATGATGCATGGTTTCGTGAGAAGATGTATTTGGTTGATGCTCAGTCTAAGGGGAAGATTTTGGATTCAGAGGAGTTAGCATTTCTTGCAGACCCAGGGGCAGCAGATATTGAAGGCATTGCAGTCGTTTCTACTTCTAATGCAGCTTATCAAGCAGATGATCTTGACGCATATGATTCGGATTGTGATGACATTCACTTTGCCCAAGCTGCTCTCGTTGCTAATCTCTCTCACTACGGTTTTGATGTCGTCAGTGAGGTACCAACCACATCTAATAATATTGATCATAACCAACATCAAGTTGGGCATGAAAAAGACAACCTCGAACAACATTCAGGAACTAGTAACTCAAATGATGTGGTACCCAATCCTACACATTTGAGTGAACCTCAACCAAATGCTATGACGGGTATGGAATCTTATGCTCAACATGATTTAGTCATGGTGCCTAAACATATTACTGATCAAATGCATATGGCCCTCAGACAATCCGTATATACCAATTCCACCCTAACTGCTGAGCTTGCGTTGCATAAAGAAAAGGTCAAAACTTTTGAAATGGTCCCTCAAGCAGAGAAAATAACATGTTCTGAATTTGACCAATTTCGTTTTGAGAAGATTGAACACTTGAAAGAAATAGAATCATTAAAAGCTAATCTTTCTAATGAATTAAAGAAAAGGAGTCGGTTGTCAATGATTTTCATAAACTTAAAATGGATTTCGAAACTCTCGAGTCTAAAAAGGTTGAATCAGAAATTAATGCTACCAAACTTCTTAAATTCAAGGAACAACAGCTTTTAAAACAATACGCTTCCACAGAAAAGGTTCATCTTTTAACTAAATCATTTAAAGAACTCGAACTTAAACGTCTTCAAGATTTACCACCTAATCCTGGTTATGCAAAACAAGCTCAGGAATATATTCCCGGTCTTTATGATATGACCATAATTGGCAAATCGAAAGAAGCACCTTTTGTTCGTAGTACCGAGGAGACACAATCACTTGCGGATGAAACTCATTCTAAAATACTTTCAAAATTCCATACAATTGATTATGATCAACATAACAAAGATCAATTTTCGAAAAAGACACGCATTCGCTTACAAAAGGAATTAGCAGAATTGACAGTTCTTGTGCCCCAAAGTTTGTCAAATGAAAACCTTTCTAGTACGTCTCCTATAAGTAAGGCGTCCGTTAATTTAAATGCGGTACACCAACACTTAGCCGACTTTGACAAGGTCATTTTGGAACGTACGACAGCTTCGGCCATAACGGAAGGTGAATGGAACTTTGAGCACACTAGAGCTGCGTTCCGAAACGAAATTGTTCCGTTTGTAGACAATGTTAAAGCTTGTCTTCGTAATCTTGATCAAGATTTGCTTTTGGAAATAGAAGAAGTTAGACGTGTTTTCAATGAAATGAATGATGCTTATGAAAACAGTTTATTTGAAATAGAACGGGTTTCACGCCAAAATGATCAGCTTCTGAAGCAAGTGATGTCTCATGATATAGTCTCTGTCTGTGTGCATAAAAGTATTGATAATGATTCTATTGTGCATAATGTTGAATCTGTGGATAATGTGGTAGATAGTAATTGTCACGAATCTGACGCTGAATTTTTAAAGCTTCAAGACTCATATTCTTCGCTTTCAAAACGTTTTGATGAGATTCAAACACATTGTATTTCGCTTGAATGCAAGCAACAATTTATTCAAGAAATCTTTGAAACGTCATTCGAAGGTGTTAATATCGATGATGCAAATTTTGAAAAGAATTTTCGATTGAATTTACAATCAAAACATCGTCAGCCAAGTGACAAAATTGCTCAATCTTTTCCGATAGACATAGAGAAATCTAAGAAGCTTAACTGTGTGAACGTACTTGAGGCCGCTGAGAATTTTAAACTTGATCTAGATAATCGAGTTTCCAAGATTTTGTCAAAAGTTGATAACTTAAAACAGAAAAATACACGACTCTTCGATTCAGTAAAGCCTGCATGTGTTGATACCACTGCACAGAATCAATCATTGATTGAACAATTGAATCAAAAGTCGATGGAAATATCTTATTTGAGGGAACAAATTTGTGATAAGAATCTGGTCTTGGCTGAGTTAAAGGAAACACTTCGTACTCTAAAAGGTAAGAATGTCGTGGATAACGCAGCCACTGTCTCAACATCGTCCTCTAGTGCAATCAAAAGGAACCTAATAGCCGTCACACCACTTAACAAGGGCCCTAGGACTAAACTATCTCAAACTTTGGTCACTAAAGATAAGGCGGAATCAAAACAAGCTTCTAATATTCCCGTGTTGCCTTCTACATGAGTAAGCACCACTACTAAGGCTCAAATATCTAAGATTAAGCGAAACAAGAAGAATGATAGGATCTTGCCCCCATCTAGTAGTCAAGTGAAGAAGAAAGTAGAAGCCCATCCTAGGAATGTTATTTCTGTTTTGAATAAAAAGAATCATGTAGCTAAACCTAAAGGCTCTGCGGTTGTGCAGCGTTCTAAGCCTAGTGTGAATTCTAATTTGAAATGTTAGAATTGCAATGAATGTATGTTTTATAGTCGTCATGATTCTTGCCTTATTGACCATGTGAATGAGATGTATGCCCGGAAAAATGGATTAGAATGGAAACCGACTGGGAAAGTGTTAACCCAAGTTGGTTGGATGTGGCGCCCCACTGGTAGAAATTTCACTATAGTAGGAAATGCGTGCCCTTTGACTAGGATCACTCCCACTAAAGCGAAGAAAGTGTGCCCTTTAACTAAGAGTACCAAGGCTATCAAAACACAAGCGTGTCCTTTAACTAGGAACACCAACACTACTGTAGGAACAAAGTGCCCTTTAACTAGGTCTACTCCCACTGTAGTGCCCGCGGATAATCCAAAACCTAAGAAAGTTGGAACTGTAAAACCTGTTAGTGCTAAAACTCTGATTAGAAAACGCAGGAAATCTAAGGGTTATAAACATGTTAGCAATTCTGATAATCTTATATCTGTATCTGCTAACACTCGGGAACTAATAGTTTCCAATGCATTGTCTACTGTTGTTATTGAAAACAGGTGGTCCAAATTGTTCTCTGGTATTTGGACTCTGGTTGCTCCAAGCATATGACCGGAGATCGCTCTCAGCTCAGAAATTTCGTCAGCAAGTTTCTTGGTACGGTTCGATTTGGGAATGATCATATTGCAAAGATAATGGGTTATGGTGAATATCATATTGGGAATGTTATAATTTCGAGAGTGTATTATGTGGAAGGTCTCGGTCACAACTTATTTTCTGTGGGACAATTTTGTGATGCAAACCTAGAAGTTGCTTTTCGAGAGCATACCTGCTTCATTCGTAATTTGGAAGGGGTTGATTTATTGAAAGGTACTCGAGGGAATAATTTGTATACTTTGTCTCTACAAGACATGATGGCCGCTTCTCCCGTATGTCTTCTCTCCAAAGCATCGAAGACTAAGTCATGGTTATGGCATCGACGGTTATCTCATCTTAACTTTGACGCTATTAATCACTTGGCGAAAAACGAACTTGTTCGTGGTCTTCCTAAACTATCATTTCACAAGGATCATTTGTGTTCCGCGTGTACAATGGGGAAAAGCACTAAGAAATCATACAAACCCAAGACGGAAGACACCAACCAAGAGAAACTTTATCTTTTGCATATGGATCTTTGTGGGCCAATGCGTGTTGAAAGTCTTAGTGGCAAAAAGTACATCCTCGTCATTGTCGATGATTACTTTCGGTTTACATGGGTGAAATTTCTTAAAGCAAAAAATGAGGCACCTAAATTCATCATCGGATTTCTCAAGATGATTCAAGTGCGTCTTAACACTACTGTCCGACGCATTCGTACAGATAATGGAACCGAATTTGTTAATCAAATCTTGCATGATTATTATGAAGAAGTTGGCATATCTCATGAAACATCCGTTGCACGCACCCCACAACAAAAGGTGTCGTTGAAAGGCGAAATCGCACACTTATGGAAGCTGCTCGAACGATGTTAATTTACGCAAAGGCTCCATTGTTTTTATGGGCAGAAGCAGTATCTACAGCAGTGTACACCCAAAACCGGTCACTAATTCGTAAACGCCATGGTAAAACACCTTATGAGCTTCTCCATGGAAAAGTACCAGATTTATCATATCTTCATGTATTTGGTTCTCTTTGTTATCCAAATAATGATGGTGACAATTTGGGAAAACTTCAACCAAAGGCTGATATTGGTATTTTCATTGGTTACGCCCCCGCAAAGAAGGCATACCGAATCTACAACCGTAACTCTCGCAAGATCCTCGAAACTATGAATGTTGATTTTGATGAGCTGACAGCAATGGATTCTGAGCAAAGCAGCTCTGAACCCGCACTTCATGAAATGGGACCCAGTAATATTAGTTCTGGTCTTGTCCCAAACAACCCTACTTCATCATCATTTACACCACCTTCTAGGACTGAATGGGATACGTTGTTTCAACCGTTCTTTGATGAAGTCTTTACTCCTCCAAGTATTGTTGCTCCAGAACCTGAGGTAATAGCTCCGGTCACCGAAGTTGTCGCTCCAGCAACCGAAGCACAATCAGACACATCTGCACCTACAAAAAGTAATTCTCAACCAACACCCGAACCAACTACCCATGTCATGCCTATTGATGATGAAGAGGATGATGATGATCACGATTTGGAATTCGCTCAAATGCGTGAACTTTCATTCTTTGGTGTACCCATTCCCGACCCTAATCAAGCCGGGTCGTCCACCTCAGAGGAAGCTCCTTCTACGGTTTACTCCAATCCACGGATTCGTGAACATGACAGCAAGTGGACAAAGGATCATCCTATAGATTCTATTATTGGTGACCCTGATCGTCCGGTATCCACACGAAGTCAGTTACAAGAAAGTGCAATGTTTTGTCACTTTGATGCTTTTCTCACTGAAGTTGAACCTAAGACATGGCAACAAGCTTTTACTCAATCATGTTGGATATAAGCTATGCAAGAAGAACTTAATGAATTTATACGTCTTGAAGTATGGGAACTTGTCCCATGCCCGGATCATGTTCAGTTACTCACTTTGAAATGGGTTTACAAGGTGAAACTCGATGAGTTAGGCGGAATATTGAAGAACAAAGCTCGACTAGTAGCTCCTGGATACAAGCAATTATTGGGCATCGACTTCATGGAATCCTTTGCACCTGTTGCCCGTTTGGAAGCTATTAGACTATTCCTCGCTTATGCAGCCCACATGAATATGATCGTCTATCAGATGGATGTGAAGACGGCATTTCTTAATGGTGAACTCAAGGAAGAGGTCTATGTTCAACAACCGGATGGTTTTGTGAATCCTAATTATCCTAATCATGTGTACAAGCTTAAGAAGGCTCTCTATGGGTTGAAGCAAGCTCCTTGCGCATGGTATGATCTTTTGTCACAGTTCCTAATTACGTAAGGCTTCGCTAAAGGCAAGGTGGATCCCACGCTGTTCATTTAGAAACGAGGTAAAGATATGATTATGGTACAAATATATGTTGATATTATATTTGCAGCCTCGACCCAAACTTTATCCGACGAATTTGGGACACTCATGTTTTCCAAGTTTAAGATGTCAATGATGGGTAAGGTATCATTCTTTTTAGGTCTTCAGATATCTCAGAGTCCCAGAGGCATCTTTATCAATCAATCCAAGTATGCCCTTGAATCACTAAAGAAGTACAAGATGGAATCTTGCGACCCCGTGGATACTCCAATGGTGGAACGAACTAAGCTTGATGCAGATCCACATGGAGTTGCCGTTGATCTGACACTTTATCGTGGAATGATCGGTACTCTTCTGTATATCACAGCTAGTCGACCTGATCTTCAATTTGCTATATGTATGTGTGCTCGGTATCAAACTAGGCCTACTGAGTTACACTTAGCTACTGTTAAACGGATCTTTCGATATCTTAAAGGAACCATTAATCGGGGACTTTGGTATTCGAAGGACTCTTCTATTGCACTAATGGCATATGTAGATGCGGATCACGCGGGTTGTCAAGATACAAGGCGTAGTACGAGTGGAACTTTGCAACTACTAGGAGATCGACTAATCAGTTGGGCATCGAAAAGGCAGAAAAGTGCTGCAATTTCAAGTACGGAAGCAAAATACATAGCTATGTCCGGTTGCTGTGCTCAAATTCTTTGGATGAGATCGCAATTAACCGACTATGGTCTAGGTTTCAACAAAATTCCGATGTACTGCGACAACAAGAGTGCAGTTGCCTTATGCTGCAACAACGTTCAATTCTCCCGGTCGAAGCACATTGACATTCGCTACCACTTCATCAAGGAGTAAGTGGAAAATGGAGTAATCGAGCTTTATTTTGTCCGATCTGAGTATCAATTGGCGGATATTTTCACGAAGGCTTTAGATCGCGCTCGAATTGAATTTTTGGCCGACAAGCTAGGAATGAGAACCTTCTCGCCTGAGACTCTTAAGGAACTAGCAGATGAAGCGAAAGAATAGTGGTGGTAAACTATTCTCCGTATCCTTGGTGATCATTTGTATATATTGTTTATACTTTTATCTACAAAAGCAAAATACAAAAATATAAAACCATATAAAAACCATAAAAATTGAAAAATTCATAAAAAATCCAAAAATATTTTTACTTTATTTTTCAAAGGCGTGTCTTTTGGTACGATAATATTTACGGCCTTAGAAATGTTGATTAATATTTACACGGCGCCATAGATAGAGTTCGTACAAAAGTTGTAAATATTTCATAAAACATGCCTAAATGGCTTGTAGTTATTTCAGACTGCAATCCGGTTTTCACATTAAAGTCAAGTATTTCTTATGAAAGCTTTGGCTCACAACGGGAATTAATTTTCTCGGGCAAGGTTTACTTTAAAACCTTGTAAGGGATCAAGTTTACTTTATAACTTGTTCTAACACAAATCTATGTACGCCTCAGTGCATTTATTTGTTAAAACAAGAGAAGTCTTGTTTTTATGAAGCTATCATCTCTACAACCATAGCAATCTACAATTAGTATCTACATACTCGACTATGCGACTACTCAAACGACGACTACAGCTCTTTCGATCGAACACGGGTCAACAATTGAGGGGGAGCAATTGTCAAGCATTCAGAATCTTCGATGCCGAACGTGCCAAGCTCACTAGTTGGTGTCAAGACAACAATACCAATCGTACACGTGGTGACAAGAGATGACTTCAACATGACGAGGCGACCAACATATGCTGACAAGAACCATTTGATCTTATCATACGATGTTCTCATCTATCAGGTCCAACCTTGTCAATTCTTTTCTAAAATGGTGAATATGTGATCATGTTACAACTCGGTATCATATCTCATACGTTTGATATCATGAAGATAAAATGGGCTTGCATTTTTCTTCCCAAAACCTTTGTTAAAACTTCATTAAATCAGTTGATATTTGATATGGCCGATATAGTATAGCAAAATATATATATAGTAATATATAGTAATTAGACGGATCGCTCTTTAGGAAAAGAAGCGAATGTGAAAGCACAAATATATGTGATCGGGAAGTATTGATAAGAAAATCACGATTAGGAAAAAGTGATAATCGAATCGTCCCGGGTCGTTTCCTCGCGAAATTGTGAATTGAATTGGCGCACGGATTTTGGTATTTGATGCTTGAATGATTCGTTTTTGTTTTTGCTTTTTGGATTATGGAAATGCAATTACACTACGGGATCATAAATAGTTATCGGGAATGCACATAACAAATAACAATTATTATGCAAATACAAATAATATAAAATAGAATGCAAGCTACAATTAAACTAGTATGCAAATGACGAAATGTAAAAAAAAACTAAAATATAAAAAAATCAACTTCTATAAAAAAACCTGAATTGATTTAAAACTAATGAATTTAATTCTTAACCTTTTTTTTAACTAATAGTAAAATCCTAGTTATCACAATAAAAATTATAAAAGTTCTAAAAATGATTTTTTTTACTTGAAAAACGTAAACTATATTTTTTATTTCTTGTAAACTATTTATTTAAGAAAAAAAATGTTTTATAAAATTACCTTCAAATTATCCGAATTTAGATATTATCAAAATCTAAGTTAATTATACTATTTAATTAATTAAATGCTATAATAAAACAAGTAGGACTACTTAGAGCAGTTAGTTTGTAAAAATTGGATTGAGTTCTATACCATTGAATGGTCACGAGTTCAAACCACGTCATACGTTTTTACGAAGTAGAACATTTTTTTTTCTTCACATGAACACTTTATCTCAACCACTATTTTATATTACTACCATCTTAACTTGCAAATAGAAACTAATTTTTTTTTTTTTTTTTTTTTACATTCGTATGTTAAAAAGGCTTGAAAGCCCAACTTATGAAACTCAAATGAAAACTATAATGGGAATATAGCAAAACAAAAGATGATAACAGTAGGTTTCAATAAGGTGTGATAATATCCTTTTCTTATCCTAATATGACTACAAAAATTGTTCTAAGTTCCAAACTTAAATACTAACAACTCAAATAACACAATTGTCACACACACCTAATGGATCCAAGATGAACTGTGGTATGTTCCGTTAACAGCCGAAAAAAAACTTCAACAGCGGGAATGAGAGGCCACTTTTGAGCCTAGCAACAAAGCTCGAAAGTGGCTGCAATAGTGAGTAAAGCTAAAACAGATTATACTTAGACTATAAGCTAATCCTCGGATAATTTTAAGCCTCTACATCAATCTCTAAGACCCCCAAAAACATTATAGATCAGCAGACTACAGGGACGAAAAAATGAGAATAAACGGACAAATTTGTCACACATTTTTTTACCTAGACCAACTTTGAGACAAAGGGACTTAAAACACTTAAACTTCAACCTAAAGAGAGTATAAAAATACCATAAAAACACCACTAACTTAAACTAAATCTCATGGTTCTATGAATCACAAAAATTACATCAGTAACTTATTCTAACTAAAAAAAACTTGATTTTTTTTATTTTAACCTACAACACTTTTAATTTCAGTTGGAAAATGATATAAAATGCAACCTAAAGGTAACCCAATGTTTTCTAACCAAATTGACCCATTTCGACCTTTGAAATTTCTTCTTCCAAACACCACTTACTTGCTGTTATATAAAAAAAAATAAAGCTAGAAAAATGATTTTTATCAAAAAATTTTGAAGGCAAGTTGATAAGTAAGTTATGAAAATACTAATAAGTGGCAAGGAGAATCATATAAGCTCAAAGACAAGCTTATATAATTGATGCAACTATAGAGCTTATAGTGGCAGTTTATAACAATCACTTAGCACAAGAGGTTTTAAACTACAATATTATGATAAAAACATTTAAACATGAACATAAAACTACAATAAGCTACAATAAACAGAAAACAAACAAGAACAAGCACGAATAAGCAAGAATAAGCACTTGAGCAAAATAATCTAAAAAGGGAACAGTGAAATTACTTGATTTCCATCTTAGTACGATATGAAGTAACAACTGAGAATCATCTCCTAATGTCCCCCCTAGGACTCTAACCCAAGGCCATCCACGATTTACCTTGCTCCAAGAACTTGTAGTATTTTTATGTATTTTTGATGAACTAGTAAAACTTATGCCATAAAAGCTATGAAGAAGCTTTAAAGCTTAAGCATTTTTGCTTATATCAGATTTTAAAGAGCTTAATGAAGTTTGTAAACACTTAAAACTTTTGAACAAAGATTAAAACAAGAAGTTTATAACTTAAGAATTGGAAATTTCATTAATATAAAAAGCAAGTACATAAACAAAAAGCTTAAAGAAAAACTGAATACAAGCTAAAAACTAGATTGCCACTAAAGGGCTTACAATGAGCCTATTTATAGAAGAAAAAGAGATGTCTTGGATCTTCTTGTCTTAGGGGCTGTTTGATAAAACAAAATGATTTAGCACTGAATCATTTAGTGTTCTGAATCATTCTAAAGCTCTGAATCAAATTGCTTCTGAATCAAAATAAACCGTTTGATAAATGTTGTGAATTATGATCTGAATAACATTAAATTACCATTTTAACTTTGACTAATGTTATATAGTCGCTTATAAATAACATGGTATAATGTATATCGAAAGAAATAATATTTAAAATTAACACTATTTAATTTTATTTAAAATTTAACCAATAAAGTTTTATTTATGATCTCTTCTTTTTTTTTTAATTTTTTTTTCACAATTTTGACATCTATAATTTTTTTTTTCTCTATCAAATTCTTCCATAAAATTTTTAAAAACTTTTACTAAATAAAAAAATTTTAATATTTTTTTAGAAAAAATAAAAAACAAAAAGAATAAATCAAGACATTATTTCCTATTAAGAAAGCATTCTTTTAAAAAAAACCTTACATTAAGTTTTACTTTAAAAAAAACATTTTTTAAATTATTATGCCAATTAATATGTACTGTACTTTTTTTATCTTATAACACGGTTTATTTAAAACTTACGAAAAAAAAATCATCATGACAAAATTGTAAAAGTAAATAAGAAGAAACTAATGCCTAGAAGGATGTTTAAAGTAAATTGGTATACTGAAATATGTTGTAGTGTTATATTTAAATATACAAATGGTAGGACCATTCTTGGTAGAATATATTAGCTACTGAATGACTTAGCATGATTTTTGTGGAAAATGGTACAGAGGCAACAAGAATCGTACAGCACCATTCATTGCAACTATCAAACACCAAGATTGCTGTCCGGTTAAGTGAATGGCTCTGAGTCATATGATTAAGAAGCTATCAAACACCCCCTTATACTCCTGTGCTTTCTCTGTGAGGGGAAACTTTAAACTTGCCTTTGTGCTTCTTTAGAACCAATTTCAGCCATTGATCATCCAAGTAATTTGATCAGGACTCTTGATAGCCCATATGTAGAATCGGATTGCCAACATGGCTATCTCATGTGAAAGTATGATATAGTCACATGGGTGATTGAGTAGTCCCTTTCTCCCTGTGAACACGAAATCACGTCATCAAACTTGGACCATTGCATTTGAATTCATGTGGGGCTGATTTCTTTGTCTGATTGTGATGGGGAGCGGGAAAAAAATGGAGGCTGGTGTTTATTGTGAAACCCAAAATTCCTTTTGTTTATAATGTATATTTTGGTTATTGGGTTGTGGAGGTGATGTGTCCACCGAATAAAGAATAAATGGGCTTGGTGATTATTCATTCGGGCCTTAGGCTTAGGTTGTGATGTTATTGAACAAAAGTGGACATGGTGTATTTATCAATATTTTACGGGCTGACCCGGCCCGTTAAACGGGTGCGGGTTGGCCTGTAAAAATAATAATTAAGGCTCTGAGACTGATTTTTGATGCTCGTTCCATAACCGTGCTCGGATTGACTTTTTATCCTTGGTTTCGTCTTTTTGTCGGGAAACCGGATCTGCAAAATAAAATCAGAAAACACATGGTATATGTTCGTTTTTTATCTCGTTTTTTTGCCTATGAGTATTGAGTAACTCATCAATATTAAAAACATCGATTGGGTTAATATTTTTAATATGGGGGAGAAAATGTGATTTAATATGGGATATTATCACAAATAGTTTGACTTAACGTGATGGCTCATCCCGACATATGCGAAATATTTCGAATATCGTGGCATATGTTAAGGGGGAGCAAAACGGATTTGCATATCAAAATAGATTTTCATGGTGACATATACTTACCCAAAACCCATTTATTTCACGACGATTAAGATTGTGGTGACATAAGGATGGTAGGATAGGTTAAGTCCTATGACTCTTCCAGAACCGGAGGAATCTTCCCAAGGACATTCCATAGTTAGAAATAGTAGTCCTTAGGAAAGTTGGAGAAAGATTGTGAACGTAGCTGAATGCCGACCAAGTACTTAAGTTAGCACTGGAACAATCACAACAAGGTGCTAGTTATGACGTATTGGTAAGCATTGAAGGGGTTGAAGAATGAAAAAGAATCGTAAAGATAAAGGGTGTAAAGAAAGAAGCCCTCCTTACAACTTTAGGCAGAAACCGGGTCAACACATATGCTATTGAGATCATTTTAATGACTCTCGATATTGAAGACAGACATCATGGACCCAGTGATGCAATGCACAACCCATCCCAGCTAACTCAGATATCTCTCAAAAGGTATTTGTTTTAATCACACGGAGACAACGCATTATCTATTGATTTATTCACTCCGAATAAATTGGTATTGAAAAGGTGGCACTCCTCTCCAGCCTCCTATCACTAAAATCCAAAATGCACGATCGAGTCTAGAGCCATTTGAGATCATCAAATATCTCATTAGGACACATTTCCATATTTCCTTGCTTCTTCACACACTGTGAAAAGTAAGAAAGATTTTAAGAGTCCTACGCAAAATCTTCATGATCGTGCCTGAACATCCGAGTAATACGAAAGTATTTACTATGAAGATGGAAATCCTTCTTGAGCGAACATTAAAAAGCTCATGGTAGGCGACTTGTGCGATTCTTTATGAATCAAGCTTGTGATAACTAGAAAGTAACAGTGGTTTAATTCTTAACTGAACTTAAACACGTTCCAGGCATCTACGCAATATCTTAGTGATCTTGCCAGAACACTCAGAGTGATACCTTAGTGTTCACGGTGATGAGTGGAAATCCTTCTAGTGTTAACCTCAAACAACACTTGGTAGGTAACTTGCAAGATTCTATATGAATCAAGCTCGTAACAACTAGAAAGCAACGATGGTGCGGTTCTTAATTGAATTTCACTTGTTCCAGGAACATGAATTGACGGCTTCAAATCATGCGGATATTATTATCCAAATGATTCACTCTTTATGTTCGCAGTCAGCTTTGGATGGTCGAATAAAGAGAACGGGTTTACCCGCGAAATCCTGTCAGGAAGTTACTTAATTGAAACTATTCGTCACGGGTACGATATCTAATATCGTCCAACGGTCTTCACCGACCGGAGGTAAAATGCTACCGATTTAGAATGAAATGTTCAAAGCCATTTCGTTCGTGTCTACTTATGTTGCGGCATTTGAAGACGTTGGCGTTGCGGGATCCAAGAAGAAGTCGTCACCGCATGCTTATACTTTATGCACTTAATATATCATTTAATTCAAGAAAGCCTAAAAGTTAAGTCTTCCGCTGTATCGAACTCTGAAGCTTTCAAGAATTACGAAAGTATAAGTATGTGGGACATGGCGTCACGAAGAGGCGAAGATCACAAGTGATGGATGCACAAGATCAAGGCAAGAGATTAACTCTCAAGATTGATATCAAAGATCACATTAGCATGTTCACCAGAAAAGAAAAAGAAAAGAAAGACGAAGACTACGAGCTCAAGACAAGCATAGTATACTAGGTTTATTTTATTATTGTAACTCGGGTGACGCCCTTGTTTGGAGTGACCTCCCTTAGGGGGAGATTGTTGGAAATACGTTTTTACGTATTTAGAAAGATTCGGTCACTCCGACAATATATTAAGTAGTAGCTCGTAGTCTAGATATCTTTATTAAACAAACAAGTCCAAGCCTAGCCTACAGCATGTGTAGGCCGGCCCAAACATGTAAGCCCAAGCCCATTACAAGGCTTGGGTATATAAACCCTCTCCTTTGATGGAGAGGGTGTGTGTTCCTCATTTTTACACATAGTGAAAAAGTGTTTTTCTTTCACTTTCTCTCTCTAAGTGTGTGTGTTCTCACCATCTCTCTATCTCTTTCTCTCTCTAAAACATAAGCAAGATTTACATATCCTACAATCAAGATACAACTTCCAAGCAAAAATGTTTACCTTAGTAGGGATATACTTGACCCATCTCGTAGCAGTATCATCTTTTGGAAGAAAGCGCTCATCCAAAAAATCACGAGCATCTTTAACCCGAAACACCCCTTCCCCATTTAAATCCCAAACCCATCTATCATCAACATTGGACATCACCTGTATCCGAAGGAAATCAAGAATAGATGCGAGTTGGGATGCTTCAGTACCTCCCCGAACCTGACGGCGGAAAGAAAGCTGAAAATCCCCATGCATTTTCGTTGCTACTGTGCAATCTTTTTCATTCTCCAAAGCAAACAACCTGGAGAACAACTCACAAAATGGGACGTCTCCTAACCACTTGTCTTTCCAGAAGAGAGTATGCAAACCAAAACGTACTCGACGTTTGCAATGAGATAAAAAATCGACACCTTGATTTTTCAAAGTAGAAACAACACTTATAATATCCTTCCAATTCGAAAATTTAAAAGGAGATCACGTCTGAAATGAAGGACCATGCATGGCAGATATAAACCGAAACCACAACGAATTATCTTGCGAAATAAATCTCCACACCCATTTGAATAGAAGCCCTCGGTTAAGGGCGTAGTAGCTAGAAACGCCTAAACCTCCATATTTTTTAGCCGCGAGCTCTTTAGACCATTTAATCCATGAAATCTTCCTATCTTTACTTTAAGACCCATTAAAAAAATCCCGACGAATAGCTTCCATCGTACGAAGCACAGTCTTTGGCACCTTATAAAGCGACATGGAATATATCGGAATAGAGCCTAGAACCGATTTAATTAACGTGAGGCGACCTCCTATAGAAAGAGTTCCAAGCTTCCATTTCGATAACCGCGTCTTAATCTTATTAATCGTATCGTCCCAAGCATTAATCTTATTCATACTACCTCCTACCGTAAGTCCTAAATACTTAAAAGGAGTTTTCATGATCGAGCAACCAGTGGACCCGGCCGCAATAATAACCGTATCATTTGCAACACCCACACCTAAGAGCTGACTCTTTTTAAGATTAATCTTTAAACCCGACGCCAAAGAAAAACAATCGAGCATTTCCGTGATGCCCCGTAAATTACTACCCGACCACTCTCCAATAAACACCGCGTCATCCGCATAAAAAAGATGTGATAACGAAACATTAGAGTCAATTTTTATACCTGAAAAAATGCTTGCCTCTTCCGCTCTAGATATCGATAGATGTAGGGATTCCATAACTAAAATAAAAAGGTAAGAAGCGAATGGGTCTCCTTGTTTCAAGCCACAATGAAATTGAAATTCTGAAGTCGGACTTCCATTAACGAGAACAGAAGCCATTCCGGAGGTTAAACTACCTTTAATCCAAGAGCGCCATTTAACACCGAACCCAAATGAATTAAGAACATCGTCTAGATAATCCAAACGGATAGAGTCATAAGATTTGGCAAAGTCAACTTTGAACACCATAGCTTGCTGTTTTTTATGTCTACACCAAGAAAGCAACTCGTTAATAATGAAAGGACCATCTAGAATTTGACGATTCGGAAGAAACGCCGTCTGTACATCGGAAATAAGATCCGATATAACCTCAGACAACCGCACTGCAAGAATTTTAGTCACTACTTTATAGAGACTCCCAATTAAACTAATTGGCCGAAAGTCATTAACAAACTTAGGATCACTAGTCTTAGGAATCAAGGAGATAAAAGAAGCATTACATCCCATCGCAAATGAATTATGAGTGAAAAACCACTCCACCGTAATACACATATTAGGCTCAATAGTACTCCAGAATTTTCGGAAGAATTCAAAAGAGAACCCATCAGGTCCAGGTGATTTGTTTTCACCACAGCTCCATACAGTCTTACGGATTTCGTCAATAGATACTGGTCTTTCCAACTCGGTAATCTGATATGAGGTAAGCCGAGAAGGAAATCTGAAGTTAAGACGACTATGACACATCCCCGGATCTTAGAATCTAGAGGCAAAATGAGAACAAAATTCTTCTTTAACTCGACTCGGTTCATCGACCCATTCACCATCAACCATGATGCCTTTAACAGATAAATTAACACGTTTACGATTGAAAATCCCATGAAAATATTTAGAATTTTCGTCACCCTCGATTTCCCATTGAATCTTTGCCTTTTGCATTTGATCACTACTAGCTTGAACCTTAATATCTTGAATATGTTTCGTCAGCTCCAAACGTGTAAGAAGAATGTCGTCGGTCACCCCCTTGATCTAAAACTTTGTCAATTTCCCAAAGCTTAATATGTAGTCATGCAGCTCACCCGCATGTTTAATCTTATAGGAATGAACCCAGGCTCAAACCTCCTCTTTCAACAATTGAAGTTTCTTTTTAAATCTGATCATTCCATTTGAATCATCAAGATTAAAAGAGCTCCATGAAGACGTAATCAGTTGATCAAAGCCTTGCATCGAGAACCAAGAATGATAAAATCTAAATGGAGTTGCACCATAGTCTGTGAATAACTCACGAAGTAAGATATGTCGATGATCCGAGAGATTCTTATCAAGACATAAGGCAGAAATGTGAGGAAAGGTAGACAAAAAACCATCAGTAACCAAAAACCGGTCAAGTTTACTCATTTTAGCAGCCGAGGGGTGAGACCAAGTGAAAGCATATCCTTCTAACTGATATTCCACAAGACCCGCATTCGAAATGAAACTATTAAAGTCCTGAGCCCCTTGCACATTGAACACCGATCCCATCCGATCACTCTCATATCGGACTTCATTAAAATCTCCCATAACCAAACTCTCACCATTCCAACGAGAAATAAGATCCGTGATATAACTCCACAAGATACGCTTATCAGAAGATGACTGAGGTGCGTACACTGAAATGATAAGAATCTTAGTATGAGTAGGTAACCACGTCCCATACATGGCGACAAAATTATCCGAGCTGACGTGCTGATCTTTACGGAACAAGTTCGGATCCCAAATGCATAAGATGCCCCCTGAATTACTGATTGCATCACCATACATGTGATCAAACCTACTGTTACCCCATAAATAATTCGCCTCCATAGCAGAAATACAGTCCGATTTAGTTTCCTAAATGGACATAAAACTCACCTTATATTTAATACACAACTCCCTGATCCATGTTTTTTTAGCCTTGGAACCTAGACCTTGAATATTCAAGGATAGACAATTCAGTGGAAACCTTCTCGATCTCCTTGTGAGCCGATAATATTCTCCATATCCTGTAAACAACCTTGCATAGAAAAACCCATAGTCTGATATACCTTAATCATGTTATCCAGAACCTCCAAAATAGACCCTCCTTTCTGTGCTGAGTAATTAGGTTTACTATCGGTGGAATTGGTATGAATGTCAACAGGTTCCGCTTCCTCCATAATACGCGAATTGACTACATTAGATTGCCTAGGTGATGAAGCACTAGAATCAGTCACATGGATATCAACTTCAGGACTATCTTTATCCGAAGTAAACCCTGGAGGATGCGACAAGCTAGTATCCGGATCTGTTAATTTCTCCTCCATATTACGTTTATTAAGTAACCCATATATATTAAAAGGATCACTAGACTGCTCCTTTCCATTCTCCGAATTCTCCTGTACGTTGCCCATATTCTCCTCATGTTCATCGAAAACAATGTCAGAAACTCCTTCTACGTCACTTTCCTCATCCTCATTCAAGACATGACAATTGGACTGTTTGCTGCCAACTTTAGCTGCATCACCCTTTTCAGATTCATCGTCCGAACAGAAAACCACATTCATAACATCATTGAAAGTCGGAGACCAGATGAATAACTCCTTAGCACGAACAACAAACACTTTCCCAAGAACAATAACCTTGAATGTCTCAAGAATATTACTCTCCTGTGTGGTTTTGATACAAATTCGTTTACGATCAGATAAATCATTCTTACATTCTTCAAGTTCCATAACCTCGCCCCATTTAGAACCTATTTTTGAGAATGTGGCTCGCGACCAAGCATGTAAGGGTACCCCCCCCCCCCCCCCCCGATATCTACCCAGACCACCCTTTCCTTAGAAACAAAATCATTTTGGGCATTGCACAACCGAGTAAACCACGAAGTCACACCCACATGTTTCAAAAATTTCTCTTTAGTAATAGCCGAACCCAATTCACACATCACCCACAACTCACCAAGATAAGTGAGATTCACATTACGAAAGCCCTCATTCGCCAACAAGACCCGTAAATTAACAATAGACGAGATATGTTTAACTTCCCCCAATACACAATTTGCAAGGTCACGATGCACCACACATGACTCATCGAGGACCATAACAGGTGTAGGGTGTGAAGGTTCAGGAGAGGTATTACCTTTCAGAACTGACATGAAAGATTTACCAACATGGATAATAGATGATCTTCCCGGTATAATAGATGATCTTCCCGGTATAGGGACAATTAAGGATTGAGGCCTATACAAATCCCAATCTATCAGCGAAGGAAGATTAAGAAATCAAGGATCCACGGCAATAACTGATCGTTATTCAATGATATAAGCCAAAGGAATTGATTGAAAAAAGGAAAGGGATAACGGAATATGTATCTTGGGATTTGGTAGCCGCCATAGATGTCGTTCGTTAACTTAGCGGCTTAATTTTAAAAGTAATTAAATATTTATTTTTATTTTTTTATTTTTTTAAACTTATATATTTTATTTAAACTAATATTTTTATACTAAATTTAAATTAACTATTATTTTTTAAAAGTAATTTATCTTATTAAAACTTTTACAACTAAAAAAAATGTAATAACAAAAACGTTTAAAACTGTCAATTAAAAGAATCAAAACGTTATATAAATGACTTAAGCAGTAATTAAACTCAAAAGCCCATTAGCTCAGATGGATAGTGCGTGGGTTATTAAGTGAGAAGTCTCGAGGTCGAGGTACATTATCTATTTAAAACAAAATAATACTCAAATAAACTTCCACAAATACAAATTGAGATCAGATTAAATCAAACATAAACACCCATACAGCAGGCCATTATCATTTAGTAACAACAGTTAACCCAAAGAAGTCTATTTGTACTGATGACAATCAAATGAACAGCAAGAAAAAACAGACTAAATTTAAACTCAGCCTAAACTACTCATGAATTTAGACCAAATGTAGTGTAACAAATGTGCAGTAACCACATAAACATACAACAATCCAAAGTCCTTAATACTCTAAGCACAAGCAGTGAATACAGATTATAGAAAACGCAGCAACAAGCTTTGGTTATTTAGTCCAAAATAGGTAACGGTGGTGCAGCTAGAAACATATAAACAATAAACATAACTTTGACCACAAATTCGATTAACAGTGAACTTACTTATGACAGAAAATAGAGTATTCAACAGCTAAAAGAATTAAACAAAACAAAACATTCAAACTAGCAGATCTAAAATCACCCAAACACACCTAAGCATGAAATAGCTATAGCAGTAAACCGAATCCAAGTAAAACTAAGCAAACTCTCAAAAGCATAAAATCATCATATATTATCAGTAACAAACATATTCATTCACATAAATACAAACAGATTAATTCACTTAAACATAAGAAGATCCATCAACTAATTAAGAAGATAATCATAAAAAATTAGCAGAAAAAAACAAAAAATATGCTTAACCATTTAAGTTGACGATTTCCTTTGATGTAGAAGGTATGGCGCTGAACCACCTTAGAAACAACACCGTACTATTAGAGCCACTATTCACAAGCTCGAACCACCATTTAACAACAAGTATCATGAATTTTTAACCACCATTTAAACTCGAACCAGCAGCATCATATTTTGATGTTTATCAGTGGATAAACATTTTTATCCCTAATCTAACTAGATCATTCAAATAAACTATGGATTGAGCTCATTTGAACAATCCCACTTAAAATATCAAATTATTATAGATATAAATTGCATAAAATGAAGCAATATAACGAACGCGAGATATAAAGGAGTATGAGACTAAAAATAAACTTTTATTTGATTAAACCAAACATTACAATATTTAAGAAAACTTAAAATACAATTTCTATCTAAAAATTGACATAATAACAGTAGAAAGAAAAGGGACACTTTTACAGTAAAATGAATGGTATTTATAGGCGAACCCGAGGCTTGGGGTGCTGATGAAGAACGATTCTTAACCCTTGATTTAGCATCTTAGTTTCTCTTTCATGTTCATCTTGATCAAACGGTGGAGATTTACATACCTTCACATGGATCGCCAGGGTGGACGTTTTTGTGCTTCTTTGCTAATGATGTGGCAGATTGGGATTGGTTTGTTGTCAGGTGCTCAGTAAATCCACCAATAGGAGATGAGGACTGACAAATCCAAGTGCCAGGTTGGCACTTGGTGCTTGGCATCTTTGCACCTTCATTATCCTATATTCTTGGTAATTAATTTGGAGCGCGTGAATAACAATTGCTCACCCTAATTTCTAGGGTTCTTGAGCCTGCACTTGTTCTTCCCCCTTTTATCCTTTCTGTCCCGTCTTTCTTTTTATTCTTTGTTGTGTTTGACCATTTACTTGACCAAAGCAAATATATACTTAAACTCCCTTCACCGTCTTATTACTTGACTTGGGTTTGGACCCAAGCTTGGACCCAAGTTATTATTATAACTTCCAACATTTCATACTTTCTCAATCTTGGGCTTTATTGGACCGAAATTTTTCTCTCAAATGTAAATAATACTCCTATCCGTCCACTTTTATTCTTGTTTTGGGCCATTATTTGGGCTTTCCAAAATTTTTCAAATGTAACTATTTTAATGGGCTTCCAGGCCCACCAAGCTTAAGTAGGTCCCACAAAGGCCCAATTGACTTATTAAACTTGAATCCCGTCTTAAAAACGACTTGTCTTTTGGCTCTTGATAAAATCTTCAAATCTCGTGTCGATTTTTGCCGGTTTTCATGATCTTGGTACCTACACACACGAAACAATAAAACAAGCATATACAAGGATAATTTCATATGTTTTATGCATTTTATTGTCCATTTTATGATATAAATGATATGAGTAATTACACTTATATCAAACTCCCCCTTGATAAGCAATTACCATGTCCTCACGCAATGATAAAATAAAACTACTAACTACATTTTTATTCAACTTTTGACACTTTATTTTTCAAAGACATAATGTAATGCTTTCATTATTGAAAAATAACTTTTAGGATCATAAAACTCGAAAAGATTCATCGTCCTTGACTTTTCACTCTTTCCATGCCAAGTTCAAAAACAAGATCATTGTCAATCATAAGTCCCAATGTTAAGACCACTTATACAAGTAACTTGTGTTAAACTCAATCTCTTTTATTCCTAGTTGTATCTCTAGATTTTAAATTTTGTCATTCACCCAAAGGCTCATTTGACTTATTTAATAACTACTAGTCCAAAAATGAAGGCCAAAACGGTGTAAACCCAACACTTAAAACCTAACCTCGACCTCAAAAACCGTTGTCACTAAAGAAAGCCCACATCAAGGATAACTTAACACGATTTTAGGAATAAATTCCCGGATCCAAATTTGGCTAATAGGACTACTTAAAGCAACAATTATTCCTCCAAAGTCGAATTTGACTTTATTAACGGAGTTAGCAACATTTACATCATATACCTTCAGGCTCTTTAAGATGTAAAAGTGCTCCTTATCTATGATCTTACCCTAAGGCTCCTTGGACATAAGCAAGGGAATTGAAATTCACCATTCCACCCTAAGGCTCATAATGGTGAAACAATTTTTATTCAACACTTCACCATGCCATACACCCTAAGGCTCTAATGACAAGGCTAGTGCTACATGACTCCCACCCGAAGGCTCATAGAGAACATGTTTTTATTTATTCTTCTTTATTAATGATATATATAGTAAGACAAATTTCCGCAATCCCATGATCAAAAAGTCGATGACGCTGATACCCTCAATGTGTTCTTTCTTTAATTACAATGGAAGAAAAAGAAGGAGTTATGAGTTAAGATATTGTGCCCAACCCGCTAAAAACTTCATTTATTAAGCAATTTAATATTCAAGTGTGAAAAATAAATACGAGGAGAAAGAATCAAACACAAAAATACTTATACAAAGAAGACTTAACCTCAAAACTTATGATTCAACTCTATCATCTCTTGTTCTCCATATTGTAAAATCTCAAAGATGTGAGACTAATGGATACTTAGCCTAATAAATCAAAGTTTTGGGTTTTCAAGTCATCTATAGGATCTTGCATCTTCTTAGAATTTTTCAAGTTTAGAATTTGCGTTTTAAAGTTCCTTTGATAAATGACTTTCTAGGATCATTTATAGGAACTTGCGAAAAATTCTCGTTCTTAAACCCGTATGAGTTAAGACTTTCGCATTTTAAAGTCCCCTATATAAAAGTCTAGCAAAACTTGATTTATGCGGTTAAGGAATGAGCTAAGGTAAAAACCAATCGAGTCAAAAACTATTCTTATTTTCACCAATGGAAAGCCTACATTTGTGTCAAAAACACTTATTTTCTTTATTATTAAACACAAAATTGCACTAAAAATTTAAAATTTTTATAAAAAACAAGAAAAACGATTACGTTTGAACACGACAAAAGCAATTGCAAGCGATTATATCGATTGACTCCCCCATGATAAAACCAAACATTGTCCTCAATGTTTCCTAGCTCAAGAGTAACACCCCCTTGCTAGAACACGAAGAGTCGAATGCAATAATCCTAACATGGTAAGAGTACGCAAATCTATAAGCTGTTTATTAATTATGCTCAAAGATAAAACGTTAGTCGATAAAAATCAAAGGATAGTGAGTGCCCCATTTGACAATCAAAGTAAGGAAGCTCGAGTGGACCAGGAAAAAACCAAACACGAGAGTCTTTAATGATTAGGGTCACACCTAAGATTCACATCACAACAAAACACGAACACGAGCTTGAAAAGATCAAGCCTTATTAGTGTTAGAAAATAGAAAGAAGATAGAATGTATGGGACTCCCCCACAAGGCACCTCGTTTTTGTTAACCGAGTCATGATCTCGACTCGATCCCCGCATTCATTGGTCCTTAGGGAAAGTTTGAAGATCCGGAACAACCTCCGTAGGTATGTCCCCTCCAAAATAGTGCTTAACTCGATGACCATTCACCTTAAAGTTAGGCCCATCTTTTTGAGATAGCTCAACGGTGCCATAAGGGAACACTTGTGAAATGGTGAACGGTCCGGACCAACGGGATTTAAGCTTGTCCGAGAAAATCTTAAGTCTAGAGTTGAATAAAAGGACTTGATCACCAACATTGAAAATGCGGTTTTTGATCTTAGAGTCATGAATCCTCTTAGTCTTCTCTTTATAGATCAAAGAGTTCTCATAAGCTTGATCCCTTAATTTACTTAGTTCATTCAATTGAACCTTGCGATGATCATCCGCGATCCTCAAATCGAAGTTACAATGTTTTAGAGCCCAATACGCCTTATGTTTGAGTTCAATTGGCAAGTGGCATGACTTTCCGTAGACCAACCTAAATGCTGTACAACCAATTGGAGTCTTATAGGCCATACGGATAGCCCACAATGCATCGTCCAATTTATCCGACCATGAAGTGCGATTTTCTCATATAGAACGCTCCAAAATCCTCTTAAGAGCTCGGTTTGAAACCTCCACTTGACCACTCGTTTGAGGGTGATAAGCCGTCGAAAGTCGATGAGTGACACCATATTTCTTTAGAAAATTTTCAAATTGTTCATTACAAAAATGGGTCCCACGATCACTTATTATAGCCCGCGGAGTTCCAAACCTAGCAGAGAGTTGTTTTAAAAATTTCACCACAACTCGAGCATCATTAGTAGGCAAAGCCTTAGCTTCAACCCATTTAGACAAATAGTCCACGACTACGAGAATTTCCTTTTGATGATGGAAATGGCCCCATAAAATCGATTCCCATACGTCAAAGATTTCCCTGATTTGAATTATGTTTTGGGGCATTTAATCCCTTTGTGAATTATTTCCTTGACGTTGACAAGCATCACAAGTCTTGAGCAAGTCTTGGTCATCTCGATATATGGAAGGCCAAAAGAAATCGGCATCAAAGACTTTTTCCCCGATGGCGTTGGCACCATGATGTCCCCCAGTGGGTCCTTCATGACAAGCTTTAAGAATATCTTTAGCTTCTTTGCCAAACACACACCTACGAATCACTTGATCCGCGCACACTCGAAACAAATAGGGGTCGTCCCCAAAATAATAAGATATGTCCTTGAAAAATTTCCGTTTTTGTTGGGACGATATACCCTTAATCACAAACTTCCTCGCATGGTAATTTGCAATGTCCGCAAACCATGGGGTACTATCATCACCACGAAAAGCAATCATACCAAGCGTCTCGAGAGGAAATGTTTCATTAATTTCCTTGTTCTCTCGATCGCTTTGGTGAGGATTCTCAAGTCGAGAAAGATGATCGGCCGCGAGATTCTCGGCTCCTTTTTTATCTAGAATTTTGACATTAAATTCTTGAAGGAGGAGAATCCACCGGAGCAACCTCGGCTTTGCATCTTGTTTATTAAGAAGATATTTGATGGCCGAGTGGTCCGTATACACTATGGTTTTATACGAGGTATGGTCTAAACTTTTCGAAAGCATATACAACGGCAAGTAGCTCCTTTTCCGTTGTAGTATACTTAGTTTGAGCATCCGTCATAGTTTTACTTGCATAGTGTATAGGCAAGAAATGTTTGGTCTTACGTTGCCTCAAAACCGCACCTACCGCGTAATCACTAGCATCACACATTATTTCAAAAGGTAGATCCCAATCTGGGGCAAATAAAATTGGTGATTTGGTTAATTTCTTTTTAAGCATCTCAAAGGCTTTGATGCACTCATCCGAAAAGAAGAATGTAGTCTCTTTTTCCAAAAGATGGGTCATAGGCCGAGCTATCTTAGAGAAGTCTTGGATAAAACGTCTATAGAAGCCGGCATGGCTGAGAAAACTCCTAACTCCCTTAACGGTGGTAGGTGGAGGTAATTTGGCAATCACGTTGATTTTGGTCCTATCTACCTCAATACCGGCCTTAGAGATCTTATGTCCTAAAACAATGCCTTCTTTGCACATGAAATGGCATTTTTTATAGTTAATCACGAGATTTGTTTCCTTACAACGTTGTAACATTCGTTCCAAGTTAGAGAGACACGAAGTGAAAGACTCCCCAAAAACCGAGAAATCATCCATGAAGACTTCCATGGTTTTCTCAATCATATTATGAAAAATGGCCACCATACACCTTTGGAACGTCCCCGGAGCATTGCATAACCCAAAAGGCATTCTACGATAAGCAAATGTTCCATAAGGACAAGTGAATGTGGTTTTTTCTTGATCACGAGGGTCTATAGGAATTTGGAAATAGCCGAAAAATCCATCCAAAAAGCAATAGAATTCATTTCCCGCTAGTCTCTCTAACATTTGATCCATAAAAGGTAATGGAAAATAATCCTTCCTAGTGGCATCATTAAGCTTTCTATAGTCAATACAAACACGCCATCCGGTCACAAGTCTAGTAGGAATCAATTCATTATCCTCATTAGTCACTACCATCATTCCTCCTTTCTTTGGAACACAATGCACGGGGCTAACCCATGGGCTATCGGAGACGGGTAGATCATCCGGCGTCTAGAAGTTTCATAACTTCTTTTTTTGATCACCTCATGAATCTTTGGATTAACCCTTCTTTGATATTGGATAGCGGGTTTATAATCTTCCTCCATCAAAATTTTATGAGTACAAAATTTTGGGTCAATACCCTTGATGTCGGAGATTTTCCATGCAATGGCCCGTTTATGTTTCTTAAGCACCTTAATAAGTTCCTCCTTTTCATTAACTTTCAATTCTTTTGCAATAATCACCGGTAATTTATCCGTTCCCTCAAGAAAAGCATACTCCAAATGAGTGGGAAGATCCTTAAGTTCTAGTTTGGGTGCTTCTTCAAGAGAAGTTTTCACTTTTGTTTCGTTTTCGTTCACAACTTTAATTTCCATAGGTGGTGATTCAAAAGGATCTTCATTCAAAAATGTTGCAAGCAAGTCGATATCTCCATCCGCATCATGATAAGTCGATGGGAAATCCGGTGTGCTAAGAAAAGCATCAACCTCCTCCAAGATAAAATCACTAGCACCGAATGGAGTAAGGGGTGGAGAAGAAAGGGCAATAATAGGATCCGATAAAGAAGGATTGCCACTTTCGAAATTAGCCGAGAATCCAAGCACTTCTTGAGAATATTCCTTACAAGCAACATCAATCATATCAACTCGATTGATTGACTCCCCGAAATGCTCATAAGGATACTTAGAAACGTGACCGATATCAAAGGTAACGGTCTCATCATCGAAACTTAAAGTCATTTTACCACTTTTCATGTTAATTACGGCACTAGCCGTACTAAAAAAATGGTCTTCCTAAAATCAACGGCACACGTGAATCTTCGGGGTAATCCCAACTACAAAATCCACCGAAAAATGAAGCTTCCCTACCTTAACAAAGACATCCTCGGCTATACCTACCGGAAGGGAGGTCGATCAATCCGCAAGCTTGAGAGTCATCCTAGTAGGTGTGATATCGGGAAGTGATAACCTTTTCCACATGGAAAGAGGCATCAAATTAATGCTAGCGCCAAGATCGGCTAATGCTAAACATTCCTTCATTTTCGGAAAATCACAAGGGATAAGAAATCTTCCTGGGTCTCCAAGCTTTTCGGGTAGCTTTTTAGTGAGAACCGCCGAACAATTAGCATCAAGCGAATGATTAAGCTCTTCAAGCTTCCCTTTATCGCTAATCAATTTCTTGAAAGTCTAAGCAAACTTAGGCATATAAAGAAATGCATCCAGAAAACTAACATTAATGTGAAGGTTCTTAAACATCTTAAGAAATGTATACATTTGAGCATTGGATCTTTCGCGGAGCTTCTCTTGGTTAAGTCTCGATGGGTAGGATAGTGTGGGTTTAGTCTTCAGAATCTCGGGTTCCGGAATAGGCAATTGGTCTACCTTTGGTGGATTAGGAATTTCCTTTTCTTTAACCACCTAGGGTTCTTGCTCCACTTCCCTCACCGGAGAGGTCCTAACATGTGGAAGCAAAGGTCCGTCTAAATCCTTCCCACTACGTGTGGTAATAGCTTTCATCTCACCCTTCGGGTTTGGAATGGTGTTGCTAGGTAAGCCACCCGAAGAAGAGGAAGGTTTGTTCATTATTGCCTCAAACATCGAAAGTATTTTGTTCTCAAACGTAGCTTGATTTCCGTCAATACGGTTTTGGTTTTGCTCTAAACGAGTTTGATTAAGCTCAATCTTGTTATTTTGCCCCTTGATCGTATTTTGAAAATCGATTTTCAACGTGTTCATTTGTCCTTGATGATTATTTTGAAAAGCTTTCAAATTTGCCTCATTTGTTTTGATGTAGCTTGACAAATCATTTTGATTGTTGTTTTGAAAACCTTGCTTGTTTTGATTAGCATGAAATCTATTTCCTTGATTAAAATTCCCTTGGTTACCATGGTTAAAATTATTCCCATTGTTACCATTGTTGTATCTATTTTGAACCGGTGGAGCAACATGGTTTTGACGAGGAGCTTGACCGTTAGGGCCATAAGTTCCCGTCACCGCAAAAGCACTAGCTTGATCAAACCCCGTGGTTGAACAAGCATAATTCGGATGTGCTCCACCACATAACACACAAAAATTCTCAACCGCATTAATCGATCCATGAGGATTCTTCCTAATCTCATTCAAAATCGTGTCAATCTTAGAGTCCAATCTAGCAATCTCGGTATTGGATGAATTCACATGAGAAACAACCGGTGTGTTCCGTAAATATTGAACTCTAGACTTATTCTCAATGATACCCCACGAGTCTCTCGGAGTTTTTTTAAGAGATTACCACCCGCGGCGGCATTTAAAGAATCTTGTTCAACCATATTAAGTCCAATATAAAAAGTATTTATTTGGTGTAACTCCGTGAAACCGTGGTGTGGACATTGTCTCAACAAATCCTTAAACCTTTCCCAAGAATCTCCAAACGATTCATGCACTTTTTGTTCAAATCTAGTTATTTCATTGTTAAAGTGAGTTGTTTTGGATGGTGGAAAGAAATAATTCATGAACTTAAACACTAGATCGTCCCATGTCAAAATCGAACCCGGTGGTTCCTTTTCATACCAACGCTTAGCGTTTCCCTCGAGCGAGTACCGAAAAAGCATGAGCTTAATCGCGTCATTCGGCACATCTCTAAACTTGAGAGTCGAGGGGATACGAAGAAAATTCCGAATGTAAGAATGTGGGTTATCCGTCTCATTGCCTCGAAATTGGTCGGCACGAATGAGTGATAAAAGACCCGTCTTAATCTCATAATGACCGCCAAAATAGCCGGCACAACGATTGCTTCCCCATACCCTTCGGTGGGTGCACGGAGCAATTCCTCCATTGTTCGGTTATCGGCCATATTAACAACAATAGGTGGAAACTCGGGTTCCACTACTCGTTGTTGACGATTTCTATTTCTACGAGGAATGTTTTCAAGTCTATCGTGATTAATCAAAAGTCGATTAGAACGTAATTGAATAAACAAAGTGACGAGAATTAAGAGGGTTGAAGAAAAGAAAAAATAGATTAGAAGAAGATTATTTTTGGTATTTTTATTTGGTGTTGTTCAATCAAAGATTGATAAAAACAAGGAGTAAGGATAATTACTATGGAAGTAAACTACCATCGATCGACTTTGAAATGTAGGTGAAAACCTAAACGTCTCGAGGTTCAATAAGTAAACAACGGCAAAAATAAGGTTTATTACTACTTGAGTTGGCAAACCAATAATCGGTTGTCCCTCTCAATATACGCACAAGCAAGTGGGGAAATGAGGTGGCACAAAGCACTTAAAAACCTTTTTCCTTAGACGGCCTTTTATAGCTCGTCGCCTTATACCCATCTTATAGTTTGTATAAATCGAGTTCAAACTTTTTATTAGTATTTATCTATTTTGCCTTTATTTTTGTGTTTTAGATTCGAATACAATAGCTAGGTGATGAAATCCCAACTAAGGTTTGCGTTTTCACGCTTTTGGAAGTAGGTGAATTTATTGTTCTACATAATATAATAAATTAATAACAAAAAAACACGAAAAATGATATTTATTATATTTATAAAAAAATAACAAAACTTTCCGAGGACGGAAAGGGTCTTCAAATCAACGATTAACAAATCGCCACAAAAGAATCGTATACAATTTCCCCGGCAGCTGCGCCAAAATTTTTTATGTGTGGGAAAAGTGTCGGTGTATTTAATATAATACGTTATATAGCAAATTATAGAAATTACCTTTAGGAAAAAAGTAATAGTCTAAAATAAGCTAAAAACGAATTAATTAACACGAGAGTGATCCCGGTTCGTTGTACACGAAGAAATTGTGAATTTGTGACTTTCTTTTAATTTGGACAATCGATTTGAATTGGTTTTGGTTTTTATCTAAAATAATCCTACAAATTCTAAAAGTGCATGAATCGTACCCAAAAATAAATCTAAAAGACGAAATTTAAATCTATATATTTAAATTTTTATTGAAACAAACTATTTAAAAAAAATTATTAGAACAAAATTATTAAAACAATATTAAAACAATATTAATTTTAAAAATAATTAAATATTTATTTTTATTTTTTATTTTTTTAAACTTATATATTTTATTTAAACTAATATTTTTATACTAAATTTAAATTAACTATTATTTTTTTTAAGTAATTTATCTTATTAAAACTTTTACAACTAAAAAATGTAATAACAAAAACGTTTAAAACTGTCAATTAAAAGAATCAAAACGTTATATAAATGACTTAAGCAGTAATTAAACTCAAAAGCCCATTAGCTCAGATGGATAATGTGTGGGTTATTAAGGGAGAAGTCTCGAGGTCGAGAGCCCTGGGAGACATACCATATCAGCAGACTTAAATACTTCACAAATTAACTAAACCAACAATTAAACAAGTCACTAAATATCATTAACTAAGAAAAATCAGTAAAAGCAGTAAATCAAACGTACAGGATCTATTTAAAACAGAATAATACTCAAATAAACTTCCACAAATACAAATTGAGATCAGATTAAATCAAACATAAACACCCATACAGCAGGCCATTATCATTTAGTAACAACAGTTAACCTAAAGAACTCTATTTATACTAATGACAATCAAATGAACCGCAAGAAACAACAGACTAAATATAAACTCAGCCTAAAGAACTCATGAATTTAGATCAAATATAGTGTAACAAATGTGCAGTAACCACATAAACATACAGCAATCCAAAGTCCTTAATACTCTAAGCACAAGCAGTGAATACAAATTATAGAAAACGTAGCAACAAGCTTTGGTTATTTAGTCCAAAATAGGTAACGGTAGTGCAACTAGAAACATATAAACAATAAACATAACTTTGACCACAAATTCGATTAACAACGAACTTATGACAGAAAATAGAGTATTCAACAACTAAAAGAATCAAACAAAACAAAACATTCAAACTAGCAGATCTAAAATCACCCAAACATACCTAAGCATGAAATAGCTATAACAGTAAACCGAATCCAAGTAAAACTAAGCAAACTCTCAAAAGTAGAAAATCATCATATATTATCAGTAACAAACAGATTCATTCACATAAATACAAACAGATTAATTCACTTAAACATAAGAAGATCCATCAACTAATTAAGCAGATAATCATAAACAAATTAGCAGAAAAACAAAAAATGTGATTAACCATTTAAGTTGAAGATTTCCTTTGATGTAGAAGGTATGACGCTGAACCACCTTAGAAACGACACCGTACTATCAGAGCCACTATTCACAAGCTCGAACCACCATTTAACAACAAGTATCATGAATTTCAAACCATCATTTAAACTCGAACCAGCAGCATCATATTTTGATGTTTATCAGTGGATAAACATTTTTATCCCTAATCTAACTAGATCATTCATATAAACTATGGATTGAGCTCATTTAAACAATCCCACTTATAATATCAAATTATTATAGATATAAATTGCATAAAATGAAACAATATAATGAACGTGAGATATAAAGAAGTATGAGACTAAAAATAAACTTTTATTTGATTAAACCAAACATTACAATATTTAAGAAAACTGAAAATACAATTTCTATCTAAAAATTGACATAATAACAGTAGAAAGAAAAGGGACACTTTTACAGTAAAAATGAATGGTATTTATAGGCGAACCCGAGGCTTGGGGTGCTGATGAAGAACGATTCTTAACCCTTGATTTAGCATCTTAGTTTCTCTTTCATGTCCATCTTGATCAAACGGTGGAGATTTAAATACCTTCACATAGATCGCCAGGGTGGACTTTTTTGTGCTTCTTTACTGATGATGTGGCAGATTGGGATTGGTTTGTTGTTAGGTGCTCAGTAAATCAACCAATAGGAGATGAGGAGTGACGAATCCAAGTGCCAGGTTGGCACTTGGTGCTTGGCATCTTTGCACCTTCATTCTCCTATATTCTTGGTAATTAATTTGGAGCGCGTGAATAACAATAGCTCCCCTAATTTCTAAGGTTCTTGAGCCTGCACTTGTTCCTCCCCCTTTTATCCTTTATGTCACTTCTTTCTTTTTATTCTTTGTTGTGTTTGACCATTTACTTGACCAAAGCAAATATATACTTAAACTTCCTTCACCGTCTTATTACTTAACTTGGGTTTGGACCCAAGCTTGGCCCCAAGTTATTATTATAACTTCCAACGTTTCATACTTTCTCAATCTTGGGCTTTATTGGACCCAAATTTTTCTCTCAAATGTAAATAATACTCCCATCCGTCCACTTTTATTCTTGTTTTGGGCCTTTATTTGGGCTTTCCAAAATTTATCAAATGTAACTATTTTAATGGGCTTCCGGGCCCATTAAGCTTAAGTGGGTCCCACAAAGGCCCGATTGACTTATTAAACTTGAATCCCGTCTTAAAAATGACTTATCTTTTGGCTCTTGATAAAATCTTCAAATCCGGTGTCGATTTTTGACAGTTTTCGTGATCTTTGTACCTACACACACGAAACAATAAAACAAGCATATACAAGGATAATTTCATATGTTTTATGCATTTTATTGTCCATTTTATGATATGATTAATTACACTCATATTAGGGACTTTGGTCATTTTGATTGTCAGACTCACAAACATTGAAAAAACATATTTTCAAAATCATTTTTATCAAAAACAGAAAGAGGCTGATGAACAGCTTTTATTTTATAAAGGAAAATGGTTTCATAAAACTTAACATCTCTAGAAAAAGAATAACTTTTATTATTTAAACTTAATTGCTTATAAGCTTTCTTGGAAGAAGAATAACCTACCAAAACAAATTTTTTAGACCTAGAAGATATTTTATCACTATTGTTTAAAACTGTAGAAAAACATAGACAACCAAAAGACCTTAGATGGGAAAGGGAAGGTTCTTTATTATACAGCATACAAAAAGGAGATTTGCCAGCAAGGACAGAAGATGGGAGTCGGTTAATAAGATTGGCAGCAGTAAGCACACAATCAGACCAAAAACACAAGGGTAAAACTCCCTGAAAGAGTAAACTTCTGGCCATATTAAGAAGATGCATGTGCTTTCTCTCAGCAATCCCATTTTGCTGAGGAGTGTAAGCACAGGAAGTTTGATGTATAATACCCTTTTCCTTAAAAAACACATTCATTCTTTGATTAATGAACTCAGTCCCATTATCAGATCTTATGACCTTAATTCTTTTAAGAAACTGATTAGATATAAGATTAGCATATTCAACCACATAATCAAAAACTTCATCTTTGGTTTTAAGCAAGTAAATCCGCACAGGTCTACTGTAGTCATCAACAATAGTTAAAAAATATCTGAAACCTTTCCTTGTAGTGACCTTGTAAGGACCCTACAAGTCTAAGTGGATGAGATCACCTAAACTTGTGGAAACATGGTCACTCAAAGTAAAAGGATCTCTGGTATGTTTAGAAAAGTAGCAAACATCACAAGGTTCACTATGGTCAGGTCTGGTAAGTTTCAAAGAGTGTTTTAGAACATTTATAACTTGGTCAGATGGGTGACCAAGTCTGTTATGCCAAACACTCTTAGACACATGACAGCACATAATAGAATAATTACTCTTAGACTTAGGGGTCTTACAATCAGTGTCAAACAGATACAAACCACCACATTCTCTACCAGTCCCCATGATGTTCTCTTTTTTCAAATCCTGAATGATACAGTCATATTCATTAAAACCAACATGTAACTTACTATCTTTGATCATTTTGTTAACAGATAAGAGACTGACAGTGTATTCTGGTATAACCAACACATCAAACAATACAGCATTACTAGTTAATCTTAAAGTACCAACATGTCTTATTTTAGCAATGGTACTATTAGGATGTCCAACATTTATATTTAACTCAGAGATATCAATTACATCAGTCATGTTTTTAGTTATAGAGGTAATGTGTTGGTTAGCCCCAGAATCAATAATCCAACCAAAATTAAACATAGAGTCTCCAAATTTCACATCGGCATTAAAACACTTGTAAAAATTGTTGTTAAAAAACACATTAGCATTAAAAAGGCATAACCAATACCTGCCATGTTAGACTGCACACCAGAAGGACTCTTTTCACCAATTAAACTCATAAGTTTGGCAATTTGATCATTGGAAAAAGGATTGAAAACATTGTTAACATACCCACTGGGACTGTTAGCATTTTGATCATCAACATTGTTACTGTTAAAACTCTTGTTGTTTCCCTTGTTGTTGGAAAAACTCTTGTTTTTAAAGTTCTTTTTATAGCCATTAGGATAACCAATCAACTCAAAACATCTATCAATGGTATGACCCTTCATACCACATTTATCACACTTGAGAGAGTCTTACTAAAAGTTGTTATATGAGTTGTTTCCATTAAGAGGGGCATTACTACCAGAGTTACTGTTGTTTCTATTGGTGCCATTCCCAAAACTAGAGTTATTGGTAGTATTACCATAACAGTAGTTACTATTGCCAGAATTGGAATTTCTATGAGGAATAGCAGTTCTAGACTCAACAATTTTGGCAGAAAAAGAGCTCACTTGTGGTTTAGGAACCACAGAAGAATAACCCAAACCCCTATGAGACTCCTCACGACAAACAATCACAAAAGCATCTTTCACATCAGGCAAATCAGTTTGAGTAAGCAAGGTACTTCTAATAGGTTGATAAACTTTATATAAGCCCATTAACAATTGCATAAGTTTCATCAATTGATTATATTTACCCAACTCAGATTTAGCAAGACAAGTAAAAGGATTCAGTTTAGTCAACATATCAAATTCTCTCCATAAAAAGTTAAGTTTATGATAATATTCAGAAACAGACAAGCCATTTTGTTTGAAGTTGTTAATCTTTTGAACCAAATTAAACAAAATAGACCCATCTAACTTATCATAAGTCTCTTTTAATTCATTCCACACTTCAGCAGTATTATCAGCATAAAGAAGACTCAAATAAAGATCCTTAGATATGCTATTCAAAAGCCAAGACAACACCACAGCATTACATCTATCCCATTGACAAGTAAGAGGCTCACTAGACTCATAAGTAGCCCTCAAACAAGTACCATCAACAAAACTCATCTTGTTTCTAGCATGCAAAGTAATTTTCATAACATTAGCCCAAACCCAATAGTTTTCACAGCCAAATAATTTAAAACTAATCAAAGACCCACTGTTACTATCATTAGACTGTAAATGAAGAGGGTTACTAGCATCAAGACCATTAATAATATTAATAACATTGTTACCACCACCACCACCACTTGTTTCAGTAACCTTAGGAGGCACCACAAAACAGAAACAATAAACCAACAAAGTCAAACAAAAAAGCCTATATGTTCAATCAAGAACTCTAGTTCAAGATCCTACACCACTTAGTTCTCAGGAATCCAAACCACTCAAGGTGGTAGGTCAAGAGCAAGTGTAGGACGATGAACCAAAAAAAAAAAATTAAAGAGTAAGGTGCGAGAGGTGTTACACAATGCAACCAGCAAACAGCGGAAGAACGAATAGGAGTTATTCTAGATTCAAGTCTAGAAGTAACCCTAAACAATACACCACCATAGAAGGTTATCCTATATTCTGTGGGATGATATAATGTTTATTATTATTGATCGATCCATGAATGAATGATTGTCTAGTATATATACAAATATAACCTAACACGGGTCAGGCCTACAAACCACCTATAAACCGACACTAACACTCCCCTGCAGTTGGAGCGGTAGTACAACTAACACTCAAACTGTCACGAAACTCATCGAACAATGGCGAAGGTAAACCCTTCGTAAAGATATCCGCATACTAAAATCGAGATGGCACATGTAAAACGCGAACCTGCCCAGTAGCAACCAAATCCTGAACAAAATGAATATCAATCTCAATGTGCTTCGTACGCTGATGTTGAACTGGATTAGAAGACAAGTAGACAACACTTACATTATCACAATACACAATAGTGGCAGAAGACAAATGAGTATGAAGCTCACAAAGTAAATTCCGGATCCAACATGTCTCAGCATCAGCATTGGCAACACCACGATACTCTGCTTCAGCACTGGAACGAGAAAGCGTTGGTTGACGCTTAGAGGACCAAGAGAGTAAGTTGTTGCCAAGAAAAACACAATACCCCAAAGTAGACCGTCGCGTAGTCGGACAACCTGCCCAATCAGCATCCGAATAAGCAACCAAGGCATCAGTAGTAGAAGAAAACAGTTGTAAACCATAGTCCAAAGTCCCCTGAACGTACCGTAAAATCCACTTGAGAGTAGAAAAATGAGGCTCCCGTGAATAATGCATATAAAGGCAAACCTGTTGCACAGCATACGTAATATCAGGGCGAGTGAATGTGAGATACTAAAGAGAACCTACTAAGCTACGGTATAAGGTAGAATCAACAACCGGAGTACCACCATTCCCTAACTTGGACTCAGTATCAAAAGGAGTCCAAGTTAGATTACAACCAACCATACGAGCACGCTCTAAAATCTCCATAGCATATTTACGTTGGATAAAAACATGCCAGAAGAGTCCCGCGTAACAAAAATACCCAAAAAATAATTAAGCGCACCCAAATCTGTCATAGAAAACTCGCGATGGAGAGAAGCGATAATCTGTTGTAGTAAGCGATCAGATGAAGCAGTGAGAACAATGTCATCCACATAAAGTAATAAAAATGTCGTATCAGCACCCTGGCTATAAATAAATAAAGAGGAGTCACACCGACTAGGAGTAAACCCAACAGTAGTAATGTAAGAAGCAAACCGCTGAAACCAAGCACGAGGTGCCTGCTTAAGACCATAAAGAGAACGCTGCGACAAACAAACATAATCCGGATGCTCGATATCTCGAAAACCAGGAGGCTGATGCATATAAACAGTCTCACCTAAGTCACCATGTAAAAAAGCATTCTTAACATCAAGTTGATGAACAGCCAATGTCGAGAAAGAGCTAGACTAAGAACAATGCGAATAGTGACTGGCTTAACCACCGGACTAAAAGTCTCATCAACATCAACACCCTCAACCTGCGTGCTACCATTGGTAACAAGACGTGCCTTATACTGACTAAGAGTTCCATCCGCCAAAAACTTATGACGAAATAAGCACATACAACGAACAATATTAGCACCCTCTGGGCGAGGGACACAAGTCCAAGTTTTATATTTAATAAGTGCTTATACTCGTCAAACATAGCATTGCGCCAATGGGGATCATCAAACGCTTCTTTATAAGACCGAGGTAAGGGAGAGATAGTAGACACATGACCAGCATAACGAGGATTAGGACAAGTAATCCTGACACGAGAACGTGTGACCATGGGATGAACGGACACGGTATCGGTGGAGGGAGCAAGAGGCGTAGGTGGTGTAGCATCAGGTATAGGTTGTGGTATAGACGAAGGTGAAATGGGTGCAGGATTTGTATGTGGGGAAATCGGTGTAGGAGGAGTGGACACGTCAACTGTTGAAGGAACAGGCACGACAACTGCTGGAGGAACAGGCACAGACGGAATGGGAGTGGTACGGATAATTGTGGAAATAAGGTTATTTGAATCATCCAAAAAATCATAGGAAGGCGAGGTAGTGGACTTGGTGGAGAGAAACGGAAACACCGTTTCATCGAAGGTGACATGACGAGAGATTATAATTTTATTGGTGTTTAGATCAAGGCAACGATATTCAAAATGATTGGCAGCATGCCCTAGAAAAATTGAAGGTGTAGCACGTGGGCCAAGTTTATGGTTGGTATTGATATGTGGGTAACAAAGGCATCCAAAAACACGAAGAATACTATAATCCGGTTGTGCACCAAACAGGCGGGTAAAGGGTATATCATTATTAATGGCTCGGGAAGGTAAAATATTCAATAAGTAAACTACCATATTAAGTGCCTCGGTCCAGTAATTGGGTGGTAAATGTGCTTGAAATAATAACGTACGAATGAGATTATTAATTATACGGATCATACGTTCGGATTTGCCATTTTGTTGTGATGTGAGGGGGCAAGAAAATCGAAATTGGATGCCATTATCGGTAAAGAGTTTATGAAACGCATGATTATCAAATTCACCACCATGATCACACTGAAAAGACTTAATTTCACATTTAAACTGAGTACAAACATAATTACGAAATAACATAAACTTGGACAAAACATCAGATTTATTCATTAACGGATAAACCCAAACATACTGAGAATAATGATCTAGAAACAAACATAATACTTGAAACCAGAAAGACTCGAATTGGAGAGGTCCACAAGTCCGAGTGAACAATGTCAAAAAAAAGAAGTAACGGAAGTAGAAGAACTAGCAAACGGAAGCTTCACGTGTTTACCAAGCTGACAAGCATGTAAAGAACAGGAAGTTTCTCTTTATTACACGAAATAGAGTCACTAGAAACTAGACGACGTAACACTTCACTTTCTGGATGTCCAAGTCGTTGATGCCACATATACTGACTTGTAAGAAAAGCATGAGGGATAGTGGAGGGCTTCACAACAGGATAGAGATCACCCGTGCTATCACATCGGAGGGAGTACCCGTCGAGTTATGAAGTCCTTCACAGAAAAACCAAAAGAGTCAAACTCAATAGTACAAGAATTATCACGCACAAACTGACGAACAGAAATTAAGGTTTTGACAATAGCGGGAGTGATTAAGACATTATTTAAACGAAGTGGATGAAAAGGAGTAGACAAAACGCTATGACCAGAGTTAGTAACGGTAATAAAACGCCCGTCACCAACATCAACAGACGGGTAAATGCACATATTAAGAATATCACTAAGACAGTGTATAGAACCATTAAGATGAGAACTCGCACCTGTATCCATGTTCTAATTTCTGGAGGCCGGATCTTGAAGAGTAGTGGTATTGAAAGCATTCGGCAAAAGTGTAGCTTGACCCGAACCTGGGGAACCGAACGCAAACAGTTGACTCGGATGAAAAGGCACACTAGGATCTTGTCCTAAGTGAATCGAACCAGGCGAAGGACCCCCTGCTGCTGCTGGACCCCTGTAGAGTATTGAACCGACACCTGTGAAAGGCCATGGACAAGATGAACCCTCTGTGGTAAACCGGAATGGGTCTGAACTCCCTGTGATGGACCAAACTGTTGTTGAACCCCTTGTTGTGAATAATGGAACCCTTGTTGTGGTACAAACTGCTGTTGCACCCCCTGTTGTGGTACAAACTGCTGTTGCACCCCCGGTTGGGATGACCCTACTATATATTGAACCCCTTGTGGAAATAACCCAGCCATGCCCATATTCGTCCCTCCAAACGAACTAGGACAGAACTGGGAACTTAAATAATTTGGTTGCACAGGTATTGGAGCCGAAACACTTTGAAACCCAGGAGGTATAGAAACCGTATAAGCGACGGGATACGTGGGGGTAGTAGTATTTAACCCAAACTTAGCCATCAAGGAGTGTAACATATCTAAGTCCGAGCGTGTCATGCCTGACATAGATGTCGCCGAACCCGAGGTACGAGGGAGCAAAGTAGACTTACCATGAACACCATTGTGGAGGTACCGACAAGCCTCTCCAAACCGACAAGAACCCTTAGCAAAACTCCAACATGGGCGGTTTATTTTCTCCAAAGGAGGACCACGACTAACACTAGAATTTGATTTATCCAGTAAAACCATAGGAGAAGCGGATGTAGCATCAACAAGAGGGGTTTGAACCCACGACTTTAGTCGCATCTCATGCATAGTCAACAAAGATCTAACTGTTTTGACATCGGGACAGGGTTCTCGACTAACGATAATAGTTGAGATAGTTTCATAGGTTGAAGGTAATCCTTCAAGCGCGAAGGTAACAATATCATCGTTGCTAAGGGGAGAAGCAAGACCTATAAGAACCGAAACAATAGACTCCATCTTTTGAAAATACCCGTCAATAGATAAATCCCCAAGCTTCAAATTGTGTAGTTCAGCTTTCAAAGCCATAGCACGCGGGCGCTTGTTGTCTTGAAAAATAGCTTCAAGATGTGTCTGTGCATCCTTAGCAGTAGTAGGGTTAATAGCGACCAAGCGTTTCCTTAGTGATGGAGCGAGATGGGGAATAGCCAAGACATAGTGATAAAATCATTCTTGGTCCACTCAGCATCCTTAGGTGGTTGTGCCGAGCCGTACTAGACGACGAGACCACCGGATCAATAAGATGATCCAAAATTCCATAACCATGACATAAGTGAAAAAGTAATACACCCACGAAGAATAATTCATCGCATCTACATCGAGTTTTGTAGGAACAAAAGTGGTTAAATGATTCATAGCCATGAGTTTGTCGGATAGGGTAAGGGCTGGTGTAGCGGGTGGGTTGGCGTTTGTCATGCTTTAGGGTTTGAAGATTTAGGGTTTGTAAGAGTGAGGGTTTGTAAGATGGAGAGCCGGCGTAGGAGACGGCAAATCAAACAACGACTAAATCTTTAATCGTTAATAACAGTGGCAAAATTTAGCCAAGAATCGCCAACTAAACTTAGTCGAAAACACCACCGAGAAACAATCGGTATACCAGTACGTGGCTAATTAGCCTGTGACTAAACTTAGTCGAAAAACTATTGATATACAGAAAGTGAGAATTGAAAACGAATAGGAAATCGGCGGAAGCGTGTTGGTTTAGGATCGAAGGAACCCTCGTGATACCACGTGGGATGATATAATGTTTATTATTATGGATCGATCCATGAATGAATGATTGTCCAGTATATATACAAATATAACCTAACATGGGTCATGCCTACAAACCACCTATAAACCGACACTAACATATTCAAGTCTAGAAGTAACCCTAGCCACCAAAACAAGTAATAGTAACAATATTAGCTTCCAATAAGGTACCTGCAGGGTTAGAATCAACAGAAAACCTTTTGAAACACAAAACCCCCAAATTTCAAAAATTAGGGTTTTCAAAAAAGTTTTATATTTTTCAAAAAACTAATTACCCAAAGACAGAAAACACCTTATAAACTAATAGATCTTGGACAATCGACCAAGATGAGCCAAAAAAACCCAAAAATCCCAAAAGAAAATTTTTCTTCAAGAAAGTATAAATATCCAGTAATATTTAGACGATATAAACAAGAAACTTTTAAAACCCCCAAAAATAATTTTCTTACCACAAAAAACTTTTGATCAAAGATCCAACTTGAAGCTCTAATACCATGTAAAAATCAATGATACCAAATCGTATTTGCACTCAACCAACCACCCCACGTGCTTTATTAACTTAGAAATCAAAACAGATAGTCCCCAATCGGGTGCTATCAACATACAAAGTAAAAGATTGTCCCCAAAATGGATGCAATCTGAAATACGATAGATCAATACAACCTATCTACTAGAATACTAACTACTAAACTGAAAATCAATATCAAACGATCACATGTTTGAGTTTTTAGTCAGAGAAGGTGAGAGAGAGAGAGAGAGAGAGAGAGAGAGAGAGAGAGAGAGTGTGTGTGTGATATGACGGCCATAAAACCCTAACTATGAGAAATATGATGTATATAAGCTCCAACAACTTTGAAGGATTGACAGGAAAGACCCTCAAACTCCTACACACTTGACAAACAAGTTAGTAACCAAAAAAGGTTAGATAAGTAACCCTCAAGATAGAAAAAGGTTGTAAATCATAGCCAAACTATCCAACAGAGTGCAATATGTGCGATCATACAGGATCGCCGTTTAACAAGGGCCTTCAAATTTCATGTCCTTCTAGTATATATATAGATAATATGATGCTCGAGCTTAATTAATTCATAAAAAATTTCATACACGTGTATATTGTTTTTGTGTTAAAGGGTCTCTTGGCGGTGATAGCACAGGCCACCAAAATCCACGAGACAACCCTGAATATCTATAATCTTTCATTGATTGATTAATGTAATTAAGGTGATTTACTAAACAAGCATCTTCAATGGGGAGGTTTACACATGACTTTTCACTATTTAAAAGAGCTATTAAAAGACTTTATGCATTGTGATAAAGGGTTTACAAACAACTTTTTGAATAAAGACTTTGCATATGCAAAGTAGTTTATAGAAATTCATAAACCTATTTGCATTAATTAAAAAGTTTTTGTATAACTTTTTAGCATTGAAGAAAATTTTGGAAAATGATCTTTTTAATTAAGATAATAAATGACATAATTAATATATTAAATGCATAAAATCTTTTAAAACTTTATGCATTGAAGATGCTCTAATAGTGTCATTGTGTCACTAGTATTTTGGTTATTTCAAACGTGCTATCTTTAAAACACATCAGCAACAAGTATTATATCAAAACAAAATCTAAATTTCTGTAGCATATAATAAAACAAAAGCAAGTAGACCTATAATAATGGAACATGAAAAGAACTTCGAAATCAATTTTGTATGATTGATGAAATTGACATAAAGATATCTTATTTGGAAACTTATGCAAATGCTTTTGTTACACTACTATATGACAACTTAAATAATGGTTTAATTTTCAGCCGTTTAATCTTTTGTGGTATTAAATTTAAATTAAAGGTTATTGCATTATCTAAGAATGTTATAGGTTTATAGAAATCTATCAAAATTAGCTTACCTTAGATGATACTAATTTTCAAAAAACCCGTAAATTCATTAGAGAGATCTTTTAGATTAAAAGCTGAAAGTTTGAGTGCCAACTTCTGTCTACTTCGGTTGGTGTCCTACTGGGTTAAAAGAGTTGTTAGAACTTTTTTTAATGAAATAGACAATGCTAAAAAACACCCGAGTGAAGAAGTTCATGCCAATTCACATCTTTTGTGGATACATTTAAAGAAATCATTTACAAAAAATAGATCGTATATTTTCAAATTCGTACGAATTAATTAAACATATTTCAAACAAATTCTCAGTTTGAGTTTCCATATATGCCATAAGAATGGTATGAGACAATGTGAGTTCATTTGAGATTAGTCGATTACTAAAACTGGCATGTTAATTTTTTACCCTGCCGGTAAGCGATTGACATGCACATCGGCAACGAAGGCCACAATGTCATTAGCTTTGATGTTTTCCATTTTCACAGCAAAGATGTTGGGCGGAGTAGTGTGGCACCCTTTCTGTAGCAGGACACTCAGACATATCAGGGCTTTCCTAAAATATGTAAAGAATGACGGACGATAATTACATTTACATGTACACCTGAGTCGAAGACCCGCCTGCCACCCTAAAGAACTAAAAGAAGGTTGTCTTTGACATACATCGCCTTCCACCCTGACCAAATAACCTGAACATGGAAAAACTCATTCGTTTATCGTTTACATATAGTAAGATACACCCAAATAACCAAACATCAGTAAATACAACACAAATCTCCTCCATTACTACTAATTCAGCACCACAATCCATAAACATTCAACAACAAAAAGAAAACCAAAAAAAGATCCATAAAACAAGGTAGTCGATATCATAATTTTCTTCCTTTGTTCACCCTATCTGAAAGAAATTACCCTGAGATAATATTAATAGATACATATAGGTGACATAAATATATCACCCCTTTTTCACCTGTCGATTTTTCTTTACCTTTTACTTTTTCATATATTCATCCTTCACACTTCAATCGGTAGTCATTGGTTGACTCATGCAGCACCTGAACCTAGCCTTTCTCACTGTAGTCATGATCTCGGTCTCAGCATGTTCCAGCATTCTCACTATTTCGGTGAACGGTGGCCTCACATCTGAATTCCCGTCCCAGCAACGAACCATTATTTCGCCAAGTACTGGAAGACAGTCGTGAGGGATGGTGGGGCGCACGCCTTTGTTGACCACAGCAAATGCTGCCTGCACAGCTGTCATGTTTTGGAATGGAAGCATTCCGGTGATGAGCTCCCAGAGGACTATCCCGAAGCTGTAAACGTCTACTTTCTGTGTGTATGGCCTATGCTGGATCATCTCCCTGTAAAACAAGATATGTTTAAATGTGTACGCATATGATATACACAGAAGTTACATTTGACCGATTTGCTTATGTATGTGTTAATCCAGTTTATGTTTTGCCTCTAACAGGTCAAACTGGTATGCTAACGAAAACAATTGTCTAAAAAACATGTTAAAAGTTCCCACAACATATTATTTAGGAATAAAACATACTAACTAATTTAATTCAGGAAATTAGACAGGCTACTTTTCAAAGAAAAAAGTAATAAGCTTCAGACAAAAAGCGTCACGAATCAACCCGACCCTGACAGGTACCAAAATGACTCATTTAGTATCCATCTGTTGATTTGGCACCATATGCACTTTTTATATGTTAGTGTATACCGCCATCCTACCATGTAAAATATTAAATGCAAGAATAATACGTACACAGATATACCATCTCTAATAGATCTCTGATTATGCGCATGTTAACAATTGATTCGAACAATTTATTTCGAAACTAGCCGAATCAAGTTGCAAATAATTAATATCGGATGAACACGTCAGATAGAATAAATTTAGCTAAAGTTGAAATAGGTTCATCGAATCAAAACTCGGCTAACGTGTATTTAAACGGTTAAAGTATGCCTAAATCATTTAAACCAAAGGCCTCTTGGCCCAGCGGTATGTGAGTGGCCCTCTAACCTAAAGGTTGTGGGTTCAAGTCTCGTTGGAGACATGTGAGATAGAATTTGTGAGATATTTGGCGTCTGTTGTAAAAAGTTGCTGTTCCAAAAAAATGCTTAAATCATAATTTTAAAACTTATTATGTTGATTTTTTTTTGAACGGCTTATTATGTTGATTATATATCATATTTAATAGACTAATCACCTTCCAAACACAAACGCGTTAATGACTTGGCTCCACCAGACTCGAAACACTTTGACCCACCATATAAAAATTATACATTTTGGCAAAGCCGTCTGTTTTGCTACCTCTACATTCCATAATAGCCAAAAAAGAGTAAATTGCACGAATGGTTGTCGCATTTTCTCAGATTTTCCTTTTTATCCATCCCAATATGAAGTTGCACCGCACGCACATGTGATTTGCATTTAATTACATCGCTAGATAAAGAGCCGTTGCATTTGACAACCCAGCTGTAAAACATTTCTGAAGGCCAAATAATCATTTCGAAATCGTTTTAGCTCAAAGGTTTATAAATAAATCCATTTATAAACCTAAGGGACTAGAGTTGCGAGTTAGGGGTAAAACGGCCATTTAATAGATTTTGATAGTTGCTAAATCTGACGGTCATTTGATGAGCTATGTAACAAGAACCAAACCACTTGTGGAGCAGTGCAATCTCAAGTTGGAGAGACATAAAGTAAAATCCCGAGAAAACTCGAGGAGCATTTGCGTTAACTTACACAAATATGGAAAGAAAAAAGTCTCACGAATAAGACACTCATATTAGTCCAGAACTCGACAAAGAGGGCAAAAAAAAAAAAGATATAAAAAATGACAAACTATTTAGAAAAAAGTCAAGTGAGCTTACGGGGCCATCCAGCGGTAAGTCCCTGTCTCTGGTGTCATTCCTTCGGTCTGCACCTCAATTCTAGCAACACCAAAGTCAGCAATCTTAATCGACTTATCAGCCGAAATTAAAAGGTTGTCTGATTTCAAATCCCTATGAATCAATCCAAGTGCATGTACATGCTCCATCCCTCTAGCAACATCCAACGCCTGCTTAACCGCCAATTTCAAAGGCACCGACCTATTCTGCCTTTTAGTCAGAAACTGTCTAACAGAACCACCTTTTGCATACTCGGTCACAATACACCAAACCATTGGTTTCCTACAACCACCGATAAATCTAACAATGTTTGGATGCTTTAATCTCGCAAGCATTATAACTTCTTGTTGAAACTGTTGTTCCATTAACTGCGCTCTATCTAAATCATTTTCTGGTTTTTCAAGAAGCTTAATAGCAACATCTATACCATTGTAAGTACCTTTATAAAGCTTCCCAAACGCACCTTGTGCAAAAGCGGGTCCCATACTAAGTTTCCTTAAATCAATTGTCCAATCATCAAAATTCTCGAGCCCTTCAGTAGGAAACCGAGGGTCCAATAAAGCTCGAGCCAAAGCATCATCACTTAACCCTTGTGAAACGCGTCCTCTATTCACACTCAGATCTGCGGTGTAATTTTTGGTACGTTTGAGACCCTGGTGGTTTAATATCCGAGTGTGAGATTCATTGGACCCAACACTGCTATTATCAAGAGACATAGCAACTGACCCTCCACCGTTGCTCATTTGTAAGCTGTTGAAACTGTCGATTGACATGTTTGACCCTTCACCGAGTTTATGATAAAACCCTTGTGATAAATCAACAAAATTATCATGACCGTTGTTTAGGCCCATCATGCCCGTAAACTTTGGAGCCTCTATCATTTTTTCCAACTCTCGTTACCCCTTTAGCATGCGTAAAAGGTCAAACTTTGATACGTCTAACCAAGAACCCTACACCAAAGTTTTCCACAAGTCAGGTTTTCACATATGTTGTTCACAAAGAAAAAAAATGCACATATAAACATATACAAGAGCCACAATAGAACCGATACCAAGTACTATTAAAGGAACGTAAGTATTCTACTTCGAATACCATAAACAACATACAGATCGTAAGTTAATAGAGAAAATTCTGAACATTTAAGCAATTACCAATAAATGAAACAAAGTTGCTTCTTTTGAAGCAATTGCCATATCAATATATCATGTTCAACAACGCCTAACTAATCCACCATATCAACAAACACAAATTAATTTCTGTATAGATGCACAAAAACACGAAATTCCAAGATGTTATTACATGTCTTTACAGAGTCTAACAATGAAGACTGGCATGCTTATAAATGTGACTATATCATCAATTTAAAATTAAATGACGCAAACTCGTCCTAAACATAGTATTCAAGGTTAGGTCACCGCTTGAAAATGGTATTGACCAAGATTTTCTTGTTTGTATTTTTAGCTATAAGATCTATAACTACGAACATATACATTGTGTAAGTTCGATATACTCCCTAGAGAAAAAAAAACAGATGATGTGTCTTTTGAGTCGAAAATCACTGGTTATGTAATTTCAATCGGATGCTCCTCGTGGCTTCGTATCTACATGTTCCTAATATATGAAAAGTTTGTTTCAGTTTATATATGGTAAACCATCAAAGTTGCTACATTTTCCTTTTGCCTCTTAACAAACAACGTTGAGATTGTATAGCTTTCCAGTTTCAAAATGACAACCCTTTACCAAATAAATTGACGGTTTGACATAAAATTTGGACGTTTCAAGCGGAAACATACCTACTCTTATAAAAGCTGACATAACATAATAAAATCCACAGGTCACATATTACAAATTTTAATTTCAAAGAGACACAGGAGTTCTACTTGTAGCTCAATTAATTCACAGAAAGAAAACGACAATTGACCTTACCTATGAACTCACAAACAAACAAAAAATTCAGACTCAAAACGGCTAACGATCATCATTAACGTATCTCGATTGCAGATATCTTGCTCACAAAACACATTACAACCCTAACAATCATTTTCATTTAATTTCATAAAGACACAATCTTTTACACCAATAGCTCATTCGCAACCACAAAAAGATCATATCTTCAACAAATCCTTAATCATCATTCCCAATAATTAACACCTCAGATAATTCACAAAGACGCCTTTTTAACGCCAATCAGCTCATTAATTAACACAAATAATCTATCTGTACCTAAAACAGCTAAAAATCATATCCTTAACAAAATCCTGAATATTCATTACCAATAATTAAACCCTGATTATCATTTCCAACTAACCCTAACTATCATTTTCATTTACTTTCTAAAGACACAATCATTTACGCCAATCAACTCGTTATGAAACACAAAATGATCATATCCAGACTTCAAAACACCTAAAGATCGTACCTATAAGTCTTTAAAAAATCACTAATCATCGTTTCCACAAAATTACACAATCAAAAACCTAAAATTTATCATTTCCAGCTAATCGTAATCAAATAACAATCACGCAAAACACTGAAAACAGCTCAATTAACACCATAACCACAAAACCCCCAAATTTAACAATAAAACCAATACAAAACAATCAAAACCATCAAAGATCAAAACTTTTTAACAATCAAACAAGAACCATATGATCAAAACACTAAAAAGACACCAATTAACCTTAATCCATAACCAAAAAAACCCCAGATTAAAGCAAGACCACTTCAAACACCTAAAAAACATTAAAAATCACATCTTTATAACAATCAAACCATACCCATGTAATAAAAACACTAATTTACAACCAAAAAGCCTCTAAATTTCAACAAAACCACTTCAAAAACACCAAAGATCACATCTTTTGAACAATCAAACAACACCCATGTAATCAAAAGAGCTAAAAAGATTCAAATTAGCACTGATCCATGAAAAAAAGTGAAAAAAAAGTGCTGAAAGAAGGCAAAACTTACAAATTGGAGATATGATGGTTTAATTGAAGATTGTGATGAAAATAATTGATGATTAAATGATGAAAATGAGAAATGAAATGAAATGGTGTTTGTTGACTATCAAAGTCTTTGTGAGAGAGAGAGAGATGATGAATGAGAGAAGAAAAGCAAACAACAACAACAACTGGTCTTCCTTCTCTTGTTTTTTTTATTTTTTTATTTTTTTTATATTTTTTGTTTTTTTTAATTGAATTTTGTTTTTATTCTTGGCATCAAGGTCAGCATCACACCATTCACCCATCATCACTAATTTTATCAAGAAATATGATAGTAATTTTTTATTTGAGAACTAATCAAGATTATTGAAATATTTGAACATTTTTAAGTCTAAATTTGTGTATTGATTTATAAATACAGATTTTAACTTGTACAAAGCACAAGATAAAAAAATAAAAATAAAAATATATTTAAAATTTACAGAAAAATTAAAGAAAAATGACTCACAAAATTTTATGACTTTTAATGTATTTTTTTGTATTTTTCTATAGATCCTCCTCGACTTATATATCTTGTATCTTTATGACAATATGATCCTCCAAGTTATAAAAAAATAAAAAGTATATATTTAAAATTTACAGAAAAATTCAAAAAAGTACTCAATGACTTACAAAATTTTATGACTTTTTATGTACTTTTTTGTATTTTTCTATAGATCCTCGACTTATATCTTGTATCTTTATGACAATATGATACTGTTATAAAAATTCGTTTATAAAATAGTGTGTTTTTAACTACAATCAACAAAATACTGTAGTGCATGTTTGAACATGAACTTAGGCGAATTTTTAATCTTCCTATCATTTAATTTCTTATTTTTCTATAATGTTTTGATTATATACTTAGGCATGTTTGTCGAATATAGTTACGGTTGAAGCTTGAGCTTGAGCTTGAGCTGAAGCTACAACTTTTACATTTATGATTTTGAAATGATAAAAGAAAACAGATAATAAGTTTAATAATTAAAACGTAAAGTAGAGTAAATTACACGTATCGTTTCAACGTTTTACATTGATTTCTAACGTATCGTTTCAACGGTTTATGTTGATTTTCATGTATGTTTTGTTTAAACTCTTTTCCAGCTTGGACAATCCTTATCTTTGAAATGCTTAATACTCATGGTCTTTTAACATATGTTTATTCAAGAGACCATGAGTGTTAAGCATTTCCATTTATATCAGGAAAAGGTCAAAGGGGCCATACATGAAAGGTCAAGCAAACTACATGAGCGGTTCACTTATTTTCTTTTAAATTCAACTTTTAACAAGTTTTATGATTATGTGTCCTTTTTTTACGTTAAAAATTTTTCGATTTCTAAACAGTTGTATTATATCTATATAATATATATGGGAGTTCGTATTTTTGTTGTTAAACGGTCGTTACAGATTTTACGTAATTGGTCCTTCATGTTATAGTCTGTCGCAAAGTTAGTCAATGACTAACTTATCAATGGAACACTAACGTAGAGACTAATTTTGTAAAAATAGAAGACAATTTATGAAAATAGTCCTTGAATTTGTCGATTTGTTACAAGGTTAGTCTATTGTTAACCTCGACCTAAAATACCTTAACGAAACACAGGTATACACTCCTCGTTTTAATACATCGATGACATGTACCACATTCTCTTAGTTTTTAAGACTTTATAATATAATTTTTTTTACTCAATCTTGACCTTAATTAATACATGACATATGCTTTATGAAATATGTAGTAAACAAAAAGTATACTATATGAACATTGTTGGGTCATGAAGATATAATAATATATGTTTGAAAGTCATCTCAAGCCTAAGAAGACGCATGCGTAAAACGTTAAACAATAAATAATTAATATTGTATTAATATTAATTATAGTTGACAATTAACACAAGGAAAGGAAAGTCGAATAAAAGGAAACATGGGAGTCCCTCTCTTGTTTTGTCTAGTCGGCCGAACCAAAAACCCCAAAAGACTTTTAGGCTTGTTTGTTTGATCACCAAGCAACTACAAGTATATAATGAGGTTAGTTCATTGTTTTGATACAAGTGTAAAACCTAAATCACTCATCTCTTTCCCTCTCTTGTGCGATCGACCGAAACAACCCTAAGGGGTATTCGGTTTGTGCGATCGACCAAAAGCAAGAAACCAATAGGTTTCATTCGTTGATTGATTCAAGCGGTTTGGTTTATTGGTTGTTCAACACATATGTACCAGCATACTTATTGCTTGTTTAAACATATTGTATGTGTATACTTAGAGAGATCATTGTTTGATCTTTATTGGGGTTTTGGTTATTTGGTTATACGATAAAGGTGATTTAATCCGTTGCTAAAAGGTACTCTTTTTTTATCATTTGTTAATTACTTGTCTATACGTGATCTTATTTATTCCGATGCGTACGCGTGATTATTAACGTGTTAATATGGTTACGGGGTTTTATAAATCCTAACAGTGACATCATGAGCCGTTCGTATAGCTTTTAAATAACATTATAAAACGAAAGATCTAAAATTGTGTAAACTTAATATGATGTTGTATGATTCTTTTATTTGATGATTAGGTTTTTATAAACCCGAATTAGGGTTAATAATATAAATTAGGCAAACCCTAAGTTGTATGCAATTTGTAGTTATAAATATGTTGTTAATTAGTCGTTATTTATCACTTTATTAATCGTTAATATGATGGATCCATGGGAATCATGCAAGTTTATCATGGATCATATGTTCTTGATACTAGAAGGGTACCCGCGCGATGCGGCGGCGGGTACCCTGTGATTGGACCAGTCTGAAAATAATGTCGATCAGATCCGGTTCACTTATTTTTATAATTTTTGGACGAATTTCTCCGGATCGTTTTCGAACGAATTTTATTTGACATCCGAACCGGTGACCACCTTGTTCCTGCTTGAATCTATGGTCCAGTTTGATTTTCAAAACTATATAAATTAGCATATAATTTTATAAACTTTGTGTCTAGGAGTGGGAATCGGGTTCGGGTTAATCGGGTAGGGTCTAATTCGGGTCAAGGCTGAAAATAAGTTACCCAAACCTGACCCGATTTGAACTCGGGTTACAAGGGTTCGTGTCGGGTCTACTCGGATCGGTCAATTCGGGTCCATAGTGTTGGGTAAAACAAAAACTTTTTTTACCATTTTTTAATATAAATTATATATAATTTAAATAAAAAAAATCTTACTCGGGTCAATCAGGTTGACCCAAACCTCAGTTACACAAAAATTAAATTGCCCGATACCCGTCCAATTTTAATTCGGGTTAGTCGGGTTGGCCCGATTAACCCGAAGAATTTGTACCCGAGTAACCCGACCCGAATATACTCGGGTTGGTTTCAGGTAGGGTCGGCTTTTTTAACACCCCTATTTGTGTTTGTAATTAGTTTACATAATGTGCATAACTACATGTATTTTTCATTTTATGGGTGTTTCTAAAAATAATATTATTAGTTAGTTTAATGTATTAAGATGTGTTTTAAGAAGGGTTAATATACACAAAAGTTACTAATGTTTACCAAAAAATTCGATTTCGTTACTAAAGTTTAAAACGTTACATATAGGTTACCAAAGTTTGGTTTACCGGCTACGCAGGTTACTACGTATGTATTAACCTATTGATACCTGTAAGCCATCTACGTGGCAGTCTACGTGGCATGGTTAATAGACAACGACGTTACTAAAGTTTGTTAAAAAAATCGATTATGTTACTAAAGTTTAAAACGTTACAGATAGGTTACTCAAGTTATTTTTTTATTCTTTAGAAAGGAATTTTACGTTTTCAAACCTGATACGCTTATTTACGTGTTTGAATGTTTTTTAACATTTTTAACATTTTTGTTTTACATTTTTATACATAGAAAACATACAAGACATACAAAATGAATAAAATTTATAGAAAATATAAAAAGACATATGAAAATGTAGTATATTGATATAACTATTTTATTGAAGTAAGTATAAAATATCAAATATTACGTAATACGTAAAAGAATACAAAAGACAATATTTTTACCACGTATCATTATTTTACGAAGAATTTGTAAAGTAAAGTTGATGCAAGGAAATGGAAATTACAAGTGAAAGATAAATTGTAGATAATGTAAGAAAAAAAGAATTTAAATGAATTTTAAATAACTTTGCATTATATTAAAAATGAAAACACATCATACACACACTATAAGAAAACAAAAAAACATAAAAACTAATAGATAAATATATCTAGTGTTAACTATTTTTAATGCATAAGATAATGTAAATAAAATGGGTAAATATACATATTGTTTTAATAAAGAATTACAAAGTTCGGTTAACACAATACAATGAAGAAATATGTATAAAGAAATACAAAATATAAAAAAACGGACAAAAACACGAAAAAAGGATGAAATAAATATATATGTATAATTATTTATTGAGTGTAACTTTTTCTATGGTTTATTAACCCATTTAATAAATTCGTGAATTATAGTAACTTGTTTGTAATGTTTTAAACTTTAGTGATGACGTGGACAAGGGAACCGGTAAATCTTCCGGTAGGCCGCCTTATGAGTAACTTGAGGATAACTTTTTTAAACGTTCAGTAACCCATAAAATAAACTCGTATACTTGAGTAACCTATCTGTAACGTTTTAAACTTTAGTAACGAAATCGATTTTTTTAGCAAACTTTAGTAACTTTTGTGTATATATTAACCCTTTTAAGAATAACATTAAAAATTGTGTGTTTTACATTGGTTAATTGTACATATGATATAAATATGTGTATTTTTAAATAATGAAATTGTGTAGTTTCAATTTCGAATGTGTATTGTGTTAATATATTAAAAATATGTTTCTTATGAAAAATGAAGTTTGAAATTTGAATGCTTAAAAGAGTTTTTATTCTTTCTTATACTTGTAAATGTGTAGTTATGATTGGATATTCATATACTAGGGTGTTTTAAATATGAGTATTAATTATGTTGCATGTTTAATGTTTTAGTCATGTTTGTACGCATTGTATATTATGCACATATATTTGTAAGTATGGTATTTTAATTGTGAGGTTTTAATTACATTTGTATTGTTGTAATTATTATACTATTAATTATATTTGTAAGATGTTTCACTACTTATACTATGTGCTCTTTTAAATGTAAAATGAGGTGAGGGGGTCTTTTAATTATAGAATTTAAGGTAATTAATTATAAATTTTAATGTAACATATTATAAGTTTTCTACTTTTAGTATGTATGTTTGTTTTGCTTGTACAACTAGTATTATATATTGTAAGTTAAACTTTCAACTATTCTAAAAATATAAAATTGTAAAATGCTTTATAAGATAGTATGATTAAATATATATAGTTATTAATTAGTTGTTAATCTTACTATCTTATAAAAGATATTGGTATCTCTTTCTTATTTAATGGACAAATTTTAAGTAATTCAACTTCTATAACACATTGTACAATCCTTAATGAAAATAACTTAAAACAAATATTAAAATCTCTTTCTTCATTAATGAAAAAAATTATGTAATACAATTGGGTGAGGTTATATACACCCCCCTAAAATCCCATCTATACCCCCTCAATTTTGCATTTTTTATAATTTTGGTTTTGTTATAAAACTATGAAATGGAAAATACGGAATCAAAAAAATAAAGTTTAATAAGTCAAAACTGTTAAACTGTCAAAAATACGAAAAAAAAATGATAAAAACACTATTCAGAAAATGACAGAGAGAAAAAAGTACAAAAACAGTGTACTTTTTGTCCCTTTTAAGTGGGTCAAGGGTGGTATGGATAGTAGGACTCAATACAATTATTGAAACACATTGTATAACATTTAATGCAACCAATAATACATATTATTAAATTCTCTTTCTTTATTAATTTAGCCTTTCAACACGACTAAATAACATCTAGGTAATGGTAATACAGTACAATTAGAAGGCCAGAATTACAACTTTTAAATACTCAAATACATTAAAACACATAATTAATCCTACTTTTAAAACACCTATTACTACAAAATAAAATAACTTTTTCACATTGTACAATATAAACAAACTACAATCAATTAAAATATTAATCAAACGTAATCAATTATGTCGTTCAAAGAAAAAAAACATAACCAACTACATAAAGTTACTTAAATCATAAATTGTCGTTTTCGAAATGTCATTATAAGAAAATAAAAGAAGTAAAAATATGTTTACGGAAAATTATGTTACATGGTACCCGTCGCCGCAACGCGCGGGTACCCTGCTAGTGGTTATAACATGCATAATTAATTGTTAATGATAAATCTTGACATATTATTGCGTATTTTTAAGAAAGTATTTTTGGACACCCGTCACTAAAAAATTCATAATAACTTCAGACGTTGTCGAAAAATCTGAATTTTTTGTGGTAGGTCTACGACTCAAAGATATACAACTTTGTAGTTTTATGCTAAGGTTGGGGAATACCCGAGACATACTCTGACATGATCTGAAGTCAACTTAAATTATTAGACAACTTTACGGGCTAAGTAGTGTATACTTGATTTTGATTTACGAATCGATTTTTTGATATATGTGGCTCACTTCTATGAAGAAGTGAAAGTCTTAGTCATGTATATGCATTGTATTTAATTTAGTTGACTTGGATTCATTATCAGTTTGTATGAATATGGTATGTGATTAATTGTTAATTGGATATGTGTTGTATGTTAATGTTTATTTGTTTGCTTTTGATTATAATTGTTATAAATCATGTTTTAAGCAAAGGGTTTTTCGTAAATAAAAATAATCCGGACTTAAATTATATGCAATTTGATTAATTATAAGCTTATGCTTGCACGGTAATACGTGGCAACACAAAAGTCGGTCTTACATGGTTTTAAATCTAACATGTCGTGACTAGCAAAAATTAAGTTTATAATGTGTTTTCTATTTTAATGATGTAAAATTATATTAATGATGTAATTTGCAAAAGTACTATTTAGTTGAAAGGATAAGGTTTGGGGAGATTCATCAAGACTTCGGTCTTGTAAATACCATTAACCTATAATACCGGACTACTTGTAGTTTCCTTACCTTGCATACTATTTAGGAAGCCGTGAATGGTCTAGGGTTTGAATGATTTTAATCATTATTTAATCTTTTCCCGCAATAAAATTAAACTTCATTAAATGGAAAACATGTTGAATCGTCAATTTTTATGATATAACTATTTATACTATAAAACTAGAAGGGGGTTGAATCACAACAACAACAACCGTACCCAATCCCGCAATAGTTAGACCAATTAACAATGTTTCTAAAGCATTTACTATAATAAAAGATCATGATAATGAATGACGAAAGATAATGACAATGATAAGTAAAGAGTAAGGAAAGAAACAACCTAAAGGAAGACACTAAGGATTTATAGTGGTTCGACACCGAAGCACTCTCTCCGTTCCGACTCCACTCCTCGAGTACACCTATTGAGATTTTCACCATATCCACAAGCTCCATTATTGGCAGAGAAAACCTTACATCGTCGCTTACACCAATTACCGACACTAAGCTAAATGTCGAGTTCTAATTCTACTAAGCTAGATGTAGAGTTCTAATCTTACCTAAAACCAATCTACACTCGTCGTCCATTTCCATTTACCGACACAAGGCTAGATGTCGAGTTCTAATCTTAGCTAGAACCAATCTACACTCTTCTCACACACTCACATCACTTTAAAGCTAAATGAGAACTAACACACTCATACTCACACTTACATTACTTTGAAGCTAAGTGAGAACTTACGCACAAGACTCTAACACTTACATCATTTTATAGATAAGTGAGAACTAACACACACGACACTCATACTCACATAACTTTAGAGCTAAGTGAAAACTAACACACAAGACTCATCCAAGTATACACATATACCTTGGATCTACACATGACTCAAATGAATAAATATGATGAACATGACTAGATCTATAGAAGGATGATCTTCGTCAAGGCTTCATCTACACATCACAAGTGTGTGAGTGATCTTTTATTTGGACATATGAAGAAGGGGATCAAGGATATAATCATAAGTAAACATACTTAACAAATTAAGTGATCATTTACTAATGATTGAAAGATAAAAAAGAGATTTCGAAGCAGAAAGGAAGTCCAAAAAGGTTTAAGGAAAATGAGAAAATGATCCACTATTTATAGGGACAAAGAACCAACGGCTAGTCTGCCCTCGGTTCAATATTATTCTTGTGGTTCCTTATATATAAGGAACTGCGGGAACCTATAAAGAACCGCGAGCCTAGACTATGCTCCTTTTTTTCCTATAGTAAGGAAAGTCCATCGGGAGAGGTTTATACCTCACAAGGAATATCCAAATTCACTTTGGAATATCTTAAATTCATACTTTCCATTTTCTATTTTCATAAAACATTTTCTTAAAAAGAAAGTATATTAAAAATGTTTTTCACATTTAATTAAATGTGAGTTTTAAAGTTAATCATTTTTTATGATCATTAAACATGTTTAAGATATGTTTGTATAAGACTTAAATGATTATTACCTAAATGATAGTGTTTGTTGAATAATATGTCTTACGGTTATATTTAACGATAAATGTTTTTACACTTTATCGTGATCAAAACTAAGAAATACTAGTTATTACATTTAATGTTTTTAGGCATCGTTTTTATTAACAATCTCCCTTTTTTATTATGACAACTATAAACTCATTCATATAAAAACAAAAGTTTTCTCCACTACCATTTCTCACTCTTTTGTCGAAGCAAAAAGGTAGCATAAGTCTTTGAAGGAGAGAAGAACTGAATTCGCTAAAAGCTCCCCTTTGGTGCTTACTACCCCTAGATTGGGGCACCAAGTGATCGAACTATGCTAACAAGCTACATACAAGGGTTAGTAGAAAGAAAGAAACACCCATGTAAAATTCATAGTCACAAATATTTACTAGATAATTTGAGATGGAGAAAGAAAAGAAATATCAAATTAGACATTAAATAATTGCTAAGTATGTCCAAAGAGAGTTGTTTGACAAGATAGATTCAAATATGTTGGATTTGAGGTAGAAAAGAAACATCTAACAAATTTGAAGATATATTGTCAAATGGTGAAAATATTGAATTTTTTGATTCACAAAAAAAATCCAATTTTAACCATAATCAACTCTCAACAATGTGTGTGATAATAGAAGAACAAAACAAACAACAATCACACATAAAAATCATATTATAATCAATATGATAAAACATACATATAAATATTAATATATAAAAATATGAATATTAAAATATAAAAAAATAAACCAAAGTATAACCACTATTTTAGTAGAAATAGTCCTCTAAGATTTGCTTAGTTTACTTTTTTACCCAAACGATTAGAACATAAAATGTGTTTTAATCGGTAGAAAAAGAGGATTTAATGTCTTCCAGAGATTTGCTCACGGGAACAAATACTCGAAGAGGGGTCGATTAAGAAGAAACTCAAGAAAAATCAACTTATCAAAGATATGAGCAAGTTAAATATGTTGGAACCTACAACAAGCGTAATAGGTTCCATGATGCATGACATAGTTGAAGGAATGAGGAGGTGCATCATTTGAGAGGTAATGAGGTGGTGGAGAATGTGAATTTGGGGAAGAAAATAGAAGGTTACCATCACAATATTTTGTGAGGCTAGGGTACGAAGGGAGCTTATCGAGTTGAGGGGTATTGAAAGGTTTAGGTGGTGATGGAAGAGCTTCCTTTTCTCGGGTAATTAGATTAATAGAGTAAGTCTCATTCCAAAACTGAGTAGGGGAGAAAACGGAAGTCTTGAAGAGTTTGGTAGACAAAGGCTCAATGAGATCCTTGTTCATTTTAACCCAAATACGTTTGACCAAAATTTTTGGTTTCTTGGAAAGCTTAGATGAAGAAGCTTGGGGTTAAGAGGTTTGAGACAAAGAATTGTCTAAGTTGAGATTTGAAGAGGAATACATTTTGAGGTGAGAAGAGATCACCCAAGAGAGGGAATTTAAAGAAAACAGAGGAGGAAAGAGATAGAAAGGGAAACCAAAGTTTCAAAAAAAGAAATGCTAGGTTTAAAGAGGAAAATAAAGAATCTTGAAGAAAACTGGTCAAAAAGAGAGAAAGACCAAAAACGAACAAGTGGACTCACTAGCCGCGGTTCGTTAAATATGGTAGCGGTTCATTATTGATAATGAGTTTCTGGGTCATTTAAAGAACCGTGGACAGTGGCTGTCCAAATACGATTTTCATAAATTTTGAAAGAAGACAAGGACTTTTTCAAATATTAGCAAATCTTAGATTTCTACCTCTATTAGCATTAGGTTAGGATAGGGTTGCATAAAAAGCGACATACTCATAAGAGAGTATCTTTACAAAAGGTATAAAATATTAGTATAACATTTAAACCAATTTTAGTTAATATTAGAGGCTACAATAGATTTAGGTTCAATTTTAAAATTAAATTTAAAGTTGATTAATATGTGTAGAATAGAAAAAGATAACACATAACAATATAGCTAAATCCATTAAGATAATACAAGAACGAACATGTAAGAAATAAAGATACATAAATATTAAGAACAACTAACTAATCTAGCTAGCTAGCTATTCTAATTTTAATAGGATGATCTCTATGGCTTGATAGTTTTTTTTATTTTTTTTTTAAATATCATCATCTCGTCCCATAGGTAGAGGGGGGGGAGAGAAAATAGAGACAACACAAGGTGCTCCAACCTTCTATGAATTTCTATCCTAAGAGATTAGATGAGATAGTTGTTGTATAAACAATATGCACAATGTGTTCTATGTGCCTTAATAAAAGAAAAGAGGTATGGGTCACCTAAGGGATCGTAGATAAGAACACCCATGAAAGGATTGTTGGGAGGAGGAGGAGGAGGAGGCATAGTGTTCAAGGGTGGAGTTGGAGAAGGCACAACAAAGTCATCTTCAAAGGGGATGCTTTAGAGTGGTTGAGGATTCTCATCCAAGAAGAGACTTGGAGAGAAGGGTAGGGTGACCTCATTCATCTTAGATTAGAATGAAGAGGATGTAGAACCATATGAATGATTAGTACTAAAAGTGGAAGAAGTCTTGTATGGTTCAAGAGGAGGTGAGGGTGAAGAAGAAATGGGTATGGGACAGGGAGTTAACTCATTCTTAGAGGTGGTGGCTAAAGAAGAAGAACCTAATTTGGGTATCTTAATCTTGATCTTAAGACTTTTCTTAGTGGAGGAGTTTTTTGTGGAGGAATAAGATCTAGTGGACACCATGGTTGTAAGTGTTTAAGGTTTAGAAGATTTAAATGGTGAAGAAGATGAAGAAGATGAAGGTATAAAAAGAGGAGGGAGTGAACCAAAGTGGTAGTGTGATTAAAATGTTTTTGGTAAACAATGAAGCCTTTCAAGCTTATTTTGGAAAAATCAGATGTTTAGCAAAAGTTTTATCCATGTTTACAAAGATTTAGAAAGAACAGTGTAAAGGGAAGATTTCGTTCGAAAAAATCACCACGATTCATTAAATCATCTGTGGTTCAATATATATATTGCACCCCAAGTCTTTATGGAACCACAGACATAAGGGTTACAAAAGCATTTTTTCCATAAATTTTCAAAAGCCCAGAATTTCCATTTTTTAATATTAAGCCATAAGAGATCATTAACCAAAATCTAAATAGCTAAGCAACAAGTAAATGCACATAAATCATGTAATTTGGAAAGCAAATACAGTAACACATTAGGATTAAAAACAATCTAAAAAATTAGTTCAAACAAACATTAATCATAAACTAAAATAAAGTTAGAGTTCAAGAAAACTAAAAACTACAACTCCAATTACAAATCTTCCAATAAGATTTACTTCTTCTTCTTGCCCAAGCTCCTAAGTATTTTCCCAATGGTCTTGAAGGCTCCTCTTGATTCCTCCTGATGCTCATGAACATCCTCCCGAACTTGAAGCTTTTGGCGATAGAGATCCTTAAGACTTAAGCTTTGAGGGATATCGCGAGAAGTGGAAGATTGGGGGTGATTCATTTGAGGTAAACCATCAATGTAGTTGTACAAATATGGTGAGGAACCACTCGGGGATCCTACGCCAGCACTAGGTCCACCTTCATCATCATGATGAGATGAAGACGACTCTTGCCCAACATCGTAGGCGGCTTCCTGATGAACGCTTCTTCTCTTACCAAAGTCACTCCTAGTCTTACGTGAGCGGTTCCCTTAAATAGGGAACATCACGCGATCAACATGATTGTAGGAGGATAGATGAAGGTCGGGGAAGTCACGATCAACCCTTTTGAAAAGGCGAGTAAGGAGCATGACATAGGGAAAGTTTGTTTTCGGCTTGGAGAGGATGAAGTTGATCCTTCTAGCGATAAAGTACGCAAGATTGTAACGAATGGAATGCGCGACACAATACATCATGTGTGCAAGATACGCAGGTATGTGATCACGATTCTCACCGTGACAAAATGCGTTCTCCCTAATGATGTCGGCACAAGGATCCATACAATCATGAAGTTCGCCTTTTAGTAGTTCAAAAGGAGATAACTTACGAGTTTCTCCATTGATACTACGAAGGACCGGACCCTCGCGGGGTTTGGTGATAGAGAGGATGATTTCCACGAGGCCGGGATATATGGTGTCATAAGGGCCATCATCGTTAGCCAAGGTCAAAAAGTCGAGACTCTAAGAACGGTGAACCGACATTGGCCTTCATAAGGCACACTAAGAATTCACCCAAATTCTGCGAGAGAGTAAAAGATGGGTTGACCTCGAATAGAAAAGCTAATGAACATCCCATCATCATTGTAGAAGATGGAGTAAGAGCTAAAGAACTCAAGAAGGAATTGAGGGCATATAACCTCATTGATCTCAAGCAAGAAATAGAATCGATATGCTTGAACATCGAATGAATATAGGTATACCCTTCAATGTTCGGAAACACGACACGACCCTCGTGAAAGTAATGTTTTTTTTAAGAGAACGTAAAGTGTTTGCAAGTTGAGGATAAATACAAGACTCGAAAGTTTAGGCGTATAATTACTAGTATTTCGGTGGTATTTTGGATATTCACAAGGCATTTTTAGTACCTATAATAAATAAAATATATCTACAAATCACTCTTTGTTACATAAGCGATAATATTTTTCAAAATCATACGAATGTGTTTAATCAACTAATTGACTAATCTAAGGGTGATTCCTTATCATTCCTATGTTCGTAATGTAGCAATTTCGTCATCGACAAATGCATATGAACTAGACATGTCAATTATGAACTTGAACATTAGTTTTCAAGAATTGTTTTTATGTATGCATTAACAATGCAATTACCGATCTATTCAAGGGTTTATATCAATTTCAAAATTAAACCAAATGACTTTGGTCAATTTTGGATTTGTTCAATAATTGAGGGTCATGGAATTTCAAGGAATATGAACATATAGGAATAATAGTAATTAAACTATGGATACCCACATTCCTAATTTGATTCTATTTCATTTTAATTTTAAAATCTCCAATTATGAAATTAAGAACCCTACGAATTAGATGAAACTAAATGGAAATACTTACAATTAATTGAAGAAAGATGAAGGTTTGATGGAACCCTTAACTTGGAATCAATTAATTTGAGTGATTTGGGAGTTTTAGAAAAACTTTATTGATGGTTTGAGTGTGGTTCATCGCACACCAGTAGGTAAGGGAGAAGAGGGGTTTTTTGAAAAATTAATAAAATAATAAATCTGATTATTTTATGTTTGGTGGACCTACGGTTCAATATATATATTGAGCGGCGGTTTGAACCGTGACAATTAATGAGTCGCAGATAGAGTCCAGGAAAACGAAAGAAAATTTTCAAATAGAGTTTTGAAATTCATTACACCACTTTAGAACTAGATTATAATGCCATAACAAAGGATTACGAGTAGAATCGAGACTGAAAAAGAACGAAACAAAGACCCGATAAAAGGAGGAGGTGAGAGGATCAATTCAAGACCAAAGATTAATGCTCAAGAGATGAATGACGACCTTGAAGATTTCGAGACGAGGAGCTTGTGTCATTTATAGTGATTCATGACGTGCCTTTTTGGCGTAAGACGAAACGACTTTGGTAATGAACAATACCAAGCACTTTTTGTTTCTTAAAGTAAGAGCACTTAAATAAATGTCTTAAACTCTTACAAAAGAAGAGCAATGATACAGATTCACTTTCTACCCTCTTGATTGGATTTAGAGCATTGTTATAGGAGATGATGACAAATGAAAATTTTAAATTCCAAATGTATAGTGTCTAAACTACATCATAGAAGTAATTAAGTGCTTCAAAGGATCTAGCAATCATACTAGAAACGAGCTCAATTGCACACACTACGCATGATATAGGGCCTACTTGCCGTATAAGGTTGGAAACCATGTACATCAAGCTCGATACTTTATATTTCGACTAACTCACCTTTGTGAGCCAAATATCCGAGACCGTGAAGGTTTGAGATGGTAAAAGTAGAGAAGCACATAGGAAAAACAAGAGTCGAGGCAAGGATGCCAAAACAAAATAAGCGCATAGTCAAGCAAAGATCAAAAGAATGATCAAAGGGCGTGTGAAAGGACGGAAGCGTACCTTGGCCGCAAAGTGCATCCCTAGTCTTCATGGACTAATAACTCATCTAACAATCTTGATATCATCAGCCCATGATGCTGGATATGAAAAGGATATGAGTCTTCAATAAATGTAAGTGACTCATGATAACCAATCCATAATCAAATCGATGATTTACCTACACCAAAGAAATATGCAAACTAGTAGATACATTTCAAAAGTAGATCTAAAATGTATAAAAACTACTAGAGAGGTCATAATCAAGATAAGTTGATATAACATCAATTTTAAGATCAATTTTTAAGAAAATAAGTTTTGACCAAAAAGGAAACTTTAGTGAAACCGACCCTTCTATGTAATAGAGACCATAGATCATCAGAGGTTTAAAGCACAATATACTTCCAGTATTTTGTATGACCTGGGCTCTAATACCAATTGTAGAAACTATAGGGGGTGAATAGTTTCCCTAATTAAAATGATGTTTGCCATTTAAAGTGACTATTAATTGAAAACTTGTTTCATAATAGTTAGCTAATTAATCCTATATCAAAAGATCATGATAATGAATGACTAAAGATAATGAAAATGATAAGTAAAGAGTAAGGAAAGAAACAACATAAAGGAAGACACCAAAGATTTATAGTGGTTTAGTAACAAAGCTCTCTCTTCGTTCCTACTACGCTCCTAGAGTACACCTACTCGAGAGTTTCACTATATCCACAAGCTTCATTCTTGGTGGATAAAACCTTACATCGTCGCTTACACCAATTACCAACACTATGCTAAATGTCGAGTTCTAATCCTAGCTAGAACCAATCTACTCTAGTCGCCCATTTCCTTTATCGACACAAGGCTAGATGTCGAGTTCTAATCTTACCTAGAACCAATCTACACTCGTTGCCTATTTCCATTTACTGACACAAAGCTAGATGTCGAGTTCTAATCTTGGATAAAATCAATCTACACTCATCTCACACACTCACATCACTTTAAAGCTAAGTGAGAACTACCACACTCATACTCACACTTACATCACTTTGAAGCTAAGTGAGAACTTATACACAAGACTCTAACACTACATCACTTTAGAGATAAAGCGAGAACTAACACACACAACACTCATACTCACATCACTTTAGAGCTAAGCGAGAACTAACACACAAGACTCATCCAAGTATACACATATACCTTGGATCTACACAAGACTCAAATGAATAAATATGATGAACGTGACTAGATCTATAAAAGGATGATCCTTTCAAGGCTTCATCTTGTAACACATCACAAGTGAGTGAGTGAGTGGTCTTCTCTTTGGACATATGAAGAAGGGGATCAAGGAGATAATCATCAGTAAACATACTTAACAAATTAAGTGATCATTTACTAATGACTGAAAGATAGAAAAGAGATTTTGAAGCAGAAAGGAAGTCCAAAAAGGTTCAAGAAGTGGGATAAGGATCTACTATTTATAGGGACAAGGAGCCAACAAATAGCCTGCCTGCGGTTCAATATTGTTCAAGCGGTTCCTTATATAAGAAACCACGGACACCTATAAAGACCAGCGAGCTCTAGATTATGCTTTTTTTGTCATGTAGTGAGGAAGTCCATCTGGTGAGGTTTATACCTTAGAAGGAATATCCAAATTTACTTTGGAATATCTTAAATTCAAACATTCCATTTTTAATTTTCATAAAACATTTTCTTCAGGAAAAAGTATATAAAAATGTTTTGTCACATTTAATTAAATGTGAGTTTTATGGTTAATCACTTTTAATGATCACAAAACATGTTTAAGATATGTTTTTGTAAGACGTAAATGATTATTACCTAAATGATAGTGTTCGTTAAATAATTTGTCTTATGGTTATCTTTAACGATAAATGTTTTTACATTTTTTGTCGTGATCAAAACTAAAAAAGATTAGTTATTACAATTAATGTTTTTAGGCATCGTTTGCATTACATACAATTGATTTGTTTAAATAAGTGATGTCTACAATTAACGAAATTGAGTAAATTTTTTAAAAATTTCATGATACAAAGATGTTTGCATATTTCTTTGTACATGTTAGTTGTAAAAAATTATACCTTTTCATCGTACATGAGATGGTGGTGATTTTGTAACCAAAGCTGATATAATACACTCAATTGTGAGACGTTAGTGCTATATGATCATAATTTTGGGTTGGACGACTTAATCAAATTTAGATAAGTGAGACCTTAACTCGTGGCAATAGATGGGATAAACATGCTCGTTTTTTTTACTTTTGAATTGACACAAGTGATGTATATAAAGTTGAGTCCCATGATTCTAAAAGTTGTATTGGATGCAATTATTGAACGTCAATTACCTCTTTGATACCATCATCACTAGCAGATCAACTGATGTGGTGGTAGTATATCGTTGTGGATTTTAACTTTCTTAGAAAATTAATTGTTTATTAAAAACATGAGTATTTAATTTTCTATAAAGATAGTATTATCGAAAAGAATTTGAACATTGTTTATTTGTAGATGGAACAAAACAATGCCCAAACCAAACAGTTCGACGTTCAGGTTGTTGTTTAAGAATCAACATCTTACTCGTCCTAACTTCAACGAGTGGTTTCATGCACTCAAACTTTTTATTCGAGTGGAAAAATTGCAAGAAGTGTTTGACACTGCTATGCCACCTCATCCCGATGCTACTGCTACTAATCAAGAGGTAGCATATTGGAATGCTCTTTATGATCTTCATAATGAAGTTTGTTAATGCAAGCAATTCCTAAAAACATTATTAGTGTTAACTAATCTTTCTTTGTTTTGATCACGATAAAGTAAAAAGACATTTATCGTCAAAGACAACCGAAAGACGAATTATTCAGCAAACACTATCATCAAGGTAATAATCATTTAAGTCTTACACAAACATATCTTAATTATGTTTAGTGATCATAGAAAGTGATTAACCTTAAAACTCACATTTTGACAAATGTGACAAAAGATTTTAATAAAATTTATTTTTAAGAAAATGTTTTATTAAAATGGAAAATGAAAATTTGAATATGACATATTCCAAATACCATAAGAATATCCTTTGAAGGTAAAATCTACCTCAAATAACATTTTCCCACTAAAAGACAAAAAGGAGTGTAGTCTACTCTTGGCGATTCCTTAAATAGTTATGCGGTTATTTATTTATAGTGAACCACATGCTAAATAATGAACCGCGCCCAGAGAGCCGTTGGCTTTTGTCTTCTATAAATAGTTGATCAAATGTTCAGTTTCCAAGAACCTTTTTGGACATTCTTTCTGCCCCTTATCTTTTTTCTATATCAGAATCATTAGTAAACGATCACTTAATGTATTAAGTATGTTTACTTATGATTATCCTCTTGATCTCTTTTTTTACTTGTCCAAATAGAAGATCACTCACACATTTGTGATGTGATTAAAGATGATGCTTTGATGAAGATCATTTTTCCTTAGATCTAGTCATGTCCATCATTTTATATTTGAGTCTTGTGTAGATCCAATGTATTTGTGTATACTTGGATTAGTGTTGTGTTGATCCAAGGTATTTGTGAATACTTTGATTAGTTTTGTGTAAATCCATTCTATATGTGTATACTTAGATTTGTGTTGTGTAGATCCAAGTTACATGTGTATACTTGGATATGTGTTTTTAAGTTGTAATAAGTGTTGTGTGTTAGTTCTCACTAAACTACAAAGTGATGTGTGTATGTGTCTTGTGAGTTCTCACTAAACTTGAAAGTGAAGAGTTGTGAATATTGGTTCTAGCTTTGGATTAGGACTCGACATCTAGCCTTGTGTCGAAAAAGAAGATGAGCGACGAAGATTGGTTCTAGCTGTCGATTAGAACTAGACATCTAGCCTTGTATCAGAAAATGGTGAAGTAGGAAACGTGTGTAGATTGGTCCTTGCTAAGATTAGGTCTCGATATTTAGCTTAGTGTCGGAAAACAATGTAAGCAATGAATTAAGGTTTTCTCGGCCAAGAAGGGAGCTTGCGAATATAGTGGAAATCTCGAGTAAGGTGTACTCGAGGAGTGGAGTAGGAACGAAGAGAGAGCTTCGTTTCCGAACCACTATAAATCTTGGTGTCGTACCTTAGGTTGTTTTTTTTTCTTACTCTTTCCTTATGCTTTCTTTCTTACATTGATTTCATTGTCACTAGATATTGTTAATGCATTAGAATTGAACCTAACAACTATGAAACTAGTTTTCAAGTAAAAGGTAATTTTAGGACAAACCTAATTGAATTTTTTTTAATTAGGACCTTAACCAAGAGAAACTATTCAACCCCCCCCCCCCCCCCTTCTAGTTTCTACAATTGGTATCAGAGCGATGGTCACTCAAGATCTTTGAAGTATATTGTGCTTTAAAGCTTAGATCGATCAATTGTCTCCTTAAATTAGAAGGTTTCGTTATACTAATGTTTCTCTTTGATCATAACTCTTTTTTTCAATAAAAATAGACCTTTTAATTGGTAATATTGCATCCTATCTTGATTAGTAGTTTATATGCATTTTAGATTTGCTCTTGAAATGTATCTACTAGTTGTATCTTTCTTTGTGTAGGTACTCATGAAGACTAATCATTAACTTGATTGTGGATTGAGCTACTTGCACTTGTAGAAGAGTCATCTCCTTTGATCTCCAACATCATAGGATGATGATATTAAGATTGGTGTAAGTGATACTAGTCCTTGAAGACCTAGTATGCACTTTGGTAAGTTTGGGTGTTGCATTAGTCCATAGAGGACTTGGGATGCACTTTGCGGCTAACGTACGTCTTCGTCCTTCCACACACCCTATTGATTATTCTATTGATTATGTTAGCCCTATATTTTATATAGTCGAACAAGAATGTAATAGGTCATCTTAGTCGTTAATGGTCTTGTATTATAATAGGTTAGTCGGGTTAACCGGGCTTGGACATTAAGCTAATATTGTATAAGTTAGGGGCGTAAGCCTAAGCAAAGCCAAGCGCGGCCCATGTTACTTAAACCCACGGCCCAATAAGCCAAGGGTATATATACCCTCTTCCATGTCTGGAAGAGGGTGTTTGTTACCATTTTACTTTCTCTCTCTAAAGTGTTTAACCTTCCAAATTCTCTCTAGTTTCTCTCTCTACTTTTCTTCTCTTTCTCTATCTAGAATCTTGTGTTATGGATTGATATGGAAATAATATTTGGTATCAAGATCCTATAGTGGATAGGTGATTGAAGATTCGTGTTTGTGTTCTTGATTTTCGTGCCTATTTTGATCCATATCATTCAAACCAAATTTTTTTTGTGTTTTTTATGGTTTTTTCTTGATACAAATCTTCTACATAGTTGTGGTAGAGATTTGGTATATTCACTTTGCCTAAAAATACAAATTTTTTGGGTGTTTTGATCATTTTTTGGCTTAAAATCTCGAATTGGTTGAGTTTTGTCCGAGAAAAGTGGGAATTTTGTACTATTCCGACAGGTTTCATCGGAAAAGGGTTTACATATTCCGATCATTATTCCGATCAAGTATTTCGATAGGTTTGGTGATCAATTATTCCGACGGTCTTTTCGACAGGTATTCCGATAGAACTTTCCGACAGACATTCCGATAGTTATTCCGATAGTACTTTCCGACAGCTATTCCGATAGTACTTTCCGACAGGTATTCCGATAGAACTTTCTGATGTACATTCCGACAGGTATTCCGATGGACATTCCGACAGGTATTCCGATGGACATTCCGACATGTATTCCGATGGACATTCCGACAGGTATTCCGATGGACATTCCGACATGTATTCCGATGGACATTCCGATGGATATTTTGTTCGAGGAATTTTTAGACTTAGCCACTATCTAGACTAGTCTCGGAACATAGTTTACACGAAGATTAAAAAAAAAGAGTTAAAATTTTTAGGTCAAGTAAAATCAAATTTTTTTCCTACTAGTTTTTGGCTATTTCTAACTCAAATTCAAAATTTGGCGATACAAAATTTTTCGGCTTACCGTTTTGTCGGACTGAGGAATTTATTGTCGGACTGAGAATTTTTTTTGAATTTTCGGAATTTTAATTTCAACAAAAATCAAATCACAACACATCCACTAAGATCCTCATCTATTCACAAGTAATAACCATGTCTAATAACAACAACAACAATGCGACGGCTAATCAAATTCGTTTAGAACAAGGTGGCAATGGTAATCCACCTGTGCTCACTGTCGGTTGCTACGTTCAGTGGAGATCTCGTTTCCTTAGATTTCTCGACACTAAGGAGAACCGAACCGCTCTTCGTCATTGCCTTGAGAATCCACCTCCAGTTTTTGAATTCAGACCAATTACCACACAAGCAGAGGATGGTACTTCATCAACTACACGAGCTATGGAGGATTTCGACACATGTACTGCTGAGAAAAAAAAACTCCTCCAAGCTGAAGCCGATGCTGTTAACTACATACTTACTGGGATTGATAACGATATCTATTCCACGGTTGATGCATGTCCTAATGCTATGGAAATATGGAATGAAATTCATCGATTGAAGCAAGGTGAGTCGATAAATGTTCAAGATCTCGAGACTAATCTACTTTGGGAGTTTGAAAAATTCACATCCGAAGATGGTGAATCCATTGACTCTTATTACTCGAGATTCTACAAAATGATGAATGAGCTTGTCAGAAATCAGTGCACCATCTCCAATCATCATGCCAATGTTCAGTTTTTACTTCAACTCAAACCAGAATGGCAAAGGTTTGTGACTTTGGTCAAACAAAGGGAGGATATAAAGACTATATCTTACCACAAACTTTATGATATATTGAAACAACATCAGAATGAAGTGAATGAACTTAGGGTTGAAAAGGCAGAACGATCTGCGAACTCTATTGCTTTTGTGGCTGTTACTTCAACAAAACCCGTTCCCCGTCAACAACCACCTACACATTCCTCAAGGTCATCAAGCTCATCCACCAAACCTCTAGCTACTGCTAGAAACAAAGCAAAAGCAATTGTCCCCACTCCACCTCCAAAGTATGACACCGAGTCAGATGGAGACAGTGATGATGAACAAACTTCAAGGGACAAGAATATTGAAGAACTCATATCTTTACTCACCACAACTTATAAGAAGATCTACAAACCTACCAACAACAACTTCAGATCATCATCCAATGCTAGATATAAGGAAGTTGAGCATGCACCTAGGTATGATCGTGATGCTAGGTATGATAATCAGAGGATTCTGAATCAAGTTGGGGCTAGAGATACTGTAGGCACTCCGGTTGTGCAGAAGACTGGGATTCAATGCTTCAACTGCAAGGGATTTGGGCACATGGCTAGGGAATGTAAGAAGCCAAAACGGGTTAAGGATTCGGGATATCACAAGGAAAAGATGTTGTTGTGTAAGAAAGAAGAAGCAGGAATTCCACTCACAGCAGATGAAGTTGACTGGCGTGATGACACTGATGATGAAGCCGATGATCAAGAGTTGGAGGCACATTATGTGTACATGGAAAAGATTCAAGAAGTGATTCCAGAGAATGCTGACAATTCTGGACCTATCTATGATTCTGAACCAATTGAAAAGGTACCATCAAATGATAACTATAATGTGTTTGCTAATGAACGACGGCATCTTGAGCAACCCGAAAGCATCAATGACACATATGTAATGGACACAGAGGATAGCAATATCTCTACGGATTCACAGCATATGTGTAATGATGACGGAAATGCTACTCAGGATATTGACTCGGAAGAGGACCGTGATTTGCTTGCGTTTATTATTGATTCTTTAAAACGTGAAATTAATGAAAACAAAGAGGCTAATAAACGTCTGAAGCAAGCAAACACATCCTTAGCCGAGGAGATAGACAGGCTTAAAGAGTGTGATTATGTAAAAGAAGCTGATCGACGAGTTGCAATAGCTAATGGTTTGGCATATGAACGTAAGGTGCTCTTCTGAAGTAACACACGAAATTCATATGTCAAAACAAAAGATATCGGAACTTGAAGAACAACTGCTGCTACATAAACTCCAGATTACTGAGTTAGAATCGGTTAACAAAGAACAAACTGAGCTTTATAAAACTCGTGAAGAAAAGGATATTGAAAAAATTCTTGATTTGGAAAAGAAAGTCAACGTTAAACAACATTGTTTACAAAACGGGTCAGTCTATTCAAACTATGAATATGCTCAATAGAAATATGAAAACGAGTTTTGTTAAGCATGAATATCTCAAGAACGTTAAATCTATAAAGCCTGGTCTTTATGATATCGGTTGTTATGTTGATAATCTTGCTCTTATGATTTCCCCTGACTGTGACGAAATCCTTCGTCATCAAGAAGAAAGTCGATCGAACTTAAGTGATTTGATAAACCTTTCTGATTCTAACAATCATATTAAGTTTGTCTCTCAAAATGAACTTTCAAAAGAACAAAAGATGTATAATAGTGTTCCACCACCAAGTGATGAACCACAAAAGAAAGTTTCTTTAAAAAGGAGTTTCGAAAAATAATCAATTTTGTTAGAAAAAGCAAATTTTGGATGAAAAACGTAAATGAGATGAGAAAAGCAAAAGTGTTCAGCAATTTGAGTTTATAAAACATGGGGTTTTAAATTTGTACAAAGGTGTCGTCGACTATGAAAAAGTTTCTAGGGATACCGTTTGGAATATTAAACCTAACCCACAAGTAGAAGTCGTCATTCAACAATGCATTGTTCCAACCATTGATGATCTTTCAAAAAATGTGGAAATGTTTTATAACGCTCTCATTGAGGAAATGTTAACTGATTTAAGTTATGTTAAATCTCTTGAAGATGAAGTTGATTTTCTTCAAACTAAATTAAAGACACAAGAACACCAACTTTCTAACGAAATTGATCGACTTTCGAAGGAATATTTCTATGCTGACCATATGAATGCTATACTTGGTGTGTATATCGATCTTGATCAATATTGTCATGTAGCATGTCTAGTGTCAGACACAGACGAGAAATGTCGCAATCTTGAAGTAGAGCTTTCAAAACAAATTCAGTCATATAACAAACTTTCGAAAAGTTTTTCCCAACTTGAGAAACACTCCATTTCTCTTGAACTTGCTTTACAAAAAGGTGATAAATCTCATAATCATAAAAAGTGTCAAGAAATGGCAGCTTCTTCGTTTCGTCAATTAAATGAAAAAGGTTTCGAAATAAATGATTTGAAAGCTCAGCTACAAGAAAGGGACATAGCCATCAATGAGTTACAAAAACTCATTGAGAAAATGAAAGGAAAGTCTGTATTGGGTAAACCATCCGCCGTTCATCAACCGAATGCGGTTAAGTGCCCTAAATTCTCTGTTTTGGGACAATCCCCACAGACTTTGCCTAAGATAGGAAATGATAAGAGCACAAATGTGATAGCACCAGGAATGTATAAGATGAACACTAAGCCCACTCAAACTAGAACATCGCGGTTACCTCAGAATATTAAGAAAACTAATCAACGTGTGTCTTCTTCTACAGGAGTAATCCCCACTACTAGCGTTAGCGGACCACAGCTTAAGAGCACTAGAATGCAAGATAAGGTCATGCCCAACAATAGTCAAGGAAAGAAGTTGGAAGTAGAAGACCACCGTAGGAATTTTAAGTTTTCTAAGAATAAAACGTCTATAACTGCATGTAATGACAGTTTTAATGCTAAGACCTTGAATGTTGAATTTGTTTGTGTTGAATGTGGAAAATGTGTTCGTACTTTCAATCATGATGCTTGTGCTCTTAATCATAATGGCGTGAATACTAGAACTAGGAAGCCTATTCTTGTGCCCACTAGTACTAGAGAACCCACAAGAACTTTGAACCAATCCATTGATCAATCACTTAAGAAACTAAGTGCGTTAGAATCCACTACTCTACGTAAACAAAGTAGGTTAAAGAAGCTTTATGAGAACATGATTAGGACATGTACACGGGGGTATTCAAGATTTACACCACCCGGATACAAATGGGTACCTAAGACAACCCCTATTCTAATTGGCTCTATGAATGTTAGCTTGCCTTTAGAATCTAGGCCTACTACTATTTTGGAACCCGTTTCCATCAAGGACTCCCATTTTTCAAATGCTACATTGTCTACTAATTCTTTTGCATCTCGTAGAAATCATCATATTCATAATGGACTCCGGGTGCACAAAGCACATGACGGGCAATCTCAAGCTTCTCATTAACTTCGTCGAGAAGTTTCTGGGTACGGTGCGGTTTGGAAATGATCAGTTTGCACCGATACTTGGATATGGCGATTTTGTTCAAGGAAATCTCACTATCAAACGGGTTTATTACGTCGAGGGACTGAATCATAATTTATTCTCGGTTGGTCAATTTTGTGATGCGGATTTGGAAGTGGCTTTTCGGAAATCTACTTGCTATGTTAGAGACTACGATGCATTTGCTTAATGGCCAAAGCTTCATCCTCTCAAGCATGGTTATGGCATCAACTATTGTCACATCTCAACTTTGACACCATCAACTTGCTTTCGAAGAATGATATTGTGACCGGTCTTCCTAAGTTAAAATTCGTCAAAGACCATCTTTGTTCTTCTTGTGAGTTGGGGAAAGCAAAACGGAAGTCTTTCAAAACAAAGACTACCCCAAGCTCAAAAGGACGATTAGAACTTCTACACATGGATTTATGTGGTCCCATGCGTGTAGAAAGTATTAACAGGAAAAGGTATATTCTCGTGATTGTTGATGATTACTCTAGATATACATGGACTTTCTTCATAAGGTCCAAAGATGAAACACCAGAGGTTCTCAAAAACTTTCTCAAGATGATACAACGCAATCTTCAAGCTCAAGTCTTAACCGTAAGAATGGATAGGGGTACTGAATTTTTGAACAAGACTTTGCAATCTTACTTTCAAGAAGAAGTCATCGAACATCAAACGTCTATTGCTCGAACTCCTGAATAAAACGACGTTGTCGAAAGACGGAATCATATTTTGGTTGAGGCAGATCGAACAATGCTTTCTGCTTCAAAATTACCACTATTCTTCTGGGCTGAAGCAATTGCAACTGCCTGTTATACTCAGAATCGTTCTCTCGTCATCCCTAGACATGAAAAGACACCTTACCACATCATCAATGGCAGGAAACCGACTGTCAAATTCTTTCACGTATTTGGATCTTTATGCTACATTATTAAAGACGGTTAGAATCTCAAGAAGATGAAAGAAAAAGGTGATGCATGTATTTTTGTGGGGTATGCTACATTGTCGAAAGGATATCGAGTTTACAACAAGAGAACAAATATTATTGTCGAAACAATTCATGTGAACTTTGACGAATTGCCACAAATGGTACTTGATCATAACGGCTCAAGTCCCGCACCTCAATGTCCAGCAATGGCACCTACACAAAACAGTGTACGTCCCGTGCAAGAATGTCAACAAAGTACTCCTATAGCAGACTCGACGGATATAAGTTGTGTCAAAGCCTTCCGCTGTCAATACTGCTGATGCACCCGAACAAAGTCAACAAGACACAACTGCATCTACTTCAGCAACCGTTGCTCGAGAGACTATTCCATTGGATACTCAACAAACTCAAGAAACCGTCATACAACCAACATCACCAACCATCAATGCTGAAGGAGAAAACGACAATCAAGCAGTCGATGCACAACCTGATGAAGAAGAATTTATCAACCCGTTCGGTACACCGGTACGCGAAGTCGGACAGTCTTCTACTCAACATTTTGATCCGTCCAACATGCATACATTCTACCAACGATATCCATCCACTCACCATTGGACACTTGATCATCTATTAGAGCAAGTCATTGGAAATCCTTCTCAACCAGTTCGAACACGCAGACAACTCGAAACTGATGGCGATGTGTGTATGTATGCACTCACCGTGAGTTCAACTGTACCTACAAAAATCAAACAAGCCATGACTGATCATGCGGGGATTGAATCAATACAAGACGAAATTCATCAGTTTGAACGCCTAAATGTTTGGGAACTTGTTGACAGACCCTATGGAATGTCAGTTTTAGATTTTAAATGGATCTAGAAAAACAAACTGGATAAAGAACAAACCATCATCAAAAACAAATCTCGTCTTGTGGTTAAGGGATACCGTCAACAAGAAGGCATAGAATACGATGAATCATTCGCTCCAGTTGCTCGTTTGGAAGCTGTCAGGATATTCCTTGCTTATGCTGCACATAAGGGCTTCACGGTTTTTCAGATGGACGTTAAAACTGCTTTTCTCAACGGTCATTTGCAGGAAGAAGTGTATGTGAATCATCCGGAAGGATTCATCGATCCTCATCATCCTGACAAAGTCTATTGTCTCAAGAAGGCTGTATATGGACTTAAACAAGCTCCAAGGGCATGGTACGAAGAACTATCAAACTTCTTGGTTTCCAAAGGATTCTCTAAAGGTTCTATTGATCCTACTCTCTTTATTAATAAATATGGGGATGACATACTGCTAGTGCAAGTTTATGTTGATGACATTATTTTTGGTTCTACGAACCCAAAACTTTCAAAACGTTTTGAAAAATTAATGCACAGCAGATTTGAAATGTCAATGATGAGGGAGATAAAATTCTTTTTAGGCCTCCAGATTCATCAATCCCCACGTGGTATCTTCATTAACCAAGCTAAGTATGCTCAAGAGATACTTAAAAAGCATGGTATGACCTCATGTGCTCGCGTTGGTACACCATTGTCGACCAAATCCCTAGACGCTGACTTGTACTCATATCCCGTAGATCAAACGCGATATATCAGTATGATCGGGTCACTTATGTACCTTACAGCCAGCAGGCCTGATATTCATCATGCCACATGCTATTGTGCACGATATCAAGCCAGACCTACTCAAAAGCATCTCAAAGAGGTTAAACGGATCTTTCAGTACCTTAAGAATACCATTCACATAGGACTCTGGTATCCGAAGGAAACCGATTTTCATCTAACAGCATTTTCAGATTCTGATCATGCAGGTTGCCTTGATAGTCGCAAAATCACTTCTGGTAGCGTACAATTTCTAGGGGAAGACAAGCTTGCGAGCTGGTCGTCAAAGAAGCAGGATTGCACTTCGCTCTCATCAGCTGAAACAGAATATGTGGCTCTATCCGCGTGTTGTGCTCAAGTCCTCTGGATGAGAACTCAACTCACGGATTATGGCTTCCACTTTGATAAAATACCTATGTATTGTGACTCAAAGTCGGCCATAGCCATATCTTACAATCCGGTTCAACACTCTCGTACCAAGCACATCGCAGTCAGATATCACTTCATCAAGGAACAAGTGGAACGTCGTCTCGTGGAATTATACTTTGTCAGAACTGAGTACCAGATAGCAGACTTGTTTACAAAAGCCCTATCACAAAATAGGTTTCAGTATCTCGTTGGCCGTCTTGGTATGAAGTATATAACTCCAGTAGACTTGGAGGTTTTGGCAAATGAAGCTGCTTGATATTCTCTTATAATGACTTCTAAGCGCATCACAGCTTAGGGCTCGGACCTCAACTAAGGAAAGTTTATCTCGGATGATAACTTATCCTTCTCAACGATAAATTCATATTTCTCGGTCATGAGCTTTTCATAAAAACATTCAAAGTTTTTAAGTTCATGAAAAACGATTTCTAAGTAAATGTCAGCGTAGACCTCGAACTTCAACTTAAGGAAAGTTTATCACGGATGATAACTTATCCTTCACAACGGGAAATTTATTTTTCTCAGTCATGAGCTAGTCACAAAACAATCAAAGTTTTGAGCTCATGAAAAACATACCCGAAAGGTAAGTGTACGTTTCAGTGCGCTTTCCCTAAGCAATAGAAGAGAAGTCTTCTATCCTGATTATTTTAAAACCGTTGAACACAATTTTTCAAGAATCTCTCAAAAGGTTTTTCTAGATCTTTCAAAATTGTGTGTTCAACACTCCCTTCCTCATATGTGATTTTTATATCTCAAAATTGTCATATGTTATTTTGATCAATTTTTGAGGGGGAGCGTTTTAAAATCAAGCCTTTAATGTTGTTTGGGTACATCTCTGAAATTGTCATATTTTATGTATCCAACACATTCCGAAATTGATATGAAATTTTCAAATGTAATATATAATATCGGAAAAGGCATCTCATCTCCGTACCTCAACATATTTTGTGGTGTCGTTTTTCCAAAATTTTGTCAAATTTTGTCTCAAGACACACATATATTGTTGAGGGGGAGCAACCCGACTTAATGTTCCATGATTCATGCGTGCACACATGTTTCTCTCCCAATCGATTTTAGAAATTGTCATATTTTAATCCATAGGTATCTCTAATATTATGTTTTTATATTAGAGATAGGGGAGAAAATATGATTAAAATGTAATATATCGCAACATGTGATCTTAAAGACTCAAGTGCAACTCTTTCCTTCACATGCTAAACTATTTCGTATATCGACGCATGTGTGTAGGGGGAGCTTTTACGAAATGTAAAACTTTCAAGTGTTAAAAGTTTTGATTTTTATCAAGCACTTTGAATGGTTTTTAATGGTTTTATGGTTACGATCTTTACCCAAAACAACCTACTATCCACGACGAAACGATGGAGTCAAAAGGTGGTTTAGGATAGGAAACTAAGTCCTATGATCCAACCAGAACAGGAGGGATCTACCCAAGGACATTCCATAGCTAGAAATAGTTGTCCTTAGGAAAGATGGAGCTGAATGAAGCTGAATGTGGACCAATTACGTAAGTTGGCACTGGAACAATCACAACAAGGTGCTAGTGATGACGTATTGGTAAGCATTGAAGGAGTTGAATATTCCATGCAACTTAGGCAGAAACCGGGTTAACACATCTATCGAAGATAAGTGTCATGGACCTAGTGATGCGATACACAACCCTTCCCCAGCCATTCGAGTTTCTCTCAAAAGAAACTTGTCTCATTGTCACGGAGATCAACACGTATCTATTGACTTTCTCACTCCGAGGTAGTTAACATTCAAAAGGTGGCACTGCTCCAGCCTCCGATTACCAATATGCACTTATTGAGTCTAGAGCCAAAACGAGATCTATCTATCATCTCATTAGGACACAATCGAGTCCTACGCATTATCCTTGTGATATTACCAGAACATCTGAGTGATACGATTCACAATGAAGATGGAAATCCTGCTTGAGCCAACATCAAACAAGCTCATGGTGGGTAACTTGTGCGATTCTACACGAATCAAACTTGTGAGAACTAGAAAGCAACTAAGTCTGGATTCTTAATTGATTAAAACTTGATTCCAGGTTTCTTTGCAAAATCCATGTGATCTTGCCAGAACATTCAGAGTGACACTCATTAGTGTTCACAGTGACGAATGGAAATCCTTCCAGTGTCAACATCAAACAGCACTGCGGTAGGTAACTCGCAAGATTCTCTATGAATCAAGATTTTGACAAACTGGAAAGCAACAATGGTGCGATTCTTTTGAATCAAACTTGTTCCAGGAATTCTGAATTGATGACTCTAATCAGATGGATAATTTATCCTTATGATTCACTCTTTACGTTCGCAGTCTGCTTTGAGACGGTCGAGTAAAGAGAACTGGCTACTATCGCTGGGAAACCCTGTCAAGGAGATTCTTAATCGAATCTACCCAATCACAGGTACGGTATCTAATACCGTCTAACGGTCTTCACCGACCGGAGGTAAAACGCTACCGAGTTAGGGTGAAATGTTCAAAGCCATTTCGTCCGTGTCTATATATGTTGATGCATATCAAGAAGGTGGCGTAGCTGTGTAACCGATGTCGATTCAGAAGTCACAAGAGCACAAGATGGCAATAATCAAGATACTTAAGAATGTAAGAATGTAATAGGTCATCTTGTCACAAGAGCTCAAGATGAACACTATCAAGAATAGATTGAAGATCTCAAGCACTCAAAGTCAAATGACAAAGGCTCAAGATAAAGATCACAAAAGCATGAAGGAACAAAGCCGTTACTAACAAGATCAAGACCAAAGATACAAGACCAAAGCAAGAAGATCTCCTCTACAAGAATATATTCACTCAATCATCTTATGCTTTTTAAGCTTTTTAATATGACCGATACATTGGGGGAAATTGTTAGCCCTATGTTTTATATAGTCGAACAAGAATATAATAGGTCATCTTAGTCATTAATGGTCTTGTATTATAATAGGTTAGTCGGGTTAACCAGACTTGGACTTTAAGCTAATATTGTATAAGTTAGGGGCGTAAGCCCAAACAAAGCCAAGCCCCGCCCATGTTACTTAAACCCACGGCCCAACAAGCCAAGGGTATATATACCCTCTTCCATTTGTGGAAGAGGGTGTTGGTTACCATTTTACTTTCTCTCTCTAAAGTGTTTAACCTTCCAAATTCTCTCTAGTTTCTCTCTCTACTTTTCTTCTCTTTCTCTCTCTAGAATCTTGTGTTATGGATTGATATGGGAATAACAGATTATTACTTGACTATTTGTTTGTTCATGGCATCCTTTCTTTGACAATTTTTTGTGGTATGTGATTCTATTCTTTCACCCTCTCAAACCTTCATGGTCTTGGATACTTGACTCACTTGGTGTTGGAGTGTGAGTTAGTAGTAGCTTAAAGTATCAAGCATGATTTGTATGGTTTGCAACTTAAAAGGTTAGTAGGCCCTATATCATGTGTAATATGTGAAATTGAGCTCATCTCTAAGATGATTGATTAATCCTTTGAGATACCAAACTACATCATAAGTTGTAGTTAGGATATTACACATTTAGAGTTGATATATTCCAAGGATATTGTCATTGTAATCCTAAGCAATGATATTTGTCCGATCACGTGGGAGAGAAAGTGGATCTATACTCTTGCTCATATTTTGTAAAAGTTTAAGACAATTACTTGAAAGTGATCTTACTCTTTGTAACAAAATTGCTTGGTATAGTTCATTACCAAATCCATTTAGACTTACGTTGGAAAGGCGCGTATAAAACCACTATAGATGACACACGCTCTTCGTTTCTACAACTTGAAGATTGTCACTCATCTCTTGAGAATTGAACTTAGTCTTGAGTCACTCCTCTTGGTTTCTCTCTTCTTTGTATTTTCTTACGACTAGTCGTTTTTCTGTTTCGGTCAAATTCGGTGTCGATTTAACTCGTAATCCTTCATTAAGGCATTATAACCTAGTTTCGGAGTTAAAACGTAAAAAGTGAAAGATCTACTTGGATTAATTAATATTGATGTATGTGGTCCACTTAGACATGTGTCAAAGCAAGGTGCTACATAATTCACTACTTTTAGTGATGATCATAGTCATTACGGTTATGTTTATTTACTAAGCATAAGCATGAAGTCTTTTAAACAATTAAGGTATTCAAGAATGAAGTAGAAAATCAACTTGGGAAGACTATTAAAGCCATTCGATCGGATCATGGCGGTGAATATATTAGTTAGAATTTAAAAATTATCTACAAGCCAGTAGAATTGTCCAATAGCTGATTCCTCATTACACGCCACAACACAATGATGTTTTTGAGAGGAGAAATCGAACTCAACTAAACATGGTTTGATCAATGATAAGTCTTTCTACTTTTCCATTATCCTCTTGGGATTATGCTTTAGAGACTGTTGTGCGCATTCTTAATATGGTTCCAACTAAGAAGGTTGACAAGACTCCATATGAACTATGGCATGGAAAATTTCATAACTTGTCTTACTTAAAGGTCTAGGGTTGTGAGACACATGTGAAACATCACACGCGTGACAAACTTAAATCAAGATATGTTAAGTGTATCTTCATAGGTTACCCTAAGGAAACTATATGTTACTATTTCTACTACCTACCTTTTTTAAAACAAAATAGTTGTTGAGAGGTATGCATATTTCTTTGAAAAGAATCTCATAGTTCAAAAAGAGGGAGGGAGGATTTCGGAACTAGAAGATGAAGATATTTTACCTTTTGAAACTACTAGAGAACATCCAATTGAATAAGAAAGTCTTGCACTTGATGTATCTTTAGAAGAGGTTGTTTTCTCCATTCGTAGGTAATAAACAACAATCAAAGCTCCTAAACACTATGTCTAAATGTAGAAGTCGAGGAGCATAGTTTAGGGTATCTTAATGAACCCACTAACTATAAAGCTGCAATATTGGATTCTGAATCTGATAAGTGGATTGTTGCTATGAATGCGGAAATGCAATCCATGAAAAATAATCAAGTCTGGTGACTTGTAGATTTACCACCTAATGCGAAAGTAGTAAATGATAAATGAATTTACAAGAAAAAGATTGATGTGGATGGCATTGTACACACTTTTAAAGCTCAATTTGTAGCAAAAGTTATTACACAAACTTATGGTTTTGACTATGAGGAAACCTTTTATCCTGTTGCAGATTTAAGAGCTATTAGGATTCTCATATATGTAGCGGCGTTCTATGATTACGAGATATGACAAATGGATGTAAAATCTGCGTTCTTAAATGGTTTTTTAGAAGAATAAATCTATATGGAACAACATGAAGGTTTTGTTGATCCTAAGCATCCTAGTAAAGTATGTAGGCTTCAAAGATCCATTTTTGGACTTAAAAAAGCATCAAGAAGCTTGAATAAAATATTTGATGAAGAAATAAAAAAATTTGGCTTTGATTAAAATCTTGATGAGCCATGTGTATATCAAAAAGCTAGTGGGAGTAATGTTGTATTCCTAATCTTATATGTTGATGATATAATCATTATGGGAAATCATATTTCAAGTTTACAAGAGGTAAAGACCTATCTTAAGAAGTGTTTTTCTATAAAAAATTTAAGGGAAACATCATTTATTCTTGAAATAAAAATCTATAGAGATAGATCAAAGCGGTTAATTGGACTAAGTAAAAATGCATATCTTGATAAGATGTTGAAGAAGTGTAGAATGGATAATTCCAAGTGTGGTGTGATGGGACTTGAATAAAACATAATGTGCTATTACATATGATGAGATGAAGCGTATGCAGAATGTTCCTTATGCTTCGACTATAGGATCTATTATGTATGTTATGAGGTGCACAAGACCCGATGTTGTTCACGAAATATTACAAGACGATTTCAACAAAATCCGGGTGAAAGTTACTGGACTGCTGTGAAGAATATTCTTAAGTATTTAAGAAATACTAAAGATGCGTTTTTGGTTTATGGTGGAAATCCTAAAGCTGAGCTACAAGTTAATTGTTATTGTGATGTTGGATTCGAGACCGATAGAGAGGACACTAAATATCAAACTGCGTATGTATTCGTTTTGAATGGAGGGGCGGTTATGAAAGAGCTCAAAGCAAAGTACTACTGCACAATATGCCACCGAAGCTGAATATATCGCTGATTCTGAAGATGCAAAGGAATCTTTTTGGATGAGGAAGTTTAGTGGAGAACTTGACGTAGTTCCTACCAATGACGAACCTATACATATGTATTGTGAAAATTCAAGTACAATCATCATTGCTAACGAACATGGAGTTCAGAAATGCGCTAGACACTATCAAATGAGATATCACTATGTTCGTCAATGTATCGAACTTGGTGAAATTGATCTAGTCAAAGTTCATACAAGATAATAATCTAGCAGATCCTGTTACGAAGGCTTTACCTGATAAAAAGCTTACTCAACATGTTAGGAGCATGGGACTTCGTCCTGCTAGTAGTTTCATGTAACCTATATTTTAGTATTTGGATAGAGGATATTGTTAAAATAATATTTATTTTATGAATTGAAGTATTAGATATGTTCGTTTTTCATTAATATTTGTTGGTCCTATTTTTGCATGTTTAAATCCTTGAATAATATGTTATTCTAAATCATCTACGTCGATCAATTAAATGGGAATAAAATTGAATTAATACATATTTGAGTGATGGTAATATTCGTAAAATATGTAAGAACGGTTCACCAACTCACACAATATTCAAAAGTTGCATATTGAACATCTCCTACTAACAAGTCATCACTTTATGGATCGTTGTCTTTAAGTGAAACTTGTAAACGATTAACATTACTAAATCCTTTCACTTGAGATTCAAGCCGGTCTTATATATGTGGATAGTAATTTTTGCGATAGTTCTAACGGTATCATGAATAAGGTAGTAATAAAGGCTATAACAATTTATATCTTGAAGCATGTAAGAGACATTTGTAGTCAATATAAAATTTTCCCTTCAACGAGGTTTGAAGAATGATGCTACTGGGCCCCTTGTTTAATTAATCAGATGTGTGTATGACCACACCCAATGATAATCTAAATGTGTCTCGATTATATTGGTAGTCTTGATTCAATTATGTAATACGAGAAATAAAACAGTTAAAATGGATGACTTTGATCCATATCCATTATTAACATAGCATTTGAGAAACAAAGATTGTAAATGTCTAAGTCATTTAAATGTGTTTTATAAAACTGCACTCGAGAGTTTCCGGGAGCATTGGCGTGTTACTAGACGATAACCAATGTTATTATATTGTTATTACATGTCCAAGTGGGAGTTGTTCGATCATGAACATATAATAATATATATCCAGAAGTCGTCCCAAGCCTAAGGACATGCACACGTAAAATGTTAAGCAATAACAATTACGTAGTAATATTTTATTAATATTAATTATAGTTAAACAATTAACACAAGGAAAGAAAAGTCGAATAAAAGGAAACAAGGGATTCCCTCCCTTGTTTTGTCTAGTCGACCGAACCAAAAAGCTCAAGGGGCATTTGGGCTTGATCACCAAGCAACTACAAGTACATAAGGAAAATTTAGTTCATTTTTTTTATACAAGTCTAAAACCTAGATCACTCCTCTCTTTTCCTCTCTTTTCCTCTCTTGTGCAATCGATCGAAACAACCTTAAGAGGTGTTTGGTTTGTGCGATCGGCCAAAGGCAAGAAACCAATAAGTTTCGTTCGTTGATTGATTCAAATGGTTTGGTTTATTTGTTGTTTTATATTTATTGTTTGTTTGAACGTATCGTGCGTGTATACTTAGAGAGATTATTTATTTTTATTTTTATTGGGGTTTTGGTTATTTGATTATACGATAAAGGTGATTTAATTATTGCTAAAATGTACGCTTTTTTTATTGTTTGTTAATTACTTGTGTATACGTGATCTTATCTATTTTGCTATATACTCGTGACTATTAACATGTTAATATAATTAAGGTTTTTATAATCCTAACATATATAACATCAACTTTATTGTTCTTTTGCGTCACGAAATCGTGGGATCTATGTTTTTCCAAATACGTCAAAATATAGTTTTTATCTTACCTTAGCATACATCACATCATGTATGCTTTTTTTTAACATAACATCATGTATGCTCAAATGTTAATTTTTACCAGAAGAATAAAAAGCCATTCAAAGGTTTAGAATTACATCTTTCTTAAAAGAAAATAATTAGTTATTTCACTTTGACATGTTCAAAATGAGCATGCATACAAAAATCGTTTTAGCTTATGCAGATAAAAGCCCGTTGTTTATGTTGAGGAGCGTGGGTCCCACATTGTTAAACTTGTAGTCAAAAACCATTTTCCATGTGTTCATTCAAATGTTTTTATAACTTGCATTTTTTATATTTGAAGTAATTACCCCCTTAATACAATAAGGGGAATTGGGAAATACATGAATAAAAAACATTATAAATGTTGTGAGGGGAGAAACCTTTCACCCTCTTATCTACCGTTCAATTTTATACCTTTACTGTTCATCGGTATGGGTTGCCAATCAAATGCACATCTCAACCGTGTATAGGTTTGAAGAGCTGTTCACTGGTATGGGTGCCATCTTTACATCCACATCTGTACTCTCACACCTAATATCAGTGTGTGGTTGTGAGATATCTCTTTCACAAATTATTGATCTCTCTCTCTAAACAAAATCATTGATCTCTCTCTCTCTCTCTCTAAAGAAATTTACAAATTGATCATCATTGATGAGTTGATCAATTTCGGTCACAAATTATTGATCTATTGATGAGTTGATCACAAATTATTGATCTACGTGATATCAATTTGCATATGCTTCGGTGTTGCTGATGACTCGCAAGGCAAAAAAGGTTTGCCATTTATCAACTTATCTGTATAGTTTTTAGTTTTGATTTTTACCTTTTTTATTATGTATAATTATAGGGTTTGTGTAAGAATTGGGGGATTTTGCAGGGTTTAGTTTAATTGATTCATTGCTTGGCGTTAAGGTTTGGGTTGGCATACAGTTTGAAAATTAGGGATTTTTTAGGGTTTAGTTTTACTTTGCTTAATTGCTTATTTCCGATTAGAAATGTCAAAGTGTTTGATAAGATGTTTAAGTTTATTGTTTATGCATATGTATGTGCCTTTGATTGTTTCATTTAGACGGTAATCACGCTTTTGATGTTTATTTCTTTCAGGTGATTGAATGATAGTAACATAATTTTGAGCCGCTCCTGTGTTTGCAGCCATAGTAAGGCAAACTGTTAGATTTGCACCCATGGCACGGCAGATTATTAGATTTGCACCCATGGCAAGGCAAATTCTTAGATTTGCAGCCATGGCAAGGCAAGTTCTTACGTTTGCAGCCATGGGTAGCCACATTCTTAGATATTTTTTCCCAATACACATTCGGTAATGATAATGCTTCTAAAAGGCCATGATGATCATATCTGAGCATCTCTAACATTTGTTGTAAGGCCCTACAATTCATGGGATGTGATGGCAAGTCTTTGAAAAAGTACCGTTATCTGTTTGTATGGTTTCAGTACGTGGTCGTGCGACTCACACCAACTTCGTTGCCCACACCTTCATTGCCATCATTCATGGTGTACGGCGATGGTGCTCGGTATACACATACGACCATATAAAAGGCTAAATGATACGCCTTTTGTAAACGAGGTCCTGTATACGATGTTCATAAATACATAATCATTTACCGCTCCCCGTGTAGATGCAATAATATAGTCGTGATGAGTAAGCTTTGCCGTACGTAAACTGATTTGATCACAGATTGAGGTTTTGGATCAGGGATTGACTATTAGAGGCAGTGATGAATACTAACAGGTTTTGAACCGGGACCATTCGAGTATTGGCGGGGCAATCAATCAACTTTGCAGCCATGTCGAATGTGACCGGTTTTCTCAAATACCAATTAGTCTGAGCCTTAATGACCCAGTATGCATTAGTGTTCATGTACAGCGCCCGCTGGTTGGGTGACGATGGTGGTAGGCTTATTGGCTAGAAAATATCACGGCTGAATTTCCACCTTCAATACCAACTTAGGTGGCCTCAAATGCTTTATGTTTTGTATTCAAGTTTCTTTTACTTTTTCCTTTTCATGGTATGTTTTATAAAATAATTTTATTTCACTCACAAATAAAACAGTTATTTATTTTAACTATCTTTAAAATGCGTCTGATGCAGGAAAAGTATCTATTGGTCACGGGCTTATCTCTCGGCTTGATGGCTGTGGTCTCAGAACTGACCACTCTGTTGGCTCCTCACGAATCAACCTTGGCCAACATATGGCTGACATTTATGCTCCCTCCAATACAGTTGACGTTCCTACACAAGCACCCCCTTTAAAAGGTAGCCGATGTACTGCATATACCCACTACATTTATTACCGGCAACAATTATGCTTTTCTGATTATCGTATCTATGAAATATATGTAATTGCAACGGCTCTTATTAATGTAATCTGAACCTCCTTTCTATGCTAACCACATGATTGATGGTGCTTTTGCAGGTGTGCATAAAAAAGTCAAAAACTACGGTGGCCTTCGAAGAGTGTCCCGGACACGAGGGAGATAGCGTTCTGCTGCATCCTTAAGCTCGGAACAGAATTTCGAAAGATTCATATGTCAGCACAAAGCACCTGTTTTCGGGACACCCCCAAAATGGTTTAGTTTCATTGAGCTTGAAGAGGCTACAGACGGTTTTTCGAGAGATAATTTCTTGGCAGAAGGTGGGTTTGGGTCGGTACATCGAGGGGTTCTAAAAGATGGACGAATGGTTGCTTTTAAACAGCATAAGATAAGTTTATATAAGTTTATTATTTATATAAGCTGAAAACAACTGTGTGTTTATACTAACATGACATATTTTTAAGATTAACATTTGGTTCAAACATAATCCGACAACCAAAAGGTGGTTATATATGCCGAAACAAACAGCCCTTATACAATATCTTTCTGATATTCTGTAATTAGTGAGTGTTTAGAATTGTATCAAAATATGCGGCCTAAAGAATGATGTATTCTTTTCTTGAAAAATAATACTAATGCCTGACCAAATTTAAAACATTCCAATCAGGTGTTCCTTAATAATATTAGTTTTGTTGAAAATTATGTGACGGTTTCTAAGGAATAAAAGTTGCAATAAAAAAGCTATGTGAGTGGTTATCATGCCTTCTATGTAACTGGCATTTGTTTTGCACAGGTTAGCGACGGAGTTGTCGAATTATCGTATCTATGCACATGAAGAGGCTACAGACGGTTTTTCGAGAGATAATTTCTTGGCAGAAGGTGGGTTTGGGTCGGTACATCGAGGGGTTCTAAAAGATGGACAAATGGTTGCTTTTAAACAGCATAAGATAAGTTTATATAAGTTTATTATTTATATAAGCTGAAAACAACTGTGTGTTTATACTAACATGACATATTTTTAAGATTAACATTTGGTTCAAACATAATCCGACAACCAAAAGGTGGTTATATATGCCGAAACAAACAGCCCTTAAACAATATCTTTCTGATATTCTGTAATTAGTGAGTGTTTAGAATTGTATCAAAATATGCGGCCTAAAGAATGATGTATTCTTTTCTTGAAAAATAATACTAATGCCTGACCAAATTTAAAACATTCCAATCAGGTGTTCCTTAATAATATTAGTTTTGTTGAAAATTATGTGACGGTTTCTAAGGAATAAAAGTTGCAATAAAAAAGCTATGTGAGTGGTTATCATGCCTTCTATGTAACTGGCATTTGTTTTGCACAGGTTAGCGACGGAGTTGTGTTAGCTGATAACACTGCTCATCATTCAACAACAATAGCGGATTCTAAGTACGAAGACGGCATGATTGAAGGTAAGACCATACCTCTTGATAAGCTTTAGAAGCTGCCAATGAGTTGAATTAATAGAATAATCAGTTTTCACATCTCGATAGACATACGCGTGTATGATTATATTTCTCTGTCGTTATAACGGGTGGTATATCGAACGAAATTGCATGAAAAATTATTGGCTAGGGTTGTTTGTAAAATGAAGCTTCCGTTCAACGTAAGTCCATTCTCATTCACTATTTTTTGATTAAATAGCTTCAAAAGGAACATGGTGAATGGTCTGATAGCTGTCCAAATTTTGTATATGTAGAAAACAAAGAGTTTTGGTTCAAGATCTTTGACATAAACTGTATTTCAAAGAAATAGGCTTATGAAATATAAGTCGAGTCGAATAAGATCACATGCTTATGTAAGCTTACAAAACGTTGCAAGCAACCTTCAAATCTTACTATTACAAATTGACATTTTGATCTTATTTTGGCAGGACTGAATGGTCGGGTCTGGTCATGAGAGTGCGTACCCCAATAATGGTCGCTGCTTTACTATGAAAAAGAGCTTACCGTAGGTGAGTTAATCAGGTTGGCTATAGTTTACTTTGATTTGTCGGGTTTTGTTTCGATCAACAAAGCTGCAAGAACAACTAATCATGCTGTGAGGGTGGCTAATGTGGGTTCCTCATATAGAGTTTGCTGATGCAGGTTGCTAACACGGGTTTCTTATATGTTGCTAATGCCCGGGTTACTGATGCGGATGTGGGTTTGCTGATGCGGAGTTGCTGATGTCGGGTTACTGGTGCCGGTTCGCTTTTATGGGATTCTATGAGGACATAAATCTAACAAATGCCCTTTCTGAATCTCGAACAGGTACAAGAAAAGATAATAGACAAACTCACCACTTCAAAGCTTCAAGTCCATGTACGAACATCGTATGACAAATTAAAGTGGCTAAATAGGAATTATGAATACTTTTGTAAACAACTACTGTGATTCCTTTGTTTACAGAAAATATTTTCATTTGTCTCATTTTGCTTTTTTTAATAGTTGGAGAACAGTACGTCGCTAAATATTTGTTGCATTTGCTGGATATTAATATAGATGGGATGGGTGACGTAAGCAAACCCTCTCTATAAACATCTCCTAAAAATGCCCCGCTGCGGAGCGCGGGCATTAATCCTAGTTTTTTTAAAATGATAGATGTTAGTGGTTAGTAGATCGAGTCGTGTAATAATATTTAAAATGTTTTTTTCGAACTCTCGTCTAGTTGTGTTAAACACTTTATTCGCTTCGTCTGAGAGATTCTTAACAGGTCTTGAACCAAAAACTTTCGTATAACCTAAAAAGAAAAACTACTTGATACAACCTTATTTGAAGTAATTTCTTTTTGTTATTTCGTTATAAAAAGAAGTAATGTTTTTTTAAGCCAGCGAGTTTAAAAAATTCGTTCTTTCGCATAAATAGAAACATAAAACCATGTAAAATGAACACTAGCTAGTTTTAGAAGCGGAATCAGAGAATAAAATAATCAGATGCAAATTATTTTTTTTAATATTAGTATTTATATAACAATAACTTTGATCAGATTCATTTTGACGAAATAGAGTAACAAATATATGACATTACGCGATAAATTTCATCATGTTCGTGCATTCCCAGGAACCTCTAGCTCCGCCCCTGGCTAGCTTGCTTGAGAAGGCATAAAACTGACAAAAGATCATACGGAGTACTTTTTTTTATCCACATGGCATCAAGAACTTCGTAATATTCACATTGATTCAATTTGTTTTCCGTGTTTTAAACTAATAGCACAAACTTTACTTCGATAGACAGTCATAGTTTAATCTTAATAAAGATGCATCTCCTAATCATGTATATATAATTTCATTAAATACCGGTAACACAAGATTTCGAAGTTACTAACGCTTAAGATATAAAGCTTATTTAGCAAATGAAACGTAGCTCAGTTGGATTGATGTATTTGGTTATAGTTTTCATGTGGGGAGGTCAGGGGTCAGGGTTCGACTCGTGTCATTCCCTATGTCAGGGTTTGAATCCCATCGCAATACTTTGAAACCCCTTAATAGGAAACTGGATGGTTAGCATGGAGGTTTATATTCTCTTCGTGAGATGATTCGAACTCGGGTTGAGAGACTTAATGCCTCGGTGACACGCAAGATACTTCGCTGCACCAAACTGTCGTTAAAAAAAAAAATATATAAAGCTTATTTAGATGCTATGCTATTTTTGCTTAAGACACACACATTATGTAATCTAAGTTTTATTAAAGTTAAGGATGTGTATATATAGTCAAAGCCCAATATTAAGATGGCCCAAAATATAGGCCCATAAACCACATATTAGGCCTATCGTTGCTAAGAAAATCTTTCCAAGAAACAAAAACACTTTTACTTAAAATCAAAAATGAAAAATTAAAAAGAATATTAGAACCACATGAGAAAGTTAAAAGTATGAGCTAGTGTGACTTCATCTTGCTAGTCATTTGACCTTCAAGATAAAAAAAAGGTAGAATATATGGTTTCATTTGTTACATCACACAAAACCTTACAAACCCTAAACATATACACAATTATTTTTAAACATAAGTAATCTCTCAATAAAAATTAATAATGTTATTAATTAAGCTTCTTGCAAACTACAAACCATGCTTAATTTGAACAAAAGTAGTCAAAATCATGAGGTGGAATCTGAGTGTTTCGGGTATGTTGCATCTCGAGTGGTGTCCCATGTTGCGTCAAGCCAATGTTGTGTCCGTTAATGAATTGCTCAAAGGATGAGGGCTCTTCGCGATTGTTGAATCCCCAAGAGCTCGTGGCTTGAAGAGAGAAAGAATGTCGAACTTCCATCTTACAAATCGAGTTAGAGTTTGCATCTAAACCTGTACAAATTACAAAATAAGTAACTCGAGACATTATTTTGAACGTTTGCTGAAGTATCAATTTTTACTTAGCAGCTTATAAGTAGGCATAAATATTAGAAGTGTAAACATATACAATAAGAAGCCATTTCCAATATGTTTCAGCTTATATAGTCTTATGGCTTATTTGGTTTTGTGCTTGTATTTCATAAGCTCACTTTTTGTGGCACATTTTAAAACTTTTTGGGCTTATATAAGTTTAATATGTCATAATGAATTAATATAAACCGAGAACTCATTGTAGAAATTGACTTGTTATGACATTTAAGCCGAAACACGAAACATTTCTTTTATCGTTTATGTTATGTACCGGGAAACATACCATCGTGATTAACAAGTCTAGGCGTAACACCATGGAAAGACGACGAAATGTCCGACAAGGCACCACTCGAGATCATGTCAACATCTTCACGTTTAAAGTTAGATGAACTTTGGGGTGTCGAATTTGATGATGGGGTCGAGGTCGAGACTCCGTTCACGAAGAAACCCATATGTGGTCTTCGATCTATCGATCAATTTGAACAATAAAAAACATTAACATAAATAAATAACCAGATTTTTCACAAGTGTTGTTCCTTTCAAAATAAGACCACAAAATTAAGTCGTAATAGATCTTCCATATAGGACTATTGAACATACGTGGGGAGGTGAACTTGTCGTCTGATTGAGGCCTACGACGTCTGGCATTGTGTGCTGAGAGGCGTCTACGACAACTACGCTTCCTATCATCAAACTCCGATAAATCGTGCAACCTTCAAAATAACCAACAAATAATTCGACATTGATTCTATTTTGTGACCATTTTGTTCAAAGAGCCTAAAACAATATTTCTGACATATGAACTAAAAAAACTTGCCTGCTACATTGCTGACAAAACCTTCGTTCCATCCCCGCAACAACAACTCTGGGGCTCTTAGAATGATCAGCACAAATCTTATGCCGGCGATGGTAATCTTTAGCCGACACAAGGTCAAGGTTGCACCCTTCAACTTGACAGCGTGGCGAATGTGAACTTTGGTACACCGCTCTAGATTTTTTCACAACCGGAGAACACAATGAGCTAGATACTAAAGGAAACGAGCTCATTCCAAGCTTATCTTGATTATACGTCTCTTGCCCGAGCTTCAAACCAAACAGTGCTTCACCAGATATAACCGAGCCTTCCTCCGTTATACCATTAGAAAACCCCCTTTCCACTTCTTCACCCCCCAAATACTCCCCATTTTCGTGGCTAGAAACCGCTAAACTCTTTGGAACTTCATCGTCCCAGTTCCACTCCATCACCACGAACTTAACGAAAATTCCTAAAATGTGAGACTTTTCGAGTCTTTCGTGAAGTAGGTAGCAAATAGATGATATGTTTCCTTCAACACAACATCAGAAACTCCATAAAATTATTATAAGCAAACAGCAATGAATATAGCAAGCCCCACAGCTGCATTAAAATCATACAGTTGCTTTCGGCTCATCAGTTTAGTAGCGAAAACAATCAAGTGTTGTTAACTCCATTCTGTCAGATTTGCCCATGTGGATACTACACTTTCCATAATTAGCCAAGACAGACTAAACGAAGAACATGCTTTAACATGTTTTCAGCAACATCATGGTCATTTTTTTTTAACTACTGATAATGAAAAAGCTGTTTTTTACAGTCCAATTATTTCCTGTCACTTGTAATAACTGCATTCGATAGATGGTTGTTGAAAGTGCATTAACTTATGAAGAAGCTATTTCGTTTTCTGCCAGCAGTTTACTATGTACCATTATAAATGTTGTGTGTACATTGAATGAGAGTTTTTACATTTAAGATGCCCATGTGTTTTTAAGGTTGTGTGAAAGCTTTGATCCATCATGAAACGTTGAAAACTCGATCGAGTCATCATGTGTCGGTTCTCGAAGGCATGGTCCCGAACTATAGTTATGTTGGGTGGTTGAGTATGCATAAGTATTTGGGTCTAGTAAGGAGTTAAGCTTCGAGGTAGCAATATGGAAATGTTACTTAAGTAACCGGAAGTATGGCTTTTGTTAGTAGCTCGAGTGAGAGTTTAAGTGAGCTAAATGATATCAAAGGTCCGATGTCTCAAATGCTCATATAGCAAGTATATATACGGTTTAATGAGCTTTTAGTATCGGACTTCCAATTTAAAGGCTTTGAATTTAACTCATTAGTATATAGTTTATACTATTTAAATTGTGAAAATTACGGACTTGACCCTTACTATAAACAATTCTCTACACTTATGTTGTGTTTCTGAGTTTTTTTTCAGAAAGAAGAGAAAAGAAGACAGGAGGAAATTATGCCAAAACTTCTCTCCTAATCTTCTTTCTAAATTGGGATGATTTGGAAAGAAAGTGATTTTATAGTCTTTTTGGCTTATATCTCCCTTTTTTTCTTTCAATCTCGGGAACACAATATTAGAAATAAAAAAAAATTCCTCTTCTCTTCGTTTCTCTCTTCCGCGCTCTCTTTTTTTCTCTTCTTTCAATTTTATACTCGGGAACACAGTGTTAGAGTATCCATTATGATAAACTTTTTAATTTTATACTATTTATTTTCAAACTTTTTTGTTTTATAAACTTATTTTCACTATGAATAAACCTCATCAAAATTTATAAACCTCAAACACAATTCAAATGTATTAAATTATGAAAATGTTCAACATTTTATATCTCTTCATGCCATATAAGTTTAAAATAGATGTTCATTATGATTTACAAATTCTTAAACTTCTTCATAATTTTATAAACCTATGTATAAACCACCATAGTGCATGCCCTTACTACAAACAATTCTCTTGCAGACACCCGTTGCTTTTATTTTTACGAAGAAAACCCTCATGTTCGCGGGTTTTGTTAGGTGGACACATAATTGGACATGTGGTGTATTACTAATGGTCCGTTTGGTTTATTAAAAAAATTAAAACTAAAAGGGAAGTTAGCGGGATTTTGTTAGTGGAATTAATATTTTACTAAAAAAAATTAGCGGTCTAAGATTACGTGCTAGGTTTTATTTGGTTAGGGAGATATGTTTAGGAGTTTTTCATATTGAAACTGAACTAGAAATGATTTTTTGGACGTTATATCCAGTGCATATGAAGTATACGAATTTAATCGTATGGTGATTTCTGTTATCTTTGATGATCACTTTCTATTGGTGTAAAATATGTGTGATCATATGTTACCAATAATTAGATATTAACATCTAAAGTAGGTCATTTAGAATTTGTTTAAGTTAAAATTTCTTATAAAGAGCAACATTTGGTTATTTTGAACGAAAGGAATACATTACTGACAACATTGAAAAGATTAGTGTGCATATGATAAACAACATATATTTAAAAGTACATACAATAATCCTAGTTTGTAAAAGAATTTAAATAAACATTTATTGTGTTGAGAGTCTATTAGAATTAATGATTCTTTAAACGGCCCCACCAAAAAAGAACCACAATTTTCCTTGATATTTGGTTGTTGAGCAAAAGTCTGCAAATGTTGATTCCATGTTTATATATGATAAGGCAACCATTGTGAGTTTCATAAGCTTACTTCAGTTATCGGTTCATCATGCTTAGTAAAGCCTAATAGTCGTAGGAATTGCTTAATTTGGACCTCGATTGAGAATAATAATCAAATTGAAGAGACAAAACCTTCATCAAATTCCATCACATACCTATTGATAAACCTTGAATTATTAGCGATGAAAGTTCTAAAAATTACTAGATAGTTACGTAGTTGGCAACTATAGAATGGGGTGAAAGCCTAGACCGTATTCTATTTAGGAATGGCTATAAATTTAAATTGGTGATGGACCATATCAAAAGATACAATCATGTAGGTTTTGCGCCAACTACCATTAAAAAAAAAAACTTTCAGACTCAATCCAAACTATATTATCCCTAACAACACTTGACCAAATCTTTTTAATCTAACTGATTCCCGTGACAAACGGTTACTGCTTAGATTGTTCCAGGAGTTTGACCTCATTGTAAACATCGATACAAACCATGGTCCCTTATCATACAATGGGAATTTATTTTTAAAAGTGTTGGATCTAGATTCTTTGAAGACACACCAAATCCAAATACAATCTTTGGTGAATCTGGTTGATTCATGAAATTAGGTGTCCAATCATGACACTTCTTTGTATTGACGGGTTCCAGAGTTGAAGTACAATATTATTAGTATACGAAAAGCACCAAATAACTTTAGTATTACCAATAGGTTTCATACATTCAAGATTTAATGGCGAGTGATTAGTTTTGAAGGTCAACCTATCATCTACCTTTAACATGAAACAATTATTAACATCCTTATATGTTAAATTGAATACACACGTATTTGAGTCATTGTAACCGTAGTTACGGATGAAGCTTGAACGGTTTATTGTATCCTTCATCTCTTTGAAACCCTATGAAAGAGAAGTAAAGATTTCACAAGCAACCTAAACATAATTTCTCTTTGAATTTTAAATGGTATGCAGTCAGATATGGTGGAAAAATTTAATTGAATGCAAAACTTTGGTTAGTAGTAAATCCGAAGGTAAATAGAAGAAATAATTTAGTGAAATATTTGAGTTGACGTGACATAACACTGACTTGACCATTCAATGAAATTAAAGAGTTAACCTCATATTTTACACAAAATATGACAATGAGATGACATGTCAGAGAAATGACTTGACCAATCAATGACATTATAATATCCACTTCACATTTCAAATGAAATATAACAATGAGATGACATGTCAAAGACAAATGACTTAACAATTCAATGAAATTATTATTTTGCACAATGTTTTACCCGAAATATGACAATAAATATACATGTCAGGCAAATGAGTTTACTACTTGAACACAAAATTTTTTAATACGCAAAAACGGTGTAAATCCATCCATATTTAAAAAATAAGTTTCCCTTAAGAAAATGTCTGAACAAAACACATCTCGTAAAAAATTTGGAAGAATTTATAACGGTTCTTAACATAACTGGATATGCAACGTGTTTTTGGGTCTTCAACACAACCAAATGAACATCATGTTATGATACCACAAAGGCATGTGGGTTCTTTAACCCAACCAAATATGTACCCCCCTTTGTCCCCCATTCATCTAATTGTTTCTGAAATTCCCACTAGGATAATACCAAGCCCAACTGGTATTCTCTAATAAGCAAATCTCCGAAAGAGATCAATTGGTCAGGACTGTAATATATCAAACAAGCGTTGGTTAAGAAAATCAACAAGGATACAAGTGAGGATGATCATTTTAATCGTGACTCTTGGATATGTGCAGTTTAATGTCTAACTGATGAAGGGTGTGTGGTAGTTGGATGTTTATTTGAAAGCCTATATGGTCCCAAAGGAAAAGTTAGCACAAGCCGTAGCAGTAATCAAATCAAGTTCTTCTAATGGACTAGGTGAATTGAGCATAACACTAAAAGATCAACCCTGTTCCATTTCAAGTACAAGACATCATAAGTTCCTTTCTCATAGGGGTTACGGGCACAAAATTTATGTTGAAGTTGTTTTGATACTTAAGAATGTTTCAGTGCTCATCAAAGATAATTCCCAAATCACCTTACAATAAAAAATGATTACTTCATATGCACCGGTTGTATCGTCCACAAAATCACTTATAACAAAATTTCTAACACAAAAAACCCTAAACATATCACCTTAAGTAAACCTTAGCACGAATTCCTAGGCCACTATTTTTTAATAAAATATTCATCACACAAATTAAATCCTACAAACTCCTTTTTTTCTAAACCGAACGGGCCACTTACAATAACCCACGTGTCCAACACTTTATCCACCTACAAAAACCCGTGAAATGCCGGGTCTATTTCGTAAACAAAAAATTTGGGTGTGTGCAGGACATCTTCAATTATAGAGGATTATTTAGGTAATTTTCACATTTAAATTTGTTAACCTAGTATAACATAGAGCATCTTTAGTGACAAAAGCAAAAAAAGACTTTTTACCATCTTCAAAAGTTTGTGGAGTTGTTTTCTAGGCTTTTACTTTGAGCAAAAAACTTTTTGAATTTTTTTTCAAAGACTTTATCTACACCAAGTCTTTGACAAAAAACTTAGGGTCGTATGGTTCGCACACCAACATATATTTGCTACAATATGTGTTTTTGTGTGGTCCAACAAAGTAAAAAGCTGTCCAAACAAAAATGAGGCAAGTTACACTTCTATATAAAATAAAATAAAAATATTTCTTTTCTATTTAATAGTATTGTATTTTTATTTTTTTCAAATGTCCATATCAATCGCTCCATAAACTTCTTCTCTTCTTTATTTCACACACGAGTTCTATCTCACACACAAGTTCTATCTCGCACACATCACAAAACATAAAATCACCACCAGATCTGAGGCAAAAATTATTCACCTAGATCCTATATGTCGGTGGTGGCGATTCGGATAACGAGTCAGCGACTAATTGTGTTCAAAGGACGACGACGATGACGATGATTGCGATGTGGTGGGTGGCTGGTTTAGATTTATCGACCGGCATCTTTGCTGATCTTTTCGGCCAAACATCGCTACTAAACCACCATGTAGATCTAATACCTCTTTTTCTGACCGGAGTTTGCCGCTGGGATCCACCGGAGGAGGTTCGCCGGTGGCGATTGCGATGGTGGTTATCAAGAAAAGAGAGAAAAGTTAGTAGTATGTTTTGTATTTTCTGATATGTGTGAGAGAGAGAGAGTGTTGACAAAGGTGGGTGTGAAAATGTGGAAGTGAGAAAGATATAGTACTAATATGTACGATTATTTGTTTTTTATTTTATTTTTTTTTCACCTTGTAATCATTAGTGTAGTATGGTGGTGTGAGGATACAGGATCACTGGTGTGAGGATACATAATAAGTGTGAAAACACTTATCCTTTTACCACTTATTTCCATTAATAACAAGACCAAAACGTATATTTTATGTCGTAAAAGTCAGAATTATGCGTGGTTTGTGTTTTTATTGTGTTTTAGGACCAAAAGATAAAAAAGGAAGAAAACATGGGCTATCACGGGCTTTTATCGAAGAAAAGGAGAAAAGACGAAGTCAAAAGATCAAGATTGCAAAAAGAACGGAAGTCCAATGCCTATTCTGAAAATTTATCGAGGAAAAAGTCTAAAGACGGAAGTTTAATGAAGTCGAAGAACTCAAGTCTAATTATAGAAGAAAATTAGAAGACGAGTTCAATTTATATCGACAAATCGAGAAAGACAAATAATTTAAATCGAGTCGAGAGGAAAAGAAAGAAGGAAGCAACACATGCACTCCCCACCTCCTATATATACCCTCCTAATGACACATTAGGAGGGTGTTAGTTAGTTAATTTTTAGCATTTTTCATTTTTCCTTTCTTTAGTTTTTAGAGAGAGAAAGTTTTAACTTTCTCTCACTAAGTTTTCATCTTTTCTTTCAAGTTTAAGCTTTATTTCATCCTTGTATTTGGAATTAATTAATCAAAAGTTCAAGTTTAAGCTTTTAATTTTTAATCTTCTTCTACCTTTCTTGATTTTGATTCATCTTTGATCCGAAATGTTCTTGATTCGTGTTTGATTTTGATGTTTTTCTGACTAAAAAGTTTATCTTTTTATTCCTTACTAAGTTTTTATACGGTTTAAGCTTTAAGCTTGTTGTGCTTATTGGCTTATTTCGTATATATAGCTTACTGTCTTTTAAGTTTTCTTAAAAATTTAGTCTTTTTAAAGTTTGATTTATATAAGTTTATTTATTTCGTGTTTTAAAAGAAAAGTTTTAAAATTTATGCTTATTGAGTTGGCTAAGTTTTTGTTAAGTGTTCTTTTAGAAGTGCTTATTGGTTTATTAGCTTATTGTATTCATCCGAATATTGTATCATTTTCATCGCAAAGTTAGGGATTACTCATTGCGACGCTACATTCCGACGGGCTCATTGTGATCGCAATAACCTTTAAGGTTTTACTTTGCAATCAAGTGTTTTCCCCCTTATTCCGATCGTGATTGCGATCGCTCATTGCGATCGTACATTGCGACGGGTCTTAATGTTTTATTAAGACGAAACGCTGCCCAATTTTTGTTAGCAACATTCCGACAGAAAACTATTGCATTCCGATAGACTTGTATTCCGACAGAATTGACATTCAGATAGATTTATTCCGATGCTTTTGGATTCCGATACTAGACATTCAGATAGAAGTTACATTCCGATAGAATTAATTTACATTTATTCCGATGGTTATTCAGACAACATTATTCCGATAGCTTTCATTTTCTAGCATTCCGATGGTTTAAGTTTTTAGTTTTACAAAGTTTTCAAGTTTTAAATTCATTACGTTTTAATTTCCAAAAATTGCACGCTTCCCGAAATCTCTGTTTTTAGCAAGTGTTTTTCTAGTAATTTTTAGTTTAATTTTTAAAGCTTTTATTTTACTCAACGACATTTTCATATTTACTTTTAGTTTAAAATAGATAACAAAACCATTTATTTTTCCACCAAGAACGACTGAGTCGCACTAATTACTTGTAATCAATTCGAAAAGATCGGACGATAACACTTTCATAACTAAGTAAATCTAGTTATTAAATGGTACCGCTGCCGGCTCTTTTCGTTAAGATTAACGGTTTTTAGTGAGAGACGCGTTGGATTTTGGTATCCGTTCATGTTTGAACGTTATTTTCCTTGCTTAAAAATTTTCAAAAATCCATAAAAATGAAATATTTTCAAAAATCTAAAAAAAAAGAAAAACAATAAAAAAACTAAAAATATTTCTTGTCTATCTTTCTTTTCCTTTTTGTAGGTGTGTATGCGTACGCGTGCTCGTAAGAAGAAAGCAATTCAAGCCGAAGTCGTAACTCCACCTATTGTCACCATGGACAATCGACCAATGATCGAGCTTTTGCAATCGCAAGTAGAGGGCAACACCGATGCTATTGTCATCCCGAGATTGGAGCCAACAAATTTGAGCTCAAATCCGGCTTCATTCAAATGGTCTCTGCTCAACCATTCTTGGGGCGTACACTTGATGATCCTCATGACCATATAAAAAGGTTTCTTCAACTCACTAATACGGTTAAGTATAATGGGGTTTCACAAGAAGTGATTCGCTTGCAACTTTTTCCTTTCTCCTTAGAGGGACAAGCCCGACATTGGCTTGATTAGGAACCGCCACAAAGTATTCTTACGTGGACGGATTTAGAGACTAAATTCATCAACTACTTTTTCCCACCCCCACGTACTACCGCTTTGCGGAATGAAATCATTACCTTTGAACAAAAGTACGGTGAGACATTTAGTTAATCTTGGGACCGTTTTAAGGAACTTTTAAGAAAGTGTCCACAACATGGTTTCACAAAAGTACATCAAATTAATACTTTTTACAATGGTTTAAGCATGAATGACCAAGATTCACTAAATAGTGCCTCAGGGGGTAACATTTTGGTTAAGTCTTCTAATGTCGCATGGGATATTATTGAGAATAAGTCTAGAGTGCAAACCAAGAGTGTTCGGACTAATATGGCTAGTGCTAGTACTAGTGAGAGCGACAAGAGAATTGATAAGCTTACTTCGCTTGTTGAAACAATTGCTCTACAAACCGCTAACAATACCAAAGCCATCAATGTGCAAGTTAATGCTATGAGTCAGTCATGTGAAATATGCGGGGGTTCTCATTCATACACCGATTGTCCTTCGACTCATGACAATCCGGAAAATGTGTATGCCGCTAACGGTAACTATTCCACGGGAGGCTATCAAGCACGTCCTCAAGGTGACCGCAATTTGCTCAGTTATCGTTCAAACAAATTCCTTTCACCACCCGGTTTTCCACCTCAAAACCCAAACAACCTCAATCGCAACAATCAAAACCAACCTCGAGCTCCAAATCAATATCCAACCCAAAGGAACCCATATCCACCTCAAGGAAACAACCAAGTTCACCAACAACCCGCTTATCAACCACCTGCCTACCATGCTCTTCCTCCCACCCAACCCACCGCATTTCATCAAGAGGTTGACACTTGCATGAGGACTAATGATGCGATAGTGCAGAATCTTCAGCGGCAAATGGCCAACTTGAAAGGAGATATGGTGAAACAAGGGAATGATCTTCGAGCCGATATGCGAAACTCTTTGAGTAGTCAAACAAATGACTTAAGGGACATGATGGCTAGTTTCTTCCAAAGTAATCAAGCCTCTGGTTCGGGTTCTCTTCCGAGTAACACCGTTGCTAATACAAGAGGGGAGATGAAAGCAATCACCACTCGAAGTGGAAAAGGTTTAAAGGAACCCGAGCTTCCTACATCTACACCGGTGATTATGACAAAGGAAAACGAGTCCCCTTCTCCAATTCCTCCACCTTCTACTTCTCTAATTCCTCCACCTTCTACTTCTCTAATTCCTCTACCTTCTACTTCCACCCCTCCACCACCCAAGGATGTGAGTGAGAATTCTATTCCAAAGCCTTCATCTCAACCTAATATACCTTATCCCTCAAGGTTGAGGAAAGAGAAGTTGAAGAATAAGGATGATATTCAGGTTTCTAACTTTCTCAAAATGTTTAAACAACTGAATTTCAACATCTCCTTTGCTGAGGCTCTCGCTCACATGCCGAAATATGCTAAAATGTTTAAAGATCTTCTCAGTGATAAGGAGAAACTTCTTGATATCGCTCAGACCCAACTTAATGAGAATTGCTCCACAGTGCTCTTAAAGAAATTACCCACCAAACTTGGTGATCCGGGTAGTTTTCTCATTCCTTGCAACTTCCCCGGGGTAGAGAATTATATGGCCCTAGCCGATCTAGGTGCTAGTATAAACTTAACGCCATTAAGTGTTTGGAAACAATTATCTCTACCCGAGCTAGTCCCCACACGAATGACATTGGAATTAGCTAACCGTACGGTTGCTTATCTAGTGGGGATAGCCGAAGATGTCTTCGTCGGTGTCGACAAATTCACCTTTCCAGCGGATTTTGTTGTCGTTGACTACGAGATGGATCCTCGTGTTCCATTAATCGTTGGACGTCCATTCTTGAGGACCGGTCGCACTCTCATTGATGTAGCCGCGGGCGAATTAATCATGAGAGTTGGTGATAATAAAATCGTCTTCAACATGGGTAAACTTTCTAAGCAGCCTTCTGAAAACGAGAGCGTTAATTTCATTGACGTTCTTGATGAGGCTTGTGAAGAGCATTTCAAAGACGCTTGTAAAAGTGGTTCTTCTTCTCTACCCATTGTTGAGACCGTTGCCTCTATTGCTCCTTCACTAACTCTATTTGGAGAAAGTGATTTCCTTTTCAAAAAATTTGAAGCAACTTTGGGAGATGTGGACTTACAATATGACGATTCTCCCTCCGATTGGGATGAAGACAATCGTACCATTGAGAAACTTCTCAATGAGGACCATATTTATCCACCATCTCCTAAGGAAATCTCTATCGATGATCCGAATTTGAAAACGTCTTCCATCGAAAATCCTCCGGATTTAGAGCTTAAGGATCTGCCGTCTCATCTCGAATATGTGTGCCTTGAAGACAATAAGAAGTTACCCGTCATCATCGCAAAGGATTTGAAAGAAGACGAAAAATCTCGACTTATCGACGTGCTGAAGAATCATAAGAAAGCGATTGCTTGGAAAATCTTCGATATTCGTGGAATTGATCCTCACTTTTGCACACATAAAATTCTCATGGAGGACGACTTTAAACCCACTATTCAAAACCAAAGAAGGGTGAATCCCAAGATCCATGATGTTATTAAAAAAGAGGTTATCAAACTTCTTGTGCGTGAATGATCTACCCTATCTCGGATTCACCATGGGTTAGTCCCGTCCATTGTGTGCCTAAGAAAGGCGGAATCACCGTTGTACCCAATGAAAACAATGAGTTGATTCCTACTCGTCTCATTACAGGTTGGAGAGTTTGTATAGACTATCGCAAACTCAATGATGCTACGAGAAAGGATCATTTTCCCCTTCCTTTTATGGACCAAATGCTTGAACGTCTAGCGGGTAATGATTATTATTGCTTCTTAGACGGTTTCTTCGGGTATTTTCAATTTCCCATCGATCCTAATGACCAAGAAAAAACCACATTCACTTGTCCCTATGGCACATTTGCTTATAAAAGAATGCCTTTTGGCTTATGCAATGCTCCCGGGACTTTCCAAAGGTGCATGTTGGCTATCTTCGATGACATGGTTGAGCAAACCATGGAAGTCTTCATGGATGATTTCTCGGTCTATGGTGACTCCTTCTCTCATTGCCATGCCAATTTAGAACGCATGCTCAAGCGGTGTGAAGACACTCGCCTTGTTCTAAATTGGGAAAAATGCCATTTCATGGTAAAAGAAGACATTGTGCTTGGACATAAAATCTCAAAAGCCGGTCTTGAAGTGGACCGTGCTAAAGTTGATGTCATAGCCAAATTACCTCCACCTTCAACCGTGAAGGGTGTGAGAAGTTTCCTTGGTCATGCGGGCTTCTATCGTCGATTCATTCAAGATTTTTCTAAAATCGCTCGACCGATGACCCACCTCTTGGAAAAAGATACTCCTTTTATCTTTTATGAAGAGTGTATTGAATCCTTCAAGCTTCTTAAGGACAAGCTAACTAAGGCACCGGTCTTGGTTACCCCTAATTGGGAGCTACCTTTTGAATTGATGTGTGATGTTAGCGACTTTGTCATTGGAGCGGTTTTGGGCCAAAGAGTGAACAAACACTTCCAACCAATCCATTATGCTAGCAAGACAATGACGGGGGCTCAATTGCATTATACCACTACCGAAAAAGAGCTTTTAGCTGTAGTGTATGCTTTTGAGAAATTCTGCCCCTATCTTGTTCTTTCCACCACCATTGTCTATACCGACCATTCCGCGTTTAAGTATTTGTTAACTAAACAAGATTCCAAGCCAAAACTTCTTCGTTGGGTTTTGCTCCTTCAAGAATTTAAAATCGAAATTCGTGACAAAAAGGGAGCATAAAACCTAGCCGCGGATCATCTAAGTAGACTTGAGGATCCTTATCAAGGGGATCATCCGAATCAAGAGATCAACGACTCTTTTCCCCTTGAGGCCTTAATGTCTATCAATTCCAATCTTGATGACACCCCGTGGTTTGCGGACATTGCAAACTATTTAGCGGGTGGTATTCTCATCGAAGGGTTAACATCCCAACAAAAGAAGAAGTTTTTTAAAGATGTTAAGACTTACTTTTGGGATGACCCTTATCTCTTCAAACAATGTGCTGATCTGATTATTCGTCGGTGTGTTGATGGACCCGCAGCTTTAGACATTCTCGAAGCTTGCCATAAAGGACCCACCGGTGGTCATTTTGGTCCCAACTACACCGCGAAGAAAGTGTTTGACTTGGGATTCTATTGGCCCACCATTTATCGTGACGCTCACGAAATGGTTAAAAATTGTGATGCTTGCCAACGCCAAGGCAAGATCACACATAAAGATGAGATGCCTCAAAATTTCATCCAAGAATGTGAAATCTTTGACGTATTGGGCATCGACTTTATGGGGCCATTTCCATCATCCAAAGGGAACAAGTACATCCTCGTAGCCGTTGACTACGTATCTAAATGGGTTGAAGCCAAGGCTCTCCCTACGAATGATGCGAGGGTGGTTGTGAACTTTTTGAAGCAGTTATTCGCTCGATTAGGTGTTCCTCGTGCTATCATCAGTGACCGCGGGACTCATTTTTACAATGATCAATTTTCTCGAGTCATGGCTAAGTACGGTGTCAATCACTGTCTTTCCACCGCTTATCATCCCCAAATAAATGGTCAAGCTGAGATTTCTAACCGTGGATTGAAGCGAATTCTTGAGCGTACTGTGGGAGAGCATCGTGCCTTGTGGGCCGATAAGTTAGATGATGCTTTGTGGGCTTTCCGTACCGCATATAAGACTCTGATTGGTTGCACTCCATATCGTCTTGTGTACGGGAAGGCATGCCACCTCCCTATTGAGCTAGAACATAAGGCGTATTGGGCCTTGAAGTGGGCCAATTTCGACATCAACAAAGCCGATGATCTTCAGAAGATTCAACTCAACGAGCTAAATGAACTGAGGAATGAAGCTTTTGAGAACTCATTGATCTACAAGGATAAAACCAAGATCATTCATGATGCAAGAATTAAGAACCGAGAGTTCCACATTGGTGATCAAGTTTTACTCTTTAACTCTCGGTTGAAGATCTTCTCGGGCAAGCTGAAGAGCCGATGGTCTGGTCCATTCACCGTCGCCAAAGTCTTCCCCTACGGCACCATTGAGCTTTCTCAGCCAAATGGGCCTAATTTTAAAGTGAATGGCCAGCGTGTGAAGCTGTACTTTGGTGAGGACATCTCTCATGAGATGATTTTATCCCTCACCACGTTTCCCTTGAATTAGTTCTGGGTCGAGTCAGGCTCGTGACTCAGTTAACAAAAACAAGCGCTTCTCGGGTGGCAACCCGTTGATCTATCCTTTACCGTTTTCATAATAAGTGTAGGGGGAGCCCCGTATGTGTTTGTTGTCTTGTTTCTTATGATGCACAGGGATTAACGCTTCAAAGATCCATTCTCGATGACTTTTGACGAACCGTGATCCCGTGTACCCATCTTCCCGGTTCTATCCTATACTATCGTGATTCAATATTTCATATCTTATATGTTCACATTGAAATCATTATAGTCGTTGTAGATTTGTAAATCTATGCTTATGTTTTTAGAGAGAGAAAGAGATAGAAAGATGGTGGATTTCACACTTCTAGAGAGAGAAAGTTAAGAACAACTATGTGTAAATTATGAAAAACCACACCCTCTCCATCAAAGGAGAGGGTTTATATACCCAAGCCCTTGTCATGGGCTTGGGCTTACATTTGGCCGCCGGCCCATACATTACATGGGCTCGGTTTGGGCTTCGTTTAAGTAAATGCAAATGACTAAACTACGAGCTATTACACGAACTAATGTTGGAGTGACCGATCCTTCCTAATACGTAAAACGTATTTCCAACAATCTCCCCCTAAGGGAGGTCACTCCAAACAAGGGCGTTACCCAAGTTACAATAGTAAAATAAACCTAGCATACTATGCTTGTCTTGAGCTCGTAGTCTTCGTCTTTCTTTTTCCTTCTTTTTCTTTTCTGGTGAACATGCTGATGTGATCTTTGATATCAGTCTTGAGCATTAATCTCTTGCCTTGATCTTGTGCATCCATCGCTTGTGATCTTCGCCTCTTCGTGACCTCACGTCCCACATACTTATACCTTTGTAATTCTTGAAAGCTTCAGAGTTCGATACAGCGGAAGACTTAACTTTTAGGCTTTCTTGAATTTGATGAGGTATTAAGTGCATAAAGTATAAGCATGCGGGGACGACTTCTTCTGGGATCCCGCAACGCCACCGTCTTCAAATGCCGCAACATAAGTAGACACGAACGAAATGGCTTTGAACATTTCATTCTAATTCGGTAGCATTTTACCTCCGGTCGGTGAAGACCGTTGGACGATATTAGATATCGTACCCGTGACGGATAGTTTCAATTAAGTAACTTCCTGACAGGATTTCGCGGGTAAACCCGTTCTCTTTATTCGACCGTCCAAAGCTGACTGCGAACATAAAGAGTGAATCATTTGGATTATAATATCCGCATGATTTGAAGCCGTCAATTCATGTTCCTGGAACAAGTGAAATTCAATTAAGAACCGCACCATCGTTGCTTTCCAGTTGTCACGAGCTTGATTCGTATAGAATCTTGCAAGTTACCTACCAAGTGCTGTTTGAGGTTAACACTAGAAGGATTTCCACTCATCACCGTGAACACTAAGGTATCACTCTGAGTGTTCTGGCAAGATCATTAAGATATTGCGTAGAGGCCTGGAACGTGTTTAAATTCAGTTAAGAATTAAACAGCTGTTGCTTTCCAGTTATCACAAGTTTGATTCATAAAGAATCGCACGAGTCACCTACCATGAGCTTTTTGATATTCGCTCAAGAAGGATTTCCATCTTCATTGTAAATACTTTCGTATTACTCGGATGTTCAGGCAAGATCATGAAGATTTTGAGTAGGACTCTTAAAATCTTTCTTACTTTTCACAGTGTGTGAGGAAGCAAGGAAATATGAAAGTGTGTCCTAGTGAGATATTTGATGATCTCAAATGGCTCTAGACTCGATCGTGCACTTTGGGTTTTAGTGATCGGAGGCTGGAGAGGAGTGCCACCATTTCAATACCAATTTATTCGGAGTGAATAAATCGATAGATAACGTGTTGTCTCCGTGTGATTAAAACAAATACCTTTTGAGAGATATCTGAGTTAGCTAGGATGGGTTGTGCATTGCATCACTGGGTCCATGATGTCTGTCTTCAATATCAAGATTCATTAAAATGATCTCAATAGCATATGTATTGACCCGGTTTCTGCCTAAAGTTGTAAGGAGGGCTTCTTTCTTTACACCCTTTATCTTTACAATTCTTTTTCATTCTTCAACCCCTTCAATGCTTACCAATACGTCATAACTAGCACCTTGTTGTGATTGTTCCAGTGCTAACTTAAGTACTTGGTCGGCATTCAGCTACGTTCACAATCTTTCTCCAACTTTCCTAAGGACTACTATTTCTAGCTATGGAATGTCCTTGGGAAGATTCCTCCGGTTCTAGAAGAATCATAGGACTTAACCTATCCTACCATCCTTATGTCACCACAATCTTCATCGTCGTGAAATAAATGGGTTTCGGGTGAGTATATGTCACCATGAAAATCCATTTTTGATATGCAAATCCATTTTGCTCCCCCTTAACATATGCCACGATATTCGAAAACATTTCGCATATGTAGAGATGAGCCAGCACATTAAGTCAAACCATTTGTGATAATATCCCATATTAAATCACATTTTCTCCCCCATATTAAAAATATTAACCCAATCGATGTTTTTGTAGATTTGTAAATCTATGCTTATGTTTTTAGAGAGAGAAAGAGATAGAAAGATGGTGGATTAAACACACTTTTAGAGAGAGAAACATAAGAGAACTATGTGAAAAATATGATTAACCACACCCTCTCCATCAAAGGAGAGGGTTTATATACCCAAGCCTTGTAATGGGCTTGGGCTTACACTTTTGGGCCGGCCTACACATGTTGTAGGCTAGGCTTGGACTTGTTTGATAAGTAATGAAGATTAACTAAACTACGAGCTATTACATGGACTATTAATGGAGTGACCGATCCTTCTTAATACGTAAAACGTATTTCCAACAATCTCCCCCTAAGGGAGGTCACTCCAAACAAGGGCGTTACCCAAGTTACAATAATAAAATAAACCTAGCATACTATGCTTGTCTTGAGCTCGTAGTCTTCGTCTTTCTTTTTCCTTTTCTTTTCTGGTGAACATGCTGATGTGATCTTTGATATTAATCTTTGAGCATCAATCTCTTGCCTTGATCTCGTGCATCCATCACTTGTGATCTTCGCCTCTTCGTGACACCATGTCCCACATACTTATACCTTCGTAATTCTTGAAAGCTTCAGAGTTTGATACAGCGGAAGACTTAACTTTTAGGCTTTCTTGAATTAAATAAGATATTTAAGTGCATAAAGTATAAGCATGCGGGGACGACTTCTTCTTGGATCCCGCAACGCCACCGTCTTCAAATGCCGCAACATAAGTAGACACGAACGAAATGGCTTTGAACATTTCATTCTAAATCGGTAGCATTTTACCTCCGGTCGGTGAAGACCGTTGGACGATATTAGATATCGTACCCGTGACGGATAGTTTCAATTAAGTAACTTCCTGACAGGATTTCGCGGGTAAACCCGTTCTCTTTATTCGACCGTCCAAAGCTGACTGCGAACATAAAGAGTGAATCATTTGGATAATAATATCCGCATGATTTGAAGCCGTCAATTCATGTTCCTGGAACAAGTGAAATTCAATTAAGAACCGCACCATCGTTGCTTTCCAGTTGTCACGAGCTTGATTCGTATAGAATCTTGCAAGTTACCTACCAAGTGTTGTTTGAGGTTAACACTAGAAGGATTTCCACTCATCACTGTGAACACTAAGGTATCACTCTGAGTGTTCTGGCAAGATCACAAAGATATTGCGTAGAGGCCTGGAACGTGTTTAAATTCAATTAAGAATTAAACAGCTGTTGCTTTCTAGTTATCACAAGTTTGATTCATAAAGAATCGCACAAGTCACCTACCATGAGCTTTTTGATATTCGCTCAAGAAGGATTTCCATCTTCATTGTAAATACTTTCGTATTACTTGGATGTTCAGGCAAGATCATGAAGATTTTGCGTAGGACTCTAAAAATTTTTCTTACTTTTCACAGTGTGTGAAGAAGCAAGGAAATATGAAAGTGTGTCCTAATGAGATATTTGATGATCTCAAATGGCTCTAGACTCGATCGTGCACTTTGGATTTTAGTGATCGGAGGCTGGAGAGGAGTGCCACCTTTTCAATACCAATTTATTCGGAGTGAATAAATCAATAGATAACGTGTTGTCTCCGTGTGATTAAAACAAATACCTTTTGAGAGATATCTGAGTTAGCTGGGATGGGTTGTGCATTGCATCACTGGGTCCATGATGTCTGTCTTCAATATCAAGATTCATTAAAATGATCTCAATAGCATATGTATTGACCCGGTTTCTGCCTAAAGTTGTAAGGAGGGCTTCTTTCTTTACACCCTTTATCTTTACAATTCTTTTTCATTCTTCAACCCCTTCAATGCTTACCAATACGTCATAACTAGCACCTTGTTGTGATTGTTCCAGTGCTAACTTAAGTACTTGGTCGGCATTCAGCTACGTTCACAATCTTTCCCCTTCTTTCCTAAGGACTACTATTTCTAGCTATGGAATGTCCTTGGGAAGATTCCTCCGGTTCTGGAAGAATCATAGGACTTAACCTATCCTACCATCCTTATGTCACCACAATCTTCATCGTCGTGAATTAAATGAGGTTTAGGTAAGTATATGTCACCATGAAAATCCATTTTGATGTAGCAAATCCATTTTGCTCCCCCTTAACATATGCCACGATATTCAAAAACATTTCGCACATGTCGGGATGAGCCAGCACTTTTAAGTCAAACCATTTGTGATAATATCCCATATTAAATATCACATTTTCTCCCCCATATTAAAAATATTAACCCAATCGATGTTTTTAATATCAATTGATTTAATGAAGTTTTAACAAAGGTTTTGGGAAGAAAAATGCAAGTCCATTTAATCTTCATGGTATCAAATGTAGGAGATATGATACCGATTTGTAACATGACCACATATTCACCATATTAAAAAGAATTGACAAGGTTGGACCTGATTGATGAGAACATCATATGATAAGATCAAATGGTTCTTGTCAGCATATGTTGGTCGCCTTGTCACGTCTGAAGTCATCTCTTGACACCACATGTACGATTGGTATTGTTGTCTTGACACCAACTTGGGAGCTTGGCACGTTCGGCATCGAAGATTCTGAATGCTTGACAATTGCTCCCCCTCAATTGTTGACCCGTGTTCTATCGAAAGAGCTGTAGTCGTTGGTTGAGTAGTCGCATCGTCGAGTATGTAGATACCAATTGTAGATAGCATGGTTGTAGAGATGATAGCTTCATAAAAACAAGACTTCTCTTGTTTTAACAAATAAATGCACTGAAACGTACATAGATTTGTGTTAGACCAAGTTATAAAGTAAACTTGATCCCTTACAAGGTTTTAAAGTAAACCTTGCCCGAGAAAATTAATTCCCGTTGTTAGCCAAAGCTTTCATAAGAAATACTTGACTTTAATGTGAAAACCGGGTTGCAGTCAGAAATAACTACAAGCCATTTTGGCATGTTTTATGAAATATTTACAACTTTTGTACGAACTCTATTTATGGCGCCGTGTCGATATTAATCAACATTTCTAAGGCCGTAAATATTATCGTACCAAAAGACATGCCTTTGAAAAATAAAGTAAAAATATTTTTGGATTTTTATGAATTTTTCAATTTTTATGGTTTTTATATGGTTTTATATTTTTGTATTTTGCTTTTGTGGATTAAAATATAAACAATATATACAAATGATCACCAAGGATACGGAGAATAGTTTTACCACCACTATTCTTTCACTTCGTCTGCGAGTTCCTTTAGAGTCTCAGGCGAGAAAGTTCTCATTCCTAGCTTGTCGGCCAAAAATTCAATTCGAGCGCGATCTAAAGCCTTCGTGAAAATATCCGCCAATTGATACTCAGATCGGACAAAGTAAAGCTCGATTACTCCATTTTCCACTTGCTCCTTGATGAAGTGGTAGCGAATGTCAATATGCTTCGACCGGGAGAATTGAACGTTGTTGCAGCATAAGACAATTGCACTCTTGTTGTCGCAGTACATCGGAATCTTGTTGAAACCTAGACCATAGTCGGTTAATTGCGATCTCATCCAAAGAATTTGAGCACAGCAACCGGACATAGCTATGTATTCTGCTTCCGTACTTGAAATTGCAGCGCTTTTCTGCCTTTTCGATGCCCAACTGATTAGTCGATCTCCTAATAGTTGCAAAGTTCCACTCGTGCTACGCCTTGTATCTTGACAACCCGCATGATCCGCATCTGCATATGCCATTAGTGCAATAGAAGAGTCCTTCGAATACCAAAGTCCCCGATTAATGGTTCCTTTAAGATATCGAAAGATCCTTTTAACAGTAGCTAAGTGTAACTCAGTAGGCCTAGTTTGATACCTGGCACACATACATATAGCAAACTGAAGATCAGGTCGACTGGCTGTGATATACAGAAGAGTACCGATCATTCCACGATAAAGTGTCGGATCAACGGCAACTCCATGTGGATCTGCATCAAGCTTAGTTTTCTCCACCATTGGAGTTTCTACGGGGTCGCAAGATTCCATCTTATATTTCTTAAGCGATTCAAGGGCATACTTGGATTGATTGATAAAGATGCCTCTGGGACTCTGAGATATCTGAAGACCTAAGAAGAATGATACCTTGCCCATCATTGACATCTTAAACTTGGAAGACATGAGTGTCCCAAACTCATCCGATAAGGTTTGGGTCGAGGCTGCAAATATAATATCATCAACATATATTTGTACCATAATCATATCTTTACCTCGTTTCTGAATGAACAGCGTGGGATCCACCTTGCCTTTTGCGAAGCCTTGAGTAATGAGGAATTGTGACAATAGATCATACCATGCGCGTGGAGCTTGCTTCAACCCATAGAGAGCCTTCTTAAGCTTGTACACATGATTAGGATAATTAGGATTCACAAAACCATCCGGTTGTTGAACATAGACCTCTTCCTTGAGTTCACCATTAAGAAATGCCGTCTTCACATCCATCTGATAGACGATCATATTCATATGGGCTGCATAAGCGAGGAATAGGCGAATTGCTTCCAAACGGGCAACAGGTGCAAAGGATTCCATAAAGTCGATGCCCAATAATTGCTTGTATCCACGAGCTACTAGACGAGCTTTGTTCTTCAATATTCCGCCTAACTCATCGAGTTTCACCTTGTAAACCCATTTCAAAGTGAGTAACTGCACTTGATCCGGGCATGGGACAAGTTCCCAAACATCAAGACGTATGAATTCGTTAAGTTCTTCTTGCATAGCTTCTATCCAACAGGATTGAGTAAAAGCTTGTTGCCATGTCTTAGGTTCAACTTCAGTGAGAAAAGCATCAAAGTGACAAAACATTGCACTTTCTTGTAACTGACTTCGTGTGGATACCGGACGATTAGGGTCACCAATAATAGAATCTATAGGATGATCCTTTGTCCACTTGCTGTCATGTTCACGAATCCGTGGATTGGAGTAAACTATAGAAGGAGCTTCCTCTGAGGTGGACGACCCGGCTTGATTAGGGTCGGGAATAGATACACCAAAGAATGGAAGTTCACGCATTTGAGCGAATTCCAAATCGTGATCATCGTCATCCTCTTCATCATCAATAGGCATGACATGGGTAGTTGTTACTTGTGTTGGTTGAGAATTACTCGTTGTTGGTATATCTTGACCAATTGGTGGTGCAGATGTATCTGATTGTGCTTCGGTTGCTGGAGCGACAACTTCGGTTACCGGAGCTATTACCTCAGGTTCTGGAGCAACAATAGTTGGAGGAGTAAAGAATTCATCAAAGAACGGTTGAAACAACGTATCCCATTCCTTCCTAGTAGGTGGTGTAAATGATGATGAAGTAGGGTTGTTTGGGACAAGACCAGAACTAATATTACTGGGTCCCATTTCATGAAGTGCGGGTTCAGAGCTGCTTTGCTCAGAAGCCATTGCTGTCAGCTCATCAAAATCAACATTCATAGTTTCGAGGATCTTGCGAGAGTTACGGTTGTAGATTCGGAATGCCTTCTTTGCGGGTGCGTAACCAATGAAAATACCAATATCAGCCTTTGGTTGAAGTTTTCCCAAATTGTCACCATCATTATTTGGATAGCAAAGAGAACCAAATACATGAAGATAGGATAAATCTGGTACTTTTCCATGGAGAAGCTCATAAGATGTTTTACCATGGCGTTTACGAATTAGTGACCGGTTTTGGGTGTACACTGCTGTAGATACTGCTTCTGCCCATAAAAACAATGGAGCCTTTGCGTAAATTAACATCGTTCGAGCAGCTTCCATAAGTGTGCGATTTCGCCTTTCAACGACACCGTTTTGTTGTGGAGTGCGTGCAACGGATGTTTCATGAGATATGCCAACTTCTTCATAATAATCACGCAAAATTTGATTCACAAATTCGGTTCCATTATCTGTACGAATGCGTCGGACAGTAGTGTTGAGACGCACTTGAATCATCTTGAGAAATCCGATGATGAATTTAGGTGCCTCATTCTTTGCTTTAAGAAATTTCACCCATGTAAACCGAGAGTAATCATCGACAATGACGAGGATGTACTTCTTGCCACTAAGACTTTCAACACGCATTGGCCCGCAAAGATCCATATGCAAAAGATAAAGTTTCTCTTGGTTGGTGTCTTCCGTCTTGGGTTTGTAAGATTTCTTAGTGCTTTTCCCCATTGTACACGCGGAACACAAATGATCCTTGTGAAATGAAAGTTTAGGAAGACCACGAACAAGTTCGTTTTTCGCCAAGTGATTAATAGCGTCAAAGTTAAGATGAGATAACCGTCGATGCCATAACCAAGACTTAGTCTTCGATGCTTTGGAGAGAAGACATACGGGAGAAGCGGCCATCATGTCTTGTAGAGACAAAGTATACAAATTATTCCCTCGAGTACCTTTCAATAAATCAACCCCTTCCAAATTACGAATGAAGCAGGTATGCTCTCGAAAAGCAACTTCCAGGTTTGCATCACAAAACTGTCCCACAGAAAATAAGTTGTGACCGAGACCTTCCACGTAATACACTCTTGAAATTATAACATTCCCAATATGATATTCACCATAACCCATTATCTTTGCAATATGATCATTTCCAAATCGAACCGTACCAAGAAACTTGCTAACGAAATTTCTGAGCTGAGAGCGATCTCCGGTCATATGCTTGGAGCAACCAGAGTCCAAATACCAGAGAACAATTTGGACCACCTGTTTTCAATAACAACAGTAGACAATGCATTGGAAACTATTGGTTCCGGAGTGTTAGCAGATACAGATATAGAATTATCAGAATTGCTAACATTTTTGAGATCCTTAGATTTCCTGCATTTTCTAATGTGAGTTTTAGCACTAACAGGTTTTACTGTTCCAACTTTCTTAGGTTTTGGATTATTCGCGGGCACTACAGTGGGAGTAGACCTATTTAAAGGGCACTTTGTTCCTACAGTAGTGTTGGTGTTCCTAGTTAAAGGACACGCTTGTGTTTTGGTAGCCTTGGTACTCCTAGTTAAAGGGCACACTTTCTTCACTTCAGTGGGAGCGATCCTAGTTAAAGGGCACATATTTCCTACTATAGTGAAAGTTCTACCAGTGGGGCGCCACATCCAGCCAACTTGGGTTAACACTTTCCCAGTCGGTTTCCATTCTAATCCATTTTTCCGGGCATACATCTCATTCACATGGTCAATAAGGCAAGAATCATGACGACTAGAAAACATACATTCATTGCAATTCCAACATTTTAAATTAGAATTCACAGTAGGCTTAGAACGCTGCACAACCGCAGAGCCTTTAGGTTTAGCTACATGATTCTTTTTATTCAAAACAGAAATAACATTCCTAGGATGGACTTCTACTTTCTTCTTCACGTTACTACTAGATGGGGGCAAGATCCTATCATTCTTCTTGTTTCTCTTAAGCTTAGATCTTTGAGCCTTAGTAGTGGTGCTTACTCCTGTAGAAGGCAACACTGGAATATTAGAAGCTGGTTTTGATTCCGCCTTATCTTTAGGGACCAAAGTTTGAGATGGTTTAGTCTTAGGGCCCTTGTTAAGTGGTGTGACGGCTATAAGGTTCCTTTTGATTACACTAGAGGACGAAGCTGAGATAGTGGCTGCGTTATCCACAACATTCTTACCTTTTAGAGTACGAAGTGTTTCCTTTAACTCAGCCAAGACCAGGTTCTTATCACAAATATGTTCCCTCAAATCAGATATTTCCATCGACTTTTGATTCAATTGTTCAATCAATGATTGATTCTGTGCAGTGATATCAACACATGCGGGCTGTACTGAATCGAAGAGTCGTGTATTTTTCTGTTTTAAGTTATCAACTTTGGACAAAATCTTGGAAACTTGATTGTCTAGATCAAGTCTAAAACTCTCAGCGGCCTCAAGTACGTTCACACAGTTAAGCTCCTTAGATTTCTCTATTTCTATCGGCAAAGAGTTAGCAACTTTGTCACTTGGCTGACGCTGTTTTGATTGTAAATTCAATCGAAAATTCTTTTCAAAATTTGCATCATCGATATTAACACCTTCGAATGCCGTTTCAAAGATTTCTTGAATAAATTGTTGCTTGCATTCAAGCGAAATACAATGTGTTTGAATATCATCAAAACGTTTTGAAAGCGATAAATATGAATCTTGAAGCTTTAAAAATTCAGCGTCAGATTCGTGACAAGTACTATCTACCACATTATCCACAGATTCAACATTATGCACAATAGAATCATTATCAACACTTGTATTCACACAGACAGAAACTATATCATGAGACATCACTTGCTTCAGAAGCAGATCATTTTGGCGTGAAACCCGTTCTATTTCAAGTAAACTGTTTTCGTAAGCATCATCCATTTCATTGAAAACACGTCTAACTTCGTCTAATTCCAAAGACAAATCTCGATCAAGATTACTAAGACAAGCCTTAACATTCTTTACAAACGGAACAATTTCATCTCGAAACGCAGCTCTAGTGTGCTCAAAGTTCCATTCACCTTCCGTTATGGCTGTGGCCGTCGTACGTTCCAAAATGACCTTGTCAAAATCGGCTAAGTGTTGGTGAACCGCATTTAAGTTAACGGACGCCTTACTTACCGGTGGAATTAACTTCGTTAAATCCTTTTTGACGAGTGTAGGAGACGTACTAGGAAGGTTTTCATTTGACAAACTTTGGGGCACAAGAACTGTTAATTCTGCTAATTCCTTTTGTAAGCGAATGCGTGTCTTTTTCGAAAATTGATCTTTGTTATGTTGATCATAATCAATTGTATGGAATTTTGAAAGCATTTTAGAATGAGTTTCATCCCCAAGTGATTGTGTCTCCTCAGTACTACGAACAAAAGGTGCTTCTTTCGATTTTCCAATTATGGTCATGTCATAAAGACCTGGAATATATTCCTGAGCTTGTTTTGCATAACCGGGATTAGGTGGTAAATCTTGAAGACGCTTAAGTTCGAATTCTTTAAATGATTTAGTTAAGAGATGAACCTTTTCTGTGGAAGCGTATTGTTTTAAAAGCTGTTGTTCTTTGAATTTAAGAAGTTTGGTAGCATTAATTTCCGATTCAACCTTTTTAGACTCGAGAGTTTCGTAATCCATTTTAAGTTTCTGAAAATCATTGACAACCGACTCCTTTTCTTTTAATTCATTGGAAAGATTAGCTTTTAATGATTCTATTTCTTTCAAGTGTTCAATCTTTTCAAAACGAAATTGGTCAAATTCAGAACATGTTATTTTCTCTTTTTGAGGGACCATTTCAAAAGTTTTGACCTTTTCTTTATGCAACGCAAGCTCAGCAGTTAGGGTGGAATTCGTATCTACGGATTGTCTGAGGGCCATATGCATTTGATCAATAATATGTTTAGGCACCATGACCAAATCATGTGGAGCATAAGATTCCATACCCGTCGTAGCATTTGGTGGAGGTTCACTCAAATGTGTAGGATTGGGTACCACATCATTTGAGTTACTAGTTCCCGAATGCTGTTCGAGGTTGTCATTTTCATGCCCAACTTGATGTTGGTTATCATCAATATTATTAGATGTGGTTGGTACCTCACTGATGACATCAGAACCGTAGTGAGAAAGATTAGCAACGAGAGCAGCTTGGGCAGAGTGAATGTCATCACAATCAGAATCATATGCGTCAAGGTCATCTGCTTGATAAGCTGCATTAGAAGTAGAAACGACTGCAATGCCTTCAGTATCTGCTGCCCCTGGGTCTGCCAGAAATGCCAACTCCTCTGAATCCAAAATCTTCCCCTTAGACTGAGCATCAACCAAATACATCTTCTCACGAAACCATGCATCATCCCTTCTCCTTTTCGGCTGAGTGCATTCCCTAGCCATATGACCTTGTCCTCGGCAATTGTAGCAAGTCACAACCTTCTTAGGACCAATAGGACTCCCATTTCCACTAGCTTGAGCATTCACAGCTTGATTGTTCCCAGTCCTTGTAGGAGGTCCATATGAATTTTGCCTTCCCTGAATAGGTTGCACCGTCACTTGACCATCTTGAACAGTGGCTTGTTGTCGAGGATTTGAAGAGGTGCGGAGCTGATTGTTTGTTGGTGGAAATCCTCTAGTAGCAACAAGTTTTGACAAGTAAGCAGTGAGATGGTTTAGAACATCAGATGGCGTATCATTTGGAGTAAAGACCGGTGCTTGGATTGGTGGAAGTTCATTAGAGTAAAAAGCCTGTGCTGGTTGTGCTTCTATTGGAAAATATCCTTGCTGAGGAGTATAGCCCAATGGAGAAGTGTTGGCTTGTGATGGTGATGTTTGATATTGTGGTTGCTGTTGAAAAGATTGTTGATGAACACTTTGTTGATATTCTTGCTGTGGCATCATTGATGGTTGATAAGATGGTTGCTGTGGTTGCTGATAGATGTGTGGTGGTGGCTGCTGCAAGTATGATGGTTGTTGATAAGTATAAGCCATGTTTTGTTGAGAAGCATACATTGCAAGTGGATCATGAACTTGAGGTGTAGACAATCGAGCCTCGATCACATGGCATTCGTGTTGTTGAAGAAAAGCTTGAAGTTGATCCACATTGGTGTTATGCAAGTCCTTAGCCAATTTAACATCCGTCACGTATTTTTTCCATTCTGGAGGAAGAGTGTTCAAATACTTGGTGTTCAATTGAAAGGTAGGAATTGCCATGCCATAGATGTTAAGCTCATTCAACAATAGGGTAAATCTCAGATAGTAATCATTGAGAGTCTCCCCTGGCACATAGGTAAACTTATCAAAAGTATCATAAAGCTTACACTCTCGTTCTTGTTTAGTTAACGAGGTGCCTTGCATTAGAACACGAATTCTATCCCATAACTCTTTGGCAACTTTATGTTTGCTGACGAGTTTGTAGACATCTGGAGGAAGAGCTTGGAGAATGATATTTGTAGCATACTTATCACATTTATCTTGAATCTTCATATCTCCAGTCAACTCACCCGTTGTGCGAGGACGAGTGGTCGTACCTTCCGTCACAGTACCATAATCTAATGGTCCATTGAGCACCGATGCCCAAATTAGATGTCCATTCTCCTTGTTCAACATATAAAGTTCCATTCGGGAAGCCCATTCCTCATACATAGTCTTCACCAACATTGGTGGACGATTATCCGTACCCGAGAGGATGGACTTATCCGTAAGAGATGTATACTCCATTTCAATAAGTTAAGATTTACAAAGTTGATCGAACAATGAAATAAGATTAAGTATTTTGTGTTGTTGTGAGTTAAAACCGAGAAACAATGTTAAAATCCCCTAAAATATGTTCTCGATAAACCAAAAATTCCAAGTCAAAATTACACATGGAAAAAATTGTGATTATCGGAATGCCAGATCGGAATGTCAGATCGTAATACTTGATCGGAATGTCAGATCGTAATACCAGATCGGAATATAGCCCTGTCGAAATGTTGTTGGTATCGGAATGCTCAGATCGCAAAGCCCTATCGGAATGTTCAGATCGCAAAGCCCTATCGGAATGTTCAGATCGCAAAGACCTATCGGAATGTTCAGATCGCAAAATGGCTGACAAAATTTAAGCAGAGTAACGACTTAACAAACTTCCTTATACCCGTCGGAATCCCAGATCGCAAAGCACGATCGGAATGTCCAGATCGGAATAAGTAATAAAACCCACGATCGCAAAGTAGAAACCAATCCCTTTCCGATGGACGGTTATTGCGATGGAAGCCCAAGTACAATTGTACTTTCCGATGGATGCTTCTGCTGAAATTTCGGAATGAAGAACACCCAACTTTTTTGCACTTTTGATCCAAGAAAGATGATGTTTAAACGAAAACCAAAATACCAAGAACAGTTAACACGAATCCCTATGTTATACTACTTTAAACTCCGATCCAACACCAAAAAAAATTTTGAAGATTCGGCTAAAAACAAACCACAATCTACGAAATGTTTAGAACACAATACTCAACACAAAAACAAACCTATATTTCATCCCAAGCTCTGATACCATTTGTAGATTTGTAAATCTATGCTTATGTTTTTAGAGAGAGAAAGAGATAGAAAGATGGTGGATTAAACACACTTTTAGAGAGAGAAACATAAGAGAACTATGTGAAAAATATGATTAACCACACCCTCTCCATCAAAGGAGAGGGTTTATATACCCAAGCCTTGTAATGGGCTTGGGCTTACACTTTTGGGCCGGCCTACACATGTTGTAGGCTAGGCTTGGACTTGTTTGATAAGTAATGAAGATTAACTAAACTACGAGCTATTACATGGACTATTAATGGAGTGACCGATCCTTCTTAATACGTAAAACGTATTTCCAACAGTTTTTAATATCAATTGATTTAATGAAGTTTTAACAAAGGTTTTGGGAAGAAAAATGCAAGTCCATTTTATCTTCATGATATCAAACGTATGAGATATGATACCGATTTGTAACATGATCACATATTCACCATATTAAAAAAGAATTGACAAGGTTGGACCTGATAGATGAGAACATCAAATGATAAGATCAAATGGTTCTTGTCAGCATATGTTGGTCGCCTCGTCGCGTCTGAAGTCATCTCTTGACACCACGTGTACGACTGGTATTGTTGTCTTGACACCAACTTGTGAACTTGGCACGTTCGGCATCGAAGATTCTGAATGCTTGACAATTGCTCCCCCTCAATTGTTGACCCGTGTTCTATCGAAAGAGCTGTAATCGTCATTTGAGTAGTCGCATCGTCGAGTATGTAGATACCAATTGTAGATAGCAATGGTTGTAGAGATGATAGCTTCATAAAAACAAGACTTCTCTTGTTTTAACAAATAAATGCACTGAAACGTACATAGATTTGTGTTAGACCAAGTTATAAAGTAAACTTGATCCCTTACAAGGTTTTAAAGTAAACCTTGCCCGAGAAAATTAATTCCCGTTGTGAGCCAAAGCTTTCATAAGAAATACTTGACTTTAATATGAAAACCGGGTTGCAGTCTGAAATAACTACAAGCCATTTAGGCATGTTTTATGAGATATTTACAACTTTTGTACGAACTCTATTTATGGCGTCGTGTCGATATTAATCAACATTTCTAAGGCCGTAAATATTATCGTACCAAAAGACATGCCTTTGAAAAATAAAGTAAAAATATTTTTGGATTTTTCTGAATTTTTCAATTTTTATGGTTTTTATATGGTTTTATATTTTTGTATTTTGCTTTTATGGATAAAAATATAAACAATATATACAAATGATCACCAAGGATACGGAGAATAGTTTTACCACCACTATTCTTTCGCTTTATCTGCTAGCTCCTTAAGAGTCTCAGGCGAGAAGGTTCTCATTCCTAGCTTGTCGGCCAAAAATTCAATTCGAGCGCGATCTAAAGCCTTCGTGAAAATATCCGCCAATTGATACTCAGATCGGACAAAGTAAAGCTCTATTACTCCATTTTCCACTTGCTCCTTGATAAAGTGGTAGCGAATGTCAATATGCTTCGACCGGGAGAATTGAACGTTGTTGCAGCATAAGGCAATTGCACTCTTGTTGTCACAGTACATCGGAATCTTGTTGAAACCTAGACCATAGTCGGTTAATTGCGATCTCATCCAAAGAATTTGAGCACAGCAACCGGACATAGCTATGTATTCTGCTTCCGTACTTGAAATTGCAGCGCTTTTCTGCCTTTTCGATGCCCAACTGATTAGTCGATCTCCTAGTAGTTGCAAAGTTCCACTCGTGCTACGCCTTGTATCTTGACAACCCGCGTGATCCGCATCTGCATATGCCATTAGTGCAATAGAAGAGTCCTTCGAATACCAAAGTCCCCGATTAATGGTTCCTTTAAGATATCGAAAGATCCTTTTAACAGTAGCTAAGTGTAACTCAGTAGGCCTAGTTTGATACCTGGCACACATACATATAGCAAACTGAAGATCAGGTCGACTGGCTGTGATATACAGAAGAGTACCGATTATTCCACGATAAAGTGTCGGATCAACGGCAACTCCATGTGGATCTGCATCAAGCTTAGTTTTCTCCACCATTGGAGTGTCCACGGGGTCGCAAGATTCCATCTTATATTTCTTAAGCGATTCAAGGGCATACTTGGATTGATTGATAAAGATGCCTCTGGGACTCTGAGATATCTGAAGACCTAAGAAGAATGATACCTTGCCCATCATTGACATCTTAAACTTGGAAGACATGAGTGTCCCAAACTCATCCGATAAGGTTTGGGTCGAGGCTGCAAATATAATATCATCAACATATATTTGTACCATAATCATATCTTTACCTCGTTTCTGAATGAACAGCGTGGGATCCACCTTGCCTTTAGCGAAGCCTTGCGTAATGAGGAATTGTGACAAAAGATCATACCATGCGCGAGGAGCTTGCTTCAACCCATAGAGAGCCTTCTTAAGCTTATACACATGATTAGGGTAATTAGGATTCACAAAACCATCCGGCTGTTGAACATAGACTTCTTCCTTGATTTCACCATTAAGAAATGCCGTCTTCACATCCATCTGATAGACGATCATATTCATATGGGCTGCATAAGCGAGGAATAGTCTAATAGCTTCCAAACGGGCAACAGGTGCAAAGGATTCCATAAAGTCGACGCCCAATAATTGCTTGTATCCACGAGCTACTAGTCGAGCTTTGTTTTTCAATATTCCGCCTAACTCATCGAGTTTCACCTTGTAAACCCATTTCAAAGTGAGTAACTGCACTTGATCCGGGCATGGGACAAGTTCCCAGACATCAAGACGTATGAATTCGTTAAGTTCTTCTTGCATAGCTTCTATCCAACAGGATTGAGTAAAAGCTTGTTGCCATGTCTTAGGTTCAACTTCAGTGAGAAAAGCATCAAAGTGACAAAACATTGCACTTTCTTGTAACTGACTTCGTGTGGATACCGGACGATTAGGGTCACCAATAATAGAATCTATAGGATGATCCTTTGTCCACTTGCTGTCATGTTCACGAATCCGTGGATTGGAGTAAACTGTAGAAGGAGCTTCCTCTGAGGTGGACGACCCGGCTTGATTAGGGTCGGGAATAGATACACCAAAGAATGGAAGTTCACGCATTTGAGCGAATTCCAAATCGTGATCATCGTCATCCTCTTCATCATCAATAGGCATGACATGGGTAGTTGTTACTTGTGTTGGTTGAGAATTACTCGTTGTTGGTATATCTTGACCAATTGTTGGTGCAGATGTATCTGATTGTGCAACGGTTACTGGAGCGACAACTTCGGTTACCGGAGCTATTACTTCAGGTTCTGGAGCAACAATACTTGGAGGAGTAAAGAATTCATCAAAGAACGGTTGAAACAACGTATCCCATTCCTTTCTAGAAGGTGGTGTAAATGATGATGAAGTAGGGTTGTTTGGGACAAGACCAGAACTAATATTACTGGGTCCCATTTCATGAAGTGCGGGTTCAGAGCTGCTTTGCTCAGAAGCCATTGCTGTCAGCTCGTCAAAATCAACATTCATAGTTTCGAGGATCTTGCGAGAGTTACGGTTGTAGATTCGGTATGCCTTCTTTGCGGGTGCGTAACCAATGAAAATACCAATATCGGCCTTTGGTTGAAGTTTTCCCAAATTGTCACCATCATTATTTGGATAGCAAAGAGAACCAAATACATGAAGATATGATAAATCTGGTACTTTTCCATGGAGAAGCTCATAAGGTGTTTTACCATGGCGTTTACGAATTAGTGACCGGTTTTGGGTGTACACTGCTGTAGATACTGCTTCTGCCCATAAAAACAATGGAGCCTTTGCGTAAATTAACATCGTTCGAGCAGCTTCCATAAGTGTGCGATTTCGCCTTTCAACGAAACCGTTTTGCTGTGGAGTGCGAGCAACGGATGTTTCATGAGAAATGCCAACTTCTTCATAATAATCACGCAAAATTTGATTCACAAATTCGGTTCCATTATCTGTACGAATGCGTCGGACAGTAGTGTTGAGTCGCACTTGAATCATCTTGAGAAATCTGATGATGAATTTAGGTGCCTCATTTTTTGCTTTAAGAAATTTTACCCATGTAAACCGAGAGTAATCATCCACAATAACGAGGATGTACTTTTTGCCACTAAGACTTTCAACACGCATTGGCCCACAAAGATCCATATGCAAAAGATAAAGTTTCTCTTGGTTGGTGTCTTCAGTCTTGGGTTTGTAAGACTTCTTAGTGCTTTTCCCCATTGTACACGCGGAACACAAATGATCCTTGTGAAATGATAGTTTAGGAAGACCACGAACAAGTTCGTTTTTCGCCAAGTGATTAATAGCGTCAAAGTTAAGATGAGATAACCGTCGATGCCATAACCATGACTTAGTCTTCGATGCTTTGGAGAGAAGGCATACGGGAGAAGCGGCCATCATGTCTTGTAGAGACAAAGTATACAAATTATTCCCTCGAGTACCTTTCAATAAATCAACCCCTTCCAAATTACGAATGAAGCAGGTATGCTCTCGAAAAGCAACTTCTAGGTTTGCATCACAAAATTGTCCCACAGAAAATAAGTTGTGACCGAGACCTTCCACGTAATACACTCTTGAAATTATAACATTCCCAATATGATATTCACCATAGCCCATTATCTTTGCAATATGATCATTTCCAAATCGAACCGTACCAAGAAACTTGCTGACGAAATTTCTGAGCTGAGAGCGATCTCCGGTCATATGCTTGGAGCAACCAGAGTCCAAATACCAGAGAACAATTTGGACCACCTGTTTTCAATAACAACAGTAGACAATGCATTGGAAACTATTGGTTCCGGAGTGTTAGCAGATACAGATATAGAATTATCAGAATTACTAACATTTTTGAGATCCTTAGATTTCCTGTGTTTTCTAATGTGAGTTTTAGTACTAACAGGTTTTACTGTTCCAACTTTCTTAGGTTTTGGATTATTCGCGGGCACTACAGTGGGAGTAGACCTATTTAAAGGGCACTTGGTTCCTACGGTAGTGTCGGTGTTCCTAGTTAAAGGACACGCTTGTGTTTTGGTAGCCTTGGTACTCCTAGTTAAAGGGCACGCTTTCTTCGCTATAGTGGGAGTGATCCTAGTCAAAGGGCACATATTTCCTACTATAGTGAAAGTTCTACCAGTGGGGCGCCACATCCAACCAACTTGGGTTAACACTTTCCCAGTCGGTTTCCATTCTAATCCATTTTTCCGGGCATGCATCTCATTCACATGGTCAATAAGGCAAGAATCATGATGACTAGAAAACATACATTCATTGCAATTCCAACATTTTAAATTAGAATTCACAGTAGGCTTAGAACGCTGCACAACCGCAGAGCCTTTAGGTTTAGCTACATAATTCTTTTTATTCAAAACAGAAATAACATTCCTAGGATGGGCTTCTACTTTCTTCTTCACTTGACTACTAGATGGGGGCAAGATCCTATCATTCTTCTTGTTTCTCTTAAGCTTAGATCTTTGAGCCTTAGTAGTGGTGCTTACTCCTGTAGAAGGCAACACGGGAATATTAGAAGCTGGTTTTGATTCCGCCTTATCTTTAGTGACCAAAGTTTGAGATGGTTTAGTCCTAGGGCCCTTGTTAAGTGGGGTGACGGCAATAAGGGTTCTTTTGATTGCACTAGAGGACGATGCTGAGATAATGGCTGCGTTATCCACAACATTCTTACCTTTGAGAGTACGAAGTGTTTCCTTTAACTCAGCCAAGACCAGATTCTTATCGCAAATTTGTTCCCTCAAATCAGATATTTCCATCGACTTTCGATTCAATTGTTCAATCAAGGATTGATTCTGTGCAGTGGGGTCAACACATGCGGGCTGTACTGAATCGAAGAGTCGTGTATTTTTTTGTTTTAAGTTATCAACTTTGGACAAAATTTTGGAAACTCGATTATCTAGATCAAGTTTAAAATTCTCAGCGGCCTCAAGTACGTTCACACAGTTATGCTCCTTAGATTTCTCGAATTCTATCGGCAAAGAGTTAGCAACTTTGTCACTCGACTGACGCTGTTTTGATTGTAAATTCAATCGAAAATTCTTTTCAAAATTTGCATCATCGATATTAACACATTCGAATGACGTTTCAAAGATTTCTTGAATAAATTGTTGCTTGCATTCAAGCGAAATACAATGTGTTTGAATCTCATCAAAACGTTTTGAAAGCGAAGAATATGAATCTTGAAGCTTTAAAAATTCAGCGTCAGATTCGTGACAAGTACTATCTACCACAGTATCCACAGATTCAACATTATGCACAATAGAATCATTATCAACACTTGTATTCACACAGACAGAAACTATATCATGAGACATCACTTGATTCAGAAGCAGATCATTATGGCGTGAAACTCGTTCTATTTCAAGTAAACTGTTTTCATAAGCATCTTCCATTTCATTGAAAACACGTCTAACTTCTTCTATTTCCAAAAACAAATCTTGATCAATAGTACGAAGGCAAGCTTTAACATTGTTTACAAACGGAACAATTTCATCTCGAAACGCAGCTCTAGTGTGCTCAAAGTTCCATTCACCTTCCGTTATGGCCGTGGCCGTCGTACGTTCCAAAATGACCTTGTCAAAATTGGCTAAGTGTTGGTGAACCGTATTTAAGTTAACGGACGCCTTACTTACCGGTGGAATTAACTTCGTTAAATCCTTTTTGACAAGTGTAGGAGACGTACTAGGAAGGTTTTCACTTGACAAACTTTGGGGCACAAGAACTGTTAATTCTGCTAATTCCTTTTGTAAGCGAATGCGTGTCTTTTTCGAAAATTGATCTTTGTTATGTTGATCATAATCAATTGTATGGAATTTTGAAAGCATTTTAGAATGAGTTTCATCCCCAAGTGATTGTGTCTCCTCAGTACTACGAACAAAAGGTGCTTCTTTCGATTTTCCAATTATGGTCATGTCATAAAGACCGGGAATATATTCCTGAGCTTGTTTTGCATAACCGGGATTTGGTGGTAAATCTTGAAGACGCTTAAGTTCGAATTCTTTAAATGATTTAGTTAAAAGATGAACCTTTTCTGTGGAAGCGTATTGTTTTAAAAGCTGTTGTTCTTTGAATTTAAGAAGTTTGGTAGCATTAATTTCCGATTCAACCTTTTTAGACTCGAGAGTTTCGAAATCCATTTTAAGTTTCTGAAAATCATTGACAACCGACTCTTTTTCTTTTAATTCATTGGAAAGATTAGCTTTTAATGATTCTATTTCTTTCAAGTGTTCAATCTTTTCAAAACGAAATTGGTCAAATTCAGAACATGTTATTTTCTCTGCTTGAGGGACCATTTCAAAAGTTTTGACCTTTTCTTTATGCAACGCAAGCTCAGCAGTTAGGGTGGAATTCGTATCTACGGATTGTCTGAGGGCCATATGCATTTGATCAATAATATGTTTAGGCACCATGACCAAATCATGTTGAGCATAAGATTCCATACCCGTCGTAGCATTTGGTTGAGGTTCACTCAAATGTGTAGGATTGGGTACCACATCATTTAAGTTACTAGTTCCCGAATGCTGTTCAAGGTTGTCATTTTCATGCCCAACTTGATGTTGGTTATCATCAATATTATTAGATGTGGTTGGTACCTCACTGATGACATCAGAACCGTAGTGAGAGAGATTAGCAACAAGAGCAGCTTGGGCAGAGTGAATGTCATCACAATCCGAATCGTATGCATCAAGATCGTCCGCTTGATAAGCTGCATTAGAAGTGGAAACGACTGCAATGCCTTCAGTATCTGCTGCCCCTGGGTCTGCCAGAAATGCCAACTCCTCTGAATCCAAAATCTTCCCCTTAGACTGAGCATCAACCAAATACATCTTCTCACGAAACCATGCATCATCCCTTCTCCTTTTCGGCTGAGTGCATTCCCTAGCCATATGACCTTGTCCTCGGCAATTGTAGCAAGTCACAACCTTCTTAGGACCAATAGGACTCCCATTTCCACTAGCTTGAGCATTCACAGCTTGATTGTTCCCAGTCCTTGTAGGAGGTCCATATGAATTTTGCCTTCCCTGAATAGGTTGCACCGTCACTTGACCATCTTGAACAGTGGCTTGTTGTCGAGGATTTGAAGAGGTACGGAGCTGATTGTTTGTTGGTGGAAATCCTCTAGTAGCAACAAGTTTTGACAAGTAAGCAGTGAGATGGTTTAGAACATCAGCTGGCGTATCATTTGGAGTAAAGACCGGTGCTTGGATTGGTGGAAGTTCATTAGAGTAGAAAGCTTGTGCTGGTTGTGCTTCAATTGGAAAATATCCTTGCTGAGGAGTATAGCCCAATGGAGAAGTGTTGGTTTGTGATGGTGATGTTTGATATGGTGGTTGCTGTTGAAAAGATTGTTGATGAACACTTTGTTGATATTCTTGCTGTGGCATCATTGGTGGTTGATAAGTTGGTTGCTGTGGTTGCTGATAAATGTGTGGTGGTGGCTGTTGCAAGTATGATGGTTGTTGATAAGTATAAGCCATGTTTTGTTGAGAAGCATACATTGCAAGTGGATCATGAACTTGAGGTGTAGACAACCGAGCCTCGATCACATGGCATTCGTGTTGTTGAAGAAAAGCTTGAAGTTGATCCACATTGGTGTTATGCAAGTCCTTAGCCAATTTAACATCCGTCACGTATTTTTTCCATTCTGGAGGAAGAGTGTTCAAATACTTGGTGTTCAATTGAAAGGTAGGAATTGCCATGCCATAGATGTTAAGCTCATTCAACAATAGGGTAAATCTCAGATAGTAATCATTGAGAGTCTCCCCTGGCACATAGGCAAACTTATCAAAAGTATCATAAAGCTTACACTCTCGTTCTTGTTTAGTTAACGAGGTGCCTTGCATTAGAACACGAATTCTATCCCACAACTCTTTGGCAACTTTATGTTTGCTGACGAGTTTGTAGACATCTGGAGGAAGAGCTTGGAGAATGATGTTTGTAGCATACTTATCACATTTATCTTGAATCTTCATATCTCCAGTCAACTCACCCGTTGTGCGAGGACGAGTGGTCGTACCTTCCGTCACAGTACCATAATCTAATGGTCCATTGAGCACAGATGCCCAAATTAGATGTCCATTCTCCTTGTTCAACATATAAAGTTCCATTCGGGAAGCCCATTCCTCATACATAGTCTTCACCAACATTGGTGGACGATTATCCGTACCCGAGAGGATGGACTTATCCGTAAGAGATGTATACTCCATTTCAATAAGTTAAGATTTACAAAGTTGATCGAACAATGAAATAAGGTTAAGTATTTTTGTGTTGTTGTGAGTTAAAACCGAGAAACAATGTTAAAATCCCCTAAAATATGTTCTCGATAAACCAAAAATTCCAAGTCAAAATTACACACGATTTCGAAATTTTTTATGGAAAAATTTGTGATTATCGGAATGTCAGATCGGAATACCAGATCGGAATACCAGATCGTAATGTAACACTGTCGGAATGATGATGGTATCGGAATGCCTAGATCGCAATGCAGAGCGGTCGCAATGTTCAGATCGCAAAGCCCTATCGGAATGTTCAGATCGCAAAGCCTATCGGAAAGTTCAGATCGCAAAGCCTATCGGAATGATGCAGATCGCAAAGTGGCTGTCAAAATTCGAGCAGAGTAACGACTTAACAAACCTTCCTTATACCCGTCGGAATCTCAGATCGCAATAGCTATCGGAATGATTCAGATCGGAATAAGTGATAAAAATCCCACGATCGCAATGTAGAAACCAATCCCTTTCCGATGGACGGTTATTGCGATGGAAGCCCAAGTACAATTTGTACTTTCCGATGGATGTTTCTGCTTAAATTTCGGAATGAAGAACAAAGCCTTTTTGCACTTTTGATCCAAGAAAGATTGTGTTTTAACCAAAATCAAGACACCAAAAACACTACAATCCTACTGAATACGTTATGCTTCTTGAAATCACGAACAAACACAAAAAATTTTTTGATGATTCGGCAAAATGAACTCAAAAAGCCACGAAATGCTTATAAGAACATACGAATCACACAAACAAACCTATATTTCATCCCAAGCTCTTGATACCATTTGTAGATTTGTAAATCTATGCTTATGTTTTTAGAGAGAGAAAGAGATAGAAAGATGGTGGATTTCACACTTCTAGAGAGAGAAAGTTAAGAACAACTATGTGTAAATTATGAAAAACCACACCCTCTCCATCAAAGGAGAGGGTTTATATACCCAAGCCCTTGTCATGGGCTTGGGCTTACATTTGGCCGCCGGCCCATACATTACATGGGCTCGGTTTGGGCTTCGTTTAAGTAAATGCAAATGACTAAACTACGAGCTATTACACGAACTAATGTTGGAGTGACCGATCCTTCCTAATACGTAAAACGTATTTCCAACAGTCGTCCTTTCCTTAACAAGATTTAAACAACGTGCACAATGTCCTAAGTGTAGGGGAGTTTACTCCCACATACTTAAACATTGAGGACAATGTTTATAACAAGTGTAGGGGGGACTTCTATCGAAGTAAGTGGTCTGTTCCATGAATTTGCCCTCATTTTAACCGGAAAATTTGATTTTTCGACATTTTTAATCTATTTTGGCCTAGTTGTATAGTAGTATTTTCCTTTGCTATCGTTATTTACTTTCTTTGCTAGAATAAATTTTCAATAAAGTGGTTTTAATTTTCAAACGTTGTGAATCTTTTGACTCAACCCGAGTTTACTTATCTAAGTTTACTCTAGCTAGTATCCTTAACGTGTTTAAGTCAAGTTTTGCTAGACTTTTATATAGGGAACTTTAAAACGCGAAAGTCTTAACTCTCACGGGGTAAGAACAAGAACTTTTCGCAAGATCCTATAATTGATCCTAGAAAGTCGTTTATCAAGGGAACTTTAAAATGCAAATTTTAAACTTGAAAGAGTCTAAGAATTTGCAAGATCCTATAGATGACTTGAAAACTCAAAACTTTGATTTAATAGGCTAAGCATCCACGAGTCTCATTCCTTGAGATTTTAAATTATGGAGAACGAGAGATGATAGAGTCAATTATACGTTTGGCATTCTTTCATGAATTTATGTGAGTTGATTATAAGATTTTTCTCCCATCGCTTGTTAATAAGAATATTTGCAATAAATAAGGTTGTACGATTTGAAAAGTTACTTAGCTTCTAGCACAAGATCGTTTAAAAGTTGCTCGGTATTAATTAGAGTTCATAGCCAAGGCATAACTTATTGAAGCGGGATGCGAAGAATGGCGAGTCCGAAAAGGCCCTAACAAGGCATGAGGGCTACATTTTGTTGCTAAAGATCCAAAAGTGATGTGAAGAATCATTTATCAAAAATCAATATGAAGGATCGAGACACATGACGAAAAGCAAATACTCCCCTAAAGATCATGGAGAAGTCTATCCAAAAAGGCCCTAACAAGTTATGAGGATAAATTGATCCAAGTCCTAAAAGGAGGCGGATCGTTGTATACCAAAATCCAAAATAAAGATTGGAGAGAAATGAAGAAGTCGTGGTCCAAGTATGAAGAATCTCTCAAAATTTCAAGTGAAGAAATTCCTAATATGAAGAGAAGACCATAATTTCAAGAACATCTCTCAAAGATTCGAAGTATGAAATCGCTGCCAAATATCGGTCCGAGAAAGGTATCAAATCGTGAAGCAAGTTATGCCAAGATATGAACTTTATGAGGTCCCGAAAAGCAGTTTTAAAACATTTTGTCCTTTAGCCAACTATTGATTAAATCGTCCCACTTTATTTTCGGCCTAAATAAACTATCGAAATAAGTCAAACAGTGCATCCTCGTGATCATTCAAGACAATAATAAAATATAAGAGATACACCTAGGAATAACGGAGTCTATGTAAATAATTGGGCCACATGAGTTCGTGTTAGTTTGCTAACTTATAATAACAATGATCTCGTTTTTAAGCTTGGTATGGGGAACGTGAAACTTGAGGATGATAAACATTCATGACAGCCAAAACCCCAATGTAAATCTTTGATTTCTTTACTTATTTTGAACATATTTATATCTTTTTAATCTCCTTAAAGTTTAGTATTTAATAGAGGCCAAGGTGGGTTACCTATGATGAGAAATGTAAATTGTGCTTTGAAATTAATGCATTGTATGAGGACATTGCAATGGTCAAGTGTAGGGGATTTAATAAGTGTGAAAACACTTATCCTTTTACCACTTATTTCCAATAATAACAAGACCAAAACGTATATTTTATGTCATAAAAGTCGGAATTATGCGTAGTTTGTGTTTTTATTGTGTTTTAGGACCAAAAGATGAAAAAGGAAGAAAACATGGGCTATCACGGGCTTTTATCGAAGAAAAGGAGAAAAGACAAAGTCAAAAGATCAAGAGTGCAAAAAGAACGGAAGTCCAATGCCTATTCTGAAGATTTATCGAGGAAAAAGTATAAAGACGGAAGTTTAATGAAGTCGAAGAACTCAAGTCTAATTATAGAAGAAAATTAGAAGACGAGTTTAATTTATATCGACAAATCCCGAGACGACGTCGAGAAAGACAAAGAATTTAAATCGAGTCGAGACAAAAAGAAAGAAGGAAGCAACACATGCACTCCCCACCTCCTATATATACCCTCCTAATGACACATTAGGAGGGTGTTAGTTAATTTTTAGCATTTTTTATTTTTCCTTTCTTTAGTTTTTAAAGAGAGAAAGTTTTAACTTTCTCTCACTAAGTTTTCATCTTTTCTTTCAAGTTTAAGCTTTATTTCATCCTTGTATTTGGAATTCATTAATCAAAAGTTCAAGTTTAAGCTTTTAATTTTTAATCTTCTTCTACCTTTCTTGATTTTGATTCATCTTTGATCCGAAATGTTCTTGATTCGTGTTTGATTTTGATGTTTTTGTGACTAAAAAGTTTATCTTTTTTTTCCTTACTAAGTTTTTATACGGTTTAAGCTTTAAGCTTGTTGTGCTTATTGGCTTATTTCGTATATATAGCTTATTGTCTTTTAAGTTTTCTTAAAAATTTAGTCTTTTTAAAGTTTGATTTATAAAAGTTTGTTTATTTCGTGTTTTAAAAGAAAAGTTTTAAAATATATGCTTATTGAGTTGGTTAAGTTTTTGTTAAGTGTTCTTTTAGAAGTGCTTATTGGTTTATTAGCTTATTGTATTCATCCGAATATTGTATCATTTCCATCGCAAAGTTAGGGATTACTCATTGCGACGCTACATTTTGACGGGCTCATTGTGATCAATAACCTTTAAGGTTTTACTTTGCGATCAAGTGTTTTTCCCCCTTATTCCGATCGTGATTGCGATCGCTCATTGCGATCGTACATTGCGACGGGTCTTAAGGTTTTATTAAGACGAAACGCTGCCCAATTTTTGTTAGCAACATTCCGACAGAAAACTATTGCATTCCGATAGACTTGTATTCCGACAGAATTGACATTCAGATAGATTTATTCCAATGCTTTTGGATTCTGATACTAGACATTCAGATAGAAGTTACCTTCCGATAGAATTAATTTACATTTATTCCGATGGGTATTCAGACATCATTATTCCGATAGCTTTCATTTTCTATCATTCTGATGGTTTAAGTTTTTAGTTTTACAAAGTTTTCAAGTTTTAAATTCATTACGTTTTAATTTCCAAAAATTGAACGCTTCCCGAAATCTCTGTTTTTACCAAGTGTTTTTCTAGTAATTTTTACTTTAATTTTTAAAGCTTTTATTTTACTCAACGACATTTTCATATTTACTTTTAGTTTAAAATAGATAACCAAACCATTTATTTTTCCACCAAGAACGACTGAGTCGCACTAATTACTTGTAATCAATTCGAAAAGATCGGACGATAACACTTTCATAACTAAGTAAAATCTAGTTATTAATACACAACCCCAAAATTTACTCATTAAATGCATTTTTCCTTCAATGTATTAAATGCAAAAAAGCTTTTAAAATCTTTTGCATTGCATATGCTCTTAGAGCCTGCTTGTTTATTTTTTTCAATGTTGCAAAACAAGGTTTACAAGGGCGGTTAAACGCCGGTTAATAGCTACAAGGTCTTCAACCTTTCCGACTAATGAAAAGGCGATTAATGGCGGAACGACGGTCAAGGGATGTCAAACTTGCCGAAAACCTGCAAATTTGACCGAAAATACCGAAAACTCACTATAAACTTATGTTTATCACTTATAATAACTATTTACATGTATGATCAGTTATATATTAAGAATGCTATTTCCGAAAATACCTAAAACTCATTAGAAATATCTAAAACCTGTCGAAAATACAAAAAATTTGCTAAAAATGCCAATCTGATTAATCATCGATTAATCCCGCCTAGAACGATTACAAGTTACAAGGTGGTCGACCGGCCGGCTAGCGATTCACGATTTTTGCAACCATGATTTTTTAATAAGTTTTATAAAATTAAAGTATTTGTTTAGATATAAGGTGTCTATTTATTTGGTTATTTTGTATGTTGAATAAAGTGTCTGAATTAATGAATATACTCTTTTAAATAAAATGAGTGAAGAAATGAAAGGCTAAATATATAAAATAATAAATCAAGTCAAAAATTTAATATGAAGACCCTCCTTGTCATGATTTTTTCTAGAAATCATATGTTAATTCTAAGCACAAACAAACAAGCCATTAGTGATTTAATTTATATACCTTTTTTTTCATTTAAGACTTTAATTTGTTTTACCAAACACTACTTTAGTGAGTTACAAAGTTACATGTAATTAGCGTTTGTTGGGTTTTCAAATTCAGTTTTGTAACACCCCAATAATGGGTCGGCGGAAGCGGTAAAGCTCGAAGGATGTATGTCATAATAACAAAGTTCAAGGTGCACGAGAACGACTCTAAATGAGACGTTTTACAAAAATACCTAGTTGATATAATCCAATAAAATAAAAGTTTACAATCATCCAAGGTTCAAAAGATAGTGCATCAAAATAATAAAATTTTAACTTGTCAACGAGATAAGAGTTCGAAAGCATATAATAAAATTATTCGAAGATAGCCATGAATGCATGCGGACTCCAAGTACTTCATATACCAATCAAGAAAGCAAAATCAAACACCTCAGATAAATGCTAAATCGTCAACACAAAGTCGGTGAGAATATATGTTTCAATAAAATCAAAGCTAGATAGACCGCAAAAGTTTAGTTCAGCTACACAACGCAACTATGGGAGATATAGTGACATGTGTAAAAATAAATTGGGTACTTGTATTTATGATAGCTCTAAGCACATGACATCGAAACTAGTAACCACAGTATGCACACCGCAATGCACATATTAATTTCCCCAAATAGGAGTCTAGTCAAGACTACCTTAGTTCACACGAATGGTATACACTAGTCTATCGTTGGACATGCCCGAGTGGACATTGTCAAACCTCAATAGATCTATCCGTAGCATAAGTGCTTACTCTCGCTGAGTAATTAACGATTTATGACAATGGGGACTATTGAATTTTGCTACCTAGGCTTAATCGTAAATAATGCTCAAAGAGCGATCACAGAAATCATTTTAACGTCGCAAGCAAGTATAAGCATTTATCAACTACCAAAGAATTAGGTAGAAACTAGAAGGGGGGGGGGGGGGTTGAATAGTTTTACTATTAAATTGATCCAAAGATCGGATTTTAAAAAAACTTTTCAAAAACTAGATTCAAGTGGTTTATGTGAAACCTTCTTATGCACAATATGAACAATTGATAGTGTATTTAAACTAATAATCACAAAAAATATGTAATAATGAATAATGAATGAAAAGAGATAAAGAAAGGAAATATCAAATCGAACACCAAGGATTTATAGTTGTTCGACAACAAAGCTCACTCTTCGTTCCTACTCCATTCATCGAGTACTCCTTACTCGATAGTTCACTAATCAAAAGCTCCTTAAGGTGGAGAAACCTTACATATCGCATAACCAATTTTCGACTCTAAGCTAAAAGTTGAGACCTAATCTTAGCTAGGACCAATCTACACCAATATACTTTAAGGCTTAAGTATTAACCACAATAAAAACACAACTTCCAAATTTACACAACAATTTGGATCTTCACAATGACACAAGAATAAAACAAGGTTTTGATCTTGAGTAAATCTTGAACTTGACGCAACACTTTAAGGATGAAAGTGTTCTTCTCTTTTCACTAGAGAGTGTGAGATATGAGAAGAAAGATTCACTTCTTAAACAAGTATAATCAACCAAATAACCAAGGATTTGTGTGACTAAAGAAAGAAGGGGTTTTGAACCTGATAATTTGTGTGCAAAAGAGGTGAAAATGAAATATGGAAATGGTACACTATTTATAGGAGAAAGGTCGAACGGCTAGTTCTGAGCGCGACTCATTAAATAGGCATGCGGTTCCTTATCGATAAGGATCTGCGGGTACCTATAATGATCTGCCATCTCTAGACTCTGTTATTTTTTGTCTTTTAGTGGGAGAAGTCCATATGGTGAAATAAATACCCAAATGGAATATCCTTTATCCAAAAGGAATATCCTATTTTCAAATTTCCATTTTTTTAATAAAACGTTTTCTTAAAATTGAAGTTTATTAAAAACTTTTGTCACTTGTAAATAAAAGTGAGTTTTAAGAAAGTTATAAATCATTGATCACTTAATTAGGTTAAGAAGTTGTTTATTCATACCTTAAATGATTATGGGTGAAATAAAAAACACTTGAACTCAAGAATTTGATTTTCTTTGTTTTCGTAAATGCTTTTTTTATATATTGTCGTAATCAAAACAAAGCGAGACCGAAAAATGCAAGTAACGTTTGTAGGCACCATTGCATTAACAATCTCCCCCATTTTGATTGCGACAACATATAAACTCAATCAAGTATAAAAACAAGATTTCTAAGACGAGTTTATTCTATTTCTCCCCCTTTGTCGAAGCAAAAATGTAGCATGTCTTTGTAGAAAAAAAGAAATGACTTTGCTAAGGCTACCCCTTTTATTTACTCCCCTTGCTTTGGGCACCAAGTGATTGAGCTACGGTGACAAGCTAAATAGAAGGGTTAGAAGAAAGAAATAAACACCCAACAAGATATAGCAATGTTCACAAAAAGATAAAGATCCAAGATCCATAGATAAATCATGTTAAATAAAACATAAAAAGATACAAGGAAATAAAGGTCATACAAGGATGTATGATACACAAGCCTAAAACTTATGCACTATTCTAATCCTAGTTACACTAGACTTTTAAGATTGGCTAAAATTAGATATCTTATTAATAAGCAAGTCACTTGCTTAATTAAAGGACGATGTAGTACCGAAATGTGGTGGTGGAGGCTTGGTGATGTTGCTGTAGTCATAGTTTAGTGGGGGTTTGACTTGAAGACATTTGATGTAATTCAACTCATCATAGATGTGAGACATGGAAAGATGTTGATATTGACAACAAAGACAATATTCCATGATGCATGACATTATTATGTGATGGAGGAAGAACACAAAAAGGATGTAGTGTAAAAGAAGAGTTTTCAAAATCAATTTCCTTAGAAGGAGAAGTGATTTGATTTGAGGTGTTATTGGGTGAATTTGGCTTAAGAGAGATTAGAGAAAATAGTGGTGAATCAAGTCTTTCATTAGGTGAGTAAGGAATTTTGCTTAGGTATGAAAGAGATGCAAAAATGTATAGGTTAAGTAGAGAAAGCACAAGATATTTTAGGAATGGTAAAAAGTTTGAAACTAATATTCTAGAAAATGTTGAAACAGTTTGAGTGGTTCAGAAAAACAAGAATATAAGGGTTTTGACCGTGGCTCAATAAATATGCTTGTGGTTCCTTAAATAAAAGGCACTGCGGGTATTTAAAGATCCGTAGGAAAAGGGTGTGTTTGGAGGAGGAGGGAATTTTTCCAATTCAGCAAATCCTAATATTCTAGTCTAACTTATCTTAAAGTTACGCTAAAAAGAAAATAAAGAGTAGGAAACACACTAGAGCCAACAAACACGACTTTGACCAAAAGGCTTTTGTTTGATAGTAAAAACGATGTTGGAGGTGCGATTATCTAGACACTTAGTCATGACATATTTTTGATAATCCATGAATCCTCCATAATTTGATGTTGTTCTCGCCATGATTGTGTGACCCATACATATTGATTATGTATGTTCGATAGCAATAGCAAGAATGTATAAAAACGTTTTAGATTGAATCAACAATACAAAACATTTCTCGGCCGTTGAGAAAAGACTATGAAGTGTTTTGAAATCAAGGAAGGAAGTTTTCGAAAACACTAGATTTTCCCAAAAACTCAAATAGTCGGAAAGAAAAAGACCATAAAACATTTAGACCCCACGGTTCCATATATATGGATGCAGTTCGTTATATCGGCCGCAATTCTTTATCACTAAAGATCCGTGGTCAGGGACCATGTTTTTGGATGAAAAACAAAGTAAAATTTTTTAAACCCATAAAATTTTGACTAAAAAATAAAATAATTAAAATAGAAAAGACTCTATCAAGCATGCACAATCAATGAATATGTTCCATTAAGCCTAGACCTAAGCACAAGTTATTAAAAGGTTCCCTCTTAATTGGCTTAGTGAAGATATAGGCTAACCTTCTCAATAGAAATGTTCCCCTTTTAAACATTATCCCTAAGAAAATGGTGGCGAATCTCTATGTGCTTAGTTCGCGAATGTTGCAAGGGATTCTTACTAAGGTCTATTGCACCCTTATTATCACACATGATGGGAACATCATTGAGTGTTATCCCGTAATCAACAAGCGCTTGCTTCATCCATATATCTTGCTGACAAACCTTATTGGTACTCACATACTCGGCTTCCGTGGTGGATATGGCCAAAGCGGGTTGTTTCTTAGAAAACAAAGAAGTTAAACAACAACCCATGAAGGTACAAATACTGCTAGTGCTTTTCCGGTCCACATAGTCTCCCACATGATCCGAGTCAGCGTAAACTATGGTTTCTACGCTGGTCCCTTTGGGTACCATAATACCAAATGCATAGTGCCTTTAATGTATCAAAAGATACGCTTAACCACGTCAAGGTGAGAGGTTTTAGGATCCTCTTGAAAACGGGCACAAAGACAAACAATAAACATGATATCGGGTCGACTTACCGTTAGGTACAACAAACTACCAATCATGCCTCTATATGTGGTATTGTCTACCGACTCACAATCATCATCTACGGTAAGTTTAGTATCCGAGGCCATGGGAGTCTTCATAGGCTTAGAGTCCTATAATCCAAATTTATTTAGCATTTCTTTAACGTACTTATATTGATTAAAGAAAATACCATCGTCAATTTGTTTAATTTGGAGTCTTAAAAAGAAGTTAAGTTCGTCCATCATGCTTATTTCAAACTCATCATGCATGATTCTGGCAAAGTCATCACACATACTTTGACAAGTTGAACCAAATATAATGTCGTCGACATATATTTGAACAATGATAAGGTGAGATCCTTTCTTTTTTTAAAGAGCGTATTGTCTACCACTCCCATGGTATACTCATGTTTTATAAGAAACTCTTTAAGTCTATCATACAAAGTTTTGGGTGCTTGTTTAAGACCATAAAGAGCTTTCTTAAGCTTGTAAACATGATCTGGTTTCTCAAAATCAATGAAGACAGGAGGTTAAGCTACATATACCTCCTCATTTATCAAACTGCTAAGAAATGCACTCTTTACATCCATTTGTTGAAGCTTAAAGTCTAATTCACAAGCATATGCTAAAAGGATCCTAATGGACTCTAACCTTGCTACGGGTGCATATGTCTTGTCATAATAAATTCCTTCTTGTTGATTATAACCTTGAGCTACAAGTCTAGCCTTGTTACGAGACACTACACAATTCTCAACTAGTTTGTTTCTATAAACCCATTTGGTTCATATGATGGTGGTATTTCTAGGTGAAGGAACAAGTTCCCAAACGTCATTAGCAATGAATTGGTTCAATTCTTCTTGCATGGTAATGACCCAACACTTGCCCATCAAAGATTCTTTAACATTCTTAGGTTCAATCAAAGAGATGAAACAAAAGAAGTTACTTTGATTTGGGCTTAAGATCTAAGGTTCCTTTGATTGAGGTCGTCTATGACATTATCTAGTGCAGGATCCTTAGATTCCTTAATGTTTACTACCTTTTAACATTAAGGTCTTCATTTCCTAGTTTTCTAATCTCTTTGGCTGTAATTACGTCTAATTCATCTAAGTCATCATCTACTAAAGGTGGTGTTAGACGAAGGAGGATTTTCATCGAATGTCACGTTTAGTGATTCTTCGATTACGCTCGAGGTTCTATTAAGGAATATGCAGGCTTTACTAGATTGTGAATACCCTAAAAAGATACCTTCGTACGAATTTGGGTCGAACTTAGTAAGGTAGTCTTTGGTGTTGCGAATGAGGCACTTTCTTCCAAACACCTTAAAATATTCTAATGAGGGTTTCTTACCTTTAAGAATCTCATAAGGGGATTTTCCTAGAAAATGTCGAATAAGAATTCGGTTGAATATATAGGTCGATGTGTCCACGGCTTTGCACAAAAAATGTTAAGGCAACGATTGCTCATTTAACATGGTCCTACTCATCTCTTGTAGTGTCCTATTCTTCCTTTCAACTATCCCATTTGATTGTGGAGTCCAAGGAGCCGAGAAGCTATGGGTAATATCATGAGATTCACAAAAAGCACCAAATTGCACTTCATTATCAAATTCCCTACCATGATCCATACTAATAAACATAATTGGACTACCTAGTTAATTTTGGATCTTTCGACTAAAGATTTCAAAATGATCGAAAGCTTCATTCTTATTAGCCAAAAATCTAATCCATGTATATCTGGAATAGTCGTAAACTATTACTAGGTTATAAAGGTTACCTCCATAATCTGTATGACGGAAGGTCCAAAGAGATCCATATGTAGGAGCTCTAGGCACCGATAGGTCGAAACCAAATTCTTGGCTTTGTGACTAGAGTGAACTTGCTTCTTAATTTTACAAGCATCACAACAGTGACTATCAAACTTGATCTTGGGGAGATATCTTACCAAATCCTTAGAGACCAAGGACTGAATTAAACGCATATTTGCATGACCCAATCTCTTATGGCAAAGAGTAGAACTCTCATCTAAAGTCGTAAGACATATGTTGTCTTTAGACTTCCTACTAACCTTCATGACATAAAGCCCATGCTTTCTAACACATTTTCGATGACTTTTCCATTAATAACTAGATTTTACTTAGTTATGAAAGAGTTATCGTCCGACCTTTTGAATTGATTACAAGTAATTAGTGCGACTCAGTCGTTCTTGGTGGAAAAATAAATGGTTTGGTTATCTATTTTAAACTAAAAGTAAATATGAAAATGTTTTTGAGTAAAATAAAAGCTTTAAAAAATTAAACTAAAAATTACTAGAAAAACACTTGGTAAAAACAGAGATTTCGGGAAGCGTGCAATTTTTGGAAATTAAAAATTAATGAATTTAAAACTTGAAAACTTTGTAAAACGAAAAACTTAAACCATCGGAATTTTTGTGTCGGAATGTCATCTGAATGTTACTGTCGGAATGTATCAAAGATGAAACCACCGGAATAAGTGAAAGTAACTTCTATCGGAATAATCTATCTGAATGTCTACTATCGGAATCCAAGGTATCGGAATACAAGAAATCAACTCTGTCGGAATGTTCAAAGTATCGGAATAAGTCAAAGGTAAAGTTGTCGGAATCACATCAGTCGGAATACAAGTCTATCGGAATACACTATCTATCGGAATATGGCTAATGAAAATTTGGCAGCGTTTCGTCTCAATGTAGCCTTAAGACCCGTCGCAATATACGATCGCAATGAGCGATCACAATCACGATTAAGGGGGAAATACACTTGATCGCAAAGTAAAACCCTAAGGGTTATTGCGATCACAAAGAACCCGTCTGAATGTACCGTCGGAATAATAGAAACCCTATGATTGTGATGGAAATGGAAAAATATTCGGATGAAATCAAATAAGCTAAAACCAATAAGCACTAATAAGCAAATACGAATAAGCACTTTCAAACCTTAACCAAATCAAAACAAGCATGAAATTTAAAACTTTTCTTGTAAAACACGAAATAAATCAAACTTTAAAAAGACTAAATTTTTAAGAAAACTTAAAAGACAATAAGCTATATATACGAAATAAGCCAATAAGCACAACAAGCTTAAATCTTAAACCGTATAAAAACTTAGTAAAGGAAAAAAAAGATAAACTTTTTAGTCACAAAAACATCAAAATCAAACACGAATCAAGAACATTTCGGATCAAAGATGAATCAAAATCAAGAAAGGTAGAAGAAGATTAAAAATTAAAAGCTTAAACTTGAACTTTTGATTAATGAATTCCAAATACAAGGATGAAATAAAGCTTAAACTTTAAAGAAAAGATGAAGAAAAGATGAAAACTTAGTGAGAGAAAGTTAAAACTTTCTCTCTCTAAAAACTAAAGAAAGGAAAAAATGAAAATGCTAAAAATTAACTAACTAACTAACACCCTCCTAATGTGTCATTAGGAGGGTATTTATAGGATATGGGGAGGTGTATGTGCTTCCTTCTTTCTTTCTTTCTTCTCGACTCGATTTTAATTCTTTGTCTTTCTCGACGTCGTCTCGGGATTTGTCGATGTAAATTAAACTCGTCTTCTAATTTTCTTCTATAATTAGACTTGAGTTCTTCGACTTCATTAAACTTCCGTCTTTAGACTTTTTCCTTGATAAATCTTCAGAATATGCCTTGGACTTCCGTTCTTTTTGCACTCTTGATCTTTTGACTTCGTCTTTTCTCGTTTTCTTTGATAAAAGCCCGTGATAGCCCATGTTTTCTTCCTTTTTCATCTTTTGGTCCTAAAACACAATAAAAACACAAACCACACATAATTCTGACTTTTACGACATAAAATATTCGTTTTGCTCTTGTTATTATTGGAAATAAGTGGTAAAAGGATAAGTGTTTTCACACTTATTAAATCCCCTACACTTGAACATTGCATGCCCTCATGCAATGCATTAACTTCAAAGCACAGTTTACATTTCTCATCATAGATAACCCACCTTGGCCTTTATTAAAAACTAAACTTTAAGGAGATTAAAAAGATAGAAATATGTTCAAAATAAGTAAAGAAATCAATGACTTACATTGGGGTTTTGGCTGTCATGAATGTTTATCATCCTCAAGTTTCACGTTCCCTAAACCAAGCTTATGAACGAGATCATTGTTATTATAAGTCAGCAAACTAACACAAACTCATGTGGGCCAATTATTCACTTAGACTCACTTATTCCTAGGTGTATCTATTATATTTTATGATTGTCTTGAATGATCACGAGGATACATTGTTTGACTTATTTCAATAGTTTATTTAGGCTGAAAATAAAGTGGGACGATTTAATCAATAGTTAGCTAAAGGACAAAATCTTTTAAAACTGCTTCTCGGGACCTCTTAATGTTCATATCTTGGCATAACTCGCTTCACGATTTGAGACCTTTCTCGGACCGATATTTGGCAGTGACTTCATACTTCAAATCTTGAGAGACGTTCTTGAAATTATTGTCTTCTCTTCATAATAGGAATTTATTCACTTGAATTTTTTGAGAGATTCTTCATATTTGGACCACGACTTCTTCATTTTTCTCCAATCTTTATTTTGGACTTTGATATACAACGATCCGCCTCCTTTTAGGACTTGGATATATTTATCCTCATACCTTGTTAGGGCCTTTTCGGATAGACTTCTCCATGATATTTAGGGGAGTATTTGCTTTTCGTCGTGTGTCTCGATCCTTCATATTGATTTTTGATAAATGATTCTTCACATCACTTGGGATCTTTAGCAACAAAATGTAGCCCTCATGCCTTGTTAGGACCTTTTCGGACTCACCAATCTTCGCATCCCGCTTCAATAAGTTATGCCTTGGCTATGAACTCTAATAATACCGAGCAACTTTTAAACGATCTTGTGCTAGAAGCTAAGTAAATTTTCAAATCGTACAACCTTATTTATTGCAAATATATTTATTAACAAGCGATGGGAGAAAAAGCTTATAGTCAACTCACATAAATTCATGAAAGAATACCAAACTTATAATTGACTCTATCATCTCTCGTTCTCCACAATTTAAAATCTCAAGGAATGAGACTCGTGGATGCTTAGCCAATTAAATCAAAGTTTTGGGTTTTCGAGTCACCTATAGGATCTTGCAAACTCTTAGACTTTTTCAAGTTTAGAATTCGCATTTTAAAGTTCCCTTGATAATCGACTCTCTAGGATCAATTATAGGAACTTGCGAAAAGTTCTTGTTCTTAACACGTAAGAGTTAAGACTTTCGCATTTTAAAGTTCCCTATATAAAAGCCTAGCAAAACTTGACTTAAACACGTTAAAGATACTAGCTAGAGTAAACTTAGATAAGTAAACTCGGGTTGAGTCAAAATATTCACGACTTTGAAAAATTTAAAACCACTTTATTAAACTTTATTTTTAGCAAGGAAAGTAAATAACGATAACAAAGGAAAATACTACTATACTACTAGGCCAAAATAGATTTAAAATTTTGAAAAATGTCGAAAAATTAGATTTTCCGTTAAAATGAGGACAAATTCATGGAAAAGCCCACTTACTTCGATAGAAGTCCCCCTTAAACTTGATATAAACATTGTCCTCAATGTTTAAGCATGTGGGAGTAAACTCCCCTACACTTATGACATTGTGCACTTTGTTTAAATCTTGCTAAGGGAAGGACAACTATAGTGATTTCAATGTGAACATATAAGATATGAAATATTAGATCACGACAGTTTAGGATAGAACCGGGAAGACGGGAACACGGGATCACGGTTCATCAAAAGTCATCCAGAATGGATCTTTGAAGCTTTAATCCCTGCACATTAGAAGAAACAAGACAACAAACACATACGGGGCTCCCCCTACACTTATTATGAAAACGGTAAAGGATAGATCAACGGGTTGCCTCCCGAGAAGCGTTGTTTTTGTTAACCGAGTCACGAGCCTGACTCGACCCAGAACTAATTCAAAGGAAACATGGTGAGGGATGGAATCATCTCATGAGAGATGTCCTCACCAAAGTACAGCTTCGCACACTGGCCATTCACTTTAAAATTCGGCCCATTTGGTTGAGAAAGCTCAATGGTACCATAGGGGAAGACTTTGGCCACGGTGAATGGACCAGACCAACGGCTCTTCAGCTTGCCAGAGAAGATCTTCAACCGATAGTTAAAGAGTAAAACTTGATCACCAACGTGGAACTCTCGGTTCTTAATCCTTGAATCATGGATGATCTTGGTCTTCTCCTTGTAGATCAATGAATTCTCATAAGATTCATTCCTCAGTTCATTTAGCTCGTTGAGTTGAATCTTCCGAAGATCACCGGCTTTGTTGATGTCAAAATTATCCCACTTCAAGGCCTAGTATGCCTTATGTTCCGGCTCAATAGGGAGGTGGAATGCCTTCCCGTACACAAGAAGATATGGAGTGCAACCAATCGGAGTCTTATATGCGGTATGGAAAGCCCACAAAGCATCGTCTAACTTATAGGCCCACGAGGCACGATGCTCTCCCACAGTACGTTCAAGAATTCGCTTCAATCCACGGTTAGATATCTCGGCTTGACCATTTGTTTGAGGATGATAAGCGGTGGAAAGAAGGTGATTGACACCGTACTTACCCATGACTCGAGTAAATTGATCATTGCAAAAATGAGTCCCGCAGTCATTGATGATAGCACGAGGAACACCGAATCGAGCAAAAAGCTGCTTCAAAAAGTTCACAACGACCCTCGCATCGTTCGTAGGGAGATCCTTAGCTTCAACCCATTTAGATACGTAGTCAACGGCTACGAGGATGTACTTGTTCCCTTTAGATGATGGAAATGGCCCCATAAAGTCAATACCCCATACCTCAAAGATTTCACATTCTTGTATGAAATTTTGAGGCATCTCATCTTTATGTGTGATCTCGCCTTGTCTTTGGCAAGCATCAAAATGTTTAACCATTTCATGAGCGTCATGATAAGTGGTGGGCCAATAAAATCCAGTGTCGAAAACTTTCTTCGCGGTGTAATTAGGACCAAAGTGACCACCGGTGGGTCCTTTGTGGCAAGCTTCTAGGATTAGTAACGCTGCCAGCCGATCAACACATCGACGAATGACAAGATCCGCACATTGTTTGAAAAGGTAAGGTTCGTCTCAAAAATAGTGTTCAATATCTTTAAAGAACTTTTTCTTTTGTTGGGACGTTAAGCCTTCCTTGAGAATTCCACCCGCTAAGTAGTTTGCAATGTCCGCAAACCACGGGGTGTCATCAAGATTTGAATTGATAGACATTAAGGTCTCAAGGGGAAAAGAGTCATTGATCTCTTGGTTCGGATGATCCCCTTGATAAGGATCCTCAAGTCTACTTAGATGATCCGCGGCTAGGTTTTCGGCTCCCTTCTTGTCACGAATTTCGATTTTAAATTCTTGAAGGAGCAAAACCCAACGAAAAAGTCTTGGCTTAGAATCTTGCTTAGTCAACAAGTACTTCAACGCGGAATGGTCGGTATAGACAATGGTGGTGGAAAGGACAAGATAGGGGATAAATTTTTCAAAAGCATACACTACAGCTAAAAACTCGTTTTCGGTAGTGGTATAATGCAATTGAGCCCCCGTCATTGTCTTGCTAGCATAATGGATTGGTTGGAAGTGTTTGTTCACTCTTTGGCCCAAAACTGCTCCAATGGCAAAGTCGCTAGCATCGCACATCAATTCAAGAGGTAGCTCCCAATTAGGGGTAACCAAGACTGGTGCCTTAGTTAACTTGTCCTTAAGAAGATTGAAGGATTCAAGACACTCTTTAGAAAAGATAAAAGGAGTATCTTTTTCCAAGAGGTGGGTCATCGGGCGAGCGATTTTAGAAAAATCTTGAATGAATCGACGATAGAAGCCCGCATGACCAAGGAAACTTCTCACACCCTTCACGGTTGAAGGTGGAGGTAATTTAGCAATAACATCGACTTTAGCACGGTCGACTTCAAGACCGGCTTTGGAGATTTTTTGTCCAAGAACAATGCCTTCTTTTACCATGAAATGGCATTTTTCCCAATTAAGAACGAGGCGAGTGTCTTCACACTGCTTAAGCATGCGTTCTAAACTGGCAAGGCAATGAGAGAAATAAACACCATAGACCGAGAAATCATCCATGAAGACTTCCATAGTTTCTTCAACCATGTCATGGAAGATAGCCATCATACACATTTGGAACGTCCTAGGAGCATTGCATAAGCCGAAAGGCATTCTTTTGTAAGCAAATGTTCCATAAGGACAAGTGAATGTGGTTTTCTCTTGGTCTTTAGGATCGATAGGAATTTGAAAATACTCGGAGGAACCGTCTAAGAAGCAATAATAATCATTACCTGCTAGACGTTCAAGCATTTGGTCCATAAAAGGAAGGGGAAAATGATCCTTTCTCGTAGCACCATTGAGTTTGCAATAGTCTATACAAACTCTCCACCCTGTAACGAGATGAGTAGGAATCAGCTCATTGTTTTCATTGGGCACAACGGGGATTCCGCCTTTCTTAGGTACACAATGGACGGGACTAACCCATGGTGAATCCGAGATAGGGTAGATCATTCCCGCATCAAGAAGTTTGATAACCTCTTTTTTGATAACGTCATGGATCTTGGGATTCACCCTTCTTTGGTTTTTAATAGTGGGTTTAAAGTCGTCCTCCATGAGAATTTTATGTGTGCAAAAGTGAGGATCAATTCCACGAATATCAGAGATTTTCCAAGCAATCGCTTTCTTATGATTCTTCAGCACGACGATAAGTCGAGATTTTTCGTCTTCTTTCAAATCCTTTGCGATGATGACGGGTGACTTCTTATTGTCTTCAAGGAACACGTATTCGAGATGAGTCGGTAGATCCTTAAGCTCTAAATCCGAAGGATTTTCGATGGAGGGCGTAGTTAAATTCGGATCATCAATAGAGATATCCTTAGGAGATGGTGGAGAAATATGGTCCTCATTGAGAAGTTTCTCAATGATACGAATGTCTTCATCCTAATTGGTGGGAGAATCGTCATATTTTAAGTCCACATCTCCCAAAGTTGCTTCAAATTCTTTGAAAAGGAAATCACTTTCTCCAAATGGAGTTAGTGAGGGAGAAATAGAGGCAACGGTCTCAACAATGGGTAGAGAAGAAGAACCACTTTTACAAGCGTCTTTGAAATGTTCTTCACAAGCCTCATCAAGAACGTCAATGAAATTAACGCTCTCGTTTTCAGAAGACTGCTTAGAAAGTTTACCCATGTTGAAGAGGATTTTATCGTCACCAACTCTCATGATTAATTCTCCCGTGGCTACATCAATGAGAGTGCGACCGGTCCTCAAGAATGGACGTCAGACGATTATTGGAACACGGGGATCCATCTCGTAGTCAACGACAACAAAATCCACCGGAAAGGTGAATTTGTCGACACCGACAAAGACATCTTCGGCTATCCCCACTGGATAAGCAACCGTACGGTTAGCTAATTCTAATGTCATTCGTGTGGGGACTAGCTCGGGTAGAGATAATTGTTTCCAAACGCTTAGAGGCATTAAGTTGATACTAGCACCTAGATCGGCTAGGGCCATACAATTCTCTACCACGGGGAAGTTGCAAGGAGTGAGAAAACGACCCGGATCACCAAGTTTGGTGGGTAATTTCCTTAAGAGCAATGCGGAGCAATTCTTGTTAAGTTGGGTCTGAGCGATGTCAAGAAGTTTCTCTTTGTCACTGAGAAGATCTTTAAACATTTTAGCATATTTCGGCATGTGAACGAGAGCCTCAGCAAAGGAGATGTTGAAATTCAGTTGTTTAAACATTTTGAGAAAATTAGAAACCTGAAGGCTTTGGAATAGAATTCTCACTCACATCCTTGGGTGGTGGAGGGGTGGAAGTAGAAGGTGGAGGAATTGCTGAAATAGAAGGTGGAGGAATTGGAGAAGGAGAAGGTGGAGTAATTGGAGAAGGGGACTCGTTTTCCTTTGTCACAATCACCGGTGTAGGTGTAGGAAGCTCGGGTTCCTTTAAACCTTTTCCACTTCGAGTGGTGATTCCTTTCATCTCCCCTCTTAGATTAGCAACGGTGTTACTCGGAAGAGAACCCGAACCAGAGGCTTGATTACTTTGGAAGAAACTAGCCATCATATCCCTTAAGTCATTCGTTTGACTGGTCAAAGAGTTTCGCATATCGGCTCGAAGATGATTCCCTTGTTTCACCATATCTCCTTTCAAGCTGCTGAGTTGCCGCTGAAGATTCTGCCCTATTGCGTCTTTAGTCCTCATGTAAGTGTCAACCTCTTGATTAAATGCGGTGGGTTGGGTGGGAGGAAGAGCATGGTAGGCAGGTGGTTGATAAGCGGGTGGTTGGTGAATTTGATTGTTTCCTTGAGGTGGATATGGGTTTCTTTGGGTTTGATATTGATTGGGAGCTCGAGGTTGGTTTTGATTGTTGCGATTGAGGTTGTTTGGGTTTTATGGTGGAAAACCGGGTGGTGAAAGGAAGTTGTTTGAACGATAACTGAGCAAATTGCGGTCATCTTGTGGACGTGCTTGATAGCCTCCCGTAGAAAAGTTACCGTTGGCGGCATACACATTTTCCGGATTGTCATGAGTCAAAGGAAAATCGGTGTATGAATGAGAACCCCCGCATATTTCACATGACTGATTCAAAGCATTAACTTGCGCATTGATGGCTTTAGTATTGTTAGCGGTTTGTAGAGAAATTGTTTCAACAAGCGAAGTAAGCTTATCAATTCTCTTGTCGCTCTCACTAGTACTAGCACTAGCCACATTAGTCTGAACACTCTTAGTTTGCACTCTAGACTTATTCTCAATAATATCCCATGCGGCATTAGAAGACTTAATCAAAAAATTACCCCCCCCCTGAGGCACTATTTAGTGAATCTTGGTCATTCATGCTTAACCCATTGTAAAAAGTATTAATTTGATGTACTTTTGTGAAACCATGTTGTGGATACTTTCTTAAAAGTTCCTTAAAACGGTCCTAAGATTCACTAAATGTCTCACCGTACTTTTGTTCAAAGTTAATGATTTCATTCCGCAAAGCGGTAGTACGTGAGGGTGGGAAAAAGTAGTTGATGAATTTAATCTCTAAATCCGTCCACGTAAGAATACTTTGTGGCGGTTCCTTATCAAGCCAATGGCGGGCTTGTCCCTCTAAGGAGAAAGGAAAAAGTTGCAAGCGAAACACCTCTTGTGAAAACCCATTATACTTAACCGTATTAGTGAGTTGAAGAAACCTTTTTATATGGTCATGAGGATCATCAAGTGTACGCCCCAAGAATGGTTGAGCAGAGACCATTTGAATGAAGCCGGATTTGAGCTCAAAGTTGTTGGCTCCAATCTCGGGTATGACAATAGCATCGGTGTTGCCCTCACACTTGCGATGGCAAAAGCTCGATCATTGGTCGATTGTACATGGTGACAATAGGTGGAGTTATGACTTCGGCTTGAATTGCTTTCTTCTTACGAGCACGAGTACGCATACACACCTACAAAATGAAAAGAAAAATAGACAAGAAATATTTTTGGTTTTTTATGTTTTTCTATTTTTTTTGAATTTTTGAAAAATTTTAATTTTTATGGATTTTTGAAAAATTTTAAAGCAAGAAAAATAACGTTCAAAAGTGAACGGATCCCAAGATCCAACGCGTCTCTCACTAAAAACCGTTAATCTTAACGAAAAGAGCCGGCAGCGGCGCCATTTAATAACTAGATTTTACTTAGTTATGAAAGAGTTATCGTCCGATCTTTTCGAATTGATTACAAGTAATTAGTGCGACTCAGTCGTTCTTGGTGGAAAAATAAATGGTTTGGTTATCAATTTTAAAATAAAAGTAAATATGAAAATGTTGTTGAGTAAAATAAAAGCTTTAAAAAATTAAACTAAAAATTACTAGAAAAATACTTGGTAAAAACAGAGATTTCGGGAAGCGTGCAATTTTTGGAAATTAAAAATTAATGAATTTAAAACTTGAAAACTTTGTAAAACGAAAAACTTAAACCATCGGAATGTTTGTGTCGGAATGTCATCTGAATGTTACTGTCAGAATGTATCAAAGATGAAACCATCGGAATAAGTGAAAGTAACTTCTATCGGAATAATCTATCTGAATGTCTAGTATCGGAATCCAAGGTATCGGAATACAAGAAATCAACTCTGTCGGAATGTTCAAAGTATCGGAATAAGTCAAAGGTAAAGCTGTCGGAATCACATCAGTCGGAATACAAGTCTATCGGAATACACTATCTATCGGAATATGGCTAATGAAAATTTGGCAGCGTTTCGTCTCAATGTAGCCTTAAGACCCGTCGCAATATACGATCGCAATGAGCGATCGCAATCACGATCGGAATAAGGGGAAATACACTTGATCGCAAAGTAAAACCCTAAGGGTTACTGCGATCACAAAGAACCCGTCTGAATGTACCGTCGGAATAATAGAAACCCTATGATTGTGATGGAAATGGCAAAATATTCGGATGAAAGCAAATAAGCTAAAACCAATAAGCACTAATAAGCAAATACGAATAAGCACTTGTTCAAACCTTAACCAAATCAAAACAAGCTTGAAATTTAAAACTTTTCTTGTAAAACACGAAATAAATCAAACTTTAAAAAGACTAAATTTTTAAGAAAACTTAAAAGACAATAAGCTATATATACGAAATAAGCCAATAAGCACAACAAGCTTAAAGCTTAAACCGTATAAAAACTTAGTAAGGAACAAAAAGATAAACTTTTTAGTCACAAAAACATCAAAATCAAACACGAATCAAGAACATTTCGGATCAAAGATGAATCAAAATCAAGAAAGGTAGAAGAAGATTAAAAATTAAAAGCTTAAACTTGAACTTTTGATTAATGAATTCCAAATACAAGGATGAAATAAAGCTTAAACTTGAAAGAAAAGATGAAGAAAAGATGAAAACTTATTGAGAGAAAGTTAAAACTTTCTCTCTCTAAAAACTAAAGAAAGGAAAAAATGAAAATGCTAAAAACTAATGTGTCATTAGGAGGGTATTTATAGGAGATGGGGAGGTACATGTGCTTCCTTCTTTCTTTCTTTCTTCTTGACTCGATTTTAATTCTTTGTCTTTCTCGATGTCGTCTCGGGATTTGTCAATGTAAATTGAACTCGTCTTCTAATTTTCTTCTATAATTAGACTTGAGTTCTTCGACTTCATTAAACTTCCGTCTTTAGACTTTTTTCCTTGATAAATTTTCAGAATAGGCCTTGGACTTCCGTTCTTTTTGCACTCTTGATCTTTTGACTTCGTCTTTTCTCGTTTTCTTCGATAAAAGCCCGTGATAGCCCATGTTTTCTTCCTTTTTCATCTTTTGGTCCTAAAACACAATAAAAACACAAACCACGCATAATTCTGACTTTTACGACATAAAATATACGTTTTGGTCTTGTTATTATTGGAAATAAGTGGTAAAAGGATAAGTGTTTTCACACTTATTATCCATCTTTTACGATTTCACTGTCATGCTCGAAAAAGATGACATTACACTTATTTATTATCATAAATTTGACCTATACTTAGTAAATTAAAACCTAAATTATTTACATGCTTAACATTTTCAATGGTCATGGATTCAAGAGAAACCTTACCTTTTCCAATGATGTAACCACGTAGTTTACTAGCAAAAGTGACGTTACCTCCATTGTATGCTTTGTAAGTGGAGAATAGACTTTGATTTCCCATCAAGTGTTTAGAACAACCACTATCCTTAATCCACTCGTCGGGCTCTAGCTCAATCCCCATGCATATCAAGGTAACAACATACAAAATCAATCATTTGGTCCCCAATATCTCATGGGTCCAAAGTTGTTAGTTCCAAACATCCCTTGCATTTGGCTTGGATGCATGAATGGAGGACACATACCCCATGGGAGAGAAAACATTGTTGTTGAAATTGTTCCAATTTACCAGGGTTGGTGTCTATTATTTTTCTTAGGTGTCTTAGACCTAGATCTAGAATGATTATTGTTTCTAGGTGTAGTTGTCTTACTGTTAGGTTGTGTCTTAGAATGATCATTATTTTAGGTGCGGATGTTCTGCTTCTAGGCCTTGAATCATTTCTTACTCTTGGAAGAGGAGTTGATGTTTTCCTTATTACATCTTTCACTCCAATTAAAGGTTTATTCAATGGAATACAGAATTTGCTAGACTCCTTTTTATCAATAATTGGTATTTTGACTTTATTTAGGACAAGATGTTTTGGCCCTTTACCTAAAACAAATTTCTCATAAAATTTTATTTTCATGTTTTTAGACCTTCTGTCCGTGGTTCATTATCTCCCTATGTGGTTCTATAAATATAGGGAACCGCGTAGTACAATCTTGATCCGCGATCAGCAGACACATTTTCTGAAAATTTAACTTGTTTGGTTTCACTTGTAGATGTTTCATTAGTGTAAAAACCTAAACCAAGTCTTTCTTTAGAATGAATTTGTCTACTTAGTATGTCATCAAAAGCATTTGTGCCTTTCATGAATTTTCCAAATTAATGGATGTGCTCTTGAGATTCTCATTCTCTGGCTTAAGGTTTTTACAACTCAGACATCCTAAATCAACTTCTTTCTTTTTCGCCATTTGTGATAACCCGAACCCGTGGTCATTATTTAATTATATTTTTACGTATATTTTTGAAAATTTTGACGAGATTGAATATCGTGATGTTTGGTGATTTGAGTTGAACGAATGATGAAAGTTATATTTTTACGTTTTGACGAGTTACGAGGATTACTAGTGATCGTGTCATGTTGATGTTTGAAATTTTGACGCTTTTATTTTTAATTTCGTATAAGTCATGCCGGGACTATATAATATCATATTTTGTGTGCATTTTAAGTTTTGAGAAGTATTTTTATGAAACCCGAGACCCGTAAATATTATTTTTTTAAAATTGACTAATAGTCATTTCCTGCTTTTTAAACAAGTATTTGCATTTTGGTTCACAAGAATCACAATTGGCAAAAACTACCCTAAACTTTCCACATATAAAAGGAAAAATAATAAACAAAACACACACTAGAACTCATAACTAGAAAAATCATCATTTCTCCCCTTCCTCCCTCATTTTTTTCATCACTTCCCACCACCACAAAACCATCATCAACAAAAAATCTAGCTTGAATTTATTAAAAGTAATCAAAGTCCCATCTTAGTTTCATCTTTCTCTACATTTTGGTATAAAATTTGGCTACATGCATGAACTTTTTCTAAAAACCTATTTTTGATGAAAAATCTTATGATTTGATCTTGGTTAATGGTTGTATGTAGGTGTTTATGATGTTATGTATAACTTTTACTTGTTGCATGTTAAATTTTTGAATTGGGTTTTATTTGATTTGATCATCTAAGATAATATAAGATGTAAGGATTGAAAGTAATAGTGTTAGGATGATTATAGATGTAAAAATGATGTTAAAATGGGTTAAAAATATGATTTTAAGTGATTTTTAAGAAGCTAATTTAGACCAGCAGTTAAATTGTAAATTTTGGAAAAATTAAGTTTGAGTATAAGATGAGTTGATTAGATATTGTTGTGGAAAATTTCATAAGCTTCGATTTGATATAAAGTAGAGCTTCTAGCTCCAAACGAGCGAGAAGTTATGATAGTTTGATTATTCGTGTACCGGGAGACGAGTATCGGCACAATATATAGTTGTTGTCGATATTTGGATCGAATCTCGGGGATTATAGAAAGAGTTTTGAAATGATTCAAGGACTGATGTAAAAGGGTACACCACAGGTTATGAGTATATTTTCAAACCTAAGTGTCGGTTTTGCAAATGGAGTCGTTTATAGAGGTCAAAATGAGTCGATGATGTAAAACTGTCCGGTTTTTGTAATTCAAAGATATGTCGGGTAGGGAACCTTAAAAGTAAAATCTTTTAACCAAATTTTGGGAGGACTTTCTATATATAGTAAGTGAATTCTCTGAGTAGTATCATAAACTTTTGACGTGTCTAAGTGGGGAAAACAGTTTGAACAATTAGTATATACCGACAGATTTTAATAAAGGAAATAAATAATAAAGTAAAAATGTAAAAGGTGTACATATGTAGGAATTATTTGAATGAGAATGGTGTGAGTTTAATTTAGATTCTGAATTATTTATTTGATTTTGTTAAGTATAAAATACTACTTGAATATATTATTAAAGGTGCGTGTTTTATTTGATAGATTGTGAATTTCGTGTTCGCCGGGCATCGTCAATCGTTGAAAGTCGTCTTACTATTGATATTACTCAAGGTGAGTCTATAGCCTCGCTTTATACTTGTTTTTAATGATTTCAAAACCCGCGAGGGGGATACATGCTATTTGAAAAAAAATGAACACATGTCATGAATAATTGTTGGACCCGAATGTTGCCTATGTTGCCTAATGTTCCCTTGAATTGTATAAGTACCTAAGTTACAAAAGTCCCTAACTTCATGAACCGTTAACTATGTTCTAACTCTTCGTTGTGAGTTGGGAATAGACGCTTATTCAAATGATAGTACTATTGGGCTGACGACCCTATCTGAGACCAGGTCTTTATGCTGAGTAACCTTTGGGAAGGATAATTTATGAGAATGAGAATTAGTGGTATAACTTGCAACTAATACCATAGTAGGGGCAGTGGAATTCATATAGTCATGCTGGCATTTGGCGTGGGTGACTAAGTTAAGGGGTCGGTGTCATGAGCTTAATACAATTCACTAGCTATTGCTATGAGATGAAATGCCTGATTATTAGATTGTATGGCCACAATGCTATTAAACGATTATGATTGATTTTATCATGTGTTCAAATGGGTTTTGTTAAACCTATAGATTCACTCAGCATTATTGTTGATTTGTTTAAGCATGTATTTCAGGTAATCTGATGTGTTGGTCAAGGAGCTTGCTTGGGAAGGTTGCGGTGTCGCTTTTATAGTTGTTCAGTCTGAAACAGTTTTCTTTCCCTATCATTATAAAATAATGTCTTTTGACTTCAGGAAAATTATAATTTTTTGAGTATTTTATAGTTGATAAAAAGTTTGTATTTTTGGGATGGTATCTTTGGGGGACCGAAACGCTACTCTGATATTTATAAAATTAATTTATTAGGGTTGAAAGTTTTAGACTAAAAGATAGTATTATTTTATCATAAATTTAAAATGTTTCATTTTTAGATTGTACCAAGTGTTTTTAGTCACGAGGTTTGAGTTTAGCACCCAAATGTGTATTTCTTTTGCGCAATGTAATTTGGGGGTGTTAAAGATTGGTATCAGAGCTTTTAGTTATAGCGAATTAGGTCGATTTTTGAAAATTTCCTAAACTATAACTTTGGTGTCGAAAGTATTTTATAAAAGCAACGTAACTTTTCTACAAGGCTCCGGTAAGATTATTTATTTTTAGTTATGCTTTATATAATAGATGTATCCCTCAAAACTGTTCTGAATCCCTGAGTATTTATTAAGTAAATACTATGATAAGGTATTGGTATTAATGAAAGAACGCAGAGTGCTTTCATCATAATTTCTTTTTGTGAACATTGCATAATTATCATTCGCATTGCATTGCCTTGCATCGCATACATATATATTGACATACGTAAATTATTTGCATTTGCATGACCATGCATTGCATATATATTTTTGAATAATGACCTTATGTACTCTTGAGTTTTCTGTGATTGCAGAAAATGGCCGACATACCACCTAATAGCAGTAGGCAAGGATATGATGTAGGCAAGCCAAGGGTTCTATTTCCGTGGGGTAATGGTAAGAATACTGGTGGATGGATAGATGACGAGGACGATAAGAATGACTTTGTGGAATCTGAGAGTGATAATTTGAGGATTGAGAGTGAAATCGGAAAGACTGAGATTAGAGATGAGGTAAGAAGTTATGGTACTGACTTTAGGACGTTTCAGGAAGAGAGAGATAGGCTGCACATGTTAAGTGATTATGAAGCCCACATTAGGCCATATCTTGGACAAGGTTGGAAGTTTCAGGAGAAGGAGAAGTATGCTGACTCACACTACATGAGATCTCTGCCGTGCCAAGGTACGTATCTGAAGTATGGATTAGAGGATCAGCCGTGTCAATACCTAACAAGAAGGTGCAACAAGCTGGATGCGGATGAGGACGAAGCAGAGACGAGTCAAGTTGGAGAAAATGATGTGCCATGTCCTATGGAGCGATGAAGTGATGAATCTTTCTTCTATTTCAGTTTATGTACTTGTCGTGTTGTATTTGGATTAATTAGACTTTATGATGTAGTACTGTGGTGGAACATTGTTTTTGTTTAGGTAGATAAGGGTAAGTGACTGTAGTGACAGATCTTGTCACGATTTTCTTGGATTTTCTTAGATTTTATGGATGCAATCTACTATTACCATTTATTATCTTGATGTGTCTCTGTTATTTTCTTTTGTGAGTTGATTGGTGAATTTAGGTAGTATTGTGTTGTTTGCACATGTAGTATCCATGATATATCTTGATAAAAAGATCCTTCTTTCTATATCGATGTGTATACTTATCATGTTTCTTTCATCTGTGATAACAGTAAAAAGAATCGAGGGGGACATTTTCTTTCATTATGGATCCCCATGTGACTAAGTTTCTTGAAATATGTCTCCAGAATTAACAACCTCTAGGGGAGATTATATGATTATGGAAATAATAGTTAGAACGTTTGAAGCTGATCATGTTGCAAGGAAACAAGGTGGGGAGACTGAAGATGTTGTTGATCCAATTGAAGATGCTGTTGTTATTCTACAAGATTGTAAAGGATGTCTGCATGCTAGATTCCTAAGAATGAGAAGGGATGTGGTGAAGAGTATCATACGACACCAATGGTGTTTGGAAATGTACAATTAGATGGACAAGTTTGAGTAACGGATGGATATATCGTAATATTAGAAGTAGTTTGGAAATATACAAATAGACGAATGGAAAGAGTAATTTAAAGATTGATTCTGGCTCGAAATTAAGCGTAGCATAAAAGATAAAAAGGACGGTATTGCTGCAAATGCCAATAGGGAATGAAAATTTATTTCCTCTAACAGAAGATAAACTCGGAATTCAACAGTCTAAGATAAGGAAGGATGGTATTCATGCTGTTACTGTAAATTGTGTAAGCAAGAGGAATTATAATGTGTAAACGATGTATTTTGCATCACATAGGTAATTTTCTATTTACTTGTCGCAAGTACGGACTAGCCGGAAGGTCGAACTGCTAAAGGAAGAACAAGCAACGTAGCTATAGGGATTAGTATTCCTGGAATAGTGAAATGTTTTCATCATGGTAAAAGAATATGGGTAAATGAAATGTTCAACTAACGGAAACTAATAGGAAAGGAATGTTGTTGTTCTTGCAACTTATATTTTTGGAAATGCTGATAAGTTATGAGATTCAGATGTTGTACTTTGCAAATTCTTATTGATAATCATTGAGTTAGTCTATTGTTTGAATATTATACTCGAAAATTATTTGAAGATGTTAGAATTAGTTGACCTAAGGATGAGGAATCAACAAGAAGTAGCAATTAATTGAAATGAGAAATTAACCGATGGAAAGATTGTTAATAATTAATTATATATTAAGGAGATATTTTCTGGACTTACGAAATTAAGTGATATCACACAACTAACCGGACTAGGGTTGTGTTGGAAGTTACTGGAATGAGGATGAAAATTGTAGGATATGATAAGTAAAGGTGGAAATGATTGGTTTAAAATTTTGCTGAGAATAGAGCACTGATTACAAGAATTAGTAAGTGGAAATTTCTAGTTAAGGATTTTATTTAGGCAAGGATGAGAAGGTATACAGGAGGAAACTGTAATAGGTCGTTTTCTCAGTGCATTTATCAGTAGTAGTCGAAAGGGAATGAGAAGACGAGTTCGTATTTAAGAGTATTTCGTGATTTTCTTGCGGAATCATAGAGTTCACTGTTGTCTTGTGAAATGAAATTTCGTGTTAGCTTAGTGCTGGAAGTTATGTAAGCTGCTTGTATATTTTGTCATTTGACATTGTTAGGAAATTGAGGATGGTAATTTGATCAATTGTAAGGATTGGCGGATGAGACAACAAAAATAATCTAATAAAACTGGAAGGGTAAGTCATAAGAAACGTAGTATTGAAAGCAAAGAAAGAAGCTGAATGATTTGGGAATAAAATGATTGCTATGAGATTGAACAAATTGATTACCAAGAATTGGTATCCACTGCTGATGATTGATGTTTTGTTTGGTCAATATTAAGGAAGGTAGGAAAGTATTTGATAACAATTGTAAAATTGTTAAGGAAAGAGGAATGGTGTGTGAAATTATTTGGATATGAATTTTAGCTGGAGGTTGTGTATATTCTGGAATGTGCGATTTACGGCTGAAGTATTCGTGAAAATCTTGCCTAGATTGAAGCGATTGAGGATTTGTCGATACCGACGAAGCCGACTGAAGCTTGTTAATTCCTTTGTCTAAGCTGAGTACTATCGAAGGTTTATCGAAAGGTTTTCACTGATTGTTGAACCATTGATAAAGCTGACAAAGAAGAACTAAATGTGTGAAACCCATGCATGCATCCAAGTTGTAATTTTGAGATCTGATCTTCGTTAGCTAAGGAAGTTGTTTATGAACGCTGAGGATAGGTTGAGTTATGTGCCTGTATTGTCAGTATCGGAGGAATCTAAAGAAATTGTAGAGCTACGTGATGATATCTTAACATTCTCAAAGGGTAGGAGAAAGTGATAAGTGGTGTGTTGACTTAATTAGAGAAGTATAAGGGGAGTTATATAATTTTAAGTTTCAACGATGTGGTACCTATTTTGGAATTGTGAATTATTACTTGTGTGGAATCAAGTATGTAGTAATTAAAAATAATAAAGGTTTACTCATATTTAACATCTAGGAATTCCAATAGAAATGAGTAAAGGATTACTTAGTGTTGAGTGGAAGATGAAAATCAGTAATTTTTAATCAAAAGTGATTATGATCACGAGATGTGTTATAGTTCTATAGGACGAGTGTGGTAGTTAAATTACTCAGTAAGAAGGAGAAGGAAAAAGGCTTATAAAGTTTTAAAAGTATTTGAGAGTTGAATCTTGAGTTTTGAAATTTTTGAGTCTTGTTAATAACGAGGAGTGTGGATGGAATGGAATAAAATTTAAAGATTGAATTGATGAATTAATGGAAAGGAATACCAAGGAAAGAAGATCAACAGGTTGTCAAAATTTTTGAAATGGATTGGTAGTAAGGATGATTAAGATGAAATATTTTAGAGGAACTAAACTGAATATTGTAATCACCTATTTGAAAAGGATGTGTTAGGAATACGAGAGCTGGTGGTGAATAATTTTTTAAGATCAGAGAGAATTCAATTTTTCAAGGAGTGATGAGAGTGCCATATTTAGTATTAAACGAATTTCACAAGTTGAAGTATAGATACATTCTGGTTGGGATAAGATGTATTACGACATCAGGAAAATGTATTAATGGTCAGATTTGAGTATAGGAAACCAATGAAGTAATCTAAACAATATATGATATAAGAAAGATGGGATGATGTAATATGAGTGGTTCAGTGGTTCAATGTGTAGTAATTGTTAGATAGGATGAAAGTGGAAGATGAGCATAAGAAATTATATAGGTAACTGGTACGAGATGCAATCTGTGAATGGAAAAGAAAGAAATCACTAGGAATTTAGTGATGAAATTATCAATAACCCCGAGTTGTAGTGTCAGTATTTTTTGAATTTTTGGAAATCGCGGTAAGAAGAAATTAAAATGGAATAAAGTTTGAATATAATATATATAACCCAGAGACTAAAGTTAACTTTTATGTTTTAGAGATCTTTACAGAAAGTTAGAGGAATCGAGTCAAGAAAGAATATTGCGTATTTTCAGAAACCAACGGACAGAGTGAGAGGATAATTTGAACAATGGAAATTGAACTTGTGTAGATGCGATTGAAACTTGGGACGATGTTATCTTTAAATATTTTACTATGACTCCAAACGAAATCAATTGATGATGCAGTCTTTATGCGATGATAGTCATCATATCAGTAATTAGGATGGACAACTTAAGATTTTACATGGTCGTAAGCTAGGTTATCAGGGTATTGAAGTAGGAAACAGAACCGAGGAAATGATGCAGAAGGATTATGAATGATGAAAGATTAGAATTATTGGAAGGTGAAATTTGGAAGTTGAAATATAGTAGTATTCTTTGGTATGGTGATATTATAGGAATTGAATTGAACTGGTGTGAAAGACGTGAGGATTTCTTAAAGTAAAGATATCTCATTTATTCTAGAGGTGCAAAATTGCGAGTGTGAGGCGGGTCGAGTGCCGGGACGTCGCTCTCTTTTAGGAGGGTAGGATGTGATAACACGAACCCGTGGTCATTGTTTAATTATATTTTTTCGTATATTTTTGAAAATTTTGACGAGATTGAATATTGTGATGTTTGGTGATTTGAGTTGAACGAATGATGAAAATAATTTTTTACGTTTTGACAAGTTACGAGGATTATTAGTGATCAAGATATCAACGGATGCCTGAAATTTTATGTTTTATTTTTAGTCATGTCGATGTTTGATATTTTGATGCTTTTATTTTTAATTTCGTATTAAGTCATGCCGGGACTATATAATATCATATTTTGTGTGCGTTTTAAGTTTTGAGAAGTATTTTTTATAAAACCCGAGACCCGTAAATATTTTCAAAATTGACTAATAGTCATTTCCCGCTTTTTAAACAATTATTTGCATTTTGATCCACAAGAATCATAATTGGCAAAAACTACCCTAAACTTTCCACATATAAAAGGAAAAATAATAAACAAAACATACACTAAAACTCATAACTAGAAAAATCATCATCTCTCCCCTCTCTCCTTCATTTTTTCCGTCACCTCCCACCACCACAAAACCATCATCAACAAAAAATATAGCTTGAATCTATTAAAAGTAATCAAAGTCCCATCTTAGTTTCATCTTTCTCTACATTTTGGTATAAAATTTAGCTACATGCATGATTTTTTTCTAAAAACCTATTTTTGATGAAAAAATCTTATGATTTGATCTTGTTTAATGGTTGTATGTAGGTGTTTATGATGTTTTATATGATTTTTACTTGTTGTATGTTAAATTTTTGAATTAGGTTTTATTTGATTTGATGATCTAAGATAATATAGGATGTAAGGATTGAAAGTAATGGTGTTAGGATGATTATATATGTAAAAATAATGTTAAAATGGGTTAAAAATATGACTTTGAGTGATTTTTAAGAAGCTAATTTAGACCAGCAGCTATAATGTAAATTTTGGAAAACTTAAGTTTGAGTATGAGATGAGTTGATTAGATATTGTTGTAGAAAATTTCATAAACTTCTATTTGATATAAAGTAGAGCTTCTAGCTCCAAACGAGCGAGAAGTTATGATATATTGATTATTCGTATACCGGGAGACGAGCATTGACACAATATATAGTTGTCGATATTTGGATCGAATCTCGTGGACTATAGAAAGAGTTTTGAAATGAGTTAAGGACTGATGTAAAAGGGTAAACCCTAGGTTATGAGTATATTTTCAAACCTAAGTGTCGGTTTTGCAAATGGAGTCGTTTATAGAGGTCAAAATAATTAGAGTTAACTGCATTTTTTGTCCTCGTGGGTTGGTGCGTTTTTTACTTCTGGTCCAAAAACTCAAATAGTTTCGATTTTGACCAAAAAGTAAACTTTTTCTTCCCTTTTGTTCAAATTTTTATTGACCGTTAGTTTGACCATTTAAATGATATAAAATGACTAAAATGCCCTCCAAGTCATTCTTTATTATTATAATTATTCTTCTTATAACTTATTTTTATTTACTTTAATCATTATTATTATAATTTTTACTATTATAACACTTAAAGAAAAAAAAGTTATATGATCATCATCATATACGAACACCACATATCTATATCCCAAATTTCTTTTATCCATTTTTATCTCTCGGTTTTTTTAAACATTCATAACCCGATCTAATAAGATCTTTAGAAAAAAAATATCACTAAGCTTTATTTTATATATTCAATTTATATACACGGCTATTCATGATTCACTAAAGAGGTTTCAAGATCTTTACGGCCACCATTTTTATTTTGACCACATTATATTTCATCAGGGAGGTTTCAAGCTTTACTGTATATATTTTATTTTTATACCAAGAACAACAAAACACTTATTATTTCCACACAACACAACCACCACGAAACCCCATGGCGAACCAGGAAGATGAAAAAAATATTAAATCATTTCAGATAAAATTTTGTTAAGAAGGTGTTTCGTTTGACCGTCCAGATCTGGTGTTGACCGACTAAATCTATCAGTGGTGGGTGGTTGTTATTCGATGTGGTGGTTGGTGGTTATTTGCTGCGAATGGTGGTGTTCATTAATAGATTGTGGTGGTTTGTAGTGGTTGGTGGTGGCTGGTTGCTACAATTGGTGCAGGTTGGTTGGTGTGGTGGTTCTGGGTTATACGGAGTAATGAGATAGTGAGTTGTGTTATTGTTTATTGGTTTGAAAAAATGTTGTATTTAGTATTTATTTATTTTTATGATAAAAGAATAATATAATAAAAATAAAAAGTGATACTAGTAGTTTTTGTTTAATTTATATTTTTTTATTTTTTATTATATTTTTATAATTTATTTAATCTATAAAAATTAAAGAGAATAAATTGTGGGACCCATTAGTATTTTCTTAATATAATATAACCAAAAGAAAAAGATACCCTCTTAGTTGACGGTCAAATAAATCAAAGTGACGGAACTAGCGAAAATGGACCAAAAGCGAAGAAATAGTTTCACTTTTTGGTCAAAATCGAAACTATTTGAGTTTTTGGACCAAAAGTGAAAAACGCACCAAACCATGAGGACCAAAAATGCAGTTAACTCAAATAATTATATGAGTCGATGACGTAAAACAGTCCGTTTTTTGTAATTCAAAGATGTGTCGGGCATGGAACCTTAAAAGTAAAATCTTTTAACCAACTTTTGGGAGGACTTTCTATATATATTAAGTGAATTCTCTTAGTAGTATCATTAACTTTTGACGTGTCTAAGTGGGGAGAACAGTTTGAACAATTAGTATATACCGACATATTTTAATAAAGGAAAAACATAATAAAGTAAAAATGTAAAAGGTGTACATATGGAGGAACTATTTGAATGAGAATGGTGTGAGTTTAATTTTGATTTTGAATTATTTATTTGATTTTGTTAAGTATAAAATACTACTTGAATATATTATTAAAGGTGCGTGTTTTATTTGATAGATTGTAAATTTCGTGTTCGTCGGGCATCGTCAATCGTTGAAAGTCGTCTTACTATTGCTATTACTCAAGGTGAGTCTATAGCCTCGCTTATACTTGTTTTTAATGATTTCAAAACCCGCGAGGGGAATACATCGTATTTGAAATAAAATGAACACATGTTATGAATAATTGTTGGACCCGAATGTTGCCTATGTTGCCTAATGTTGCCTTAAATTGTATAAGTACCTAAGTTGAAAAAGTCCCTAAATTCATGAACCGTTAACTATGTTCTATCTCTTTGTTGTGAGTTGGGAATAACCGCTTATTCAAATGATAGTACTATTGGGTTGACCACCCTATCTGAGACTAGGGCTTTACGCTGAGTAACCTCTCGGAAGGATAATTTATGAGAATGAGAATTAGTGGTATAACTTGCAACTAATACCCTAGCAGGGGCAGTGGAGTTCATATAGTCATGCTGGCAATTGGCGTGGGTGACTAAGTTAAGGGGTCGGTGTCATGAGCTTAATACAATTCACTAGCTATTGCTATGAGATGAAATGCCTGATTAATATATTGTATGGCCACAATGCTATTAAACGATTATGATTGATTTTATCATGTGTTCAAATGTGTTTTGTTAAACCTATAGATTCACTTAGCATTATTGTTGATTTGTTTAAGCATGTATTTCAAGTAATCTGATGTGTTGATCAAGGAGCTTGCTTGGGAAGGTTGCGGTGTCGCTTTTATAGTTGTTCAGTCTGAAACAGTTTTCTTTCCCTGTCATTATAAAATAATGTCTTTTGACTTCAGGAAAATTATAAAAATCATTTTTGAGTATTTTATAGTTGATAAAAAGTTTGTATTTTTTGGATGGTATCTTTGGGGGACCGAAACGCTACTCTGATATTTATAAATTAATTAATTCAGATTGAAAGTTTTAGACTAAAAGATAGTATTATTTTATCTTAAATTTAAAATGTTTCATTTTTAGATTGTACCAAGTGTTTTTAGTCATGAGGTTTGAGTTTAGCACCCAAATATGTATTTCCGCTGCACAATGTAATTTGGGGGTGTTAAACCACTTGTTGTTCCCTTGTAATTAGTACTATACTTAAGTATACTAAGTATAGTCCTGACCCATGGTTAAGTAATGCAATAAACTTAATACAAGTAAGTAAATAACACAAAGGTTTTTCAACGTTTAACTCTTAGCTTTATTAAAACATTATACCCTATTGTATACGAAGCTACAATAGGGATTGGATAGACAATGTGTGGTTTGGTGATCTCCTTACTAACAAGCTAGTCCAATCCTAACGATTGATAAGCTTGACGATTCTATCAACAAGAGTTTAGAATTCAAGTGTTTGATCGTATTTGGAGGAGAGAAAACGTTGTTTGTGAATTTCTAAATCATTAAGTGCACAAACTTATTTTCTCTCATTTTACAAGCATCCTATTTATAGAAGGAAAGTTGGGTAGAAGACAGTAATTGCCATGTGTAATTCTTGTCTTATTGGTACAGTGTAGTATCTTGTCTTACCCAATTATAAGTTAGTAAGACGTAAGTCCTTTACACTTGTCAGTACCCCATCTATCCCAAAAGGGTAAGTCACGCTAATTGTGTGATGTACTTCATCTTGTCACAATTCAACTTATCCCGCCTTTACTTCAGTCTTAGAGAATGCTTGTTTTCTTTAGGGAGATCGTATGGGGTTCAGTGAGTCTCTTGACACAACTCACTGAACCCATTACCTTCTTCTTCATCATAGAAGACATTCATTGAGCTTCGCCTCTCTGAATGCTCGAGTCTTTCTTTTAGACTCAGTCTAGGAACTCGAATGCAACTCACTGAGTGACTGTTCACTCAGTGACTTCGTTATGTTCAAGGTTAATACTTCACTTAGGCTGATTGTTATTCAAATCCATCAGGAAGGTCATTAGATACTGAATTGACCTAACAACCATTTCAGCTAATCTACCTTTTAGCTCACTAATATCATTTTCAAGTTTAGCCTTAGTTGATTTTAGCAATTTATTATTTTCTATGAACTTTAGACTTCGTTTGCAAAGACTACCATATTGATTTTCTAATTCTAAATCATCTTGAGAAGAACTATCATTGCTATAGTATTCGGTTTCGAAATGTATCTCTTTTGAAGAATGAGCCATGAGACACTTCTCATTTTTAGCATTATTATCTCATTCTTCACCACTATCACTCCACGGTCCTCTAACGAACGCTTCATTATTCTTGTCGCGAGGTGGCTTGGGACATTCACTAATTAGATGATTTGGATCACCGCATCTAAAGCATTTCCTATCACTTTGGTCATTCTTGACAAATCGGTTCTTCGAGAGCGGTTTCTTGTCGTTGCTCGGTTGCCTCACATATTTTCCTCTCCTACTGAAGAACTTCTTGAAGTCTCTAACCGTCATAGCATATTCTTCATCCTCTCTATCGGAGGATGATGATTCATGATCATTATGCACTATCTTAGCCTTCGATGCTAGAGACTTTCTTTCACTCTTGCTCTTGACTATCTCCTAGTCCTTCAAGATTATCATCTCATGAACTTTCAAGTTTCCAACAAGTTCATAGAGTGCCAATGTGGTGAGATTCTTTGATTCTTCAACTTCCATAACTTTATCTCTCCACTTCCGATGCAACACACGAAGAAACTTCCTAACATTATTCTTGCTAAAAAAACCTTCATCAAGTGCTTTTAGACTAGTAATAATAGTATTAAATCAAGAAAGTGCACTGATAGGTGTGAAAACACCCATCCTTTTTACCACTTAATTACAATAATAACTGAGCCAAAACGTGTATTTTATGTCATTTATGTCGGAATTATGCGTGGTTTGTGTTTTTGTTGTGATTTAGGACGAAAAGGTGAAAAGTGGAGAAAACACGGCATTCACGGGCTTTTATCGAAGAAAAAGACGAAAGATGAAGTCGAAAGATCAAGAGTGGAAAAAGAATGGAAGTCCAAGACCAATTCTGAAGATTTATCGAAGAAAAAGTCAAAAGACGGAAGTTCACCAAAAGCCGAAGAACTCAAGTCTAATTTATTGAAGAATTACAAGACGAGTTCAAAGAAATCCCGAGCCAAAGTCATTAAAGTCCAAGAGTTAAGAAGATTAAAGAAAGCAAGGACCTAATGACGCAATTAAGGAAAAGATGAAAGAGGGAGGAAGCTTCCTAAGCTCCTCCCTAATCTCCCTATATATAGAATAGATCTCCTTCATTTGTAGTGGTTGGTGGCTTGACAAACCATCCTTCCCCCATTTTCATTTCCTGTACTTTAATTTTGATGCACCTTAATTTCATGTTATGCACCTTTAAATTCCTCTTAATTCCAAGTAAGTTTACATTTAATTATTGTTGAATCTTTACTTTTCTTGTTCAATCTCTCATCTACCTTTCTTGTTTGATTTGTTCTTAATCTTTGTGTTCATGTTCTTGAGTTTTTATGGTTTTGATCAAGTGGGTTTTGATTGATTTGGCTTTGTTTGTTAGTTTTGTTGATTTGTTGATTTGTTTTTATTGATTATTGTTAGTTGATGCTTTGTGGTTGTTTTGGTTTAATCTTTTGGTTTGTTTTGGTTAGATTTGATCAAATTCGTGCCTTTTTCTTCATCCCATGTTTCCTGTTCATGTTTACTATATCTTGCCCAGTTATTCTGGATGGTCTGTTTTCTTTGTTCCTTATGCGGAATATCTTAGGTTATTCCGGATAGAATCCCTATTCGGAATATCTGAATATTCCGGATAGAGTCCCTTATTCGGAATCCTAGGTTATTCCGAATAGAGACCCTTATTCGGAATATCTGACTATTCCGAATAGTGTCCCCTATTCGGAATCCTTGGTTATTCCGAATAGAGACCCTTATTCGGAATATCTGATTATTCCGGATAGTGTTCCCTATTCGGAATCCTTGGTTATTCCGAATAGAGACCCTTATTCGGAATATCCGATTATTCCGGATAGAGTCCCTATTCGGAATGTTTAAATATTTCAGATCATCCATTTTTCCTTTATTTATTCCGCATCAAGCTTTATTCCGAATGAGTTTCCAGTTTTTTGTAATTTTATATTTTTAAGTTTCAAGCTTTATTTTTCCCGCCTTTTAATTTATTTGCATTTTTATTTGCTTTCCTTTTAGTTTAAGTTTTAGTTTGTGTTACTTACTTTTATTGCCTTTAATTTCTCGTCATTTATTTCCCGTCAAGTTTTAATCTTTCATTGTTGTTTCTTTTTACCGTCTTTACTTTATTTTTAATTGTTTCAAGTCTTTATTTTTAATTAGTTTTAGACAGCGACAACTCTTTTATTTGATTCACCAAGAACAACTGAGTCGCACAATTAACCAGAGATCAATTCGAAGAGATTCCGAGAAACGAACTTTTTTCAATTAGTAAAATCTCCTACATTAAAATGGCGCCGCTGCCGACTCTTTTCGTGAGGATTAAAGGTTTTTGTGAGAGACGCGTTGGCTTTTGGGATCCGTTCACTTGTGAACGTTATTTTTCGCGTCAAAAATCCCAAAAACATTTGAAAAATCATAAAAATCATTTCTTTTTCAAAAGTTTTGCACCAAAAATATTCTTCTTGCTTGTCTATTTTTCTTTATGGATTTTTATGTCCATTGCGTCGGGTGTGGGAGACGATTGTACGGGAACGACTCTTGTCAATGGTGTACATGTGAGCGGTGCGGAAACGATATCGACAATACACAATTCGGATTCGGATTTTGTCCTTTGTGCAACTCGACTAATTCGTCCTTTTTGAACTCACCTCCTCCTGCTCCCCCGTGCATCTATTGTGGAAGCGATTCTCATTGGCATGTTTCGTGCCTCGTTCGATACCCGTATGGTCATGAGCAAGAACCGGGGTACAATTATGACAATGATAATAGCTATCCACAAGAAGCACCCATTTTCTCTCCATACCCATGGTGCTATATTTGTAGGGGCCCTCACGATGCTTCTTTTTGTGATCCGTCGCAAGTCTTTGAGAAAGCACCGTGCTATCATTCTAGTGTCTATAACTTTGAGCCCCCACATCACACCCTCAATCATCAATCCTCTCAGCAAATTAGTCTTGATCAACAACTCACTACTTTGAATGGCATTCTAGAAAGTATAGCTCAACTTCGAGCTGACTTGCATCCGGAAAAGCAACCTTTGCTTGATGTGGACGAAACCTTGAAAACCACCGACACCTTTTTGAGCCAATTTAGTCGTTTTCCCTTCTTTTCTACACCAAAATGTTTAATTACAGCGTGGGATAGAATTGGTGAAATTGAACATACTCGGGGAGATGAACAACAAAAGTTGCTGCATGAGCTTCTTAAAGATGTGGAGGTTATCAAGGAAGAGTTAGCCGACTACGTCACTCCTAACTGGACTCGTCCCATCAATTATGATGATGACGACGTCGATGATGTCTACACTTTCAACCAATCTTCTGAAGTTGCTGCTCCTACTCTCGAAGTTCCTATTGCGCCTAAGGATCTAGATTCGTTGAATGAGCTTAGTGATGTTGGTCTCGACAAGGTATTGGATGATGAGGTTTGTGACTTACCTGCTATGGAGCTTCAGGACGACGTTGCTCTTACGGAAGAGATCGATCCTAGTGATGACGGTTCTTCTCTCTGCTATGAGAATTTCACTTTTGAAATTTCTCAATCTCCACCGGGAGATGCGGGTGATGACGATTTATTCTCTTCGGCTTACGAGAAGTTCACCGATGAACTTGATCTTGTGGATGAGGTGGAAGACGTGCTTCTTCGCGATAGATTACGGAAAGTGCACCTTCTTATTGCTCAAATCGAAGAGTTGACTTCTCCTTCTCTTTCCGAGCCTTTACCTCCATCTATTCCTCCCGTTGAAGATAATGACCCATTGCTGGAAGAAATCGATATCCACTCCATCCCTCCAGGTATTGATGATTATGACACGGAGGGGGACATTATTTTTGATAATTTGCTACAGGAAGGTATTGTCCCAAGTTCCCCTCCCGAGCACTTTTCCTCCACTCCGTTAGAGACCATCACGGAGGATGAGTGCTTTGACCCGGGAGGTGACATTGATTATATTATGATTGATAACATTACGGCTTTGCCGAGTGCTCAGCATCCATTGTCTTTGGGGGAGGACAATGTGCTTACTTTACCCACCCCACCTCCCGTGGATCTTGATTTCACATACTTTTCGTATGTTGAAAGGACCTTTCTCCCATTCAAGACTTATCCCCCCGCCTCTCCTTTGTTGATGTCAACCGGGAACGAGGACAAGGTCTTTGATCCCGGTATTACATTCGAGGCTTCCCCATGGACCATTTAATTCGGGGACGAGTCAGGCTCGTGACTCGGTTAACAAAAACAAGCGCTTTTTGGGAGGCAACCCAATTATCTATCTATTTTCACCATAAGTGTAGGGGTAGCCCCGTGGTGTTTCTTGCTTTCTTTCTTATCATGTGCAGGGATTAGAGCTTCAAAGACACACTCTTGATGACTTTTGACGAACCATGATTCCGTGTTCCCTTCTTCCCGGTTCTATCCTAAACTCTTTTCGATTCACTATTTTATATTTCTCAATATTAAAATAGGAATCTCTTTAGTTGTCTCTTTCTTAGCGAGATTTAAACAAAGTGCACAATGTCCTAAGTGTAGGGGAGTTTACTCCTACATGCTTAAACATTGAGGACGATGTTTATATTAAGTTTAGGGGGACTTCTATCGAAGTTAAGTGGCCTTTTCCTTGTATTTGTCCTTATTTAACCGGAAAATCAATTTTTCGACATTTTTCAAAATTTTTGATCTATTTTGGCCTATTAGTTTTTCCCTTTGTATAGTTATTTTCTTTCCTTATTAGAATAAATTTTTAATAAAGTGGTTTTAAGTTTTCAAACGTTGTGAATATTTTGACTCAACCCGAGTTTACTTATCTTAGTTTACTCTAGCTAGTATCCTTAACGTGTTTAAATCAAGTTTTGCTAGGCTTTTATATAGGGAGCTATAAAACGCGAAAGTCTTAACTCTCACGGGTTAAGAACAAGAACTTTTTGCAAGTTCCTATAATTGATCCTAGAGAGTTGTTTATCAAGGGAACTTTAAAATGCGATTTCTAAACTTGAAAGAGTCTAAGAATTTTCAAGATCCTATAGGCGACTCGAAAACCCAAAAATTTGATTTAATAGGCTAAGCATCCACGAGTCTCATTCCTTGAGATTTTAAACTGTGGAGAACGAGAGATGATAGAGCCAATTATAAGTTTGGTATTCTTTCGGGAATTTATGTGAGTTAATTATAAGCCTATTCTCCCATCGCTTGCTAATAGATTTATCTGCAATAAATAAGGTTGTACGATTTGAAAAGTTACTTAGCTTCTAGCCTAAGATCGTTTAAAAGTTGCTCGGTATGGATTAGAGTTCATAGCCAAGGCATAACTTATTGAAGCGGGATGCGAAGATTGGCGAGTCCGAAAAGGCCCTAACAAGGCATGAGGGCTACATTTTGTTGCTAAAGATCCAAAAGTGATGTGAAGAATCATTTATCTAAAATCAATATGAAGGATCGAGACACACGACGAAAAGCAAAAACTCCCCAAAAGTCATGGAGAAGTCTATCCGAAAAGGCCCTAACAAGGTATGAGGATAAATAGATCCAAGTCCAAAAAAGAGGCGGATCGTTGTATATCAAAGTCCAAAATAAAGATTGGAGAAAAATGAAGAAGTCGTGGTCCATTTATGAAGAATCTCTCAAAACTTCAAGTGAAGAAATTCCTATTATGAAGAGAAGGCCATTATTTCATGAACGTCTCTCAAGATTTGAAGTATGAAGTCGCTGCCAAATATCGGTCCAAGAAAGGTCTCAAATCGCGAAGCGAGTTATGCCAAGATATGAACTTTATGAGGTCCCGAGAAGCAGTTTTAAAAGATTTTGTCCTTTAGCTAACTATTGATTAAATCGTTCACTTTATTTTCAGCCTAATAAACTATCGAAATAAGTCAAAAATGCATCCTCGTGATCATTCAAGACAACAATAAAATATAAGAGATACACCTAGGAATAAGGGAGTCTAAGTGAATAATTGGCCCACATGAGTTCGTGTTAGTTTGCTAACTTATAATAACAATGATCTCGTTTTTAAGCTTGGTTTGGAGAAAGTAAAAACTTGAGGATGATGATTATTCATGACATTTCCAAAACCCAAGGTATGTTTTTTATTTCTTTACTTTGAATGTTTATAGTTTTCTATCTCTTTAATAAAGGCCAATGTGGACTGATTATGATGAAAAATGTAAACGTGCTTTGTAACTAATGCATTGCATGAGGACATTGCAATGGTTAAGTGTAGGGGATTTGATAGGTGTGAAAACACCCATCTTTTTACCACTTAATTACAATAATAACTAAGCCAAAACGTGTATTCTATGTCATTTATGTCGGAATTATGCGTGGTTTGTGTTTTTGTTGTGATTTAGGACGAAAAGGTGAAAAGTGGAGAAAACACGGGCATTCACGGGCTTTTATCGAAGAAAAAGACGAAAGACGAAGTCGAAAGATCAAGAGTGCAAAAAGAACGGAAGTCCAAGACCAATTCTGAAGATTTATAGAAGAAAAAGTCAAAAGACGGAAGTTTACCAAAAGCCGAAGAACTCAAGTCTAATTTATTGAAGAATTACAAGACGAGTTCAAAGAAATCCCGAGCCAAAGTCATTAAAGTCCAAGATTTAAGAAGATTAAAGAAAGCAAGGACCTAAAGACGCAATTAAGGAAAAGAAGAAAGAGGGAGGAAGCTTCCTAAGCTCCTCCCTAATCTCCCTATATATTTCCATTTCATTTTCATTTTGGAGTTGTTGGGTGGATTGACAACCCACCTCTTCCACCATTTTTCATACTTTGCACAATTTAATTTCTTGCACTTTAATTTTCCTTGTATCGCACCTTTTAATTCCTTTTAATTTCCAAGTAAGTTTTCTATTATTGTTCTTGAATCTTTACTTTTCTTGTTTAATCTCTCATCTTCCTTTCTTGATTTTAGTTTACTTTTGGTGCGAAATATATTTGATCCGTGTTGATCTTGATGTTTTCGTGCTTAAAAAGTTCATCTTTGTATTCATCCATGAGTTTTTATATGGATTAAGCTTTGAGCTTGACATGCTTATTGGCTTAATTTGTGTTTAGCTTATTTACTTTTCAAGTTTTCTTAAAAAAATTATCTTTATAAAGTTTATTTTATAAAGTTTGTTTAACTTGAGTCTTGAAAGTTCTTAAATTTGTGCTTATTTCATTCGTCTTATTCTTATTTAATCAAGTTTTTGGTATTAGCTTATTGTCAAAGTGCTTAATCAATTTTGCTTATTCTGCTTTTTATTTCCATCGTATCATGTTTAAGGGTTTTATCAGTTCTGATCAAGTAAGTGTGATCGCATAAACCCCTAGGGTTTCTACTTGCGATCCTTTACTTCGATCACTGGTTGCGATCCTGGTCACGATCCTGGTTGCGATCCTGGTTGCGATCCTGGTCACGATCCTGGTTGCGATCCTGGTTGCGATCCTGGTTCCTGGTCACGATCCTGGTTGCGATCCTGGTTGCGATCCTGGTTGCGATCCTGGTCACGATCCTGGTTGCGATCCTGGTTGCGATCATGGTCACGATCCTGGTTGCGATCCTGGTTGCGATCCTGGTTGCGATCTTGGTCACGATCCTGGTTGCGATCCTGGTCACGATCCTGGTTGCGATCCTGGTTGCGATCCTGGTCACGATCCTGGTTACGATCCTGGTTGCAATCCTGGTTGCGATCCTAGTTGCGACCTATTTTTATACCGTATTGTTTTCAAATTTATTTTCCCCGCCATTTTTCTTTAGGTTTATTTTCAAATTGCTTTGTTTTATTTTATTTTAATTTCAAATTTACTTTTAATTAAGTTTTTAACTACTTTAATTTTCTTGTTATTTCGTTTAAACCTTTCATTTAAGCTTTAATCAGTTTATCGCTTTTGTTATTTTGTCATTTACTTTAAAGTTTGCATTTTTAATTGAAATAGATACTCAACAACATTTTCATTTATTCACCAAGAACGACTGAGTCACACAATTAACCGAAGATCAATTCGATAAGATGCCGAGAAAAACGAACTTTTAACCTAGTAAAATCTTAGTATCATGCACTATCAATAGTTTCATCTTCTAAGATGATAAATTGTTCATATTATTGAACAAAAAGATCAATTTTGCTTTCTTTGACTTGACTATTACCTTGGTGGGTTATCAAAATAGTTTCTCAAATTTCTTTGGCGGTTTTACACATAAAAATCCTTTCATACTTTTTCTTAGGCAAAACATTATAAACGGCCATTTTAGCCTCATTATTTTTAGCAAGTTTCTTTATAGTGTCATCATTTGAATTTTCAAAAGTAACTATTTCTTTCTTTTCGGAAACTACACTATATTATAAAGGTAAAAAGTCACCATTGGTAATAACATGCCAAAGATCTAAATCTTTTTATTTCACATAAGGCCTGAATATATTTTTCTAATAAATAAAACTATCGGTTTCTAAAAGTGGTGGTCTTTGCATAGATTGCCCTTATAGGTACTTATTGGAATCCATAGATCGATCAAAGATTTAAAATACAATATATTTTAAAATCCTGAATAACCAGGCTCTGATAACAATTGTAGAAACTAGAAGGGGGGGATTGAATAGTTTCACTAGTTAAAATGATCCAAAGATCGGTTTTAAAAAAAACTTTTCAAAAACTAGATTCAAGTGGTTTATGTGAAACCTTCTTATGCACAATATGAACAACTCATAGTGTATTTAAACTAATAACCACAAAGTATATGCAATAATGAATGATGAATGGAAAGAGCTAAAGAAAGGAAAGATCAAACCGAACACCAAAGATTTGTAGTGGTTCGGAAACGAAGCTCATGCTTACTCTTCGTTCCTATTCTACTCCTCGAGTACTCCTTACTCGAGAGTTCACTAATCAACAAACTCCTTGAGGTGGAGAAACCTTACACGTCGCTTAACCAGTTTCTGACTCTAAGCTAAAAGTTGAGACCTAATCTTAGCTAGGACCAATCTACACCAATATACTTTAAGGCCTAAGTATTAACCACATGACACAACAATTTGGATCTTCACAATGACACAAGAATGAAACAAGGTTTGGATCTTCAGTAAATCTTGAACTTGACACAACACTTCAAGGATGAAAGTTTATTCTCTTTGCACTAGAGAGGATGAGATGGGAGGAGAAATATTCACTTCTTAACAAGTATAGTCAACCAAATAACCAAGATTTGTGTGATTAAAGAATAGGTTTTGAATTTGATAAATTGTGTGCAAAAGAGGTGAAAAGAAAATCTAGAAATGGTCCACTATTTATAGGATAAAGGTCCAACGGCTAGTTTTTAACGCGACTCATTAAATAGGCCTACATTTCCTTATCGATAAGGATCCGCGGGTACTTATAATGATCCACCATCTCTACACTCTGCTCCTTTTTGTCCTTTTGTGGAGAAAGTCCATCTGGTGAAATAAATACTCAAATGGAATATCCTTTATCCAAAATGAATATCCTATTTTTTAAATTTTTATTTCTTTTTAATAAAACATTTTCTTAAAACTAAAGTTTATTAAAAACTTTTGTCACTTGAAAATAAAAGTGAGTCTTAAGAAAGTTATAAATCTTTGAACATTTACTTAGGTAAAAAACTTGTTTATTCAACCTTAAGTGATTATGGATGAAATGAAAAATACTTGAACTCAAGAATTCGATTTTCGTTGTTTTCGTAAATGCTTGTTTTTATATATTATCGTAATCAAAACAAAGCGAGACCGAAAAATACAAATAACGTTTTTAGGCATCATTGCATTAACACATTAAACATATAAAGTAGTATAAAATGGGTTATAGACTCACCTCAAGCAAAGTATCAACCACATAAAAATAAGATCAAGTAATAGCGAGCAAACACTAGCAGCAACCTAAATATAATATTACACTTTATGTGTAAGCAAATAAATCACATAAGTCTTTCACGTACTTCAGTTATCAAACACGTGCTTAGGTTATAGGTAAAACATGACTTATCGAATTTATATAATTATAATTAGTATCTTTTACTTAGACAAAAATATTTATTTTTTACTCAACATAATTTCAATAGCCTTTCGGCATAAATTTTAATTTACTCAATTTTAACTTAGCCAAATAAGAATCATGTTTTCTACCAAAAATTCGATAGCCTTTCGGTGTCATTATAAAATTTGCTACTTTTAGTAATTTCTCAAACTTAATCCAAAATTTCACAAATCCACAATCATTGCATCATCGACCAACCAATTTATATCCGCAAAATAAGCATCAATAAATGTAACTCACGTTATAATAAATATTACCAATAATTCACTTTTTTTGTTTTAACCCAATTTAAATTATTTATAACACACACACACACACACACACACACACACACACACATATATATATATATATATATATATACATATATATATATATATATATATATATATATATATATATATATATATATATATATATATATATATATATATATATATATATATATATATATATATATATATATATATATATATATATATATATATATATATATATATATATATATATATATATATATATATATATATATATATATATATATATATATATATATATTATTTAAACCTGTTTCGACATTTAAAATAATCCGGTTTGACCCGAAAACGTCAGTTTGACCAACTTTAATTTCTAGACAACAAACGTATTTTTAGTTTTTATAAAAATCAAGTTTTTTGACAACAAAATGTAAATTGTCATATCTTGCTGATTTTAAGTCCAATTTTAGCTTATATATATATATATATATCTCTCGAAACGTAAGTATTAACTTATATTTTCATAATCTAGTGTTAAAATAGCGTCAAAACAAATTTTACTACCCCTTTTACTTCTTATAAAATTTGGACATAATACACAATTTTTGTAAAAATACATTTTTATAGCTTTTAAACAGAACACTCACATTGTAAACACTACTAGTTTTATCACCAACAAGAACACAAATAAAATATCAAAAATATGATTTAAATCTTTAGATCTATAAAAACAACAATTTATATTTTTGTTAAAACTATATTTATGTTTTAAAATTCTTAAAGATTATAGATATACTAATATAACACATAGATCTAAACAAACAAGATGATAAATAATTTACTTTTTATATTTTTCAAGAAAGCACATACTTATTGACATGCATGCATAGATCTACAAAGATCCAGCATAAGCAAGATTAATGACTTCACTTAATCACAATAACCCTGTCTATTAATCTAAACCTTCTACACTAATATTCACCGAAAAACTTCTTCAAAAACTTCACAAATCACCAAAAATATGCAAGCCCTAGCTTCCAAATTACTTTATAAACCCTTGTATATGGTATATGTTACTATTTTTCATTTTTTAAGCTTGGTAAAAATAAAAATTGGTGGCTTGGTGGTTTTCGTTTGTGTCGTGGGTTTTCACAAGAAAGAGGAATAGAGAGGATAAAAATTTATGTGTTAAAATTATGTATGAAATAATTGTGCAAGTGAGGTTAAAAAGGATGAGATCATCTAGTCTTATATATATAAATGACCTATCATGAGTTTTAACTGAAATATTGAGCATTCTATGTAGGATTTCTTGGCATATAGCCAGCCATGTGGTCCTCTAAGAGTGGTAAATATTTTTAAAATTTTTACTAGTGGTAAATGTTTAAGTTTAAGGTAAAAAGGTTAGGTAGTTTAACGTAAGTAGTAAAAAGTATGTAGTTAGGTTTAAAAATATGTAAATGTTAGTAAATAAGTTGATTGGCCCATGAGGTGCACGTGTGGGTTTTACTCCCTCACGTGAGGTGCATGTGTGTTTTCTCCACAACCTCCTAACAACTTTTTCCGCCAAAAGACTTTTCCATTTCCCTTTAAATACTTCACTTTCTCTCATTTGTTACTTGTATAGGAAATTGTCGAATAAACATTATCTCTCACTAATTCAGTTTCCCTTTTACTTGTAACAAACTTACAACTATTTGTAACTGATTTGTAATAGAATTCTGTTACAAATCGCCATTGATAATATAGTTTCAACTTCGTTGCTTTGTCTCTTATTCTCTTGAATGATCAGGTTACTATAACTAGTATCGATCTTCATTGATCCTACTAAGTGTGTATCAATTGGTATCAAAGACCTTTCTCTGTGAAAGATCTCGTTGTTCGTGATTCAGTTGTTGGTGGGTTTCTTGTTCAAATCAATTTTGGTGGCAAATTCTGTTCAGATTATGTTATAAGCATGACACCAATTATAAGTACTAGCACCGATGAAGAAAACAATGGCGATGACAGATGGGAGGCCATGAATAATCGATAGCACAACTGACAGATCAATTAGCAGGGTTGATTCTGCAAAATGCAGGTGGTGCAAGGAATAACAACCAATTCACAAGAATGGCTAAACTTGAGTTTCTACGATTCACCAGTGGGGATGCTAAGTGATGGATCTACAAGTGTGAGCAATTCTTTCTTCTTGATAACATTACTGAAAATAAAAAAAGTTAGATTAGTTGTTGTTCATTTGACAAATACACCATTACTATGGCCTAAGCAATATATTAGACTTTATGGGGAAAATATAGGGTGGGAGATTTACAAGTCTGCAATTTTGTAACGATTTGGTATAATTTCTGATGATCCAATAAGTCAGATAAGAAACATCAAGTATAAGTCTAGTGAAAGAGAATATCAAGATCGTTTAGATACATTGTTGAGTAGGTGTGATATTATAGAAGAACATGTTGTGAGTTTTTACTTGGGGGCTTACCAACTAAGCTTGAAATGAGGGTTAGGATGTTTGACCCTAAGTCTTTAGCTGAGGCATATAAGTTTATGAACTTCCAAGAAGCAACATTTCAAGCCATTAAGAAAAGTCATAAGTCATTTGAGGGAAATTTTGCTAGTGGATCAAAATTGGGAAATTCTGTGGCTACTACTAGTGCAAACAAATCACCCTTATTGGCTTTACCTGCTCCAAATAGTACTTGGAAAAATAGGTCTAATTCCTCAGTTAGTACACATGTGAGGAAACAACTTACATAAAAGGAATATGAGGATAAGAGAGCTAAGAATTTGTGTTTTTACTGTGACCAAAAGTATGTGTCTGGACACAAGTGTACAGGACAGTTTTACTCTTTGATAGTTCTTGCTGAGAAGATGAAGAGGATGAGTATTTGAATGCCCAGGATTCTGAGGAAAGTCTAGTCATGGAGGAGGGTCAAGCTCAGATATCCTTGCATGCTTTGTTAGGATTTAGTTTTTTCTAAACCATGAGATTCCTTGGTTTGGTAAATAAGGGCCACAAATTGCACATTTTAGTTGATTCAGGATCCACACACAACTTTTTGGATGTTAATTTAGCCAAAAGGTTAGGGTGTCAAATTTGGAAAACTTTTCCCTTAACTGTTACAGTGGCTCTGGGGGTAAACAGTTGGTAAAAGTTAGTGAATGTAAAGATTTTCAATGGCAAGTATATGGGAAAACTTTTACAGCTGATGTTATGCCTCTACCATTAGGAGGCTCAGATACAGTGTTAGGTATTCAGTGGTTGTCTACATTAGGAGATATTAAGTGGAATTTCCAAGATTTGAAAATGGAATTTCATTACAACAACACAAGGGTGTGCTTAAGGGGTACTAATAAAACTTCTGCTCATTGGATGGATAATAGGAAGCAAATTGAAAAACTTGAGGCTAGTGGAAAAGCTAAATTGATGCTTATGAGTGTTTACCCAAACTCTGGTTTAACTTTGATGTCTGTGGATACTGCACATCAGGATGGCCAGCAGTTACACCCAAGTTTGAAGAGGATCATAGAGAATCATACAGGAGTCTTTTCTGTTCCTAATAAGCTTTCACCTATGAGATCTCATGACCATAAGATTCCATCGTTTCCTGGTACTCTACCTATGAATATTAGATCATATATGCATCCTCCTGTGCAAAAGGATGCCATAGAATCCATGGTAAAGGAATTGCTTGAATCTGGGGTTATCAAGCATAGTCAAAGTTCTTTTGCTTCTCTTATGGTGATGGTGAAGAAGAAGGATATAGATTAGAGGAAGCTCAATAAGCAGGCTATTAAAGATAAATTCCCAGTTCCAATAATTGAAGAACTTATTGATGAACTATGTGGAGCAATGATTTTCTCTAAGTTGGATTTATGGTCTGGTTATCATTAAATCAGGATGTATGAGGATGACATAGCTAAGACAACATTTAAAACTCATGAAGGTCACTATGAGTTCCTGGTTATGCCATTTGGAATTACCAATGCTCCTTCAACCTTCCAAGCTCTTATAATTAAAGTTTTAGGGAATTCTTAAGGAAATTCACTTTAGTCTTCTTTGATGATATATTGGTCTATAACAAGAGTTTGGAAGAGAATGTGCAACACTTGTCAACTGTCCTAGCCAAGATGCAGGCTCATAGTCTCTTTGCTAAGGATTCTAAATGTGTGTTTGGCACAACACATGTGAATATTTGGGCCATGTAATCTCCTCTGTGGGGGTGTCCATAGATCCTTCCAAAATACAAGCTATGTATTCTTGGACAGCTCCAACTACTCTCAAAAAGCTGAGAGGGTTCCTTGGATTGACTAGCTACTATAGAAGATTTATCAAAGACTTTGATACTATTAGTAGGCCTCCAGCTCAGTTATTGAAGAAAAATTCTTTCAAGTGGTGTCAAGAGGCAGAACAAGCCTTTGATTTTCTGAAACAAGCTATGACACAGGCACTTATCCTATCACTTCCTAATTTCCATAAACCCTTTGTTGTGGAAACAGATGCTTCTGGAGTTGGGTTAGGAGTAGTTTTGCAGCAAGATGGGAACCCTATAGCTTATATCAGCAAGGCCTTAGCACCAAAACATCAAACACTTTCTACCTATGAAAAGGAGTTTTTGGATGTGTTGATGGCACTTGATAAATGGAGAGGCTACCTTTTGGACAAACACTTTATTATCAAACTGATCATTATAGTCTCAAGTACTTGCTGGATTAAAGAAATACGACACCATTACAGATTAAATGGCTTCCTAAGCTAATGGGATTTGATTATGAACTTCGGTACAAGAAAGGATCATAAAATGATGTAGCTGATGCCCTATCTAAAAGAGGAGATGTAGCAGAATTATTGGATTTGAGTGCTACTTCAATAGACACCGACCTACACCAAAGAATTGTGTTCAGTTGGTCTGATGATGAGCAAGTGCAGAACATTCTATAGGATCTGCAAAATGGAACTCCTAAACATTACACTTTACACAATGCTCAGTTGTTTAGGAAAGGAAAATTAGTGGTGGGAAAAGACGAGGTCCTAAGGAAAGATTTTTTGTCTTACTTTCATGTTGGGGCTATTGGAGGTCACTCAAGAGTCAGAACAACTTCCCACAATATATGTTCAGTTTTCTATTCGAAAGGATTAAGCATAGAGGCTAAGCAGATTGTTAAGGAATGTTTGGTTTGCCAAAAATGCAAACCTGATTTAGCTTCTTAGCCTGGATTGTTACAACCACTGCCTATCCCATAAACAGTTTGTTATAGTATTTCAATGGATTTCATTGAAGGTTTGCCTAAGTCCCATGGATGTACTGTCATTTTGGTGGTGGTGGATATACTCACAAATTATGGCCATTTTGTTAGGACCATTGTAATAGTTATATGTAATAGGTAGACTAGGAGGTATGTAGTTCCTCCTGGTCCTAGTCGTAGTAGGAGCAAGTCCTGCTCCTGGTCCTAGTCGAAGTCAAACTTTGTTATTTATTTAAAATTCTGTTAGGATATGCATGAGATATGTTAGGAAAGGATATGCATATCAGTTTTACACGTTTTATTTAATGATGTATTAGGGTTTCCTTGTAGTATAAAAGGAACCTTAGGCAGAAGGGTTAGACACACCTTCACAAAACGTAGTTCTAGTCATTATCAATATTAGAAATCCTTAGAAAGGATCAAGTCTTTATAGTTATTCTGTTCTTCTTAATTATATTTATATTCTACATTCATATTGTGTATAGAGTCTCTTTGTGATTTGACTTGTGATTACAGAAGTCATTCACCGGTCCTGACAGGCTGCAAGATCTACATCTAGTTGACCCAACAAGTGGTATCAGAGCCTGGAAGGGTCTCTATACAAGAAGAATCAAGTTCTCTTATTTTTCACAATCTGTTTATCATGTCTGCCTCAACTTCTACTCAAACAGGAGAAGAAAGCACTCCTAAAATTGTGCAACCTCAGCAAATCCTGGCTACGGTCTCCAACACGAATGGAAAATTCCCTCTTCTGAAGAAGGGTGAATATGATAACTGGGCAATGAAGATGGAATGGTGGATCACCAACACTGATCAAGATCTTTGGAAGATCATTCTGAATGGGAACAGCAGGAAGCTTACTGGACGAGACAAGAACGGTAATATTACTCTTCTTGACCCTAAATCTCATGAGGAAATCATAGCTATTCAGAAGGAGGTAAAAGCAAAAACGATTTTGCTTCAATCTCTTCCTGAAGATCACATGGGTGACTTCTACCATTTGGATGATGCCAGAGAAATCTGGAATGGCATAAAAGCAAGGTTCGGCGGGAATGAGGAGTCAAAGAAAATGCGAAGGTCCATGCTGAGAGATGAATTTACCGAATTCAAAATCTCAGAAACTGAAGGTCTAAATCAAGGGTATGATAGGTTCCAGAAGATCTTGAGCCAATTGAATCAACTTCGGTCAAAACCTGATGATGGTGACATTAATGCAAGGTTTCTTAAAGCCTTACCCTACTCATGGAACCAGGTGGTGATCTCTCTCAAAGCCAAAGGTGGGCTTGACTATCTCACCTTTGATGATCTGTTTCATAGGCTCAGAACATTCGAACCCCATGTGAGAGGATTTCCTAGTGACTCTTTTCCCACCCCTGCTAATTCAGCCTTTGTGAGTTCTATGGCATCTAGTCCCATGTCATATGCAGGTAGCCCAAGCAATACTGTCTCCTCTCTGCATACTATTCAACATACTTCTGCTCCTGATCCTGCTGCCAAGTCTGGTAGTATGGTAGAAGCTGTTCTTCATTCTTTTGTGGCTGATGTTAATGCTGAACAACAACTTGCTTTTGATAACTTCAAACAGGTCGATAAACTTGACCTGGATGAAATGGATCTTAAATGGCAGATGGCCATGCTTACTCTTAAGGTTCACAAGTTTGAGAAGAAAGCAGGAAGGAAATTTAATTACAACCCTCGGGAGCCAGCAAGATTCGATAGAAGCAAGGTACGATGCTATAACTGCCAGCAACAGGGTCACTTTGCAAGGGAGTGCCCTAGCAAGAATGATCAGGAGAAGAGCAGGTACTCCGCTTTCAAGGTTCAGGAGGTTAAAGATGACAGGAAGGCATTGGTATCTGTTGACTCTATGGTCAACTGGAATGATCATCAGGCTTCTACTCTGGAATCAGCTGAATCCTCGACTGACGTGTTAGCAATGATTGCTGGGAATCTCTCTGATGCAGAAGAAGCAGACGAGTTTGCTCTTATGGGCATCTCACCTCAGGTACAACATTGTCCTCTTGGCTGTCATGATAAATACTCAGAATTGTTGTCCCAATTTAATGAAGTAAATGATCAAAATGATAAGTATTTTTTAGAGGTTCAAGCCTATAAGGCTTCATTAAACACTTTGGAACAACAAAAGAGGTGGTTACAAGATACACAACATGCGTATGAGGATAAAATCAGGATACTAAGCATTGATTTAGAAAACACTACAAATATGCTTAAATATACATAAACTGAAAGAGATGCTAGTATCAAAGAAAAAGAGGAGATGCAAGCTAAATTAGATGCTACAATGCTAAGATTTGACAAATGGCAAAAGGCACCTAAAAATCTTTCAAAATTAATTGATAATAGCATGTCTGGCAGAACTAAAAGAGGCTTAGGATTTGAAAAATATATTGATTCAGAAGATGTATTTGATTTATCTTTCTCAAGTGTCTTTGATGCCGACAAAGAGGATAAGGGCAAACCTAGTTACAATAGGTTTAAACCAGCAGCAGAAATGCATGCTGTCCCTCCTCCTCTTACTGGAACTTTTATGCCCACTTCATGGCATAATGACTCGGATGGATCACAGATGCTTGAGTCCCCAACTAGTTCTACTAATACTAATGACTTTGTCTCATGTACTTTCAGTGACAAAGCCGGTGACTCTGCATCTAATGGTTCAAGTGACGAGTCAAGACCTACAAGTTCCAAGTCGAATGAACATGCTGCTACTGGTGCTAGGAAGTGTGAAGAAACAGTTGCTGTCAAGTCAAGTGTGTCTGGTCCTTGTTTATTGAGTCCTAGGAAGAATGTTTTTCCTAGAAATGTGTGTAATAAAGTAGGCAGTATGAAACAATCTCATTCTAATAAAAGGTCTTTCAAAACATGTTTTGTTTGTGGCAGTTCCTTTCATTTAATTAAAGATTGTGATTATTATGACACACATGCATCTGTTAATCATGCTTATCCTGCTCCTGGTTCACCAGGAGCTGCTTCATATGCTTCTAGAAGACTTAATCCTAGTGCTCCAATGTTTAATACTTCTAGAGTATCCTTTCCTTTCGCGTCTGATTATTGGAGAGATAGTGGATTCCAAACAACCAGTAATTATTTTCAAAATTTTAATCCAATCTATCCGCATAATTTAGACCACACGTATTTTGGTTTGGGAAACATGGGAACTGCTGTTAAGCCCTCAGCAGGTTGTTCTTGGTCAAATAATAATACCCATATGATGCATAGACAACCAAGGAACAATGGTGGATCTCATCAATCTTCTTGGCATTCATCTAATGATCCACAAGGCAGGCTCAAAGCTGAAAAGGTTTGGGTCCCCTTAAGACACTAACTTTTGCATTTTTATCTTGTTGTTGTAGGTTACTCCATACCAGGATCCTAGTCTAGGCATTGTCGATAGTGGTTGCTCCAGGAGCATGACTGGCAATAAAAGTCTTCTCTCTAACTTTGTACCATTTCATGGAGGCAAGGTCTATTTTGGTGGAGGTGAAGGCAGATTCACTGGCAAAGGAACGATAAAGACTCCAAATCTAAATTTTGAGCAGGTCTACTATGTGGAAGCACTTCAACACTTCAACTTGATATCGGTCTCTCAGATTTGTGACAAGAAGCAGTTTGTACTCTTCACCGATACTGATGCACTTGTACTTTCCAAAGACTTTCAGCTTCCGGATGACTCACAAGTTTTACTCAGAATCCCTAGAAGACACAATCTCTATAGCATCAAGTTGAATGCAGTCAACCCTACTGGTCAACTAGCATGTCTGGTTGCAAAAGCCTCAGAAGATGAAGCCACGAAATAGCACCGAAGGATGGGGCATGTGAACTTCAAGACCATTCACAAACTTGCAAATCTGAATCTGGTCTCTGGTTTACCTCCCAAGACGTTTAGAAATGATATAAATTGTATTGCCTGCAGCAAAGGCAAACAGCACAAAGCATCCTTCAAGGCCATTACTGCTTTAAGTCTTATTACTAAACCATTGCAGCTTCTACACATGGACTTATTTGGTCCTACTTCCATCAGGAGCATTGACCACAAGCAATTCTGTTTGGTGGTGACTGATGGTTATAGCAGGTTTACGTGGGTGTTCTTCATGGCTGCCAAAAGTGAGACCTACTCAATTCTTAGAGATTTTCTTACCTTGATAGAGAATCAGTTGTCCAAGAAAGTTAAAGGTATTCGATGCGACAATGGAACCGAGTTTAAAAATAAAGACCTCATCGCACTTTGCAATACTAAGGGCATCAAAAGAGATTATAGTGCTGCTAGGACTCCTCAACAGAATGGTGTGGCAGAAAGAAAGAACAGGACACTAATAGAAGCAGCAAGAACTATGCTTGCCGATTCCAAGCTTCCAACCATGTTCTGGACAGAAGCTGTTAATACTGCGAGTTATGTTTTGAATAGGGTTTCTATTACCAATCCTCATAAGAAGACTCCTTATGAGCTGCTAACGGGCAAAGTTCCAAATATTGCTCATTTGAAGCCTTTTGGGTGTCCAGTCACCATTCTGAATACTAGTGACTATTTGGGGAAGTTTGATGGCAAGGTAGATGAAGGATACATTGTGGGATATTCAGCCCATTCTCGGGCGTATCGTGTCTACAATCTTCAAGCCAAACGGATAATTGAAACTATTAATCTCAGGTATTTTGAGGAGAAGTCAAACATCCAAGGCAAAGGTCCAGAATGGTATTTTGATCTTGATTATCTTAGTGATTCGTTAGGATATTTTTGATTCAAAACTAACCATGATACAGGACCACAAGTGTTTCCAACTTCTAGTACTGGTGTTCCTTCTAGTCTTTCTGATTCAGATGATGAGGATGACATTTTTGTGGTTCCGTCCTATTCCACCACGGTTTCTCCTACTCCTTCTAGTGATGCAACTTCATTGGATGTACAGGATTCCCAAGCAGCTCTTGACACTCTTCTTAAGCAACAACAAGAAGCTACTACAGCAGCTGCTCAAGGTAGTTTTGAGTTTCCCTTGGTTGAGCCTACTGACAAAGTTGCTCCTGGTACTCCAGCTTCTGCTCCTAGTGCTAGCTTATCACCTACTGGTACTCTGGCTAGTGAGTCTGCTTCCAATACACGTTTCTCCAGTCCTTCTGATTTGGGGAACCATGAAAAGAAGTCTTCTACCAAGCTGGATGATATACATAAACAACCGGTAGATGGGATTTTCCAAAATGCTTCATATGATGCTGACTTTGTTGGTGATCTCAATAACTTGGCACCAGAAGTGGAGGTTTCTTCCAATCCAGTCTTGCAATCACATAAATATCATCCTACCACTCAAATTATTGGAGATCCTGGTTCTACCGTCAAGACATGCAGAATGCAGCAGAAGGCCTCGTCTGATCATCATGCTCTTGTGGGCTATATTGAGGATCAAAAGCGTAATAATCATACGGACTTTCAGCACTGTTTGTTTGCTTGTTTTCTTTCACAGGTGGAACCTAGGTCTGTTTCTCATGCTCTTGAGGATCAAAGTTGGGTGGAGGCTATGCAGGAGGAAATGCAGCAATTCTTGTTTCAGAATGTTTGGGTTCTGGTTGACTTACCAGATGGAAAGACAGCTATCAATACCAAATGGATTCTGAAGAACAAGAAGGATGCACGGGGAATTGTCGTAAGGAATAAAGCTAGGCTTGTCGCACAAGGACACACTCAAATTGAGGGCATTGACTATACTGAAGTCTTTGCGCCGGTTGCCAGGATCGAGGCCATTCGTCTGTTTTTGGCCTTTGCTTCATATGTTGGCTTTACGGTGTTCCAGATGGATGTCAAGAGCGCATTTCTCTATGGCAAAATTGACGAGGAAGTGTATGTTACTCAACCTAAGGGGTTTGTAGATCCACTCCATCCCAAGAAATTCTACAAGGTGGTCAAGGCTCTTTATGGGTTACATCAGGCTCCTAGAGCTTGGTATGAGCGTCTTTCAACTTTCTTGTTAAAGAATGGCTATAGAAGAGGTACTATTGACAAAACACTATTTCTTCGGCGGAATTCCAAAGATATTATCCTTGTTCAGGTTTATGTGGACGACATTATTTTTGGTTCTACAAGGAAGGAGTGGTGTGATGAGTTTGAACACTTGATGAAAGGCGAATTTTAGATGAGTGCCATGGGAGAACTGTCATTCTTCCTTGGTCTTCAGGTCAAGCAACAGTCGGATGGGATTTTCATCAGTCAAGATAAATATGTCCATGAGATTCTTCAGAAGTTTGACATGGATCCTCTTAGACCAACAGCAACTCCTTATGAGGTTGCTAAACTCAAACTTAAGAATGAGCCAGACCCCCCAGTAAATGTTCACATGTACAGGTCTATGATTGGCTCTCTCATGTACTTGACTGCATCACGTCCGGACATTATGTTTGCAGTAAGTGCTTGTTCTAGACACCAGGTGACTCCAACGGTTTCGAACTTAAATGCAGTGAAGAAGATTTTCAAGTATATCAAGGCTCAACCTAAATTGGGTCTATGGTATCCTAGAGAATCTCCTTTTGTTCTAGAAGCCTATAGTGATAGTGACTATGCTGGTGCTAATAATGATAGGAAGTCTACTACTGGTGGTTGTCAATTTTTGGGTCGTCGGCTTATTTCATGGCAATGTAAGAAACAGACAATCGTAGCTACTTCTTCAACAGAAGCTGAATACGTTGCTGCTGCTAGTTGTTGTGGACAAGTTTTATGGATCCAAAATCAGATGTTGGATTATGGTTTCAATTTTATGAATACCAAAATTTTTATTGACAATCAAAGCACTATTTGCATTGTGAAGAATCCGGTCTTTCATCAGCGGACGAAGCATATTGAGATTCGGCATCATTTTATACGGGATGCTAATGAGAAGAAGCTGATACAGGTTCTTAAAGTTCATACGGATGACAATGTTGCTGATTTGCTGACTAAAGCTTTTGATGGTCCTCGGTTTAACCACTTGGTGGTTCATATTGGGATGGTCAATCCTTGAAGTCTAGGATTGAGGGGAGGCAAAGCCTAAGGGGAGGCTTTGTGTACATATTAGGTCAGACTAACGTATTGCTAGTGTTTAACAACAGAGTTTCTTGGTTCTGATGGTGTGTGGTGCTTATGATGGAGGATTTTTTTTTATTTTTTTTTGCTCTCTTCTGGTGGAATTGGCCTTACATGATTGGCTTCTGGTCCTCTTTGGTCAGCTTCTAGTTATAATTGGTTGGCTTCTGGTGGTTTAAAATCCTTCCATGTCAAGTGGTGTTTGGCTCCTGGTACTGGTCTGGCATACTGTTCATTCCTTTTGTCCTTTGTTAATCATGTTTTGCTCCTAGTTTGACCATTGTGTGCTTTGACTTTTGGTCAACGCTCCCAATACTAGTATTTACAAGTTTAAATTAAGCAAGTTAATTGGGAGTTGGTTATTATGTTAAAAAGGGCAAGTGGTTATTATGCAATTATGGTTTAATTTGAAAGGGCAACCCCCCATTAATAGGGGTCAATGAACAGTTACTACTTTCTTTATATATGGTCAACATACACCCTTGACTCACTCATTGCAATTAACACACACACAAAACCGCTTCTACTCTCTACACCCCAATCCCAATCCTTCTTCCATCAATTCATCAAGATCCATGGCTGCTCTTGCTTACCAACCTGCTCACAACCGTGTTGCTTATCTGGGTGATGGTCCAAATCGTGAACATTTTGCTGACATCTTGGATTTCATTGAAGCTTCTAACTTAAGGTTTGCATTTATTGTCTGTCCCACCATATATGATAGTGTGATACGTCAATTTTGGGCGTCTGCTCAACTTGTGAATGTGGCTGGACGTCCACGTGCACTCCATGCTACCATAGATGGACGTGCATATGTGGTGACTGAAGCTTCCATTCGCTCTTCTCTTCATCTTCAGGATGAGGGGGGTGTTGAATCAATCCCCAATTCAGAAGTATTGGAGGGGATGGCTGCTATAGGTTATGAACATGGGGGGAAGTTTAACTTCCAGAAAAATAGGTTTTCCCCCCAATGGAAGCTTCTGGTTCACTTTTTAATCCATTGTATGAGTCCCAAGTCTGGGAGTTGGGATGCCTTCCCTACTCCTTTGGCTACTGGTCTTATTTGTTTAGCCCAGGGTAGAGTGTTTAATTTTTCTCATTATCTATTTGAGGGGATGGCTAGTAATTTGTCTACTGCTGGTTCGAGGAAGAAATTTCTTATGTACCCTAGGTTTCTTCAACAAATCCTTGTTTGCATTCCACGTGATAGGACTGAGCATGTGCCATCTAAACTTACAGCTAAAGTGTATTACAATATGATGAATGGGTTTACTGGGGATTGGAGGCCTCTGACTGAAGCCATGTTAGGGTTGGCTCAGGGTCCTATGGGTGAGGAGGAGGAGGCTCCTGAGTTTGTTGTGATAGATGATGACCCCATGGAGGAGGAGGCTCCTACTGTTGGTGCCACTCCTGTGGTAGAGGAGGAGCTAGTTGAGGAAGTGGTGGTTGAAAAACCATCTCCTACCAAGGCTGGTCCTTCCTCAGTTCCACAAAGGTCTCCATTTGTGGAGACTCCACCTCCTAGTCCTGCCCCACACTCGACTGATATCCCGTTTGATGCTAGTTCTCCACAAGTTGACCCACATGTTGCTTCGGGCTCCCGTGATGCTTTCCCTGATCCAAGTTCTCTTGGTGGGCAGGCGGAGGAGCCTACTACACTGGTCTCTTTGCTTGATCTTATGCGCAGGTACCATGAGAGGATGATTTGTTTGGAAGCTGACTTAAACCAACATCGGAAGCTTACAAGGGAGTTTGTTCTTCCACTGGCTGATCGCATCAAGGCGTTGGAGACTCAACAACGTCGTCGCAAGAAGCATGTGGTCCATTCAGATTCTGAGGATGAGGGTGCGGAGAATGTTGAGGATGGCTTGACGTTGTTGGCAAAGGCTGCCTTTGCTGATAAAGTTTATGATGATTTGCCGGTTCCTCCAACGTTCTCCAATGTTCCTTCTCCTGGTGCTATTCCCCCTTCTATGGGTGGTGATTCTGATCCTACTGATGGTTCTCATGCTGGTCCATCTCATGATCCGAAGGGAAAAGCCCCAATGACTGATGCTCCATCTCCATCTCGCAAGCGTACTCGTCGACAGATTGAAGAGGAAAGGCTTGGTGAAGAGGCTGCTCGTCAGGTTCAGGCTGAGATTGATGAAGCGGATAGGGCTGCTGAGGAAGAGCTTCGAGAGCGCAGGCGTGCACAAATTCAGCATGATGCCATGCATTAGAGTGATAGTGAATGGATGCAAGTGTTGACTGTTCTCACTCGGGATTATGCTCAGTTTAAGGATCTTTTGGGTGACGATGTTGATGAACATAATTGTATACCGAAGGCTATGGTATTGATGCGTAAGCATCAGTTGGCTCTTGCTGCAGAACTTAAGAAACAGAGAAGGAACAGACCTTTATCTCGGGCTGAGGAGCGCCAGCAGATGCAACGTTATGTGAAATATCAATCTGCTGCTCATTTCAATGCTCCGTGGACTTGGGCTCGGGTGAGGGCTTTGACTTTTGATGAGCTTAAGGCCCTTTATGAAAGGATGGTGAAGCGTCAGAGTCAACCTATTCCGGAAAGATTTATTTACCATCCTCGTGGTGTGACTGCTTCTATGCCTGCTGATTCTACTGGTCCTTCGTCTGCACCCACTCCTGGTTCTGCTGGTAGTCCTTCTGGTTTTGTTGCTACTTCTGTTGGTCCTTCTACTACACCTTTGGTTGCTCTTATGGGTTCTACTGTTGGTCCTGCTACTACCATCTTTGTTACTACCACCACCACTCATGCTTCCACCACCACACCTGTTACTACCACCACCACACATGTTCCTGCAAGCACCTTTGTTGATACCACCACACCGACTGCTACTACATCTGATGTGCCATCTCCATCACCACCAGTTCCTGCAACACAACCTAATCCTACTTCTAATGCAGCTCCTAGTGGTCCATTGGGTGGACACGTTTATGAGTCTACTTCTACTGCTTCCCCTGCTGCTGCTGAAGTTAAGGTAATGGTTGAATCAACACCTTCTGCTCCCACACCTCGACGTTCCATTCGCCAGAAACAAGCTCGTCGTGTTCGCCGTGGTAAGACAGTTCCTTTTGAGAAGCGTGATCCTGAGAATTTAATTGATGCAGCTTCCGACAGCGATTCTGACTTGCCCTTGGGCAATGGGAACATTACTGGTTATACGGTTGAGCATTCTACTACACTTCCTGGTGGTGTGTCCCATCGGATTACTTTGAGTGATGGGTCTGTGCGATTGGCAACGAGTTTGCAGAGTGTATTGTCTTGGGCTGACCGTATGGATCTTATGGCGTTGTATGGACTTGTTGACTCTAGTATGCCGTTTAACCCAATGGTTGTGTCTTCCTGGCCTGGTCTCCGTATCTAGGCTGATCTCAAGCTGATGTTGGATCCTCCTCCAAATGCTCCTGTTTCGGGCATATGGAAGGATCAAATGCAATGGGAGATTCTGCGATGGAAGCTATATGCTTGATGTGGGGTTCATATGTTGGAATTAGAATCTGGTCATATGGTGTTTATGCTGACGGATGTGGAGTATCCTTTGACTATTTCTTCCATGGAGGCGATGTTGGCGAGTCACTTGCAAATTTCTACTGCTCCTTCTGGAAATGAGTCTAGTATGGCCACGGCTTTGGTAGAGGGTATTCAGGCACGGTTGCTAGCGGATAAGAAGGCTGCTTCTGGTATGTAAGGTGATTGGGTTGTAAGTGTTTATGCTTTGTATTTTTGTTCATTTGTTCTTATTTTTATTCTTTTCACCAATATGTACAGTGATTGGTGAATTTCATTCTTTATAGTTTAAAAAAAAAAATTTAAAAAAAAAAATTTAAAAAAAAAAAAAAATATATACTTTTTATATAATATCTGCTTATACTTTAAACACAGTTTAGCTTTTATACTTGTACATAATATCCCTTGGTTGTTTCACAATGTGGTTCCTAGTTTGAGCTTGTCCTGGTATTTGGTTTCACTTGGTGTTCGACGTGGTCCACACAACAAATGGTTCTCAACTTACCATGTCTAATCGACAAGAAAAAGTTGATTCACCTTGAGGGTACGGCTCCTGGTGCGATTCTCAAATCCGTTGATGGTTGCCAGGTTACCCAAAACTGGATGGTTTTCACTTGCCATAGTCTTAGACTGAAAAGTGGCTAATCCAAGGGGGTACGGCTCTTGGTAAAGATCTTATCAAATCCGTTGATAGCTGTAATAGCTTGCTTAAAGCTATAGGGTGTTCAACTCACCGATGCTTCATTGCTAAGAGTTGGCGAGTCCAGAGGGGTACGGCTTCTGGTAAAGACGCATCAAATCCGTTGACGGCTGTGATGGTTTGCCTAAAATCATCAGGGTACTCCCACTCACCATTGATTCACGTTCTAAGAGTTGGGCTGGGTTCTAGTCTCCCAGGGTGATGCTTATTCCACCAGAATGACTAGCTAGCCCAAGAGCGAGCAACTACTTGGTAAAGGCTCATCAAATCTGCTCCTGTTGCTGAAAAGATTCAACACGATGCTGATTTGTTACAAGCTTTGGAGAAGCTTCTAGTGTTTCATGTTGCGGCTGTTACTCTGATTCTTATCTTGTTGATGCTGCTATTTGTTTTGCTGATACAATCCTCGGGCTTTCTTTGCACGTATTCCAGGAAACTTGAACTCAACAGGTCAAATTCAAGTTTAGGGGAGGATTGTTAGGACCATTGTAATAGTTATATGTAATAGGTAGACTAGGAGGTATGTAGTTCCTCCTGGTCCTAGTCGTAGTAGGAGCAAGTCCTGCTCCTAGTCCTAGTCGAAGTCAAACTTTGTTATTTATTTAAAATTCTGTTAGGATATGCATGAGATATGTTAGGAAAGGATATGCATATCAGTTTTACACGTTTTCTTTAATGATGTATTAGGGTTTCCTTGTAGTATAAAAGGAACCTTAGGCAGAAGGGTTAGACACACCTTCACAAAACGTAGTTCTAGTCATTATCAATATTAGAAATCCTTAGAAAGGATCAAGTCTTTATAGTTATTCTGTTCTTCTTAATTATATTTATATTCTACATTCATATTGTGTATAGAGTCTCTTTGTGATTTGACTTGTGATTACAGAAGTCATTCACCGGTCCTGACAGGCTACAAGATCTACATCTAGTTGACCCTACACATTTCATTCATGTATCTCATTATTTTACAGCCTTGCAAGTGGCACAAGTATTCCTAGATCAAGTGTGTAAGCTACATGAGGTACCTGAATCCATTGTGTTAGATAGGGACAAGATATTCTTGAGCACTTTTTGGAAATAACTCTTCAAATTTTTTCATGTTAAGTTGTTGTTATCCACTTCCTATCACCCATAAACTGATGGCTAGACATAAGTGTTAAATAGGTGTTTGGAAGGCTATCTCGGATGCATAACTGGTGAAAATTCCAAGGGGTGGTTTAAGTGGCTTCCTTGGGCTGAGCTATGGTACAACTCTAATTACCACTCAACTATTGGGACTACTCGTTTTGAAGCTTTGTATGAACAAGCTCCTCCATTGCACATTCCTTATGTTGGGGGGACTGAGTAAAGTAGATGTTGTGGACAGGTCACTTGTTGCTAGGGAACAAGCTTTAGCTGTGCTCAAATTTCATTTGGATAAAGCTTAGAATCAAATGAAGTAACAATCTGATAAGCATAGGACTGAAAGGTCATTTAAAGTTGGGGATTTGGTGTTCTTAAGCTCTAGCCCCATAGACAAGTCTCTATTAGACAAGGTAAGCATAATAAGTTTTCTCCTAAGTACTTTGGCCCATATGAAGTCCTTGGAAAGGTTGGTCACGTTGCTTACAAGCTTAAATTGCCACCTCAAGGTCAAATACATGATGTATTTCATGTTTCTCAACTCAAGAAGCTCACAGGAACACATTCCTCTCCTACTCGTAATGTGTTACCACAATTGAACAAAGAAGGGTTGCTTTCTGTAGAGCCTCTTAAGCTTTTGGACAGGACGATCCTTAAGAAGAATAATGTTATCGCTGTGTATGGATTGATTCAATGGATCAATGGGGAACCACAAGATGCTATTTGGGAGCCATTGGAGGACTTGTAAAGACAGTTTCCACACTTTGATCCTTGAGGACAAGGATCATTTAAGGGAGGTGGATTGCTTGGAGATAAGCTGATTGGCTCATGAGGTGCACGTGTAGGTTTTACTCCCTCGCGTGAGGTGCATGTGTGTTCTCTCCACAGCCTCTTAACAACTTTTCCCGCCAAAAGACTTTTCCATTTTCCCTTTAAATACTGCACTTTCTCTCATTTGTTACTTGTCTAGGAAATTGTTGAATAAACATTTTCTCTCACTAATTCAGTTTCCTTTTCACTTGTAACAAACTTCCAACTGTTTTGTTATTGATTTATAACAAAATCTTGCTACATATCGCCATTGGTAATATAGTTTCACCTTCATTGCTTTGTTTCTTATTCTCTTGAGTAACCAAGTTGCTATAACTAGTATCGATCTTTATTGATCCTTCTAAGTGTGTATCAGTAAATGACCAAAATTAGTTTAATTTTATTTTAAATGGGTTTTGGGTGCACTTACAAGTATGTTGATAGGTACACTCGTAAGTTTATCAAATGATCGTCATTGGTTATCGTGACAGGTATCATGGGTTTATCCGTTACAAGAATATTATACCCGTCACATACCTGCCACCTATCTATGAGTTTAAATTTTTACCACGACTTACTCACAGGTGAAAAATAACAAAATTATCTACCCATTTACATGTGGTATCCATGAGCTGTAGGTTATGAGTTTTTCTCACCCATCGGCTAATTCTGCTTTAGTCTGTTACGTTTAAGGCTAATTAGAATGGTGGCCAAAAACCCACCGCCACCTCAGCGCCACATCAGTTTTCTCTCTCCACTCACTCAACCCACTTTTCAACCTGTACTGGCGGTGAGAAACTCACCGCCACATCATACCATAATTTTTTTTCTTCTTAATTAGTTTAATTCGTAAACTAAAAACGTAAAAAAAACGTAAACGTAAAACACTTTCTATTCAATAACTAAAAACATTACATAATATTAGTAAAACTTAAAAAAATATTACATAACATTTTTTATTCAATAACTAAAAACAGTAAAACTTAAAAACTTATACTCTCCGATTAAAAAACCGTGGCATTTCAACCTCGGTCCATACGGAAGATTGTTTCAAAATTTTACAACATTCATAGATTGCAAAAGCCGAATGATAAAGAGTGTGATATTCGATTGCTACTTCTTGATAGATAGTTTCTTCAGAAGTCCCACTTGGATGCCTAAGTAAGATACTATCGTAAATCGAAGAAAATTGATCAACTTTAAGACGAATCGTAGGTTTCCATTTACGGATAATGGAGTCATAACTTCTTGTTCGAACACCTATTTTGCTATGAAAGTAATCAACTATCTCCGACCAAAACGATTTCGTTGGTTCACTTGACCTGTGTATGGACGTCTCCGAAACACGTACACAAGCTTCACACAAAGCTACCTCCTCATCGAGAGTCCACGGTTGGTTCTCAACCATTTGTGTTATGGTATAAAAGAAGTTTGATATAAAAATAAAAGTTTGAAAGTGTGAGAGAAATGATTTAGATGGTTAGGTATTTATAGGGATATTTAAAAAATTAAAAGTAAAAAAAAAACTTTTAGTAACCGTTGGGAAGATTTTGAAGATATATTGTATAAATTTGTAAACTCACTATGGTGAAGATTCCATCACAAGGGAACTAACTTACGCGCGATTTATTTGAGCGGAGTGGTAACTCGCGCGTGAGTTTGCCATCCACCGAACAAACTCACTGCCATTTCGTTTAGCCGAAGTGTCGTTTTAGATTGTTTTGTTAAAGTGTCTTTTTATTGTTTTGGTATTTTTCTTTTTATGTAACAAAAGCTGCCTATAAAAAAGAGATTGTCATGCAATACGAATGTTGGTTTGTAGAAACGTTGTGTTAAAAGAACAAAAAGGCAAAGTAATTTAAGTTTTTTGCTCGTATGGATCAATTTTTTTCACCTCTTAACCTTCCTCCATATATACACCCACACCCCATGTGGATATACATTTACCCATTCTTTTTCCTTAGCAGAAAAAGAAATAAAACATCGTACTTCTTTGTTAACGACAAACAATTTACATTATATTCGATCGTTAAATTAGCCTTTTTTTTTTAATTGGCAAATGATATTTCAATAAATAAGACTAACAAGAAGCTAAAAATTACAAAAGATAAAGCGATACCAGAAGCAATTAACCTAAACACCTAACAACCGAAGATCACATACTCTCGAATTAACGTTAAAGATATTAGTTTGGGTTTCCATTTTCTGTTCTTTCAACTGAGAGCTGCTGATACTCATACACTAAGAAGTTGCGGCTATTAACCGCGCTTATAATGAATGTGTAGTGCTACACAACATATTCTTTTCTGCAAGAAGTTGTGGGTTCAAGTCATGTAGAAGACGTATAAAGTGCGGAAAATTCTGTCTTTCGGAAAAAAAAATCTCTTATCTTGGATGGAGTTGTAGGACTAATCTAAAGTCATTTGTATACATTATATATATTATACCACCAAATGGCCTAGTGGTATCTGTGGCTTTCAAACAAGAATGGTTAAAACCTTTCTAGGTGTGTGCATATGAAGGTCGGAGTAAAAAATGCTCGCCTTACCCAAGTTACCTGAAGTAGGAAAACCACATCCGTATACCCGTTCTGAAGGTTGGAGTAAAAAAGGCTCGCCTTACTCAAGTTACTTGAAGTAGGAAAACCACATCTGTATACCCATTCTGTAATTAACCTCAAAACAAGACCAGTTGGCTAGAATAATAACTATACATATATACAACCGCATAGTAAATTCTCGCAATACAACATCCACAACTTATTTGATACTACAAGTTGTGCAACTTCATAAACATATAAATAAACATCTATGCCAGTAACCCGAATAACCCAAACGCGGCTATATATAACCATCTCTACGGTGCAACTTACCTATTAAAAACACCAGGTATTTGTTAAACCCCTTAATTCTTCACCCAAAACCATGTAACTCGAATTTTTAGCAAAAACGTCCGTTGAAACCTCTTTCCTCTCGATCATACCCTTTGAATACTGGTTAAACTTCTCGATACTGGTCCACAACACTGAGAGCCGCAATGGATCTCTCTCGTTCTTGACATTCTCCACACACTCTCGAGCCTCTTCCACTTTGGCCCAGAAACATGAGTCTTGTGTTAGACTCGCAAACTTACTCCTTCTACTACTATTGTAGCTATTATCATTCTCCCCGGATATGTCTCGTTCTCTCCACCATTTATCAATGATTTTGAACCGTTTCTCTCTACCATCTTTTAAGTAATGTCCTTTTATGAAATGTGCCCCACTTCGGTAGTATTCAGCAATATCTAGTGGCTCAACAAGAAGTTGATAGGAATGTGATGCGTACACCCATTTGGCACGTTTGTGGAAGTCGCGTGGGAGTTCGTTTTTTTCCAACATGTCAATTACGTTGTCCCAAAACTTACCAAGTTTTTCTCGGTTTAAGTATACTTTGAAATTGCGTTTAGACGCACCATTGCGCAACTTGAATGAGTCGTAGTAGCCAAGTTGGTCAATAGATTCGTCACATAGATTTTTGTACCACTCGATTTGTGCCCGTAGTGGTGCGATTTTTGATAAACGGATAGCCAGATTTGCACTGTTGAGGTTTGGTGTACGCCCTATTCGCCTAGCCATTTTTAAGCATTCTTTCACGGGTCTAACCATTTGTTCCTGTAACGACATTTACAGCAGGTTACAACAATATAATGGGTGTTTACTGTTTACATGTGCATTACTAAAAGTAATCAAAATAAGATAATTAGCAAATAATCAGATTGGTATCCGTGTGTTCTCTAAGTAAATAAGCAGTTTAGACAAAAACTATCTCAAAGTGATTATCAAAACATTATAAAAAACTAAATATAAAATAAACTAATAAAATTAAATTAAAATGGTTATTAAAACTTACATGACCAGACGAAACCGATTGTGAAGCTAATGTAACCCCCGCTTCATACGTGTTAGATTCATATAATTCCTCATCATCCCGCTTCAAATACTGTAAACTAATCTTTTCGACATAACTTTCGTACTCAAGATGATCATCGATACAAGAACTAGGAGACCCGGATGCAAACATTAAACACATCATTCTCACAATAGCTTTCGTATCCTCGATGCAAACCGCCCCGTCACTTGAACAAAACATAAAATTTCCAAATGGTACAAACGGAAGTCTGATGGTCCCAACCTCAAGTGACAGTATTGCTGCTTCAAGATAACGTAGTAAGAACTGAAACAACTCGTGTTTTTCCCGTTCAGTGAGCTGGAGCCCAAGATCACGAATAAAGAAAGGTGAATTCATAGTTAAGTGACATGATTTCAGAAGGGTTTCTACGTGTGAGGAGATTGGAGCTACTGGTGCGAATAATAGGCGTGGTATGATGTCGTGTTTTGATACGATGTGGCAGAAGTTTCCAGACCAACCTTGTTCGTTGATGGCTCGTGAAAGGGCTTCATTTCCGATTAATGGTGACCCAAAAGTGAAGCAAAGTACAGAGGGAGGGGATGAAATCGATTGGAGATACGAGAGGAGCCACAGTGATGCCAAGGCAGCAATGGCCCCGCCGATGGAGTGTCCGGTGAAGACCACTGGTTTTTGTTTTTTCTTGATTTCAAACATCTACAAAATCAACACATTTAATAAGAAACTTACTATTAATAACTTTCGTTGTTCACTTATGCAGGTGAATATATGTAAATGAGATTGATAAATAGTTGGGAATATAAGGGGGGCTTAGGACCCAATTATTTGAGTGGGGATAAAACTGCTTATCAGCTAATAAGCACGTTAATAACTATATATTTTAATGCAGATAAGCAGGCAAAATATGCAACTCTACACACCCCTTTCATTGAAAAAGGTGTTTAAGATTGCTTGGTAAAACTATTTCTCAACAAATCACTTCTTAAAATAAGCTCGCTTTTAAAAACAATTATATGTTAGCTTATTCAAAACAGCTAACCAGTCCAAATAATTACAAAACCGATCTCAAACACCTTCTAAACTACTTATGTCTTTTGTCTATCTCAGACATCCATCAAAAGTAATTGTTACAATAAGAAATAATACAATCTAATACGAGTAACATTTTTTGGGTTGCTTATATAAGTACTCCGTATTAATCTTTGAAGTAAATAAAGGACCATTTTAAAATGGCCCACACGTCTTGGAACAAAACCGTCTTCAAATTTCGATGAGTAAACATCTTGGGATGACTAAAGAAACGGTCGCGGGAATACCAATTAGGCCGTTTACACCATAGCAAAAAAAGATCGACTTTTCCGGATTACATCAACAGAGAACCCTTTACCGCTTACCCGTTGACTTAGCATGTATCGAGAACAAATCTTAAAATGAGAAAGATGACAAAAACTATAACCACGCATTAGATATGCATCAACTTGAATTAGATGCATACCTAATCTTTTTTATGCTAACTAATAAGTAAGGTGAATCATAAGTATTTTTGTGTCCTCTGCGGGTCAAATTTGTTGCTAATACTACTTTGACTTCGTTTTCACTTCAAAATCACTTTAGAAACAAATTCGGATGCATCTAATTCAAATCGATCTATCTCAAATAGGTGGTTATAGTCGATTCATCTCAAATCTATCTCTACCCTTTACTTAAGTACTTACAAAAAATAAGCTAGATTTCGGCTTATATTTCATAAACCCCAAATTGTGTGGCTTATCTTGAGACTTATGGGCTTATATAAGTTTATTATATTATACAAGCCATAAATCTTCAAATAAGCCACAAATTGAGGCTTATAAAATATAAGCCGAAACGGGTTTACGTAACATAAGCCGAAAGATATCACAAAAAAAGTACCTGGTTTTGAAAAACAGGGGTACTCAAAACACTCGAAAACAACCTCAGCAAACCAGCATCCACCATAGCCACATCTCCATCACCATTTTTAACCAAACCCTGAAACCCTAAACCATCACTGAGCTCCACCATCTTCCCACTAAACAAATCCAACCCATCAATCACCACAACCCCAGAAAACCCAATGTAAACCACCCCATCAACTTCATCACACATAAACCCACCATTCGCCATAACATTCGCCCTTGCACACACCTTCCATGACTCCGGCACCAAATGGGTACTCGCTAAGAATTTTCCCAACATCTCACTCGTCTCAAACCTGCAATTTTCCCCAAAAATTATCCATTAACGAAGGAGAATTTTGCAAAATTCTAAAAATGAACACAAGGTGTTCGATAAAATGTCTCAATGAAAAAAAAAGTTTTTTTTAAGGATTTGAGAGTTGAATTGTCAAAAGTAAGGAAGAAGACGAAATGGGTAACTTACGATGAAGGTTCTTGGTCCATTAATTTGATCAAGTTTTGATTTTTTATTTTCTTTTTTTTTGTGGAAAATTTATGAGTGTTGTGGGATTGTGGTTGCTGTGATCATGATTGTGTGGAAAATGTTGGGTTTTTTTTTGGTTTGGTAATAAAGGGCGGCTTTGTGGGTTTGATTGTGATTGTGGGGCATGATGAACAGTCAATTTGGTTTGACATTTTTGTTTGCTGATCATGTGTGTCTGAGGTCATGAAGACTTAGGTGTGAACAAGACAAAGTCTTTTGAAACATAACTAACATAATTAGATTAGGTTAATTTAATCTTAATAAGCTGATGTTTATGTATTTGTCATCTGTTTAAGATGTTAACAAAGTGGAATCAGTTGCAGATGTTAACAGATGTGAGAATCAGTCTACTACTGGTTGGAGCTATGTGTCGGCTCCGAAAGTAGTACAGTAGTTGCCATGAGCTTATGGATTAATGTGAACAAAACCGCAAAATACAGTGACTGTGAGCTTGAAAGTTATACGGTATACGGTGTCTATGAGCTTGAAAGACACGTAACTTAGCCGCTACCTGTTAGGCTGACACGGGTGCACAACCAGTCTCCATGCCGAAGGAATGTACCACTGCGCAAGGAGATGACTACGTACCAAATTTTCAAAACTGTGTAGGTACATGTAGGGTCAAGCATCAGGCCTGAATCGGACCGAAACGAAGAACAAAATGATTCAAAATGCCGGATCAAGGACCAAATTGAAATGATCTGAACCGGTCTGATTTTCTGGTCTGGTCCGGTCGACGGTTCAAAATGGCCACCCCTACGTACAAGTTAATATGCTCATGTCAATTAGAAGATGAAGCTATAAACACTATGTTGGATACTTGGATGTTTGGAAAAACTAGTTTATGTCGATGTAAAATGATTTAAAAAACATATTTTAATAATATAGTTGAAAGGTATATCATTAATTTACAGTTTAACAGTTCAAAACAATTTAAAGAATTTCATGAATCGGGTTTTTATTTTATGAGCTACTTGTTTAAAATAAAATTTTGAAATTGATGCATGCAAACAGAGCTACTTATTTTAAAAAAAATTATTTTAAAACAAATAGTTTCTGCTAAACAGGCTATTTCAACATATTAGTATAAGCGTCCAAAGGTAAAATCTCAAACACGACAAGGCAACAAGTAGATGATGAAGCTGCAAATCCACAAAATGTGGGAGTTGACGGAGATATTTTAATTTCGGGTGTCGTTTGGTACAAGTCATTGTCCACTCTATAAAAAATATAATATCAGGAACTTTTCAATAAGACACAACTAGAGTAAGCACGACCGAAACTCGGACACGTAAAAATTACTAAACAAATAGTCAGTAAACAAAGTGAAAATTAGATTGTTGCAACTTAAGACCCATTTACATAAATAAAATGGTGGGTTCTTCACGAGTAAACTCCATTGACCAAGACTTATTAAGCTGGTCAATAGTCGACGGCATTCTCATCCGGCAACATTATGGTGGTCTCCATCATGGGGCTCGAATCATGGTGCAATATAATACTGTAGTATCATGGACCACATTCAAATGTTTGAAAAAAATGAAAGCTTCAATCTGAATTACATTATATCCGTATTTTATGGGATGGATTCTTGTAGTTATATTACTACATTTTTTCATAAAAATCCTAGTAATACCTTTTTCGATCTTTTAAACTGTGTAAAGTGTTTTCTTAGAAGGTCGTTTTTCTTTTGTACTCATCCGTTGAAATATTTACTTACATATTCTAGACAAAGCTTCTAATTGTTCTTGTATTGAGTCACAAGGAACTTCGAAAAATTGACAAAGGAATTAAGCATATGTTCTCAAATACTTGTCAGAAATGCTCAAGGAGAACTTTTAGTGTCAAATAATTTAAGTTGGACCATGATGTTATTTTATATTTTATTTTGATTTTAAGTTGGACCAATTCAGGCTAATCCAAACATGTTATTTTCTGTCATATATTTTATTAGTGTTCAACATTTTGGGTGTAACTTTTTTCTTATTTTATTCGGATACACTTAACAATCCCTCAACACTTCACTTTCAAGTTTTAACATAGAGCTACTTTCACTTTATGCCAACTTCTTGTACTTCATTCAAAATCGACACAGTACTCTCCGTTTCGATTAGAAATAACACAAACTAAAAGGTGCATGGTGCGTTTAGTTAAAATTAAAACATTTTTAATTTATACAAAACAATGAAAATAAAAATTGCGTTCAAATAAGAATTCACTACAAAACACAAAACATGCATTTTTCAACTTAACAGTAGAAATTAGGAAACATATTTTCTTCTTGTAATATTAGACGATTACTCGCGCATAGCAGCGGAATTACCTAAAGACATATAATTAATAATATGTTAATTGATTTGATGGTCGAACTCGTGACGCAATAATTGCCTAGCGATAGATAGTTAATGATTTATTAATTGACCCGATGGTCGAATCGGTAACCCGGTGACCCGTCCGGGTTGAACCGGTAGGCGAGTCCGTTCCCATTGACTCGATCAGGTTGACTCGGTGGTCGAACCCGTGTCCCGGTGGTTGAACCCGTGACTCGACAGGATTGACCCGGTGGTCGAAGCCAGTGGCCCAGTGGCTCGACAGGATTAACCCGGTTGTCGAACCCGTGGCCCGGTGACTCGATCGGGTTAACCCGATGATCGAACCCGTGACTCGAAAAGATTGGCCCGATGGTCGAACCCGTTACCCAGTGACTCAATCGGGTTGGTCCGATGGTCGATCCGTGACCCGATGACTCGACCGGGTTGACTCGTTGGTGGAACCCGTGACCAAGTTACTCGACCGAATCAATCCGGTGGTGGAACCAGTGACCCGGTAACTTCTACAATTGTTTATGGTTTAATTTTTCAACATTTCTTATTTTATCAAACTTATGTGTATTTAATTTTTCAACAATTTTATAATTAATATTCAACTTCTATGCATTTAATTTTTCAACAATTCCATAATTAAGTTATTTTTCAACATTTAAGGTTTTGAGGTTTTTCCTTTATAAGTAGTAGAGATATATTGTTTTATTGAGAATAAAAAACAATATCATATGAACGTGTTTTTTTATGTTTTCTTGAAAATTAAATCTCATTCTCCTTTTTTTAAATCTAAAATTGAGAAACTAAATTTTTTTGTGCTTCACATAAGGCGAGCACAAGTGTTAGTGTTTTCTGGGTCAGCTAGTATTGACCTGTTATATTTTTTTTCCTTATAAAAAAACGTTTATTTTGTATTGACCAGAATTCGATTTATTTGGTAGATGTTGTTGTAGCTTTTCTAAAAATATTTTCTTCACATATTTGTCCAGGAAAAAAGAAACAAAAATAGATTTTTTAGCACCAAAAAGTTTCGCACCATTTGTTTTGTCCACCGACAGGGTATTGTGTCTAAAAAATTATTTTATAAATCATATTTCCTTTCAATGAAATGCATTTAATAATTAATAATCGTTAGGTGAAAGAATTCTAAACCACAAGTGTATATTTACTAGTAAACCATGGGATATTGAAAATATTGTTGGTGATTTTATTGTCATCGGCTATTTTAGTTAATCTTAATTTATTAAAAATCAATGAAATTTCATATTCAGCTCGGATACGAGTTAGGGAAGTACGGAACGCACACTCGTTGAGCTAATATGTTTTCGTCCACAACAAAGATGCAGGGATCAAATGGCATAACCCCTTGCTGCATTTAACTGTCATTTTATAAATGATGTTGGTGAAAGGTTGTAGTTGTTCAGTTATAACCATTGTTTATAACTGTATGTAGAAACTAGAGAAGGGGGGTTGAATAGTTTCACTAGTTAAAATGATCCAAATATCGGTTTTCAAAAAATCCTTTTCAAAAACTAGATTCAAGTTATTTATGTGAAATCTTCTTATGCATAATATGGACAAGTGATAGTGTATATAAACTAATAATCACAAGTATATGCAATGAATGGAAAGAGATAAGGAAAAGAAAGATCCAACCGAACACCAAGGATTTATAGTGGTTCGGCAACGAAGCTCACTCTTAGTTCCTACTCCACTCCTCGAGTACTCCTTACTCGAGAGTTCACTAATCAACAAGCTCCTTAAGGTGGAGAAATCGTACACGTCGCTTAACCAATTTTCGACTCTAAGCCAAAAGTCGAGACTTAATATTAGCTTGGACCAATCTACACCAATATACTTTGAGGCCTAAGTATTAAGCACAATACATACATAACTTCCAAATATACACAACAATCTGGATCTTCACAATGACAGAAGAATGAAATATAGTTTTGATCTTTAATGGATCTTGAACTAGACACAACACTTCAAGGATGAAAGTGTCATTCTCTTTTCACTTGAGAGGATGAGATGGGAGGAGAAAGATTCACTTCTAAACAAGTATAATCAACCAAATAACCAAAGATTTGTGTGCTTAAAGAAGGTGGATTGAATCTGATAATTTGTGTGCAAAAGATGTGAAAAGGAAATCTGAAAATGGTCCACTATTTATAGGACAAAGGCCTAACGACTCTATCTGCCCGTGGCTTAGTAAATAGGCTAGCTCAATATCAATATTGAGCCGCATGCACCTATAATGAGCCGCCGGCTATAGAGTCCGTTACGTTTTGTCCTTTAATGGTAGAATGCCATCTAATGAAGATTTTATCCAGATTGAATATTCCTAAACCATTTGTAATATGCCACATTCAAATTTCCATTTCTATTTTAGTAAAAATATTTTCTTAAAAATAAAGTTTGTTAAAAACATTTGTCACTTTTAAATAAAAGTTAGTTTTAAGAAAAATATAAATCCTTGATCACTTAGTTAGGTTAAGAGCTTGTTTATTCATACCTTAAGTGATTATGGATGAAATGAAAAATACTTGAACTCAAGAATTCGATTTTCGTTGTTTTCGTATATGCTTGTTTTTATATATTGTCGTAATCAAAACAAAGCAAGACCGAATATGCAAGTAACGTTACTAGGCATCATTGCATTAAGAATCTCCCCCTTTTTGATTGCGACAACATATAAACTCAATCAAGTATAAGAACAAGATTTTCGAAGACGAGTTTATTTCAGTTCTCCACCTTTGTCAAAGCAAAAAGGTAGCAAAAGTCTTTGAAGAAGGAAAAAAACGACTTTGCTAATGCTCCCCCTTGGTGCTTACTCTCCCTTGCTTGGGGCACCAAGAGATCGAGCTATGGTGACAAGATACATAGAAGGGTTAGAAGAAGAAAAGAAACATCCAACAAAATATAGCAATGGTCACAATAAAATAAAAGAAAGAAAACAAGAAGAAGAAGAAGAAGAAGAAGATCCAAGATCCATAAGAAATCATGCTAGAACAAAAACATGAAAAGATACAAGGAAATAAGAAGTCATACAAAGATGTATGAAGCACAAGCCTATAAATTAAGCATAATTTTAATCCTAGTCACACTAGAATCCTAGATTTACTTAAATTAGATGTCTTACTAATAAGCAGCACACATGCTTAAATAGAAGACAGAGTGGTAGCGGAATGTGGTGGTGGAGGCTTGGCAATGGTCTTGTAGTCATAGTTAAGACGAGGCTTGACTAGAAGACATGTGATGCAATTCAACTTCTCATAGATGTGAGACATGGAAAGATGTTGATATTGACAACAAAGACAATATGGATGCATGACATTATCATGTGATGGAGGAAGAACACAAAAGGGAAGTGGTGGAAAATAAGAGTTTCAAAAATCAATTTCCTTAGAAGGAGAAGAGATTTCATTTAGTGTGTTCTTTGGTGAATTAGGGTTGAAAGAGATAGGAGAATATAGTAGAGAATCAAGGGTTTCATTTAAATAAGACACTTTTATTTGTGAAAGAGATGCAAAAATGTTTAGGGTTAAGTAGAGAAAGCACAAGATATTTTGAGAGTGGTCAAAGGTTTGAAACTTAGATTCCAAAAAGTGTTGGAGCAGTTTAGGAGGTTCAGAAAACACACAAATCACAGCTTTTGTCCGTGGCTCAATAATTAAGCCTACGGTTCAATAAATATATTGAACCGTGGACAATTAATGATTCATGGACAGAGGGTGTGTTTTGGAGAATGAGGTAAATTTTTCAATTCAGCAAATCCTAATGTTCTAGTCTAACTTATCATAAAGAAATGCTAAAGAGCAATTAAAGACTAAGAAACACACAAAAACACAACAAACACGATTTTGACCAAAATACTTTTGTTTCAAAGTAAAATCAATGTTGGAGGTGCGATTATCTAGACACGTAGTCATGACATATTTTTTATAATCCATGAATCCTCCATAGTTCAATGTTGTTCTCGCTATAATTGTGTGACCCATACATATTAATTATGTGTGTTCGATAGCAATAGCAAGAACTTATGAAAAACGTTTTTAGATTGAATTAACAATGTACAAACATTTATCGACCATTGAGAAAAGACTTTGAGAGATTTTGAAATCAAGAAAGAGAAGTTTTCAAAAACACCAAAATTTTTATAAGCTCAAAGACTCAAAAAGAAATAAAGACTCAAAAGAGAAAAGACTCAATTAAGCAAGCACAATCAAGGTATATGTTCCATTAAACCTATACCTAAATGCGAGTAATTAAAAGGTTCCCTATTAAGTGTCTTAGTGAAGATGTCGGCTAAGTTTTCTACCGAGGGAACCTTCTCAATCGAAATGTTCCCCTTTTGAACATTATCCCTAAGGAAATGGTGGTGAATCTATATGTGCTTAGTTCGCGAATGTTACACGGGATTCTTACTAAGGTCTATTGCACCCTTATTATCACACATGATGGGAACATCATTGAGTGTAATCATGTAATCAACAAGCGCTTGCTTCATCCATACAACTTGTTGACAAGCTTTACCGACACTCACATACTCGGCTTTTGTGGTGGATATGGCAAGAGCAGTTTGTTTCTTAGAGAACCAAGAAGTTAAACAACAACCCATAAAGGTACAAATACCGCTAGTGATTTTCCGGTCCACATAGTCTCACGCATGATCCGAGTCAGCGTAAACTATGGTTTCTACGTCGGTCCCTTTAGGATACCATAATCCTAAATGTATAGTGCCTTTAATGTATCAGAAGATACACTTAACTGCTTCAAGGTGAGAGGTTCTGGGAGCCTCTTGGAAACAGGAACAAAGACAAACACTAAACATGATATCGGGTCAACTTGCCGTTAGGTACAACAAACTACCAATCATACCTCTATATTTGGTGTTGTCTATCGACTCACTATCATCATCTATGGTGACTTTAGTATCTGAGGCCATGGGGGTCTTCATAGGCTTAGAGTCCTCTAATCCAAATTGCTTTAGCGTTTCTTTAACATACTTAGATTGGTTAAAGAAAATAACATCGTCCATTTGTTTAATTTGGAGTCCTAAAAAGAAGTTAGGTTCACCCATCATGCTCATTTCAAACTCATCATACGTGATTTTGGAAAAGTCATCACACATACTTTGACAAGTTGAACCAAATATAATGTCGTCGACATATATTTGAATAATGATGAGGTGAGATCCTTTCTTCTTTGTAAAGAGAGTATTGTCTACCATTCATATGGTATACTCATGTTTTACAAGAAACACTTCAAGTCTATCATACCAAGCTTTGGGTGCTTGTTTAAGACCATAAAGAGCCTTCTTAAGCTTGTAGACATGATCCGGTTTCTTAAAATCAATGAAGCCGAGAGGTTGAGTCACATATACCTCCTCATTGATCAAACCGTTAAGAAATGCACTATTTACATCCATTTGTTGAAGCTTAAATTTTAATGCACAAGCATATGATAAAAGGATCCTAATAGACTCTAACCTTGTTACGGGTGCATACGTATCGTCATAATCAATTCCTTCTTGTTGATTATAACCTTGAGCTACAAGTCTAGCCCTGTTACGAGACACTACACCATTCTCATCTAGTTTGTTTCTATAAACCCATTTGGATCCTATGATGGTGGTACTACTAGGTGGAGGAACAAGTTCCCAAACGTCATTAGCACTGAATTGATTTAAATCGTCTTTCATGTCAATGACCCAACTCTCGTCCATCAAAGCTTCTTTAGAATTCCTAGGTTCAATCAAAGAGACGAAGCATAAGAAGTTACTTTGATTTTGTACTTGAGATCTAAGGGTCCTTTTATTAAGGTCGCCTATGACATTATCTAGGGCATGATCCTTAGATTCCTTAATGTTTACTTCCTTTTCAACACTAAGGTCTTCAACTTCTACTTTTCTAGCCTCTTTGGCTTTAACTATGTCTAATTCATCTAAGTCATCATCTATCAAATGTGGTGTCTTAGACAAAGGTGAAGTTTCATCAAATGTCAAGTTGAGTGATTCTTCGATTACGCTCGAGGTTCTATTAAGGACTATGTAGGCTTTACTAGTTTGTGAATACCCTAAAAAGATACCTTCGTACGACTTTGGGTAGAACTTAGTAGGGTAATCTTTGGTGTTAAGAATTAAGCAAATGCTTCCAAACACCTTAAAATATTCTAGTGAGGGTTTCTTACCTTTAAGAATCTCATATGGTGCCTTTCCTAGAAAAGGTCGAATAAGAATTCGTTTGAGAATATAGGTCGATGTGTCCACGGCATTGCACCAAAAATTTTTAGGCAAGGATTTCTCTTTTAACATGGTCTCACTCATCTATTGGATAGTCCTATTCTTCCTTTCAACTACCCTATTTGATTGTAAAGTGCGAGGAGCCGAGAAGTTATAGGTAATACCATGAGCTTCATAGAAGGCACTAAATTGCACTTCATTATCAAATCCCCTATCATGATTCGTCCTAATAGACACAATTGGACATCCTAGTTGATTTTTGTTAAAATCATATGATTCAAGCTAACAAGAGGTGATCCAGAGGTCGGGAGGATAAAACAAATGGTTAGACATTTTAGAGAGAGAAAGATAACAAGGAAGAAGGAGTGTGTATTTTAGAGAGAGAAAGAAAATACACAAAATGGGAATCCTCACCCCTCCATAGAAGTATAGAGGGGTATATATAAGCTAGACAAGGAGTGATTTTGACAACTTAGCAATAGTAGTCCCTCCATGTTTTACCTATATGAATCTAATGTAATTCCGTAAATGGCGCTCACATTTTAGGGCTAACAATCTTCCCCCAATGCGGAGACATACGGAATTACTTACAATGTTCCTAACAAGTAAAAATACAACTAAAATAAAGTCTTCCAAGGCGCTTCCAATGTTGAGGATGTCTTTTAATTCTTCTTGTCTTCATAACTTGTACCTCAGCTTGAATCCTCTTTGTATTTGCTTGTTGTGGAACAATTGTAATATGCATGATTTGGATTTACTTCCTCCCAATTCATGCATCATGTATTAAAAAAAAACTTTCTTCATAGACTTCTTTTTGACGAAGTTTCTGAATCAGCTTCCCCCCAAACCAATATCTATATCTTAAGAAGATTCTGACACTTTGATGTAGTTTGAACAATCTTCTAGCTCATCGGTTTAAGTACACAGCAGAAATAAGAACCACACCAAATAACACTGCTTATATACTGTTTCATGTCGTTTAGTTTTTGATGATAATCCGTTTGGGGTAAAATGCAGGAAATCAACAACAATTCTTCTCACGCCTGCAAAATACTTCATAAAAATCATACAAAGTGAAGTAGATACCATTCCATGTACACTACTTCCCCCTGGAAGTTGATCCGGTTACTTTAAAGTACACGATCTTCCCCCATGATGATTTCGAACTCTCGGAAGCATCATTATCGTAGACGTCCATATACTCGAGAAGTTCTTAGTCATAAGAAAATGTCTTGAAAAGTTTTGAAAGTCATTGAGAAACTTTGAAAATTTTGCTTAGACTATGAAGTACCATTGTCGTTGTATAGCTCAAAAATACCTCGTGAGAATTGATTGTTGATTCCATATCTCTCTGTCTAACTTACCAACCTCGAATTCATTCGGCTATTTGTCATGACCATATGTGAAGTAAACACGATATTCCAAACTTGAAACTGAAGTAATATCCCCCAAATTTGTTACTTACGCTTCTTTTAATGATTGACGAACGGTGTAGAAACAAGTCTCTAAACACCTTTTGAAGTTATTCACACGAGCAACTGCGTGTGACACTGAGAACTGCAACAAAGCTCCAAAAATGATAGTTATCCATGTCGTCGACCATCCACCCCTTGACAATGGAAACTAGATAATTCAATTCTCAATCATAAATTTTATCGACCAAACAAGTCATCAATCGATAGACTGGGTTTAAAGAAAAGGGGTAGAAAATAGAAGGAAGGCTCGATGATGAAATAAGTAGACGCCTTCATGAAATCCCACTTCAACTTCAAATAAAGAATACCAAACCCAATTCGTGATCACTTGTCTTTGTAGAATCAAAACTAGCCGTTGTCGTTTAAGTGAATATTATATCGAATCGTTTTAGCGTTAAGTGTTTTGTTTGCTTTGGGGTTGTGTTTGTGAATGTCGTTAACTAGAACAAATTCTGAAATGAATTGTCATTAAGGGACAAAATTTGTCTAGATAACTTGTCATTGAAGCTCAACATCAGTCATATTCCCAACTGATATCGAAAATTTTTCGAAAATATTAGGTTTAAAACCTAAAATTTTCTGTGTCGTTTAAGCACTTTCGATTGAAACATACCGAATACCTGACATTAAAAATAATGTCATCATAAGCCCAAATAATGAAGCCGGTCTACTATCTGTATTGTGGTCCAATAGAAACACCCAATCCAATTCCATCTCATACGGGCCTAATCTAAAAAACAATATCATCCGAATAGCATTAAACCACATCGGGCCCATATGCATCTTACCCTAATTTTGTCTATATAAAAGCAACATATAATCCCAATTAAAACTCATAGTAACCTATTCAAAAATACCACGCCTCCATTTACCTTGTTTCCACCGCCAACCATTTCATCCCATCAATTGCTCATACCAATATCATCTTTACCCAAAATCAGGACCCCATCTCAATATCAAACTAAATAAATCGAATCCCATCTATATCAGTCTCAACCATTGAGACTGAATAAACAAGTCCCAACCCTTATTATGATTATAGAAAAACGAGCACCCCTGTTCACATCTCAAACGACACCATGTCATATAAACCTTAAGTAAAAAAAATGGCTTCAAGATTTTTAGAAAAAACGAGGTCTCAAGTATGTGTGGAGGAATTGTTTAGTTTGATTTTTTGTTTTAATGAATCGAAACAAGGTATGGATTTAACATAAGTTGTTAGAATCCATGCTTTATGTTCGAATATCAAAGGGTTAATAGACCCAAAAAGACCGATGATGATATAGTTTCTTCGAGTTCTAGATCTTAAGGGATATTGGCTTGCATGTGTGAGCATGGAAGAAATTGACTAAGATCTAGAGTTTTACATTGATTTCTGTTTTGAGTCTTTTTGGTTGAAGGGTAGGAGATGATTATGTGTGACAATGGGATAAGGTAGATAGAGTCGGGGTTTGTTGGTTTTGAGTGTTGGGATTAGGAGATCATTTTTCTTTCCACAGTTGGATTTGTCGCAATGATTTTCAGAAAACAATAGCCTTATCGCAATGTCTTACAAAAAAAATACTTATCGCAATGTCAAAATCCCCGTCGCAATGTTTTCAGATCTCCATGTCACAATAACCATTGCAAAAACCATCGCAATAACCATATCTTCAACTACCGCAATGACCATCACAATATCAAAACCCTAGACATTGCGATGGATTTTTGTGTCGCAATAGTACAAAAGTTTTGTCTTTTTCCCGAAAAAGGTAGATCTGGTGTTTTCAGATCTGTTTTATCCATCTCAAATCCTGACCAATAAAAAAAGACATAAGATAAGCTCAATAATATGCTTAACAGGACAAAAAATAGATCAGAGATAAAAGCATAGATCATGAGAAAAGCACAGGACTGTTATCAGATCGAGACAAAAAATTTGACTTTTTGAACTTTTTGGACAATGTTAACATCATAAAATTCAAGCTAACAAGAGGTGATCTGGAGGTCGGGGAGGATAAAACATATGGTTAGATATTTTAGAGAGAGAAAGATAACAAGGAAGAAGGAGTGTGTGTATTTTAGAGAGAGAAAGAAAATACACAAAATGGGAATCCTCACCCCTCCATGAAAGTATGGACGGGTATATATAGGCTAGACAAGGAGTGACTTTGACAACTTAGCAATAGTAGTCCCTCCATGTTTTGCCTATATGAATCTAATGTAATTCCGTAAATGGCGCTCACATTTTAGGGCTAACAATTTTGGATCTTCCGACTAAAGATTTTGAAATGATCGAAAGCTTCATTTTTATTAGCCAAAAATCTAGTCCAAGTGAATCTAGAATAGTCATCAACTATCACTAAGGTATAAAGGTTACCTCCATAACTTTGTATGACGGAAGGTTCAAAGAGATCCATATGTAGGATCTATAGGCACCGAGAGGTCAAAACCAAATTCTTGGCTTTGTGACTAGAGTGAACTTTCTTCCCAACTTTGCAAGCATCACAAAAGTAACTATCAAACTTAATCTTGGGGAGATGTCTTTCCAACTCCTTAGAGATTAAAGATTGATTTAAACACATATTAGCGTGACCTAATATCCTTTGCGAAAGAGTAGAACTTTCATCTAAAGTCACTAGACACATGTTGTCTTCAGACTTCCTACCAACCTACATGACATAAAGCCCATGTTTTCTAACACCTTTTCCAATGATCTTTCCATCTTTTACAATTTCACTATCATGCTCAGAAAATATAACCTTACACTTATTGTCACAAATTTGACCTACACTTAGTAAATTAAAACCTAAGTTATCTACATGCTCAACATTTTCAATGGTCTCGGAGCCAAAAGAAACCGTGCCTTTGCCATTAATGTTACCACATAGTTTACTAGCAAAAGTGACGTTACCTCCATTGTATACTTTGTAAGTAGAGAATAGACTTCGATTTCCCCTCATGTGTTTAGAACAACCACTATCCTTAATCCACTCGTCGGGCTCTAAATCAATCCACAAGCATGTCTCTTTTGAAGAATGAGCCATTAGACACTTCTCGTCTTTAGCACTATCATTGCATTCTTCCCCACTTTCGCTCCACGACCCTCCAACAAACGCCGTGTGATTCTTGTCGTGGGGTGGCTTGGGATATTCACCAATTAGATGATTTGGATCACCGTACCTAAAACACTTCCAATCACTTTTTTCATTCTTGACAAATAGATTCTTCGGAAATGCTTTCTTGTTATTGCTTGGTTGTCTCACGTATTGATCTCGTCTCTTAAAGAAATTCTTGAATTCTTTAACCACCATAGCATATTTCACTCTTGATTTTAACCATCTTTGAATCCTTCGAGATTATCATCTCATGAACTTTCAAATTACCAATAAGTTCATCAAGTTATAAAGTAGTGAGATCCTTTGATTCTTCAATCGTTGTGACTTTAGCTCTCCAGTTTGGATGCAAAGCCCGAAAAAACTTTCTAACATTGTTCTTGCTAGAAAAACCTTCATCAAGTGATTTTAGACTAGTAATAATAGTATTAAACCTAGAAAATGCACTATCAATAGTTTCATCTTCTAAAATGACGAATTGTTCATATTGTTAAACAAGATGATAAGTTTTTCTTTCTTTGACTTGACTATTACCTTGGTGGGTTAGTAAAAGAGTTTCCCAATTTTCTTTGGTGGTTTTACACATAAAAATCCTTTGATACTCTTTCTTAGGTAAAGCATTATAAATAACCATTTTAGCCTCATTATTTTTAGCCAGTTTCTTTTTATTGTCATCATTTAAATTCTCAAAAGAAACTAGTTCTTTATTTTTAGAAACTTCATTATACTGTAAAGGCAAAAAGTCACCAATAGTAATAACATGCCAAAGATCTAAATCTTTTGATTTCACATAAGTCTCAAACCTAATTTTCCAATAAATAAAATTATCGGTTTCAAAAAGTGATGGTCTTTTCATAGATTGCCCTTCTAGGTACTTATTGGAATCCATAAATCGATTAAAGTTTTAAAATACAATATATTTCAAAAGCTTGAGCAACCCTCTCTGATACCAATTGTAGAAACTAGAAAGGGGGGTTGAATAGTTTCACTAGTTAAAATGATCCAAAGATCGGTTTTCAAAAATCCTTTTCAAAAACTAGATTCAAGTGATTTATGTGAAATCATCTTATGCACAATATGGACAAGCGATAGTGTATCTAAACTAATAATAACAAGTATATGCAATAATGAATAATGAATAGAAATAGATAAGGAAAGGAAAGATCAAACCGAACACCAAGGATTTATAGTGGTTCGGAAAAAAAGCTCACTCTTCATTCCTACTCCACTCCCCGAGCACTCCTTACTCGAGAGTTCACTAATCAACAAGATCCTTAAGGTGGAGAAACCGTACACGTCGCTTAACCAATTTCTGACTCTAAGCTAAAAGTCGAGACCTAATCTTAGCTAGGATAAAATCTACACCAATATTTTTTGAGGCCTAAGTATTAACCACAATACATACACAACTTCCGAATGTACACAACAATTTGAATCTTCACAATGACACAAGAATGAGTTTTGATCTTTAATGGATCTTAAACTAGACACAACACTTCAAGGATGAAAGTTTTCTTCTCTTTGCACTTGAGATGATGAGATGGGAGGAGAAAGATTCATTTCTAATCAGGTATAATCAACCAAATAACCAAGGATTTGTGTGATTAAAGAAGATGGATTGAATCTGATAATTTGTGTGCAAAAGAGGTGAAGAGGAAATCTGAAAATGATCCACTATGTATAGGACAAATGCCTAACGGCTCTATCTGCCTGCGGCTCAGTAAATAGGCTGGCGGCTCAATATCAATATTGAGCCGCATGCACCTATAATGAGTCGTCACCTATAGAGTCCATTCCTTTTTGTCCTTTAGTGGGAGAATGCCATCTGGTAAAGATTTTATCCAGATTAGATATTCCTAAACCATTTGGAATATGTCAAATTCAAATTTCCATTTTCTATTTTAATAAAAAAATTCTTAAAAATAAAGTTTATTAAAAACATTTGTCACTTTTAAATAAAAGTGAGTTTTAAGAAAAATGTAAATCCTTGATCACTTAGTTAGGTTAATAAATTGTTTATTCATACCTTATGTGATTATGGATGAAATGAAAAATACTTGAACTCAAGAATTTGATTTTTGTTGTTTTCGTAAATGGTTGTTTTTATTTATTGTCGTAATCAAAACAAAGCGAGACCGAAAATGCAAGTAACGTTTTTAGGCATCATTGCATTAAAACTATATTTAACTTTCATTTTGGTCTATTTATTAACTGTCATTTTGGTCTCATCTGGACATAACGAAAATCATAATTTCTCTCTCCTCTTGCTTTGATCTCTTGTGCCTAGAATCAAAGTGTTTATGATATAATTATCCCGATAAAGATTTCGTGTAACCCAGGCACCGATAGGGTCGAAATACTTTATGCATAATGTAAACTCAATACTTTCAAGTCTATCCAGGAATCATCACACATATTAACCTAATTTCTTACAAACGTATAAAGTAATTTATGTGTTAATCATGGTTGGAGGAAGTACCGTGCAAGAGATGACTACGAACTTTGGGAAACTAGTTAGGTTTGAAGGATATGATTTAAGGTGATGGCAGAAGAAGATGCACTTATTGTTAACAACTTTAAAGGTTGTGTATGTTTTGTCTACCCTGATGCCAGAGTTGTTGGAGGATGATATGGTGGAAGTAATCAGACGCATATCAAAGTGAGCGAACGACGACTACATCTGTAGAGGAAACATACTCAACGGTATGACTGACCCTATGTTTGACATTTATAATAATGTTGAATCTGCAAAGAAGTTGTGGGATTCTCTTGAATCCAAGTACATGGCATAAGATGCTTCAAGTAAGAAGTTCCTTGTAAGTAATTTTAATAACTACAAGATGGTCGATTCTAGGCATGTCATGGAACAATTTAACGAACTCCTTAAAATACTGGGACAATACACATAACACAGTTTAAAAACAAATGAATCGATATATGTTTCAAGTGTGGTAGACAAGTTGCCTCCTTCTTGGAAGAATTTCAATCATAATTTGAAACATGGTAAAGACGATATGTCTTTGGTTCAACTTGGTAGTCACTTTTGCATAGAGGAATATCTAAGGGCGCGGGACAGTGACAAGGGAAAAGGAAAAAAAGTTGTTGGACCCTCGGTTAATATGATTAAATAGGGTGGTAAGGATAAAAACAAAAAAACAAAACAAAGTAAAGAAACGTGGTTTCAAGGATAACAACGGTGGTTCCGGTTCCAACAAGAAACCTAAAGTAGAATATTGGAAGTGTGGCAAAATTGACCACTTTAATAGGAACTATCGTGGTGGAAATAACAAGAATAACACAAGTGCAGGTGGTTCGAGAAAAGGTTCTAAGGACCAATCCCAAGACCAAGCTCAGAATTTAGTACATGATTATAACAGATTCATTAAATATTATGTTTTTTTTAATTTTTGAGGCATATTATGTGCATGTTGATGCAATTGCATGGTGAATTGATTCTAGTGCCATAACTCATGTTTGTAAAGATTGTTGCGGTTTAAGACATATGAACCGGTGGAAGACGGATCTGTCCTTTACATGGGTGATGATCATTTCGCTCCTGTTCACACAAAAGAAAGTGTGGTGTTGGAATGCAGTTCTAGAAAATCTATTACTTTGATTAATGTGTTGTACGTTCCTAAACTTCGTAAGAATTTAATTTCTGGTCCTGTATTAAATAAGTGTGGCTCAAGCAAGTCTTTGAATATGATAAGTATATCTTATCGAAGTCTGGTGTATTTCTAGGATTTGGTTATTATAATTGTAACATGTGACGCCCCCAAATTGAGTCAAATGCAGCGGAAATAATATTTGGGTGTCACGTAGGTGGATCAACAGCAGATAGATTATAGAGCGACAGATAAAAGATTATCCTTACATTTATTACATGATTAAAAGTGCAAATGTTCTTAAAACAAGTCTTAAACAATATTCAGTAGTTTGAATTATTCCCCGGTTTATAAAACCCCAGATGAGCTCGATAAATGCAGCCTATCATGATGCTTGACTCCATGCACACCAATACCTGCTTTAGTTTCCTGAGAAAACATGCTTAGAAAGTCAACATAAAGTTGGTGAATTCACAGGTTTAATTAAAATAAGTTTGGACATATAAACATTCACTGAAGTAGTAATGCACAAAGCATTAATACTCAAAAGTAATTACATTTCCATATTGCCCGAAACTGAAGCTTGACAGTTAAGCCCTTAACAAATAAGGGCCCTTCGCCTTATCATTATCAAAGCACCCATAAATAATAATGTACTGACATGTGAAACATCTGTTGTCCTGGCCTAGGCACAGTGAGCATGACTCACCCAGATGGGGACGGTCAATCCCAAATAGATCTATTTATAACATTCAGGCAATTCAAAAATTCTAACAGTTTCGGATGCACGGGTCATGCGGGTTCATCTACAATAGGCATTGTAATCAAAGGTTTTGCAGTTCAGTTTACGTCCATAAAATAAAATGTGTTGCATGTTTTCTTCCCCATAAAAGAGTTTAAAAGTTTGTCAATATATAAAAGTGGGGCCATGAACTCACCTCAATCGTACGGCAATAAGTCAATAGATAAGTCTGATAGGGATGCTCACGATACAGTCAATGACCTAAATAATTATAAGGTCTCAGTAAATGCATAATATAAATGCATAAAAGTTCCAGAATAAATCTGTACATGTTTAAACGGGTTTAAGTATTTAATAATAATACTTGAAATTTGTTCGTCGAAGTACAAGTTATAATAGTATTTATTTTAGGTGTAAAATAAATAATAAGGTTTAATTTATTAATTCGCTTAATTAATATTTTGTACTTACGTTATTATAAAACACTTTAAATATTCATATAGGATGGCTTTATATATATTTAAAGCGATAGGAAAATAAATATAATTAATATATTTATTTTATAAGTTAATCATTTACAATTTATATTTAATATATAAATAAGGTTTATAAATGTATGACATTTATTTAAAATCCATGTTTACGTAAGATTTACATTTATTAAGTTATAGGTTTGAAAATAACCACTGTTACATTTTATTTAAGTTTTACGTTTAAATAAATGACTTAAAATATATAAGGTTTTTAAGGTTCGTAATAATTGTATAAAAGTACGTTTTAGTTCTTTTAAATAAACGGATACTCGCGATTAAATTACTTTTATACCCCTAGGGTTTCTAAATCTTTCAAGTATTTACAGTTTTGGTCCCTCCTAGTTACACGTGCAACTAGGGTTTCTTAAAGTTTCATAAAATGTCCATTTTGGTCCTTATAGTATGCGGTATATTCTAGGGCTTATAATAGTTTCACTTAATGGCAGTTTTAGTCCTTGAAGTTTCGGCTAGTATTAGGGTTTATTATAAGTTACAATTATGCCCCCTAGGGCTTGTTTATGTTTCGGCTTTAGGCAAGTTTAGTCCCTAGGGTTGCTTAAGATTTTATTAAGTTTAGTAACTTGACACTATTAGTCCCTAATGTTTATTTTAGGTCACGGCTTGTGTCCAAAGTGGTCCATAGACTTTCCAAAATTTACACAACTCACCCTAGTAATTTAGTAATCACTTTTTAGTCCTTTTTAACTTTACAAAGTTTTGGATATGTGCAAAACACACCCCTAGACTCTCGGCATGTTTTTAAAAGTGGTTTAATGTTTATGTTTTTGAAATATCAAGTTCTATACTTATTCATTTAGCTCCCTTATACTTTATAAATTTACAATTTAGTCCAAAAGTATCATATAAGCTATTTTTAATCCGAAAATTTATGTATATATTATTTTAGTTTCAAAACTTCTTAGATCTATTATTTAAATCCAAAATGATTATAGATCTATATTTCTTATATGTAACTTTATAAAATCATAACTTTGGCACTAAAAGTCTTATAAAACATTTATTTAATAAATATGGTTATTTATCTAGGAAAAGTATTATAGTGCTTAAACTAATCCTATAAGGTCTAATAGTGATCTTAATATTTTAAGGCACCTAATAACATGAAGCTATTATTTCTAGTTGTATCTAAATATTATAAGGTCACTAAAAATCATCATATGAGCTTTAAAGCTCACGTCCCATTTTATTTGCATGGTTAGGTTTTCATGATTTTACAAGTTAAACAAGATTATGTTAATGTGTTCTTCCAAGTTGGCAAGTTTTTACATCAAGTCTTACTATATATAAAATTTAGCCGTGGGTTTTATCTTGGTTTTTAGGGTTTTCATGTTTGTTTAAGTGTTAGCTTTACCATAATAAACATGTACACATAAATATGTATGAATGTAATGTATTGAAAAAGATAGGTTTTGACTTGGACTTACTTGTTTAGTTAGGTTTAGGAATGATATGAGAATAGGTAGAAACAAGTGACAAGCTTTCAACAATGGTGGTCTAGGAATACATATACATGCCGTGGGCTTCAAGTGAGGCGTCTAGGGCTCCTTTGTTGCTTCAAGGATCAAGGTTTCTTGTAGGTTGAGCTTAGGATTAGCCTTTAGGTTGTAGAAGACATAGTATGGATGTAGTAGTAAACTTTGGAGGTTTAAAAATGGTGGTGAAGGTATTGTAACCGTGAGTTGAGAGAGAAGAGAGTGAAGTTGATGGAGCAAAATGCTAGCAAGTGATTTATGTTGTGTGTTGGTGTGGGTTTCGGCTTAAGAAGAGAGAGAGGGACAAGATTTTACAAATCTTGTACCTAGTACTCAAGATCTAACAAAGATATGCCCATTTCCTTTTCCAACACATGCCAAATTGGGTAATCCTCTTTCCTTCTCTTTTGATTTGTATCCGTGGGTTTGCAAGTCAACATGGGGGACAAATTCTTACATTGAGTGTGTAAGTGAGTTTGTAAGTAAAAGTATGGGGTTGGTAGGTAAAGTATGCTTATGCATGCAAGTGTGTAAGTAAGCATGGTCATTATAGGGTTTTAGTGGATTAATCACTTGAGTACTCACTAGCTAGCTAGTAATTTATGGTATTGTATGCATGCATGCACATACACGTCTAACATATGCATGGGGGAGGGTTTTGGGTAAATTTTGCCAAGTGTTGTATGATAATAATAGCCTTTGTATATTATTATAGGTACTTGTGGTGTTGTAGGTATTTTTGTTGGAGCTTTTAGATAATTTAATGAAAGTGTATAAAATATATCATTGTAAGTATCTACTTGAAAATAAATAAATGACACTGTTAAAATAGTGTACATTATATTTAGAGTGTTAGGTGTTTATTCCTTTTAAGTATTATATGTAAATATATACATATAAAAATAATTCAAGTACTTAATAAATAAATTAAGTAAGGTTGCAGTTTATCTTCAAAATATGTACTGAGGTGATGAGTTCATTAATAAGTCAGGTGGCCAGTCAGTTGCCAGGGTAGTCAATACATGACTAAAGGTCCACATTAATATAAAATAAATGGGATAAATAATATGACAAAAGGTATATGCTTAATAATAAAACATAGAAAGGTGAAATTATATAAATTTCATAAATAAGTAGTACAACAGTTGACAAAGTCAATAGGATAAAATCAGGGATTTTACAGCACAATCCCGTTATTTTAGCTTTGTCCTCAAAGCTTAAGATGAAGTCATTGGTCAGGTGAACAAGTGTGGGTACTTGGTTTTGAACGAGTCTTCTCGTTCCCAAGTGAACTCTGGGCCTCTCCTAGAGTTCCAACGTACCTTGACCAACGGGATACGACTACGTTTCAATTTCTTAACTGTTCTCTCCATGATCTCTACTGGTTCCTCTGTGAACTGGAGTTTGTCGTCAAACTGAACTCCCTCTAATGGCATAGCCAATGGTTCTTCAGCATAGCACTTCTTCAAGTTAGACACATGAAAGGTAGAGTGTACCCGACTCAATTGTTGGGGCAACTCTAAACGGTAAGCTACTTCCCCGATCCTGGCTATCACTTTGAAAGGGCCAACATAACGTGGATTCAGCTTTCCACGTTTGCCAAAACGTACCACACCCTTCCAAGGAGATACCTTGAGCATAACACGGTCACCTACTTCAAATTGCATAGGTTTTCGCTTCAGGTCCGCGTAGCTCTTTTGTCGATCGCGGGCAGCTTGAATTCTCTGTTTAATGAGGACAATCTTATCTGAAGTCTCTTGGATTAATTCCGGTCCGGTGAGTCGAAACTCTCCTACTTCTGCCCAACACACAGGTGAACGGCATTTGCGACCGTACAGTGCCTCAAAAGGGGCAGCCTTGATACTGGCATGATAACTGTTGTTGTAGGAGAATTCCACTAAAGGAATGTGGTCAACCCACCCACTTCCAAAGTCAATTACACATGCTCGCAGCATGTCCTCTAGAGTCTGAATGGTTCGCTCACTTTGTCCATCAGTTTGTGGATGATAAGCTGTGCTCATATCCAATTTGGTACCTAAGGCTCGTTGAAAGGCTTTCCAGAAATTTGAAGTGAACCTACCATCTCTATCACAAATTATTGAGACTGGTATTCCATGCTTGGTCACGATCTCCTTCAGGTACGTTTTTGCCAGTTTGGCCAGGGAATCGTTCTCCCTAATCGGCAGAAAACGGGCGGACTTAGTGAGTCGGTCGACAATCACCCAGATAGTATCGTAACCGTGAGATGACCTTGGGAGTTTGGTGACAAAGTCCATAGTGATGTTGTCCCACTTCCATTCCGGTATCTTGGGTTGTACAAGCAAGCCCGATGGTCTCTGGTGTTCAGCTTTGACACGTGCACATGTCAAACATTTCTGAACGTAGGTGGCAATGTTGGCTTTCATATTCGGCCACCAATACAACTTCTTCATATCCTGATACATCTTCTCAGATCCGGGATGTATAGAATATTTAGACTTATGAGACTCGTGCATGATCACGTTCCTCAAGTCTCCATAACAAGGTAACCAACTTCGTCCGTGCAGGCATAGGGTTCCATCTGTCCTTGGTTCTAGCTTCTCCTTAGTAAGGTCGGTCCTGAGCATTCCTCCAACATCTTCTTTCACAAGGTTTTCAGGTAATTGGGCTTGAGTCTGAGCTTCCAAAATCTGTTTAGGTAAGTCCAAACTGATCGTCATAACTAATGCCCGAACTCTCATAGGAGGGTCCGTATCCTTACGACTTAGGGCATCTGCAACCACGTTTGCTTTACCGGGGTGGTATTTGATCTCGCAGTCGTAGTCACTCAACAACTCAATCCAACGACGTTGTCTCATGTTCAGCTCCTTCTGGTCCAATATGTGTTGCAAGCTTTTGTGGTCAGTATGCACTGTACATTTTGTTCCGTATAGGTAATGCCTCCAGATTTTGAGAGCAAAGACCACGGATCCGAGTTCCAGATCATGAGTGGTATAGTTCTTCTCGTGCTTCTTCAGTTGTCTTGAAGCATAGGCGATCACCTTCATTCTCTGCATCAATACTGCACCTAAGCCTTTGTGTGAGGCATCGCAGTACACAACGAAATCATCGTTGCCCTCGGGCAAGGCCAGAATAGGTGCACTACACAACTTCTGCTTAATCAGTTGAAATGCTGCTTCTTCTTTCTCTCCCCAATCAAACTTCAATCCCTTCTGTGTGAGCTTGGTCATTGGCTTGGCTATTTTGGAGAAACCTTCAATAAATCTACGATAGTACCCGGCAAGGCCTAGAAATTGGCGGATCTCCGTCGGTGATTTAGGAGATGCCCAATCTTTGACAGAATCGACCTTTGCTGGATCTACGTGTATGCCGTCACAATCAATGACATGACCAAGGAAGTGCACTTTGGGAATCCAAAATTCACATTTGGAGAATTTGGCATAGAGCTGTTCCTCCTTGAGTACCTTCAGTACTTGTGCAAGATGTTCCCCGTGTTCTTGTTCGTTCTTAGAATAAATGAGTATATCGTCAATGAAGACTATCACGAATTTATCCAAATAAGGTCTGCATACGCGGTTCATAAGGTCCATGAAAATAGCGGGTGCATTGGTCAGCCCGAAAGGCATAACCTGAAATTCATAATGACCGTAACGGGTTCTGAAAGCTGTCTTTGGAATGTCTTCCTCCCTGACTCTCAGCTGATGGTATCCAGATCTCAGATCGATCTTGGAATACACGCTTGACCCTTGCAGTTGGTCAAACAAGTCGTCAATGCGAGGTAGCGGATAACGATTTTTCACTGTTAACTTGTTAAGTTCTCTGTAGTCAATACACATACGGAAAGAACCATCCTTCTTTTTGACAAATAGGACAGGAGCTCCCCACGGAGAGGAACTGGGTCGGATGAATCCTTTGTCAGATAATTCTTGGAGTTGTTCAGCTAATTCCTTCATCTCTGATGGTGCCAACCGGTATGGAGCTTTAGCTACAGGTGCTGCTCCGGGAATCAAATCAATTTGAAATTCCACTTGTCGAGTCGGTGGTAAACCTGGCAACTCATCAGGAAAGACTTCTGGAAAATCTCGGACAATGGGTACGTCCTTGATTTGCTTCTTCTCGGGTTTTTCTTCTTCATCTGTTCGAGAAATATGGGCCAAGAAGATAGGACATCCTCTCAACAAATATTTCTGAGCTTTGGTACAAGAGACAACACTAAGTCTGGTGTCAGTGAGGTCAGTGTTACCGTCTCCTCTAATGATTAAGATCTCGTTTCCCCAAGGAATACGAACTAGTTTTTCATCACAAACAATGACTGCGTGGTATTTTGCTAACCAGTCCATGCCGATAATTACATCAAAACTACCAAGGTGTACTGGGATAAGGTCAATATTGAACGGATGTTTCGAAAGGTTTAAGGTACAACCTCTAACGATGGTGTTAGTGACTACAGTTTTACCGTCAGCTAGTTCTACCGAATAATGGTGATCTGAAATCGATGGGACGACTTCTAACACATTGCTAAATTCAGTGGATATAAAGCTTCGGTCTGCTCCAGTATCAAACAAAACAGATGCATAACGATTGTTTAGTAGGAACGTACCAGTAACGACATTTGCATCGGGGTTGGCTTTTGCATTGCCGACCACGTACACTCTGGATGAAGCCCCTCCACTGTTCTTGTTCTGGTTGGCCCGCTTAGGGCAACTTGGTCTTACGTGTCCCGGTGCTCCACACTCATAGCACACCACTCCTTTCTTGGGTCCGTTTCCATTTCCTCCGATAACATTACGGTTTCCTTGCTGTCCATTCCCGTTCCCACGAGCATTATACCCGCTCCTGTTGTTGTAGTTCCCAGTGTTCTGATTGGGTCGGGCCTGAGTGACAGCATTAACTCGACAGGTCTTAGCAAAATGACCTACTTGTCCACATTTGTAGCAGGTCTGGCATGGGCTATCAGTAGTGTGATGATATTTGCACTTTGAGCACAAAGGTTTGGCGCCCACGTACGAGTTAGCTCCTGCAGAAGTAGCACTGTAAACCTGTCCAGCATGTTGTTTCTTAGGCTGCTGCTGGTGCTGACTGCGGAAATACTCGTCTGCCTTTCGTTTGTTGTCAGTGTGCCTCTCAGATATGGTACGGACTCTTTTGTTTATCAACTCAGTAGCAAACTCAATAGCATTCTCGACGGTAGTAGGTCGAGATGCGAGTACACTGTCATGAATGGTGTCTGGGAGTCCTCCCACATACTTCTCAATCCTATCATCCTCTTCCACAAACATCCTGGTGCACATTAGGGTCAACTCTTGGAACCTCTGGTTGTACGCAGTGATGTCATTGTTCCTGCATCTGAGATCCCACAATTCGATCTCCAGTTTCTTCATTTCTCCCCTTGGACAATATTTCTCCGTCATCCTTTCCTTCAGCTCGGTCCAGCTGAGGGTATAGGCAGCATCGTGTCCAAGGGTAGCAACTACAGAGTTCCACCAAGTCAGAGCACTCTCAAGTAAGGTGCAGGTGGAAAACTTCACTTTGTTCTCTTCTGTACAGTCGCTGATGCGGAACACAGTCTCCAATCTCTCAAACCACTGCATTAGTTCCACTACTCCTTCTTTTCCTTTGTAGTAGGAAGGCTTGCATTTCAGAAAGTCGGGGTAAGAGCAACCTCTGGTGGCTTGGTTGTTCCTGCGAGCGTTGGAGTTTTGACTGTCATCTACGTTCCTGCTGGCAGCCATCGCAGATGCGATGCCTTGGTCAATCAATTCCCTTAATTGGGCAGCAGTGACATTTTGGGCAGTCTCGGCATTGACGGGGTTCGTTCTAGTGTTTACCATTTTTCTATAATTTATACAAAAAAATGAAATCATTAGTTTAAGGTGTTAGCACAGTTTTATATAATTACACGAAAAGGAATTTCATGCATACACTTTGCAACAAATTGGATAACCTGTTTAAAGTTCACAATATAATACAGTACAGATTTAACAAAAGTTAAGGAGTACATGCCATAAGTCTAGAATAAGAATATAGTACAAAATGCACAACCTGATCCAAGACAGAGCACAGCCCGCCTGTCTGGGATGGTGGTACATATAATCTAAGGTACATCATCTACAATCTAAAAGTACAGTACAAGGATACAACTGATGAAAGGAAAGTACAAATACAAAAGATCCTAAATCATGCGAGCCGGGATGCAACCCTAATAGCTTGTCATGATATACAGAAATCTAGTATAACTACTCTAACCACGTCTAACAGACTCCTCGGAAACTGCGGGTGCCGCTGGTGGTGGTGAGGCAACTGGTGCCCTCCTAGCATCCTGCATCTCTGTCAGCGCAGTCCTGGTCTCCTTGAGCAGTCGGATTGCCTCAAGAAACTGGTCTCTGAAAGTCTGCTGAGCTCCTCTGAGATGAGCGGTCTCTGACGTCAATCCCTGATGTCGGACATCCTGGAGGTCAAAGAAGATAGCAAGAGTCTGCTCCATGGACGATAGAGAGATCTGGGTCTCTGTCTGCAGGCTCTGGAGCGAGTAGATCTGCTCACGTAGGAACTCATTCTCATCCAGCAGCCACTGGATGGAATGATAAGTAGTAGACCACGCTCCTCGGGCGGCGTGCGCCTCCGAACTCATAGTCCAAGATAGAAGGTCCTGACGCTGCTGTAGAACAGCGCGTCCCGCCTGTCCAGCCGATAGCAGAGCATGAATGTCTGCTACATCCTGTGCCTGGCGTGCGGCCAGTGCAGCAATCTGGGCCTGGACGGGGTCAGCCTGTCTAGCCCGGGAACCCTCTCCGATCTCATAGGTGGAGTCGAGAGGTGCCTCGTATCTCCTCTTACGAGGGGGTAGAGACTCCGGAGCATAGCCCTGAAGGGTAGAGGCTGGTGGTAAGGGTGGCAAGGCAAAAGTAGGTGAGACCTCTTCCCCAGCGGGGGAAACAGGTGAGATAGGCGGAGTGGAGATAAGCGCCTCCAATGATGCAGCATCGACTGAAGGGTGGCTGTCGTCTGCGTCGCTAGCAGATAGCCATCCGCATAAGACGGTAGTCGGCGATACGGCAGCAGGAGTGTCGGTAGGTGATGTCATGATAATCTGAAAGTAATATAGTTTTAATTGACATAAGTATAAACTTACTCAAATTAAAAGTTTTGGGAAATAATAATTTAATTTATATGATAGTGCTGTCAGTATGGCGATATAGAGGGTTACGTTAATACTTAATAGATTAATCAACCGGGTGTTAATAATCAATGCACAGTCAATCACACAATCGATGTATGCTCTAAAATCTATATGCTTAACTATTCTAGTCCCGAAAATCCCAAAAGATTTTTTTTTAAAAGCAGTTATAGTCCAGATTATATAAAAATTTTATTTTTATATTTATTTTAATTTTGCTCTGATTCTCTATAACTATCGCTCTGATACCATTTCTGTGACGCCCCCAAATTGAGTCAAATGCAGCGGAAATAATATTTGGGTGTCACGTAGGTGGATCAACAGCAGATAGATTATAGAGCGACAGATAAAAGATTATCCTTACATTTATTACATGATTAAAAGTGCAAATGTTCTTAAAACAAGTCTTAAACAATATTCAGTAGTTTGAATTATTCCCCGGTTTATAAAACCCCAGATGAGCTCGATAAATGCAGCCTATCATGATGCTTGACTCCATGCACACCAATACCTGCTTTAGTTTCCTGAGAAAACATGCTTAGAAAGTCAACATAAAGTTGGTGAATTCACAGGTTTAATTAAAATAAGTTTGGACATATAAACATTCACTGAAGTAGTAATGCACAAAGCATTAATACTCAAAAGTAATTACATTTCCATATTGCCCGAAACTGAAGCTTGACAGTTAAGCCCTTAACAAATAAGGGCCCTTCGCCTTATCATTATCAAAGCACCCATAAATAATAATGTACTGACATGTGAAACATCTGTTGTCCTGGCCTAGGCACAGTGAGCATGACTCACCCAGATGGGGACGGTCAATCCCAAATAGATCTATTTATAACATTCAGGCAATTCAAAAATTCTAACAGTTTCGGATGCACGGGTCATGCGGGTTCATCTACAATAGGCATTGTAATCAAAGGTTTTGCAGTTCAGTTTACGTCCATAAAATAAAATGTGTTGCATGTTTTCTTCCCCATAAAAGAGTTTAAAAGTTTGTCAATATATAAAAGTGGGGCCATGAACTCACCTCAATCGTACGGCAATAAGTCAATAGATAAGTCTGATAGGGATGCTCACGATACAGTCAATGACCTAAATAATTATAAGGTCTCAGTAAATGCATAATATAAATGCATAAAAGTTCCAGAATAAATCTGTACATGTTTAAACGGGTTTAAGTATTTAATAATAATACTTGAAATTTGTTCGTCGAAGTACAAGTTATAATAGTATTTATTTTAGGTGTAAAATAAATAATAAGGTTTAATTTATTAATTCGCTTAATTAATATTTTGTACTTACGTTATTATAAAACACTTTAAATATTCATATAGGATGGCTTTATATATATTTAAAGCGATAGGAAAATAAATATAATTAATATATTTATTTTATAAGTTAATCATTTACAATTTATATTTAATATATAAATAAGGTTTATAAATGTATGACATTTATTTAAAATCCATGTTTACGTAAGATTTACATTTATTAAGTTATAGGTTTGAAAATAACCACTGTTACATTTTATTTAAGTTTTACGTTTAAATAAATGACTTAAAATATATAAGGTTTTTAAGGTTCGTAATAATTGTATAAAAGTACGTTTTAGTTCTTTTAAATAAACGGATACTCGCGATTAAATTACTTTTATACCCCTAGGGTTTCTAAATCTTTCAAGTATTTACAGTTTTGGTCCCTCCTAGTTACACGTGCAACTAGGGTTTCTTAAAGTTTCATAAAATGTCCATTTTGGTCCTTATAGTATGCGGTATATTCTAGGGCTTATAATAGTTTCACTTAATGGCAGTTTTAGTCCTTGAAGTTTCGGCTAGTATTAGGGTTTATTATAAGTTACAATTATGCCCCCTAGGGCTTGTTTATGTTTCGGCTTTAGGCAAGTTTAGTCCCTAGGGTTGCTTAAGATTTTATTAAGTTTAGTAACTTGACACTATTAGTCCCTAATGTTTATTTTAGGTCACGGCTTGTGTCCAAAGTGGTCCATAGACTTTCCAAAATTTACACAACTCACCCTAGTAATTTAGTAATCACTTTTTAGTCCTTTTTAACTTTACAAAGTTTTGGATATGTGCAAAACACACCCCTAGACTCTCGGCATGTTTTTAAAAGTGGTTTAATGTTTATGTTTTTGAAATATCAAGTTCTATACTTATTCATTTAGCTCCCTTATACTTTATAAATTTACAATTTAGTCCAAAAGTATCATATAAGCTATTTTTAATCCGAAAATTTATGTATATATTATTTTAGTTTCAAAACTTCTTAGATCTATTATTTAAATCCAAAATGATTATAGATCTATATTTCTTATATGTAACTTTATAAAATCATAACTTTGGCACTAAAAGTCTTATAAAACATTTATTTAATAAATATGGTTATTTATCTAGGAAAAGTATTATAGTGCTTAAACTAATCCTATAAGGTCTAATAGTGATCTTAATATTTTAAGGCACCTAATAACATGAAGCTATTATTTCTAGTTGTATCTAAATATTATAAGGTCACTAAAAATCATCATATGAGCTTTAAAGCTCACGTCCCATTTTATTTGCATGGTTAGGTTTTCATGATTTTACAAGTTAAACAAGATTATGTTAATGTGTTCTTCCAAGTTGGCAAGTTTTTACATCAAGTCTTACTATATATAAAATTTAGCCGTGGGTTTTATCTTGGTTTTTAGGGTTTTCATGTTTGTTTAAGTGTTAGCTTTACCATAATAAACATGTACACATAAATATGTATGAATGTAATGTATTGAAAAAGATAGGTTTTGACTTGGACTTACTTGTTTAGTTAGGTTTAGGAATGATATGAGAATAGGTAGAAACAAGTGACAAGCTTTCAACAATGGTGGTCTAGGAATACATATACATGCCGTGGGCTTCAAGTGAGGCGTCTAGGGCTCCTTTGTTGCTTCAAGGATCAAGGTTTCTTGTAGGTTGAGCTTAGGATTAGCCTTTAGGTTGTAGAAGACATAGTATGGATGTAGTAGTAAACTTTGGAGGTTTAAAAATGGTGGTGAAGGTATTGTAACCGTGAGTTGAGAGAGAAGAGAGTGAAGTTGATGGAGCAAAATGCTAGCAAGTGATTTATGTTGTGTGTTGGTGTGGGTTTCGGCTTAAGAAGAGAGAGAGGGACAAGATTTTACAAATCTTGTACCTAGTACTCAAGATCTAACAAAGATATGCCCATTTCCTTTTCCAACACATGCCAAATTGGGTAATCCTCTTTCCTTCTCTTTTGATTTGTATCCGTGGGTTTGCAAGTCAACATGGGGGACAAATTCTTACATTGAGTGTGTAAGTGAGTTTGTAAGTAAAAGTATGGGGTTGGTAGGTAAAGTATGCTTATGCATGCAAGTGTGTAAGTAAGCATGGTCATTATAGGGTTTTAGTGGATTAATCACTTGAGTACTCACTAGCTAGCTAGTAATTTATGGTATTGTATGCATGCATGCACATACACGTCTAACATATGCATGGGGGAGGGTTTTGGGTAAATTTTGCCAAGTGTTGTATGATAATAATAGCCTTTGTATATTATTATAGGTACTTGTGGTGTTGTAGGTATTTTTGTTGGAGCTTTTAGATAATTTAATGAAAGTGTATAAAATATATCATTGTAAGTATTTACTTGAAAATAAATAAATGACACTGTTAAAATAGTGTACATTATATTTAGAGTGTTAGGTGTTTATTCCTTTTAAGTATTATATGTAAATATATACATATAAAAATAATTCAAGTACTTAATAAATAAATTAAGTAAGGTTGCAGTTTATCTTCAAAATATGTACTGAGGTGATGAGTTCATTAATAAGTCAGGTGGCCAGTCAGTTGCCAGGGTAGTCAATACATGACTAAAGGTCCACATTAATATAAAATAGATGGGATAAATAATATGACAAAAGGTATATGCTTAATAATAAAACATAGAAAGGTGAAATTATATAAATTTCATAAATAAGTAGTACAACAGTTGACAAAGTCAATAGGATAAAATCAGGGATTTTACATAACACCCCATTTTGATAAATGGAATATCACAGGATAATTATGGCATGTCATCAAAGCATACAAGGTAATGTCTAAAACATTAAATGACCATAAAAGAATCCTGAAACAAACATCGGATCCATATAAGCTCCACACACGAAATGCATAAGTATAGAGTGTAAGGAAAGGACTAAACAATGTCCAACAAAGCAAAAGTATGTAAATGCATTAAAGAATGAAAGAAAGCTGGCGCCTCATTCAATGCACGTACTCTTGGGTTCCTAGCTTTGCTCTTTAGTATCTGCCGTATTGGGACATGGAAAGATAATACGGCTGAGCAATATGCTCAGTGTGCGGATATATAACATAGAATGTAAAGCATAAACATAAGCAAGTAATGAAATGAAATGAATAGCAGCAGAATAAATATATGTCCTAGAAAACCTGGTTTAAGTTCATAAGACTGGTTTATATTTCTGAAAAGACTTATGTTTAGTTTATCTTGAAAATATGTATTTTAAATATGTCGAGAGCCCATATAGGTCATGTTATATCCACGTGCATGAATACTTAGAGGGTGACCTCGTCATGCAATTAGAGGGGCTGCCTCTAATTAATATATAAAATCAGTGGAGGGATCAGCTCCTGTAATGGATGCAAGGCACACACCGCAGTTACCATGAAATCATATTACTTGCCCTAGGATGCACCCATTCGCCCCACATGATAATAGTAATACTGACCAAAACTGTAAAGGGACGTTGCGAGCAATCACTCTCGCCGGAGAAGAGTCATAACACCGATGCCTCTAGTGTTATGGTTATGGAACCCCCATAACTAGGTGAAACTGGCATGCATGTATATAGCTCAGGCAATCTAAAATAATCTTACATATACTGATGTGTTTAAGACACTTACACTACTGGGGAGAATAGATGGCTGCAAACGGGGAAATCCTAATATAGAAAGAAAGACGTCCTTACTAAAGGACGGAATATCCGTACCTTATGTTTAGTAAATGAAGACGAAAACGAACGAAGACGATCACTCCGACTTCACAATAGCTACATAATGAAGGGACATGAATAAGAGTCAGTCTTACTTATACATACTTGTTAACTAGTTTACATGACGTGTTCATACTTATTATACTTGTTCTTGTCTTGTCTTATTATTTCATGTTTTAATCATGTATTTTCTATAGTTCCATGTGTTTTAGATTCATGTGTTTCATGTTTTAAGTGCTTTAATACTTGTTATAACTAATGAGTAACGTTCTAAAAATAGCAGGTTTCTATATATAGTAACTTTCCAAAAATAACAGGTTTCCATATATAGTAACTTTCCAAAAATAGTAAGTTTCCTTAAATAGTAAGTTTCTAAAAATAGAAAGTTTCCATAATTAGTAAGTTTCCAAAAATAGAAAGTTTCCATAATTAGCATGTTTCTATAAATAATATGTTACTATATTTAATGTATTACCATAAATAACATGTTACCATATTTAGTATATTTCCATATTTATCATGTTGCCATAAATAATATAATTCCATAATTAATTATATGCATATTTTATATCATGTATTATTATATTATAAAGTTTACTAATTAATTAATAATTAGCTTATTATTAATTAATAATATCATGTCATGTTATTATAAGTTTATTATTAATTAATAATATTACATAGTTCATGTCATTAAACTTTATCATAAAAGATATTAATTACTTAACCTAAATTTTAATTAATTAAATCCATGTTCATGAATAATTAAATAATTAACTATTATAACCTAAGTTTATTTAAATAAATGTACATACATAATTTATCATGGTTTTTATTTAAATAAACATAACATAAGTTTTAATTTAATTAAACCAAAATTAACTAATATTATTAATTAGTTAAAACATAACATAACTTATTTTACATGTCGGTTTAATTATATATTTTTTGAAAAAGTCAAGTTCCCGAGCCCGTAACCCGAAGAACAACCGAACAGGACCAACAAGCCAAACCAACACCACTCAGCCGGCGGCTGGTGGTGTTAGCCGGTGGCCAAACAGCCTTGGCTGTGGCCGTGGCTCCTACCGGCGCTGCCGTTTGCCACTGCCGAGCAAAACCACCCCCCGGTCCAACCGGGTTCCCACTGGTGGCCCTAAACCCCCACCGGCTTGAAGTCGGTACCCACTGTTGGGGTCCCGTGCTTGCTGCCATCCGAGACACATCCCCACCGAGTCCCATTGGGTCTCGGTTGGTGGTCAAAACCATCACCGAGAGTCGTGAGTCTCTCGGTTTAGGTGTACCCAAACCAAAAACCAACATAAACCTCGATCCCCATGTTTTTAATCTTTAATTACATGATTCATGATTGTTTTTAATGACCTCGTACGAAGAACATAATTATATAAAGATTTAAAGGATTAAAAGATACCGTAAGCGTAAAAAGATCAAGGATTTAGATTACACGTATACCCGTAATTAAATTAGATCAACCAAAAATCCTCCTTGTGTTCTAAGGGTGTCGCGGCAAGAGACAGAGGCAAAGAGATTAGGGTTTTGATTAATTCTTGTAAAAAGTGTGTTATGAAACCCTCTGTGGTTTTTATTAAAACACTTGTATTAGTTATGGGTATGGGCCAAAGTCCGGTTTCCCTTTCTTTCTAGCTGACGCCAACAAACACCCTATACTATTTATGTTTGTTTTTCTTGTTTAATTATTATCGTGTATATTCGTATTTAATTATCGTACTTTCGTTACTTGAACGTTTTCTTAATATCGTATGTACATACTTATCGTATATTAATATTCGTGTTTACGTACATAATACTTATGATAATTAATTAATATACATAGTATTCGTATTAAATATTCGTGATGCGTGTCGTATACTAATTAATTTCAAAGTTTAAGTTTAACGGTAACTTCGTGCATTTAATGATCTTAGGATTATTAAGGCGGGTTTTACAATAACAATGGAATGTTTATGTTAAATTTGAATAATCTTCCTGATGATTCTGCTTCTGTTTATATGTCTTTTTCTACTATCGTTAATACCTCATTATGGCATGCTCGTTTAGGACATTTGCACTATCAAAGAATGCTTGAAATGTCTAAAGATGATTTAATTCCTGCTATTGATGAAAATACTAGAAAATACTTGCATGTTAAAAAAATCATTAGCAACCATTTAAAAGTATAACAAGGAACTTTGTCATACCTGAATTAATACATAGTGATTTATGTGATTTTCATGCAACACCATCTTTAGGAAATAAAAATTATGTTATCACTTTTATAGATGATGTCTGTAGGTTTCGCTATGTAAAGATGAAGCCTTAGATAAATTTGAATTTATAAAACAGAAGTTAAATTTCAACAAAATGACTTGGTTAAAACCTTACGCACAGATAGAGGTGGTGAATATTATGATCCTGTATATTTCAAGTCGGTAGGAATCATTCATGAAACTACAACTCCTTACACACCACAACAAAATAGTGTGGCTGAAAAGAAAAATAGATCTCTTAAAGAAATGATTAATTCCATGTTGTCTTACTCTGGTTTGAGTGACAGGTTTTAGGGAGAAGCCATGTTAACGGCTTGCTATTTATTGAATAGGGTTCCTAATAAAAGGAACAAGACTACCCCATGTGAAATTTGGTATAAGAAACGACCTAACTTGACATTTTTGTGAGTTTGAGGGTGTCGGGCGGTTGTAAGGCTTCCGGACCCTAAAAGGAAAACATTGGGTAAAAAGGTTATTGATTGCATCTATGTTGGATATGCTGAGCATTCCAAGGCATATAGTTCTTATCTTATAGAACCTAATGATTTTGTTTCTATTAACACAATTATAGAATCAAGACCTGCAATATTTGATGAAAATCGTTTCTCTTCAATACCTAGACCAAAGGATGTTATACGAATTTTAGATGAATTTCAAAGGGATGATCATTTAGATGATGTACCAAATGAGATTTTAGAAACTCGTAAGAGTAAAAGAGCTAGAGAAGCTAAATCATATGGTTCTGATTTTCAACTATATTTAGTTGAGGGATCAAGAGATCAAATTGGATCTCAATATTGGTATTGTTATAGTATAAGGAGGATCCAAGAACCTATAATGAAGCTATGAAATCTCGAGATGTTTCTTTATAGAAAGAAGCAATAGATGATGAGATTGGTTCAATTATGGAAAATAATACATGGATCTTGTCTGTTTTACCCCCAGGTTACAAGCCTTTAGGTTGTAAATGGATCTTCAAAAGGAAGACGAAAGTCAATGGATCAATTGACAAGTTTAAGGCTCGATTGGTAATTCAAGGCTTTAGATAAAAGGAAAGGATCTATTATTTCGATACTTATGCACCAGTTGCTCGAATCACTACAATTATATTGTTATTAGCTTTGGCCGATATTCACAATCTAGTTATCCATCAAATGGATGTCAAAACAACATTTTTAAATGGTGATTTGGAATAAGAAGTGTATATAAAGCAACCAGAAGGATTTGTTTTGCTCGGTAAAGAGCATATGGTGGGTAAGCTGGTTAAGTCATTGTATGGGTTAAAACAAGCACCTTGATGAGGTTCTGTTGTCTAGTGGTTTCCTCCTAAACCAATCTGACAAGTGTGTATATAGCAAATTTGATGGCTCCGGTAAAAAGTGTTATAATTTTTCTATATGTTGATGACATGTTGATATTTGGCAATGACCAAAATCAAGTGGATAAAGCTAAGAAGTTTTTGTCATCTAAGTTTTCCTTGAAATATATAGGACATGTAGACGTTATTATTGTTATTAAGATTAAACGTGAGAATAAAGGGATTGTAATTACATAGTCTCATTATATTGAGAAAATACCCAAGTGTAGAATATGTAAATCTTACTTATGTTTTAGAGAGAGAAAGATAGATGATATTACACTTCTAGAGAGAGAAAGTTTAAGAACTATGTGTAAATTAAAATGAAATCACCAACTTCTCCATCTAAGGAGAGGGTTTATATACCCAAGCCTTGTGATGGGCTTGGGCTTACAATATTGGGCCGGCCTACACATGTTGTAGGCTAGGCTTAGCCTTGTTTGATATATTAAAAGATATCTAGACTACGAGCTACTACTTAATATATTGTCGGAGTGATCGAATCTTCCTAAATACGTAAAAACGTATTTCCAACAATCTACCCCTAAGGGAGGTCACTCCAAACAAGGGCGTTACCCAAGTTACAATAATAAAATAAACCTAGCATACTATGCTTGTCTTGAGCTCATAGTCTTCGTCTTTCTTTTCTTTTTCTTTTCTGGTGAACATGCTGATGTGATCATTGATATCAATCTTGAGCATTAATCTCTTGCCTTGATCTTGTGCATCCATCACTTGTGATCTTCGCCTCTTCGTGACTTCATGTCCCACATACTTATACCTTCGTAATTCTTGAAAGCTTCAGAGTTCGATATAGCGGAAGACTTAACTTTTAGGCTTTCTTGAATTAGATGAGGTATTAAGTGCATAAAGTATAAGCATGCGAGGACGACTTCTTCTTGGATTCCGCAACGCCATCGTCTTCAAATGTCGCAACATAAGTAGACACGAACGAAATGGCTTTGAACATTTCATTCTAATTCGGTAGCATTTTACCTCCGGTCGGTGAAGACCGTTGGACGATATAAAATATCGTACTTGTGGCAGGTAGATTTAATTAAAAATCTCCTTGACAAGATTTCTCGGGCAAACCCGTTCTTTTTACTCGATCCAAAGCTGATTGCGAACGTAAAGAGTGAATCATTTGGATAAAATTATCCGCATGATTGAAGCCGTCAATTCTGATTCATGGAACAAGTTTGATTCATTAAAGAATCGCACCATCGTTGCTTTCCAGTTGTCACGAGCTTGATTCATATTGAATATTGCAAGTTACCTACCAAGTGTTGTTTAAGGTTAACACTAGAAGGATTTCCACTCATCACTGTGAACACTAAGGTATCACTATGAGTGTTCTGGCAAGATCACTTAGATATTGCGTAGAGGCCTGGAACGTGTTTAAGTTCAGCTAAGAATTAAACCACTGTTGCTTTCCAGTTATCACAAGTTTGATTCATAAAGAATCGCACAAGTCACCTACCATGAGCTTTTTGATATTCGCTCAAGAAGGATTTCCATCTTCATTGTAAATACTTTCGTATTACTCGGATATTCAGGCAAGATCATGAAGATTTTGCGTAGGACTCTTAATATCTTTCTTACTTTTCACAGTGTGTGAAGAAGCAAGGAATTACAAAAGTGTGTCCTAATGAGATATTTGATGATCTCAAATGGCTCTAGACTCGATCGTGCACTTTGGAATTTAGTGATCGGAGGCTGGAGAGGAGTGCCACCTTTTCAATACCAATTTATTCGGAGTGAATAAATCAATAGATAATGCGTTGTCTCCGTGTGATTAAAACAAATATCTTTTAAGAGATATATGAGTTAGCTGGGATGGGTTGTGCATTGCATCACTAGGTCCATGATGTCTATCTTCAATATCAAGAATCATTAAAAATGATCTCAATAGCATATGTATTGACCTGGTTTCTGCCTAAGGTTGTAAGGAGGGCTTCTTTCTTTAGACCTTTTATCTTTACAATTCTTTTTCATTCTTCAACCCCTTCAATGCTTACCAATACGTCATAACTAGCACCTTGTTGTGATTGTTCCAGTGCTAACTTAAGTACTTGGTCGGCATTCAGCTACGTTTACAATCTTTCTCCATCTTTCCTAAGGACTATTATTTCTAGCTATGGAATGTCCTTAGGAAGATTCCTCCAGTTTAAGAAGAATCATTGGACTTAACCTATCCTACCATCCTTATGTCACCACAATCTTCATCGTTGTGAAATAAATGGGTTGTGGGTAAGTATAAATCACCATGAAATCCATTTTTGATGTGCAAATCCGTTTTGCTCCCCCTTAACATATGCCACGATATTCGAAAACATTTCGCACATGTCGGGATGAGCCATCACGTTAAGTCAATCCATTTTTGATAACTTCCCATATTAAATCACATTTTCTCCCTCATATTAAAAAATATTAACCCAATCGATGTTTTTAATATCAATTGATTTAATGAAGTTTAACATAGGTTTTGGGAAGAAAAATGCAAGTCCTTTTTATCTTCATGATACCAAATATATGAGATATGATACCGATTTGTAACATGATCACATATTCACCATATTAGAAAAAATGGACAAGGTTGGACCTGATTGATGAGAACATCATATGATAAGATCAAATGGTTCTTGTAGGCATATGTTGGTCTCATCGTCACGTCTGAAGTCATCTCTTGACACCACATGTACGATTGGTATTGTTGTCTTGACAGCAATTTGTGAACTTGGCACGTTCGGCATCGAAGATTCTGAATGCTTGACAATTGCTCCCCCTCAATTGTTGACCCGTGTTCTATTGAAAGAGTTGTAGTCACCGTTTGAGTAGTCGCATCGTCGAGTATGTAGATACCAAATGTAGATAGCTATGGTTGTAGAGATGATAACTTCATGAAAACAAGACTTCTCTTGTTTTAACAAATAAATGCACTGAAGCGTACATAGATTTGTGTTAGACCAAGTTATAAAGTAAACTTGATCCCTTACAAGGTTTTAAAGTAAACCTTGCCCGAGAAAATTAATTCCCGTTGAGAGCCAAAGCTTTCATAAGAAATACTTGACTTTAATGTGAAAACCGGGTTGTAGTCTGAAATAACTGCAAGCCATATAGGCATGTTTTATGAAATATTTACAACTTTTGTACGAACTCTATTTATGGCACCGTGTCAATATTAATCAACATTTCTAAGGCCGTAAATATTATCATACCAAAAGACATGCCTTTGGAAAATAAAGTAAAAATATTTTTGGATTTTTCTAGATTTTTCAATTTTTATGGTTTTTATATGGTTTTATATTTTTGTATTTTGCTTTTGTGGATAAAAATATAAACAATATATACAGATGATCACCAAGGATACGGAGAATAGTTTACCACCACTATTCTTTCGCTTCATCTGCCAGTTCCTTTAGAGTCTCAGGCGAGAAAGTTTCCATTCCTAGCTTGTCGGCCAAAAATTCCATTCGAGCGCGATCTAAAGCCTTCGTGAAAATATCCGCCAATTGATACTCAGATCGGACAAAGTAAAGCTCGATTACTCCATTTTACACTTGCTCCTTGATGAAGTGGTAGCGAATGTCAATGTGCTTCGATCGGTAGAATTGAACGTTGTTGCAGCATAAGGCGATTGCACTCTTGTTGTCACAGTACATCGGAATTTTGTTGAAACCTAGACCATAGTCGGTTAATTGTGATTTCATCCAAAGAATTTGAGTAGAGCAACCGGACATAGCTATGTATTCTGCTTCCGTACTTGAAATTGCAGCGCTTTTCTGCCTTTTCGATGCCCAACTGATTAGTCGATCTCCTAGTAGTTGCAAAGTTCCACTCGTGCTACGCCTTGTATCTTGACAACCCGCGTGATCCGCATCTGCATATGCCATTAGTGCAATCGAAGAGTCCTTCGAATACCAAAGTTCCCGATTAATAGTTTCTTTAAGATATCGAAAGATCCGTTTCACAGTAGCCAAGTGTAACTCAGTAGGCCGAGTTTGATACCGAGCACACATACATATAGCGAACTGAAGATCAGGTCGACTAGCTGTGATATACAGAAGGGTACCGATCATTCCACGATAGAGTGTCGGATCAATGGCAACTCCATGTGGATCTGCATCAAGCTTAGTTCGTTCCACCATTGGAGTATCCACGGGGTCGCAAGATTCCATCTTATACTTCTTTAGCGATTCAAGGGCATACTTGGATTGATTGATAAAGATGCCTCTGGGACTCTGAGATATCTGAAGACCTAAGAAGAATGATACCTTGCCCATCATTGACATCTTAAACTTGGAAGACATGAGTTTCCCAAATTCGTCGGATAAGGTTTGGGTCGAGGCTGCAAATATAATATCATCAACATATATTTGTACCATAATCATATATTTACCTCATTTTTGAATGAACAGCGTGGGATCCACCTTGCCTTTAGCGAAGCCTTGCGTAATGAGGAATTGTGACAATAGATCATACCATGCGCGTGGAGCATGCTTCAACCCATAGAGAGCCTTCTTAAGCTTGTACACATGATTAGGATATTTAGGATTCACAAAACCATCCGGTTGTTGAACATAGACCTCTTCCTTGATTTCACCATTAAGAAATTCCGTCTTCACATCCATCTGATAGACGATCATATTCATATGGGCTGCATAAGCGAGGAATAGTCTAATAGCTTCCAAACGGGCAACAGGTGCAAAGGATTCCATAAAGTCGATGCCCAATAATTGCTTGTATCCACGAGCTACTAGTCGAGCTTTGTTCTTCAAAATTCCGCCTAACTCGTCGAGTTTTACCTTGTAAACCCATTTCAAAGTGAGTAATTACACTTGATTGGGGCATGGGACAAGTTCCCATACTTCAAGACGTATAAATTCATTAAGTTCTTCTTGCATAGCTTCTATCCAACAGGATTGAGTAAAAGCTTCTTGCCATGTCTTAGGTTCAACTTTAGTGAGAAAAGCATCAAAATGACAAAACATTGCATTTTCTTGTAACTGACTTCGTGTGGATACCGGACGATTAGGGTCACCAATAATAGAAAATATAGGATGATCCTTTGTCCACTTGCTGTCATGTTCATGAATCCGTGGATTGGAGTAGACCGTTGAAGGAGCTTCCTCTGAGGTGGACGACCCGGCTTGATTAGGGGCGGGAATTGGTACACCAAAGAATGGAAGTTCACGCATTTGAGCGAATTCCAAATCGTGATCATCATCATCCTCTTCATCATCAATAGGCATGACATGAGTAGTTGGTTCGGGTGTTGGTTGAGAATTACTCGTTGATGGTATATGTGACAACCCAAACCCGAGGTCATTTATTTAATATTATATAATATTATTTTTACGAATAATTTTTCAAATTTTTGATGAGTTGAATGAAATGACGATTGAAGGTTTTATTTAAAACCGACGTTGGAGGTCTTATTTTTATCTTTTTACTAATAGCGAGGATTATTAGTGACCACGATATCGACGGATGCCCGATATTTTATATTATATCAATTGCTGTCTCGATGTTTATATTTTTGACGTTTTTATTTTAAGTTCGTATTAAGTCGAGTCGAGAGTCGATATTATTATTTTTGAGGTACGTTTTAAATTTTTAAAAGTATCTTTATGAAACCCGAGCCCCGTAAATATTTTGAAAATTGACTAATAGTTATTTCCCGCTTTTTAGCTAACTATTTACATTTTTAGCCACAACTATTGCCAAATTGCAACTTTGGTCCTTACCCCACTATATATAAACCAAAAACAAACACACATAACACAATTTCTCATTCAAAAATTTTCACCACCTACTCTCTCTCTCTCTTGTTTGCCGTAACATCACCACCATCACCAATTCTATACAAATTTAATTTTATCTCAAGTTTGAGGTTGAATCCAACAAAACCAAGCTTAGACCCAATCTTATATTTGATCAAGGATCATTTTGGTGTAAGAATTTCTTACATGCAAGCACTTTTTTTTCTTGATGTTGGTAGGTAGGAGCTATGATCATGCATGGCATTTTCATGATGATCCATGGTGATTCTTGCTAAAGATCTTGTTAAAACTTCATTTTGATCTTAATATTTTTATTTTGATATTGATTTTGATGTTATGTTTGATGTATGATGATATTAGGGTATAGAAATGACCATTTCTATGGTTGGTTTTTATCAAAAAGTTGATTTTGTACAAGATTTTTATAGTCATTTTATAACAGTAAGTAAAGTGTAAAATCCGAATTTTTATGTTTTGAAAATGGCTTAACTTATAGCCTAGGGTTGTAGATAATTTTCTTAGCTTCGATTTGATATAAGGTAGAGCTTCTAGCTCCAAACGAGCGCGAAGTTATGATGTTTTGAATGATCGTGTACCGGGAGACGAGTATCGACACTACAAGTAGTTGTTGTCGATATTTGGATCGAATCTCGGAGACTCTAAATGGATGTTTTGAAAAATGTAACCTACTGATAATGAGGTTTTTATTTTATAGGTTGAGTTTACTTTAAAACCCGAGTGTCGGTTTTGTAAACGGAGTCGTTCAAATAAGTTAAAACGGTTGTATGAAAAATTAACGTAAATCTGTCCAGATTTTATAGTTTGAAAATGAGTTGGGTAAAGTACTTTAAAAGTAATTTCATTTGATAAACTTGTAAGAGGACTTTCTATATATAGTAAGTTAGTTTATCGAGTCGTTTCATAAACGGTTGACAAGTTTAAAAGGGGTAAATAAGCTAGTACATGTAGTATGTACCGGCGGACTTTGTAAAAAGTGTAAAATGGTTAAGTAAATGTGTAGTAAAGTATAATGAAGTTATTTATATCGTTTTCTCTCGAGTTTTATCATGACTTTATGAGTTTGAGTTTGATGTAATTATGTATGATTTAATTTTCGAGTTTATTATTGATGAGTGCGCCTTATTTGATAGGTTGCGGTTTTTGTGTTTATCGGGTATCAACTATCGTCGAAGATCGTCTTACTACTGCTATTACTCCAGGTGAGTCTATAGCCTCGCTTTTGTAATTGTTTTAATGATTTTGAAACTCGCGAGGGGGATACATGCTATTTGAAAGTAAAATGAACACAAGTCATGATTGATTGTTTGGACCCGAATGTAGCCTTTGTTTCCTTTGTTGTTTGAATTGTATAAGTACCTAATTTGCAAAAGACCCTAAATTCATGAGCCGTTAACTATCTTCTGACTTGATGTTGCGAGTTGGGAATAGCCGCTTATTCTAATAATAGTACTATTGGGCTGACGACCCTATCCGAGACCAGGGCTTTACGCTGAGTAACCCGCTGGGAAGGATAATTTTACGAGAATGAGAATTGGTATCCTTGTAAATGGTACCCTAGTAGGGGCACTGGAATTTCATCTAGTCATGCCGGATTTAGGCGTGGGTGACTAAGTTAAGGGGTCGGTGTCATGAGCTTAATACAATTCATTAGTTGTTGTTATATACCAGAATGCCTGACTAATAGATTGTAATGATCAGCAATTCTATTAAATGATCTTGATTGATTTTTCTCTTGTGTTCAATGTTGATTTGTAAAACCTATAGACTCGCTCAACCGTTGTGTTGATGATTTTAAGCATGTATTTCAGGTATTGAAGATGATGAATTGCGGAGCTTGCTGGAGAAGGATTGCGGGATTGCTTTTGTGGTTATTGGTCTAATACGGATTTCTTTCCTTTTGTCATAAAAATAATAATGTACGGTCGAGTACTTTGGTAAAGTGTTTGTGAATTTGATAAAGTCTTTGGGGGACCTAAATATTACTCTGATATTTCTAAAATTGTTTTACTTGGGATTGAAAGTTTTAGACAGTGGTTAAATTATATTCTTTTATATTTCAAATTTATCATTTTGAGTTTGTTCAAAATGTTTTGTGTAATAATGTTTGTATTTAGCACCCAATTGTGTATTTCCGCTGCGCAATGTAATTTGGGGGTGTTAAAGATTGGTAATCAGAGCTTTTTAGTTATAGCGAATTAGGTCGATTTTTGAGAAATGTCCTAAACTATAACTTTGGTGTCGAAAATATTTTACAAAAGCAACGCAACTTCTCCGCAAGGCTCCGGTAAGATTATTTGTTTTGTATTGTTTTATAGTTGATGTATCCCTTAAAATTGAATTGATTTTAGAGTATTTATTAAGTAAATACTATGATGATATTTGATGATGTATTAATGATATATTGATGTTGTTGAAAGTACGTTGAGTACTTGTTATCGTAATTTTCTTTATGTAATGAATATGTATATAATTTTAAATAATGACCTTATATACTGCCGGGGGTCTGGGACAGTAGACCAGATGTTGAACGATTTTTGTTGGAAACTCACTTTATGTGACGACATTTAAGAATTCCCATTAGTTATCATTGTCACACGCATTTAGACTAGACTAGGTTCGTTGTAAAGTTTAGGTTGTGTGTGTGACTATATATACCCCTCCTTAGCTTCCAAGGAGGGGTGTTGATTGTCTTTTGTTCATTTTCAAAATACATTTTCTCTTTACTTTCAACCACTCTTCTCTCTCTCTAAGTCATCAATGGCTTCCACCACCATCTACCACCACATTAGACCACCGGATCCGACTTAGCATTTCTACATTTGGCATCAGAGCCACGGTTCCATCCTTGGATCGTGTTCGTATATTCGATTTGGTGGTCTAGTTCTTTCTTTGTGTCTCGTTATATTTTTTTGTTCCATTTTGTCACAAAATTTTTGGTCACGTCTTCTTTTTTTGTCCAACTGTCCAAACTGTCACATGTTTTGGGGTCTCAACTTATTAATTTACTCTCTCGGTTTCATCAATATCATGGTCAAAGTCATAAAAATCTAGTCACTATTTCTGGGTTTCTATTTTTTCTTGTTTATGCAAATAGATAAGGAAAAAGTGTTCAGATCCACCATTTTCGGTCCTTCAAAACCCTTTTCCGATTGGGTTTCCGACAGCCTTTCCGATTGGATATTCAGATTGAACATTCAGATTGAACATTCAGATTGAACATTCAGATTGGTTATTCCGATGGGGGTGTTTGTTTGATTCCGATGATATATTCACAAAAACATTCCGATAACACCATATTCTTAATCATTCCGATGAGACCAAATTAAAAGACATTCTGATGGAAGCTTAAACATTCCGATTGGACATATTTTTTTGACTTTCCGATGGACTCTGTTTTTTAAAACTTGTGAACTAAATTTGTGACCATAACCATCAACCATCTCAACCGAGTCAACTCGGTAATTACCGAGTTGACTCAGTTAAACTCACTGAGTCTGACTCACTTCCAACCTTTTATCACCTCAACACCATAACTAATCCTAATCCCTTCGTCTCCTTATCCCATCTAGACTCAAACCAAAACAAATCAAAACAGTAAAATAAAAAGATCTCAGTTAGCTCTATATCATCTTTTCAGATCTTAAAAGATCTTGAGTGATTAGATATTAACATCATAGATCTGTAATTATTGTTCGAATAAAAAGAATGATCTATAACATTTATGTTATTATCAGCTCTTTTTTTTCGATCTTTCAAAAATCTAACATGCAATCTTATCTATGTAATCTTTATTCGAATTAAAGAAGGATTTATAACCTATATGTTATAATCCATTTTTCTTTATTTCGGATCATCACATGCAATTAACTAACAACCTACCCGAGACCATTGATCTATGATCTTGAAGATAAATCATTCTTGGCTTTAATCTTCTTGAGTGGTTCGAATGTTTTTGAGATGATTGATGTTAGCCGAAATCTTTTATGGAACTTCATTCGTGGACATGATGAAGTGCATATATGGAGATTGATTGAGATGGTGGCTGGGAGGTTTTGGAGATTATTTAGATGAGAGAGAAGGAGATGGGGGACGGAAGTTACGAAGTGGATTGGGAGAGAAAGTGAGTTGTGGAAGTGGGGGCGGATGTATCTATGTGTAGATTTAGGGTTATGTTTACTGTGAGTGGATTTAGCAAGTTGAGAGTGTTATATCCCAATTTGTGTGGATCAGGTATTGCATGGATGGTTGGTGGATGTTGGGCTCGAATTTTTTGGGCCACGTTCTTTTGGGCCATGGAACTCGTTTATTCAAGTTGGATGGGCCATGAAATTTTGCATAGTGATTTTGGAATTCGAATGTGACTTCACTTGATTTTGGTCTAGATGAGTACAAAAATAACATGACCTATTATCTCCGTATGTTACCATTAATTAAGTTAGATTTATTTTAGCTTAATTATGGTTTATGGTTATAATATTTGGGTTTTAAAGTGACGAGACATTGTGACGAGATGGATATTTTTTGGACTTGGAATGTCATGTCTTAACCGATGTGTTCATGGGCTGAAACAATTACCATATTGTTGAAATAGTTTAAGGAGAATGGATGCTCAAACAAACAAGTTCATTTTTTGAATTTGTGGTTTTTTTTTGTTGCATTTGTGGTTCTTTAATTTATTCTTAACACTGATTGGGTGACGAGAAATGTGACAAAGTAAAATGACGTGACAAATGTGACGAGAATTTATTTGAGACGAGACTAAGAAAAAATGGGCGATTTTTTAGTGGCTACAGATTTTGTTTGATCGGGTATTAATTACGTGACGTTGAAGACGGATTTTTTGAAGGCGTGTATTTATTTTATCTTTTAATAGATAACTTGCTCGTGCTTAATCTAGAATGAAGACTTGGTTATCTGGTTTCCGGGTTCGGGGTGGATGGTTGATGACTCGGATAACTATCACTTAAAGGGGTTACATTGTTGTACTCAGTGTCACGCGCTTAGTCGACGTGGATAATTTCAAGAGGTGTTGTGCTTATAGACTTCTTCAGTGATGCATTGAGTACTTAGAGATTTCTCCACCGTTCTTCATTCAACAATAGTGCAAGCTTAAGTCACAAGATCGAAGGATTTTTATTCAGCTTCACGTTTGCTGTATCTGGTTCATTCTTTCAGTGGTCACTTCAAATTGCTTTCATGTGGGATGGTAAAGGTGGCCATGGAGAGTTTATGAGAAGAGATTTTCGATCAACAGCTGATTCTCACAAAATATATAATTCAGCTTATTTATTATCTCACGAGATTTCAGGTTCATGTGCGTACAATTTATTGATGGTTCCGAGTTTCGAAACCATCAAGGGGGAAGAAGAAGACACATTGAACGCACAACGAGTACACGTGATGAACTTCATACCTTCTTTTGATTTGAAGATATTCCGGGATGACATTTGTCATAGCCGCAGAGAAAATCAGTGTTTTAACTCGTGTCGTTATCAATCTCCAAATGGTACACTACTGATTCGAGGTTTAATTGTTTGATTGTTGCAATTAAACATCATCATTATCCTATATGCATTCCCGGGACTTAATTGACTCTGGTGCATCTCCGGAAGAAGATATGTGCATTTCCGGGACTTAATTGACTCTGGTGTTACGATGTCAACTTCAAGAATGGGATAAAGTGTCCACTTCAGTATTTGAGCTTCATAATTGGGATTGATTTACCTTCTTCAACTATGTGGGGGAAGAAGTGTCTTGATTCTTTCTGGTATGCATAACTTGAACTCTCAGGGGGAAGAAAAATTCAGAAGAATTATTCAAGCGTGAGATGAAAAGTTGTTGATCTACTTGGTGTGCCCCAAACTTTCAATCCCTCTTAGCAACATTATCATGTTATATGATGGGATTTGCTTGTTAGATTCCGATGTGCGCTTAATCATTCTAAGCTTTATTGAAAGCTTTGAAGTTGTTTATGAGGATTGTCGATTTAGGGGGAAGCTATTTAAAAAGCTTCTACATCAAGTTTATGGGGCATGAATTAGGGGGAAGCTAATTCAGAAGCTTCTCCTTAACCAGAAGTGTATGGGTTACTTAGCTCGTGCCGTTACAGTATTTCTTCTACAAGTTACTTTAAAGATGAGTCATTTTGAAGACGAAGGCCTCAGAAGACTTCATCAGCATTGGATGCTTCATGAAAGCTCTTGTTCTTAATCATTTTATACTTGTTAGGAAGAATATTGTAAGTAATTCTACACGTCGTCCCATGGGGGAAGATTGCTGGAAACTCACTTTATGTGACGACATTTAAGAATTCCCATTAGTTATCATAGTCACACGCATTTAGACTAGACTAGGTTCATTGTAAAGTTTAGGTTGTGTGTGTGACTATATATACCCCTCCTTAGCTTCCAAGGAGGGGTGTTGATTGTCATTTGTTCATTTGGGAATACATTTACACTTTTACATTCAACCTCTCTTCTCTCTCTCTAAACCAACAATGGCTACCACCACCTATTTCCACCATGTTAGACCACCAGATCTTATTTAGCATTTCTACATTTATTGAATGATCTTGTTTTTCTAAGGATTAAGCATTGTATAGATTATCTATTAAGATGGAAAGGAAATGGAAACTTAGAGAGAGAAAGAAGAGTGAGAAAGGAGAGAGTTGAAAGGAAAATGGAAAATGTGATTGTGTAAAATGGAAGTGAACCAACAACCCCTCCTAACATGCTAGGAGGGGGGTTTATATAGCCCACCCTACATGTGGGCTATATGGGCTATATTGGATCACGAGCCCAATATCATTGGAGTGACCGATCCTTTCTAAATACGTAAAAACGTATTTCCAACAATCTCCCCCAAAGGGAGGTCACTCCAAGTTACAATGTCCTAAATAGTCTAAAGCTCGTGATCTATGCTAATAATGATGTGACCGAGACTTTCCTTGGAAAAACGTATTTCCAACAATCTCCCCCAAAGGGAGGTCACACCATTTTACAAAATCTTAAACCTAGCATACTATGCTTGAGTCTTTGATCTTGTTCTTGTGAATATGCTGATGAGATCTTTGACTTTAGTCTTGAGCATGTTCTCTTGCCTTGACCTTGTGCATTCATCACTTGTGATATTCGCCTCTTCGTGACTTCATGTTCCACACACTTATACCTTTATAATTCTTGAAAGCTTCAGAGTTAGATACAGCGGAAGACTTGACCTTCAGACTTTCTTGAATTCGTTGAAGTACTGAGTGTATGTAGTATAAGCATGTGGGGACGACTTCTTCTTGGATTCCGCAACGCCACCGTCTTCAAATGCCGCAACATAAGTAGACACGAAAGAAATGGCTTTGAACATTTCATTCTAAATCGGTAGCATTTTACCTCCGGTCGGTGAAGACCGTTGGACGATATTAGATATCGTACCCGTGACGGATAGTTTCAATTAAGTAACTTCCTGACAGGATTTCGCGGGTAAACCCGTTCTCTTTATTCGACCGTCCAAAGCTGACTGCGAACATAAAGAGTGAATCATTTGGATAATGATATCCGCATGATTTGAAGCCGTCAATTCATGTTCCTGGAACAAGTGAAATTTAATTAAGAACCGCACCATCGTTGCTTTCCAGTTGTCACGAGCTTGATTCGTATAGAATCTTGCAAGTTACCTACCAAGTGCTGTTTGAGGTTAACACTAGAAGGATTTCCACTCATCACCGTGAACACAAAGGTATCACTCTGAGTGTTCTGGCAAGATCACTGAGATATTGCGTAGAGGCCTGGAACGTGTTTAAATTCAGTTAAGAATTAAACAGCCGTTGCTTTCCAGTTATCACAAGTTTGATTCATAAAGAATCGCACAAGTCACCTACCATGAGCTTTTTGATATTCGCTCAAGAAGGATTTCCATCTTCATTGTAAATACTTTCGTATTACTCGGATGTTCAGACAAGATCATGAAGATTTTGCGTAGGACTCTTAAAATCTTTCTTACTTTTCACAGTGTGTGAAGAAGCAAGGAATTATGGAAGCGTTTCCTAATGAGATATGTGATGATCTCAAATGGCTCTAGACTCGATCGTGCACTTTGGATTTTAGTGATCGGAGGCTGGAGAGGAGTGCCACCTTTTCAATACCAATTTATTCGGAGTGAATAAATCAATAGATAATGCGTTGTCTCCGTGTGATTAAAACAAATACCTTTTGAGAGATATCTGAGTTAGCTGGGATGGGTTATGCATTGCACCACTGGGTCCATGATGTCTATCTTCAATATCAAGAATCATTAAGATGATCTCAATAGCATATGTATTGACCCGGTTTCTGCCTAAGGTTGTAAGGAGGGCTTCTTTCTTTACTTATCTTTACAATTCTTTTCATTCTTCAACCCCTTCAATGCTAACCAATACGTCATCACTAACACCTTGTTGTGATTGTTCCAGTGCTAACTTAAGTATTTGGTCGGCATTCAGCTACGTTCACAATCTTTCTCCATCTTTCCTAAGGACTACTATTTCTAGCTATGGAATATCCTTGGGAAGATTCCTTCGGTTCTGGAAGAATCATAGGACTTAACCTATCCTACCATCCTTATGTCACCACAATCTTCATCGTCGTAAAATAAATAGGTTTTGGGTAAGTATATATCACCATGAAAATCCATTTTGATATGCAAATCCATTTTGCTCCCCCTTAACATATGCCACGATATTCGAAAACATTTCGCATATGTCGGGATGAGCCAGCACATTAAGTCAAACCATTTGTGATAATATCCCATATTAAATCACCTTTTCTCCCCCATATTAAAAATATTAACCCAATCGATGTTTTTAATATCAATTGATTTAATAGCATTTTAAGAAAATTTGGGAAGAAAAATGCAAATCCGATTATCTTCATGAATTACACAAGCTCCCCCCTCAAATTAATGAGGGTGTACTTGAAACGTAAATTAAATACCTTTTAAACACAAGTGTAAGGTATTTATCACGAGCAAAGATCATATATGATAATGAATTCACAAGATTAGCAATTTACGAGGTAGGACCTGAATGATGGAGAACATCATATGAAAGATTCACATGGTTCTTGTTCACGAATGTTGGTCACCTCGTCACGTCTGAAGTTATCTCTTGACTCCATGTGTATGATTGATATCGTTGTCTTGACACCAATATGTGAACTTGGAACTCTCGGCATCAAGGATTCTGAATGCTGGACAATTGCTCCCCCTCAATTTTTGACCCGTGTTCTATCAAAAGAGCTGTAGTCGTCGGTTGAGTAGTCGCATCTTCGAGTATGTAGATACCAATTGTAGATTTCTATGGTTGTAGAGATGATAGCTTCATAAAAACAAGACTTCTCTTGTTTTAACAAATAAATGCACTGAGGCGTACATAGATTTGTGTTAGACCAAGTTATAAAGTAAACTTGATCCCTTACAAGGTTTGAAAGTAAACCTTCCCCGAGAAAATTAATTCCCGTTGTGAGCCAAAGTTTTCATAGGAAATACTTGACTTTAATGTGAAAACCGGGTTGCAGTCTGAAATAACTACAAGCCATTTTGAGCATGTTTTAAAACATCTGAACTTCTGCTCGAACTTTATTTACAACCCCGTGTCATTATTGAATGACATTTCTAGTATCGTAAATATTATCGATTCCAGAAGACATGCTCTTTTTATCAAAACATTTTTTGAACACACAATTTTGAAAGATTTAGAAAACCTTTTTGAGAAATTCTCGAAAAATTGTGTTCAATGTTTTGAAAACCAATTACTTGAGCTTAAGATGTGGAATATCTTGCAATACGAGCTCAAGTCCGAGAAGTTGTAAGCTTCCCGTTGTTAAGGATAAGTTACCGTCGGCGATAAACTTTCCTTTTAGCTGAAGAACGAGTCCTAAGTTGACATTTACTTAGAAGTCGTTTTCATGAGCTTGAAAACTTTGATTGATTTAACGGAAAGCTCATGACCGAGAAATGTGAATTTCTCGTTAGGAGGGAAAGTTCTCTTATTTAAAAGATACACTTTCCTTGATTAGCTTAAAACCCGGAATGTTTTGCTACAAGCTCATGACCGAGAAAGATGAATTTCTCGTTATGAGGAAAAGTTCTCTTATTTAAAAGATACACTTTCCTTTCTGAGCTTAAAACTTGGAATGTTTTAATACAAGCTCATGACCGAGAAAATTTAATTTCCCGTTACGAGGATAAGCTATCTTTAAAGATAAGATTTCCTAAAATTGATGTCCGAGTTACAGTCTGATATTTAACTATAAGTCATTATGCATGAGCTTACAAACTTCGAATGTTTTTATTATTAGCTCATGCCCGAGAAAAATTAATTTCTCGTTGTACGGATAAGTTTATCATCGGCGATAAACTTTCCTTTCTTTAAGGTCCGGGGCATAATCTAAAATGTGATTATACGCCATTGTGCATGAGCTTAAAAAACCTCGAATGTTTTTAATATAAGCTCATGCCCGAGAAAAATTAATTTCTCGTTGTAAGGATAAGTTTATCATCGGCGATAAACTTTCCTTTATTTGAAGAACGAGTTATAGTCTGTGATGTGACTATAAGTCCTTTTACACGAGCTTAAAACCTTTGAATAGTTTTAACGGAAGCTCGTGTCCGAGAAAATTTAATTTATCGTTTTGAGGATAAGTCATCATCGGGATGAACTTTCCTGTCTTTTGAGAGCGAGTTACAGTCTGTTATGTGACTGTAAGTCCTTTGTACACTGTAAGCTTAACTGCAAATCCCCTGAGACACTTGTTTTTTAGATATCAGCTTCTTCAGCAACCAAACTCTGAGAGTGTCCTTAATTGAATGGTATACAATGACTGGACCGCTTCGTTCTTTTGGAACATCCTCTTTGGTACCTGCATTCTCATTAGGAATTTGCATGCTTTGATATGGGTTAGCGATATCTATCTTAGAAGCAAGTGGGGGTTCGCAGTTTTCTTTTCTTGTACTAGAGGTGTTCTGAGGAGATGATTCACTTGTCTTAACTGGTAAACGTTTCCTTTTATAGAAAACCTTAAGTTCAGGCTTAGGTGATGCATCCTCCTTTTCAATTTTCTCTCTAGTAGTCTTAATAGAATCAGAGACTATCCTAGTTAAAGGGCACTCGTTTTCTACAAGGGTGAAAGTTCTACCAGTGGGGCGCCACATTTTACCAATGGGTTTGATTTTGGCAACCCACTGGGATTTAAGTCTAGCACGGGAGTTCACCTCATTAAGTAGTTTCTTGATACAAGAATCATGATTTGCCGTAAAGACACATTTTCTACATGTTTTACAAGTAGCATATTTAATGTCCGAGTAAGATATAGAATTCCTAGATGATTGATTGATGCTCCTAGGATGTGACATGCTACGGTTAACAGTGTTGGGTAAACTAGAAGGCATCTGACTAGGTTTGAAATTCCTATCTCTTACTTATGTCTTTTGAATAGCTTCCCTTAGACCAGATTTATGGTGAACGTCATTTGAACTAGTTCTAGACGTGGTCTTGGTATTTTTAGAGAAACTAGAGGCAATCATGTGATTAGGTCTTGCTAAAGCTGTTTTGGTCACATTGGGCCTAGTTGCAGGAGTGACTGGTCTAGAAAGATGAACCAAATCAACTTGGGAGGCAAACCGCGGTCTCGAGGATTGTGGTCGCTCAGATCTAAATGTAGTCGGTTGTCTAACGAACTGATTTGTAGGCGGTTTCCCCAAGATTGATGGTTTTTCAAGCTTAGTGTCCACACTAGTTCCTTTGGTTTTCCTCAATTCGTTTTTTAACGCAGCTATAGCAAAGACCTTTTCCTGTACTTGAGCTTTTAAAGTCTCATTCTCTTTGAACAATTCATCTTGGGATGCCAACTTAGATTCAAGCAACTTAATTTGTTTCAAAATATTATCCTTTTCAGCTTTAGAATCTAGAACAGTTTGATCCAATTTTCGTTCAAGAACAACGTTTGACTTTTCAAGTTTTTCAAAATAAGTTTCAAAATTCTCCGTTTTCTTTGAAAATTCAATTTTGGCATCCTCAAGCTCTTTGGATTGCTGAGCTAAAATCGTTTCAAGCTCTTTAATCCTAGAAGCAGAATTTGTTAACGTAGCAGTCATAAAGCACATATCATGATCTTTAGCATTCTGATCATTTTCTCCCTCATTATGATTCACAACGGATGAATCAGAAGTGGTATTGCTATCACGCTTTTCCATCCCATGTTCGGCATAAATAGAGTCGAAATGCTCAACATGTTGTAAATCATTGTTAGATACATGATTCCCTTGTACCCCAACTATTGGCTCTTCGTCATGCATGCTTGAATCATGTTGGCGTGATGTAATGACGCTGCTATCAGTGTTAACCGAGGTGGTCTCCTTTGAGTCATTCGTAAGACCATTTGTTTTCTCTGGCATCTGCATCGGATTTTCTTGTATTCCACTATCATGCTCTAGTTGAAGTTGTGAACTTTCATAAATCAAAAGTGCAATAGATTTCATGAAATTGAGCAATCTATCACTGAAGTCTTTAACCTCGATTTGTGTGTCTTCAAAGAATGACTGGCAGATCGTTGAAGCTTCAACCTTGGCAGGATCAAAATGAAAGAAACTCGAAAAATGTTGCTCTAGAACTTGAAGTAAATATGAGGATTCAATTTGATTAATGTCTTCTTTGTTGATCTGCTCTCGTAGTTGGTTAAATTTGATGAGCATTTGGTGAACGAAAATGGTACGATCTTGACCGAAGAGTGTCACAAAACCGCTTCCGTCTTTAAGTAGAGAAATGTTCGACAGGTGGGACCGAAGTGGTCGAAATAAAGTCATTCTAGTTTCTCTAGCTTTAACTTTCATTTGATGCGATTCTCCCTCGTGTGATTTGAAATTCAACGAGTCCATAGAAGGTCGATGAGAAAGAAGTCGGCTCACTCTAAAAGTAACTCCCGCAACTAATTCGTGTCACTTTAACACGTCTATAACTTAATATCACAAAATTTTCAAAATAAAAATAAAAATAACAATAGATTATCAAAATAAAAATTAATATCAAAATAACAATTTTCAAAATAAAAATAAAATAAAAAAGATTTGAATAAAAATTAAAGTGATAAGAAAATCTAGATATAAATTTTATAAAATTTATAAAGTGTGACAAAAACAATTTATCCCAAAAAAATAATCCTACACAAACCAAACCTTCCTAAAATGTGATTCAAAAAAAAACGTGTGTCACAAACCAAAACGTGGCCTAGAAAAACACAATACGTGGCAGAAACACTCCTAATAAAACTCCTAGTATTCTCCGCCCTAAATACTATATAAGTTAACCCTAAAGTTTAATCAACCCTAAACTCACTCGTTGTTAATACTGCCCCTAGTTTCCTTCGCCCCCCCAGTTATTTACTCTCTCTTCTCAAACAAAACAATTAAACCTAATCTCACTTCTTTGACTTTAATCACAGCCACATAAAAACTTTCATAAAAAACACACAATCTTCACAACTCCTCCGTCTATTTTGTTATATAAACCCAATACCAATCTTCTTTATCAATCTGATATCTTTAATCATCAAGATTAATCATCATCTCATCTTAGATCATCTAAAAACGAGATACATCCAAAGAGTGACAGCAACGGCTTCAAGATCTTAAATATAAAGGTCTCGGGTAGGTATTGATTGTTTTATTTTCGGTTCAGGATCGATGATTGTTTGAGTAACTGAGATCTTGATGTTTTGAGTCGGGTTTGTGTGAGTGTGTGGTGTTGTCGAGTCTGTTTGTGTTGATGGGTTTAGGTGTTTGGTTTTTCGGGGATGTTGTTGGTTTGAGAACAAGCGAGTCTCGAGAGTGGTCTGTTTGGTTCGAGAGTGAGTGGGACGAGGGTGAGGGTAAGGGTGGTGTGAGGGTGAGTCGAGGGTGAGGGTGAGGGTGAGGGTGAGTCGTGACGAGAATGGTTTGGTCGAGGGTGTCGCTGAGAGTCCTGTTGGTTTGGTCGAGTATTTGTGATAAGGCTGTTGTTGTCGAGAGGTTTCTAAGAGAGTCGAGAGTCGAAGTCGAGAGTCGTGAGTCGAGGCTGTGTGAGTCCTGTTTCGAGTCCTATTTGAGTTTAGTTTCGAAGGTGGTATGGTTTGAGGGTGTTGTGGTCGAGTCTTTTATGTGAGTCGGTGTATGGTCTGGGTCAAGTCAGGTCTAGTGTCTAATTTAAATAGCCATCGCAGTATACAACCCTTCTATCGCAATACTCACACATCTCACCATCGCAATATGTATAGTTCTCATCGCAATATCTAAAAACTCATCGGAATATCTTATAAAACTCACTTCCATCGCAATACACAAAACTTACAACCCATCGCAATGTGAAAGATTCTATCGCAATATTTTCATTCCATCGCAATATAGCTGAAAACTTTTTGGCAGAGTTTCGTCTCACTGTCCCTTAAAAACCGTCGCAATCCTCGATCGCAAGTACGATCGGAATCCACGTCGGAGTAGGGTATCGGAATCCTTGATCGCAAAGTAGAACCCGAGGGTTATTGCGATCGGAATGTTCAAACTTGGTACTTTCCGATGGATGTGTAAAACGCAAATACAAACCTGGTGACCTTACCGTATGGAGTCTAGATCGTAATGATACAATCCTGGATTCTTGATGAACACCGAGAAAAATGATGATACAGTTCTACTTGCGATGAGACAATAATGATACTTTTGCTAGAGACAAAAAGATAGAGGAAAAAGATGGAGCCAATACTGATTACTTAAAAATATATTTGAGAAGTTTTAAGAACAAAAGTATTCAATACTGATAAGGTAAGGAAATAAATTTGAGAACTTTTAGGGAAAAAAAAATTTTAGAATATAAAAACCATTTTATTCTTAATAACTTAAACTTAAAGAAAAATAATTATACGAAGGAAAAAAAATTTGTAAAAGAAGAAACTTTTCCACCAAATCAATAGATAAAAAACACGCTAATCCGAATATTCAACCATGCTCTTGATATCAATTGAAGGATCTTGTTTTTCTAAGGATTAAGCATTGTATAGATTATCTATTAAGATGGAAAGGAAATGGAAACTTTGAGAGAGAAAGAAGAGAGAGAAAGGAGAGAGTTGAAAGGAAAATGGAAAATGTGATTGTGTAAAATGGAAGTGAACCAACAACCCCTCCTAACATGCTAGGAGGGGGGTTTATATATCCCACCCTACATGTGGGCTATATGGGCTATATTGGATCACGAGCCCAATATCATTGGAGTGACCGATCATTTCTAAATACGTAAGAACGTATTTCCAACAATTTTACAACTGAATTCTTGCGACTTGTATCGGGTATGAGGAAGTTTAATTAGTTGATGTATGATAGATATGTGGTTGAAATTGGTGTGATTAGAGGGTTAATATGAAAAAAGGTGGTTTTAAAGGTTGTATTTGGCATGTGGAGAATTGAGTTTGTTAGGACTTGGAAGATGGATGAGATTGCTAGTCTTGGGTCGATTGTGATGAATCTGTGTGTTTGAATTGAATGGTTTAAAGAGAAGTAGGTAAGTTTTGAAAGGATGAGTGAGTGGAGTCTTAGGTAAGATTGATTCTGAGTAGAATTTGGAAGCTTAGGAATGTTGAAAGTCGTATTGAGATTTGCTTTGTGATTAATCTGCCGTGTAGGAGTGAGTATTTGGATTTTGAGAGTGAGCTGCCATCAGGTTATGGATTTGACCTTGAGGTGTGAAAAAGGAAATAGACAAGTGTGAAGAAGTTGACAACAATGTTAAGGAGGATGAGGAGCTGCTATCTAAGGAACAAATCGTTTGATGGATTTCTTTGTATCTTATTTTCTTTTGTGATCGGACTTATTTAAACCCTTGTGTTGTAGCATTGTGATGGAACTTAATATCCTTTAAGTTTGTTCGGTAGATGATTGTAGTGACAGATAGTGCCACTATCCTGTTGAATCCTCAACACAATCTGAATTACCCTCATGATCTATGATGTGCCCTTATTAACTCTTTTGAGTTTTGGTTGATGAACCATTGTAGTTTGTGTTGTTCGTGCATGTAGTATCCATGAGATGTCCTGATAAAGAATTCCTTCTTTTATCTTGATATGTATACCTAACATGTTTCTTTCTTCCGTGATGATGGAAGAAGGAGTAGGGGAATCATATTTCTGTCTTTAGTAGATCGCTACGTGACTAAGGTTCTTGAAATATGTCGCCAAAGCTAACGACTGCTACTGTGAAAACTATGATCGAACAACTTATTGCTAGAGAATTTGGAGCTGATCGTGCTGCCAGGAATTAAAAGATGCTGGGGATAAGTGTGTTGGAGATAATGATGATGCTGCTGAGAATAATGATGATGCTGCTGAGAATAATGATGATGCTGCTGAGAATAACGATGATGCTGCTGAAAATAATGGCGATGTTGCTAACAATAATGAGGATGCTGCTGATCCAGATGATAGTATTGCTGCTATTCTGCAAGTTCAAGAGAATGTACTTATGTTAGTTTTCAGAAGTGTGGTTCTGCGTTATTTGGTGGTATTAGTAGAGCATTGGAATTGCATAGTTGGATTGATACGATAGAAAGTACTTTGAGATTATTGGGTGTTCAGAAACTAATAAGGTGAAATTTGTTGCTGCTATATTTCAGGATGGTACACTAAGATGGTGGAATACCAAGTGACTACTTTAGGATTAGTTGTGACTAATCGTAAGGCATGGATCGTGATGAAAGGACTATTGACTGCTAGGATTTGTCCCGAGAAGGAACAAGGATAGTTGGAACCCGAATTGAGATAATTAGTGCTAAGGGACGATGTTATTACTGCTTAGTGGGAAATTTTCTGAGCTATAATTGCTATGCCATGATACTTTTGTGAATGTACGTAAAACAACGAAGCAGTACATTATAGGATTGTCTAGTAGTATCAAGGGTGAGGTTATTTCTTTAAAACCTAAATCTATCGATGAAGCTGTTTAGAGGACGTTTGATTAATGGACGTGAAAGTGCAAGTTAGGAAAGATAGTATTGTTGAAAACAATAAGAGATAGTGGGAATCTGCTAAGTCCAACCCGAACCAAGGACAGAATTGTAAGGATTACAGTAATAACAATAACCAAAGACAGAACCGAAATCAGTATTTAAACCATGGAAGGAATGATGGGATTCGTGCTGCCACTGTGTCTAGAAGTGACAAGTTAAATCTCAAGTGTGTTTGTTGTACTCTATACCATGTAGGTAATTTTACATAATTGCGACTAGATTTAGGGCAACCTGGTCATAAAGCTGCTAAGTGCAGAACAAGAGGATTAGTCATTGTAATTAGTACCCCTGGAGTAGTGATATGTTCTAGCCGTGGTGAGAAAGAATACAAACAAAGGAATTGTCCAAGGAAATGAAATTGACAAGATAGGAATGCTGCCGCTCCGGTTGACGTTTGAGTGATGTTGACAAACCTTAAGGTTTGGATGTTGTAAATGGTATATTCTTACTTGAGATTCTTTATGTCAGTATGTTGTTTGGTTTCAGATCGGGTAGAAATTGTAGAAATGTAAAGATTTAGTTGTTTTATCAACAGAGATTCAATAAGATTGACAATTAACTATGACATGGAGATAACCGATGGAAAGGTTGCTAGTGTTAGTTTTACACTGAGAGTGTGTTCCTTGAATTTAGGAAAGTGGGTGTTTAGTATCGACTTGATGCTCAAAGAGTTGGAATCTTTGGATGTGGATTATTGGTATGAATTGGTTAGTGGTACGAAGTGCTGATACTTGAGATTGGACTAATCTTCACTATAAATTGATAGCTGCTGGTTTAGATCATGCTGCAAAGCTAAGTGTTGACTATGAGAGGTAATGAGTGAATTTTCCGTTTGAGAAGTATCTTGTTTGGAAATAAGGAAGTATGTGGAAGAGGAATGTGATGTATTCCTAGCTCAGGTAATTAGTGATAGGGTGGTTAAGGAGAAGTTTGGAGATCTGTTAATGATTCGAGAGTATTATGAAGTTTTCCTGAAGTTTTTGCAGAGTTGTTGCCGCCTCATGAAGTGGAGTTCGTGTCTATTGAGTGTTGTAAGCGATAGGTGTAGTGCTTCTGCGTTTCATTGTGTAGTGCTTCTGCGTTCTGTTGAGTAGTATTTGTATGCCTTATCATTTGGCACCATCAGAGTGGAATGAGTTATCTGATCAACTGCGAGAAGTGATGGATAAAGGATGTATTAGATTAAGTTTCGTTACAATGATGATCGTCTATGTTGTTTGTCAAGAAGGATGAATTGTTTCGGATGTGTATTGATTATCGAGAGCTTAACAAATTGACAACCAAGGATCGGTATCCATTACCGAGGATTGATGATTCGTGTGATCTTTGCAACTTGTCTGGATCCAGTGTGTACTCAAGGATTGCTTTGAGATCTGGTTATCATTAACTGAGAGTTAGGAAGGAAGATGTTCCTATAGTTGTTTTTCGTACTTGATGTGGGTACTTTAAGTAGCAAGGTGATGTTTTTGGAATGGACGAACGTGTCTGCCGTATTAATGGACTGGGTGAATCTTGTGTGTAAGATGTGCTAGGAGGAGTTATTCATTATATCTATTGAAGATATTCTATTTTATTCCAAGAGGAAAGAAGGAACATAAGTAACATATGAGGATAATTTGTGGGATGGTTGGAAAAGGGAGAAACTGTATGTGAAGTTATAAAGGTGTGAATGTTGGTTGAAATAATTGCGTTTTCTAAGAAAGTTGATTGACAACAAAGGTATTCGTGAAGATCTTGCCAAGATTGAAACGATCAATGATTGGTCGGTACCAACGACGCTGACGGAAATCTGTTAATTCCTTGGTTTAAGCTGGGAATAATCGAAGGTTTATCGAAAGGTTTTCACTGATTGTTAAACCATTGATTAAGCTGACTAAGAAGAATTGGGTGTATGAGTCCCACTTATACATCTAAATTGTAAGTTTCGAGATCTGATCCCTATCAGATGAGGAAGTTGTATTCTGAACACTGAAGGGTAGATTGTGTTCTGCATTGATGTTGTCATTGTTGAAAGGATCTGAAGTATTTATAGTTGTAGTTTGTTGTGATGCGTCTCATAAGGGTTATGTAGTTGTGGTGTTTGTTTTGAGATGATAGAAATATTACTTGTATGGAATCAAGTGTGTAGTGATAAAGGATCATAGAAGTTGCTCCATAATTAATTTCCTGGGATGATAAAGTAAAAGAGTAGAGGATTATCAGTTATATATTTTGAGTACCTGATATTGTGTTGATGATTATGACTGTGAGTGATTGATATGAGCTTAAACTCATATCCTTTTAACAACAAATAACCCTAAAACATGAAGCAAAATACTAATTTATCTTGCAAAAACAGTGTTATGTGGTATGTTTGTGTTTGTGTACACTTGTGTAGGTAAAAGGATACATTTTCAAGCAAACAAAGAAAAATCAAGCTCAAATGGATGAAAAAGGCAAGGAAGGATCAAAAGTGACAAGACTTTGAAGTACAAGGACCTATCTTGACAAGTTGTCAAAGTTGAAGGACTAAAGTGCAAATATTGTAAAAAGTCAAGATCAAAGTCAAAATTGGTCAACTATCAAGTCAACAAACTCAAAGGGTCAATCCTGCTCAAAGATGAAGTTTGGAGGACTTAAAGGGTCAAAGAAATAAAGTTACAAGCCTTTAATGCAATCTGCCAAAGTACAAGGGTTGAAACTGCCATTATTGGAAAGTTACACAAGTTTAATCCATGTGTACAAGAATTGGCCAATGAGAAGAGAGAAAAGAAATCACACGGATTACCAACTCAGCCTCATTTATTGCCCACTCAGCCGCCACATTAAATGAAGAAAATCTCAACAGTGTGATCCGTGTGACGCTTTTTCAGCCATTCATGTGATGACACGTGGCATTTTCTTCATCAAAAATATTTTCCACGATCGCGTTTGAGCTACAATCCATTTCATGAAAAGATGTCAACACCAAAATTGATCATTTTGAAGAGACGAACACAATGGTACAAGTCAATTAACATGAAATCAACTATTGAAGAAAGGCCCAATTTGTGTTCATACTTGGAAGAGGAAATTTGCAGAATTGTCCATGTGGAGAGCTGGGATTGGTCCCAACACGTCACCAACCCCAACAAACTCCTCCTTCATGCCTATAAATAGATGGATAGGACTTCATTTGTACTAGTAGCTTAGTTTTGTAAAAACACACACTTCTAAATTTCCTTTCAATTTTCCTTCCCTTCTACCCTAACTACTCAAGAGTCTGACAAACTCTTGAGTTAGTTAGTTAGTTAGTAGCTTCCTAACAGCTTTGTAACAAATTTCATTGAATAAAATTCAAATTTCCCATTTCCCGCCAAATCTGTTCTTCATATTACTGTTCATTTCCTGCTGCTATTGGATACTTGTGTTACTGCATTGTGTTTGTTATGATCATTCCTTGATCATAACTTACTTTGAAGAAGTTTGTTAGCTGTTTGAGGAGAATTCAGTTCAATCCATAGTTTTTTGAAGATTTCAAGCATGTTGATGATTTCTGTTGATTTGTAGCTGAATTTGATTGATTGATTGTTGTCCTAGTGATAAGGTGGTGGTTATCACTAGGCTAAGAGAGCACAGCGCTCCTCTTCTTCCCAAAGGTTTACTTCAAAAGGTTTTAAAAGTTCTTATTTTTGTTCCACTCAATAAGTCAAATGCATGCTTCTTTTCTTAGTGTAATCTTGATGTTTGCATGATAAAAGCTGTTCAGAGGTTGCTGATTGTTTGATCTTTGATTACTTGTAGCTTAAGCTTGTTTTACTGCTTATTGTTTGTGGATTGTGTTTAGTAATAGCTTTAATTCAGTCAATTTCCATTCTTATACCTTAATAGAGTAAAAGTTGTTTTCACTGCTTGCTAGAAGTTTAAAACCATCTCATTTTGAGTCTAAAGTTTGGCAGTCATAAACTTTTGATTCAGTTTAAACTAGGTCTAAAAAAGTCTTTGCAAAAGTTTGTAAAATCAGATTAAGGAGTGTTTGGGATTAGCTTATCAAGAGTTTTCAAGAATTGAGTCCTGGTGTTTTAAAGTTCATTTGCAGTAAATAGGTGATAATAGAGTGTTTCAAGTCATTTACAAGTCATTTAGTAAGTCAAACAGGCAAATGGCATGGAAAAGGTTTGGGTCATCTTTATGCAGAATTGCTCATTAGAACTTGTCATTTTCATTTGGCTAGTACTCATTCATTACTTGATGAAATTGTACCAAATTTGTTCTCAGTTGTAGCTTATATCATATAGATTTAGATTCCAAGAGCATTCTCTACAGTTTACAATAAGCAAATAGGAATAAGCATAATTCAGATAAGCAAACTTAAGTCAAGTTTCTGTAAATGGAAACTGAAAATTTGTATCTCTTAATCCTCTTCATAAACATGGCCATTTTTCTTCACAAATCCACTTAAAACATAGAGTTACTTGATTTTTGAAAGTTTCAGCTTTTTGAAAAATAAGTTGGTCAACGCTTGGTCAACGATAAGCTCTTTTCAGCTTAATTCATTTTTCTAGCTTATTTCTGGATGAAAATTGTTCTAGTTTGATTTCCCGTTCATTACTTGAGTAGCTTAATCAGTTTCATCAAGAAAATCAAGTTGTGATTGTCTAGATTTTGCTATACCTTATTTTGGGCTTATTGATAAGTGCTCATTTGCTTATTTCACAACTTCAGCCAAAATCCTTTTACACACGTAGCTTATTTTGGATTTAAAAAGTTTTGCAACTTGTCTCATTGAATTTGGTCCATTAATAAGCTCAAACGAGCTTATTTTCATCCTAAACCCGTTTTTGGCTTAACAAGTTCTTGAAATTGCTCTTAGGTCCCTTATGTTTTAAACAGTGTGTAAACTTGGCTAAACTTCAATGTTTTTAGGGTTTGCAATTTGTAAGTCCTTGTAGTTTTGGAAGTTGTTAATTTCAGTTAGCAAGTTGTTAAGTTTGTTACATTTTGGTTAGTTGGTTATAAGTTTTGCATATTTGATCCTTTTAGTTAACTGATTTACACTTTTAGTCCCTAGACTTGTTAGAATTTACATTTCAAGCATTTATCTTTCCTAGAATTTACATTTTCAGTCCTTTAAGTTTCATATTTTACATTTTGAATTTTACCTGAATAAAAATTGGTATTTGCAAGTTGTTTTACATATAAGTAGGTAATATTTTTCCGTTTTGCAAGGCTTTGTTGAATTAGCAAATAGAATATCCAAACAAGTTTAACAACCAAAAACAGTTAAAAACCCGATATTGGTTGGACTTTCCATTAGTAAGAACTGAGAAAAACGAACTGCATTATACTCAATTTCAAATGGCGCCGCTGCCGGTTCTTTGACTACACGAGAGACTATCGATTGACGGTTTTCATTGGCTTTTGGGATCCGTTCACTTTGTGAACGTTATTTTTTACGTATCATAAATCAAAAACAAATAAAAAAATCAAAAATATAAAAATATATAAAAACTAAAAAATTAACAAAACAATTCTTTTCCTAAAGAATTGACCAAAAAAATAAAAAATCCAAAAAGCAATCTTTTTCCTAAGAGATTGCACCCAAAAATATATATTATTGGATTCTCTCGGTTTTTATGTACATATAGTATTTTTCTTAAAAAACTCATAAATACAAAAATATTTTCCATATATTATTATAAGTAAATACGTATACGTATAAGAACAACCAATCTACATATCTTCCATAAGTATTGCCGAGGCAATACACCGTGTTGAGGGGCGTTCCGGTCCTTGACACGTGTATCGATCAAACAAAATAAAGCAAGAATAGATAAATACTCTCGATAAGCAACAATTCGAAGAATACGAACATTTAAGTGAATAGAAAGGCGATGAGCTATAAAATGCCATCTAAGGGTCAATAGGTACTTAAGTGCTTCGCGCCACCTAACCCCCCGTTCACTTGTAAGTATTTTAAGAAGGAAGGCTTCATTGAGGGTCTTGCACCCAAGTAGTACATACGTATAGTGTTATTTTCTTGTGGATATTTAATATTGAAACTCGAAGAGGATAATCCATTTCTCTTCAAAGTCACACGAGAGCTTCTCTCTCATTCCTCGTATTGAGTTGCATGCTCACTCGCGGGCGTGCACAAATACCGATTGGTGTACAACCTCTTCCTCCGAAAAGGAAGAAAAAGAGAAAGAGTAAGACCACCATCGTCCACCAAGCCGATCACGAGAATCGTGCTTTGACTCCACCACAAGAATCCATGGCTATTGATAATCGCTCTTTGTATGAACGTATGCAAACCAACACTCATGGATATACTAGTGCTATCAAGATTCCCGACTTTCCCGCAAACACATTTGAGCTACATACATCTATGATCAATATGGTTTCACAATCACCTTTCTTTGGTAACAAGAATGAGGATCCTCATGCTCACCTTAAGAGATTCTGTTAGCCGTATTTAAAGTGATGGTCATATAATATACCGTTGCGAAGCTCGTGAAAAATACTATTCAACGGTGTCGAGAGTTCTTAGTTATTAATGTTTATGTAACGGGAATTAGTCCCGAACACACAAATGAGGAAGGCCTCCTAAACACTTACTACTTAGTATAAAAGGCCTCCTAAACCTCATTTGTGTGTGTGTCTTCCATTTCATTTGTTTTGTAGAGAGAGAAACGTTTGTGTTTCTCTCACTAGGAATTCACATCTTTTGTTTTTCTCTTTTCCTTCATCTAATCTAATCTTTCTTTTTTGGTTTAATCTTCATCTACATCTCTATATCATTATAAGTCGTGTGTTACAATCCTACAAGTGGTATCATTCGCCAAGGGATTCGTGGATAGCTCTTTGGTGTTGTCCTTGTTTCTTGCTTATTCCGTGGGTTTTTTGATTTTTTTTACTAAAGATCAAAAAATTTTCGTGTTTTTTGTTATTCCAAGTATTCGTGTTGTGGGTATTTTGGTTTGATCAAAAACACGAATTTGTTGCCTCAAAGTTGCGAATTTGTTGCCTCAAAGTTGCTAAAATAGTTGCCTAAAAAGTTGGAAAAACAAGGTCCCTTATTGCGACAGCTTGAATTTCGGAAAGGTAAGTACGGTTTCGATCGTAATAACCCTAGGGTTTTACTTTGCGATCAGTATTGTGATAGCCCCTTTTTCCGATCTGAACATTCCGATCGTTATTGCGATCTGGATTGCGACGGATTTAAGGCAATCTTGAAACGTTACTCTGCCTAAATTTTGTCAGCATTCCGATCTGAAGTATTCCGATCTGAACATATTCCGATCTGAACATATTTCGATCTGAAGTCATTCCGATACAAGCAACATTCCGACAGATCATCATTGCGATCTAAGATTCCGATAGAAGGACTTTCCGATCGTAGGACATTCCGATAGAACATTCCGATAGAATATTCCGATGGAAATTTTGTTTGAGTAATTTTTAGTCTTAGCCACCATCTAGACTAGTCTCAGAACATAGTTTACACGAAGATCAAAAATAAAAAAAAAAAAAAAAAAAAAAAAAAGAGTTAAAAATTTTAGGTCAAGTAGAATCAAATTTTTTCCCTACTAGTTTTTGGCTATCTCGAACTCAATTTCAAAATTTGGCGATACACAATTTTTTCAGCTTACCGTTTTGTCGGACTGAGGAATTTATTGTCGGACTGAGAAAAAAATCGGAAGTTTCGGAATTTCAACATCACCTCTCGCTTTCTACGAATTGAGATCCTGTTGTTCACACGACTTCTACGATGACGTCGCAACAAGATATCTATGCTGCGGGTACTGAGAATCGTCCACCCATGCTTACCAAGGAGAACTACACTACATGGGCTAGTCGTCTCCTTCGTTATGCAAAATGTAAACCTCTGGGAAAGTTGATTGTCAACTCGATTCAAAAGGGTCCGTATGTTAGAAGAACAATTATTGTGCCTGGGGACCCTACGAATGCTAACCCAGTAGCTGATTCATGTCATGAGCAAACAGATGAAGAATTAACTGAAGCTGAATCCAAACAACTCGACGCTGATGATCAAGCAATTCAAGTCATTCTTATGGGACTTCCTGAAGATGTTTATGCTGCTGTCGATAGTTGTGAAACCGCACACGAGATGTGGCTTAGGATTCAGAAAATGATGAAGGGCAGTGAAATCGGTTTACAAGAAAAAGAAACTAAGTTGCTTCGTGAATGGGAGAAATTTACGTCTACTGAAGGGGAACAAATTGAACCTTATTATCATCGGTTTTCAACCCTCATGAACCATCTTAGAAGAAACAAACATGAACCTGCACAAATTGCTGCCAACATCAAATTTCTTGATAATCTTCCTTCTGAATGGTCACGATATGTCACTCTTGTCAATCAAACCAAGGATCTTCATGTCGTGGACTACACTCAAGTTTATGACTATTTGAAGATGAATCAAGATGAAGCTAACGAAGTTAGGGCAGAAAGACGTGCCAAGACACAAGATCCATTGGTTTTTATGGCAAACTCTCCATCATCTATGTCATATCCCATGGTACCCTACCATCAACCCTCATCAAGTAACTTCCTGCCACAACAACAACAACAACAACAACTCACCGCTTATGGATATCAACACCCTGCTGCTATGAATTACTTACAACAACCCATTGCCTGTTTTGATGACATTACTGATCCTACTCATGCTATTAATACTGGTCTTGCCCTTCTTGCAAAGGCATTCAAATTCACCATTAACCCCACCAACAACAATCAGAGAATCTCCTCGAATACTAGAAATAGGCAGATTGCTCAACCTTTCATGAATGCGAATCAAGATCGCCAATTGGTAGTTGCTGAAAACACGGGGACTCAGTTTCAACAATATGGTCAGAATGCTGGGCAGACCGTTGGCAATGCAGGAAATCAGTATGGGCAAAACCGTGGTCCAAATCCGGGTGTTCCGAATGCGGGTAATCAGAATGGGTTAATAGTTGTGCCAGCGGTTGGTAACCAGATGGGAAACATTGTGGCTGCAAGGGCTGAGAATACTGGTACGGGAAATGGAAACAACAATCTTCAGGTTCAGTGCTACAACTGCAGGGGATTTGGTCATTATGCTCGAGATTGCACAGCCAAAAAGAAGAGGGATGCTGCTTATCTTCAGACTCAGCTTCTCATAGCACAAAAAGAAGAGGCAGGAATCCCACTTCAAGCTGAGGAATTTGATCTTATGGCTTCTGCTGCAGAATATGACGAGGAAGAAGAGGTGAATGCCAACTACATCTTGATGGCAAACTTACAGCAAGCATCAACCTCATGAATGCATGATGACAGAGCTCCCGTTTATGATGCAGACGGTCCCTCTCAGGTACACCCAAGTTTTGATGATAATGATATATATAATATGTCTAATCAGGAGGAAGAGTATACTGAGATGCTTGAGCCCTACATTGAGACACACGAGGATCAAACGAATACTAGTAATATTATTTCAAATGAGCCTAGTGTGGACCTTAGTGTAGATCAAGTTGCCCAGCCTACAACCCTTCCTGATGAGACACATGCGTATTATAAATCTCTATTTGATAAGCTTGCTAAGGATGTAGATCATGCTACGGTGGTTAATAATAAGTTTAGAGAAACTAATGCCAAATTGACCACTGAGCTTGCGGGATATAAGGAACGGGAGAAAAGTTTTGAGATTCATCATGAAAAAATCAAGGAACTTGAACAAGCTCATGCTACATCGGTTTATCAAGAAAAATGCACCACTAAGAAGTTAAATGCCTTACACTTAAGTAGTGCTAAAAAGATAAGCGAATTGAATGATGAAATCACTTCTCTTAATAAACAGCTTTCAACTGAAAAATCTATTGTTTCTGATTTAAAAGAAGAAAGAAAACAGCTAAAACATGATTTCAAAATTCGAGAAGATGGGCTTCTTGAGGATTTTTGCAAAGCGCAGGATAGGATTAGAGAATTAGACAATCTTTTAGTAAAACGTGGCCAAACTATGCAGACGATAAATATGCTCGCACCAAAAGTGAATGAGATAAATTACACTCGATACAAAATGGCTTTAGGTTGTCCTCTTCCCCCTAATCCAGGATACCTTAAAGTTCAGGCCACTAATGAAACTTTGTATAATGGTAGTGTGCTATTGTCTGATGAGCATGATCCTCCTAGTGTGCATGATTCCGAGGAAACTACTGAACTTGATGTAGAGTCTCGTTTAAGAATGCAAAAGCTTGATAAAGAAGTGATACCCGTTTATTATCCGAAAGTTAACCCGCCAACTGTTTTTGTTCGGTCTAAAACGACTACTGAAATGCTTTTGCTACCAAGTGAGGAATTGTCTGATGACCCTCCTAAACCGAGTATCACTCGCCGATTTCTAAACGAGCTTAAAGATAACTTTGTCATCCTTAAACGTGTTGTTAATTCAAAAATAATTGGAGGTAATTTTACATCACCTGTTCAGATTGAGGTTCAGAAAATTCTTCAAAACGATATTAATCCGATTATTAATCAAGTTGATGCTCGGTTAGGAAATTTGGAAAACGCTTTTCTAAAAGAATTAGCAAACTTTGTTGAAGACTTTAAATCTTTGACGAAGGAAGCTGATGAATCTCTGGATAAAATCAAAGTTTTGGAAAACGATCTTGAACGCCTCTCTAAAGCTCGTGATTGTATTGATAGTAGCCCTGTCGAGTTAGGTACCTCTATGTCGCATAATGAGAACCTCCAAACTGAGCTTGATCATATGAAAGAGAAAATGGAATCTTATGTCATTAAAAAGGATAAAGAATTCACCGATCTTTGGAATAAATTTGTCAAAAAATGTGATGAATGCAAATATGACAAGATTTCGTATGAAAAAGCTCAAAAAGAAATGCAACAAACTATCATAAGGTTGCAGGCTCAGTTAGGAGGGGTTTCGGAAACAAATTTGGCCTCGTCAGGGTTAGAGAGTGCTAGTGGTGGTAATGTTCAGAAGCTTAAGGCTAAGATTGTAGATTTAGAATCTGTTGTTGTTTCATATAAGCGGGCTGTTGAACAAAGTAAGTCTGTCTATCAGAAACTTATTGATAAAATCTGTGAGAACTGTAAGTTAAAGGCCTTGTTAAAATATAAGACTTCTGAACCTAGCTCGATTATGGATACGATGATCCAGAAACCAGCATCCTCGGGACCCACTCGTATTGCTGTGACACCTTTTCCCAAGGTTGCTGGAACGAAAACTGCTGTGATTGCCCCAGGAATGTTTCGTGTTAGTTCTCCCTCTGTGCCTAGCAAACAACGTAAAGCAAGCGTTAGGACAAAACCGATCACTATAACTCAACCACAAGTTATTGATCTAAAAAGTGCTAATTCTAATAGACGCGTGTCTTCTTCTACAGGAATAAACAACTACACTAAGAGCAGAAGGCCACAGCCTACGAGCAATACAAGGAATGATAGGGTCCCTTTTGCCTCTAGAAGTAGTCGCCCCAAGATCAATAATGTGGAAGTAGAAGAACACCCTAGGAATTTACCGCTTTTTAATCATAATCAGAAACCTAATTCATCTGAATGTAATGACTTTAAGCTTGCTATTCGGAATGAAAAATCTGAAGTTATTTGTGCTAAATGTAATAAATGTTTCTTTACTTTTAGTCATGATGCTTGTGGTTTGACTATGAATGGTTTGAATTATGGTGGTTACACTCGAATTGACAAGCTGTCAGTCAGTGAACAACAACGCACTCCTAAGGCTAAGGTGTATATTCCAAAAAGTACGCATGTAGGGTCCACAGAAAGTCTTGCTAAGCCTAGTAGCCCTAGACTCACCTCTAAATGGTTGCCTACTGGTAGAAATTTTGACTGTAGTGGCAAAATTATCGACACTAGTAGATCTCATACTGACAGTGAAACGTCGGTATGTGATACGGCTTAATTATCTTCTAACCCTACAGGAACCTATTTCATCGGTTGCCAAAATATCTGTTTCTCTTATCATTGGCAGGCTGTTGAAATTTGTCTCTGGTGCGTGGACTCGGGCTGTTCCAAACATATGACTGGGAATCGAAGCCTTCTCAAGAACTTTGTATGGCGTTTCATGGGAACTGTTCGATTTGGAAATGATCATGTTGCAGCAATTCTAGGCTATGGTGATCTTCATTGGGGAAATATAATCATCACCAGAGTCTCTTTTGTTGATGGCTTGGGACATAACTTGTTCTCTGTTGGGCAATTTTGTGATTCAGACTTGGAGGTCGCTTTCAGAAGTCATACATGTTTTGTAAGAGATCTTGAAGGAATTGATCTGTTGAAAGGAAATCGTACCACCAACCTTTATACCATTGATCTTTTTCAAATGTCTGCTGCTTCCCCAATTTGTCTCATGGCCCGAGCCACATCAACAAAGTCGTGGTTATGGCATCAAAGGTTATCTCATCTCAATTTTGATGCCATCACCCATCTCGCGAAAGATGATCTCGTTACCGGTCTTCCAAAGTTCAAATATACAAAAGATCATCTTTGTCCTTCATGTGAGCAAGGTAAAAGTAAGAAGAAGCCTCACAAACCCAAACCTGTTCCCAACTCAACGAATAGGTTACATCTCCTACATATGGATTTGTGTGGCCCAATGAGAATCAAAAGTATTAATGGAAAGCGGTATGTCCTTGTCATTGTGGATGACTATTCTCGCTACACATGGGTTCATTTTCTTGCTTCAAAAGATGAAACCCCTGATGTAATTATTAACTTCTTGAAGAAAACATCAGTTCTACTGCAAGCCCCTGTCATTATTGTGAGAACGGATAACGGTACAGAATTCACAAATCAGAAATTGAAAGCTTATTTTGACGAAGTTGGGATTTCTCATCAAACTTCGGCTGTAAGAACTCCAGAGCAGAATGGAGTTGTGGAACGGAGGAATCGTACGTTAGTTGAAGCTGCTCGAACGATGCTTCTCTCCTCTAGTGCACCGTTATTCCTTTGGGCCGACGCTATAGCAACTGCATGTTATACTCAAAACCGCTCCATTATTCACACCCGTTTCAACAAAACACCTTATGAGATCATTAATGAAAGAAAACCGGATATTTCATTTTTACATGTCTTCGGTGCATTATGTTATCCGAAGAATGATCGTGAAGATATCGGTAAACTTGAACCTAAAGGTGATATTGGCTTTTTCATTGGTTATTCTTCAACTGCTTGTGCTTACAGGGTTTATAATCGAAGGACAAGAAAGGTAATGGAGACTATGAACGTTACCTTTGATGAACTCTCGGGTATGGCCTCTCAGCATAGAAGCTCACATCCGGAGCTTCAAGGTCAGACTTCTGGACACGTAAGTTCAGGACTCGCGCTTCAATTTGCACCGTCAGCAATCTCATCGTTACAACCTTCGGAACGTGACTTGGAAGTTTTATTTGGGCCTATTTATGATGAATATACGGAGGGTCCTTCGTCATTTGGTGTTCCTCCAAATGCCCCGGCTGCACCTGCTACGGTAGTTCAAGAACCTCCGACTGTATCTACACCATTGGCATCTACTTCTGCACCATCTACGTCAACCTCAACCATAGTGACTCAAAACATTCCAACCACTTCTCCGATTGCTGACGCAACTCAACAACATTCTCAGCAAATTCCTACTCATGTTCATCTTCAGAATGAAATAGTTGCTGAAAATGCAAACAATGCGATGCTCAACGAACATGAGTTTGTTAATCCATTTGCGGCTTCCACAAGTACTACTCAGCCTTCATCACCATATGTGGATCCGTCGAGCTCGCATCAAGTTTCTCATACACTTCCACATGAACACAAATGGACTAAGAATCATCCTTTAGTTCAGGTGATTGGAAATCTCTCACGACCGGTCTCAACACGAAATCAGCTGCGTACCGATGGTGATATGTGTATCTATGCACTATCAGTCAGCACAATGGAACCAGCAAGTGTGAAAGAAGCAATGACCGATGCATCATGGATTGAGTCTATGCAAGAAGAACTCAATCAGTTCATCCGGCTTGATGTATGGGAGTTAGTACCTCGACCAGACAATATCGATCCCCTCACTCTGAAATGGTTATTCAAAAACAAGATGGATGAGGAGCAAACGGTCATTAGGAACAAAACTCGGTTAGTTGTGAGAGGTTATAAACAAAAGGAGGGAATTGACTTCGCAGAATCCTTTGCCCCGGTTGCTCGGATGGAAGCTATTAGGATTTTCTTGGCATACGCTGCACACAAATCATTCACAGTGTATCAAATGGACGTGAAGACGGCTTTCTTGCATGGGCCGTTAAAAGAAGATGTGTATGTATGTCAACCTGAAGGTTTCATCAATACTGAACATCCTAGCCATGTCTACAAGTTGAAAAAGGCAATTTATGGTTTGAAACAAGCACCGAGGGCATGGTACGACGAATTATCATCATTTCTTCTACAAAATCACTTCAGCAAAGGAACTATTGATCCAACGTTGTTTATCAAGCACTACGGCAACGACATCTTGGTGGCTCAGGTCTATGTAGATGATATTATATTTGGTTCTACTAACCCAAAATATTCCATATTATTTGCCGACCTTATGAAAAGTCGATTTGAAATGTCCATGATGGGGGAAATGACGTTTTTTCTTGGTCTCCAAGTTCACCAATCCCCCCGTGGTATTTTCATAAATCAGTCCAAGTATGTGCTTGAGATTCTAACGAAATTTGGTATGGATAACTGTGATCCTATTGGTACTCCAATGGACACTAAACACAAGCTTGATTTGGATAAGAAAGGGACATTTGTAGATGCTACAAAATACCGAAGTATGATCGGGTCCCTTATGTACTTAACCTCAAGCAGACCGGACATTGTGCATGCTACTTGTTTATGTGCTCGGTACCAGGCTCAGCCATCCGAGAAACACCTCAAGGAGGTTAAAAGGATCTTTCGTTATCTCCGGGGAACCATTAACATGGGTCTCTGATATACGAAGGATTCTGGTTTTAATCTCACGGGTTTTTCAGATGCCGATCATGCAGGGTGTCAGGATACATTCAAGAGCACTTCCGGTGGAGCACAATTCTTAGGCGAAAAGCTAGTGAGCTGGTCATCTAGGAAACAAGACTGTACGGCGTTGTCAACCGCGGAAGCAGAATATGTGTCTCTATCCGTGTGTAGTGCTCAAGTCCTTTGGATGAGAACACAACTAACGGATTATGGCTTTTTCTTTAACAAAGTCCCTATTTATTGTGATTCACAATCAGCCATAGCCATATCCTGCAACCCGGTCCAACACTCCAAGACCAAGCACATAGCTGTCCGATTCCATTTCATAAAGGAGCATGTGGAAAAAGGAACGATCGAACTGTTCTTTGTCAAGACGGACTACCAACTAGCCGACATCTTCACCAAAGCTCTTCCTCAAGACAGATTTGAATTTTTGGTTCGTCGACTTGGTATGCGTAGTTTCACTCCTGATGAACTTGAACGTCTTGCACATTCGCCGTAATCTTGTATATATCTATCAGAAAACCAAAATACAAAAATATAAAACCTATAAAAACAAAATAAAAAATGAGAAAACCTTTCAAAAAATACCAAAAATATTCTTCTCCGACATGTCTCTCAGCATCGATAATATGGACGTGCTTAGAAATGTTGTTCAATAACGACACGGGTACGTACATAAAGTTCGAATGAGAGTTCAAATGTTTTTAAAACATGTCTTTTCTATTTTTCTTCTCATAATGGCTTATAGTCACATGTCAGACTATAACCCGGTCCCTAAATAAAGGAAAGTCTTTGACTTATCCTCAGCAACGAGAAATTCATTTTTCTCGGTCATGAGCTTATATCAAAACATTCAACGTTTTAAGCTCATGAACACAATTTTTCTCGGACTTTTGAGCACAACTTTTCAAAGTATTTCAAAACAATGTGCTCATATACTCCCCTATTTAAATAGAATCTCTTCTCGAGGGGGAGTATAATGATTTCATAAACATTTGTTCCAAAGTTTCATGACACATTATTCTCTCCATGTTTCATCACTAGTTTCACAAAAATTTCAATTTTATGCAATTTTTGAGGGGGAGAATAGTGATTAAAATGTGTTATCTTGAATAAGATCTTTGATATAAGTGCTTTCTCTTCCTAATATGTGCAAAAATCTCTCCTTTTATGATGCACATATGTAGGGGGAGCGTTTTTGGTGATATAGAAAACTTTCAAGGTGTAAACATTGATTTTATCAACACCTTGACTGCATTTTCAAATGATTTTTTCTGGTTACGATATCTATACCCTTCAACACATAAATTCACGATGGTATTGGTGTCAAAAGGTGGTTAGGTATTCGTCCTATGATCCAACCAGAACCGGAGGGATCTTCCCAGGGACAATCCATTAGAACTTAGAAGTCCTTAGGAAAGATGGAGTAGTTGAGTGTACGAGAATAATGCCGACTAATGACTTAAGCTAGCACTGGAAAAATCACAACAAGGTGCTAGTTATGACGTCTTGGTAAGCATTGAAGGGGTTGAAGAATGAAAAAGAAATGTAAGGATAAAGGGTGTAAAGAAAGAAGCCCTCCATACAACTTAGGCAGAAACCGGGTCAATACATCTATTATCAGAATTACTTTGATGATTTCTGATATTGAAGACAAAGCATCATGGACCCAGTGATGCAATGCACAACCCTTCCCAGCCTACTCAAGCTTCTCTCAACAGAAGTTTGTTTTATTGTCACGGAGTTCAACTCATTTCTATCAACTTTCTCACTCCGAGATAGTAGATATTGAATAGGTGGCAGTCTGCTCCAGCCTCCGATCACCAAATAAACATGCACTTATAGAGTCTAGAGCCAACGAGATTCATCAAAAATCTCATTAGGACACTTATTCCATAGATCAATTGTTGTTCATCATTAGAACACAAGCGATGATTTACAGAGTCCTACGCTCTATCCTTGTGGTATTGCTAGAACATTCAGAGTGATACTCTTTAGTATTCACAGTGATGAATGGAAATCCTTCCAGTGTTAACATCAAACAGCACTGCGGTAGGTCATATGTAAGATTCACTTGAATTAAACATATGTTAACTGGAAAGCAACAGTGGTTTGATTCTTAATTGATTCAAACTCGTTCCAGGTCTCGACGCAATATCTTTATGATCTTGCCAGAACATTCAGAGTAATACTTTTCAGTATTTACAGTGACGAATGGAAATCCTTCCAGTGTCATCATCAAACAGCACTGCGGTAGGTAACTTGTGCGATTCTATATGAATCAAACTTGTGTCAACTGGAAAGCAACGATGGTTTGATTCTTAAATGATTCAGACTTGTTCCAGGAAAGTGAATTGACGACTTAATCAGCAGAATGGAACTGCATGATTCACTCCTTACTTTGAGTTATCTTTCGATATATTCGAGTATTGAGAACGGCTACCACAGCTGGAAATCCTGTCAAGGAAGTTCTTTGAACTTACCTGATCACAGGTACAGTATTCATACTGTATAACGGGAAACCGGTGGAATGCAAACGGTGGCGTTATCTCAAGAGTCGCAATTCAATGCCACATATTCAGGATTATTGAAGAAAGCTCAAGAACATCTAAAGACAAAGACTTCCGCTACTCTGATGATTAATGGAGATTGTTAACAAGCTTTCATGTCAACTCAAAACATGAGTATGTGGGTAAAGACACAAGAACACAAGCTGGAAAAGTTACAAGATCAAGTCAAGGTAAAGATCAAAGATCCAAGATCACAAGTCATGAAAGGAACTATGAAAGAACTCTCAAGACAACGAGCTTCAAAGTCTGCAACACCAACGAAGTGAAGTCACATATTACATGACCACCCCTTAGGGGGAGATTGTTAGCCGTATTTAAAGTGATGGTCATATAATATACCGTTGCGAAGCTCGTGAAAAATACTATTCAACGGTGTCGAGAGTTCTTAGTTATTAATGTTTATGTAACGGGAATTAGTCCCGAACACACAAATGAGGAAGGCCTCCTAAACACTTACTACTTAGTATAAAAGGCCTCCTAAGCCTCATTTGTGTGTGTGTCTTCCATTTCATTTGTTTTGTAGAGAGAGAAACGTTTGTGTTTCTCTCACTAGGAATTCACATCTTTTGTTTTTCTCTTTTCCTTCATCTAATCTAATCTTTCTTTTTTGGTTTAATCTTCATCTACATCTCTATATCATTATAAGTCGTGTGTTACAATCCTACAGATTCCTTTCTCTTTGCAATACCATTAAGCATAATGGGGTTCCACATGAGGTGATTAGGTTGTTAGTGTCATTTTCCTTAGAGGGAATTGCTAAGCATTGGTTAGACACTCAACCACCCGATAGTATCACCACATGGGATGGTTTCACCACTAAGTTTTTGAACAAGTTCTTTCCTCCACATAAGACTATGGCTTTGAGGACTTTAATTATGGGCTTTCAACAAAAACCTAGTCAATCCTTTAGTGATGCTTGGGAAGAGTATAGTGAGTTATTGAGGCGATGCCTTAATCATGGATTGGATCAAGTTCACCAAATCAATCTCTTCTACAATGGCCTTAAATCTCACCACCAAGATTCACTCAATGCTTCCGCGGGAGGGAATATTCTTCTTAAGACCTACCAAGAGGCTTTGGACATCATTGAGACTAAAGCAATGGTTCAAACAAACAATCCATTTGAAGAAAAGGTTCATGTTATCCAAAACAATTCTCAAACTCCTTGTGACAACCAACTCCTCAAGTTTCAAGAAGAGATTTTTCAAAGGATGGATAGAAATAGTGAGAAGAATTTGCAAGTACAACTAGAAATGCTTCAAGCTTTTAAGAACATGTCATTGAACAATTCCTCAAATAATGTGAATGCCATCACCATTTCTTGTGTTACTTGTGGAGGTCCCCATTCTTATGAACAATGTGATAAGGTGCAAGGGTATCAAGGGGAATGCTATGCTTACCAAGAGGAACATCGTGAACACTTCAAGCCTAATATCAATCCAAATAACCTTTCTTACAAATCCCAAAACTACCTTACTCCACCCGGATTCCCACCCCAACCACCCACCCAAATTCAACAAAATCCTCCTCAAATTTTACCGAGGACTCAAGGGCAAAGACCACCTTACCAAGGAAATAACTACAAGGCACCCAACAATGTTCAACATCAATGAAATACCTTTTATCCATCACAACAAGGATTTAATCAACCACTTCCATTTATCCCCAATCAAGCATATGCTCCAATACCAAATCAAGCTTTCCCTCAATTTCAAAATCAAGGATATGGGATGCAAGAGACTAAAGAGTATGTTGACAAGAAAATGCGTGAAATTGAGAAGAGAATGAATGACCAAATGAAACGTACATTGGATGACCAAATCAATAGGGTTTTAGTGGCAATAAATCAAAGACCACAAGGGGCTTTACCTTCCAACACACAAACAAACCCTAGGGCCAATGTCAATGCTATTACAACAAGGAGTGGAACAACAACAAAGGATCTTTCACCTCCTAAACATACTATTGTTCAACCCACTTGTGCTCCTACTTGTGACAAGCCTTCTACTTCTACTTTGCCTCCTCAAAATGCTCCTATTCACTCAAACACACCTTCTCAACCACCTCATACTTCTCCTTTACCTTCCACACTTCCCAATGAAGAAGCTAACAAAGACAAATCTTCCACTACTACACCTACTCCACCTACACCAAAACCTACTCTTCCATATCCTTCAAGGTTGAAAAAGGACAAGTTAAAGAACAAGGATGACATCCAAGTCTCCAATTTCTTAAGGATGTTTAAGCAACTCAACATCAATATATCCTTTGCGGAAGCTCTTGCTTATATGCCAAAGTTTGCTAAGATGTTCAAGGATTTGCTCTCAAACAAAGAAAAATTGGTTGATTTTCCCAACACATCCCTTAATGAAAATTGTTCCGCGGTGTTACTTAAAACCTTACCAACAAAACTTGGAGATCCGGGGCGCTTCTTGATACCTTGTAATTTTCTCGGTGTTGAAAATTGCATGGCTTTGGCGGATCTAGCGGCAAGCATAAACCTCATGCCTTTATCGGTTTGGAAACAACTATCTCTTCCCGAGCTCACTCCCACTAGGATGACTCTTGAACTAGCCAACCGAACCATAGCTCACCCCGTAGGTATAGCGGAAGATGTGTTTGTAGGTGTGGATAAGTTTACCTTTCCTGCCGACTTTGTAGTGGTTGATTATGACATGGATCCTAGAGTGCCTTTGATTGTTGGTAGACCGTTTTTTAGAACGGGTCGTACCTTGATAGATGTGGCGGAAGAAGAATTAATTATGAGAGTAGAAGATGAGAGAGTGGTGTTTAAGTTAGGGCAAGTTTGTGATAGGAAAGAGGTTAAGGAGTCTAGACCTTGTGAGACTATTAACATTGTGGATGTGCTAGATGAAGTGTGTAATGAACACTTTCATGATGCTTGTAAGAGTGCTAGTGATGAGATGCCTCATGTTGAAACCGTGGCCTCAATTTCTCCCTCTTTAACACCTTTTGGAGAGAGTGATTTCCTCTTGGAGGAATTTGAGTCCAACTTTCTTGGTGATGATTATTCTCCCATCAATTGGGAAGAAGATATTCTTACAATCCAAAAGTTGCTCAATGAGGACCCTATTCCTTCTCCTATTCCACAAGAGATTACCATTGAGGAACCTTCTATAGTTAAACCTTCCATAGAGAGTCCACCTCCCATTGAACTTAAGGACCTTCCATCCCACTTAGAATATGCTTTCTTAGAAGGAAAAGACCAATTACCGGTGATCATTGCTAAAGAGTTGAAAGAGGATGAGAAAGAGCAACTTATTGAAGTTCTTAAGAAACATAAGAAAGCTTTAGCATGGAAAATATCCGACATAAGGGGAATTGATCCACATTTTTATACTTACAAAATCCTTATGGAGGATGACTATAAACCCGCCATTCAAAACCAAAGGAGAGTTAACCTAATAATCCATGAGGTTATTAAGAAGGAAGTGATTAAACTCTTAGATACGGGTATGATTTACCCCATTTCCGACTCTCCATGGGTTAGCCCGGTTCATTGTGTTCCAAAGAAGGGTGGAATCACCGTGGTGCCTAATGAGAACAATGAGCTTATTCCCACGAGACTTGTGACCGGTTGGAGAGTTTGCATTGATTATAGAAAACTCAATGAGGCGACTAGGAAAGACCATTTCCCGCTTCCCTTTATGGATCAAATGCTTGAACGCTTAGCGGGAAATGAGTACTATTGTTTTCTTGATGGCTTTTCGGGTTATTTCCAAATACCCATTGACCCTAAGGATCAAGAAAAGACCACATTCACTTGTCCCTACGGTACATTTGCTTACAAGAGGATGCCTTTTGGCTTATGTAATGCACCGGGGACGTTTCAAAGGTGCATGATGGCGATTTTCCATGACATGATAGAGCAAACCATGGAGGTTTTTATGGATGATTTTTCCGTATTTGGAAACTCATTTAGCTCATGTCTCACCAATCTTGAGAGAATGCTTAAGCGTTGTGAGGAAACAAGTTTGGTGCTTAATTGGGAGAAATGTCACTTTATGGTGAAACAGGGAATTGTTTTAGGACACAAGATATCCAATAAGGGATTAGAAGTTGATCGAGCTAAAATTGATGTGATTGCTAAGCTTCCCCCACCCACCTCGGTTAAAGGTGTGAGGAGTTTCTTAGGTCATGCGGGATTTTATAGGCGCTTTATACAAGATTTTTCTAAGATAGCTAGACCGATGACTCACCTCTTGGAGAAAGAGGCTCCTTTCATTTTTAACCAAGATTGTTTAGACTCTTTTGAGACTCTTAAGGAAAAATTAACTAAGGCTCCCGTTTTGGTTTCTCCAAATTGGGAATTACCTTTTGAGCTTATGTGTGACGCTAGTGATTATGCGGTGGGGGCCGTCTTAGGACAAAGAGTTAATAAGCATTTTCAACCTATACACTATGCGAGTAAAACCATGACCGGTGCACAACTTCATTACACTACCACGGAAAAAGAGTTGCTTGCTATAGTATATGCTTTTGAGAAGTTTAGACCATATCTTGTGCTTTCCAAAACCATAGTGTATACGGATCATTCCGCTCTCAAGTATCTTATGACAAAACAAGATGCTAAGCCTAGGCTTTTGAGATGGGTTTTGTTGCTTCAAGAGTTTAAGATAGAGATTCGTGATAAGAAAGGGGCCGAGAATTTAGCGGCGGATCATTTGAGTAGACTTGAGCATCCTTTTCAAGGAGATTTCCCACACCAAGAAATCAATGAATCCTTTTCATTAGAGGAGCTCATGTCTATCTCTTCCCAAGAGGATGCCACACCTTGGTTTGCGGATATCGCAAACTATCTTGTGGGCAATGTGCTTATTGAGGGTCTTACTTATCAACAAAAGAAAAAGTTTCTTAAGGAAGTTAAGTATTACTTTTGGGATGATCCATATCTTTTTAGGCAATGTGCGGACCAAATCATTAGACGGTGTGTAGATGGGCCCGAGGCATTTAAGATCTTAGAGGCGTGTCATAAAGGACCTACGGGTGGACATTTTGGGCCTAACTACACCGCCAAGAAAGTCTTTGATTCGGGTTACTATTGGCCTTCCATTTACAAAGATGCCCATGAAATGGTGAAATTTTGTGATGTTTGTCAAAGACAAGGAAAAATTACACAACGTGATGAGATGCCACAAAATTTTATCCAAGAGTGTGAGATATTTGATGTATGGGGCATTGATTTCATGGGACCTTTTCCATCCTCTAAGGGAAACAAGTATATACTTGTAGCGGTGGATTATGTGTCCAAATGGGTGGAGGCTAAAGCCTTACCTACCAATGATGCTAGAGTGGTTGTAAAGTTTTTGAAACAATTGTTTGCTAGATTTGGTGTACCTCGGGCCATCATAAGTGATCGTGGTACGCACTTTTGTAATGATCAATTCACGAGAGTTATGAAGAAATATGGAGTGAATCATAGACTTTCTACCGCGTATCACCCTCAAACAAATGGTCAAACCGAGGTCACAAATCGTGGTTTAAAGAGAATTTTAGAGAGAACGGTGGGAGAGCATCGAGCTTCTTGGTCGGATAAGCTTGATGATGCTTTGTGGGCGTTTAGGACGGCTTTTAAAACACCAATTGGTTGTACGCCTTATAGGCTTGTCTATGGAAAAGCGTGCCACCTCCCATTTGAGTTAGAACATAAGGCATCTTGGGCTCTCAAGTGGGCTAACTTTGATTTAAACCAAGCCGGTTCACATAGGAAAGATCAACTCAATGAGATGGATGAGTTGAGAGCCAATGCCTATGAGAATTCTTTGCTTTACAAGAAAAAGACTAAGAAATTGCATGATGCTAAGATCAAGAATCGTGAGTTCAAAGTTGGAGAGTCGGTTCTCCTCTTTAACTCAAGATTGAAGCTTTTTGCGGGCAAGCTTAAGTCGAGATGGTCCGGTCCATTCACTATTGCTCAAGTGTTTCCATATGGAACTCTTGAGTTGTCCCAACCCGATGGTCCAAATTTTAAAGTGAATGGTCACCGTGTTAAACATTACTTTGGGGAGGACATTTCCGTTGAAATGGTCCAAGAGGTCCCCATTTTCCCCATGAATTAATTCATTGAGGGACGAGTCGAGCTAGAGACTCATTAACTCAAGCATCGTATAACTAGGTTTAGAGTGTTGTAGGTTAGAAATAAAGGTATAGACTTGGAGATAAGTGTAGGGGAGACCTTCTTTTGTCTTCATGATTGTTTGTAGGGTTGCTCACTCATCTCATGCTTTGGAGCTTATGGAGGAGGCCCTTGTATCTAGTTCACTTCGTTACTTTAGTGATTTTTCATTGACACCTTGTGCTTAAACATGATTTCACTAATAGTTGTCCTTTCCTTAACTTGGGTTAAGCAAAGTCTATTCATTGTCATAAGTGTAGGGGAAGTTTTTATACTTCCATGCTCTTAAACATTAAGGACAATGTTTAGCTTAAGTGTAGGGGGGTCTTCTATCGAAGTGACCTTACCTAGAACTTGTCATTGTCTTGCATGGTAACATGGAAAATTGAATTTTCAACATTTTTCAAATTTTTGATCTACTTTGGCCAACAAAAATATGCATTCATAATTTTTGCATCAATCATGTTTGCATAACACATTTGCATTGTATATATTTCTTCTTTATGTTTCATCAAAAATGTATAAAAAGGAAAAAATATAATAAAACATGGTTTTAACAAGTTTAGACTTCTTTGACATATTAGGCCCGCCATGGATATTTTGACTCAACCCGAGTTTGCTTATTTTAGCATTCTCTAGCTAGTATCCCTAACCATGTAGTCCTTCATTGGTCTATTAGGCTAAGCATCCACCAATTTCATTATTTGAGATTTTAAATTTGTGGAGAATGGGAAATGATAGAGTTGAAGCAAGTGTAAAAGGGCTAGATAGACTTCATGGCAATTACTTGTGGCTAAACCCTTCTCTTCTTTACCTCTATTTTCTTCGCATGTATATAATTGTTAATAAATAATCAAGTACGGTTTTAATTGGTTTGTAATCTCTTATGCATTTTTGGCTAATCATTTATGGTTGATATGAGTACGTCTTAAGATTCTAAGTTAGCACGTTTTATGTGTACTAGACTTATGTCATGCTCCATATTTAGCGGGTGTTTTTCCTCTTCTTCTTTTCAAATTTCTTTGTGAGGAATAAAGAAAAATAAGAGCGGCTTATGAAAAAAAAATGAGTGGCTAGAAAAAGAAAGAAAAAGAAAAAGAAAAAAATAATGCAAGACTCCCAAGAGGGGCAGTGTGGTGTTAATTATAGTGACTATTGAGTTCCAATATTACCTTGACGGGTTGCGGGGATTCAATAGATTGCTCCAATCCAATATTACCTTGACGGGTTGCGGGGTTGAAGATCCAAAGTCTCAAAAAGATGGCGGATGTAAATTATTGCGTGAGTTTTATTTTTCTTTCCTTAGCGAGTGTGTAGCTACTTATGAAAGCATGACATGAGGATTTTACACATAAGGCGAATGACTTATTACTCTTAAAACGGACTTATATTAATTGTGAGCTGTTTTTTTCAAGTAATGGATGAGAGGATTACTTAGGATTAAAACCATGCTTCCTTATTTTTGGATTTTACATTTCTTATACTTCACACTTGAATAAATGACAAATTTGCCCACAAGCAATTTGCTCAAATAATAACCGGTTCCACATTTAATTGTCATGAATAAGTTGATGCACTTTTTACTTGTGAATGCAATGATCCCATTTTTAAGCTTGGTATGGGGAAAGTGAAACTTGAGGGTGATAAATGTCCATGGTACCCAAGCCCTAATCTAAGTCATTGATTTCTTTATGAGTTATTTCCATCAAAACCATTTCAAGAAAAATCAAAAAGAAATAGATAGAATTGTATTTTGTTCATTGCATTATTAAAAGTCAAAATCATGCATCATTTAGTTTAGAGTAGTTTAGATGCATCTCATATGGCCAAGGTGGATTAATTATGAGGGAAATGTAAATTAGAGCTTTAATATATAATATTTCATGAGGACATGACAATGTTCAAGTGTAGGGGATTTTGATATGAGCTTAAACTCATATCCTTTTAACAACAAATAACCCTAAAACATGAAGCAAAATACCAATTTATCTTGCAAAAACAGTGTTATGTGGTATGTTTGTGTTTGTGTACACTTGTGTAGGTAAAAGGATACATTTTCAAGCAAACAAAGAAAAATCAAGCTCAAATGGATGAAAAAGACAAGGAAGGATCAAAAGTGACAAGACTTTGAAGTAGAAGGACCTATCTTGACAAGTTGTCAAAGTTGAAGGACTAAAGTGCAAATATTGTAAAAAGTCAAGATCAAAGTCAAAATTGGTCAACTATCAAGTCAACAAAGTCAAAGGGTTAATCATGCTCAAAGATGAAGTTTGGAGGACTTAAAGGGTCAAAGAAATAAAGTTACAAGCCTTTAATGCAATCTGCCAAAGTACAAGGGTTGAAACTGCCATTATTGGAAAGTTACACAAGTTTAATCCATGTGTACAAGAATTGGCCAATGAGAAGAGAGAAAAGAAATCACACGGATTACCAACTCAGCCTCATTTATTGCCCACTCAGCCGCCACATTAAATGAAGAAAATCTCAACAGTGTGATCCGTGTGACGCTTTTTCAGCCATTCATGTGATGACACGTGGCATTTTCTTCATCAAAAATATTTTCCAGGATCGCGTTTGAGCTACAATCCATTTCATGAAAAGATGTCAACACCAAAATTGATCATTTTGAAGAGACGAACACAATGGTACAAGTCAATTAACATGAAATCAACTATTGAAGAAAGGCCCAATTTGTGTTCATACTTGGAAGAGGAAATTTGCAGAATTGTCCACGTGGAGAGCTGGGATTGGTCCCAACACGTCACCAACCCCAACAAACTCCTCCTTCATGCCTATAAATAGATGGATAGGACTTCATTTGTACTAGTAGCTTAGTTTTGTAAAAACACACACTTCTAAATTTCCTTTCAATTTTCCTTCCCTTCTACCCTAACTACTCAAGAGTCTGACAAACTCTTGAGTTAGTTAGTTAGTTAGTAGCTTCCTAACAGCTTTGTAACAAATTTCATTGAATAAAATTCAAATTTCCCATTTCCCGCCAAATCTGTTCTTCATATTACTGTTCATTTCCTGCTGCTATTGGATACTTGTGTTACTGCATTGTGTTTGTTATGATCATTCCTTGATCATAACTTACTTTGAAGAAGTTTGTTAGCTGTTTGAGGAGAATTCAGTTCAATCCATAGTTTTTTGAAGATTTCAAGCATGTTGATGATTTCTGTTGATTTGTAGCTGAATTTGATTGATTGATTGTTGTCCTAGTGATAAGGTGGTGGTTATCACTAGGCTAAGAGAGCACAGCGCTCCTCTTCTTCCCAAAGGTTTACTTCAAAAGGTTTTAAAAGTTCTTATTTTTGTTCCACTCAATAAGTCAAATGCATGCTTCTTTTCTTAGTGTAATCTTGATGTTTGCATGATAAAAGCTGTTTAGAGGTTGCTGATTGTTTGATCTTTGATTACTTGTAGCTTAAGCTTGTTTTACTGCTTATTGTTTGTGGATTGTGTTTAGTAATAGCTTTAATTCAGTCAATTTCCATTCTTATACCTTAATAGAGTAAAAGTTGTTTTCACTACTTGCTAGAAGTTTAAAACCATCTCATTTTGAGTCTAAAGTTTGGCAGTCATAAACTTTTGATTCAGTTTAAACTAGGTCTTAAAAAGTCTTTGCAAAAGTTTGTAAAACCAGATTAAGGAGTGTTTGGGATTAGCTTATCAAGAGTTTTCAAGAATTGAGTCCTGGTGTTTTAAAGTTCATTTGCAGTAAATAGGTGATAATAGAGTGTTTCAAGTCATTTACAAGTCATTTAGTAAGTCAAACAGGCAAATGGCATGGAAAAGGTTTGGGTCATCTTTATGCAGAATTGCTCATTAGAACTTGTCATTTTCATTTGGCTAGTACTCATTCATTACTTGATGAAATTGTACCAAATTTGTTCTCAGTTGTAGCTTATATCATATAGATTTAGATTCCAAGAGCATTCTCTACAGTTTACAATAAGCAAATAGGAATAAGCATAATTCAGATAAGCAAACTTAAGTCAAGTTTCTGTAAATGGAAACTGAAAATTTGTATCTCTTAATCCTCTTCATAAACATGGCCATTTTTCTTCACAAATCCACTTAAAACATAGAGTTACTTGATTTTTGAAAGTTTCAGCTTTTTGAAAAATAAGTTGGTCAACGCTTGGTCAACGATAAGCTCTTTTCAGCTTAATTCATTTTTCTAGCTTATTTCTGGATGAAAATTGTTCTAGTTTGATTTCCCGTTCATTACTTGAGTAGCTTAATCAGTTTCATCAAGAAAATCAAGTTGTGATTGTCTAGATTTTGCTATAGCTTATTTTGGGCTTATTGATAAGTGCTCATTTGCTTATTTCACAACTTCAGCCAAAATCCTTTTACACACGTAGCTTATTTTGGATTTAAAAAGTTTTGCAACTTGTCTCATTGAATTTGGTCCATTAATAAGCTCAAACGAGCTTATTTTCATCCTAAACCCGTTTTTGGCTTAACAAGTTCTTGAAATTGCTCTTAGGTCCCTTATGTTTTAAACAGTGTGTAAACTTGGCTAAACTTCAATGTTTTTAGGGTTTGCAATTTGTAAGTCCTTGTAGTTTTGGAAGTTGTTAATTTCAGTTAGCAAGTTGTTAAGTTTGTTACATTTTGGTTAGTTGGTTATAAGTTTTGCATATTTGATCCTTTTAGTTAACTGATTTACACTTTTAGTCCCTAGACTTGTTAGAATTTACATTTCAAGCATTTATCTTTCCTATAATTTACATTTTCAGTCCTTTAAGTTTCATATTTTACATTTTGAATTTTACCTAAATAAAAACTTGGTATTTGCAAGTTGTTTTACATATAAGTAGGTAATATTTTTCCGTTTTGCAAGGCTTTGTTGAATTAGCAAATAGAATATCCAAACAAGTTTAACAACCAAAAACAGTTAAAACCCGATATTGGTTGGACTTTCCATTAGCAAGAACTGAGAAAAAACGAACTGCATTATACTCAATTTCAGTGATTATGACTACGAGATTTGCTGCCATCCAGAAAATGCGAATGTGGTAGCTAATGCACTTATCAGGGATAAAAAGGGGAAAATCTTTTAAGATTTGAGTTTTCGACAAGAAGTGTGGGCTTGATAGCAAGGATATGGGATTTTAAGTTAGTGGACTGATTTAAGAAGGAGGTCAAGGTAAGTGATTTCGACATTTTTCAACTTATGGAAAGGATTTTGTTGTAACGCCAAGTTAAGTATGGTATATTGAGCACTCCTAGTATATCTATGTTGAGATAGTAAGACTTAGTGATGAAGGAATCTCACAAGTCAAGTAATCGATACGATTGGGTTTGGATAAAGATGAAAGTTGAGTTGAGTACTGTGTGTTATATAGAGACTGATGGACAGGGTGAAAGGATGATTCGAACATCGAACGGTATACTTGTGCGTGTGTGATTGACTTAGGCCTTGTTGGAATTCTTATATGAAGATGATTGTCATGCTAGTAGTAAGGTTGTACTATTGATGGTACATAAAGAACTTCAATTTGTGAAGGTTAAAGATAGTGAGTTATGGACATAAGATTAGTTTTTCGGTGTATTGCAGAAATGTAGGTGGAATTGAATGACTGAACTAGAAGTGATATTGGCAATATTGATAAGATTGTATGGGTTAAGGACCGTTTATTAGTAACAAGAAGTTGTCAGAAGTGTTATGTTGACAATCGAAGGAAGTCGATGGAGTTCGAAATTGGGAAACGTGGTTATGCATAAGCTGTCGTTATGGCGGGTGAAATTTGTTTTCAGAACAACAACAAGGAAAGAATTCAACTTGAAGATAAGTTGCTTTTCATAGAAAGAACTTTGAAGAGTTCTTATGAGGTTGAAACATAGTAAGGATTATATTGTGAAGATATAAGTATTCCAGAAGTGGAATTTGAAAGTGTGAAAGAAGCATGAGGATTTCTTAAAGGAAAAGAGTTCTCATTTGTTCTGGAGGTATGGGATGTGAGTATAAGAGGGGCAGAGCGCCGGGACGTCGCTCTCTTTTAGGAGGGTAGGATGTGACAACCCAAACCCGAGGTCATTTATTTAATATTATTTAATATTATTTTTACGAATAATTTTTGAAATTTTTGATGAGTTGAATGAAATGACGATTGAAGGTTTTATTTAAAACCGACGTTGGAGGTCTTATTTTTATCTTTTTACTAATAGCGAGGATTATTAGTGACCACGATATCGACGGATGCCGAGATCTTATATTATATCAATTGTTGTCTCGATGTTTATATTTTTGACGTTTTTATTTTAAGTTCGTATTAAGTCGAGTCGAGAGTCGATATTATTATTTTTGAGGTACGTTTTAAATTTTTAAAAGTATCTTTATGAAACCCGAGCCCCGTAAATATTTTAAACATTGACTAATAGTTATTTCTCGCTTTTTAGCTAACTATTTACATTTTTAGCCACAACTATTGCCAAATTACAACTTTGGTCCTTACCCCACTATATATAAACCAAAAACAAACACACATAACACAATTTCTCATTCAAGAATTTTCACCACCTACTCTCTTTCTCTCTTGTTTGCCGTAACATCACCACCATCACCAATTCCATACAAATTTAATTTTATCTCAAGTTCGAGGTTGAATCCAACAAAACCAAGCTTAGACCCAATCTTATATTTGATCAAGGATCATTTTGGTGTAAGAATTTCTTACATGCAAGAACTTTTTTTTTCTTGATGTTGGTAGGTAGGAGCTATGATCATACATGGCATTTTCATGATGAGATATGGTGATTCTTGCTAAAGATCTTGTTAAAACTTCATTTTGATCTTAATATTTTTATTTTGATATTGATTTTGATGTTATGTTTGATGTATGATGATGTTAGGGTATAGAAATGACCATTTCTATGGTTGATTTTTATCAAAAAGTTGATTTTGTACAAGATTTTTATAGTCATTTTATAACAGTAAGTAAAGTGTAAAATCCGAATTTTTATGTTTTGAAAATGGCTTAACTTATAGCCTGATAATTTTCTTAGCTTCGATTTGATATAAGGTAGAGCTTCTAGCTCCAAACGAGCGCGAAGTTATGATGTTTTGAATGATCGTGTACCGGGAGACGAGTATCGGCACTACAAGTAGTTGTTGTCGATATTTGGATCGAATCTCGGGGACTCTAAATGGATGTTTTGAAAAATGTAACCTACTGATAATGAGGTTTTTATTTTATAGGTTGAGTTTACTTTAAAACCCGAGTGTCGGTTTTGTAAACGGAGTCGTTCAAGTAAGTTAAAACGGTTGTATGAAAAATTAACGTAAATCTGTCCGGATTTTATAGTTTGAAAATGAGTTGGGTAAAGTACTTTAAAAGTAATTTCATTTGATAAACTTGTAAGAGGACTTTCTATATATAGTAAGTTAGTTTATCGAGTCGTTTCATAAACGGTTGACAAGTTTAAAAGGGGTAAATAAGCTAGTACATGTAGTATGTACCGGCGGACTTTGTAAAAAGTGTAAAATGGTTAAGTAAATGTGTAGTAAAGTATAATGAAGTTATTTATATCGTTTTCTCTCGAGTTTTATCGTGACTTTATGAGTTTGAGTTTGATGTAATTATGTATGATTTAATTTTCGAGTTTATTATTGATGAGCGCGCCTTATTTGATAGGTTGCGGTTTTTGTGTTTATCGGACATCAACTATCGTCGAAGATCGTCTTACTACTGCTATTACTCCAGGTGAGTCTATAGCCTCGCTTTTGTAATTTTTTGAATGATTTTAAAACCCGCGAGGGGGATACATGCTATTTGAAAGTAAAATGAACACAAGTCATGATTGATTGTTTGGACCCGAATGTAGCCTTTGTTTCCTTTGTTGTTTGAATTGTATAAGTACCTAATTTGCAAAAGACCCTAAATTCATGAGTCGTTAACTATCTTCTGACTTGATATTGCGAGTTGGGAATATCCGCTTATTCTAATAATAGTACTTTTGGGAAGACGACCCTATCCGAGACCAGGGCTTTACGCTGAGTAACCCGCTGGGAAGGATAATTTTACGAGAATGAAAATTGGTATCCTTGCAAATGGTACCCTAGTAGGGGTACTGGAATTTCATCTAGTCATGCCGGCTTTAGGCGTAGGTGACTAAGTTAAGGGGTCGGTGTCATGAGCTTAATACAATTCAGTAATTGTTGTTATATACCAGAATGCCTGACTAATAGATTGTAATGATCAACAATTCTATTAAATGATCTTGATTGATTTTTCTCTTGTGTTCAATGTTGATTTGTAAAACCTATAGACTCGCTCAACCGTTGTGTTGATGATTTTAAGCATGTATTTCAGGTATTGAAGATGATGAATTGCGGAGCTTGCTGGAGAAGGATTGCGGGATTGCTTTTGTGGTTATTGGTCTAAAACGGATTTCTTTCCTTTTGTCATAAAAATAATACTGTACGGTCGAGTACTTTGGTAAAGTGTTTGTGAATTTGATAAAGTCTTTGGGGGACCTAAATATTACTCTGATATTTCTAAAATTGTTTTACTTGGGATTGAAAGTTTTAGACAGTGGTTAAATTATATTCTTTTATATTTCAAATTTATCATTTTGAGTTTGTTCAAAATGTCTTGTGTAATAATGTTTGTATTTAGCACCCAATTGTGTATTTCCGCTGCGCAATGTAATTTGGGGGTGTTAAAGTATATCTTGACCAATTGTTTGTGCAGACGTATCTGATTGTGCTTCGGTTGCTGGAGCGACAACTTTGGTTACCGGAGCTATTACCTCAGGTTCTGGAGCAACAATACTTGGAGGAGTAAAGAATTCATCAAAGAACGGCTGAAACAACGTATCCCATTCATTCCTAGAAGGTGGTATAAATGATGATGAAGTGGGGTTGTATGGGACAAGACCAGAACTAATGTTACTGGGTCCCATTTCATGAAGTGCGGGTTCAGAGCTGCTTTGCTCAAAATCCATTGCTGTCAGCTCATCAAAATCAACATTCATAGTTTCGAGGATCTTACGAGACTTACGATTGTAGATTCGGTATGCCTTCTTTGCGGGTGCGTAACCAATGAAAATACCAATATCAGCCTTTGGTTGAAGTTTTCCCAAATTGTCACCATCATTATTTGGATAGCAAAGAGAACCAAATACATGAAGATATGATAAATCTGGTAATTTTCCATGGAGAAGCTCATAAGGTGTTTTACCATGGCGTTTACGAATTAGTGATCGGTTTTGGGTGTACACTGCTGTAGATACTGCTTATGCTCATAAAAACAATGGAGCCTTTGCGTAAATTAACATCGTTCGAGCAGCTTCCATAAGTGTGCGATTTCGCCTTTCAACGACACCGTTTTGCTGTGGAGTGCGTGCAACGGATGTTTCATGAGATATGCCAACTTCTTCATAATAATCACGCAATATTTGATTCACAAATTCGGTTCCATTATCTGTACGAATGCGTCAGACAGTAGTGTTGAGACGCACTTGAATCATCTTGAGAAATCCGATGATGAATTTAGGTGCCTCATTTTTTGTTGTAATAAATTTCACCCATGTAAACCGAGAGTAATCATCCACAATGACGAGGATGTACCTTTTACCACTAAGACTTTCAACACGCATTGGCCTACAAAGATCCATATGCAACAAATAAAGTTTCTCTTGGTTGGTGTCTTCAGTCTTGGGTTTGTATGATTTCTTAGTGCTTTTCCCCATTGTACACGCGGAACACAAATGATCCTTGTGAAATGAAAGTTTAGGAAGACCACGAACAAGTTCGTTTTTCGCCAAATGATTAATAGCGTCAAAGTTAAGATGAGATAACCGTCGATGCCATAACCATGACTTAGTCTTCGATGCTTTGGAGAGAAGACATATGGAGAAGTGGCCATCATGTCTTGTAGAGACAAAGTATACAAATTATTCCCTCGAGTACCTTTCAATAAATCAACCCCTTCCAAATTACGAATGAAGCAGGTATGCTCACGAAAAGCAACTTCTAGGTTTGCATCACAAAATTGTCCCACAGAAAATAAGTTGTGACCGAGACCTTCCACATAATACACTCTTGAAATTATAACATTCCCAATATGATATTCACCATAACCCATTATCTTTGCAATATGATCATTTCCAAATCGAACCGTACCAAGAAACTTGCTGACGAAATTTCTAAGCTGAGAGCGATCTCCGGTCATATGCTTGGAGCAACCATAGTCCAAATACCAGAGAACAATTTTGACCACCTGTTCTCAATAACAACAGTAGACAATGCATTGGAAACTATTGGTTCCGGAGTGATAGCAGATATAGATATAAAATTATCAGAATTGCTAACATTTGTGTGACCCTTAGATTTCCTGCGTTTTCTAATGTGAGTTTTAGCACTAACAGGTTTTACTATTCCAACTTTCTTAGGTTTTGGATTATTCGCGGGCACTACAGTGGGAGTAGACCTATTTAAAGGGCACTTGGTTCCTACAGTAGTGTCAGTGTTCCTAGTTAAAGGACACGCTTGTGATTTGGTAGCCTTGGTACTCCTAGTTAAAGGGCACGCTTTCTTCGCTTTAGTGGGAGTGATCCTAGTTAAAGGGCACGCATTTCCTACTATAGTGAAAGTTCTACCAGTGGGGCGCCACAACCAACCAACTTGGGTTAACACTTTCCCAGTCGGTTTCCATTCTAATCCATTTTTCCGGGCATTCATCTCATTCACATGGTCAATAATGCAAGAATCACGACGACTAGAAAACATACATTCATTGCAATTCCAACATTTCAAATTAGAATTCACAGTAGGCTTAGAACACTGCAAAACCGCAGAGCCTTTAGGTTTAGCGACATGATTCTTTTTATTCAAAACAAAAATAACATTCCTAGGATGGGCTTCTACTTTCTTCTTCTCTTGACTACTATATGGGGGAAAGATCCTATCATTCTTCTTGTTTCTTTTAAGCTTAGATCTTTGAGCCTTAGTAGTGGTGATTACTCATATAGAAGGCAACACGGGAATATTAGAAGCTGGTTTTGATTTCGCCTTATCTTTAGTGACCAAAGTTTGAGATGGTTTAGTCCTAGGGCCCTTATTAAATGGTGTGACAGCTATAAGGGTCCTTTTGATTGCACTAGAGGACGATGCTGAGACAGTGGCTGCGTTATCCACAACATTCTTACCTTCTAGAGTACGAAGTGTTTCCTTTAACTCAGCCAAGGCCAGATTCTTATCACAAATTTGTTCTCTCAAATCAGATATTTCCACCGACTTTCGATTCAATTGTTCAATCAATGATTGATTATGTGCAATGGTATTAACACATGCGGGCTTTACTGGATCGAAGAGTCGTGTATCTTTCTGTTTTAAGTTATCAACTTTGGACAAAATCTTGGAAACTCGATTATCTAGATCAAGTTTAAAATTCTCAGCGGCCTCAAGTACGTTCACACAATTAAGCTCCTTAGATTTCTCTATGTCTATCGGCAAAGATTTAGCAACTTTTTCACTTGGTTGACGTTGTTTTGATTGTAAATTCAATCGAAAATTCTTTTCAAAGTTTGCATCATCGATATTAACACCTTCGAATGACGTTTCAAAGATTTCTTGAATAAATTATTGCTTGCATTCAAGCGAAATACAATGTGTTTGAATCTCATCAAAACGTTTTGAAAGCGAAGAATATGAATCTTTAAGCTTTAAAAATTCAGCGTCAGATTCGTGACAAGTACTATTTACCACATTATCCACAGATTCAACATTATGCACAATAGAATCATTATCAACACTTTTATTCACACAGATGGAAACTATATCATGAGACATCACTTGTTTCAGAAGCTGATCATTTTGGCGAGAAACCCGTTCTATTTCAAGTAAACTGTTTTCATAAGCATCATCCATTTCATTGAAAACACGTTTAACTTCTTCTATTTCCAAACGCAAATCATGATCAAGATTACTAAGACAAGCTTTAACATTCTTTACAAACGGAACAATTTTGTCTCGGAACGCAGCTCTAGTGTGCTCAAAGTTCCATTCACCTTCCGTTATGGCCGTAGCCGTCGTACGTTCCAAAATGACCTTATCAAAATTGGCTAAGTGTTGGTGTAACGCTTTTAAGTTAACGGATACCTTACTTACCGGTGGAATTAACTTTGTTAAATCCGTTTTGACAAGTGTAGGAGACGTACTAGGAGGGTTTTCATTTGACAAACTTTGGGGCACAAGAACTGTTAGTTCAGCTAATTCCTTTTGTAAGCGAATACGTGTCTTTTTAGAAAGTTGATCTTTATTATGCTTATCATAATAAATCGCATGGAATTTTGAAAACATTTTAGAATGAGTTTCTTCCGTAAGTGACTGTGTCTCCTTAGAACTACGAACATAAGGTGCTTATTTCGATTTGCCAATTATGGTCATATCATAAAGACAGGGAATATATTCCTGAGCTTGTTTTGCATAACCGGGATTAGGTGGTAAATTTTGAAGACGCTTAAGTTCGAGTTCTTTAAATGATTTAGTTAAAAGATGAACCTTTTCTGTGGAAGCGTATTGTTTTAAAAGATGTTGTTCCTTAAATTTAAGAAGTTTGGTAGGATTAATTTCTGATTCAAACTTTTTAGACTCGAGAGTTTCGAAATCCATTTTAAGTTTCTGAAAATCATTGACAACCGACTCTTTTGCTTTTAATTCATTGGAAAGATTAGCTTTTAATGATTCTATTTCTTTCAAGTGTTCAATCTTTTCAAAACGAAATTGGTCAAATTCAGAACATGTTATTTTCTCTGCTTGAGGGACCATTTCAAAAGTTTTGACTTTTTCTTTATGCAACGCAAGCTCAGCAGTTAGGGTGGAATTCGTATCTACGGATTGTCTGAGAGCCATATGCATTTAATCGGAACCATGACCAAATCATGTTGAGCATAAGATTCCATACCCATCGTAGCATTTGGTTGAGGTTCACTCAAATGTGTAGGATTGGGTACCACATCATTTGAGTTACTAGTTCCCGAATGCTGTTCGAGGTTGTCATTTTTATGCCCAACTTGATGTGGGTTATCATCATTACCAAGATTGGTTGTGGTGGGTACCTCACTGATGACATCAGAACCGTAGTGAGAGAGATTAACAACGAGAGCAACTTGGGCAGAGTGAATGTCATCACAATCCGAATCATATGCGTCAAGATCATCTGCTTGATAAGCTGCATTAGAAGTGGAAACGACTGCAATGCCTTCAGTATCTGCTGCCCCTGGGTCTGCAAGAAATGCTAAATCCTCTGAATCCAAAATCTTTCCCTTAGACTGAGCATCGACCAAATACATCTTCTCACGAAACCACGCTTCATCCCTTCTCCTTTTCGGTTGAGTGCATTGCCTAGCCATATGACCTTGTCATCGGTAATTGTAGCAAGTCACAACCTATTGAGGACCAATGGGACTTTCATTTCCATTAGCTTGTGACTTCACAGCTTGAGCATTCACCGTCCTTGTAGGAGGTCTATATGAATTTTGCCTTCCCTGAATAGGTTGCATTGTTACTTGACCATCTTGAACAGTAGCTTATTGTCGAGGATTTGAAGAGGTGCGGAGCTGATTGTTTGTTGGTGGAAATCCTCTAGTTGCAACAAGTTTTGACAAGTAGGCAGTGAGATGGTTTAGAACATCAGCTGGTGTATCATTTGGAGTAAAGACCGGTGCTTGGATTGGTGGAAGTTCATTAGAGTAGAAAGATTTTGCTGGTTGTGCTTCTATTGGAAAATATCCTTGCTGAGGAGTATAGCTCATTGGAGAAGTGTTGGCTTGTGATGGTGATGTCTGATATGGTGGTTGCTGTGGAAAATATTGTTGATGAACACTTTGTTGAAATGCTTGCTGTGGCATCATTGGTGGTTGATAAGATGGTTGCTGATAGGTGTGTGGTGGTGGCTGCTGCAAGTATGATGGTTGTTGATAAGTATAAGCCATGTTTTGTTGAGAAGCATACATGGCAAGTGGATCATGAACTTGAGGTTTAGACAACCGAGCCTCGATCACATGGCATTCGTGTTTTTGAAGAAAATCTTGAAGTTGATCCACATTGGTGTTATGCAAGTCCTTAGCCATATTAACATCCGTCACGTACTTTTTCCATTCTGAAGGAAGAGTGTTCAAATACTTGGTGTTCAATTGAAACGTAGGAATTGCCATGCCATAGATATTGAGCTCATTCAACAATAGGGTAAATCTCAGATAGTAGTCATTGAGAGTCTCCCCTGGCACATAGGCAAACTTATCAAAAGTATCATAAAGCTTGCACTCTCGTTCTTGTTTAGTTAACGAGGTGCCTTGCATTAGAACACGAATTCTATCCCATAACTCTTTGGCAACTTTATGTTTGCTGACGAGTTTGTAGACATCTGGAGGAAGGGCTTGGAGAATGATGTTTGTAGCATACTTATCACATTTGTCTTGAATCTTCATATCTCCAGTCAATTCACCCGTTGTGCGAGGACGAGTAGTCGTACCTTCCGTCACTGTACCATAATCTAATGGTCCATTGAGCACCGATGCCCAAATGAGATGTCCATTCTCTTTGTTCAACATGTAAAGTTCCATTCGGGAAGTCCAATCCTCGTACATAGACTTCTCCAACATAGGTGGACAATTATCCGTACCCGAGAGGATGGACTTATCCGTAAGAGATGTGTACTCCATTTCTATAAGTTAAGATTTACAAACGTTGATCGAACAATGATAGAAAGTTAATGTGTTTGTTGTTGTGTGTTAAAACCGAGAAATAATGTTGAAATCCCCTAAATTATGTTCTCGATAAACCAAAAATTCCAAGACTAAATTACACACGATTAAAAAATTTCAAAAACACGTTTTTGAAAAATCTTGGAAATCTTGTAACTCTATCGGAATGCACAAAACAAGTTCTGTCGCAATATCTATCTGAATCCCTATCGCAATACCTGTCGGAATGTGTGATCGCAATACCTGTCGAAATGTCTGATCGCAATACCTGTCGGAATGTGTGATCGCAATACCTGTCGGAATGTCTGATCGCAATACCTGTCGGAATGTCTGATCGCAATACCTGTCAGAATGTTGATCGCAATACCTGTTGGAATGTCTGATCGCAATACGTGTCGGAATGTGTCTAATGAAATTTTGGCAGAGTAACGTTTCGATATTAACTTATAACCGATCGGAATGTACGATGCAAGGAGCTATCACAATGCACGATCGGAATAAGTGTCGGAATACCCTTTGATCGCAATGTAGAGACCCTAGGTCTTTGCGATCGCAATGAAGATTTCAGCCCACTTTGCGATAGATACAACTTTGCGATGGATACAACTTTACCACTTTTCTCGGATAGTACACAACAAATTCCGAATTTTAATCCTAAAAACGAATCAAACACCCAAAAATTTGTGTTTTTAACCCAAAATACCAATACCAAATCACTATAACAAGTAACTAGATAACGTATATCAAGATTAAAGCATAAAAACACAAAAAAAAAAATTGGTGCGTGTGAAATAGGATCAAAATAGGCGAATTGATCAAGAACACAAACACAAAAACCAAACAATCATCCCATGGCTCTTGATACCATTTGTAGGATATGTAAATCTTACTTATGTTTTAGAGAGAGAAAGATAGATGATTTCACACTTCTAGAGAGAGAAAGTTTAAGAACTATGTGTAAATTAAAATGAAATCACCACCCTCTCCATCTAAGGAGAGGGTTTATATACCCAAGCCTTGTGATGGGCTTGGGCTTACAATATTAGGCCGGCCTACACATGTTGTAGGCTAGGCTTGGCCTTGTTTGACATATTAAAAGATATATAGACTACGAGCTACTACTTAATATATTGTCGGAGTGATCGAATCTTCCTAAATACGTAAAAACGTATTTCCAACACCAAGAATTCAAATCGTGAAGATTGTTCTCCGGTAAGTACTCCCATGCAAACACTAGAAAAGCTTATGCTAGAAACAAGTAAACATGTGGATCAGCTCGAATACTCAAGAGCCATTGTAAAACCCGCAATAAAAACCTATGAACAGTACACGTGAACAGTAATATACGAAAACACGGTAAAATTTAAACTTTCCATTTATAATATTAACACACGTGTCATGACAATAAATAACGAACAATCACGAATATTATAAATGTGACATGATCACGAATACCAAAATCACGAGTAATAAATCACGAACACGGACGTAAATTATTTTAACACTCGAAAAACTACGGGTTTACCCCATGTGGGCCCCATAGCCGCGGCAAGACAAGAGAAAGAGGCCAATTGGGCCTTTTGGCCCAAAACCAATTTTATTAAAACCTCTGGAGAACTATTTTTCTCTCATATTTTAGGTTACAAAAAGTTGTCCTCTTCCTCCTTGTTTTCACCATAGCTGCCGGCCACCACAAGAACAAAGGGAAAACCCGGACAATTTTTGTGTTTGGTTAAATATTCGTGATCACCTTTTCATTCTACACGCATTGGTATATCCAAAACCTTTTCTTTTTATTTTATTTTCTTATGATTTCATGTTAAAAATTAATTAATCACATGAACATGAAAAGGGAATAAATAGGATTAATTAATTTTGTCAAGGGTGCATTTGGTTGTGTTTTTGGTTCGGCTGAGACAAATGATACCCCAAAGGGGGTGCTCGACTTGTTTTTAAACACCACCACCGAGACCCTAAAGGTCTCGGTTAGGTTTGTTTGTGGCTCGGACGCAGGCAAGAACCCTAACCGAAGGTCGGGGTGTGTTTATTTATTCGGTTCAGTGTAACCGAGACACCACCAAGACCCCCAAGGGGCTCGGTTGGTTTTGTTTGATCGGAACCGAGACCAAAAGGACACCGACTTCAAGTCGGGGTATATTTACATGTTTAGCTGATTAAGTAGTGTCAACCGGGACCCTTCCAAGGTCTCGGTGGGACTTTGTTTATAGCTTATTTGGTTCGGCTTAATAAGAACACGGGCTCGGGATTCGGGTTTTTATAAAAACTATTTTCTAAATCATGTCATATTAAAACTTTAGGTTAATTAATTAATTTAAATTAATTCATGTATAACCTAAGGTATTTATACTTAGTCATTTTAATTAAAACATGTATTTTAATTAAAATCATATAACATATAGTTTAATTAAATTAACCAGTTATTTAATTAATGAACTATAAACATGACGTGTATAGTACTAATTTAACTTCACTTATTAATTATAATTCAGCTTAATTCTAATTATGGAAAATTACTAATTTTGGGAACTTTCTATTTTTGGAAACTTACTATTTATGGAAACCTGCTATTTTTAGAAAGTTACTTAGTATTAAAATACAAGTATTATAATACACTAATACATGAATAATACACAACAGAACATCAGAATAACTACATTTAACACAGTAAACAATAAAACATGACAGAATACACATAACAAGCTAATAACACACAGAACCAGTAAAACACATGTAATTCAGACAACTCATACACGTCCATATTTCTTATGTAGTGTTATCCGTCAAGGCGGATTAGTCTTCATTGTTTCCGTTAGCTTCTACTGGACATAAGGTACAGATTTCCCGTCCTTTAGTAAAGACAATCTCTTCCTTCATTAGGATTTCCCGTATGCAACCAACTGTTTTCCCAATAGTTACAGATTAAATGCTTATGTTTATTAGTTACCTTAGCCATATATATGCATGACCAGTTTCACCTAGTTATGGAGGTACCATAACCATAACACTACAGGAACTAGTGTTATAACTTCACCACGGCAGAGTGATAGCTCGTGGCGTCCCTTTTTAGTTATTTGGCCATTATATTATTATATTATCATGTGGGACGTATGGGTGCATCCTAGTTACATGTTTCAGTCAGGATTTCTTGGTGAATGTGGTATGTGCCTTGCATCCTTCACAAGGAGTTGATCCCTCCTACCCACTTACCAGTTAATTAGAGGCAACCCCTCTAATTGCATGATGAGGTCTCCCCTCCAAGTATTCATGTACGTTGTTGACCTCATGACCTATATTGGCTATTATGGTACATTAACTAATACAGATTTTCATAAGTAACATAAGCTATGTTTTCAGAACTAAAACCAGTTAACATGACAGACAACTAGGTTTTCCAGGACTTATTCATTTCTGTTTCCATTCATGCTTTATACTCTTACATGCTTCCATACTCTATGTTTTACCATGCTTTAATGTATATCCGTGCATTGAGCGTTATGCTCAGCCATCTACTTTTCCATGTTCCCAAACGGCAGGTACCCAAGGACGCAAGTAGGAACTTCAGAGTATGTGCATTCGGATTGGAAGCTATCCGGCCTCTTTTGTCGTATGCATTTATTCCTACTTTATCATACTTTACATCTTTTGGACATTGTTTAGTCCTTTCCATTTACAATACTTATATTGCTTGTTTGTGAGTTACTAGACTACCGATGTTTGATTCCGGTATTTCTATTTATGGTCATGAATGTTTAGACATTTACCTTGCATGCTTTGGTGATACGCCATAATTTACTGTAGCACTCTATCCTATTAAATGGGGTGTTACAGTCATTGGCTCTTTGATGTATGCTATGACGAGCACTAGACCTAATATTGCTTATGTAGTTGTAGATTGAGTAGGTTTACTAGTAATCCTAGTAGAGAGCCTTGGCATGTAATAACAAGAGTATTTAAGTACTTGAAAGGTACTAAGAATTATGATTTATCATATGTTGGATATCTTTCAGTGTTAGAAGGTTAATCGGATGCTAGCTGGATAAATCATGTTAAAGATTCATCTTCTACTAGTGGATGGGTGTTCTTGCTTGGGGGATGTACCATTTCATGGGCTTCCAAGCTCATAATTAGAGACCGGAAGACATGTGTTTATCTTCCCAAGGTATGTGTTCAGACCTGCAAGTGATGGTTAGATTGAAGTATATCTTCTTAATGGTTAATGTTAGAAGCTAAATCCAATGTGGAAAGCTCATAATTAGAGACCGGAAGACATGTGTTTATCTTTCCAAGGTATGTGTTCAGACCTGCAAGTGATGGTTAGGTTGAAGTATATCTTCTTAATGGTTCTTTTGAAAAATTACATGCATGAGAAAGACTAAAAGGACCACTTATGTGAGCATGAATTTTTGTCGCTTCAAGAAGCTTGGACTTGGCTTTCTATATGTTCATTAATGGATAGGGACACATGGCTTGTAATAGTGTCAAGACCAAATAGTAAAGTGTTGTAGAAACTTATGTGTATAGTATCTTCAGGTATTCAATTGAGTTGACAGGTTCAGTCGTTGAAACACCCTGATTCTCGAGTATTTTTGGAATGTGTATTATACTAAGATGAAAATTCAATCGTAAGACATATTCATTTATGAGTTTGTTTGTTTTGTTATGTTTGTTAATTATATTTATATATATATATATATATATATATATATATATATATATATATATATATATATATATATATATATATATATATATATATATATATATATATATATATATATATATATATATATATTCTTATATATATTTTAGTAAATCAAGGATTACACTAAAATGGGGGGGGGGATTTGTTGGTAATTTTAGTGTCATCAGCTATTTTAGTAAATCGGAATTTACTAGAGATCAATACTATTTCATATTCAGATCGCATACTAGTTAGGGGAAGTGTAGAGTGCACACTTATTGAGCTAATATGTTTTCGCCCACGACAAAGATGCAGGGGTCAAGGGGTAGAGCACCTTGCTGCATTTAACTGTTATTTTATAAATGCAGTTTGTGAAAGGTTGTAAATGTTCAGTTTATAACCGTTTATAACTGTATTTAATTGTCATTTTGGTCTGTTTATTAATAGTCACATTGGTCTCATCTGTACATAACAAAAATCACAATTCTTCTCTGTTTTTGCTTTGATCTCTTGTGCCTAGAATCAAAGTGTTTCGGTTTAAATTATCATGATAAGGATTTCATGTAACCCAGGCACCGATAGTGTCAAAATACTTTATACGGAAAGTAAAATCAACACACACACTAACCCTAATTTCTTATAAATATATCTATCAAACTCAACTAATTAGTTACTCCACAATAGAAAGACATTAAATTACAAAAGACACCAGCAAACTCTAATTCTTAAACGAACCTCAACCAACCGATCAGAGCCATTGGCGTCCCCGTGCCATGTCTTTTGCTTTGAGTGAACTGACTATAGGCGTTCACTCCCGTTCATATAAAAGTTTTATAAACTGCATCATGCTATTTTACATTGGTTCATGCATTATAAACTGCTTCTTTGATTTATACATCGTTCATACATTCTTATGTTATCTCATTTCAGATTTATAATTTATGTTGCATTTTATTGTTTTAAACTGTCAGATGGTGAACAATCACAATACTCCAGATTTTACAGCAACTGTCAATGCAGCTCTGCAAGCCCTCCTTCCCCAACTTCGCAATGAAATCAGGGATGAACTTCAGGCAGAATTCCAGGCTCATGGTAATCACAACAACCCTCCTCCTCCTCCATCGGTTACTCTTATGACTTGGTTGGAGAGATTCAATAAACAGCGACCCCGTTCGTTTGAGCAGACTGACAGCCCTAACGAGGCTGAAGCTTGGATTTCTCACATCAAGAAGATTTTTGATGCAATAGGTTGTGATGGAGGCAAGATTGGCTTGCTATAAGTTTGAAGGTGATGTGCTGTAGTGGTGGAAATCGGTCAAGCAGTCTAACGGTGGTGACAATTGCGTTGCACAGCTGACATAGGACCGGTTTAAGGAGCTCTTGCTTAATCAGTACTTTCCACATGCTGAGCAAGAGAAGCTCAAGAGGGACTACCATAACATTCGGTAGATTGCTGGTGAAAACAACAATTAATTCATGCAAAGGTTTCTCCGGTTAGCAGGTTTTCTGGGTCCAGCCGGCTGAGAAGTTTCGTTGGGCACTTCGCACTTCGGTTGCCAACAACTTGGTATGTGTTACTTTCACTACAGTGGCACAGGTGGCCGATGCAGCTCGTAAGCTCGAGATGCTTCAAGAATGAGAGGAGTTCGGTGATGACTGAGCTGTGAAGAGGTATCTTCAATCACCAATTGTAAACAATTCATTTCCATCAGTATTATTAATTTCATATAACCCTCTGTTCAACAATATATATATATATTACAGGCAGAATACTGACGATCGTAAGCCTGCGGCCGCTCAGCAGCAAGCATCTAATGGGAAACGGTCAGACTAACGACCGTTCTGGTTCTGAGAGGCGTGGCGGTAACGATAGTTACTGTAACAACGCTAACAACTCGAACAACAGTAGGTCCCTACATTAACCTTCTTTCATGATTCAACTATTTTATGTTATGGTATTCTGACACTCCAACAATGGTTAATTCAGGAACAATGGTAACGGCAGGGATCAGGACCGTATGGGTTCATAACCTGACCGTTCTACCTCATCTGGTAAATTTTACACCTTCTATATAATCATGTTTATGTTCCACGATCATGTCTCATGCATGTAATTCTTAAACAGACTCTTAGATAACTAGGACGCCTGCTAGAGGATTCACGCATCCTGTCTGTCCTACTTGTTCGCACAGACACTCTGGTATTTGTCGTCGAGGTACTGGTGGTTGCTTCAAGTGTGGCCAACAAGGCCATCAGCAGAAGGACTGTCGCCAGGGTGAGATAGAAGGCACCTCTGTACACGCCGACATCAAGCCACCTCCTACTTCTGGTCACGTGTTCACTACTACTCGAGATCAGGCGAATAAGACTTCAGGTACCATCACCGAAAATCTCTTTAGGAATGGTTTGGCAGCATGTGTTCTATTTGATACTGGAGCGACGCAGTCAATCGTGTCCACTACTTTTGTTGTACGTGTTAGGATTTCCCTGATGCCATTAGATAATGCCTTATGCATTTCCATGCCACTTAGGGACTCTGTACGAATCACTCAAGTGTATAGAGATCTTCTACTAGAATTTGATGACAAGATCCGTAGAGCTGACGCACTTCCTTTGGACATGTGCGATTTTGACTTGATTTTGGGCATGGATTGGTTATCCAAACACCCGGCCACGATTAACTGCCACACTTATCAGGTTATTTTCGGTGATGTTAAATCTCCAGAGTACATACACCATGGTTTTCTGCTAGGGAGGTCAGTACAGATTATTTCATCCATGGAGGCACGTGCATTGCTATCACACGGCTGTCAAGGCTTCATAGCCAATATTCGTTATACTTCTGTCGAGTCTCCATCAATCCAAGATTAGCCTATGGTGTCAGAGTTTCCTGACGTATTTCTAGATGAACTTCTGGGCATACCACCTGTTCGTGAAGTCGAGTTTGGAATCGAGCTCGTACTAGGTGCAGAGCCAATTTCCAAGGACCCTTATCGTATGGATCCTATTGAGCTTAAAGAACTAAAAGATCAGCTGCAGGAACTTCTGGAACGAGGTTTCATCCGTCCCAGTGCATCGCCATGGGGTGCACCGGTATTGTTCGTGAAGAAGAAAGACGGCAACATGCGTTTATGTATAGACTATCGTGAGCTGAACAAGATCACGATCAGGAATCGTTATCCTTTGCCGCGAATTGATGACCTATTCGATCAACTTCAGGGCGCCATGCATTTCTCCAAGATCGATCTGAGGTCCGGCTACCATCAGTTACGGGTTAAAGAGCAGGATATCTCTATGACTGCTTTCCGTACACGTTATGGGCACTACGAGTTCGTAGTCATGCCATTCGGACTCACTAATGCTCTAGCTGTCTTCATGGATTTGATGAACCGTGTCTTCCATGAGTTTCTGGACAAGTTCGTTATTGTGTTAATTGATGACATCCTGATTTTCTTCAAATCCAAGGAGGAACATGAGGAACACCTTCGTACAATCTTACAGATTCTTCGTCAGAAGCAGTTGTACGACAAGTTCTCTAAGTGTGAGTTCTGGTTAACCAAGGTGGCATTTCTGGTCCATATTGTATCTGCAGAAGGGATCACCATGGATCCTACCAAGGTTGAAGCTATCACTAAATGGCCGAGACCTACATCTACAACAGTAGTTAGAAGTTTTCTGGGTTTAGCTGGCTACTACCGCAGGGTTGTAGAGAACTTTTCACGGTTAGCCTTACCTTTCACTAAGCTGATGAGGAAAGGAGAGAAATTCGTCTAGACGGAAGAGCGAGAGAAGAGCTTTGAAGATATTAAGCAGAAGTTAGTGACTGCACCTATTCTTACTCTCCCATCTGGCTCAGGTGGATTTCAGATTTATAGTGACGCTTCAGGAAAGGTTTAGGCTGCGTTCTCATGCAACATGGGAAGGTTATTGCATACGCATCACGACAGCTGAAACCTTATGAAGAAAAATATCCTACTCACGATTTAGAGCTTGTAGTAGTTGTTTTCACGTTGAAGATCTGGAGACATTATTTGTATGGTGAATCATGTGACATATTTACCGACCACAAGAGTCTCAAGTACATCTTCACCCAAAAGGAACTGAACATTAGACAGAGGAGATGGTTAGAGCTATTGAAGGACTACGACACCGACATTCAGTACCATCCTGGTAAGGCGAATGTGGTGGCAGATGCTATAAGCAGAAGGTCGGGTATGATTGCTGGCATTTGGATTGCGAAGGAGATCATTCGTGACCTAGAGATGACTGACATTGAGTTTTGTGTACAAGGACAACACGGTTACTTGGCTAATATTAGAGTGGAACCAGACTTGTATTCTAGGATCAAGGAAGCTCAGAAGGACGATGGTGATATTTGAGCTATCATTCAGAACCTTGATCATCAGACAGAGTTTCGTGTTGACGACGACGGTATCTTATAGCAGGGCACTAGATTAGTGGTTCCTGATGACTCTACTCTCAGGGAAGCTGTGCTGACTGAGGATCACAGTTCTCCATTTACCATACATGCTGGTTCTACCAAGATGTACCACGACATCAAGCAACACTTTTGGTGGAGTGGTATGAAGCAGGATGTTGCCACCTTCGTTTCTAAGTGTATGATCTGCCAGCAGGTGAAGATCGAACATCAGCGAGCTAGTGGTTTACTACAACCATTAGATATTCCAGCATGGAAGTGGGACAAAATCTCCATAGATTTTGTTACTGGTCTTTCGGTTACGCAGAAGAAGAATGACGCTATCTTGGTCATTGTAGATAGGTTGACTAAATCTGCTCATTTTCTACCGATTCGCAAGGAGCAGTTGGTCAGCAAATTAGCAGACACATTCCAGCGGGAGATCATGAGACTGCATGGTACTTCATCAGAAATCATCTCTGACAGAGATCCCCGTTTCACATCACGTTTCTGGCAGAGTCTGTAGAAAGCTTGGGGCACCACACTTAAGCTTAGCACTGCCTTTCATCCTCAGACCGACGGACAGTCGGAACGTACCATTCAGACATTAGAGGACATGCTGCGATCGTGTGCTCTAGAATGGTCAGGAAGCTGGGATGATTATATATTCCTAGTAGAATTCACATACAACAACAGATGGCACGCTAGCATCAAGTGTGCTCCCTTTGAAATGTTGTATGGCAGGAAGTGTCGCGTCCCAATCTGCTAGGATCAAGTAGGCGAACGACTGCTTGATGGTCCAGAGATGATTGAAGTGACCAATGAGAAGGTCGTTGTTGCCAAGGCAAAACTTCAGGAAGCTCGTGCTCGTCAGAAGAGCTATGCTGATAAACGTCGTAGAGAGGTATCTTTCAACGTAGGTGACCACGGATTCCTCAAGGTATCACCTGCACGAGGAGTTAGACGTTTTGGAGTCAGAGGAAAGCTCAGTCCTCGCTTCATCGGACAGTTCGACATCATAGAACGCGTTGGTGAAGTGTCATACCGTTAGCGTTACCACCTCAGTTATCACACGTTCACAACGTGTTCCATGTGTCCTTACTCAGAGGATACAACTATCATCCAGTTCATGTTGTCCAGTATCCAATTGATCAGATTCGAGTTCATATGTCGAAGAATCCGAGAGACTTCTTGAGCGACAAGATCGTGTCATGCGGAGGAAGACGATCCCTTTCGTCAAAATACTCTGGAGGGATCATCCTGAGCGGGAAGCCACTTGGGAGACGGAGGAGTCTATACGGACTTCTTACCCTCATTTCCAGTTCTAATTCGGGTATGTTTTCTTTCAGTTTACGTTTCTCCAATTCGAGGACAAATTGTTCTTTTAGAGGGGAAGAGTTGTAAAACACGCATCAAAAACCTACGAACAGTACACGTGAACAGTAATATACGAAAACACGGTAAAATTTAAACTTTCCATTTATAATATTAATACATGTGTCATGACAATAAATAACGAACAATCACGAATATTATAAATGTGACACGATCACTAATACCAAAATCACGAGTAATAAATCACGAACACGCGCGTAAATTATTTAACACTCGAAAAACTACGGGTTTACCCCATGTGGGCCCCATAGCCGCGGCATGACACAAGAAAGAGGCCAAGTGGGCTTTTTGGCCCAAAACCAATTTTATTAAAACCTCTGGAGAATTATTTTTCTCTCATATTTTAGGTTAAAGAAAATTGTCCTCTTCCTCCTTGTTTTTACCATAGCCGCCGGCCACAACAAAACAAAGGACAAACTCAGACAACTTTTGTGTTTGGTTAATTATTCGTGATCACCTTTTCATTCTACACGCATTGGTATATCCAAAACCTTTTCTTTTTATTTTATTTTCTTATTATTTCATGTTAAAAATTAATTAATCACATGAACATGAAAAAGGAATATATAGGATTAATTAATTTTGTCAAGGGTGTGTTTGGTTGTGTTTTTGGTTCGGCCGAGACAACCGAGACCCCAAAGGGGGTGCTCGGCTTGTTTTTAAACAACAACACCGAGACCCTAAAGGTCTCAGCTTGGTTTGTGTGTGGTTCGGACGCAGGCAAGAACCCCGACCGAAGGTCGGGGTGTGTTTGTTTGTTCGGTTTAGTGTAACCGAGACACCACCGAGACCCCCAAGGGGCTCGGTTGGTTTTGTTTGATCGAACCCGAGACCAAAGGGACCCCGACTTCGAGTCGGGGTATGTTTACATGTTTAGCTGATTAAGTAGTGTCAACCGGGACCCTTCCAAGGTCTCGGTGGGACTTTGTTTATAGCTTATTTGGTTCGGCTTAATAAGAACACGGGCTCGGGATTCGGGTTTTTATAAAAAAATTTATAAATCATGTCATATTAAAACTTTAGGTTAATTAATTTATTTAAATTAATTCATGTATAAACTAAGGTATTTATACTTAGTCATTTTAATTAAAACATGTATTTTAATTAAAATCATATAACATATAGTTTAATTAAATTAACCAGTTATTTAATTAATGAACTATAAACATGACTTGTATAGTACTAATTTAACTTTACTTATTAATTATAATTCAACTTAATTCTAATTATGGAAACTTACTAATTTTAGGAACTTTCTATTTTTGGAAACTTACTATTTATGGAAACCTACTATTTTTTGAAAGTTACTTAGTATTACAATACAAGTATTATAATACACTAATACATGAATAATACACAACAGAACATCAGAATAACTACACTTAACATAGTAAACAGTAAAACATGACAGAATACACATAACAAGCTAATAACACACGGAACCAGTAAAACACATGTAATTCAGACAACTCATACACGTCCATATTTCTTATGTAGTGTTATCCGTCAAGGTGGATTAGTCTTCATAGTTTCCGTTAGCTTCTACTGGACATAAGGCATGGATTTCTCGTCCTTCGGGGTAAGGACAATCTCTTCCTTCAATAGGATTTCTCGTATGCATCCTTCACAAAGAGCTGATCCCTCCTACCCACTTACCAGTTAATTAGAGTCAACCCCTCTAATTGCATGATGAGGTCTCCCCTCCAAGTATTCATGCACGTTGTTGACCTCATGACCTATATTGGCTATTATGGTACATTAACTAATACAGATTTTCATAAGTAACATAAGCTATGTTTTCAAAACTAAAACCAGTTAACATGACAGATAACTAGGTTTTCCAGTACTTATTCATTTCTGCTTCCATTCATGCTTTATACTCTTTACATGCTTCCATACTCTATGTTTTTCCATGCTTTATTGTATATCCATGCACTGAGCGTCATGCTCAGCCGTCTACTTTTCCATGTTCCCAAACGGCAGGTACCCAAGGACGCAAGTAGGAAATTCAGAGTATGTGCATTCGGATTGGAAGCTATCTGGCCTCTTTTGCCTTATGCATTTATTCCTACTTTATCATACTTTACATCTTTTGGACATTGTTTAGTTCTTTCCATTTACAATACTTATATTGCTTGTTTGTGAGTTACTAGACTACCGATGTTTGATTCTGGTATTTCTATTTATGGTCATGAATGTTTAGACATTTACCTTGCATGCTTTGATGATACGCTATAATTTACTATAGCACTATATCCTATTAAATGGGGTGTCACAGCCATTGGCTCTTTGATGTATGCTATGACGAGCACTAGACCTAATATTGCTTATGTAGTTATAGATTGAGTAGGTTTACTAGTAATCCTAGTAGAGAGCCTTGGCATGTAATAACAAGAGTATTTAAGTACTTGAAAGGTACTAAGGATTATGATTTATCATATGTTGGATATCCTTTAGTGTTAGAAGGTTAATCGGATGCTAGCTGGATAAATCATGTTAAAGATTCATCTTCTACTAGTGGATGGGTGTTCTTGCTTGGGGGATGTACCATTTCATGAGCTTCCAAGAAGCAAACATGCATCACTCGTTCTACTATGAAATCTGAGTATGTAGCATTGGGTGTTGTTGGTAAAGAAGCAAATTGGCTAAGAAACTTGACACATGAGATTTCAATATGGTCAAAACCAATAGCACCAATTTCTATTCATTGTGATAGCGCTGCCACTTTGGATAAAGCTTATAGTCAAATATACAATGGCAAGTCTAGACACTTGGGTGTTAGACATTGTATGATTAGGGAGCTAATCATGAATGGTGTGATATCTGTTGAGTTTGTTCGTTCACAACATAATCTAGCTGACCACTTGACGAAGGCGTTAGCCAGAGACTTAGTGATTAAGCCAGTCATTCAGATGGGTTTAAAGTCCATCTAGATCTACTACCTACGAGATATCCAATTCCCTTCTAATGTAATGTTAGAAGCTAAATCCAATGTGGAAAGCTCATAATTAGAGACCGGAAGACATGTGTTTATCTTCCCAAGGTATGTGTTCAGACCTGCAAGTGATGGTTAGGTTGAAGTATATCTTCTTAATGGTTCTTTTGAAAAATTACATGCATGAGAAAGACTAAAAGGACCACTTATGTGAGCATGAATTTTTGTCGCTTTAAGAAGCTTGGACTTGGCTTTCTATATGTTCATTAATGGATAGGGACACATGGCTTGTAATAGTGTCAAGACCAAATAGTAAAGTGTTGTAGAAACTTATGTGTATAGTATCTTCAAGTATTCAAATGAGTTGACAGGTTCAATCGTTACAACACCCTGATTCTCGAGTATATTTGGAATGTGTATTATACTAAGATGAAAATTCAATCGCAAGACATATTTATTTATGAGTTTGTTTGTTTTTTCTATTTTTGTTAATTATATTTATATATAAATTCTTATATATATTTTAGTAAATAAAAGATTACACTAAAATGGGGGGGGGGGATTGTTGGTAATTTTAGTGTCATCAGCTATTTTACTTAATCGGGATTTACTAGAGATCAATACGATTTCAAATTCAGATCGGATACTAGTTAGGGGAAGTGCGGAGTGCACACCTATTGAGCTAATATGTTTTTGCCCACGACAAAGATGCAGGGGTCAAGGGGTAGAGCCCCTTGCTGCATTTAACTGTTATTTTATAAATGTAGTTTGTAAAAGGTTGTAAATGTTCAGTTTATAACTGTATTTAATTGTCATTTTGGTCTGTTTATTAATAGTCACATTGGTCTCATCTGTACATAACAAACATCACAATTCTTCTCTGTTCTTGCTTTGATCTCTTGTGCCTAGAATCAAAGTGTTTCGGTTTAAATTATCATGATAAGGATTTCATGTAACCCAGGCACCGATAGGGTCAAAATACTTTATACGGAAAGTGAAATAAACACACACACACACTAGCCCTAATTTCTTACAATTATATCTATCAAACTCAACTAATTAGTTACTCCACAATAGAAAGACATTAAAGTACAAAAGACACCAGCAAACTCTAATTCTTAAACGAACCTCAACCAACCGATCAGAGCTATAAGCCTTATTAGCTAGCAAACAAAATATTTGTCATTTAAAAAACATGGACGTACATAACAAAAAGGGAACCATGATTAAATATGACTGAATGCACAGTTTCTTTTGGACCATTAGAGGGAGAGGTAAGGTAAAGAGTACAAAGCTCTTCGTTTGCCCCCATCGCTGCCACCTCATTTAAATAAAACACACAAAAATACCCCTTCATCCATGATATTTCTCTGTCCTCTTCATTGGACCCCACCTACTTAAAGTTTTATTTTCTTTCCATTTCACACAATATAAAATTCATTTCAATAAATTGAAAATAGGGAAATTAAAATACAATACGAAAATAAAAATACAGTGTGAAATTTAAAAAGACTTAAAAAAATTAAAAACATCCAACAATAACTAATAGTAGTTATATTTCGCCATTATTTGTTCTTTATCACTATCGCCTTTGGTTCCGGCAAATCGTCGGGATTCATCTTGAGAAACTACAACTCCTTTAGCTCCGTTTGCAACAATTTATTTTTTTTCTTTGCCTCGTACACCGGTTGACCGGCTTGGATCTTCTGGGGTAATTCCTTATTTAAAACGTCCTTCATATACCCCGAACCACTTCCTCCGCTGCTCTCGATTGTTTCTGATTTAGTTTTCTTGGCATATCAGGTTTTATCGTGTGGTCGAGGACGGGCATTATGACCGAAAACTTCTTAGTGATCATTCGAGTCCAAAGCATCCGCTGCGTCCCATTTTGGGTGTTTTCTAAGCACCTTCCAAGCATGTTCGAAAACAATTTATTCCCTTATAGGAAGCCTTATATTCGCCCTTTGCAACATCCACCACATCATCGTCATTTTCACCGATTTTACGAATTATTCCTTCAAAAATAGCGTGAAACTTTTGACAATAGGGGTTCTTCCGATTCCATTTTCCCGTGAGCATATTCTTGGTATGAATAACGTTAACTGAACTTTTGTTGAATTCCTCAAGAATCTACCCCCCAAAGTAATCCTTGTTTCGATTATACCCGATATCACTATTCTCCGACACCTCAACCCAACGCTCGCACAATATTTTTTCTCGTCACGTGTCCAACGTACGACACTTTGGGTCAGGGTTCCGACATCTTTAACTTCAATATTGTCATCATCCACGTCCAGATCAACCGTGGGGGTGGATGATTTCTTTGCCATTTTTTTTCCTTTTCGAAATTTTTTTTCTATGGTTGTTGTTGTTTTAGTACTTTGAATTGGGTTTCGGGGACTTGTTGACTTGGGAAACTTTGGAATTTGTTGTTCATTTGGGAGTTTTGAAACACTTGTTGTTGTTGATGAACGGTTTGTTCCGGTGTCATCCGGGGAAAATGCTTATGAGCAAAGGGACGGATATTGCAAAGATGTGTATTGGGAGGAGTTTGGGAAATGAGATGAGGATGAGATAAAATTTTGTGATGATGGCGTCGACGGGTTAGAGGACGAAGATTAATTCGGGTTGGAGGTGTTAATAAGTTTATTGATGTTGAGGTGAGAAAACCCGTCTTTTGCGATCTGGGACATTTTTTTTAATGTGAAAAGAAAATAAATGTATGTATTTGTGTGTGTTTAAAATGAAAAAGTGGGATATATATAAGGTAAAATAGGGTATAATTTTTTTAAAAACGTCATACAATGGATCTATTCAAAGTGGGGCCCGTTTTTTATTCATGTCGGAAAACCTACGAAGTGACCAACGAGAACCCACGAAGAACGGTAGGTGTAGTGGCGAGAGGCAAAGAGAGGCGGGGAGCTGCCACCTCAGCCACTGCGAACGAAAATTTCACCATACCTCTCCCTCTTACAATACAAATATTTAAGGTGCATATTGAAAAATGAATGTGTTTTCAAAAATTAACACTAAGTCGAAAATATTTATGCATGGTCGAAGTGAGGTTGGGTTGTCAGCATAAGAAGATTGGGCCACAACGCGTCACCAAATTTTAGAAAGACACGGACATTGGAGCTCAACATATACTCATGTAATTACAAGGCCTTTTACAGTCCAATATTACCAATTTAGATTCAGCGATTATAGGCCCAACTCAATTTTTTATTAAAGTCCAATTCTATCTGAATGCACGAAATATTTTTCAAAGCCCAATTCAATCTGAATGAACGAAATATTTTTGTTGAAACTTATTGTTGAAAATAGGTGCATGACCGTCTCTAAATTCTTAAAAAAAATTAGGGCCTTGAGAGAAATCATATAATGAGCTTTTCGATAAGGTACTTTTATATATAAGTGTCACCGTTAGTAGCATATAATGCATACAATTGTTAACATGACGAATTTGGGGGACCTTAAAACTTTTGAGGCCCTGTGCGATCGCTCACTTTGCACACCCTCAAAGATGACATTTCGTTCAAAGAAACTTAAGTGTATTACCAATGGTTGTTTATATTATTTTTGCTAATTAGATTACAGATTGTAAGTCTATATCTAAATTAATTCGTATATTGTTATTATGTTTTAGAAATATCTCAAAGGAGATGATACATAACTTAGCTTACAAAAGGTTAAAAGAATGTCACTTTTTAAACACCAAACACTCGCTAGTATTCTTTCACTTTGTAGGCTCGTCTAGTTTTTAGAGTGTAGTTTCTATTTAATATTCTCCACTATTGTTTTGTTAATTGAGTCTGATAATACAATTATCATTTTAATTTATAGTCAAAAAGAAAAGGACACCTTGAAAAATACGCGGCCTAAACAAATGAGCCAAGCTTTATCAGCCATATTAACTAGAGAAGGGTAATTTTGGATACTTTTATCCTTTGGATACTTTGCATCCTTTGGATACAAGGGGACCAATCCTCACTTTCCATCCACCAAAGATCATGGGGTTAGATTAATCTTTACTTTTTAATTAAAAAAAGCGGATGGGTATTTTCGTCATTTTACAACCCAACCACCCCACCTCTCAAATACATCCCGCCTCGTCTCTTTTCTCAGATCGTAACACATACAACAAAATACACACAAAAAACACACGCGTAAGCTTATTCAATCCATCACTTTGATCCACTACACACGCTAAAACATACAAAAATCAAAATTCATCAACAAATCTCGTTAAAAGTTGAAGGAAAAGATGTTGATGATGTTATCGAAGAACCAATCACCAGGTTATATCATCATCATCTATATCTTTTTAGCTTATTTGATGTAAATAAGCTTATTTTGATGTAATTATGGATGTGTTAGCTTATTTGATGTGTTATAATTAAGCTTATTTGATGTGTTATACTTAAACTTAATGTAAATAATTTTATTAAGAGAGTAATATGAATAATCATATGAATTAAAACAGAGTTATGTGAATAAGCTTATAAATAGAGTTTGTTGAAGTTGTATGATAAGCATAAAGATGTGCTGAAACTGTAAGCCACAATGAACAGATGTATCAAATATGATACCTTCATACATCATATATGATATATGGAGGTATCATATATGATAATATGATAATATGCTTGAAAACAAATACAAACAAGTCCGTGATCTACTGTTTATCAATTAAAAGTTAATTGTGTGCATATTATCATATATGATAATTTGGTTGAAATTCATCTTCTGTAATATATCATATTTGATAATCTAGTTGAAATTCAGCTTTTGTAAGATATCATATTTAATAATCTTGTTGAAACTAAAATCAAATCTTTTTATTTGTGTAATGAAAGCTGTTTTTAATGCATTTTGATGAACTTAATCATCTCAGGGCCAAAGAAGCGAACATAAGACAAGTGTCAAAATAAAAAACAACAGCATGCGCATGAAATGACAAAATACGAGTGTCGAGTTTGCAACTAAATTGTTGATACATGGAATCAAGATCCATTGTTTTAGCCATTTGACTTGTTTATATTTTAGTAATTTGTGTATGACGTTGTAACTCTATTAAATCACTGAGTTTTTTGTTGAATATGAAAATGGCGAAACATCTACGAAAGTAACTATTGGATAAAATGCCTATTTTGTTGATGTTTTTATCATTTGAAGCATAGTTGTTTTTTTTACCTTTTTATTAGTATCATATATGATAATGAAATATCATATATGATAATCCATGTAACTCTTAAATTCTGCCATATATGATATTGTATTATCATATATGATACTCAAAAAGAAGGTTTCATAGATTATCATTTATGAAACATTATATATAATGTGTACAACCTATCAAATATGATACATCGCCTACAAATGTAAACCACAAGTATCATATATGATAAATCAATGAAATATTATGTGATAAATAACTAAAACATATGTCATATATACATGTAGCAAGTACAAGATACATCATATTTGATGTGTACAAGATATCATAATGATACATTAAATAAATAATGTTAACTACAAATTTCATATATGCTAAATCACTAAAACATACATGGTTTCTAAAAAATATAAATTTCAAAAATTCTTCAATAAAAACAATCAACGGCTTCTTCATCCCTACATGTTGTTAATCGTACCTCCACATATACGGGTGCATGTTCTCTTTCTTTTGCTTCAACCCGGACAATTGCAGCATTCCTTCGTTGTTTTGTTAGCACGGGTTACAATTATAAAGGAAGGAAAGAACATATTCGGCACCATGTTATCAACAACTGAATCATGATAAAAGGCCGGTTTGAATAGCTTAAAGAGATTTTGTGCATAATTAGTTACAAAGTCTGATTTTTGTGTGATTTGTTAGATACATCATATATGATACTTCATATATCATATATGATAAATCTATCATACATAACATATCATATAACTATCATATATGATAAATGAGGTATCATATAGATACATCAAACTTACAGCTTACATCAGCAACTTAATTAAAATACCTAATAATTTACACTAACATAAGCTTATTCATACAACTCATACTTATAAACCTGATAATTAACCAAAATAAGCTTAGTTATACATCTCATATTCACATTAATGAGCTTATTCATAATAATATAATTATTCACATAAATCAACTAATAAGCTAGATTATAATTAAGAACAAAATTCAGTTAGTTCATTCAAAATAAGCTAGCTAAAAGCTTATAAATTCGAATAATGATAAATTAATAAGCTTATTCAAATGAAATAAGATAGAATAAGAATATATGTAATTAATCTAACCTGGTGATGAATCAATCGATTCGTGGTGATCAATTCATGATGGATTCATAATGATCGCTTCGTAATGCATTCATGATGGTGGATTCGTGATATGTTTATGGATTCGTGATGATGGATTTGTAGAGAGAGAAACTAGATCGGGGGTAGAGAGAGAAAGGATGAGACGGTGTGTGTATGTGTTTATTATGATGAGGGGAGTAAAAAAAGCTTATATATTAAGCGGTGAGATGACCAAAATACTCCTGCAGTGTAAAATGAGGATTTAATCCGAACCATTTGATGGAAGCGAGATAGAGGGTGGGGATGAGTCCCCTCATATATCAGATAAATTTAGTATCCAAATGAACTTAAATCTATTAACTAACATAATCGACTTGCTAATACATAAATAAAATTAGGGTTAATATACACAAAAGTCACTAAAGTTTGCCAAAAAAAATTGATTACGTTACTAAAGTTTAAAACCTTACAAATAGGCTACCAAAGTTTACAAGTTTATTTTTTGAGTTACTGAAGTTTTATAAAAGTTACACTCTCGTCACTCTTTAGACAGGCTACCGGCTGAGTACCATTTTAACTTGTTGTGTTGGATGTTTGTGGGTCCCACCCCAATGTTTTTCTAAATATTTATTTTTAGCCACTTTAAAACTTTCAATTTAAAATAAATACTTCTAACATGAAGAACATTTTACTTATATTTCTTGAAATCACACAAAAATAATAAAAATACAACTTGGACAATTTCCCCATCCATCACTTCAAATAAAACAAAAACAAAAAAATCCATAAATCTAAACCCTAACCTAAATCACAAGGACGAGTTTCGTCCATCATTTCTTTCGTCGCCCGCTGTGTTTGTCGATGACCGACACCGCCGCCTCTTGAATACACAATTATCGAACGATTTCCGTCCATACGCAATCCTTCACTTATAACTATAACTACATATCTAAATTTTACTCAATTTGTCCTTGGAGTTTAATTTCTGTAGATGATTCATTTTCTATTTTATTGAACTCATATTAAATGTTTTTTTAGATCTATATAAATGGTTTTTAATCATGAAGGGTTGTTATTGTTAGGTAGAAATAAAGAGAGAAGGGTTTGGTGGTGATGTCGTGGTGATAAGATAGTTTTAAATAAATGTTGTTAGGCTGTTTACAGAACATGATTTTGAGATGATTAAAGATATGAACAATTTATAAAAAACAACATATTTTCGTTTATAGTACGTCTACATTAGTATGGGGATTGAAAGTTTTATTTTGGTTTCATTGAAAGTGAGGTGGAAGAAGGGATATTTATTCAATTAATTAAAAAGAAAATCAAAGTTAATGTCGTGTAGATTGCCACATAGATGGTTTACTTGTAATAGTTAGTTAATACATACGGGTAACCTACATAACCGGTAAACTAAACTTAAGTAACCTATCTGTTAAGGTGTAAACTTTAGTAACATAATCGATTTTTTGGGCAAAGTTTAATAAATTTGTGTATATTAACCCATAAAATTATGCGCATTAAAAGAGCCTACTTTTTTCTCAACATTTAAGAAATGAATAACTTTGATTAAAACTTAAAAGTTAAAAGTTTTTGCTAATGCAAGGTTTACATCAAACTTTTCTCATTGGTGGACTCCAGGCGAAGCCCAAACAAAGCCCATTAATGAAAAACCTAAACAACAAAAATCACGGTCATCGTTTTCATCATTCACACACATCTCAACAAAAAAACCTTGAAAACTACAGTGCCAAGCTTATAAGCCTTATTAACTAACATCATTAACTTGTTAATACATAAATAAAATTATGCGCATTAGAACATCCTACTTTTTTTCTTTAACATTTAAGAAATGAATGAATTTGGGTATATTTGGTGACACGTAACAGTAAGCAGTTGCAGAAGCAGAAACAGTAGGCAGTAAGCACTAACAGTTAATAGGAACGGTAAGTAATAGCTGTTTGTTAAAAAAAGTCTTTGGTAAACGTAACAGTGACAATAATTTTAAACTATAAAATTACGAAATAAAACAAAAATTAATTAAGAAAATAACAAAGTTGTTAAGAAACTAAACGAGAGTATATTTATAATTTGATTTAAGTTCATTTGTATATCAAACTTTATATGGATATCAAGGGACTAATCTCCACCACTCATCTCCATCTTAATCTCATGGATAAGATTAAACATAAAACTTATTTCCCTTTTTTTTAAACATTAATATCTTTTAAACCGTCAATCGTTATACGAAAAAAATATACCATTACGACGAGCATTTAATTATCTTTCTACAGATATGCTATATGATATGCTTTCGACAAAAAAAAAAATTCGTTTTTTTCCGTAGTCTATCATATATGATACTAAATATCATATATGATAGTAACACTGGTATCATATATGATATAACTTATCATATATGATATAAACCAATATCATATATGATTCGATAATAATTTGTAACATAACACTAATATCATATATGATGAAACACTATTATCATATATGATATTTTACGCAAATTTAAAAAAACGAAAAAAAAAGACGAAATTTTTTTTTCTTCAAAAGTATATCATAATGCATATCTGTAGAAAGCTTATTAAATGCTCGTCGTGATGGTATATTTTTTTTCGTTTAACGCTTAACGGTTTAAGAGATATTTAAATTCTAAAAATAAGTGAAATAATTAAATACTTTTAATCTTATCCATTAGATATGGTTGAGATGGATGGTGGGGATGAGTCTCTTGGTATCCAAGATAAATATGGTATCCAAAATAACTCTCTTATAAAGCAAACTGCGGAATTTTCTTAAAATAACTCTTTTTTCATTGGTGGACTCCTGGCGAAGCCCAAGCAAAGCCCATTAATCTAAACCCAAAACAACAAAAAGCATCTTCCTCATCATTTTCATCACGCACACACATCTTCAAAACCCTAAAACATTGTAGCAGTAGCAGTAGCAGTAGCAGTAGCAGTAGGACACATAAACCCTAGGGAGGGATTATAATGTTCCATTTTACTTATGTCTCAGAACCCCCTAAATGTTTATTCAAACCTTCAAACCTCGAAGCAATCACAAAATTGGCAGAAGACGTACCATTCGAGATCCAATCAGAAATCGTCAAAATGCTTCCTGTTAAATCCGTGGTTCAATGCAGGTCAGTTTCCAAACCATTGAAATCTCATATCGATAGCCCTCGATTTATTGCTAGCTATCACACTCACACTCGGAATCAGAAGCACCATTTTTTTGTTAAATATAAGCTAGCCCGTACTCATGAATTGCAATATGTTTCCATTGCGGATGATGATAATACGTTTCCCAACCAAAAATCTCCCTTACCCGTTCCATTCGAGGTGATGTGTACACTTGAATACAGTGATACAATCCATTCGGTTAACGGCTTGTTATGTTATCACTCTAAGAACCAAGCTATCCTTTGGAATCCCACTATTCAGAAATCACTTTCTATTAATGTACCTAATTCCTTGTCTCCGTCCGCTGGAATTACTTTTGTTGGTTTTGGAGCTCGTCCCGACAATGCTAGCGACGTTATGCTTGTTAGGATCAATCTTATGGTCAACAACTGGGAGGTAGAGGTTTTTATGGTCAACAACTGGGAGGTTGAGGTTTTTATCTTAAGTACACGTGCTTGGAAAACTGTGTCTAACATTCCTCCTGCTTTTAAAACTTGTTGTTTGATGCTTGATCATGTTTGTGTTAATGGGTTTATTTATTGGGTTGCTTATGATACTATCAAAGAGGCTGCTGGGATTTCGTCTAAATTCATCATTTCGTTTGATTTGAAAAGTAATGAATTTGGTCAAGTGTGCCTTCCAAATAGGTTAGTACACACGAAGAGATTAGAGGTGTCCAAGGTTTCTGAGTCGCTTGGTTTGTTCGAGTATTATAATCAAGGCGAGGCAAAATTTTGTGATGTATGGATAATGAAGGAGGAGGGTGTTAGGAAGTCATTTACTAAGATGTTGAGTATCAAGGCACTGGATAGTTGGGTGCGTTATAGAGTATTGGAGTTAAGAAAGAACGGCGAAGCTTTTGTTCATAGTAATGATGGTACGAAGTCCGTGCTTCAAGTTTATGACACCTGCTCAGGAAGTATCAGTTGTATGTTGATTGATGGAGCTTCCTCCTTTTTCGTGAATTCATACATGGAAACACTGCTCTTACTAGATGAGTCAGACTCTAGCATTCATTGAAGACGATGACAAGATCAAAGACTTGATACACATCCAACTATTCAAGTCTTCCATTTGGAGGAGATGTTTGTGCTAATGCCCGGATGCTGGTGTGGCAATTGGATTAGATTCTGTAATTTGAGTTATGACTTTATTTCGTATGAAGTTCAGATTTTTATTAGATCGTCGAATGTTACTACTTGTATTTTAAGTGCGTTACCGTTTCGTTTGCGATTTACGTGATTATTAGTCGGCTGTTTTGTTGAGTTATGTCATTGCATTTATGACAGGCACAATCGTGCCCTTGCTGCTGCTTTTGTAGTGATTACAAAGGTTTGGCTGGGTGTGGTAGTAGCGACTGTGAGCTTCTGGTTCCGACACTGGTTGTGGATTGATTTTGTGATATCAGATATTGTCTTAAACTTTAGTTGCTTGATGCAAGTGTTGGTATGGCGTGGTAATGTGTATGTATGATTTACTGTTTGTGATTGTTTGGGTTTGATGATACTTGTAATTTCGCCATCTTTGTTTTGTTAGCTCCTAATACAGCCAAGCACTCAAAACAGCTACTGTCCCGTGTTTGATATCTGTTTGTCTACATTTATAACTTAGTAAAGTTTAGCTGGGATTTTGTTGATTAAGTAGGTTACTCAAAGCTTTGACTATGTTTCTGTTGCATCACCGCATAAGTTCTGCGTATGCTGTTGCTAGATTCTAAAATCAGTAAAAGACTATAAGTAGACTATGCAGCTTAGTTAGCTAGTTTTAATTTGGTACCTGTTCCCCTGAGAGCGTTGTGAGTTGTGACTGTATGATAGCTTGAAGTTGTAACTGTTCTTTTGTCATATACAATTCATGATTCTCTTCTCTTACACTCTGTTCTCCAGTTTTTTTTTAAAAGAATGGAAAAGGAAAGAATAGGAAATTGTAAAATTTTGGTGTTCTCAAGATTTTTATAAAAGGGAAAGGTAGGGGACATGAAAGGAACAGGAAGGGAATGTAAGGCTTTATACGTGTTAACTCGTTCCGTCCAAATTTGGGCGGATTAGGAATGGAAGTGGGTTTTATCATCATGGGCTTATGTAAAATTACTTATATATCCTCATCATTAACACACGTATAATATTTTTGACCTAGTTTTTTATTCACAACTGTACTTCTCTTCTGTGTGGCCGTCCCTTTTTTATCTCTTTAATTACCTGGTAAGTTTAATCCTTCAATCATATATGAAGCATTCTATTATCATGTTACAGTAATATATAGTTTCTTGTCTACATATATTATACGCATGGTTAATTGTTTTTATCATGTTAATATAGTTTCTTGTCTACATATATTGACGCACATCAAAAGCTAATACCCAATACTGTAGTTGTCAAATGATGCACACAACCCAATAATTATTGTACTAAGTTGTGCTACAAAAGAGGTCGTATGGTTGTTGAGTAGATAAGGGAGTTTGTTATGGTCATACATCCTAGTTTATGTGTTTTTGGTGGTGGGTAAAAAACTAGAGGGCATGTGTATGAGATAGTCATACGTGGGTCTCTGCATGTAAAGAAGTAAGGAAATGATTGTCATTATTGTAAGTGACGATAGTTGCTTGGTGGTATTGTATACTTTTTTTCTGCTTGTTCTAGTATGGTTCGTGACTCTGCTGGTACCACCAGAGTTTCTATTCGTGTTAGATTTTAGGTGATGTTCAGTTTTGTAGGTATTTATTTGCTGACGGAATTCTGTATAACTATCGTTAGTTGCTTGTTTACCAGTTGTGGTTAATTCTTGTGTAGGATCATCTTTTTGAGAATTTTGTTTGTTTATGTAGCTGCATCTGTGATTTGTGGTTCAAGTGGTGCGGCTATTTGTCTTAGTTTTCCATAAACATATCCAGGTGTCGTTTTAGAGGCAGAGGGGGCACCAACTTCTTCTTTTAGTCCAGTATGTCATTGATAACGCCTCATTTAGTCCAGTATGTCTGAATATCGTCTGAAATCTGATTCGGTCAGAAATTGGAGTGTGTAGATTGTTTGTTTTTTTCCAGACTTACGTGCCTAAAGTTTCTGAATCATCTCTTATTCGGTTAGACATTTAGGGCACGTTTGATCCCATTTAGTAAGTTACACATGCTATTGCATGTATGCAAGTCTGTAGTAGTCTGGTATGTTGTTTAGGACTCAGAAATAAGTATTGGTTTAGGACTTACAAATTATCATCTATGTTGTTTAGGAATTTTCTGTAAGTAGGACTTGCAAATAATTATATATAGCACTAATTCTTGGTTTAGGACTTACAAATAATGTCATGGATCATGCTAAGTGGTATATATTGTATATTTTATGTAGTGATTACACATTTACAAAATGGATGCGGATGAGTTATATCGTATGGCTAGGATTCAACAATTAGCCGTGATTCATGTGGTTTGTTTAGTTGTCGCTTATATCGCACGTAGACAATCTCAAAAAAGAAAACGTGTGAATTTACCTTCCCAAGAAATAATGTTGCATAGACAAGCAGTACGAGAAGAGATGTTGCAAGACCTAGCAACAAATACCAATTGTCGTAAAATAATCCGTATGAGTTTGGACGCTTTTAAGATATTGTGTCAAAAGTTAGAACATGAATGTGGTCTTCGTCCAACACAACGTATGTCTATTGAGGAACAAGTTGCTAGATTTTTGCATATCGTAGGAAACGATTTTAGAAACCGTTTTGTCTCTTGGTTATATCGTCGATCCGTATCAGCTACTAGCAGACATTTTCATAGAGTTCTCAATGCAATAATATCTCTAGAAGACCAATATTTTAAGCAACCGACTGGAGATATAGTTCAGAAGGAAATCCAAGATAAACCAAGATTCTATCCTTTTTTCAAAGATTGTATAGGGGCGATTGATGGAACACATGTTCGAGTGAGAGTGCCTAATAGAGATGCCCCTAGATATCGCGGCCGTAAAGGATATCCAACAATCAACGTGTTAGTTGCTTGTACCTTTGATTTAAAGTTCACTTATGTTTTAAGTGGTTGGGAAGGCACAGCATCAGACTCACGGATAATAAAAGATGCACTCACTAGAGATGATAAACTAATTATTCCTGACGGTAAATACTATCTAGTTGACGGTGGTCTACCCCATAAAAGTACACTTATTGCACCATACAGGGGTGTTAGATATCATCTCAAGGAGTACTCATCTCGTGCACCTCAGAATCCACGGGAATTGTTTAACCTTCGGCATTCATCATTGCGAAACTCTATTGAACGAGCATTTGGTGTATTGAAGAAAAGGTTTCCTATAATTAGAAGTGCAACAGAACCATTCTACTCATGCGATACACAATCAAACATATTTTTGGCATGTTGTATCTTGCATAACTTTTTACTTGAGGTAGATCGTGACAAAGAACTTGAAGATGAAGTGATAAACGACATGTTAGATGCATCACATGATGACGAACCTCAAGGACAAGGAGACACAAATGATAGAGGAGAACAAATACGAAACTCAATAGCACATGACATGTGGAATGATTATATATTGAATCCGAACAATGAAATTAATATGTCTGTTTAGTTTTTGAGTAACTATTGTCTTTTGTCGTTTGATGCATAATGTGTCTAGAACCTTTTCTTTATTATACTCATCATTGTTAACTTATCAAAAATTGTTGTGTACAATTACTTATTGATGTTTCAAATTTCTTTATATAATCACTTACAAGTGCATAGTATATTGTTTTGTGACAGTTCTTAAATCACACTCGATAATGTTTTTATGTTTGTAATATAGGAAGCGATGGCAAAAATACCAAATGCTGAAGCTACCAAAAAAGAAATTGAGGAAGATACTATAAAAAAGGAGGCGGTTTCGTGGAATGACAAGATGGATGTTGCATTCCTCGCGGCCTTGCTTAAAGAACAAAGTGAAGGGAATAGGCCAAATGGGACGTTCACGTCTCGTGCATATAATAATATAGTAAAGGAATTAAGTGATAAGTTTAATATGCCTATTGAGAAAAAAAATTTGATGAATCGAATAAAGACTTTAAAAAGGTACTTTAATCAGTTTCATGATGTTTTTAAAGGAGTTTCATTGAGTGGCTATTCATGGAACTCAAGTACCAAGTTAATTGAGGCTGAAGATGAAGTGTGGGAACAACTAAAGACGGTATGCACATTATAATTTTTGTCAAACTAATAATTTTGATTGTTTTGTTACTTATTTTGAATGTATAGGCAAAATCCGATGTTTACAAGTTGAAGACAACACCCGTTAACTGTTATGACGAGATGTATGCTCTGTGGGCAAAAGATAGAGCTACAGGTACTTGTTCTTATACTGCTAAAGAGAAAAAGAACAAACTAATCAATGAACAGCAGGCGAAAACAATCGAAGAAGTTGATCATTTGATTGAAAACAACGTGATCAACCTAGATAATATAGAGACTAGCGATGATATCTTTGTTACATCACCTACACCACAATCAGATGGCAAGCTTCCCACTAAATCAAAGAGTAAAAGAAGAAAGATTGTTGAAGAGGATCCATCCAACAACGATAAGATTGCTAATTCTCTTGATAACATTGTTCATGCTCTAGACAGAAATTCAAAGGTATTCAAGTTATTTAGAATATTTATTTGTAATAGTTTGTTTTTCATATATATTGTATTAATATTGTCGTTATTTACTTGTTATAAGGTACTCGAAAACTCACGTCCACACGTGTATACTGAAGAAGAAATTTACCAACAATTGCTGGTCATGGATTTGAAGATGAAGAAATGCACAATGCGTATAACTATTTGCTAGAAAATCCGGTTAAAACACGTGGAATGTTTGGATGCCCCTTTGCACAAAGAGCGTCTTACCTGAAAGCAACCATGCGACAAGCCCGCTCTAGAGACTTTGATACTCGTGGCTGACGATGATCACTTTTTGCTATTTATTTTATAAGTACTCTTGTTTTTGAGCAAGTTCCTGAATTTTTTTAGAACTCAAGCATTTTCTTTCTTTCATAATAAATCTGTGCAAAGACTTGAAATGTTGCATCTTTTGATTAATGAATTTGGATACCTTTTGTTGCAATTCATGTTCAAGGCTGTGTTACAGGGTTGATCTTTCTTTTTCCATATTGGCATAAAACTTATAAGCCAGCTATGTAACATGGAAAAATATTTCAAAGTCAAGTCAGGGAAACCTTTCAACAAGTTTAGAAACACCATTTGAATTTCATGTTTACGTGTATTTATGCTGCGTCCTCGTTCCATCCCATTTGATAAGTCAAAAAATATTACTTCCTGTACTAAGACTTCCTTATATATAAGCCTAAGTTCCATGAAATTTAGTTAGCAATATACCAAGGTGATACGTGGTGAGCTGTGTGTATACATACACATACGTAACCATGCACATGATAGGCTTATAACTTATAGCAGAAGATGAGTAAATAAATCCTACCCATGCCACGCAGGTAATGTTGCCAATATATGGAGATAGAAAATGAGGGTAAAGTAGTAATTATCTTTGGTTCCTTTTCTTTTCCTCTCAGTTAAAAAAATAAACTGGAGAACATAAACTAATGCATATGTTCCCTTCCCTTTCCCTTCCTGTCCCCTCCCTTTCCATTCTTTTAAAAAACAACTCGAGAACAGAGCGTTAGTTTGCAGTTGCAATCTACTTAACATAAAATGGGTCAATCTATCAAAAGTGAACATTATAGTACCAAGGGAACCAATACATATTTCCTTAAATTTTGCAATGTAAAACCGAAGCAGGAACAAAATGGGGCATCGTTTCTGGCAATTGATACCATACAATACCATCAGGTATGCTCGTTAACATGTAGCCTTAAAACGCTATGAACTGATACTTTATAAATGGGATTAAAAAGCTTCCAAATAAATTTATGAAAAATAACTTGACACTTGTTTTTATTGTATAAAAGTCGCACATCTCATGATATTTGCCAAGTTCAACTACATAATAAAAGTGTAGATAACCTTTTAAGCGATGACCATCAGGTTTGATTCAGTATTTAGTTATACTCGCTGCAAGATTACAAAATGAAATCAAACCATCTAAAAAACATATCATGCGCAAGTTAAGTACATACTACTGGTTTCCATTAAGCTCAGGTCCTGTGGATTTTTGAAAAGGTTCCTGTTTCTGAGAAGTATCTGCCTGTGGATCTATAAGATCAATCCCCTAAACAGGTGAAAGCCAAACTCGAAGTCAGGCCAGAGGTAGCCTCACCACTCCTAAATTTCTTATCCTTGAACTTCGTGGCAACTTTGGCAGTAAGCTTGCTCTTAGCAACTGATACACGCAACTTCCCGTTACCAGTGAGCTCTCTTCAGGTATTCCAAAATCCAAACTGCATTCTGTTTGCAAGTTTCCGTCTGTCTGTAATAGCATACCTCTCCTTCATTTACCGAAGGCGACACCCACATCTTTTCTTCTTGGGTTCAGAATCAGGGATGGGGAGTGGTTTAGGCTGCTTTGCAGGCGGTGGCTCTTGCCACTTATCAATGTTTTTACGACTATCATCCCGATATGTTCTTCCTTGGCCTCCAGAAGGATCCCCTCTTACAGAGTCTACACATGCTGCAAGGGTTGATTTTGCAGCCAAAAGCCGACACGCATCTTGAGAGCTGGAGGTGTAGTCTGCAAGATCTCGGTCTGCTCACTATAACCAATACGAAATTGAGATGTCGCAGTAGAAAAACCAGATAAAGCCTTCTTAGCACCTAGAAGTTTAAGATTACAAGCTGGCATATTTGCAAGGTCAGACCGCCAGCTGTCCCCATGAGTTTTGCAGTGACAACACTCCCAACTATGGCGGATAGATTGGGTGCAATGTAGCCCATTCTGCTTTAAACGAATTCAAAAACTTTAATTTTTGATGCATCGAGTGTAAGAGCTCGATCACATGCCTCAATTGTTGTGTGAAGGACATCCTCCCGAAGCGGTTAGCCACTTGTGGTTGATGGCGTAATAGTTATAACCATGATGATAGCAGATGGCAGCAGCCCTTCAAGATCCACTTGCTTTCCAGAAAAGAAGAGAGTCAATGGGTCTGGGTGTTGTCAAGAAGCAGAGAACACACACGTAACCAAAGTAATTCGACAACACATATACATGAACTGCCTCAGGACGCATAAATTATGTGTAACTTTCTATCCCCACGGCATACAAGATTTACCTTTTATTGCCACGTTTAAAATGTTTGCGTTGGCATTGTGAGAAGTTCAGGTTCGGAAACTTTAGTAAATAAACAAATCAGAAAAAGTCTTGCGACAAACACTCGTATAACGTCTGAGAAATAGATGGGCCCGAGCCCTTTGAGGAGGTCCGTAAGAGGTAAGAGCCCGGTTGATGGTCTTGCTACAAACCTCAAGTTTTTTTTTTTTTTTTTTTTTGTTAACCGTGATTTCCGACTCATTGGCCGACTAATCCACGGGGTTTGAGCCCACCGCCACACAGATTCAAACCAGGTAAAGCCCTCCCTTTTCAGGAGGTTGGCGTGGCCACTTCAAGGTTGTTTGCACCTAGTGAGAATTGAACTTGAGACCTCACACACTTTAGAGTGATAGCCACAAATCTTTTTGCCACTAAGCCACCCTTGAGTGGTTTGCTACAAACCTCAAGTTAATAGGTGAAAATCGCAGACATCTCGAAAAAGAGCGCAAAACATGTAAACAAAGATGAAAATATTCAAACGCATGATCCACTGGAGGTTAGTGGCAGAAAAAGAAAGAGATTCAATGCTATTCAGTTTAAGGCGCGGCTTAAACCTCAACGAGTAACAGCTGAATCAGGTACTTGAGCTTCTTTTGTTAAATGAGGTGTAGCAACAGGATCGTTCGAGAAGTAGAAGAGGATTAAAAGTTCTTTTGATATACAAATCACGTACATTAACTAGCAATAGCAAGAAAAAGTGATCATTGATTGGTTCATGGTTTTTACTATTGCATGTGATATGTTTTACGTAGTAACTACAAAGGTGACATAACCCGAAGTTCGATAACGCGGAACCGCTAGATCGCGAGTTGTATCGAGTAAAAGTAGCGAACCCGAGAGACTACAAAGAACCGACAAATATATGCACACGGAATACCCCCAACTACCCCTTTATTAATAACCCTAATAAAGATTACATTGGGAAGAAGAATTCAATGAACTAGGATCCCCTCATCCCTATTTATAGAGATGAGGGGGTAGGCACCGTCTTAAGTTAAATAGGAAACTTCCTATAAACCAACTTAAGGAGGTTAACCTAAAAACTTCCTAATACTAGTCTATTCCTAATCTATATTACAAAGTACACTTAAGTCCCTAAACTATATTTAAGTTTACTACTAATATTCCAACAATTTCCACCTTAGGAGTAACACTTAAACATAACCGATACTCAACACTTTTTACCGGTGTTGGAACCTCGAACCCGGGACCACCTTGTTAACCAGGCATTGTACTTCAGTAATTTCCCTAGATTAGCTTCCATAGACTCCTTCACATTCTTCTTCTCAGCAACATTACCCTCCGCACCCTATTGACCAGGTACTCCGGTTACCGTAATGATTGCTCCCACCTTTATACCAAGGTGTACCTTTTCCTGCTCATTTACCAAGCAGTCCGTGTTTGTCTTTTCTTCAGGTTGTTTATCCTTCAACCGTCTTTGAGCAACTGAAGCATGATTGTTACTAACCTGAAAAACCTCAGCTTCACAATCTTCTTGAGCTCCATGCAGTTCCACCTCAAACCGTATTTGAGCCATTGCAACATGATCATTACTATCCTGAAAAACCTCAGCTTCACGATTCCCTTGAGCTCCCTGCAGTTCCACCTCAAACCAAACACGTTTATAAACCTGTACTCCATGGACTCCTGTTTTAACACCAGGACCAAGTTTTTTAAACCCAACTTGTTTTGAAACTCCATGCTTACGTACATTAAACCCATCGAAATTTTCGATGTCAAACCTAGTTATAGAACTAGCCATTCTTCTTTATCCCTTTGTTGTTTGCTAAACCTTGTGAAAATATCACAATCACAAACCGACAAAGTCCCTTCGATAATTCGCTAAACCTTGTGATATATTAAACCCCACAATCACGAATTACGAAGTCCCATTGTATAAAGAAAAACCCTTGCTTTATCGATATAACCCTAAGAGAAACCTTCTTAGAAATCGATCAAACCAAGTAACCCTTCAAAAGAACACCCTTTCTTACTCAAATATCGATTGAGCCTTGGAAATTAACCTATCCAACAAATCGACAACCCTTGAATCAAGAAAGTACCCGACTCCTTTTGAAGTAACCCTTGTCGTACTTTTAATTTTGCAAAACCGATCTCTAATAACCTAAGAGATCTTGCAACCTCGACAAGTCTTGAATCTTCTTTCACCTTGCTACAAACCTTGTCAAGTTGTTTCTTAACCAACTTTACCGACAAGCCTCACAAGCCTTGTGCAATATACCCGTTGTTGCTAAAAAATCTTTTCTTGCAAATCGAATCTATTAGAAAACCTCTAAACCCTCGATCACGAACAAGCAACCCGATCGTAAACTTGAATACCCAAGCGAACCACGATCAAACTTGAACCACAAGAAAAACCCTTCTTGCAAATCGAATTTAATAGAGCACCCTAAACCCTCGATTCCGAACAAGTAAACCCGACCGCTAACTTGAAACCCAAGCAAACCACGATCAAAACTTGAACCACAAGAAAGTACCCTTCTTGCAAATCGAATTTATTAGAAAACCCTAAACCCTCGATTTCGAATAAGTCAACCCGATCGCTAGCTTAAAATCCAAGCGAACCACGATCGAAACTTGTCCCACAAGAGAATAAAACCGCAACAACAACCCTTCAACTTAAATCGTTTATAACAACAACGATAATGCAAAGTCGAACTTTTTATTCGAAGTACGAAACCTTTTTTTTTCTTTCACGCTAAACCCATTTATCAACTTTGTAGTATTATACCTACCATTTGATTTAAATAAATCAAACAAAAGTCACGTGGGTTTTAACATGAAAAGAAAAACAAACAATCGATTTACTTTGTATGTTAAAAAACTTCACGTGATATTAAAACAAAATAACCAATCATGCAATTTGTTTTATCTCCTTCACGTGGGCTTTACCTCTCGATCGACCGATCAACGCTACTCAAAAACGATTTGAAAATCGTAACAAACCTCGATACCTTTCACCTCGTAACTTCGATCTAGCACTCGAACCTCAAAGACCACGAAACCCGCAGCTCTGATACCACTTGTTGTACGATACCGACAACAACCCGAAGTTCGATAACGCGGAACCGCTAGATCGCGAGTTGTATCGAGTAAAAGTAGCGAACCCGAGAGACTACAAAGAACCGACAAATATATGCACACGGAATACCCCCAACTACCCCTTTATTAATAACCCTAATAAAGATTACATTGGGAAGAAGAATTCAATGAACTAGGATCCCCTCATCCCTATTTATAGAGATGAGGGGGTAGGCACCGTCTTAAGTTAAATAGGAAACTTCCTATAAACCAACTTAAGGAGGTTAACCTAAAAACTTCCTAATACTAGTCTATTCCTAATCTATATTACAAAGTACACTTAAGTCCCTAAACTATATTTAAGTTTACTACTAATATTCCAACATGAGGAGCTAATTTTTACCCTATGACGGTTCTACAATGATATGGCGTCTATATTTGAATAGCACATTGTAAAAACTTATTTGGGTCAAAACTTGACACTCTTTGCTTTGTTGGCACTCAGATGAAGAGGAAGAAGAGGGGACATCTATATCTGAAGATATAACTAGCAGCAATTTTGTATCTTATACCTCGGTTACCTATGTCTGGTCAGTTTAATGACATTACAAGGCCAAACTGACCCAGGCAGAAAAATTCGGGCTGCTGATGAATTGACTTCGAGTAATGGGATCGCTTTATATGCAATCTTATCACCGGCATGTGCGGACATACATATGAAAATGCACGTGAGCTGCACAGGATCAAACCGTCGAGTGGTCAAAAGATAAATATAACTTACCTATATGTCTAATTAAATTTTTGTGAATATTCCAATTTCGGTTTGTAGTGATGAGAAATATGATCTGCTCAGAATTAGCATAGACCCTATTGAAAAAAATCGAGTATAATGATCTCTCCATTTTTTCCGCTGTAATATCCTTTAAAAAAAATCCATATACTTTGCTATATCTTATCTTACTACTTTATAAAAGATTTAAGACTTTTTCTATATTTAGAAATCTTAAAATATTCAGCCTAAAACATTTCTTTATTAAGAAATATATACAAAGTGTTAGAATCAATAAAGATTAATAAAATATTTTAAATTTTGTAACAGCTTCCAGCTTTATAAACTGTTATAAAATATTGAATAATATCAATCAATTTCATATTTGTAACAGTTAAATAACCATTCCACATTTTAAGCCCAATAACACTATATAAAGAAATACGTGTATAAAAAACCATCCATCCCGGACAACCAGTGGTGCTGTTGATAATTATTACTCAAATGTAATGTCTGAGACTAAAAAGGTCGCTGATAATGTGCAGACTTCTATGGGCGACTGGGGCAGTGCACGAATGGATCAACAGGTGAAACCCTTAACGAATGACAGTTTGTTCTATCACACATGTTTGTTTCAAGTTGTACACAAAAATTGTTTGGTCTAATGATTGTATTCGTTTTTCTTTAATTTATTTGTGATATAGGCCACAATATATGATTGATTATATGCAGCAACATCACTTGGAATATATAGGTGTGGATCTATTTTAGTTGTTTTTATGATCTTCATTTCTTTACGAAGTCTGTTTTGTTTTCTGCACTTACACGAACAGTACATCGTGTAACACTGTAATTTTTGTATCTTACTTTGTTGTTTCTATAACTTTATAAGACTAGATAGGATTGTATATATCAGTTTATACGTTATACAGTAATATAACTTTAGGTGAATCTATTTAATATCTATGTTGTACAGGGCTTAGGTGAAAATACTCCCTCCCGATTTAAAGAAACGAGGACCATTGAACCTCGTAAATTCGACATAAACTCAATTGTGTGGAATAATGCAGCAGGTACATAGGTAATTCTTAATTGTTGTATTATTGTTCCAAAATATACAGCTAAAATCTATAAGTAGTGGCTTGGAGAGGTAGATGGATCAAGTTAAGAACATAAAAAGAAAGGCATGTAACCGCGGCTTTCTTTTCTTTGATCATTAGGCATAAAAAAAACCTTATTAGAGTTGTATGGTATATAAAAAAGGGTCTTAATCAATTAAGGTTATTGATTATGGAAGGATGTCACGTATGTGTCTCTATTTAGCCTATTTAGTTCTACATGATTGACGGATTGCAGGGACACTTGGTTTCTAAAACCGTAATTATCATTCTCAAATATCGCAATGGATAATCAATAGGTCGTTTATACCTCAATATTGAGGAAGATTATCTTGAGATCCATGTACATTACCCACAATGTAATACATAAATATATCTGATACATACATAATCATGTATCAATATATATCTGTGTGTTTCCATGATGTTGTATACACAAACGAATCGAAATTGGTCAGGAGGAGAGTCACGCACATATCAAATTTTGCAAGTTATAATATTTTACTTAAAATAAGAATAAGAATATAATGTGGGCTTTGTACTTTTTAATTTAGACTATTAATAATTACAAAAATAGATATTGCACGTGTCAATAGAAAAAGGAAGCTTTTCGAGCAAGATTCTATAGCACTACAAATACAATATATCTAAAAGAAATTATTTACCGCTAAAAACGTTGACGTCTAACTGAAAAACATATGCTCGCTAGAAAATTAGTCATCGAGTACCCGCCGCCGCATTGCGCGGGTACTCGACTAGTTAATTTTAAGCAGAATTGATTGATCCTGCATTGAAAGGAACACAAAAAGTACTTGGCTCATGTTCAAAGACGTCAAAAGATAAAAGAGTGGTGTGACATCCTCTGTTGAAGCCTTCGCTTACAATGGCAGGCCTAGAATTCCTGAAGTAATTGAGGATATATTTGCAACGAAAACATGGCATATCTTTTGATTTGCTACATCTCTTTACTTGCTGAAAAGTGAAAACTGAAGCTCAACAAATTTTCCAAAACGGCTTGATAATTGGTGGTATGAGTTCACTTTTAGTCCAAGGCAGACTCTTGTCCAAAGACATTGCTGGGGAAAACAACCTTGATACGTACTCATCTGTGTATGAGACGGCCAAGGACAGAGTATCTTATTGGCTCCAGCAGCTCGCGTTCGGGCCTAGCCCTAGAGGACCTGGTCATTAATTAGCTTGAAGATATATTTCAGAAAGTTATGGAAATGTTCATGGATTCATTCCTAGGATTCTATAGTTACATATATACAGTGTACCGTGTACCTTATTTTTAACAATCTGAAAAAAGCATTGTTCGGACTCGAATACTCTGTTGAATCCTCTTGAAGAGCTCAAGTATATCCTTGAAGTAACTGAGCCATGCTGTTGATGCATGGGTTGAAGGTATCGTGCCATCTTCAACACATACAACATGCACATAATATAAAAATTTCACTGTTTACGGGTTTAATGGATTTTATAACAAGGTGTAGAGACAGCGTGGCAAGATGAGAAGAAAAGTTGAAACAAGGCATGTTGCATTTCAGCTTATTGGAATACTATGTGCACTTGATTCAGCATGTCTTCGTATCTTATCATGTTGTCTTTACAGCTTATTGCTGAAATAGTGCAGATCCAACACCAACACGACATTTGAAGATTATGCATATATGTTGTATGTGTTGAAGATGACATGAAATCTTCAACCCAAGCATCAACGAAATGGCTCAGTTACATTAATTGGATTCTTCACGATTTACGGATAAAAGGTATAGATTAAAATATAAAAAACAATAACAAAAGAGTGTTTCGGGTCAGCACGACTCAACCCATTTTGACAGATACAAAAAAATTGCATGTTTTGACGAGTTACCAGTCCAACATGCCCATTAACTCTAAAAATTTATGATTGTTTACAAAAAAAAAAGATCAAATAAGATAGCTGAATGAGTTGACCAAAGCTGGATATATAAGTTTACAAGCTACCCAACCCAACACGTCGTTCAGCTATAGTATTTGAGCTTTTTTTTTCTTCTTTTTTTGCAAGTAATCATAACTTTTTTTGCAAGCTGGATATATATAAGTTCGAGCCTCACCGGGTTTTCCTTCTTGGTAAGAATCTGTGTTGGGCTCTGCCCACTCAGATGCGTCGAGTCTCTGGCTCGCTAACATTTGGTCTTGTACTAACTTGCCGTTCAAAAAAAAAAAACTATATGTTCTTCAATACCACCTGATAAACTACTGCGCAGTACTAACCTGAGATCAATCCCTTCAATGCAAAGTAGATCATTAACAAGCTCTTGGCGCTATTGGTCAAGACTGATCTGAAAGGAAGACAAGCTGCAGAAAAGAAGGATCAATTTGAGAAAAATATCAGAGCACTCCCGCATCAGGATGTAAGTCAATCAAAACTGGTAAATCACAACAAGCGTACTTGAAATATAAATCTTGCTGATGTTCGATTTGGTTCAGAAGTTTCTGCAGTAGATCATCATATACAGCTGATTCATAGCACCAGGTCTCCAGCCAATCCAGTCACATATCTTTTTATAATATGTAAAACCAGACATATAGTTCGTTACATTTTCAAGATGGCTGAGAGGCTAAAATAGATTTTTAAGGTTTTTTCCATATTTAACTTATTTGGTAAACATACAAGTAATGACTGAATCAGTAATATTCACCTCGCCTGTGACATGGAACGAACCAGTGCCATTGCAGCATATTCCGGTAACATATCATGATAAACACAAGTTTATTAATGTACTGTCACCAGGTCGTTATTTCTAGGTACACAAATTCTAATAATGTACGATAAATACCAGCTTTCTTAATGTACGTCACCAGGTCATTTTTTTTAAGTACATCACCAGGTAATACACAAATTCTAGGTACCTAAGTTAAGAATCATACATAAACCCACAAACAGCTGTCTGCTCCTTCTACTTGTGGGCTGATGCGTGACTATGCCTGTGTTAAAATATCAGTAACGAGTTACCCATAAGGCTACAAGAATCCTATATTATAAGCACCAAGACGCACCATTTTTTTGAAATTTATCAGGTTAAAGGGGCATAAACTCTACAAATCAAAATCTCAGTTTACAAGCAAAGAGATAAGATGGTATATAAATATTTTTGATCTTGTCACAATCGACAATTCAATTATAAGGACAGCTATCTTTTTCATATAAAGTCTAGCTCTTTTTCCTCAAATTTTCATAAAACACATATCTACAACAATACTGATATCAGAATTTTCTTACAATGTCGAAATTCTTTATAGACAAAAACCAATTACTTAGTACAAATGACAACAAAATTTACATCTTCCTCCTGAAATTAACAAACAGACTATTAGCTCCAAACTATAGTTCCTACTTTCTATCAGATATATCAATAAGTATACACACCTTTCAGTTTTTCGGTTTCACTTAAAAACTACATGCATCTGTACACGCCAAAACAATCATACATTACAACATCCTTATCCAATCTCAGTCACACGTGCCAATAATCTATTAATCTCATCTTTAGACACACGAGGATCAACCTCACGAAGATTATTAATGAACAAAACTGCATCATCCCTATGATGAAACTTACAGTACCAATCGACAATAGAGTTGTACGTGCTTTCATTTGGTCGACACCCTTGTTTAATCATGTATTTTATTACATCGATGCCTTCTGTAAACAACTCGTCAGCAGCATAACTAGCAATAAAAGTATTGTAAGTGATGACATCAGGAATGACCCCAGATTTCCTCATTTCACTCAATACCCTCGACGCTTCTTTCATTTTTCCATTTCTACAGTATCCGTAAATCACAGTATTGTAAGAAATAACATCGGGCTTGATTCCTTTCGATTCAATATCCTTCAAGATTTCTTCAGATTTTGGGAAATCTGAAGATCTACTATACATGTACATTAAAGAGTTGTAAGTAGTTAAGTTTGGTGAAAAGCCACTTTCTTTCATGTATGAAACAATCTCGTTTGCTTCCATTGACATCTGTCTTCTTCCGTATATTGAAACCATGGAATTTAACGTATTAATATCGTGTGAATAACCCCTTCTTTTCATTGCAAGAAACGCTCTATCTGTTTCTTGTAGAAGATCGGTTTTACTGTTGACTAAAACAAGTGTCTTTAACAAAACAGCATGTGGTTCAATTTCAGAAGAATATATCTTTTCTCCAAGAACACGCATTCTCTCAATCTGTTTACCTTTTGCGTACGCGTGAAGTAAAGAACTGTAACTACACTCGTTAGGTTTACAACGCCCATTTTTCATTTCTTCCAGAATCTTTTCAGATTGCTCCCAAAGACCACCACGAGCTAATGCTGCTAAAACCGCGTTGTAAGTCGAAAGATCAGGAGTTATTTTAGCTTCTAACATGCTTCTATAAACAGCCATTGCTTGATCTAACGACCCACATCTACTATAAGCACTAATCAAAGTATTAAAAGTATCTCTTTCAGGAACAAAACCCGCTCTTTTCATCTCCTTAAACACACCCGAAATTTCACTATCCATTCCATTTTGACCAAAAACCGCTAAAAGTGTATTCCATGTTACAATATCAGGAACACATCCACACCTTTGAATATCCTCAACAACTTTCATCATTTCCGTAAACCTCCCTCTATTACCATGCATCTTAATAAGAGCATTAAATGTACAAATATTCGGTTTACAACCCGAACTAATCATTTCATTAAAAACCCGCATAGCAGACTCATCTTTCCCAACTTTTTCAAACCCCGAAAACAAAGTCGTGTAAGTAAAAACATCCGGCTTTAACCCTTTCTCCATCATTTCACCTTTTAACTCCATTGCTTCATTAAACAACCCGTCTTTAGCATAACACGAAATCAAAGAATTATAAGTCACAACGCTCGGTAAAAACCCGTTCTCTTCCATTTCCCTCAAAACATCCATCGCCTCATTAGGCTTCCTAGACTTGGCATAAACATCCAACAAAGTATTATACGTAACATAATCCGGCATAAACCCCGCCATCCTCATCTCCTCAAAAATCTCATTAGCCTCTTCATGCAACGAGCCACGTTTACAACAACTAATTAGAGTATTATAAGTATACAAATCCGGCACCACCCCTAAACCCTTCATACTATCAAAAACCGCTTCTATCTTACTCCAAGGCATACCCATCTTCCCAAAAACATTAAGTATCACATTAAACGTAATCCTAGTCGGGCGACACCCTTCCTCCTCCATCTCCTTAAAAACCTCCACAGCTTCACGAAACCTACCATTACTCGCATAAGCACTAATCAAAGAAGTATACCCATAAACATCGATAACAAAGCCGTCTTTCTTCAACTCCCTAACCAACTCACACGCAATGGAAACCCTCCCATCTTTCCCCAACATCGACACCACAACCGCGACAACCGACCCTTTCAAAACCCTCCCGTCATCTTTAACATACTCCTTAACCCAAGTAAAAACATCCAAAGCTAAATCAACTTTCTTATAAAAAACCAAACCTTGAATCAATCCTAAAACATCTAAAGACAGCATCTTAGAATCAAACCCCATCTGGGTACGATGAAACTCAACTAAAGCAACCATGTTTTCATTAAAAAGTGAAGAATTGAGGGAATTTGAAACAAGGGTTTTGAGAAGTGAGTTACCTTGAGGTGATAAACGTGAAGACCATGGTTTTCCTTTGTTTGGGTCGTTGTGTTTCTTTAGCTTGGGTTTGATGGGTTTAATGGGGTTTGTTATGGGTTGGGTTATGGGGTTTAAGAGGGTGGTTAGTTGTGGTGGTTGGAGTGGTGGTTGGAGATGGTGGTTGTGAGGGTTTAAGGAGAAGGGTTTAGTGTGTGGTGATGGTGGTGGGAGGATAAGTGGTAAAGATAGCTTATCCGCCATTGATGGAATAAGTGAAGTGAGTTTAGTTTGAGTTTGAGGTTTATGTTGGGGTTTTTGTGTCTTTTTGTTCAAATGGTAGTACATAAAATATCTTTGAAATATTATTTTGACAAACAAAAATAGTCCTTCACTCACAACACCCATAAACCCTCTTTACCCTCTTCATTTTGAGCCCACTAATATATCTTATTTTTTTTTTTCACATAGATTTAAATTCATTTCATTTAAAATAAATATTACAAATACGAAAATAAAAATTACAAATACGATACAAAAAAAAAATTACGAAAATTAAAAAATACAATAAAAATAAACTGTTAATTTTAGGGGGCATATTGGGCCATAATTTCTTCCTGTTGTAGGCGCACGAACGACCACTTTAGTTCCTTCATTGTCTCGTAATCAATCGAGAATCTGAATATCAGCCAACTTTATTTGAGCATCATACGCGGATTTAGCCGAGATAAACTTTTGATGCATAGCATTTTCCTGTACTTCCTTCGAAGACCACTCGGACGATGTTCCTCAAGTGCTTTCAGTTGTCTCAGATCTTGACTTCTTGGCGGGTCGAGCTTTTCCTGCGGGTCGAGGACGTTCATCATCACCGAATACTTCCGTATGATCATCCGTAGAAACCGGTTTTGACTCGTCAAATTTTGGATGGAGTTTAAGGATCTTCCACGCGTGCAAGTAAGTAAATTTTCTTCCTTTATGTGCCACACAAAATTCTTCGTTCTCTTTTTTCGTAACATCATCATTCCACCCACTCTTACGAGTAACTCCTTCGTAAATCGCTTGAAACTTTTGAGCATCAGGATGCATTCGACACAATTTTCCAGTAATCATGTTCTTTGTGCGATGCAACCCAGTTGTTTGCTCGTTGAAATCTCGAACAATCTGCCCCAAAAAATAATCAAGGTTTTGATTGTTTTTAATTTCGGCGTTCTCAGAAACACCAAGCCAACATTTCGCCAATAATACCTCCTCGGCCTGCGTCCTACGTGTCGGTGCCTGAGACGGAGTTTCCACAAATTCAACATCATCATCGTCTACATCCAAATCAACGGCTTTTGATTTACTTGCTTTGTTTTTTTTGCGGTTGACTTTTCCGGCTAGTGATCGTGACTTTGAATTGGGTTTCTGGGACTTGTTGTTGTTCACTAGGATAAAATTGGCTGTTAAATTGAGCGTTGTGAAATAATATTTGTTGTTGTTGGTAAATTTGTTCCGATGTCAATTGGGAGAAATAGTTTTGAGTAAATGGAGGGAATGGGTATTGAGAGCCAGATGGAACCTGAGAAGACGATGATATTGAGTTTTGTGACGATGGCGTCGAGGGGTTTGACGGGGGGTCTCGAGGTGTTGTTTGTGTTGAGAAGCCCGGTTAAATTGAGATGTGGGTATTGATCATTTGGGATGTTAGACTTTTTTTGTATTTGAGAGAATAGAGAGAATAGAAATAATGTTGTGTGTTAAAATTGTTAAATGAGGGTTATATATATATATATATATATATATATATATATATATATATATATATATATATATATATATATATATATATATATATATATATATATATATATATATATATATATATATATATATATATATATATATATATATATATATATATATATATATATATATATATATATATATATATATTTATATTAAGAGTTATAAAAAAAATAAAAATTTAAACCAAACGGCTAGTTTTTAACTAGCCAACGGCTAGTAAAATCAATATTGCAACGGTAATGTCTTCCACTACCCTCGTTGAATGCCTCGCCGGTTAAGCAACGAAGGCTTGGCGAATAGGGGTCGGTGTGGCGACGAAGGCCGGTGAATGTGCCACATGTGCACGACGAGCTTCGGTTCGTTGTTACACCTTTTACTCTTACTATATTTTTTCATTTTACTGCTAAACTTTTAAATTACAACTTTTATATATATTTAAGTGAAAAGTTCAACATATATAATCTTTTTTACCATAAACTCAATCAACCAATTACAATCACCTATTTTTTTATCTAACAAAAAAATATATTTTAAAAAAAATTAATTATCTCACAAACCGCTAATCGTTACGCAAAATGAAACGTGCCATCGTGACGAGAATTAAAACATCTCTATCGAGGGACACATGTATATACTTTCGACGAACTTTTTTTTCTTATGAGAAAATCATATATGATTTTGGAAAATCATATATGATCCGTGATACGAATTATATATGAAAAGTTCGTCAAAATTATATACATATGACCCTGATAGAAAGATGATTTAATTCTCGTTGTAATGGTGTATTTTTTGTCACTTGACAATTTACCGTTTGTGGGATATTTAATTTTTAAGAAAAAAATGAAAAGTTGGTTTGAATAACTATAATTTGGTTAATGTGGTCTAGGAGGTGTACATTAATCTCAACTCATATATAGGTTTTTTAAGGCTCATTAACAAAAACAATTTCACATTTAATTTAAAATATAATAAATTGTCTAAACAAATCATCATAAATAAGTTATCATTTCCTATTATATATTAAACACATTTGTAATTTATTTCATTCATGGGTTATATACGCAAAACAAGTGGCATGTGTTTTTAATAATGTCTTAATGTTAGCTTCATTATCTAACATGAAAAAGCAGAGTTTGTTGTTAATAACAACATTTAAGGCTCTTATTAATATTTTCTTATATTTTATAAGTTATAACTATTCTGTCATGTAAAATAATCATTTTCCTTTTTAAAATTCGAAAAAAAATAAAAATAAAATAATCACAAAATATCACAAAAATCAAAATTTTTGAAAGTTTCATAGTAAAATGAGAAAAAAAATAACAAGCTACAAAAAGCCATAAATAATAATTAATAAGGTTACTATATTTTTAAATAATTTTATCAATTATTTCTGTTAAATCTTGTTTTTGCATTGTGATATGACTTTGAAAATAGTTTTGTAGAGTAGATGATATTTTCGAAATGAACATCGACATTTATACTTACGTGGCGGAGCCAGTTGTAAAACTAAAACTAAGGTGATTCCTTTACGAAGTTGAAAATACAAAACTAACGAGTCAAGAATCGGGTCAATTTAGGTGAGTCGGGTATGGTATACAAAAGTGTATTTTGGAACATCAAAGGCTTATTGTTTGAAGCGCATGAGATAATTCATACTTGTACACGCTTAAGCTATTTTTTTAATTCAAACAAATATAAGACCATTTATGGTTACGGGATCACTGTATCAAGTTTTTTTAACAGTGGAATTGCATTAAGCTAGCAAGAAGTTAGGAAAAAATTACAAGGAGTAAACCACAAGAGGGTTTTGAATCCAATTGCTCCATGAAATGGAAGACAATTTGTTCCTAGTTGAATACCAACGCAAATAAAAATCTAAAATCTTATCAAATAACATGTTACGTTTAGGAATTTCAGAACCAAAGATCATCTCGTTGCGAAAATTCCATAAGGACCAAAGGACGACGCCACTAATCACCTCAATAATTTCTTTCTTCTTTGACGCCATTTGAAGATCCTCAAGCCAACTGTACAACTCTCGAAGGTTAGGAATGGTAGGAGGAAGAAGATCCAGCCATTTAAAAACCCGAATTAAAACCGTAGTGAAAAATGAGCAGACCCACAACGTGTGATAAGAAGGGTCAACTTCGTTGTTACAGGACGGGCATGTAATACAGGAGACTTCGATTCCTCTCTGGCTGAGATTCCAACAATAGGGAAGACGATCATGAAGAGTCCTCTAAATAAATATGTTAATCTTTTTTGGAAGGAAACGATTTCACCTTGTTGCAAACCCATTATCTGGAAGGAAAACTTCATCTATATGACAACGAGCATCTTTAACCGAAAATTTTGTATTACATGAAGACCAAACCCAAGTGATGCGTTATTTTTGTATATACTTTATTTTATGAAAAAACAAAGCAACACAAAAGTCGCGGTAAGTATTAATCGACACGATTTAGGAAAACCGTAAAGACGAATAATCGAGTTCGTTCTCGAGGAGGTATGGTGTTTAGCCAACAAATATAGACGTTATTTAATCGAGTGATTACGTTTTTGGAAAGACGAAAGGAAAATAAAAAGGAGACGAGTTACGCTCGAAACGGCCGAAAATGCGCGAATGTACGAACGTAAAAACGCGACCGACGAAAAATTTCGCCTAAAAAATAATTAAAATTACTAAAGTTCCTAAAACTTCTAATTAAAAATAAAATATAAACTAAAAAAATTTGAAAGTGCTTAAATTATTTTATATTAATATTTAAATTTAATTAAAAATCCTAAAAAATAAATTAACTAAGAAAAGAAAAAAAAATCCAAACTTTATTATTTGCAAACCTAATTTATACTATTTAAAAACTAAAAATATTTTTTTTTGAAAATTTTTCTAAACTTTTTTTTTTATTTTTTAAAAGCCTAATAACAAATTTAAAAAGAAAAATACATAAAAAATAAACTATAAAAGGGAAAAATATAAAACTTTTCAGAAAAATTTAAAATATAATAAGAAATTTAAGAAAAATGATAAAACTGAAAAATAAGCCAAAAATAAGCTCGAAATAAGCTGTACGTGGCTGTTAAGCTATACTGAAAAAGGGGTTTAAATAATACTTTGTGAAAACAAATACCAAAAACACATCTTAGAGCAGATGGTTAGTGGAGCAGTTTGTGAGGCGTTGGTTTGGGATCTGCAGGTCTGGGGTTCGAGCCTCACCCCAGGCAATTTTCTTTTTAATTATACTAATAGCCTTAAAATAAAAAAAACAAAACAAAGAAAAACGTATAAAGAAAAAAAAAGAAAGAAAGTAAACAAAAACAACACTAGAGCTGGTGGTCAGATGTAAGCTTGCTGCGTCTAGGGGTGGAAACGAGCCGAGCCGAGCTCGAGCTCGTCAGGGCTCGAGCTCGGCTCGTTTAAGTTTTACAAAGCTCGAGCTCGAGCTCGGCTCGTTTCGAGCCTTATTATTTAGGCTCGGGCTCGGCTCGTGGTATGGTAGACAAGATCGGGCTCGGCTCGTTTATACGATTTTGCAATGTAAACATAAAATTTGGCTCGAGCTCGGCTCGTAATATACCTAAATTAGGCTCGTTAATAAGATTGTTATTAAGCTCGTTAAGAAGCTCGTATATAAAACACTAGGCTCGTTTAGGCTCGCGAGCCTAAACGAGCTTTGTACGAAAAACTCGGGCTCGAGCTCGTTTAATAAACGAGCTGCAACTTAGGCTCGAGCTCGGGCTCGAGCTCGTTTAGGCTCGGCTCGTTCGAGCTTTTTACCGATCCGATCCCGAGCTTTTCACGAGCAGCTCGGCTCGTTTCCACCCCTAGCTGCGTCTTAGGTCTGTGTGCTCTTTTGCTCCTCTTTTTTTTAAAAAAACTTTAAAACTCAAACCTGATAATACTTTAATCATAAAAACACAAAAACAAACCCAAGTTAACTAAGATCAAAACCTAGAAAACCAAAAACGTGCCCAGATTGAAATGTGTTTCTGATGAACACAAAGTGTTTTCTTCACTTGTGAAGAGATGAATCAAGAGGTCTTGATTTGATATTTGTGGATGTTTTTGATGGACAAAAGGGCACCCCTATACTCAGTTAAGTATAGGGAGTCAATATAAACACAAATCAAACAAGTATCAAGCACAAAAATCAAACCAAATGGCATACAAGTTTCTGATTAAGCTAATTGTGTGACAGTGATGATTTTTGCTGATTCAGTTAGCACAATAATGAAATTCAAACCTTAAAATCTTGCACACAATCCAAAAACAAGGCAAATAAGCAATGCACAATCCTATTATGACCTAATGTCTAACAGATAACCAAACTTGATGACCAAATTCACACACAATAAGCAGAAAAGTGAAGTGACAGAGTTATGCTATTTTTTTCAACTTTTTATCATGCAAACTTGTTTAAAATCCTACCAAGTTGAAAACCAAACTACATACAACCTAACAACACCCTAATAAGTGATTCTAAACAGGTTTTAGCCAAGATTTAAACCATTAATCCAAGTTAAACCCTTATCCCAAACACTCCTTTAAAAAACTGAAAATCAATTTTTCAAACCAAATCAAATCTTATAACATGCAAACTGATTTCAAACTAATCTAACATGCATATCACATCAAAATAAGCAATTTTAAACACTCAAATAAACACTTAACCAGATTTCATGCAATATCATATAAACACCAAAATCTAAAAACTAAAAATGGAAACAAGAATTTACCTAGAGGGACCTACATCCAGGCCCCTCAATGGCAGCATTGCCATCTCCTAACAGGTTCGGACCTGTGCAGAACCCTTGACAACAAATTTTCAATAACCTGCTAAGATCAAATGAGCAACACAACAATATCCAATAAATCTGATTTTTCTGAAAAACTTTCTCTTTTTAAAACCAACTCAAATAAACTTCTTTAAACACACTTAAACAAATCCAATTCCAACCTTGGAAAACCAAATCTTGAACAAGATTTTAACCAAACCAAATCAAAATTTCAGAAACTTTCAAACAAAACTGAATTTTAAAAACTTAAAAATCAAACAAGCAGTAAATGAGACACAATCAATAAGCAGAAAGTAGAATGGATCCTGGAATCTTTTCATCAACAATACTTAACCAATTTCATTCATAAACAAAATGGGCTTTACAAGTTTGTGACCTAAGGAAAAATTCAGGAACAACAAGAAAATGCTAAGCCTATACGTCCTTATATAATGGACTATAGAACACTCTAGAATGTGAAAATCCTAGTATATGAATTTCCTAAGCTGCCCTTGAGTCTTCAAATTTGAACTTGGTCAAATTGTGCCCATGTGATCTCTTTGGAGTCATGTGAAGATGCTAGCTGTTTTGAAATGATCATGGATGTTAAAATGTGCTTGGGGGCCAAGGACTACCATCCAACCGTTCATTTTGTCTGGTATTGGGTTTGGGGGAAAGTGACGGGTGCAGGGTACCCTTGGGGTGGTCACATGGGTGTGTTGGGAAGGGTTTTGGTGAGTGGGTTTTAGTGAAAATAAGGTAAATTAGGGATCTGGAGTAGCTTAACAAAAAACCCTTTGATATGAGTTTAATTGAGCCTGGGGTTTTTAGGGTTTATGGGTGGATTAAGGGAGTATTTAATCTGAAATGGGCAAGTTTAGTTTTAAAAACGTGTTTGCCACCAAAATTTAAACAGGTTTAAGTTAAATAAATAAAAGGGTGGGTGGGTTTGTGACGTGGAGAGGAGAGTGAGATGGAGGGAGGGTATTGGTGGAGTGGGGATGACATGGCAAGGTGATTGGCTGGGATTAGTTTAGTGGTCTTGGCAGAATAGGTCCCCCAAAGTTCACTTTTCCTTCACTTTGTATAAACAGCAAATAAACCACTTTTCCTTTGTAAACTAGTTTGGCATTTTGACACTTTTGGCACAAACAAGTTTTTAAACTTGTTTCAAGGACTAAACATGCACATTGATGATATTTGAAGGACTGATTTTAGCATTTTCTTCATTCTTCAAGGTTTGACTTGTTTGTTGACTTCTTGGAGGACCAATATTGACAATTTAGTTTTGTTGAAGGACTAAATTTGCCAATTCTTCAAAGTTAAGGGTCCTTTTTGTAATTTTGACAAACTTTAGGGACCAAACTTGTAATTATGAAGATACAAGGGTATAAAGTGTCAATTCTTCATAATTGGAGGACCCTTCTTCATAATTCTTCAAATCTTCAAGGGTTTTCTTGGAAAATTCTTCATTAGGGCTTGGTTCATCGTGCGGCTTCGTTTCCCGTGTTCGTTTTTGACTGATTCTTGTGATCTTTTGTCATTTTCTCAATATCCGTACCTAAAATACATAAGCAACAAACACAAGCATATATTTGGGTAATTTGATGATATTTAATGCATTTTAAGCCCGATTTGGACGATGAGACTATGTATGAAAGCAGTCTCATCACTCCCCCATACTAAACCATTGTCGTGCCCTCACGCAATGCTAGAATAAAGTATCATAACATCTCCAAAATTCATTTTTATTCACTTTATTGAATGATAAACTAGCTACACTACTACTATTACTACTACTTGCGTTTTAGACATAATGTATGATTTTCATCGCAAAATGGGACGTTTAGGTTCATAGAATAAGAACACGTGAATGCTTCGTTAGAAATAATTTCATCGTCCTTGATTTTCACCCTAATTCCATGCCAAGCGTGCAACGAGATCATTGTCATTATAAGTTAGTAATGCTAACACTACTCATATGCCCTAATCACGTACTTATCCTCCCATTATTCCTAAGTTGTATCTCTTATATTTTATTTTGTCTTGAATGATCACGAGGATACATTGTTGACTTATGCGATAATAGAGATTTAGGTCTAAAAATAGAGTCCTAACGGTGTAACTAAGACCATCAAATCAATAACCCCTCCTAATAGACAACGATGTCAAAAAATTAAGTTGACAAGAAGAATCGATAAACACGGTTTTATAACGGTTTTGAACATGAGACTTATTACCAAGACTTTTATACGCCCCCTAACGGAAGGGCCTTATTATCTTTGGTTTACCTCCATCTTTTATTCAACTTCGCCATGAAGCTTTTATTATGACTTCGGTCTTGCCTTGCCTTTTATTATCCGCCTCATCGGTGGTTTTATTAGCCAAAGACGTATATCCTCACGCTAAAGCGAATTTTGGATCTTTAAAGCTTCGAAGATTAAGGATTGATTCACTTTCAATTTTGCATAGATTTTAGGCCTTGTGGGGCTTCAAATTGTTTGCTTGATTTAGGTGAGCACTTGAAATCTTATTATTGGGTGAAGCTTTCGATTATTCGGGTGCCAATACTTCAAAACCGTGACGCTGGCGATACCTTAATGTCTTCCTAATTTAATTACACGGAAGCTACTAGAAAAGACTAGAAACCCAACAATCCTAACTAAACCGCTAAGTCAATATTTATTAAGCAAAAAATATTTACATGCGAAGGGAGAATAAGCAAATAACGAGAACACATGAGTTTTTGAAAGAATACGAGTACTCTACGTTTAGCATAGTAACTTATAATTAACCCTATCATTTCTCGTCCTCATTTAAGAGACTTAGCCTAATGTGTAGTTAAGGAATCAAAGCTAAGTGCTCAACACGCACGGTCGAGTCAAAAATTACTCTTATTCTCGCCATCGGAAAACCTACATTCGTGTCTTCAAACACTTATAAAACATGAGAAAATTTTAAAATTTGGCCATTTTTAGCCTTATTTTGCAATAAAAACGATAAATAAAAAGATAAACTTTGGAAAGCGTGAAGGTTTGGCAAGGCAAGTATCTATTCACCCCCCCATACTAAAGTTAAACATTGTCCTCAATGTTTCGAGTCTAGGGGTGCAAACACCCCCATACTAGAGACGTAGTCGAATGCCTAATTTAGCATGGAAAGGGTGTAACCAAAAAATTAATAGCCGTTTATGAAGTGTGCTAAAAACCTAAGGTTAGAACATCAAAAGGATATATCATGGATATTGAGAAATGTCTCCAAAGCAAACGATCGAGTGCTCCCATAAAACGAACACGAGAGGCTCCAATCGTGAAGATCATGATCTAAAAACCATAATTCACAAACAACCACGAAACAAAGGTTGGAAGGGCACAAATCCCCACACGTAAGCTACATTAGAAAGTGATAATATGTACATAGGATAAGCATGGGACTCCCCCACGAGGCACCTCGTTTTTGATTACCGAGTCATGAGCTCGACTCGATCCCCTCAATACTAATTATCATTGGGGAAGGTGACTTGGTCGAGGTAGTTCAAGGATGGAACTTCCCCGCCAAAGTAGTGCTTCAACCTATGTCCATTCACCTTGAAGTTAGGACCATCATCTTGAGCTAGCTCGATGGTCCCATACGGAAACACTTGAGTCACGGTGAATGGACCGGACCAACGGGATTTCAATTTACCGGAAAAGATTTTCAATCTTGAACTAAAAAGCAAAACTTGATCCCCAATGTTAAAAACCCGGTTTTTAATTTTAGAATCATGCAACTTTTTAGTTTTCTCTTTATAAGTCAATGAATTTTCATAAGCAATGTCTCTCAATTCATCTAATTCATTCAATTGCATTTTCCGGTGTTTTCCCGCGGTCTCCATATCATCATTACAATGCTTTAGGGCCCAATAAGCCTTGTGTTCTAACTCGATAGGCAAATGACAATTCTTTCCATACACAAGCTTATAGGGAGTGCACCCAATGGGTGTCTTATGAGCGGTCCTAAAGGCCTATAAAGCATCGCCCAACTTATCCGACCAGGTTTGTCGGTTTTCCCCAACGGATCTCTCCAAGATCCTCTTCAACGCTCGGTTTGAAACCTCGACTTGCCCACTCGTTTGTGGGTGATAAGCCGTAGAAAGCCGATGTGTAACCTTATATTTCCTTAGAACCCTTTCAAATTGGTCGTTACAAAAATGGGTTCCACGATCGCTTATGATAGCACGAGGGGTTCCAAACCGAGAAAACAAGCTTTTCAAAAACTTGACTACCACACGAGCATCATTGGTGGGCAAGGCCTTGGCCTCCACCCACTTAGAAAGGTATTCAACCGCAACGAGAATGTACTTATTACCACGAGATGATGGGAACAGCCCCATAAAGTCTATACCCCAAACGTCAAAGATCTCACACACTTGGATGATATTTTGTGGCATTTCATCTTTTTGTGAGGCTTTTCCTTGTCGTTGGCATGCATCACACGACTTCACAAGATCTTGTGCATCTCGGTAAATAGTAGGCCAAAAGAAGCCGGCATCAAACACCTTTTTAGCCGTGAGATTAGCACCGTGGTGACCACCCGTGGGTCCCTGATGGCAAGCTCTAAGGATGTTAGAAGCTTCGGTGCCAAATACACAACGTCGGATGATTTGATCCGCACAAGTTCGAAACAAGTAAGGGTCGTTCCAAAAGTAGAACTTGACGTCACGAAAGAATTTTCATTTTTCTTGAGTCGTCATACCCTTAATGATGAAGTTACCCGCATGGTAATTTGCAAAATCCGCAAACCATGGGGTAGAAGAATCAAGCTTAGAATTCACTATACCAAGTGTCTCGAGCGGCAATGTTTCAGTGATTTCATTGGGCTCGTAAACACTTTGGTGAGTATCTTCCAAACGAGAGAGATGATCGGCCGCTAGATTCTCGGCTCCTTTTTTGTCAACGATGGTGTGATCAAATTCTTGAAGGAGGAGAATCCAACGAAGTAATCTCGGCTTTGCATCTTGCTTTGCCATGAGATACTTAATAGCCGAATGGTCCGTATACACTATGCATTTTGTCAAGACGAGATAAGGTCGGAACTTCTCAAATGCATACACCACGGCAAGGAACTCCTTTTCTGTTGTAGTGTATTTTAGTTGAGCCTCGGTCATCGTCTTGCTAGCATAGTGAATAGGCAAGAAGTGCTTATCATGACGTTGCCCCAAAACGGCCCCTATAGCGTAATCACTAGCATCACACATAAGTTCAAAGGGGAGGTTCCAATTGGGAGCAACAAGAATGGGAGCTTCGGTAAGTTTCCTCTTAAGGATTTCAAAGGCTCGTACACAATCTTCGTCAAAGACAAAACGTGCCTCTTTTTCAAGAAGATGTGTAATGGGTCGAGAAATCTTTGAAAAATCCTTGATGAATCGACGATAAAAGCCCGCGTGGCCTAGGAAACTCCTAACTCCCTTGACGGTTTTGGGATGAGGTAATTTGGCGATGACGTCTACCTTATCTTGATCTACCTCAATCCCCGCTTTCGAGACCTTGTGCCCTAAGACGATTCCACTCCTAACCATAAAATGACACTTTTCCCAATTGAGCACAAGGTTGGTTTCCTCACAACGTTTTAACATTCTCTCTAAGTTCAACAAACACGAAGTGAACGAATTACCAAACACGGAAAAGTCATCCATGAAGACTTCCATCGTCTTCTCGATCATATCATGAAAAATAGCCATCATGCACCTTTGAAAGGTTCCCTGTGCATTGCAAAGTCCGAATGGCATTCTACGATAGGCAAACGTTCCATATGGACACGTAAACGTAGTTTTTTCTTGATCACGAGGATCGATGGGAATTTGGAAGTAACCGGAAAAACCATCTAAAAAGCAATAGAAATCGTTTCCCGCAAGACGCTCCAACATTTGGTCCATGAAGGGCAAGGGAAAATGGTCTTTTCGAGTGGCTTCATTCAACTTACGATAGTCAATGCACACTCTCCATCCGGTCACGAGTCTAGTGGGAATCAACTCGTTGGCATCGTTTGGCACAACGGTCATCCCTCCCTTTTTAGGGACACAATGAATAGGACTCACCCAAGGGCTATCGGAAATAAGATAAATCATTCCCGCGTCAAGGAGTTTAAGGACCTCCTTTTTGATGACGTCGTGAATTTTGGGGTTCACCCTCCTTTGACTTTGGATTGTGGGCTTGAAATCCTCCTCCATTAAGATTTTGTGGGTACAAAACTTGGGATCGATTCCCTTAATGTCGGATAACTTCCACGCAATTGCCCCTTTGTGGTCCTTTAGAACATCGACAAGTGCGGTTTTTTCATCATTCGAAAGTTCCTTCGCGATAATAACCGGCAACTTGTCGCCCTCCTCCAAATAGACATATTCGAGGTGAGGAGGTAAATCTTTCAACTCGAGGATAGGTGGTTCCTCAAGTGAAGATTTAGGCTCGATACTCATAACCTCCTCGGGTGGAGGAAATGGGAAATCGTTAAGAAAATCCTTGATAATCGAGAAGTCCTCATCGTTGTCGAGGTCTTCGTCACAAGTACGTGGAACATTTCATTCTTCCAACGTAAAACCACCACCTTCAAATGGAGTGAAGGTTGGTGTCGAATTATCAAGAATTGGATCTAACATAGTGGGATTGCCACTAGTTTCTTCATCACCAAATCCTAAAACTTCTAGTGAAAATTCCTCGCAAACCACGTCGATCATATCAACGAGGTTTATGGTAGCAATGGAATAAACATGAGAAAGTTGAGAATTTTGAGTTGCGTTTATAACAACTTCCTCGTCGTTGAAACGTAAGGTGATCTTTCTAGCATGAACATCAATTAAAGCCATAGACGTATCTAAAAACGAACGACCTAAAATAAGAGGAACTTGAGGATCCGTGGGGATATCGACAACGATAAAGTCTACGGGATAGTAGAACTTCCCCACTTTCACAAAAACGTCTTCCGCCAAACCACACGCACGAATCGTGGAATGGTCGGCCAACTCGATAGACATTAGTGAAGGAGTAAGATTAGGAAGATTGAGCGACTTGAAGATTGCAAGTGGCATCAAATTAATGCTAGCACCAAGATCGGCCAAGGCATAGCATTCTTCCATATCTTGAATTGTACAAGGGATCAAAAATTTACCGGGATCACCGACTTTTTGAGGTATGCGATTAAGATAAACCGACGAACAACTAGACAATTGGTGCAATTTCTCCTTGTTGTTCAACATACTCTTAAAGTTAGCGGCAAATCGAGGCATCATGACCAAAGCATCGGCGAAACTCACATTAAGGTGCAACTCACGAAACATTTTCATAAAAAGCTCAAATTGGTAGTTGTCGCGCTCTTGACGTTTCTCCTTCCTAAGTCTCGATGGGTAAGGCAAGGGTGGTGTGGGTTGGGGCATAGGAATAGCCTTTGGAATCTCGGGTTCCAGTGTTGGTAAAGGGTCGACCGTAGGTGTGGCATGAGCGGTACTTTGTGGGCTTGAGATATGCTCCTTTTCGACCACCACCTCGGGTTCTTCCTCAATTTCCTCCACCGTTGGAGTAATTGGTTGAGGAGTTGGTTCTTTAAGTGCCTTACCACTTCGTGTGGTAATCACTTTCATCTCTCCCTTCGGGTTTGAAACGGTGTTACTAGGCAAACTTCCCGAAGTAGAGGCTTTGTTTCCCATGACGGCTTCTAAAATGGCATTAAGCTTAGCATCTTGACTATTAAACTTAACATCTTGACTAGCGGCTCTTTGGTCAATTCTTTGTTCAAGCCTAGCATGACTTTGTTCAATTTTATTGTTTTGACCTCTAATTTGATTAGCAAAATCATTTTTCAACTCATTTCTCATGTTAAGATTTTCCTTCACAAAATTAGCCAACTCTTTGGTGTTTTTAGCCGTGTCCCTAGCTTGACTAGCCAATTGCTCTTGAATGTTTTCCAAAATCTTATCATTTGCCGTAGCGTAATTCAAAAAGTCCATTGGAAGTTCTTTAGTGTAAACATTTTGAAGACCTTGACTCGTGTTTTGAAAATTACGGTTTTGGTTTTGATTTTGCAATTGGCTACTACTTCCTTGATTCCCATGGTTGTTATTACCCTTGAAATTGTTCCTTTGATTGCTTTGGTAACCAACTTGATTGTTTCGATAATTGTTAGCATTTTGATTTGGTGGAAAACCCGATGGAGTCAATTGATTAGTGCGAGGAACTTGACCGTTTTGGTTATAAGTTCCCCCGGCCACGAAGGCACTCGAAGTGTTACCACCGTTGGTAATGCACTCGGAGTAATCGTGAGCTCCACCACAATACATACAAGAAACCTCAACCGCTTTAGCCGTAGCGGGAGTGGGTTGTTCACCAACTTTAAACTCAATTAACAATCCCTTAAGCTTATCAAAAATCTTGTTCTCCAAATTAGCCTCGATTTGGCAAGCATCAACAGTGTGTGACAATGAAGGCGAAGGCGAAGACGAAGTCTTACGTACACTCGACGTGCTACGAGGACTATAGACCTTAGACCTATTCTCAATGATTAACAATGCTTCCTCGACCGTCTTACACAAAAAATTACCACCCGCGGCGGCATTAAGATAATCACGCTCATGATCGTTCAAGCCATTGTAAAACGTGTCAATTTGATGCAAGTCGGAAAAACCATGATGAGGACATCCGTGCAACATTTCCTTAAACCTATTCCAAGCCGTTGAAAAACTCTCATTATATCTTTGTGAAAACTTTGAAATCTCGTTTTTCAAGTGCGTAGTCTTAGAGGGCGGAAAAAATTGGTTCACGAATTTTGAAACGAGATCTTTCCACATCAATATAGAATTGGGTGGCTCTTTCTCTAACCAAATTTTTGCGGGCCCCGCTAAGGAATACGGAAAAAGCATCATCTTAATCGAGTCGTTTGAGACGTCCTTAAACTTGCAAGTGGCGGTGAGACGATTAAATTGGCGAATGTGGTTATGAGGGTTGTCCTTTTCGTCACCTCGAAACTTGTTGTTTTGAATCATGGACAACAAACCCGTCTTAACCTCAAAATTCTCCGCAAGGATAGCGGGAATCACAATCGCTTCTCCATAACCCTCGGTGGGTGCTTGAAGCAACTCCATCATAGTTCGATTAGCCATGGGTGCTTCTTTCACTACAATGGGTTCGTCAATAGGAGACTCCTCACTAGAAGGAGTGATTGATTTGTTTCTTCGTTTACGAGCACGTCTTGCTTTGGAGCGAGTTTGCATAAACGTCACGTACAACGAGAAGGCGAGCAAAGAAGATTCTTTTTGGTGTTTTTACTTTTTCAATTTTTTTTGGTTTTTGATTGTTTTTACTTTTTTTGGATTTTTGGAATGTATTGAGTAGACACAAATCTACAAATCTCCTCCTTAATCAAATCTCTCGATTAAAGAAGCCTCAAGGAATGAAAACGATCACGTGAAGTGAACGCCTTCGATGACTTTAGAACGATGGTGGAACACCAAATCGTTCAAGAGGGTTTAATCAAATGAAACCAAGAAAATATATATGATACTTAAGTAATACTTTGGGCGGCAAAACCCTCGATTAGCTCTCAAAATCAAAATACGCACAAGCAAGCGGAGGAAACGAGGCGGCGCGAAGCACTTAAGAGCCTTTTTCCTTTAGGTCGTGAAATACAACCGCCTTATACCCACCTTATAGTTTGTATTTCTCAAAATCGAGTTTCTCGAAAGTATTTATCTATTTTTGCCTTTTTTCTTTGGTTTGAGATTCGAATACAATGATTGGGTAATGATCTCCCAAGTCAAGGTTGTGATTTCTCACGTATTTGGAGTACTTGTAAATTTATTGTTCTACGTATACAATATAGTAATAGTATTCACAAAAATCGAAAAACCGATAATACGTATTAGTAGAGTGCTACTAATACAAATAGCTATTATGGCTATATATAAAAACAACAATTGTTCAACCAAAACACAACACGCTTCCCCGGCAGCGGCGCCAAAATGATTGTAGCTTTTTGCAACCCTTTAGGAAAAGGATGACAAAAGTGGCAAGTATTAAGTGTTGGTTTAGGAAAACCGAGCACAAATGACCAAATAAGTCCAAGTTCGTTTCCCAAGGAGGCAGGTGCGTTGTGTTAAGAGATGATATTGATTTGTGATTATATGATTGAGAAAGAAAGAAAGAAAGAAATGAGATTAGAAGAGAAAGACGGTTACAAGGACGAATTAAACTACGACGAAAAAGGCGATCACGTAAAACCGTAAATAGTACAAAAATTAAAATTTTAACCTAAAAATTCCTAAAAATTACTAAAAATCCACAATAATATTCTAAGAGTTTACAAAAAATCCAAACTTGCTAAAACCTTTTAATTAATTAGATAATGACTTTTTAATGCTAATTAAAGCCCTAAAAATCACAATTAATTATTAAAAAGCCCTAAACAAGATTTTAAGGTTTGTAAACCTCAAAAATGTCCTAATTAAGCTAAAAAGTATTTTTTTAAAAATTTTAAAACCAAATTAAACTATTTTTAAACACTTAAAAACCATTAAAATCAATTAAAACTTAAATTAATTCTAGAAAATAATTGAAAAGTCCTAAAAATATTTGGAAAGTTACAAAACTCCTAATTAAGTGTCCTTAACCTAGGAAAAATGTAAAAACTAAAAGAAATCAAACTTCAATTTTTAATAATAAAATAATATTAAAATATTCAAAAAAAATCAAACTTCACTAAAAAATTCTAAAAAATTACCAAAAATCTAGAATAATGTAACTAAGACAAAAATGCAATCAAAATTTTCTGAAACCTATTTAATAATTTTATATTAAATTTTAAAGTTGGTTAAAAACCCTAAAATCCTATAAAATCAAAAATAAGCCAAATTGAAAACTTAAATAGCTGTAAACCTCAAAAATATGATTAAAAACCTAAAAACTATTTTTTCAGATTTTTAAAATACCTTTTTCTATTTTTAAATTACTTTTCAAAATTTAAACTAAAAATAATCCTAGAAAATAAATTAAGCACGTGAAAAATAATCTTTTTAAACCAAAAAGTCTTAAATCCTAATAAGAACCAAGGAAAAATGATAACTTGTAAAAATCCTAAGTAAATAAGCTGGAAAAAGCTTTTGAATAAGCTGCTATGTAAATAAGCCACAAAACAAATACTACTTAAGTATCAAATGTTGCAAAGAGTTACCAGTCAAAGACCCTAGGGCATTTGGTAAACGCGTTGGTGTGTGGGAGGAGTGGCGCAGGTTCGAGTCCTGGCCACGTCCTTTTTGTTTAAACTTTTTTTTTAAACTTTAAAACTCAAACCTGATAATACTTTAATCATAAAAACACAAAAACAAACCCAAGTTAACTAATATCAAAACCTAGAAAACCAAAAACGTGCCCAGATTGAAATGTGTTTCTGATGAACACAAAGTGTTTTCTTCACTTGTGAAGAGATGAATCAAGAGGTCTTGATTTGATATTTGTGGATGTTTTTGATGGACAAAAGGGCACCCCTATACTCAGTTGAGTATAGGGAGTCAATATAAACACAAATCAAACAAGTATCAAGCATAAAAATCAAACCAAATGGCATACAAGTTTCTGATTAAGCTAATTGTGTGACAGTGATGATTTTTGCTGATTCAGTTAGCACAATAATGAAATTCAAACCTTAAAATCTCGCACACAATCCAAAAACAAGGCAAATAAGCAATGCACAATCCTATTATGACCTAATGTCTAACAGATAACCAAACTTGATGACCAAATTCACACACAATAAGCAGAAAAGTGAAGTGACAGAGTTATGCTATTTTTTTCAACTTTTTATCATGCAAACTTGTTTAAAATCCTACCAAGTTGAAAACCAAACTACATACAGCCTAACAACACCCTAATAAGTGATTCTAAACAGGTTTTAGCCAAGATTTAAACCATTAATCCAAGTTAAACCCTTATCCCAAACACTCCTTTAAAAAACTGAAAATCAATTTTTCAAACCAAATCAAATCTTATAACATGCAAACTGATTTCAAACTAATCTAACATGCATATCACATCAAAATAAGCAATTTTAAACACTCAAATAAACACTTAACCAGATTTCATGCAATATCATATAAACACCAAAATCTAAAAACTAAAAATGGAAACAAGAATTTACCTAGAGGGACCTACATCCAGGCCCCTCAATGGCAGCATTGCCATCTCCTAACAGGTTCGGACCTGTGCAGAACCCTTGACAACAAATTTTCAATAACCTGCTAAGATCAAATGAGCAACACAACAATATCCAATAAATATGATTTTTCTAAAAAACTTTCTCTTTTTAAAACCAACTCAAATAAACTTCTTTAAACACACTTAAACAAATCCAATTCCAACCTTGGAAAACCAAATCTTGAACAAGATTTTAACCAAAACAAATCAAAATTTCAGAAACTTTCAAACAAAACTGAATTTTAAAAACTTAAAAATCAAACAAGCAGTAAATGAGACACAATCAATAAGCAGAAAGTAGAATGGATCCTGGAATCTTTTCATCAACAATACTTAACCAATTTCATTCATAAACAAAATGGGCTTTACAAGTTTGTGACCTAAGGAAAAATTCAGGAACAACAAGAAAATGCTAAGCATATACGTCCTTATATAATGGACTATAGAACACTCTAGAATGTGAAAACCCTAGTATATGAATTTCCTAAGCTGCCCTTGAGTCTTCAAATTTGAACTTGGTCAAATTGTGCCCATGTGATCTCTTTGGAGTCATGTGAAGATGCTAGCTGTTTTGAAATGATCCTGGATGTTAAAATGTGCTTGGGGGCCAAGGACTACCATCCAGCCGTTCATTTTGTCTGGTATTGTGTTTGGGGGAAAGTGACGGGTGCAGGGGACCCTTGGGGTGGTCACATGGGTGTGTTGGGAAGGGTTTTGGTGTGTGGGTTTTAGTGACAATAAGGTAAATTAGGGATCTGGAGTAGCTTAACAAAAAACCCTTTGATATGAGTTTAATTGAGCCTGGGGTTTTTAGGGTTTATGGGTGGATTAAGGGAGATTTAATCTGAAATAGGAAAGTTTAGTTTTAAAAACGTGTTTGCCACCAAAATTTAAACAGGTTTAAGTTAAATAAATAAAAGGGTGGGTGGATTTGTGACGTGGAGAGGAGAGTGAGATGGAGGGAGGGTATTGGTGTAGTGGGGATGACATGGCAAGGTGATTGGCTGGGATTAGTTTAGTGGTCTTGGCAGAATAGGTCCCCCAAAGTTCACTTTTCCTTCACTTTGTATAAACAGCAAATAAACCACTTTTCCTTTGTAAACTAGTTTGGCATTTTGACACTTTTGGCACAAACAAGTTTTTAAACTTGTTTCAAGGACTAAACATGCACATTGATGATATTTGAAGGACTGATTTTGGCATTTTCTTCATTCTTCAAGGTTTGACTTGTTTGTTGACTTCTTGGAGGACCAATATTGACAATTTAGTTTTGTTGAGGGACTAAATTTGCCAATTATTCAAAGTTAAGGGTCCTTTTTGTAATTTTGACAAACTTTAGGGACCAAACTTGTAATTATGAAGATACAAGGGTATAAAGTGTCAATTCTTCATAATTGGAGGACACTTCTTCATAATTCTTCAAATCTCCAAGGGTTTTCTTGGAAAATTCTTCATTAGGGCTTGGTTCATCGTGCGGCTTCGTTTCCCGTGTTCGTTTTTGACTGATTCTTGTGATCTTTTATCATTTTCTCAATATCCGTACCTATAATACATAAGCAACAAACACAAGCATATATTTGGGTAATTTGATGATATTTAATGCATTTTAAGCCCGATTTGGACGATGAGACTATGTATAAAAGCAGTCTCATCACCAAGCATCTTTAGAATCATTAAGGGAGGTAGCTGAGAGATTGGTAAGGAGATTGATCAGCATGTTGGCATTAGTTGCCAGAAGAAATGTTACAAGACCAATCTAAATGCCAACCTTCATTCCAACAGTCTTGGACCATACAAACCCTGTTCAAGGCTAAACAAAAGAGACGAGGATATTGATACTATAGGGGGCCTGTACCGATCCAAGTATCATGACAGAAACTAGTAGGAGCTCCATTATTAACACGCCTCTGAACGATGGAGTAAGGAATAACCTTCTCGTGCATATTGTTTATGGAACCAACAATTCTACTCCAAACACCTTTACCTTTAATGTGACAAAAGAAAGAAGAAGAGTCCTCATTCTTCCCATGAATTGCAACAATGAGCCGAGACCAAAGGATGTGAGGGTTGTTAAGGAATCTCCAGCGCCATTTTTGAATGAGAGCATGATTCAAAGCGTATATGCTACCAATACCTAGACCCCCTTTTTCTTTAAAAGAAAGAGCGAGATTCCAAGAAATTCAAGGGATCTTTTTGGATATATCATTACTTCCCCAGAAGAAGAATCTGGATCGAAGAGATTCCAAAATCTTATTAACCGAGAGGGGCATAGGGAAGAGGGAAAATTAATACGTACCAATAGCACCCAAAATAGAAGAAATGAAGGTAGCTCTACCGCCAATGGAAATAAGGGATGCTTTTCATTTAGAAAGAAGATTAGCGAACTTGTCTTTAATAGGATCCCAATTCTTCACAAGCGCCATGTTACAATCAATAGGTAATCCTAAATAGCTGAATGGAGATTCCAAAGAATTACATCCTGTGAGTGTGGCGATTAGAGTAAATTCTTCAAAAGGAACCCCTACACCAAAAAAATTTAAATTTTGGTAAGTGATCTTGAGGCCAGAGAATTTATGAAAACACTCAAGGATAGCGAACAAAATTTTGATATTGATGCTCGACCAATCGCCAATGAAGAGAGCAATCGTTTGCAAGAAAAATGAGAGAGATTCAATGTGTTAATATTGAACCCTTTCAAGAGGATCGCTGCCATAGCGTCTTCGATTGCCACATGAAGTCCTTCCACAACCATGATGAAAAGAAAAGGAGACAAGGGATCTCCTTGACGAAGTCCATGGTGCAAATTAAGCTCTCTAGTGGGGCTGTCGTTAATCAAGATTGAAGTTGAAGCAAAATGCAGACAACCTAGAATCCAATTGATCCAAATTTCTCTAAAGCCCATGAAGCACATTACTTGAGCAGGGAATTCCTAAGAAATCATGTCAAAAGCCTTCTCAAAATCTATCTAGAACACCAAGAGTTTAGAATTTTTTCATTTACACCATTGTATCACTTTGTTTACCATCAAAGGGCCATTAAGAATTTGGCGATGTTTAATGAACGTATATTTTTCTTAAATAATAATAGAATCGATGACCCTAGCTAGCCGATTCTCCATCACTTTAACAATGATTTTGTATTGGGCCCCTATGAGACTGATCAGACGAAAATCACTAACCACCATAGGACTTGGGATTTTAGGGATAAGCATGATGAAAGAAGTGTCGCATCCTCTCGGGAGAATGCCCTGCTGAAGAAATGATGGATAAACTCCGTAACGTCACTTTTGATCACATCCCAAAATTCTTTATAGAAGGCAAATGTGAAACCATCTGGACCTGGAGATTTGTGAGAACCACAATCCCAAATGGCATCCTTAACTTCAGCTTCAGAAACCGAAAAGGTAAGAAAGTTAGTATTAAGAGTTTTGTAGAAGAGGCTTCGGTTAGTGATTTTTGCAACCTATACCTTTTTGAACTTCTGCTCGAAAAAAGAGAAAAAAGCATATTTTATACCAAGAGAATCGTCAATCCAGGTCCCTTCTTGTTAGAAGTATTTAAAGTGATGGTCATATAATATACCATTGCGAAGCTCGTGGAAAATATTACATAATGGTGTTGAGAGTTCTAGTATAATGTTTTGTATGTAACGGGAATTAGTCCCGAACACTCAAATGAGGAAGGCCTTCTATACTTTACACTTGTAGTATAAAAGGCCCCTAGCACCTCATTTGAGTATGTGTGTTTTCCATTTCATAGTTTGTAGAGAGAGAAACTATATCTTTCTCTCACTAGGAATTCACAACCTTTTTGTTTTCTTTTTATTCTTCATCTAATCTAATCTTTCTTTTTGGTTTAATCTTGTTCTTCATCATCTCTATTTCTTGTTCTATAAGTCGTGTGTTACATTCCTATAAGTGGTATCATTCGCCAAGGGATTCGTGGATAGCTCTTGGGTGTTGTCCTTGTTTTTCTTGTGTTTCGTGATTCATATATCTTCTAAATTGTTGTGGTAGTGATTTGGTATACTCACTTTGGCTAAAAACACAATTTTTTTTGGTGTTTTGATCATCTTTTGGCTTAAAATCTCGAATTGGTTTGGTGTTGTCCGAGAAAAGTGGGAATTTGGTACTATTCCGACAGATTTCATCGGAAAAGGGTTATATATTCCGACAGAATTCCATCGGAAAAGGGTTTCTTCATTCCGATATCCATTCGGATAGGTATTTCGATAGTACATTCCGACAGGTATTCCGATAGTACATTCCGAAAGGTATTCCGATAGAACATTCCGACAGACATTCCGACAGGTATTCCGATGGCACATTCCGACAGGTATTTCGATAGCACATTCCGACAGACATTCCGACATGTATTCCGATGGACATTCCGACATGTATTCCGATGGACATTCCGATGGAAATTTTGTTCGAGTATTTTTTAGACTTAGCCACCATCTAGACTAGTCCCGACATATAGTTTACACGAAGATTAAAAAAAAAGAGTTAAAATTTTTTAGGTAAAGTAAAATCAAATTTTTTCCCTACTAGTTTTTGGCTATTTCTAACTCAATTTCAAAATTTGGCGATTCAAAAAAAATTTCACCTTACCGTTTTGTCGGACTGAAAAAAATAAAAAATCGGAAGTTTCGGAATTTCAACAGCAACACACGCTTTCTACAAATTGAGATCCTGTTTTTCACCCGACTTCTACGATGACGTCTCAACAAGATATTTATGTTGCGGGTACTGAGAATCGTCCACCCATGCTTACCAAGGAGAACTACACTACATGAGCTAGTCGTCTCCTTCGTTATGCAAAATGTAAACCTTTGGGAAAGTTGATTGTCAACTCGATTCAAAAGGGTCCGTACGTTAGAAGAACAATTATTGTGCCTGGGGACCCTACGAATGCTAACCCAGTGGCTGACTCTAGTCATGAGCAAACGGATGAAGAATTAACTGAAGCTGAATCCAAACAACTCGACGCTGATGATCAAGCAATTCAAGTCATTCTTATGGGACTTCCTGAAGATGTTTATGCTGCTGTCGATAGTTGTGAAACCGCACGCGAGATGTGGCTTAGGATTCAGAAAATGATGAAGGGCAGTGAAATCGGTTTACAAGAAAAGGAAACTAAGTTGCTTCGTGAATGGGAGAAATTTACGTCTACTGAAGGGGAACAAATTGAACCTTATTATCATCGGTTTTCAACCCTCATGAATCATCTTAGAAGAAACAAACATGAACCTACATAAATTGCTGCCAACATCAAATTTCTTGATAATCTTCCTTCTGAATGGTCACGATATGTCACTCTTGTCAATCAAACCAAGGATCTTCATGTCGTGGACTACACTCAAGTATATGACTATTTGAAGATGAATCAAGATGAAGCTAACGAAGTTAGGGCAGAAAGACGTGCCAAGACACAAGATTCATTGGCTTTTATGACAAACTCTCCATCATCTATGTCATATCCCATGGTACCCTACCATCAACCCTCATCAAGTAACTTCATGCCACAACAACAACAACAACTCACTGCTTATGGATATCAACCTCCTGTTGCTATGAATTACTTACAACAACCCATTGCCTGTTTTGATGACATCACCGATCCTACTCATGCTATTAATACTGGTCTTTCCCTACTTGCAAAGGCATTCAAATTCACCATTAACCCCACCAACAACAATCAGAGAATCTCCTCGAACATTAGAAATAGGCAGATTGCTCAACCTTTCATGAATGCGAATCAAGATCGCCAATTGGTAGTTGCTGGAAACACAGGGACTCAGTTTCAACAATATGGTCAGAATGTTGGACAGACCGTTGGCAATGCAGGAAATCAGTATGGTCAAAACCGTGGTCAAAATCCGGGTGTTCCGAATGCGGGTAATCAGAATAGGTTAATAGTTGTGCCAGCGGTTGGTAACCAGATGGGAAACACTATGGCTGCAAGGGCGGAGAATACTGGTACGGGAAATGGAAACAACAATCGTCAGGTTCAGTGCTACAACTGCAGGGGATTTGGTCAGTATGCTAGAGATTGCACAGCCAAAAAGAAGAGGGATGCTGCTTATCTTCAGACTCAGCTTCTCATAACACAAAAGGAAGAAGCAGGGATTCCACTTCAAGCTGAGGAATTCGATCTTATGGCTTCTGCTGCAGAATATGACGAGGAAGAAGAGGTGAATGACAACTACATCTTGATGGCTAACTTACAGCAAGCATCTACCTCAGGAATGCATGTTGACAGAGCTCCCGTTTATGATTCAGACGGTCCCTCTGAGGTACATCCACGTTTCGATGATAATGATATATATAGTACGTCTAATCAGGAGGAGGAGTATACTGAGATGCTTGAGCCCTACATTGGGACACACGGGGATCAAACGAATAATAGTAATATTAGTTCGAATGGGCCTAGTGTGGACCTTAGTGTGGATCAAGTTGCCCAGCCTACAACCCTTCCTGATGCGGCACATGCGTATTATAAATCTTTATTTGATAAGCTTGCTAAGGATGTTGACCATGCTACGGTGGTTAATAATAAGTTTAGAGAAACTAATGCCAAACTGACCACTGAGCTTGCGGGATATAAGGAACGGGAGAAAAGTTTTGAAATTCATTAGACTAAAATTAAAGAACTTGAACAAGCTCATGCTACATCGGTTTATCAAGAAAAATGCACAACTAATAAATTAAATGCCTTACATTTAAGTAGTGCTAAAAAGATAAGCGAATTGAATGATGAAATCACCTCTCTTAATAAACAACTTTCAACTGAAAAATCTACTATTTTGTATTTAAAAGAAGAACGAAAAAGAGCTGAAACATGATTTCAAAATTTGAGAAGAAGGGCTTCTTGAGGATTTTTGCAAAGCTCATGATAGGATTAGAGAATTAGACAACCTTTTAGTAAAACGTGGCCAAACTATGCAGACGATAAATATGCTCGCACCAAAAGTGAATGAGATAAATTACACTCGATATAAATTGGCTTTAGGTTGTCCTCTTCCTCCTAATACTGGATATCTTAAGCATGTTCAGGCCACTAATGAAACTTTATATTATGGTAGTGTGCTCTTGTCTGATGAGCATGATCCTCCTAGTGTGCATGATTCCGAGGAAACTACTGAACTTGCAGTAGAGACTCGTTTAAGAATGAAAAAGCTTGATAAAGAAGTGACACCGTTTATTATCCAAAAGTTAATCCTCCAACTGTTTTTGTTCGGTCTAAAACGAGTACTGAAATGCTTTTGCTCCCAAGTGAGGAATTGTCTGATGACCCTCCTAAACCGAGTATCACACGCCGATTTTTAAACGAGCTTAAAGATAACTTTGTCATACTTAAACGTGTTGTTAATTCCAAAATCACTGGAGGAAATTTTACATCACCTGTTCAGATTGAGGTTCAGAAAATTCTTCAAAATGATATTAATCCGATTATTAATCAAGTTGATGCTCGGTTAGGCAATTTTGAAAACGCTTTTCTAAAAGAATTAGCCAACTTTGTTGAAGACTTTAAATATTTGATGAAGGAAGCTGATGAATCTTTTGATAAAATCAAAGTTTTGGAAAACGATCTTGAACGCCTCTCTAAAGCACGTGATTGTATTGATAGTAGCCCTGTTGAGTTAGGTACCTCTATGTCGCATAATGAAAACCTCCAAACTGAGCTTGATCTTATGAAAGAGAAAATGGAATCTTATGTCATTAAAAAGGTTAAAGAATTCACCAATCTTTGGAATAAATTTGTCAAAAAATGTGATGAGTGAAAATATGACAAGATTTCTTACAAAAAAGCTTACAATGAAATGCAACAAACTATCGCACGACTGTAAGCTCAGTTAGGAGGGGTTAAGGAAAAGAATTTGGCCTCTTCAGGGTTAGATAATGCCAGTGATGGAAATGTTCAGAAGCTTAAGGCTAAAATTGAAGATTTAGAATCTGTTGTTGTTTCATATAAGCGGGCTGTTGAACAAAGTAATTCTGTCTATCAGAAACTTATTGATAAAATCTGTGAGAACTGTAAGTTAAAAGCCTTATTAAAAGATACGAATTTTGAGCCTAGTACGATTCAGACACCAGCAACCTCAGGACCCACTCGTATTGCTGTGACACCTTTTCCCAAGGTTGTTGGAACGAAAAATGATGTGATTGCCCCGGGAATGTTTCGTGTTAGTTCTCCCTCTATGCCTAGCAAACAACGTAAAGCAAGCGTTAGGACAAAACCGATCACTATAACTCAACCACAAGTCATTGATTTAAAAACTGCTAATTCTAATAGACACGTGTCTTCTTCTACAGGAATAAACAACTCCACTAAGAGCAGAAGGCCACAGCCTACGAGCAATACAAGGAATGATAGGGTCCCTTTTGCCTCTAGAAGTACTCGCCCCAAGATCAATAATGTGGAAGTAGAAGAACACCCTTGGAATTTACCGTTTTTTAATCATAATCAGAAACTTAATTCATCTGAATGTAATGACTTTAAGCTTGCTATTCAGAATGAAAAATCTGAAGTTATTTGTGCTAAAAGTAATAAATGTGTCTTTACTTTTAGTCATGATGCTTGTGGTTTGACTATGAATGGTTTGAATTATGGTGGTTACACTCGAATTGACAAGGTGTTAGTCAGTGAACAACAACGCACTCCTAAGGCTAAGGTGTATGTTCTAAAAAGTACGCACAACGGGTCCATAGAAAGTCTTGCTAAGCCTAGTAGCCCTAGATTCACCTCTAAATGGGTTCCTACTGGTAGAAATTTTGACTGTAGTGGAAAAATTATCGACACTAGTAGATCTCATACTAATAGTGAAACGTCGGTATGTGATACGACTTAATTATCATCTAACCCTACAGGAACCTATTTCATCGGTTGCCAAAATATTTTCTTCTCTTATGATTGGCAGGCTGTTGAAATTTGTCTCTGGTGCGTGGACTCGGGCTGTTCCAAACATATGACTGGGAATCGAAGCCTTCTCAAGAACTTTGTATGGCGTTTCATGGGAACTGTTTGATTTGGAAATGATCATGTTGCGGCAATTCTAGGCTATGGTGATCTTCATTGGGGAAATATAATCATCACTAGAGTCTCTTTTGTTGATGGCTTGGGACACACTTTGTTCTCGGTTGGGCAGTTTTGTGATTCAGACTTGGAGGTTGCTTTCAGAATTCATACATGTTTTGTAAGAGATCTTGAAGGAATTGATTTGTTGAAAGGAAATCGTACCACCAACCTTTACACCATTGATCTTTTTCAAATGTCTGTTGTTTCTCCAATTTGTCTCATGGCCCGAGCCACATCAACAAAGTCATGGTTATGGCATCAAAGGTTATATCATCTCAATTTCGATGCCATCACCCAACTCGCGAAAGATGATCTCGTTACCGGTCTTCCAAAGTTCATATATACAAAAGACCATCTTTGTCCTTCTTGTGAGCAAGGAAAAAGTAAGAAGAAGCCTCACAAACCTAAACCTGTTCCAAATTCGACGAATAGGTTGCATCTCCTTCATATGGATTTATGTGGCCTAATGAGAATTAAAAGCATTAATGGAAAGCGGCATGTCCTATTAATTGTGGATGATTATTCTCGTTACACATGGGTTCATTTTCTTGCATCAAAAGATGAAGCCCCTGATGTAATTATTAACTTCTTGAAGAAAACATCAGTACTACTGCAAGCCCTTGTCACTATTGTGAGAACGGATAATGGCACAGAATTCACCAATCAGAAATTGAAAGCTTATTTTGACGAAGTTGGGATTTCTCATCGAACTATGGCTGTAAGAACTCCAGAGCAGAATGGAGTTGTGGAACGGAGGAATCGTACGTTAGTTGAAGCTGCTCGGACGATGCTTCTCTCCTCCAGTGCACCGTTATTCCTTTGGGCCGACGCTATAGCAACTGCATGTTATACTCAAAATCGCTCCATTATTCACACCCGTTTCAACAAAACACCTTATGAGATCATTAATGGAAGAAAACCAGATATTTCATTTTTACATGTCTTTGGTGCATTATGTTATCCGAAGAATGATCGTGAAGAAATCGGTAAACTTGAACCTAAAGGTGATATTGGTTTTTTCATTGGTTATTCTTCAACTGCTTGTACTTACAGGGTTTATGATCGAAGGACAAGAAAGGTAATGGAGACTATGAATTGTACCTTTGATGAACTCTCAGGTATGGCCTCTCAACATAGAAGTTCACATCCCGATCTTCAATGTCATACTTCTGGACACGTAAGTTCAGGACTCGCGCTTCAATTTGCACCGTCAGCAATCTCATCGTTACAACCCTCGGAACGTGACTTGGAAGTTTTATTTGGGCCAATCTATGATGAATATATGGAGGGTCCTTCGTCATTTGGTGTTCCTCAAAATGCCCCGGCTGCACCTGCTACGGTAGTTACAGAACCACCAATTGCATCTACACCAACGGCATCCGTTTTTGCACCATCTACGTCAACCTCAACCATATTGACTCCAAACATTCCAACCACTTCTCCGACTGCTGACGCAACTCAACAACATTCTCAGCAAATTCCTACTCATGTTCATCTTCAGAATGAAATAGTTGCTGAAAATGCAAACAATGCGATGCTCAACGAACACGAGTTTGTTAATCCGTTTGCGGCTTCCACAAGTTCTACTCAGCCTTCAACACCATATGTGGATCCGTCGAGCTCGCATCAATTGTCTCATACACTTCCACATGAACACAAATGGACAAAGAATCATCCTTTGGTTCAAGTGATTGGTAATCTCTCACGACCAGTCTCAACACGAAATCAGCTGCGTACCGACGGTGATATGTGTATCTATACACTATCAGTCAACACAATGGAACCAGCAAGTGTGAAAGAAGCAATGACCGATGCATCATGGATTGAGTCTATGCAAGAAGAACTCAATCAGTTCATCCGGCTTGATGTATGGGAGTTAGTACCTCGACCGGACAATATCGATCCCCTTACTATGAAATGGTTATTAAAAACAAGATGGATGAAGAGCAAACAATCATTAGGAACAAGACTCGGTTAGTCGTGAGAGGTTATAAACAACATGAGGGAATTGATTTCGCAGAATCCTTCGCCCGTTTGCTCGAATGGAAGCTATTAGGATTTTCTTGGCATACACGGCACACAAATCATTCACTGTGTATCAAATGGACGTGAAGACGGATTTCTTGCATGGGCCGTTAAAAGAAGATGTTTATGTATGTCAACCTGAAGCTTTCATCAATAACGAACATCCAAGCCATGTCTACAAGTTGAAAAAGGCAATTTATGGTTTGAAACAAGCACCAAGGGCATGGTACGACGAATTATCATCATTTCTTCTACAAAATCACTTCAACAAAGGAACCATTTATCCAACGTTGTTTATCAAGCACTACGGCAACGACATCTTGGTGGCTCAGGTCTATGTAGATGATATTATATTTGGTTCTACTAACCGAAAATATTCCATATTATTTGCCGACCTTATGAAAAGTCGATTCGAAATGTCCATGATAGGGGAAATGACGTTTTTCTTGGTCTCCAAGTTCACCAATCCAAGTATGTGCTTGAGATTCTAACGAAATTTGGCTTGAGATTCTAACGAAATGTGGTATTTTCATAAATCAGTCCAAGTATGTGCTTGAGATTCTAACGAAATTTGGCAGGGAAAACTGTGATCCTATTGGTACTCCAATGGACACTAAACACAAGTTTTATTTGGATAAGAAAGGGACATTTGTAGATGCTACAAAATACCGAAGCATGATCGGGTCCCTTATGTTCTTAACCTCAAGCAAACCGGACATTGTGCATGCTACTTGTTTATGTGCTCGGTACCAGGCGAAGCCAACCGAGAAGCACCTCAAGGAGGGACATTTGATAACTAGATTTTGCCTAGTAAGAAAATTATCGTTCTAGTGGTCTAATCGAATTGATCTGGTTTAACTATGCGACTCAGCGGTTCTTTGGTGGAACAAATAGTTGTGTCGTTGTAGTAGTATATTAAAAGTGCAAAAACAATTAAGATAAATCTACAATCTAATCTTAAAATAAATGACGGGAATTCAAAGCGAGACTAAAAGTAAATGGCACTTAATTAAATCTAAACTAATTGAAAGTAAAGGGTGCAATATTAAAACTTTGAAAAGTAAATTAATTAAATGACTAAAAATAAAAGCGTGACGAAAATTAAATTTGACAACGTAATATAATTTGAAAACTTAAAAATAAATCAAGTAAAAAGGTGGGAAAACAAAATTTAAAATAAAAACAAAAACAAAACAAGAATACGAATCAGATCGCACTACGATCGCAACCAATGAAGTGGTTGGATCGCACCCGGATAGTAGCTTGATCGCAGTCTAGATCACACTTGGTGATCGTAGCCCACGATCGCACTTGATGCGATGGAAACAAGATGGATCGTACTCTATGGATCGCACTCCACCACGATCGCAACAAAGTGGATCGCAGTGGGTGATCGTGACCAGGCGATCGCAACACGGATCACACTCTAAGATCTTACCCACGATCGCAACGAGTGATCGTGGTGTGGATTATGGAGTGTGATTGTATTATGATCCTAGTCCTTGATCGTAACACTGGATCGCAAGTAGAAACCCTTAAGGGTTTATGCGATCACACCTATTGGATCGTACAAGGGTAAAAAGCAGTTACGATGGGAATAAGGAAAACAGAATAAGCAAACGAAATAAGCACTAAGACAAATAAGCAAATACCAAAGAAACACTATTGAATATAAGCAAATAACAAAACTAGATTTAAAACGAGATTAAGAAAAACAAAATAAGCTTAAACTTAAAAACTTTTCAAAACACAAAATAAGCAAACTAAATAAGCAACTTTTGTGTGACAACCCTGGTTTTGAGGTTCGTCACTTAGTTTTATTTTGTGCTAGTTACGTGTCTTTACGTGTTGATGTGCTAATTGGAGTGTATAGATTGTGGTTTGGATATCGTTCCCGGTACCGGGTACCTTGTGAGTGAAACGATGTGTAATGATTTCATGTTCATGAGTTCACATGGTAGTGACTATGAAATGAGATGGTGTTATTTAGTGGTTTTACGTATACGTATATGTATTATAGAAAATCGTATTTTTACGATTTACGGCATTTAGAGGTCTCGGATGAGGTAATTAGTCATGAATATTTTTCGGGATGGTTTTAAGTCATTTGGGGCTTAGTTATAAAGTTTATTTCAAAATTTGAGATTTTTTATAAAAGTATATATTTTACGTCTTTTACGATAAAACGCGTAAATTTGACTAGTTTTACGGTTTTGAGGTTTTGAAGGCTTTAGGAGCTGAAATAAATTACGGTAAATTAAGGTAATATTAATAAGATATTAATTAACAATAAAAGGAAAAAAAAAAAAATATATATATATATATATATATATATATATATATATATATATATATATATATATATATATATATATATATATATATATATATATATATATATATATATATATATATATATATATATATATATATATATATGAGGCGGTTTGGGACGAATCAAAAGAAAAGAAAAGGGAAAAAAGGAAAAAGGGAACCGGGCTTTTGTAATGGGCCAATGACTTGTTAGGAAACTATATAAATACTTTTTATTAACCAAAACACTTCATAAAACCCCTGGAGATCACCTACAAGTCGGCATCAATGGTGGTGTTAGGGTTCTTCATTAATTTTTTTTCTTTCAAAAATTCTAAGGTAAAATCTTTAATACTCTTTTTAATTAAAGTGTTTTAATTCTTTCTCAATCATCTTATGATGGATTTAGGTAAGGGTTTAAATAAGAATCTGTATTTTAATGATATTATAATGATTAGATGGTTTAGGGTTTGTAATTAATGGGGTTATGGGTAATTAATTAGGTTAAATTAATTAAACCCGTTTTTAAAAACTGGGCAGAATTTTGGGCCATTGTTTTGATCATATAGGGAGATCTACAAACTCTTATTTTGTGATCCACATATCCCTGGAAAGATAATTGAAGTGGCTTTCCAATTCAAGAAACTAAAACTAAATTGGATGTCGGGAAGTGGGTCAAAAACAGGTTACAACAGTCGGATGTCAAAACAGTTTTGAAGTCAGCATGTTTTCTTTTTAAGTTTTGGGTTGTTTGGGGTACTAAGGTTGCATTGGGATCTTCTCACAAACATGAGATATGGTTTATATATTATAGTAAGTATCTGCACTTGGGCTAAGGTTGTGGTTTAGGGTAAGACCCCCTAATTGTAACAAACTTTTCATACGTTAAAAATCAATGAATTCTGGATAGGTAGCAATATATATACATATATCAGGGCCTTAACAGTAGCTTTAAGGTTAGGGCAAGTGGGAGGTTTTAGCTAACATATGTAAAAGTATGAATACTCCTTTTACAGAAACCATGGGTATGTTTAAGTGGACGTTTGACTTAAAGTTTTGAGACCTAAAAACTGGGACTATTTTGTGTAAAATATGAACGGGATAGTTATTAAACTTAACCAAGTTAAGGACTTGTTAAGGAAGGGTAATGGGGTGATTAGAGCTTATCAATGAGGTATTTATATGGGAGTAGGCTAGATGTCCATCATAGGTTGATGAGCCATCTTAGTGATTGGTTCATATTTTGATTGCGTGTTTTTGGTTTGTTAGCTTGTTGCTAGTGCGAGGACTTTTGGAGAAGCAATAAGGTGAGTTTCATAGTCCCATGTTTATTATTGCTTTTGACTTCCAGATGGGATGGAAGAGACACTATGTTGAGTTATTTATAAATTGATGTTGTGAATGTTTTTAAGGTTTGTGATGGACTTGTGTGTACAGTATGTGATTATCTGCTATGTGATTCTTGTTTGTGTATGATTTGGATCGGAAAGGTACATAGGTGTATGGGCGCCTATGATATCATGGTGTTTGGTAAGGCGTGATGCCTTGGAAATTATGGTTATTGGTAAGGCGTGATGCCTTGGAAATTATGGTGTTTGGTGAGGCATGATGCCTTGGAAATTGTGGTTGTTGGTAAGGCGTGATGCCTTGGAATTGTGATAATTGATTAATCTTGAATGCTAGTTGTTAATGCATACTTGTAGCACATTGTCCATATGTTATTGTGTTGATGGTTGTTATTCACATCTTATAACTGATTTAGCGTTAGAGTCTAAACCTATGACTCTCACCAACTTTATGTTGACGTGTTTTAGTGTCTCTTTCAGGTGTGAATGTGTTTAAGCTTGAGGATAGAAGTGGCTAGACTTGGATGCCTTAGGATTGCATATAGAAGGAGATCCCCGTTCCTTCTTAGTTTACCTTTATGTTTTTTTGATAAGTGATACATGTTGGCACCTATATGTTTGTTTGGTTTATGTTTATTGTTTGTCTTGGGTAAGTGGTAGGACTGTTACCTACTTACCTAGACTCCTGCTTTGTTGAGATATTGTCATGACATTTGTGTCGCCATTTATGACATTATATTTTCATTTTAGTTTTCTCTATAGAGACACCGATTGTTGTGATGATATCCATACGTCGCGCCTCATATTCCGCCATGGTGGGGTGTGACAGAATGGTATCAGAGACAATGGTTATAGAGAATTAGGTTGCCTAGTCGCGTAGCCTAGTCTATAGCTTAAGGTTCCCTGCATATAGGCGTCATAGGAGTATGTGTGCATTTTATAATAATTGATGTGTTTGGATGTTATTTATTGTGATGTTTTGACTAGTATGAATTGAAGCGTATTATGTTCATACTTAGTCACGTGTTATTTTCTTTTCGGGTTTGTGACTAGTGCGGGTTGAACCATAATCGTCCACGCTAGTCACTGTTGTATTTTGCTTAAATTGTACATTATAGTACATAATTTAGTACAAGGTAGTTTCTATCTTTTATCGAGTTATTTTACATACCTGCGGTATGTTATTTTTCTTTTGATGTTTAAGTCATGTTCCCTAAGAATCGTGTGGTGGTTCGAGTTACTAGGAGTAGGTGGATAGGAAGGGTTTTAAGTTGTTTCCACTCTTACAGGCGACATGACTTATAACTGATGATGTTTTCGTTTTGGATTTAGTCTATGCTGTTTTAGCTAGACTATGGATTTTTGTATTTCAAGAGTATTACTATGTTATTTTAATAGATGGAGTTTTGGACTTTATTGTTTATGTGGTTATGAGCTTATGTGAGTAGATGGATTATGTGTTATATGTTGTATTGATTCTTATAAGTGTCATCATAGGAGGGAGTGCATTGGGGGAAGGGTAATTGTATAAGTATGGTGGCCAACATAGTTATACAAGTACCACAACTTCAATGGGTTCTCAAGTATGATTGCATGAAAGAGGGTTAGTACATGCTTGTATATGATGAGATGTAGAATTTGGGTATACGTATAATATATGGGTTTTGTGCCTTGTTGTGGCATGGTGAGATGGTGAGAAGGTGATTACTCGTATGGAAAAACGAGTGTATAAAGCAATTGATTGACTTGACATGTATGATAATGAGTATGTTTGGGAGATTTGATAGGTATACATATGCGGATGTATATATACTAATAGATGTTATGTTATGATTTACGGTCGTTCAGTAGCTATTATAACTTGAACGTACCTGGTACTCTCTTGTGTTTAAACAATTTATTAGAGCTCGAGTTTGGGGGAGTTTCAACGACGTTTTGGATCTTTTGAAGTGTGTCTTGTAGCGTATTCTTTGAGTTTCGTATTTCACGTGTACGTTCTAAAATGGTGTTCTTGGTTTTAAGTCTATTGAAGTAACTTGGGATTTCTTTTGAAATAATGAAATATTTTGTGTTGGGTCTTACATTTCTTTTGGTCGGTATATATTGAGAAAAAGGGGGACTTGGAAATCTATTATAGGGTTAGATAGTTGGTTGTATTCGTTAAAATAAGGGTAAGGTGTTGGAGTCGTGTTTGAAACAAGGTGCAACATAAGACTTCTTTTTAATCAATACTTATTTATTTCAAATTCTAAAAGACTTTCTTTAAAATAGAGCGAAGTAAAATTTCTTTCTACTTACATAGTTTGTATAATTGGGTTTAACCGATTCACGTCATTTATAATTATTAATACGAGGTTAAATTGAGTTTATGAAGGTTACACATACAATTATATCTTTCATTTAAAAAGATTGCATTAATCACTAAGTTTATTCTTTAGTTTTTAAAACAACTAGTATAAAATTGTTTTGGTCATAACTTGTTCGTTTAGAGCTTTTGAGTGATTCAAAAGCCAAAAATTATGTACTCGAAACGTACTTTTCAAATATTCAGAATGTATAGTCATGGGAGGTCAGTATCTTGGCCGGAATTATTGTACAAGTGTCGGGTTAAAGGTTGAGTTTGAATAGTAGTTTATTTTTATGATTTGGGATGCACGGGATACCTAGTTTTTGAGTTGAGTTTTGAGTTCATCAAGAGGGTTGTTTGTAGATTGTTTGAGTCACATAGATGTGGGAGGTAATAATAAATAGATAAAAAAAGATATATATTCTTTTGGAAAAGTCGATCTTTTGCACGATTTAAATAATATGTCGCGGGGCGTAATATGTTTGGTTGCCATTGGGTGTTTCTTGGATTATTTTTTGTTGTGATGGGTCATTTTGAATTGATACACGTTTTGGGTTTGAGTTTTCTTTTGAGTCTCATGGTTTTTGAATTGTTTTAACTGGTGCACGTGAAATGTCGTTAGTTATCCGTGGGTTTGATTCGTTGATCGTATCTGATGGATTCAGGATGTAGTTTTGGTATCGTATTGTTCAGGAGTGTTGAGGCAGTCATATGAAAGACTTGGTCGCGCCTACACGATTAAGTAGGTGGCCATGAGAGAACGGTCGGAATACCCTTAGTGGGGAGGAAAGAAGTTCGTAGACGAACTGGTGTGGTCATGAGGTCTCTTAGGAGTACCAAGGAGGTGAATAGAGATTTGTAGGATATTAACACAAGTAACGCGCCATAAAGAGTGTTGGAAGGGGATGTAATACCTCAAAGGTATTTATGATTGTTCGTAGGGCATGTAAGTTTTCCGAAAATTTCCTGAAATTTAGTAGGTTTGCCTATTACTGTGAGATAGAACCATAAATAGAGCAAGTAGGAGAAGTGAGAGGAGTTGTAGTTAGTGCCCTTCCAAGGCAAATCGTTGATGGAGTGATTTAAAAACAAGAGCTATTAGAGATTGCAAGGAATGCCGGATAAAAGTTGAGTTGCTTAGTAGTAGATTGGATGTGGAAAGAGGTTGAGTGGTGTGATGAGAGGAAGTACCGGTCTTTTAAGATGCGTGTAGAATTTTACAAGTAGAACGAGGTAGGAATTTATTCGTATTGCCGCTAAGAGAGGGTGCAATGAGGACATAGTTGAAACTGCTAAGGATGTTGTATGAACGCTTTGGGTTTACGGTTATGCATTTGGCTTCGCCAAAGCACTAGCGGTTTTCATGGTGTCAATGAACCAAGTGTGCATGAACGTGTATAAACGAGTTGTCATCGGGAGCGTCGACAACATCTTGAACTACTCAAATCTGAGAAGGAGAGTGAGGCGAATTATGTGTTGGTTTTGGAGTGGAGTTATACGTGAGATTTTCGGGTGTGATTTTTTAGTATTAAGTTTACCATGATGAGTAGTTAGAGATGATGGCATATCATGGAACCAGCAAGGGGCGAAGTGAAGAAGGATGAGGAAGCATTTTGGAGGCTGAAGAGGTGGATTGGATAATGAGCCGATCTTGGCATTATCGGAAGGACTGGATGAGTTCGCGAAGCATGACGATACGTGGAGCAAGGATTTGGATGTGTACGAGAACGACAAAGAAAGGCGATTGCTTATATGTTGCAAGAACTGAAGATTTGGAAGAACTAGATATGACTTAATTAGTGGAGCTGGATTGTTATATCTGCCTAGAATGCTAGAGGCATTTGGTGTACGAGACGTAGAGAATGATCTATACGGATCATGAACGTCTCCAACACATACTCAATCATCTTGATTGAACATTTGACAAAGGTGATGGGTGGGGTTAAGTGGTGAAAGAAAATTGCAAGGCCAAGTACCATCTGGGAAAGGCAGGCATGGTTGATGAGACCTGGAATAAGAAGAATGAAGTGAAGCTAAGACTATATGGATGGCGTATTAGGGTGGTTTGGATGAAGGATGTAGGTTGCACGAGTTGAGTTGTATAAAGCAGAGAACGCGTCAACATGTATGTTGCGTGGCTTGGACAATCATATGGAGAAAAAGGGACGTAGACTATACTTCCTACATAGATAGGAGTAGCTTAGAAAGGGCGATGTAAGGACGAAGTTGGCGAAAGGGATACATAATGCGGTGGAGGAATAAGTACGACGAGAGTTGGGTGATAGTCGATAGACAGACTAATTCATCTCATATTCAAGAGGAATGAGAAGTCACGTAGTTGAGAAGTTGGAAGGATTGCGTAGGAATGTGATGGAATAGAGGGTTTTGGCGTAAAAGTTAGCCTAATACGTATGGAATGCCTTATGAAGGATTATGGCAAGGGAAGAAACGATGGGAAGCATCACATCGTGATGTATGGTATGAGTTGAGGAAAGAGAAGGAAGTGTGTATAGAAGCGAAGCAAGAATAAAATAGGTCGAGATAGGAACCGAAGGTAAAACTTTGGTAGAGCCTAATGAGTATAATAAAGCACAACGCAGGCTAATACTATCGTGGTGTGGAAATGGAAATGGCACTGACCTATACTAATTGTTTGGGAGGCTTAGTATCGATAATCGAATGGATGAGGAGTTATAGGTGTGATATGCCATAGGGACGAAGGGCTTGGTCTAACTGAGATAACCGTCCTTTTGATGATGTGTATAGATAATAAGTTGAGTTGGATTGGAAGAACTAATGGACATGTGAAAGACTGCCATAGGTCACTTTGTAAGGAGATTGGAATCTTTAAGTAGTTTGGGGTACGGACTGAAGGGAGTTGATGAACATGATTGGATATGAGTATATCTAGCGAACTGGGAAAAGGATAGGCAAGTGAGATATTTATACAACCTTAGGAGTTACACTGAGGGCATGAGTGATTGATAAGAGGGAGTTAGGAAACTCATTAGCGATGGCTGAGTTTTTCGTATAATGATAGTTATCATACTAGAGGTCGATAAATGCCATTAGAGGCACTATATGAAAGGATCGGGTGAGTTGTCCCCATGGTGGACTAGAATTGGTAAAAGAGGCTACCAATGCGGTAATGATGTAGAAAAGGGGGAAACCACTAGAGTTAGTGACAAAGTTATGTAGGGAGTTTCACCCATAGTAGCGGGTGGTATGTTTTGGTAAAATGGAAGAGTTGATGTAGAGTTTTGTAGGTCCATTTATGATCTTTGGAAAGATCGGACCATTAGCTTATGAGCATAGAATTACCTGGGGGAAATGAGTTGTATACATGATACATTTCATGTATTGAGATTTGGTAAAGGTTGGTTGAGAATGCATTTTGCATGTACGGTTATTCGGGACTTGTATTAAAAAGAGTCTTTGTTTTATCAAAGAGTCATTTGTGAGATTTATTGACTGTGAGGGCAAGAGTTTGGCAATGAGTTTAATTATTTTTGGTTTGTATATGTGGTATTTTGAAACTTGAACTAAAGTTCACGTGGGAATGAGAGGAGTTCATTTAGAACAAGTATCCTCGTGGGATGTGTTGTTTGTGTGTTTGATCCTAAGGAGTAAATCTCGGGACGAGATTTCTATTAGGAGGGAGTGATGTGACAACCCTGGTTTTGAGGTTCATCACTTAGTTTTATTTTGTGCTAGTTACGTGTCTTTACGTGTTGATGTGCTAATTGAAGTGTATAGATTGTGGTTTGGATATCGTTTCCGGTACGGGGTACCTTGTGAGTGAAACGATGTGTGATGATTTCATGTTCATGAGTTCACATGGTAGTGACTATGAAATGAGATGGTGTTATTTAGTGGTTTTACGTATACGTATATGTATTATAGAAAATCGTATTTTTACGATTTACGGTTTAGCATTTAGAGGTCTCGGATGAGGTAATTAGTCATATGAATATTTTACGGGATGGTTTTAAGTCATTTGGGGCTTAGTTATAAAGTTTATTTCAAAATTTGAGATTTTTTATAAGAGTGTATATTTTACGTCTTTTACGATAAAACGCGTAAATTTGACTAGTTTTACGGTTTTGAGGTTTTGAAGGCTTTAGGAGCTGAAATAAATTAAGGTAAATTAAGGTAATATTAATAAGATATTAATTAACAATAAAAGAAAAAAAAAATAAAAAAATATATATATGAGGCGGTTTGGGACGAATCAAAAGAAAAGAAAAGGGAAAAAAAGGAAAAAGGGAACCGGGCTTTTGTAATGGGCCAATGACTTGTTAGGAAACTATATAAATACTTTTTATTAACCAAAACACTTCATAAAACCCCTGGAGATCACCTACAAGTCGGCATCAATGGTGGTGTTAGGGTTCTTCATTAATTTTTCTTCTTTCAAAAATTCTAAGGTAAAATCTTTAATACTCTTTTTAATTAAAGTGTTTTAATTCTTTCTCAATCATCTTATGATGGATTTAGGTTAGGGTTTAAATAAGAATCTGTATTTTAATGATATTATAATGATTAGATGGTTTAGGGTTTGTAATTAATGGGGTTATGGGTAATTAATTAGGTTAAATTAATTAAACCCGTTTTTAAAAACTGGGCAGAATTTTGGGCCATTGTTTTGATCATATAGGGAGATCTACAAACTATTATTTTGCGATCCACATATCCCTGGAAAGCTAATTGAAGTGGCTTTCCAATTCAAGAAACTAGAACTAAATTGGATGTCGAGAAGTGGGTCAAAAACAGGTTACAACAGTCGGATGTCAAAACAGTTTTGAAGTCAGCCTGTTTTCTTTTTAAGTTTTGGGTTGTTTGGGGTACTTAGGGTTGCATTGGGATCTTCTCACAAACAAGAGATATGGTTTATATATTATAGTAAGTATCTGCACTTGGGCTAAGGTTGTGGTTTAGGGTAAGACCCCCTAATTGTAACAAACTTTTCATACGTTAAAAATCAATGAATTCTGGATAGGTAGCAATATATATACATATATCAGGGCCTTAACAGTAGCTTTAAGGTTAGGGCAAGTGGGAGGTTTTAGATAACATTTGTAAAAGTATGAATACTCCTTTTACAGAAACCACGGGTATGTTTAAGTGGACGTTTGACTTAAAGTTTTGAGACCTAAAAACTGGGACTGTTTTGTGTAAAATATGAACGGGATAGTTATTAAACTTAACCAAGTTAAGGACTTGTTAAGGAAGGGTAATGGGGTGATTAGAGCTTATCAATGAGGTACTTATATGGGAGTAGGCTAGATGTCCATCATAGGTTGATGAGCCATCTTAGTGATTGGTTCATATTTTGATTACGTGTTTTTGGTTTGTTAGCTTGTTGCTAGTGCGAGGACTTTTGGAGAAGCAATCAGGTGAGTTTCATAGTCCCATGTTTATTATTGCTTTTGACTTCCAGATGGGATGGAAGAGACACTGTGTTGAGTTATTTATAAATTGATGCTGTGAATGTTTTTAAGGTTTGTGATGGACTTGTGTGTACAGTATGTGATTATCTGCTATGTGATTCTTGTTTGTGTATGATTTGGATCGGAAAGGTACATAGGTGTATGGGCGCCTATGGTATCATGGTGTTTGGTAAGGCGTGACGCCTTGGAAATTATGGTTATTGGTAAGGCGTGATGCCTTGGAAATTATGGTGTTTGGTGAGGCGTGATGCCTTGGAAATTGTGGTTGTTGGTAAGGCGTGATGCCTTGGAATTGTGATAATTGATTAATCTTGAATGCTAGTTGTTAATGCATACTTGTAGCACATTGTCCATATGTTATTGTGTTGATGGTTGTTATTCACATCTTATAACTGATTTAGCGTTAGAGTCTAAACCTATGACTCTCACCAACTTTATGTTGACGTGTTTTAGTGTCTCTTTCAGGTGTGAATGTGTTTAAGCTTGAGGATAGAAGTGGCTAGACTTGGATGCCTTATGATTGCATATAGAAGAAGATCCCCGTTCCTTCTTAGTTTACCTTTATGTTTTTTTGATAAGTGATACATGTTGGCACCTATATGTTTGTTTGGTTTATGTTTATTGTTTGTCTTGGGTAAGTGGTAGGACTGTAACCTACTTACCTAGACTCCTGCTTTGTTGAGATATTGTCATGACATTTGTGTCGCCATTTATGACATTATATTTTCATTTTAGTTTTCTCTATAGAGACACCGATTGTTGTGATGATATCCATATGTCGCGCCTCATATTCCGCCATGGTGGGGTGTGACATTTTGAAAAGATAAAACTTTGAGAAAACTAAGAAAATCAAATAAGCTAAGTATGAAACAAGCCAATAAGATTGTCAAACTTATAGCTTATCTCATACAAAAACTTAGATAAAAGTAAAAAGATAAACCCTTTAGTAAAATAAGCAAAGAGATTAAGCTAAAAGCTTGCTTAATCCGAATTTGAAATGAACCAAAAAGAAGAAAAGTAGGATGAGAATGATGAAAAGAAACTTGATCAAAGGTAAATGAAGATTAAAGCAAGAAAATTAAGGAACACTTACTTGGAATTAAAATGATCTAAATTGCAAGACAAGTATTTAAAATTACATAAATTTAAATAGCAAGTAATTAAAAGGTGGAAGACTAATTGTCACCTTAGCCAACAAAAATGAAAAGATTAATCCTAATGACTATTTATAGGGGAGGATTAAGGGGTGCTTAGGAAGCTTCCTCCCCTCTTTCCTTTCTCCTTAATTGCATGCTTAGTCCTTTTTTCTTAATCTTTTGTTAATTGCACCATTAGTCCTTAAGCCTTTTAATCTTCTTAATCTTTGACTTTAAATGGCTTTGTCTCGGGATTTCTTCAAACTCGTCTTGTAATTCTTCAATAAATTAGACTTGACTTTTTTGGCTTTTGATAAACTTCCGTCTTTTGACCTTTTCTTCGATAAATCTTCAGAATTGGTCTTGGACTTCCGTTCTTTTTGCACTCTTGACTTCTTGACTTCGTCTTTCGTCTTTTTCTTCGATAAAAGCCCGTGAATGCCCGTGTTTTCTCCACTTTTCAACTTTTCGTCCTAAATCACAACAAAAACACAAACCACGCATAATTCTGACATAAAAGACATAAAATACACGTTTTGGCTCGGTTATTATTGTAATTAAGTGGTAAAAAAGATGGGTGTTTACACACCTATCAAATCCCCTACACTTGACCGTTGCAATGTCCTCATGCAATGCATTAGTTACAAAGCATGTTTACACTTTTCATCATAATCAATCCATGTTGGCCTTTATTAAAGAGACATAAAACTATAAACATTCAAAGTAAAGAAATCAAAAAGCATACATTGGGTTTTGGAAATGTTTTGAATAATCATCATCCTCAAGTTTTCACTTTCTCCAAACCAAGCTTAAAAACGAGATCATTGTTATTATAAGTTAGCAAACTAACACGAACTCATGTGGGCCAATTACTCACTTAGACTCCCTTATTCCTAGGTGTATCTCTTATATTTTATTATTGTCTTGAATGATCACGAGGATGCATTGTTGACTTATTTCGATAGTTTATTAGGCCGAAAATAAAGTGAACGATTTAATCAATAGTTAGCTAAAGGACAAAATCTTTTAAAACTGCTTCTCGGGACCTCATAAAGTTCATATCTTGGCATAACTCGCTTCGCGATTTGAGACCTTTCTCGGACCGATATTTGGCAGCGACTTCATACTTCAAACCTTGAGAGACGTTCATGAAATAATGGTCTTCTCTTCATATAGGAATTTCTTCACTTGAAGTTTTGAGAGATTCATACTTGGACCACGACTTCTTCATTTTTCTCCAATCATTATTTTGGACTTTGATATACAACGACCCGCCTCCTTTTTTGACTTGGCTTTATTTATCCTCATACCTTGCTAGGGTCTTTTCGAATACACTTCTCCATGACTTTTGGGAAGTTTTTGCTTTTCGTCGTGTGTCTCGATCCTTCATATTGATTTTCGATAAATGATTCTTCACATCACTTTGGATCTTTAGCAACAAAATGTAGCCCTCATGCCTTGTTAGGACCTTTTTGGACTCGCCAATCTTCGCATCCCGCTTCAATAAGTTATTCCTTGGCTATGAACTCTAATCCATACCGAGCAACTTTTAAACGATCTTGGGCTAGAAGCTAAGTAACTTTTCAAATCGTACAACCTTATTTATTGTAGATAATTTTATTAGCAAGCGATGGGAGAATAGGCTCATAATTAACTCACATAAATACACGAAAGAATACCGAACTTATAATTGGCTCTATCATCTCGCGTTCTCCACAGTTTAAAATCTCAAGGAATGAGACTCGTGGATACTTAGCCTATTAAATCAAAGTTTTGGGTTTTCGAGTCGCCTATAGGATCTTGCAAATTCTTAGACTTTTTCAAGTTTTAGAAATCGCATTTTAAAGTTCCCTTGATAAACGACTCTCTAGGATCAGTTATAGGAACTTGCGAAAAGTTCTTGTTCTTAACCCGTGAGAGTTAAGACTTTCGCGTTTTATAGCTCCCTATATAAAAGCCTAGAAAAACTTGACTTAAACACATTAAGGATACTAGCTAGAGTAAACTTAGATAAGTAAACTCGGGTTGAGTCAAAAGATTCACGACGTTTGAAAATTAAAACCACTTTATTAAAATTTATTCTAGCAAAGAAAGAAAATAACTATACAAAAGTAAAAACTAATGGGCCAAAATAGATCAAAAATTTTGAAAAATGTCGAAAAATTGATTTTCCAGTTAAAATGAGGACAAATACAAGGAAAAGGCCACTTAACTTCGATAGAAGTCCCCCTACACTTAATATAAACATTGTCCTCAATGTTTAAGCATGTGGGAGTAAACTCCCCTACACTTAGGACATTATACACGTTGTTTAAATCTTTCTAAGGAAAAGACAACTAATCGAGATTCCTATTTTAATATTGGAAAATATAAAATAGTGAATCGAAAATAGTTTAGGATAGAACCGGGAAGACGGAATCACGGGTCGTCAAAAATCATCAAGAGTGGATCATTGATCGCTCGAATCCCTGAATGTGAGAAGAGAGGAAATAGCAAACACCAACGGGTCTCCCCTACACTTAGGATAAAGATAGCTAAAAGATAGATACATGGGTTGCCTCCCAAGAAGCGCTTGGTTTTTTATTACCAAGTCGTGAGCCGGACTCGACCTTGATCATCATAGGAAGAAGCATGAAACATATCCACCAGGATCAAAGACATAGTTTTCGTCCATCAAATAGCACAAGCTTAAGGTGAACAAGGCAAGCCAAAGAAGAGTAGGCAAGGTTCCCTTAAGCAGCGATGGAGCACGGTGGAAGCAAGGGTGAAGTGGTGCAAGCAGATTTCCATGAGTTCCAAAGATATTTCCTTTTATTTAATTAGGTGGATACTGAGATGGCTGCAGATTTTCGATACCGGGGTCGAACACCTTTTCCTTTAAGGGAAAATAGCACTTAGGCTCAGCAGAATGGGAAGAAGATCCGCGAAGAAGCACAACCTCGTCCTCAGAAGGTGGACAAAGAGGTGTTAAATCATAGGTGCTGCGGATATTGGTGTCGACTGGTTTCTTCTCCTTTGAGAGAATGTTCTTCAAATCCAAAGTAGGATCAAGACGATAATCTTCAAAATCAAAAGGAGGAGCATCACTCTCATGAAGGAAGTAAGTGTTGAGAAACGTAGAGAAGTCTTCCTCAAATGAGTAATCGTCCAAAGTAGGATCGAGTGATGGCGGAGGATCTTCATCATGTGAAGAATCACTCGAAAGAGTATCGGCCTCATCAAAATCATCATATGTGGGCAGATCGGGATACTCAGAAGTAAGGTCATCATAATCATCCGAATCTGAGCTAGAATCATCATCATAAGCATCAAAGATCGGTGGAGAATCATAAATGGGAGAAGCGTCCAAATTGGATAGAGAATCATCCACATCATCTTAAAAAAGTGGATTATCAATGCAAGAATCGAATAGGGGATTGTTGTAGATGACAAAATCATCGAGCACATTAATCATATTCACTGATTCTCGTCCAAAGGATTTGCTTGTAAGCTTCCCCATTTTAAAAACTTGTGAATCATTCCCGACTCTTAAGATTAACTCGCCTTCGGCAACATCAACTAAAGCTCGTCCGGTTCTCAAAAATGGCCGACCAAGTATTAAAGGAATACGAGGGTCCATTTCATAATCAACCATAACAAAGTCGACGGGGAAAGTAAATGTGCCAACTTTAATGAACACATCTTCGGCAATACCAACGGGGTAAGCGAGAGTGCGATTTGCAAGTTCAAGAGTCATCTTTGTTGGAGTGAGGTCGGGTAATGATAGTGTTTTCCAAACACTCAATGGCATCAGATTAATATTGGCCCCGAGATCAGCTAGGGCAGTAAATTCTTCAGTTTTGTTGAAGATGCAAGGCAACACAAAACGACCGGGATCTCCAAGTTTTTCCGGAAGTTCTTTAAGAATAACTGCATAGCAGTTTTCATTTAAGCGTGTGTTGGCGAGCTCAATCAACTTTTCCTTCTTGTTAAGCAATTCCTGAATACTTTCACAAATTTGGGCATGTGGACGAGTGCTTCAACAAGGCTAATGTTGATGTTCATTTGAGAGAGCATCTTCACATAGCTTGACACTTGAGAGTCATTCTTGGTTAGCTCGTTGGTCTTGCCTAAGCGAGAAGGATATAGGATATTGGGTTTGGGTGGTGAAGGTGAAGGTGTAGGTGTAGCAGGTAAAGGTTGAGATGTTGAAGGGTTCTTCTGGGGAACATCGTCATGACGAGGTGGAGACGGTAATGGTGTACTAATACTAGGTGTAGGAGGAGTAGGGATAAATGGTGGGGGCGGGATCGGTGGTCCTACTATGGTGACTCCACTACGTGTAGTAATAGCACTCACATTTGCTCGCGGATTGGTGACGGTGTTTGAAGGTAGAGAACTTGCAGTAGAAGGTTGAGCTGCGGGCAAGAAACTAGCGAGCATATTCTTCAAATCATTCGTTTGATTGCTGAAGGAGGATTGGATATTATCTTGAAGCTCGGATCGAATATCATTCCCTTGCTTGGTGATATCTCCTTTCAGATTAATAATTTGGCTCTGCAGATTCTTGATTTGCTCACATTGGGTTCTCATGATGGCTTCAAAATCGGGATTAATGGGTGGGGCTTGTTGAGTGGGTGGGTGATAAGGATTAGAAGCTCTTGGTGGGATTTGGTTGCTTCTATTGTAGTTGTTGGCGGGGTTTTGGTTTTGAGGAGAAAAACCGGGTGAAAGGTAATTGTTGGACCGGTAACTCAGCAAATTTCTATCCCCTTGTGGTCGAGCTTGGTAATTTTCCGGTGAATAATTACCATAAGCTGCATACACATTTTCCGAATTTCCTTGTGTAGAAGGACAATCGGTGTATGAGTGAGGACCGCCGCATGTTTCACAAGGATTAGCAACCGCTTTAACTTGTTGTTGTTGTTGGTTTGAAGCGAGAAGCAAAATACTTTTGTTCATTTCCGTCATCATGCGTGTGAATTCGGTCATATCAGGGCTTGCTGAAGTAGAAGAAACATTGACTCTCGGGTTGTTCCTTGAAGAAGCAGAGGAATCCCAGTTTTTGTGTTGAGTAGTAATGTTCTCAATTAGCTCTCTACACTCCTCGGGTCTCCTTTTCATAAATGTGCCACCGGCGGCTGCATTAATCGTATCACGATCTCGTAAAGTCAAACCGTTGTATAAAGTATCAATTAAGGTCACAGGGAGCATGTTGTGGTTTGGACATCGATCAATCAAGACATTATATCTTTCCCAAGCATCAAAAAGAGATTCATCGGGTTCTTGCATGAAACCGCTGATTTGATTGCGAAGGCTCGTGACCATGGATGGTGGAAAGTAGCGCGACAAAAAGCGTTGAGTCATGTCATCCCAAGTGTGAATTGAATTCTTTGGAAGACGATCAAACCATTTCTCGGCATGATGGGATAAAGTATGTGGGAAAAGTTGTAGGCGTAGAACATCCATTGTGGCACCGGGCAACTTCATGCTTTGGGTGATTGTGATGAACTTGTCGAGGTGTCTGTTGGCATCATCATCAGGCAATCCACGGAATGGGTTAGTTTGCACTTGCTGAATCATGTGGTGCTTCAACGAAAACTCCGGAGCCGTGATTTGCATCGGCGCAATCGGTCCTCCTCGTCCAAACATGGTAGGTTGACAAAGCTCCTCCATTGTCCGAAGATCGGTCTGTGGAAGAACATTGTTGTTATTATTGAGGTGCGGTGGATTATTGTTGTTGTTAAAACCTGACATACTTAAATCTTCTCGAGTCTCGGGCTCTTGATAATTAGAAGATCTAGTACGCATGCACCTACAAAGACAAAGGAAAACAATACCAAACACAAAGACGATATATATACACAATAAAAATAAAATCTTTTTGTGTTTTGAAATTTTTAATTTTTATGAATTTTTATCAGTTTTTAATTTTTATAGTTTTTTGAAATTTTTATGCAAGAAAAATAACGCTCACAAGTGAACGGATCCCAAAAAGCAACGCGTCTCTCACAGAAAACCGTTAATCTTTACGAAAAGAGCCGGCAGCGGCGCCATTTGATAACTAGATTTTTCCTAGTAAGAAAATGATCGTTCTAGTGGTCTAATCGAATTGATCTGGTTTAACTATGCGACTCAGCTGTTCTTTGGTGGAACAAATAGTTGTGTCGTTGTAGTAGTATATTAAAAGTGCAGAAACAATTAAGATAAATCTACAATCTAATCTTAAAATAAATGACGGGAATTCAAAGCGAGACTAAAAGTAAATGGCACTTAATTAAATCTAAACTAATTGAAAGTAAAGGGTGCAATATTAAAACTTTGAAAAGTAAATTAATTAAATGACTAAAAATAAAAGCGTGACAAAAATTAAATTTGACAACGTAATATAATTTGAAAACTTAAAAATAAATCAAGTAAAAAGGTGGGAAAACAAAATTAAAAATAAAAACAAAAACAAAACAAGAATACGAATCAGATCGTACTACGATCGCAACCAATGAAGTGGTTGGATCTCACCCGGATCGTAGCTTGATCTCAGTCTAGATCAAACTTGGTGATCGTAGCCCACGATCGCACTTGATGCGATGGAAACAAGATGGATCATACTCTATGGATCGCACTCCACCACGATCGCAACAAAGTGGATCGCAGTGGGTGATCGTGACCAGGCGATCGCAACACGGATGACACTCTATGATCTTACCCACGATCGCAACGAGTGATCGTGGTGTGGATTATGGAGTGTGATTGTATTATGATCCTAGTCCTTGATCGCAACACTGGATCGCAAGTAGAAACCCTTAAGGGTTTATACGATCGCACCTATTGGATCGTACAGGGGTAAAAAGCAGTTACGATGGGAATAAGGAAAACAGAATAAGCAAACGAAATAAGCACTAAGACATATAAGCAAATACCAAAGAAACACTATTGAATATAAGAAAATAACAAAACTAGATTTAAAACGAGATTAAGAAAAACAAAATAAGCTTAAACTTAAAAACTTTTCAAAACACAAAATAAGCAAAATAAATGAGCAACTTTTGAAAAGATGAAACTTTGAGAAAACTAAGAAATCAAATAAGATAAGTATGAAACAAGCCAATAAGATTGTCAAACTTCTAGCTTATCTCATACAAAAACTTAGATAAAAGTAAAAAGATAAACTTTTTAGTAAAATAAGCAAAGAGATTAAGCTAAAAGCTTGCTTAATCCGAATTTGAAATGAACCAAAAAGAAGAAAAGTAGGATGATAATGATGAAAATAAACTTGATCAAAGGTAAATGAAGATTAAAGCAAGAAAATTAAGGAACACTTACTTGGAATTAAAATGAATTAAAGTGCAAGACAAGTATTTAAAATGACATAAATTTAAATAGCAAGTAATTAAAAGGTGGAAGACTAATTGTCACCTTAGCCAACAAAAATGAAAAGATTAATCCTAATGACTATTTATAGGGGAGGATTAAGGGGTGCTTAGGAAGCTTCCTCCCCTCTTTCCTTTCTCCTTAATTGCATGCTTAGTCCTTTTCTTCTTAATCTTTTGTTAATTGCACCATTAGTCCTTAAGCCTTTTAATCTTCTTAATCTTGGACTTTAAATGGCTTTGTCTCGGGATTTCTTCAAACTCGTCTTGTAATTCTTCAATAAATTAGACTTGAGTTTTTCGGCTTTTGATAAACTTCCGTCTTTTGACTTTTTCTTAGATAAATCTTCAGAATTGGTCTTGGACTTCCGTTCTTTTTGCACTCTTGACTTCTTGACTTCGTCTTTCGTCTTTTTCTTCGATAAAAGCCCGTGAATGCCCGTGTTTTCTCCACTTTTCAACTTTTCGTCCTAAATCACAACAAAAACACAAACCACGCATAATTCCGACATAAAAGACATAAAATACACGTTTTGGCTCGGTTATTATTGTAATTAAGTGGTAAAAAGGATGGGTGTTTACACACCTATCAGACATTTGTAGATGCTACAAAATACCGAAGCATGATCGGGTCCCTTATGTTCTTAACCTCAAGCAAACCGGACATTGTGCATGCTACTTGTTTATGTGCTCGGTACCAGGCGAAGCCAACCGAGAAGCACCTCAAGGAGGTTAAAAGGATCTTTCGTTATCTCCGGGGAACCATTAACATGGGTCTCTAGTATAAGAAGGATTCTGGGTTTAATCTCACTGGTTTTTCAGATGCCGACCATACAAGGTGTCATGATACATTCTAGAGCACTTCCAGTGGAGCACAATTCTTAGGCGAGAAGCTAGTGAGCTGGTCATCAAGAAAATAAGACTGTACGGCGTTGTCCACCGCGTATGCAGAATATGTGTCTCTATTCGTGTGTAGTGCTCAAGTCCTTTGGATGAGAACACAACTCACGGATTATGGCTTTCACTTTAACAAAGTTCCTATTTATTGTGATTCACAATCAGCCATAGCCATATCCTGCAACCCGATCCAACACTCAAGACCAAGCACATAGCTGTCCAATTCCATTTCATAAAGGAGCATGTGGAAAGAGGAACGATCGAACTGTACTTTGTCAAGACGGACTACCAACTAGCCGACATCTTCACCAAATCTCTTTCTCAAGAAAGATTTGAATTCTTGGTTCGTCGACTTGGTATGCGTAGTTTCACTCTAGATGAACTTGAATGTCTTGCACATGCGTAGTAACCTTATATATATATATATATATATATATATATATATATATATATATATATATATATATATATATATATATATATATATATATATATATATATATATATATATATATATATATATATATATATATATATATATATATATATATATATATATATATATATATATATATATATATATATATATATATATATATATATATATATATATATATATATATCAGAAAATCAAAATAAAAAATATAAAACCTATAAAAACAAAATAAAAAATGAGAAAATCTTTCGAAAATACCAAAAATATTCTTCTTCGACATGTCTCTCAGCATCGATAATATGGACGTACTTAGAAATGTCGCTCAATAACGACACGGGTACGTACATAAAGTTCGAATGAGAGTTCAAATGGTTTTTCAAAACATGTCTTTTCTACTTTTCTTCTCATAATGGCTTATAGTCACATGTCAGACTATAACCCGGTCCCCAAAGAAAGGAAAGCCTTTGACTTATCCTCAACAACGAGAAATTAATTTTTCTCGGTCATGGGCTTATATCAAAACATTCAAAGTTTTAAGCTCATGAACACAAGGAAAATGTTCATTTATGTACATTATTCCTTAACAACGGGAAAGTAAGTTTTCTCGGGTTTTTGAGCATAATTTTTCAAAGTATTTCAAAACTGTGTGCTCATATACTCTTCTAATTTAATTAGAATTTCTTTTCGAGGGGGACTACAAACCTTCATGCAACATTATTCTCTCCATGTTTCATCACTAGTTTCACAAAAATTTCAATGTCATGCAATTTTTGAGGGGGAGAATAGTGATTAAAATGTGTTATCTTGGATAAGATATTTGATATAAGTGCTTTCTCTTCCTAATATGTGCAAAAACCTTTCCTTTTATGATGCACATATGTAGGGGTAGCGTTTTGGTGATACAAAAAACCTTCAAGGTGTAAACACTGATTTCATCAACACCTTGATTGCTTTTTCAACAGGTTTTTCTGGTTACGATATCTATACCTTTCAACACATTAATTCACGACGGTATTGGTGTCAAAAGGTGGTTAGGTATTCGTCCTATGATCCAACCAGAACCAGAGGGATCTTCCCAGGGACAATCCATTAGAATTTAGATGTCCTTAGGAAAGATGGAGTAGTTGAGTGTACGGGAAAAATGCCGACTAATGACTTAAGCTAGCACTAGAACAATCACAACAAGGTGCTAGTTATGACGTCTTGGTAAGCATTGAAGGGGTTGAAGAATGAAAAAGGAATGTAAGGATAAAGGGTGTAAAAAAAGAAGCCCTCCATATAACTTAGGCAGAAACCGGGTCAATACATCTATTATCAGAATCACTTTGATGATTTCTGATATTGAAGACAAAGCATCATGGACCCAGTGATGCAATGCACAACCCTTCCCAGCCTACTCAAGATTATCTCAAAAGAAGTTTGTTTTATTGTCACGGAGTTCAACTCATTTCTATCAACTTTCTCATTCCGAGATAGTAGATATTAAAAAGGTGGCAGTCTGCTCCAGCCTCCGATCACCAAATAAACGTGTACTTATAGAGTCTAGAGCCAACGAGATTCATCATAAATCTCATTAGGACACTTATTCCATATATCAATTGTTGTTCATCACTAGAACACATGCGATAATTTACAGAGTCCTAGGCTCTATCCTTGTGATATTGCCAGAACATTCAGAGTGATACTCATTGTATTCACAGTGATGAATGGAAATCCTTCCAGTGTTAACATCAAACAGCACTGCGGTAGGTCATATGTAAGATTCACTTGATTTGAACATATGTTAACTGGAAAGCAACAGTGGTTTGATTCTTTTGTGATTCAAACTTATTCCAGGTCTCGACGCAATATCTTTATGATCTTGCCAGAACATTCAGAGTAATACTTCTTAGTATTTACTGTGACGAATGGAAATCCTTCCAGTGTCATCATCAAACAGCACTGCGGTAGGTAACTTGTGAGATTCTATACGAATCAAACTTGTGTCAACTGGAAAGCAACAATGGTTTGGTTCTTAATTGATTCAAACTTGTTCTAGGAAATGAATTGACGACTTAATCAGCAGAATGGAACTACATGATTCACTCTTTACTATGAACTATCTTTCGAGATGTTCAAGTAATGAGAACGACTACCACAGCCGGAAACCCTGTCAAGGAAGTTCTTTGAACTTACCTAATCACAGGTACAATATTCATACTGTATAACGGGAAACCGGAGGAATGCAAACGGTGGCGTAACCTCAAGAGTCGTATTTCAAGACCACATGCTCATGTAAATGAAGAAAGCTCAAGAACATCTAAAGACAAAGACTTCCGTTACTCTGATGATCAAGGGAGATTGTTAACAAGCTTTCATCTCAAATCAAAGTTTGAGTATGTGGGGAAAGACACAAAAACACAATATGGTAAAGTTTTAAGATCAATTCAAGGCAAAGATCAAAGATCCAAGATCACAAGTCATGAAAGGAACTATGAAAGAACTCTCAAGACAACGAGCTTCAAAGTCAAAAACACCAAAGACGTGAAGTCACATATTACAGGACCACCCCTTAGGGGGAGATTTTTAGTCGTATTTAAAGTGATGGTAATATAATATACCGTTGCGAAGCTCGAGGAAAATGCTACATAATGGTGTTGAGAGTTCTAGTATAATGTTTGGTATGTAACAGAAATTAGTCCCGAACGCTCAAATGAGGAAGGCCTTCTATACTTTACACTTGTAGTATGAAAGGACCTTAGCACCTCATTTGAGTGTGTGTGTTTTCCATTTCATAGTTTGTAGAGAGAGAAACTTATGTCTTTCTCTCACTAGGAATTCACAACCTTTTTGTTTTCTCTTTATTCTTCATCTTAATCTAATCTTTCTTTTTGGTTTAATCTTGTTCTTCATCATCTCTATTTCTTGTTCTATAAGTCGTGTGTTACGTTCAACACTTCTATTTTGATCCACTGAATAGTTAAGTATCTTCGTTTCTGATTGATCAAGGCGTGAAAAAAAAATAAAATTTTCAGCAGCCTCAATGCTCTATTTGATTTTAGATTTTTGAGAAAGATCCATGTTATCCTTTATCTCAAGAGTGCGGAGACTGTCTATCCAAGAGGATCGTTATGTATCAACCAACAACTCGGTGTACCTTGTAGCTATCTTTGCATCAAAATCCTTGATCTTTGAGATGAGATCTTCTTTTTCACGGGTCTGAGAATCCTTACGGTTTAATGACCAATCTTTTATCACAATCTTATGCGCCTTCATCTTGTTCTTGAATAATATAATAGGATTAGAACAATTCGGTTGAGCAAAATTACACAATAATGGAATGAAGATTCTTTTCAAGAAGCCACGAGTTGTAAAATTTAAAGGGAGTTGGGCCAAAATCAGCATACACAGGAGCAAGCAAAATGGGCCTATGATCTGATATATGGTAATCTAAGACTTGCCCAGAAATTTTTTGAAGCAAGGGGCTAAAGATTCCGATGTAAGAAAACCGTCGAGCTTACTTAGTTTATCGCCATGCTTGTTCAATCGGGTGAACAAATGCCCTCCTAGGGGAATATCCCAAAGATGAGCATCGCGAATGAACTGATTAAAAGCATTACCAGAAGTTTGATGGAAAACGGTGCCAAGTCTTTCAGGAGCTTGTTTAACCACATTAAAATTACCAAAACTTAAATGGTGACCATGATTAGTAGTCATGAAATCAGTGAGCTCGTTCCAAAGCATTTCTTTTTTACCATCATCTTGAGGAGCATAAACATTTATCATGAAGCAGTAGATGTGAGAGGAGATACAGTTGCCTTCAATAACAAGGAAATGCTCGAAGTGAAACTCATTTGCCTTAGAGAAAAAATTTGGGTCCCAAATGGAGACAATACCTCCCGATCTACCATTAGCAGGAAGCTCGACAAAATTAAATTGGTAATTTCCCTATAGCTTTTATAAGAACTCGTATTTTTCCAGGTAATTAAATTATTCTTTTATTCGTAATAAGATTATTCTTTTATTCGTACTTCTCGATTTTATAATGCTTTACTTGTTCCTCTTTACTTTTATTCGTACTTCTCGAGAATTATAATTAGATTATATTTTAAGTATTTTTCTGATCATCGATAATATTTTATTCGAAATTATAAAATTTTATTTTTATTTTTCCATATTTATTTACTTTAGTAACCCGAAATTTAAAATTAACATTTAGACCGAACTCTAATTCTATTTCTAATATCCGGACATTATTTGTTACCCGACTTTTAATTGTCATGTTCATTCTATGAATAATACGGAATTCTTGACTAACCAACAATGTTAGAACATTAGCGTATCGAATACATGTCAATTATTATTTATTGGCAAGTGTATGTCTGTCATCGACTGTAAATATCCTTATTATGACATAGAAATCTTTTCTATTGTCATCGTTTTAATTTCTCGTTTTATGAGCATTCTTCATAATTTACATTAAGCCTTTAGGCGTCATTCGTTTATACGACGTGTTAAAGTTTATTAAATCATAAAGCCTCATTTATTTACCAAAATATCAATGTTCACCGAATATCGATGTTTATATTTTATATTGAGCATTTATTTTTCGTGTTTAGCGTTTAATTATTGTTTAATGTAACTTTTAAAATATCGGACATCGATAATACCCGCTTTTCTAAAAAAAATAAAAAAACTTAAATAAACATTCCGCTAGTGCTTATGCACATCCTACTTATTTTTCGTACATCTCTAATCAACACGTTGCATGTCTACTGACATTTCATATAAATTTCAGAAATAGTTAACTTTCCACCTTGATATTTAAACGAGAATAAAAGTTTATAAAAACTTACGTGTAAGTTTTTAGGCTTGCCACAAACATTTACACTTCTTTGTCTATATCCTTATATCCTTATTTTTTATTATCATGCTAGCCCAATTCATTTTACTTGAATATATTGAACCATTTTCTGTTGTTGTCTACTAAACATTTTTCTTTTTCTCCATTCATGATAGACATATTTTAAGTTTTCTAAACCACTTGACATTTTTTGCTATGCCATATATCTAGAAAAAATATGTAATGGTTTCTCACGTGGAAAACTAGTAAAAGGCTTTGGAAATTTTTTGGTTTGATAGCACATATAAGCATGAGTAGTTACGTGTGTTGCGGGAAGGTTATAGTATGCCACTCGGCAATAGTTTGGTCGTGTATAAGTGTTATGTAGACCAGAATTTTCGCTTCATTCGCCACGAGTTTGAGATCATGTTTAATCGAGTCGCATGCAGGTAAAGTTTATTTGTGTCCGTGTTCAGTCGATATATATACCCGTGCATTACAACTCCAAATAACTCGTACCTCGATGCGGAGCTAAGTTATTATTCGATACCGATCCAAAGTTATGTTTTGCTATCCGTTTTACTATTGGAATGAAATAAACAAAAATAACTACCATTGCTTGAAATTTTCGAATAAAATGGCAAGAATGAGATCCAAGGTAACTTGCAAATGAAAATGAAGGATATAAGGCTTCACGTCAAAATACTTCCTAAAACAAATATTTACGTCATTTCCATGCATAGGAATTGCATTCTTATATTTTGGTCCTTGATTTATAAGGCCATATACAAATGGATATTATAGAATTTCAAAGTAACACATTTGGCCCTCGTTAATTTTATGCTTTTCAAACTTGGTTCTAAAATGATAATTTTGTTATTTTATTTATAAAGTAATTGTCTTTATAAAAATGATTTCAATTTTGTACTTTGTCGTTATATTTCTAAGACGCGCCATCTTTATTTTAGATCGTCGTTAGAAGCTCGTGGTTTCACGGCATATCTTATTTCATCGTTTCACTCCTGTCACTATTATTTTGATCGGTATCGCCGTTTGATATCGCTATCGCTAAGGTGAGTTCATAGCCCCTTTTTACTACTTATACATTGTTTCAAAACGCGGGGTGAGATTTTACATGGTGGAACACATTCATTTAAAACTGTATGCTATCCAGAACTTGTATGCTATCCAGAATTTGTATGCTTTACAAAACTTGTATGCTTTCCAGAACAGATTACCATTATTATTATTGCTTTTAGTTTCCATAGCCACTAAGTTTCCCTACCATTTCATGCACTGTTAATTATCTAGTGTTACCTTTTCTAAGCGCGAATGTTGTGGGTGGATCCATCGGGATTGACAATCCCCGTCTCGTATTACTTTGACGCGTTACATTTGTTTATACTTGAGTGTTTAGGCTGAATACTCACTAGGGGAACTTACCTTTTGTTAAGCTTCGGTGTCATGAGCTAAATAGCAATAATAATGGTTTCGAACTATGGTTGACGTATATAACCATTTTCCCTATTACTTGTTTTACAAATGAATGCTTGTGTTCCACAACTTTACTTCTACCTATGAATATCACTCAACTTTGTGTTGACTGTTGACATTTTACATGTTTAATCTTAGGTAATAATACTTAGTTTTGCTTGGATGGGAGCCCGTAGTATATTTACGCAGCTTGGAGATTTTCTGTGTTATATTTAAACTTTAGTTTTAGTAAAAACTGTCAGAAGTTTATCCTATATTCTTGGTAACTATATGTTACAAAATCATGTTTAAATAGTAGATTTTTCCGCTTATAAAACTCTGGGACCTTTGTTTAAAAACTCTGATCTTTTATGATGTAATATAAATTTTTTATTACATCAATTTTGTGTCAACTGTATTTTATTGATTCTTGTACCATGACGTGGCATCCCCATGCTGCCTACGTGTTTCCTTGCCTGATTTTAGAGGTCTCACAGATTGGTATCAGAGCGATAGTTATAGGGAACTGAGTCGTTTTCAAAACTTAGTCTATAACCGAAAGTTCAAATATTTCATATTTCTAAGTGTTAAACACAAAATCTGCCATTGTTGTTTGATATCTGCGCGGTTAACTCTTTAATCCTTATTATTTACTTTTAATTGTCGTTGTAGTATTTCATTCCTTTATTACATTTTGAAATATTACATTACCCTAATGACGATAGATACTATCTCTTTCCAAATACTTTGTGCTTAATGAATTATTATTGGATATTACTATGATTACATATGCCCTTACTTTATTTCTCGAATTCTTGTTCTTGTGAACTTGATCTTGTTACAATAATTTTAAATTGTTATGGCATTACATACTTGTATTTGGAGCGCGTATGCTGCCGACTTTTCTTACTCACTTTCTTGAGTACTATTGTTATTTCGTTTATGCGTGGTACGACTGACCCCATATACTCGCTCGTTTTGAACCGTTTGTTTTCTCGACTCACTTTTACATGTTGTGTGAATTCTCGTGATACCATTGTTTGGGATTAAGAAGTGTTGCTTTCAATGAAACTTACGATTTTTATTTTACCACTTCGTGCGTTACTTCCATTATTAAACCTCTTTAAGATATCAATATAGATATCCAAATTGTTTTCCGACCATCTGTGATTGGATACCTTGAAAATTAGTCTGTAGACCATTGTGTAGCTCAATGTGTCTCTGAAAAAGACTAATGAACACCATGATTTCCTTTATTCTCTTTACCAGTGTTGAATAATATCGGGGGTTTTCATAATCTTGATTGACCCTTACGTCACCGTTTTACACGACACTTGTATATTGATTAAATTTCTTATTTTATTGACCATTCTACGTTTCGACTTCTAATCTCAACGTTCGTTTGTACATTAGAAAAAACCATTGTCACCTTGTAATTCATATCCTATAATATAATGTGGTGCTTGTTTGAAATACGATTCTACTTCTATAAACTTGTATCCTCCTCTTTCATTAAACCTCCTCGCTCCGGGAGTACGACTCGTTAATGTTCCTTTACTTTCTCGGTATGTTTTGTGCTTTTGGAAAATCATGCCGCCAAGAGACTTTCCTACATTGCAACTTGAAATCTAAGACATGGATGTCATGCACCGTGTTAGTTTCTTAGATTCTCGTTTGGTATTCTTAAACTATTTTCTATGCTATATTTTTCTTTATATGCTCAATTATACAATCTATTTTTCGTTTTCATGAGATCCACAAGTCATGTGTGTACATAAATTCCGGGTCATACATACATCTATTGTGAACTTTTGAAACCGAGTGTTTGGATAAAATCGATGGTGAACTATAATTTTTCGAAAAAGTGTACATTTTTATGCGTCAGTATTAACATGTTAAATTCCTAAACTTTTCAGAATCGGAAACTTTCCTAATATAGAAACTTTTCGGGTTAGTTGTATTATTCGAGAACTGATATTCTATTTTCTTAAAAGCATATTTATTTCGAATAATTTACCATGTGCACACATATGGATTACTTTATCATTTCTTTTATACATGACTTATTTGCCATTCTATTTTATCTTTCTTCTATTTCTAACATACCAGTCATTTGGGTCGAGGTTTGAAGTTCTTGTTTTCACATCTTTCATCATCATTGATAACAAGTGTCTTATGAAGATTCCGGCTAAACCTTTTGAAACTCTATCATCTTGTAACCATTTCAAAATTGTCTTATCAATTACTCTTTAGTACTTTCTTGTAAACCACTCGCTAATTTGTAAGTTATCACAATGTCACCATATAAACTTAAATTACTATTGTTTGCGAATAATTATACAAATTGTTCTACTAACCTTTATAAAATACTTGAATAATAACTCATAAATTTAATTGACATTGTTTTACGATGTATTGTCAAAAACTGTTTTACCTTGGTCTTATAAAAGAAACTTTTTGTAACAATAAAGTTATTGATTTAAATATCTAGCGAATTATTTACTTACATATATATATATACATATATATATACATACACACATATATATATATATATATATATATATATATATATATATATATATATATATATATATATATATATATATATATATATATATATATATATATATATATATATATATATATATATATATATATATATATATATATATATATATATATATATATATATATATATATATATATATATTTAAAACATATGACATGTAATACTAGTTTGACGAAACTAAGAATCGCATTGCTAGTCCTAAATTATGCATGGCCTGATCACCTATGCATAATTTAGAAGGAGCCATGCGAGGCTGAATAGTAGTCACCTTAAAATCTTGTTAAAATAAAATTATGAAAGCTTTTATGCGTTATGCAAGTAGTACAAGTTCATGACAAATGCATATGTTTTTTTATCTTTTCTTGAACGAATTACGTGTCTGCGAGTAAAATCTCTTTTTCTTTACTCAACGAACTTTGTTCTACTTATTACCTCATTTTCTCTCATGATACTATTCTATTTACTGCTCGTCTAGTTATTGAGTATTGATATCGTACTTGGAAGTTCTAGCGTTTTTATATTTTCTCCTCGATCAACTTTTTTTGAGTAAATTTTGGTATACCTTGGAAATGTATCCGGACGTGAATAACGATCTATTACTGTACACGGATAGTGATATTGTATATTCGTCATGATGCGTGTCACTCTATTCCCTCGAAATTTGCTCGTGTGAACCATGCGTTGACTTCACTCTCAAATTGCCAATGTTGTTCATTTTACTTGAATCATACACAAATGACTATTTAAGAATTTTTCTTTGATTCAAAAATTGTAGCGTGACTTTTCTCTTTCGATCGTGTATCGACCACCAAGAAATTAACAAGCCGATGTTGGTGACACCAACTGCACTCAAGAAGTTGACTTGCTAAATTATTTGTTTCTTATTGTATAATCGCCGACGACTCTATTCTATCTTGTTCATTAAGAATATGACTTTCGCTTTATTTCCTCTTGTCATTTCTTGCATATTATTTGTTACTATTAATTATTATATCCGTTTGATATCTTGCCACTTTCAAACATCGACCACGTCCCGTTTTTGTAGTGGATGTATTAAGCACCTTCATGAATTTTTATAAATTATCCTACATTGTTATAAAATTTTTACATATTTTACCAAGCGTTCGAATTTCCAAAATAACCATCACAAGTAGAAGGTCAAATCTATACATCTTTTTTTGTATAATTATAACTAGTGTTTAAAAAGAATTAACGATTGTTAACCCATTAAAAATGAATTTTGGTCTTAATCTCTATATAGCATAGTTAAAACCCTCCTTTTTATTAGTAAAGTGAATTATTGTGTTTTACGGTTTACGCGATTCGCAATTCCTCGTCGATCATTAATCTTAACCTTTTTAGTGCATCTTGTCCGTTTAAGCGCTTATCATGTTTATTCTATCTCTAAATACCTCTCGTATTTAAAGACCAATTCAAAGCAAAGTATTCCTATTTGTTCCCGTCTCTTTCCGTCTCCAGTTGAACTCTGAGGGTCCAGAGTTCCTTTAGGGGGGTTGACTATAAGAACTCGTATTTTTTCAGGTAATTAAATTATTCTTTTATTCATAATTAAATTATTCTTTTATTCGTACTTCTCGATTTTTTAATGCTTTACTTGTTCCTCTTTACTTTTTCATACGTAAATCTTGAGATCTCGAGAATTTTAATTAAATTATATTTTAATTGTTTTTCTGATCATTGATAATATTTTATTCGGAATTATAAAATTTTATTTTTATTTTTCCATATTTATTTACTTTAGTAACCCGAAATTTAAAATTAATATTTAGACCGAACTCTAATTCTATTTCTAATATCCGGACAATATTTGTTACCCGACTTTTAATTGTCATGTTCGTTCTATGAATAATACGGAATTCTTGACTAACCAACAAGGTTAGAACATTAACATATCGAATACGTGTCAATTATTATTTATTGACAAGTGTATGTCTGTTATCGACTGTAAGTATCCTTATTGTGACATAGAAATCTTTTCTATTGTCATCGTTTTAATTTCTCGTTTTATGAGCATTCTTCATAATTTACATTAAGCCTTTAGGCGTCATTCGTTTATACCACGTGTTAAAGTTTATTAAATCACAAACCCTCATTTATTTACCAAAATATCAATGTTCACCGAATATCGATGTTTATATTTTATATTGAGCATTTACTTTTCGTGTTTAACGTTTAATTTTTGTTTGATGTAACTTTTAAAATATCGAACATCGATAATAACCGCTTTTATAAAAAAAATAAAAAAATAAATAAACATTCCGCTAGTGCTTATGCACATCTTACTTTTTTCCGTACATCTCTAATCAACACGTTGCATGTCTACTGACATTTCATATAAAATTCCAAAATATTTAACTTTCCACCTTGATATTTAAACGAGAATAAAAGGTTATAAAAACTTAAGTGTAAGTTTTTAGGCTTGCCACAAACATTTACACTTCTTTGTCTATATCCTTATATCCTTATTTTTTATTATCATGCTAGCCCAGTTCATTTAACTTGAAGATATTGAACCATTTTTCTGTTGTTGTCTACTAAACATTTTTCTTTTTCTCCATTCATGATAGACATATTTTAAGTTGTCTAAACCACTTGACATTTTTTGCTATGCCATATCTCTAGCAAAAATATGTAATGGTTTCTCACGTGGAAAACTAGTAAAAGGCTTCAGAAATTTTTGGGTTTGATAGCACATATAAGCATGAGTAGTTACGTGTGTTGCGGGAAGGTTATAGTTTGCCACTCGGCAAGAGTTTTGTCGTGTATAATTGTTATGTAGACCAGAATTTTCGCGTCATTCGCCACGAGTTTGAGATCATGTTTAATCGAGTCCCATGCAGGTCAAGTTTATTTGTGTTCGTGTTCGGTCGATATATATACCCGTTCATGACAACTCCGAATCACTCATACCTCGATGCGGAGCTAAGGTATTATTCGATACCGATCCAAAGTTATGTTTTGCTATCCGTTTTACTATTGGAATGAAATAAACAAAAATAACTACCCTTGCTATAAATTTTCGAATAAAATGGCAAGAATGAGATCCAAGGTAACTTGCAAATGAAATGAAGGATATAAGGCTTCACGTCAAAATACTTCCTAAAACAAATATTTACGTCATTTCCATGCATAGGAATTACATTATTATATTTTGGTCCTTGATTTATAAGGCCATATACAAATGGATATCATAGAATTTCAAAGTAACACATTTGGACCTCGTTAATTTTATGCTTTTTAAACTTGGTTCTAAAATGATAATTTTGTTATTTTATTTATAAAGTAATTGTCTTTATAAAAACAATTTCAATTTTGTACTTTGTCGTTATATTTCTAAGACGCGCCATCTTTATTTTAGATCGTCGTTAGAAGCTCGTGGTTTCACGGTATATCTTATTTCATCGTTTCACTCCTGTCATTATTATTTTGATCGGTATCGCCGTTTGATATCGCTATCGCTAAGGTGAGTTCATAGCCCCTTTTTACTACTGATACATTGTTTCAAAATGCGGGGTGATATTTTATATGGTGGAACACATTCATTTAAAACTATATGCTATCCAGAACTTGTATGCTATCCAGAACTTGTATGCTATCCAGATCTTGTATGCTTTCCAAAACTTGTATGCTTTCCAGAACAGATTACCATTATTATTATTGCTTTTAGTTTCCATAGCCACTAAGTTTCCCTACCATTTCATGCACCGTTAATTATCTAGTGTTACCTTTTCTAAGCGCGAATGTTGTGGGTGGATCCATCAGGATTGACAATCCTCGTCTCGTATTACTTTGACGCATTACATTTGTTTATACTTGAGTGTTTAGGCTGAATACTCACTAGGGTAACTTACCTTTGTTAAGCTTCAGTGTCATGATCTAAATAGCAATAATAATGGTTTCGGACAATGGTTGACGTATATAACCATTTTTCCTATTACTTGTTTTACAAATGAATGCTTGTATTCCACAACTTTACTGCTAAACCTATGAATATCACTCAACTTTGTGTTGACATTTTACATGTTTAATCTCAGGTAATAATACTTAGTTTTGCTTGGATGGGAGCCCGCAGGATATTTTTGCAACTTGGATATTTTCTGTGTTATATTTAAACTTTGGTTTTAGTAAAAACTATCAGAAGTTTATCATATATTCTTGGTAACTATATGTTACAAAATCTTGTTTAAATAGTAGATTTTTCCGCTTATAAAACTCTGGGACCTTTGTTTAAAATCTCTGATCTTTTATGATGTAATGTAAATGTTTTATTACATCAATTTTGTGTCAACTGTATTTTATTGATTCTTGTACCATGACGTGGCATCCCCATGCTGCCTACGTGTTTCCTTGCCTGATTTTGGTGCCTCACAGCTTTTAACCTTAAATGGATCTAGGTTAGAGGTGTGAGTTTCCTGGATACCAAGGAATGAGACTTTGTGTTTGTTGCAAAGTTTAGTAATCGCTGTACATTTATTCGCTCCTACATCGCAAGAATTGAAGGAAATAATATTCATTAATGACCTTAGCTAGCACCAATACTATCAATGTATTTCTTTAGATCGTTTTTGCTACCTTCCATGTCATAGCCCAAGACTTTTCCTATTTTAATGTTTGAGATAAAAGCTTCGATCATAGAACCATGATTACCAAAGGATTTAGATTGAGACTTACTGTTGTGTGAAGGCTTAGTAGGAGCAGAAGAAAAATGAGAAGGTTGCTTGGAGTTTAGGTGAAGGCCCCCAGAAGAAAAATATTTTCCATTATTGTTATGTGCTTCAAGACCAGGAGACTTTGAGATGAAGTCTGGATGATCCTTAAGAACATCATGATTGACTTTAGGGGAAATTATCTTTTGTAAATTCTTGTTCTTTACCTGGATTTGCTTCCTCATGAATACCATGTGAATTATTAACGTGCTCTTCCCCTTCTTTATCATCGTTATTAGGGATCTCGCCTTCTTCATTATCTGAAAGATCGTTTTCGTTCTCCATTTCGCCATGCTTGTCATGTTTATCCATCTCCGAATTGTTATACGTAGTTGAATCCGTTCCTTTAATATCTGGTGCCCAACCAGCAAATTCTTTTACATACACATTATATGATTTTCCAAGAAGCGTTACTTTGCAAAATTCATTAATGTGACCTTGAATCCTTTTTTTGATACAAACTCTTCCATTGGAAGCAATTTCATTAGGATCATCATCTACAAAGAGAGGAGTGACCCAACTATTCGCTATCTTCTTAAAGGCATTTGGGGTCCAAGCATTAAGGGGAAGACCTCCTATATCCATCCATATAACTCGTTCATCCAAAACAAAAGAGTTATATAGAAGTTTCAAGTGAGTGAAATACCATGACATCTCTCTGTTAGATTGAAGTTTTTGATAGGCTTCATTCATATCGAATTCAATCCATAACCACATGCCCCCAATATACTTACATTGAAAGTTGTAAAAGCCCTCCTTATTAAGGACAATATTGATATTGGGAATGAGGTTGGCGTCTTTAACCTTCGCGAGTAGCAGGTTTCTCATGCCTAATGTGTCAATAAGATCCGTGTCATCAATGGAAACCGCTTTAAGAATGTTTTTGGGTTGAGATGCGATATTATCAGGACCGTTGCCTTTAAGAATGATAACGTATGATTTATGAGAGTTTGTAGGGGTTGTGTGTGGCGCTTTCTTTTTTGTATTATTTGTTTTGCTGAAAGATGGTTTAGGGTTATTAGGTTTTTTTTATGAGGTGTTCTGATTCTTTTCAAACCTAGCCATCGCTGCGTATAGAAGATATGATCCGATCCATATAGTGTTTAAATCATTGATCAGAGATTCGTTGTTGCTTACCTTCAAGAACCTAACAAAAGCGGGATGAGATTGTATATTAACTTGTTTTTCAATGACAGTTGCAAGCTTTCTGAAATTATAACTTCAAATAACTTTTTAGGCTTAAAGTTATAAATTACCAACGAACTTTATTTTTTTCTCGAAATTACCGATGTGAGACATATACTCTCATTATCACCATCCAAATTTTTTTCTAAAGTTACAAACGTTATTAAAAGTGACATGTGAGGCCTGTTTCAAAGTACGGATTACCTACATTTCACCTCTTTTTACCGGTAATATTGGATTTTAGGTTATTACTTCTTCCACCTGGATTAAAAAACTCCATATCTCACTCACCTTCTTTCAATATCATATATTCTTTCATCCAACCCCAAAAAACATCACTAAAATCATTATCTTCTCTGATGAACTCCATATTTTCTAGCGAACTCATTAAATCCATAAACACCCTTCTTTCACTTATTTCTTTTGGATCCAACAATATCCGCTGATACAAAAATAATCAAATTATTATGTATATATACGATCTTTTTCCTTCACATTGTTATACATTTTATCTTTATACGACATCCAATCAATATATATAAAACTTCATTTACCTAAATCTATTATTTATCATTCTTTTTGCAGATTTTAAAGATCATTTATCTTTCACAAAATGTGTATCAAGAACCACTCATCGAGTATAAATCACAAAGCTCATAAATACCCATCCAATCATAAAAATTCGATTATTTTTGATTTGATCCAACCATCTTTCATGATATAGTCTTAAATCAAATTATTTATTAATGTAAAAATAAAGATGCGTGTCAAGAACCTAGATCGTAAGATCTACGTGATACATAACTAATCGATTTAGGTACTGATGTTTGTTTCACAAGTCTTAAATTTATATTACAAGGTTTAGACAAAACAAGGGACTAGAATACAAACACGTGAAAGTATATCCTTTCGTTCGTAATACAGCTTGTAGTGGTAAGCCAGGATCGTTCGCTGAGACTTAATTTCATTTTGGTAATCAATATAATAATTGAAGAAAGAAATGATTGAAATAACAATAGTAACAAGTATGACTAATATGGGATAGTTCGTATAAGTTCGTGATGATGATAATAATGATCGAGATATGTTTGTATAGGTAAAGAGTGATAATCCTTTTTCGTCAAAATGGCGTTTACACAGTTTACTTTAGGGTGACTCAAGACTTATGTTTATTTAAGCGACTAAGCTTAAAACAAGTTGCCAACGAGTTCAATATTTTATCAAAGTTTCTAAGCGGATCTCTCCAACCAAAGATTCAAAACCATATACAAGTTCTTAAAAACTTATTATAACAATTTGCGTTTCTCAACGGCAAACTATCGTAACAAATCAACTCTAGATAAAATATGGTTTATAGAACTAGGTGGTAAAATGGTTCTACAACATTAGCTTGAAATCAATTATAAAGGATCATATCATAGCATCATCACTAATTATAGTTACATACCCATATAGTCACAAATAGCTTAGCCTAACATAGTAATAAAAGTAACAAATGGAAAAGAGTAAGAGAATATCATACTTAGATTGATTGAAGGAATGAGTACACAAGTGTCATGATTGTATCACTTATCCAAGAATCAAAGAGTGGAATACTCTCGTTACAAGTATTTCCCAAAAGTGGATAATACTGAAAATTTACTAAGAAAGCTAAAATACTCGAGCTATGAAGTATTGAAGATAAGAGGTGTATGTAAAATGAGTAGAAGTGGCCTCTATTTATAGTGCTGGCCGAAGGAAAATATGCGCCGCACTTTTGTGCGTTCCAAAATCTTCTTTCAATAGTTTTGTTTATTTGCACATTAAGGACCCTTCTTTGTATATCTTCACTTTGCTTCTTCAAACTTTATACCTGCATGTAAAACGCAATATATCAAGTATCAAAAGCTCTTATTTATAATACAAAGTGGCATTATAATAATGGGTTGAATATGTATATTTAGGTCGTTATCAGGTACTTTTTGACAAAGATAAAAAATGCGTACGTAAAAAAGGGTTATCACTATTTAATAATAGGTGGAAATTATAAAAATCATGTTACCTGTATTAACCGGTATCAACAAGTTTGGATGGTAATAATGAGAGTATATGTTTCATATTCGCAATGTCAAGAAAAAAATGTAAAGTATGTTGGTTATTTATGGCTTTAAGTCAATTTTTAAATCAAAAAAATCGATAGTTGTTATCCACTTATACCACTTGGAAACCCCAAAAGGAAAATGACTTAATTAAAAATATTTTTCTTCTTCTTTCATCTTCTTTATTTTTTCTCTCTCATTATATCTTCATCTTCTTCTTTCATTTTATATTTTTAATTTTCATCTTCTTCTTCCATGTTAGCTTGCTGTGTTTTTCTTTCTTAATTTGTCATTCTTTGCAATATATTTGCCTTCTTCTTACTCTTTTCCAACCCAAGGTGGTTCCTACAGATTTTATAAGGTGGTTCCCAAAAAAATCATTGCATAACTTCTACACGATAATGATTCCTAAGGTAGTTCCTGAGCACCGCCTTCGTATGTTTTAGCTCCGCCACTGCTTTTACTTTGAGTCAAGTGTAAAAATTATATATACGGATTATAAAAAATTGATTTACATCTCTCATTTATAATGTGCGCAATTTTTTGTTAGTAAATTGGTGTACTATACATTCCTAAGGACATATGGTGTAAATATTATCCATTATAAGATATATGCACCATCCTTCTTCAAGATTGACAAAATATTTGCACCATCCGTCCTAATGGATGTACGACGCATCAATTTACTAAGAGGGATGTAATCTTTATGAAATATTGACGAGGGATATAAAGCGATCATTTGTTAAATCACATAGATGATTTTTGCACATTTTAATTTTGTACAACGTTAATAATTATTCAAGTTTAGTTTGAGGTAGTAAAAATGATGATGATATTTATCTATTGAACACACTCACTTTGCGTGACTTCCCGTTTTTAAGATTTGTATATATTGTGAAATAAAGTAAAGCAAGGTGGGTCGTGCATAAATTTATGCTTATTATCAAGATGATTATGGGTGAAAATGAAATATTATCGAATTTAATGATATATTATATCCCTCAAGTGATTATTTACTAGTTAATGTTTGATGTGACATGTTATTCGTGTAGAGGTAAAAATGTTTGGACAAAATGTGTGTAATAATAGTTGTTTGAAGGAATGTGTTGGAAATACGTTTTACGTATTAGAAAGGATCGGTCACTCCAACAATAGTCCATGTAATAGCTCGTAGTTTAGTTATTTACATTTATTAAACAAAGCCCAAAACAGAGCCCATGAAATGTATGGGCCGTCGGCCTAATGTAAGCCCAAGCCCATCTCATGGGCTTGGGTATATAAACCATCTCCTTTGATGGAGAGGGTGGTGATTTCATTTCAAATAACACATAGTTCTTAAACTTTCTCTCTCTAGAAGTGTGAAATCATCTATCTTTCTCTCTCTAAAACATAAGCAAGATTTACATATCCTACAAATGATATCAAGAGCCATGGGATGATTGTATTGTTTATGTGTTTGTGTTCTTGATTCATACGCCTATTTTGATCCATTTAACACGAACCAATTTTTTTTATTTGTGTTTTATGGTTTTTTCTTGATACAAATCTTCTACATAGTTGTGGTAGAGATTTGGTATATTTACTTTGGCTAAAAACACAAAATTTTTGGGTGCTTTGATCATTTTTTGGCTTAAAATCTCGAATTGGTTGAGTTTTGTCCGAGAAAAGTGGGATATATTCCGATCATTCTCATCGGAAAAGGGTTTAAGGATTCTAATAGTTATTTCGATCAGTGTCATCGGAAAATGGTTTAAGGTTTCCGATCACATTCCGACTAGGGTCATTCCGACATCATTCCGACAGGGCTATATTCCTACAGGTTTGCTTTTGACATTCCGATTTGGGACATTCCGATTTGGGACATTCCGATTTGGGACATCCCGATTGGGACATTCCGATTAGGGACATTCCGATTAGGGAAATTCCGATTAGGGACATTCCGATCAGGAGAATTTCGATAGGGTTTATTCCGACAAGGTTATTCCGACAAGGGTATTCCGATTAGGGTTTATTCCGACAAGGTTATTCCGACAAGGGTATTCCGATAGGGTATATTCCGACAAAGGTTATTCCGACAAAGGTATTCCGACAAGCTTTATTCCGATCAACATTCCGACAACCCAAAAATTATTCCTTAAAAAATTTCAAACTGTGTGTAATTTTGACTTAGAATTTTTGGTTTATCGAGAACATAATTTAGGGGATTTCAACATTATTTCTCGGCTTTAACACACTATAACAAACACATTTACTTTCTCTCATTGTTCGATCAATATTTGTAAATCTTAACTTATCGAAATGGAGTACACATCTCTTACAGATAAGTCCATCCTCTCGGGTACGGATAATCGTCCACCAATGTTGGAAAAATCTATGTACGAGGATTGGAATTCCCGAATGGAACTTTGCATGTTGAACAAAGAGAATGGACATCTCATTTGGGCATCGGTGCTCAATGGACCATTAGATTATGGTACAGTGACGGAAGGTACGACTACTCGTCCTCGCACAACGGGTGAATTAACTGGAGATATGAAGATTCAAGACAAATGTGATAAGTATGCTACAAACATCATTCTCCAAGCCCTTCCTCCAGATGTCTATAAACTCGTCAGCAAACATAAAGTTTCCAAAGAGTTATGGGATAAAATTCGTGTTCTAATGCAAGGCACCTCGTTAAATAAACAAGAACGAGAGTGTAAGATTTATGATACTTTTGATAAGTTTGCCTATGTGCCAGGGGAGACTCTCAATGACTACTATCTGAGATTCACCCTATTGTTGAATAAGCTCAATATCTATGGCATGACAATTCCTACGTTTCAATTGAACACCAAGTATTTGAACACTCTTCCTTCAGAATGGAAAAAGTACGTGACGGATGTTAAATTGGCTAAGGACTTGCATAACACCAATGTGGATCAACTTCAAGCTTTTCTTCAACAACACGAATGCCATGTGATCGAGGCTCGATTGTCTAAACTTCAAGTTCATGATCCACTTGCCATGTATGCTTCTCAACAAAACATGGCTTATACTTATCAACAACCATCATACTTGCAGCAGCCACCACCACACACCTATCAGCAACCACAACAACCATCTTATCAATCACCAATGATGCCACAACAAGCATTTCAACAAAGTGTTCATCAACAATCTTTTCCACAGCAACCACCATATCAGACATCACCATCACAAGCCAACACTTCTTCAATGGGCTATACTCCTCAGCAAGGATGCTTTCCAATTGAAGCACAACCAGCACAAGCCTTCTACTCTAATGAACTTCCACCAATCCAAGAGCCGGTCTTTACTCCAAATGATACGCCAGCTGATGTTCTAAACCATCTCACTGCCTACTTGTCAAAACTTGTTGCAACTAGAGGATTTCCACCAACAAACAATCAGCTCCGCACCTCTTCAAATCCTCGACAACAAGCTACTGTTCAAGATGGTCAAGTAACAGTGCAACCTATTCAGGGAAGGCAAAATTCATATGGACCTCCTATAAGGACTGTGAATGCTCAAGCTGTGAATTCTCAAGCTAATGGAAATGGAAGCCCCATTGGTCCTCAAAAGGTTGTGACTTGCTACAATTGCCGAGGACAATGTCATATGGCTAGGCAATGCACTCAGCCGAAAAGGAGAAGGGATGAAGCGTGGTTTCATGAGAAAATATATTTGGTTGATGCTCAGTCTAAGGGAAAGATTTTGGATTCAGAGGAGTTAGCATTTCTTGCAGACCCAGGGGCAGCAGATACTGAAGGCATTGTAGTTGTTTCCACTTCTAATGCAACTTATCAAGCAGATGATCTTGACGCATATGATTTGGATTGTGATGACATTCACTCTGCCCAAGCTGCTCTCATTGCTAATCTCTCTCACTATGTTTCTGATGTTGTCAGTGAGGTACCCACCACAACCAATCTTGGTAATGATGATAACCCACATCAAGTTGGGCATGAAAATGACAACCTCGAACAACATTCGGGAACTAGTAACTCAAATGATGTGGTACCCAATCCTACACATTTGAGTGAACCTCAACCAAATGCTACGACGAGTATGAAATCTTATGCTCAACATGATTTGGTCATGGTGCCTAAACATATTATTCATCAAATGCATATGGCTCTCAGACAATCCGTAGATACAAATTCCACCCTAACTGCTGAGCTTGCGTTGCATAAAGAAAAGGTCAAAACTTTTGAAATGGTCCCTCAAGCAGAGAAAATAACATGTTCTGAATTTGACCAATTTCGTTTTGAAAAGATTGAATACTTGAAAGAAATAGAATCATTAAAAGCCAATCTTTCCAATGAATTAAAAGCAAAAGAGTTGGTTGTCAATGATTTTCAGAAACTGAAAATGGATTTCGAAACTCTCGAGTCTAAAAAGTTTGAATCAGAAATTAATGCTACCAAACTTCTTAAATTCAAAGAACAACAACTTTTAAAACAATACGCTTCCACAGAAAAGGTTCATCTTTTAACTAAATCATTTAAAGAACTCGAACTTAAGCGTCTTCAAAATTTACCACCTAATCCCGGTTATACAAAACAAGCTCAGGGATATATTCCCTGTCTTTATGATATGAACATAATTGGCAAATCGAAAGAAGCACCTTATGTTCGTAGTTCTAAGGAGACACAGTCACTTATGGAAGAAACTCATTCTAAAATGTTTTCAAAATTCCATACGATTGATTATGATAAGCATAATAAAGATCAACTTTCTAAAAAGACACGTATTCGCTTACAAAAGGAATTAGCTGAACTAACAGTTCTTGTGCCCCAAAGTTTGTCAAATGAAAACCCTCCTAGTACGTCTCCTACACTTGTCAAAACGGATTTAACAAAGTTAATTCCACCGGTAAGTAAGGCATCTGTTAACTTAAAAGCGGTACACCAACACTTAGCCGATTTTGATAAGGTCATTTGGAACGTACGACGGCCACGGCCATAACAGAAGGTGAATGGAACTTTGAGCACACTAGAGCTGCGTTCCGAGACGAAATTGTTCCGTTTGTAAAGAATGTTAAAGCTTGTCTTAGTAATCTTGATCAAGATTTGCGTTTGGAAATAGAAGAAGTTAAATGTGTTTTCAATGAAATGGATGATGCTTATGAAAACAGTTTACTTGAAATAGAACGGGTTTCTCGCCAAAATGATCAGCTTCTGAAACAAGTGATGTCTCATGATATAGTTCCTGTCTGTGTGAATAAATTTTTTAATAATGATTCTATTGTGCATAATGTTGAATCTGTGGATAATGTGGTAGATAGTACTTGTCACGAATCTGATGCTGGATTTTTAAAGCTTCAAGATTCATATTCTTCGCTTTCAAAACGTTTTGATGAGATTCAAACACATTGTATTTCGCTTGAATGCAAGCAACAATTTATTCAAGAAATCTTTGAAACGTCATTCGAAGGTGTTAATATCGATGATGCAAACTTTAAAAAGAATTTTCGATTGAATTTACAATCAAAACAGCGTCAGCCAAGTGACAAAGTTGCTAAATCTTTTCCGATAGACATAGAGAAATCTAAGGAGCTTAACTGTGTGAACGTACTTGAGGCCGCTGATAATTTTAAACTTGATCTAGATAATAGAGTTTCCAAGATTTTGTCCAAAGTTGATAACTTAAAACAGAAAGATACACGACTCTTCGATTCAGTAAAGCCCGCATGTGTTAATACCACTACACAGAATCAATCATTGATTGAACAATTGAATCAGAAGTCGGTGGAAATATCTGATTTGAGGGAACAAATTTGTGATAAGAATATGGCCTCCACTGAGTTAAAGGAAACACTTCGTACTCTAAAAGGTAAGAATGTTGTGAATAACGCAGCCACTATCTCAACATCGTCCTCTAGTGCAATCAAAAGAACCCTTATAGCCGTCACACCATTTAATAAGGGCCCTAGGACTAAACCATCTCAAACTTTGGTCACTAAAGATAAGGCGGAATCAAAACCAGCTTCTAATATTCCCGTGTTGCCTTCTACAGGAGTAATCACCACTACTAAGGCTCAAAGATCTAAGCTTAAAAGAAACAAGAAGAATGATAGGATCTTGCCCCCATCTAGTAATCAAGAGAAGAAGAAAGTAGAAGACCATCCTAGGAATGTTATTTCTATTTTGAATAAAAAGAATCATGTAGCTAAACCTAAAGGCTCTGCGGTTGTGCAGCGTTCTAAGCCTACTGTGAATTCTAATTTGAAATGTTGGAATTACAATAAATGTATGTTTTCTAGTCGTCATGATTCTTGCCTTATTGACCATGTGAATGAGATGAATGCCCGGAAAAATGGATTAGAATGGAAACGACTCGGAAAGTGTTAACCCAAGTTGGTTGGATGTGGCGCCCCACTGGTAGAACTTTCACTATAGTAGGAAATGCGTGCCCTTTAACTAGGATCACTCCCACTACAGCGAAGAAAGCATGCCCTTTAACTAGGAGTACCAAGGCTACCAAAACACAAGTGTGTCCTTTAACTAGGAACACCGACACTACCGTAGGAACCAAGTGCCCTTTAAATAGGTCTACTCCCACTGTAGTGCCCGCTAATACTCCAAAACCTAAGAAAGTTAGAATAGTAAAACCTGTTAGTGCTAAAACTCACATTAGAAAACGCAGGAAATCTAAGGGTCACACAAATGTTAGCACTTCTGATAATCTTATATCTGTATCTGCTAACACTCAGGAACCAATAGTTTCCAATGCATTGTCTATTTTTGTTGTTGAAAACAGGTGGTCCAAATTGTTCTCTGGTATTTGGACTCTAATTTCTCCAAGCATATGACCGGAGATCGCTCTCAGCTCAGAAATTTCGTCAGCAAGTTTCTTGGTACGGTTCGATTTAGAAATGATCATATTGCAAAGATAATGGGTTATGGTGAATATCATATTGGGAATGTTATAATTTCAAGAGTGTATTATGTGGTAGGTCTCGGTCACAACTTATTTTCTGTGGGACAATTTTGTGATGCAAACCTAGAAGTTGCTTTTCGAGAGCATACCTGCTTCATTCGTAATTTGGAAGGGGTTGATTTATTGAAAGGTACTTGAGGGAATAATTTGTATACTTTGTCTCTACAAGACATGATGGCCGCTTCTCCCGTATGTCTTCTCTCCAAAGCATCGAAGACTAAGTCATGGTTATGGCATCGACGGTTATCTCATCTTAACTTTGACGCTATTAATCATTTGGCGAAAAACGAACTTGTTCGTGGTCTTCCTAAACTTTCATTTCACAAGGATCATTTGTGTTCCACGTATACAATGGGGAAAAACACTAAGAAATCATACAAACCCAAGACGGAAGACACCAACCAAGAGAAACTCTATTTGTTGCATATGGATCTTTGTGGGTCAATGCGTGTTGAAAGTCTTAGTGGCAAAAAGTACATCCTCGTAATTGTCGATGATTACTCTCGGTTTACATGGGTGAAATTTCTAACAACAAAAAATGAGGCACCTAAATTCATCATCGGATTTCTCAAGATGATTCAAGTGCGTCTCAACACTACTGTCCGACGCATTCGTACAGATAATGGAACCGAATTTGTGAATCAAATCTTGCGTGATTATTTTGAAGAAGTTGGTATCTCTCATGAAACATCCGTTGCACGCACTCCACAACAAAACGGTGTCGTGGAAAGGCGAAATCGCACACTTATGGAAGCTGCTCAAACGATGTTAATTTGCGCAAAGGCTCCATTGTTTTATGGGCAGAAGCAGTATCTATAGCAGTGTACACCCAAAACCGGTCACTAATTCGTAAACGCCATGGTAAAACATCTTATGAGCTTCTCCATGGTAAAGTACCAGATTTATCATATCTTCATGTATTTGGTTCTCTCTGCTATCCAAATAATGATGGTGACAATTTGGGAAAACTTCAACCAAAGGCTAATATTGGTATTTTCATTGGTTACGCACCCGCAAAGAAGGCATACCGAATCTACAATCGTAAGTCTCGTAAGATCCTCGAAAATATGAATGTGGATTTTGATGAGCTGACAGCAATGGCTTCTGAGCAAAGCAGCTCTGAACCCGCACTTCATGAAATGGGACCCAGTAACATTAGCTCTGGTCTTGTCCCAAACAACCCTACTTCATAATCATTTACACCACCTTCTAGGACTGAATGGGATACGTTGTTTCAACCGTTCTTTGATGAACTCTTTACTCCTCCAAGTATTGTTGCTCCAGAACATGAGGTAATAGCTCTGGTAACCGAAGTTGTCGCTCTAGCAACTGAAGCAAAATCAGACACATTTGCACCTACAATTGGTCAAGCTATACCTTCAACGAGTAATTCTCAATCAACACATGTTTCAACTACCCATGTCATGCCTATTGATGATGAAGAGGATGATGATGATCACGATTTGGAATTCGCTCAAATGCGTGAACTTCCATTCTTTGGTGTACCTATTCCCAACTCTAATTAAGCCGGGTCGTCCACCTCAGAGGAAGCTCCTTCTACAGTCTACTCCAATCCACAGATTCGTGTACATGACAGCAATTGGACAAAGGATCATCCTATAGATTCTATTATTGGTGGCCCTATTCGTCCGGTATCCACACGAAGTCAGTTACAAGAAAGTGCAATGTTTTGTCATTTTGATGCTTTTCTCACTGAAGTTGAACCTAAGACATGGCAAGAAGCTTTTACTCAATCATGTTGGATAGAAGCTATGCAAGAAGAATTTAATGAATTTATACGTCTTGATGTATGGGAACTTGTCCCATGCCCAGATAAAGTGCAGTTACTCACTTTGAAATGGGTTTACAAGGTGAAACTCGACGAGTTAGGCGGAATATTAAAGAACAAAGCTCGACTAGTAGCTCGTGGATACAAGCAATTATTGGGCATCGACTTTATGGAATCCTTTGCACCTATTGCCCATTTGGAAGCTATTAGACTATTCCTTGCTTATGCAACCCACATGAATATGATTGTCTATCAGATGGATGTGAAGACGGAATTTCTTAATGGTGAAATCAAGGAAGAAGTCTATGTTCAACAGCCGGATGGTTTTGTGAATCCTAAATATCCCAATCATGTGTACAAGCTTAAGAAGGCTGATGAGACTGCTTTTATACATGGTCTCATCGTCCAAAACGGGCTTAAAATGCATAAAATATCATCAAATATACCAAATATATGCTTGTGTTTGTTACTTGTGTATTTTTAGGTACAGATATTGAGGAATTGGCAAAAGATCACAAGAATCAATAAAAAACGAACACGGGAAACGAAGACGCACAATGAACCAAGCTCAAATTTGGAATTTTGCAAAAAGACCCCTCAAGTTTGAAGAAATGGAAAAAATGGCCCCTCATCTTTGAAGAACTTGTCACATTTGACCCTCCACATATCAAATGTACAAGAATGGTCCTCCATGTTTGAAGATTGTATAAAAGAAGCCCTTGGGAAATGATTAAAATGCCAAAGTTAGCTTAATTACACAAAAGGACTTGTTTTGCAATTGTATTTGGACTGACAGTGAGAAGGATTTAACATTTTGGACTGGCATTGCAAAGGAAGTTAACAAATGTTATAACATAGGGACGGGTAATAAAAATGTCCACCACTAGCCCATTATACCCACCAGCCCAATACCCCTTATTTTAATTAAACCCGGTTTTAATCTGGTCAAAAGGTCAAATGTGTTTTCCCACTAAACACATTATTTAAAATCTTAATCCCACAAAACAAATCAAAACCTCATCCTAATCCCCTAGAACCCTAAATTACCCCAGATCCAATTACGCTCAAAACAAAGGGATTTGACTTGATTGGCTCCAGTTTGTTAATTCCCCTTAACCTCATCAAAACCCACATTCCACCTCACCACAAGACACACCAATGTGTCTTGTGGGACCCTCCCCTGCCCCGTCCCTTTCCTCTTTGTCCAAGACCCGACCATTTGAACGTGAGAGATGATTCTCCTTGGTCCCCAAGCTAAAACAAACGTCCCAGATCCTTCCATCAAGCTGGCATTTCACATGGGCGTTTTTGACCCAAAATTCATCAAAGACTTCAAAAGGGCTTTTTAGTGAATTCATCAATTAGGGTTTCCCTTTGTAATTTTTTATTCCAGCTTTCTAGAATAGTCTATTTAGCACTATAAAAGGAGAATGAGGCTTGTTCATATCCCTTGGTTCCAGTTTTTTAGCAATTCGCATTTGTAATTCCTTTTTTTATAAAATTAAAGTTGGTGTTTGTTTAATACAAGTGTAATTCCTTTTAGTTATTTTAAAAAAGTTGGTATGTGTTTGAATTGCTAAGGCTGTGTTCCATTGATATTGTGAAACACTTGGAGTGTTTAAGGTTAAAAAAAAAAAGATTTTTGATTTCAGAAAGTCTAAATCGAGAAAAGTGAAAGTGGATTTTGTTTTTGATTTTCTAAGATTGAAGTGTTTTTAAAAACGTGTTTTCAAGATTTAAAGGTTTGTGGGGAAAATTTTTAAGAAAGTAAAAAAAGAAAAAAGAAAACAGGATATATAGTATTATTGTTCTTGTTTTTCTTGTTTTTCTTCTTAGCAGGATTAAGAGATTGTTGTTGTCCAAAGGTTCTGCATATACCCGAGTATATGGGAGGTGGTTTTTCAACCACAAGGGACTTGGATGTAAGTCCCTGAGGTAAAAAGTTTTTACCCTTTTCATTCTCAGTTTTATTGGAGTTTTATGTGATTTACATGGATTGTATGCAAAATGTTGTTTAAGCTGGTTGATTTGAGTCATTAGGTTCTTATATGCATGCTAGAACTGTTTTAGATCAGTTTTGAGTTGATTAGATTAGGCTTGGTTTGAGAAAAGTTGAGGAAAGTATTTTAAAGGTATGTTTGGATAATGGTTTAAGTAGGTTTAAAAATCATTAAGTATGCTTGTAATCTGCTTAGGTTCACTTCATAGGGTTATGATAAGTTGTTTGCTAGCTCATTTGACAGATTAGTGTAAGTTTGAAGCTAGTTGTGTGTTTTAAAAAGTGAAAAATAGCTTAATATTCAGTAATCTGCCAAGTCTCTTTTTCTGATTGTTTATGTGGATTTAAGCCATCAAAATCTTCAAATCTGTTAGAAATAGGTTGTCTAAGGTATTGAGATTGTTGGTTTGTCATATCATTGAGTTGTATGCAAAATCTTGGGCTTTGAAATTCATCATAGTGCAAGTAAAAAAACAAACACCCACCAGACCTTGTCATTTACATCAGCAGCTTTGATTTGCTACTTGTGCTTTATTTGTGTAGATTTTTGCTAAGTGCTTACTTGATTTGTGCTTATACTGACTCCTTGTACTCAACTGAGTACAAGGGTGCCTTGCTTGTCCAAGAATCAACACCAAACAAGCAGATCCAAGTCCTCTTGGATAAATATTCACAAGTGAATAAAACATCATTTGCTTGTGTTCATTGAAAAGTAACTGGCCACATTTTTCTCTCAAATCTTGATTAGATTTTTATAAAATTGGTCACTGGATTGTGTTTACAAGCTAAATAGGTCACTGGTTTTGGTTTGAAGAGTTAAAAAAAAAACAAAAAAAACAAAAAGGGGTTTCACAGCCTCGAACCCACGACCACACGCTCACAACACACACCTCTTACCGTTGCCCTAGGGACTTTGACTGGTAAGAGTGTGTGTTGTTTTAAACTTAAGGTAACTTTGGTTTAGCTTTTTGAAAATAAGCCGTGACCTTTTAAGCTTATTTTAGCTTATTGGTTCAACTTATTGGCTCAAATCTATTTTTCTTAGGTTAGTCATAGTCTTTAGGATTTTTCTAGGCAAAAGTTTTATTTTTCCCATTATTTTATTATTTTCTATTAATTTGAATTTAGCCGGTTTTCTTTAATTGATTAAAAAATAGAAATAAAAGTTTTTTATTTTAGGAAACATAATTTTTAAGTTTTATTTTAATATTTTGAGGTTTACATTTAGTTAACTTTTCAAAAACTCTTATTTTTAATTTTATTTTATTTTAGGGTTTTTAGACAACTTTAATAATTAATATAAAATTATAAAAAAGGTTTTAGGAACTTTAATTTACATTTTTGTTCTAGTTACATTATTTAGGATTTTTGATAATTTTTTAGAATTTATTTAAAAACTTTTTATTTTTTTGAATATTTTAATATTATTTAATTAGAAAAAATTGAAAGTTTTATTTTTAACTTTTTTTCATTTTTCCTAGGTTAAGGACATTAAATTAGGAACTTTTTCACTTTCCAATTAATTTTTAGGCTTTTCAATTATTTTCTAGAATTAATTTAAGATTTAATAGATTTTAATAGTTTTAAGGAGTTTAAAAATAGTTTAATTTGGTTTTAAAATTTTTAAAAATAGTTTTTAGCTTAATTAGGTCATTTTTGAGGTTTACAAACTATTAAATCTTGTTTAGGGCTTTTTAATATTTAAAAGTGATTTTTAGGGCTTTAATTAGCATTAAAAAGTCATTATTTAATTAATTAAAAGGTTTTAGCAAGTTTGGATTTTTTGTAAACTCTTAGAATTTTATTGAGGATTTTTAGTAATTTTTAGGAATTTTTAGGTTAAAATTTTAATTTTTGTGTTTTTTTACGATTCTACGTCTTAACTTTCTAGTAGTAGTTTTGTTAATTTTTTTTTATTTTTACGTCTTCGTCATTTTCTCTTATCTTTTCTTCTTGTTAATAATCAAAAACATTAATCAATCATTCATTACACAACACACTAGCCTCCTCGAGAACGAACTCACTCTTACTTGGGTCATTTTCACACGGTTTTCCTAAATCGTCGTGCTTACCACTATATTTTTACGCTCTTTTTCCTAAAAGGGTGTGAATTTACAATAATCATTTTTGGCGCCGCTGCCGGGGAGGCGTGTTGTGTTTTGGTTGAACAATTGTTGTTTTTTATATTAGCCATAATAGTAATTGTATTAGTAGCACTCTACTAATACGTATTATCGTTTTTCGGTTTTTGTGTGAATATTATTAATATATTGTATACGTAGAACAATAAATACACAAGTACTCCAAATACGTGAGCAATCACAACCTTGATTCGGGATTTCATCACTCGATCATTGTATTCGAATCTCAAACCAAAGAAAAAAGGCAAAAATAGATAAATACTTTCGTGAAGCTTAATCTTGATAATACAAACTATAAGGTGGGTATAAGGCGGTTGTATTCCACGACCTAAAGGAAAAAGGCTCTTAAGTGCTTCGCGCCGCCTCGTTTCCTCCGCTTGCTTGTGCGTATTTGATTTTGAGAGTGAATCGAGGGTTTTGCCGCCCAAAGTATTATTACATATTATATATATTTTCTTGGTTTCATTTGATTAAACCCTCTTGAACGATTTGGTGTTACACCATCGTTCTAAAGTCATCGAAGGCGTTCACTCCACGTGATCGTTTTCATTCCTTGGGGCCTTTTTAATCAAGAGATTTGATTGAGGAGGAGATTTGTGGACTTTTTGTCTACTTAATACATTCACCAATTTCCAAAAAAGTTAATACCATCAAAAACCACAAAAAAATTGAAAAACACAAAATACCAAAAAGAATCTTCTTTGCTCGTCTCCACGTTGTACGTGACGTTTATGCTCACTCGTAATCAAGCAAAACGTGCACGTAGACAAAAGAACAAAACTCCCACTCCAACTCATTCTAGTGAGGAGTCTCCTATTGACGAACCCATTGTACGAGAAGCACCAACCATGGCGAATCGAACTATGATGGAGTTACTTCAAGCACCCACCGAGGGTTATGGAGAAGCTATTGTAATTCCCGCTATCCTTGCGGATAATTTTGAGGTGAAAACGGGTTTGTTGTCGATGATCCAAAACAACAAATTCTGTGGTGATGAGAAGGACAATCCTCACAACCATATCCGCCAATTTAATCGTCTTACCGCCACGTGCAAATTTAAGGATGTCTCGAATGACTCGATTAAGATGATGCTTTTTCCGTATTCCTTAGCGGGGCCCGCTAAAATTTGGTTAGAGAAAGAGCCACCCAATTCTATATTGACGTGGAAGGATCTCGTTTCAAAATTTGTGAACCAATTTTTTCCGCCCTCTAAGACTACGCATTTGAAAAATGAAATTTCTAAATTTTCACAAGAATCAAATGAAAGTTTTTCTACGGCTTGGAATAGGTTTAAGGAGATGTTACATGAATGTCCTCATCACGGTTTTTCCGACTTACACCAAATCGACACGTTTTACAATGGACTTAACGATCATGAAAGAGATTATTTAAATGCCGCCGCGGGTGGTAATTTTTTGTGTAAAACGGTTGAAGAAGCTTTGGTCATAATTGAGAATAGGTATAAAGTTTATAGCCCTCGTCACACACCGAGTGTTGCCAAAATGGGCTCATCATCGTCTCGTAGTATCAATGCATTGCAAGATGAGGCTAATGAGGAAAATCGGTTTTTCGATAGGTTTTCGACTCTAATGTCCCATTGGAAGGCTCAAGAAGCTTCCAATTCCGCTTCGGTCAAAGCGGTTTCTAAGAGTTGTTTGTCGTGTGGGGGAGCTCATGATCTTTCCGAGTGCATTACCGCGGATGGTAACACTTCGAATGCTTTTGTAGCCACGGGAACTTATAACCAAATCGGTCAAGGTTCTCGTTCAAATCAAGCTCCACCAAATCAAAATGCTAATAACTATCGCAACAACAACCAAGGTGGAAATTACCAAGGAAATCAAAGGAACTATAACAAAGGTAATTACCAAAGTGGAAATGGGCAAATTTCAAATCAAAACCAAAACCGTGATTTTCAAAACAATGCCCAAGGTTTTCAAAACGATCACACCAAAAATCTTCAAGGAGAATTTTTGAATTATGCTAAGGCTAATGATGCTAAGTTTGATAATATGCAACGTGAAATGGTTAGCTTAAGATCCGAGTTGAAAAACGAGCTTAAAAACGAACTTGCTAATGAACTTAAAACTCATGCTAATAAAATGGAAGGAAATGTCACACGTCTCCAACAAAATCAACAAAAAATGGAGCAAGGACAACATGAGATTAAGCAAGAATTGTTAAAAGCGGATGCTAGGCAATCTAAGTTTGAAGACCGAATGGCTAAAATGTTTGAAGCTATCATGTGTAAGCCCTCTTCTTCGGGTGGTCTTCCCAGTGATACCATCGTAAACCCAAAAGGAGAATTGAAGGTTATTACTACTCGTAGTGGTAAGACTTTCAAAGAACCCATTTCTCGTCCAAGTACTTCTATGGAGAAGGAAAAAGAGAAAGAACCCGAGGTTGTGGTTGAAAAGGAGCAAATTACAAGCCCACGAAGTACCGCTCAAACCACACCTACGGTTGAACCTACACCAATCATGGAACCCGAGATTCCAAAGCCTTTGCCTATGCCTACTTTGCCCCAACCCACACCACCTTTACCCTACCCTTCAAGACGAGACAAGGAAAAGGCACAAGAACGAAATAATTATCAATTTGAACTTTTTATGAAAATGTTTCGTGACTTGCATTTCAATATAAGTTTTGCCGACGCCTTAGTCATGATGCCTCGATTTGCCGCAAACTTCAAAAGTATGTTGAATAACAAAGAGAAATTGCAAAAATCGTCTAGTTGTTCTTCGGTTTTTCTAAGCCGCATACCTCAGAAAGTCGGTGATCCTGGAAAGTTTTTAATCCCATGTGCTATCCAAGACATGGAAGAATGCTACGCCTTGGCCGATCTTGGTGCTAGTATTAATTTGATGCCTCTTGAGATTTTTAAATCGCTCAATCTTCCCAATCTCACTCCTTCAAGAATGTCAATCGAAATGGTCGATCATTCTACGATTCTAGCTTGTGGAGTTGTCGAGGACGTCTTTGTGAAAGTTGGAAAGTTCTACTATCATGTAGACTTTATTGTTGTTGATATTCCCATCTATCCTAAAGTTCCGTTAATTTTAGGTCGATCTTTTTTGGATACCTCGAGAGCACTTATCGATGTGCATGCAAGAAAAATCACTCTTCGTTTCAATGAGGAAGAAATCGTCATTAATGCAACCCAAAACTCCACTCTTTCTCATGTGTATTCTATCACATCTTTGTACAATGTCAATCCCATCAAAAACATTTGCAAAAAGATTTCCAATAGAGTTTTAGGAGTTGTTGATAAAAATGAAGTTCCGTCCCCTCCGCCGGTGGAGGTTAAGAGTGTTAAGCCTATGATTCCAATCTCGAGTGATTCTTCGGATGATGAATACATTGATCCCGATGGGGAGGTTTTCTTTGTTGACAAAAGATTTGAAAACTTACCACCACCCAAACCAAAAAGATTTCAAAATGTGAGAATTTTTAGTGTGACTAACATTGCTTTAGATACACCAAATATTTTTGACATAATTAAATCGGGTTTTCACAAGGAGAGTGTAAAAGATGAAAAAGGAAAAGATTTTAACTTGGATTTAAAAGATTTTTCTACAATTCTAACTCCGTCATCACCGCGGTTATTGAGTACTACAAGCTCGTCTACTCCTTTTGACGATGCTTTGTGTGGACTTAGTGTGGGGGAAGCCCCTTATGTTCCCGCCCCTTTTTCCACCGAGGACGAGATATTTGATCCTGGAATTACTTATATAGGGAAATCTCGGTCTTCCACTGATGCAATAGATGGAAATTCTTTTCATTTGATTGGTGGGAGTCTACCTCGAGTAGCTCAATGTTATGACTTACCCATTGTCCCACCCTTCTATTTCTTCTCTCCTATTTTCTTCTACCCTATTGGGGTTTGTGTTGGAGTAGTGTTGTTTCGTCTTTCATCCGAAAACGAGGACGCTATCTTTGACCCCGGTATACGTTTATCGGGTTTTTAACGTACTCCACGTACTTTTGGGCCTTGATTACATGTAAGCCCCACCAAAAATTGACCATACCATGATTATCCCTAAATGATCACATTTATGGGGATTCGAGTCGAGCTTTTGACTCGGTTATCAAAAACAAGGTGCCTCGTGGGGGAAACCCATGCTTATCCATGTACATATTATTGCTTTCTAATTAGTTTAATGTGAGGGGATTTGTGCCCTTCCAACCTTTGTTCCGTGGTTGTTTGTGAATTGTGGTTTTTAGATCATGAACTTCACGATTGGAGCCTCTCGTGTTCATTTTATGGGAGCACTCGATTGTTTGCTTTGGAGGCCTTTCCCAATATCCATATGATATATCCTTTTATGTTCTAACCTTAGGTTTTTAGCACACTTCATAAACGGCTATTAATTTATTGGTTACACCCTTTCCATGCTAGATTAGGCATTCGACTACGTCTCTAGTATGGGGGTGTTTGCACCCCTAGACTCGAAACATTGAGGACAATGTTTAACTTTAGTATGGGGGGTGAATAGATACTTGCCTTGCCAAACCTTCACGCTTTCCAAAGTTTATCTTTTTGTTATCGTTTTGTTGCTAAATAAGGCTAAAAATGGCCAAATTTTAAATTTTTTCTCATGTTTTATAAGTGTTTGAAGACACGAATGTAGATTTTCCGATGGCGAGAATAAGAGTAATTTTTGACTCGACCGTGCGTGTTGAGCACTTAGCTTTGATTCCTTAACTACACATTAGGCTAAGTCTCTTAAATGAGGACGAGAAATGATAGAGTTAATTATAAGTTACTATGCTAAACGTAGAGTACTCGTATTCTTTCAAAAACTCATGTGTTCTCGTTGTTTGCTTATTCTCCCTTCACTTGTAAATATTTTTTGCTTAATAAATATTGACTTAGCGGTTTAGTTTTGATTGTTGGGTTTCTAGTCTTTTCTAGTAGCTTCCGTGTAATTAAATTGGGAAGACATTAAGGTATCGCCAGCGTCACGGTTTTGAAGTATTGGCACCCGAATAATCGAAAGCTTCACCTAATAATAAGATTTCAAGTGCTCACCAAAATTAAGCAAAAATTTGAAGCCCCACAAGGCCTAAAATCTATGCAAAATTGAAAGTGAATCAAGCCTTAATCTTCGAAGCTTTAAAGATCCAAAATTCGCTTTAGCGTGAGGATATACATATTTGGCTAATAAAACCATCGATGAGGCGGATAATAAAAGGAAAGGCAAGACCGAAGTCATAATAAAAGCTCCATGGCGGAGTTGAATAAAAGATGGAGGTAAACCAAAGATAATAAGGTCCTTCCGTTAGGGGGTGTATAAAAGTCTTGGTAATAAGTCTCATGTTCAAAACCGTTATAAAACCGTGTTTATCGATTCTTCTTGTCAACTTAATTTTTTGACATGGTTGTCTATTAGGAGGGGTTATTGATTTAATGGTCTTAGTTACACCGTTAAAACTCTATTTTTGGACTTAATCTCTATTCACGCATAAGTCAATGATGTATCCTCGTGAAACATTCAAGACAAAATAAAATATAAGAGATACAACTTAGGAATAATGGGAGGATAAGTACGTGATTAGGGCATATGAGTAGTGTTAGCATTACTAACTTATAATGACAATGATCTCGTTGCACGCTTGGCATGGAATTAAGGTAAAAATCGAGGACGATGAAATTATTTCTAACGAAGCATTCACGTGTTCTTATTCTATGAACCTAAACGTCTCATTTTGCGATGAAAATCATACATTATGTCTAAAACGCAAGTAGTAGTAGTAGTAGTGTAGTTAGTTTATCTTTCAATAAAAGTGAATAAAAATGAATTTTGGAGATGCTATGATACTTTATTCTAGCATTGCGTGAGGGCACGGCAATGGTTTAGTATGGGGGAGTGATGAGACTGCTTTTATACATGGTCTCATCGTCCAAAACGGGCTTAAAATGCATAAAATATCATCAAATATACCAAATATATGCTCGTGTTTGTTACTTGTGTATTTTTAGGTACGGATATTGAGGAATTGGCAAAAGATCACAAGAATCAATCAAAAACGAACACGGGAAACGAAGACGCACAATGAACCAAGCTCAAATTTGGAATTTTGCAAAAAGACCCCTCAAGTTTGAAGAAATGGCAAAAATGGCCCCTCATCTTTGAAGAACTTGTCACATTTGACCCTCCACATATCAAATGTACAAGAATGGTCCTCCATGTTTGAAGATTGTACAAAAGAAGCCCTTGGGAAATGATTAAAATGCCAAAGTTAGCTTAATTACACAAAAGGACTTGTTTTGCAATTGTATTTGGACTGACAGTGAGAAGGATTTAACATTTTGGACTGGCATTGCAAAGGAAGTTAACAAATGTTATAACATAGGGACGGGTAATAAAAATGTCCACCACTAGCCCATTATACCCACCAGCCCAATACCCCTTATTTTAATTAAACCCGGTTTTAATCTGGTCAAAAGGTCAAATGTGTTTTCCCACTAAACACATTATTTAAAATCTTAATCCCACAAAACGAATCAAAACCTCATCCTAATCCCCTAGAACCCTAAATTACCCCAGATCCAATTACGCTCAAAACAAAGGGATTTGACTTGATTGGCTCCAGTTTGTTAATTCCCCTTAACCTCATCAAAACCCATATTCCACCTCACCACAAGACACACCCATGTGTCTTGTGGGACCCTCCCCTGCCCCGTCCCTTTCCTCTTTGTCCAAGACCCGACCATTTGAACGTGAGAGATGATTCTCCTTGGTCCCCAAGCTAAAACAAACGTCCCAGATCCTTCCATCAAGCTGGCATTTCACATGGGCGTTTTTGACCCAAAATTCATCAAAGACTTGAAAAGGGCTTTTTAGTGAATTCATCAATTAGGGTTTCCCTTTGTAATTTTTTATTCCAGCTTTCTAGAATAGTCTATTTAGCACTATAAAAGGAGAATGAGGCTTGTTCATATCCCTTGGTTCCAGTTTTTTAGCAATTCGCATTTGTAATTCCTTTTTTTATAAAATTAAAGTTGGTGTTTGTTTAATACAAGTGTAATTCCTTTTAGTTATTTTAAAAAAAGAGTTGGTATGTGTTTGAATTGCTAAGGCTGTGTTCCATTGATATTGTGAAACACTTGGAGTGTTTAAGGTTTTAAAAAAAAGATTTTTGATTTCAGAAAGTCTAAATCGAGAAAAGTGAAAGTGGATTTTGTTTTTGATTTTCTAAGATTGAAGTGTTTTTAAAAACGTGTTTTCAAGATTTAAAGGTTTGTGGGGAAAATTTTTAAGAAAGTAGAAAAAAAAAACAGGATATATAGTATTATTGTTCTTGTTTTTCTTCTTTTTCTTCTTAGCAGGATTAAGAGATTGTTGTTGTCCAAAGGTTCTGCATATACCCGAGTATATGGGAGGTGGTTTTTCAACCACAAGGGACTTGGATGTAAGTCCCTGAGGTAAAAAGTTTTTACCCTTTTCATTCTCAGTTTTATTGGAGTTTTATGTGATTTACATGGATTGTATGCAAAATGTTGTTTAAGCTGGTTGATTTGAGTCATTAGGTTCTTATATGCATGCTAGAACTGTTTTAGATCAGTTTTGAGTTGATTAGATTAGGCTTGGTTTGAGAAAAGTTGAGGAAAGTATTTTAAAGGTATGTTTGGATAATGGTTTAAGTAGGTTTAAAAATCATTAAGTATGCTTGTAATCTGCTTAGGTTCACTTCATAGGGTTATGATAAGTTGTTTGCTAGCTCATTTGACAGATTAGTGTAAGTTTGAAGCTAGTTGTGTGTTTTAAAAAGTGAAAAATAGCTTAATATTCAGTAATCTGCCAAGTCTCTTTTTCTGATTGTTTATGTGGATTTAAGCCATCAAAATCTTCAAATCTGTTAGAAATAGGTTGTCTAAGGTATTGAGATTGTTGGTTTGTCATATCATTGAGTTGTATGCAAAATCTTGGGCTTTGAAATTCATCATAGTGCAAGTAAAAAAGCAAACACCCACCAGACCTTGTCATTTACATCAGCAGCTTTGATTTGCTACTTGTGCTTTATTTGTGTGGATTTTTGCTAAGTGCTTACTTGATTTGTGCTTATACTGACTCCTTGTACTCAACTGAGTACAAGGGTGCCTTGCTTGTCCAAGAATCAACACCAAACAAGCAGATCCAAGTCCTCTTGGATAAATATTCACAAGTGAATAAAACATCATTTGCTTTTGTTCATTGAAAAGTAACTGGCCACGTTTTTCTCTCAAATCTTGATTAGATTTTTATAAAATTGGTCACTGGATTGTGTTTACAAGCTAAATAGGTCACTGGTTTTGGTTTGAAGAGTTTAAAAAAAAAAAAAAAAAAAAGGGGTTTCACAGCCTCGAACCCACGACCACACGCTCACAACACACACCTCTTACCGTTGCCCTAGGGACTTTGACTGGTAAGAGTGTGTGTTGTTTTAAACTTAAGGTAACTTTGGTTTAGCTTTTTGAAAATAAGCCGTGACCTTTTAAGCTTATTTTAGCTTATTGGTTCAACTTATTGGTTCAAATCTATTTTTCTTAGGTTAGTCATAGTCTTTAGGATTTTTCTAGGCAAAAGTTTTATTTTTCCCATTATTTTATTATTTTCTATTAATTTGTATTTAGCCGGTTTTCTTTAATTGATTAAAAAATAGAAAAAAATGTTTTTTATTTTAGGAAAAATAATTTTTAAGTTTTATTTTAATATTTTGAGGTTTACATTTAGTTAACTTTTCAAAAACTCTTATTTTTAATTTTATTTTATTTTAGGGTTTTTAGACAACTTTAATAATTAATATAAAATTATAAAAAAGGTTTTAGGAACTTTAATTTACATTTTTGTTCTAGTTACATTATTTAGGATTTTTGATAATTTTTTAGAATTTATTTAAAAACTTTTTATTTTTTGAATATTTTAATATTATTTAATTAGAAAAAATTGAAAGTTTTATTTTTAACTTTTTTTCATTTTTCCTAGGTTAAGGACATTAAATTAGGAACTTTGTCACTTTCCAATTAATTTTTAGGCTTTTCAATTATTTTCTAGAATTAATTTAAGATTTAATAGATTTTAATAGTTTTAAGGAGTTTAAAAATAGTTTAATTTGGTTTTAAAATTTTTAAAAATAGTTTTTAGCTTAATTAGGTCATTTTTGAGGTTTAAAAACTATTAAATCTTGTTTAGGGCTTTTTAATATTTAAAAGTGATTTTTAGGGCTTTAATTAGCATTAAAAACTCATTATTTAATTAATTAAAAGGTTTTAGCAAGTTTGGATTTTTTGTAAACTCTTAGAATTTTATTGGGGATTTTTAGTAATTTTTAGGAATTTTTAGGTTAAAATTTTAATTTTTGTGTTTTTTTACGATTCTTCGTCTTAACTTTCTAGTAGTAGTTTTGTTAATTTTTTTTTATTTTTACGTCTTCGTCATTTTCTCTTATCTTTTCTTCTTGTTAATAATCAAAAACATTAATCAATCATTCATTACACAACACACTAGCCTCCTCGAGAACGAACTCACTCTTACTTGGGTCATTTTCACACGGTTTTCCTAAATCGTCGTGCTTACCACTATATTTTTACGCTCTTTTTCCTAAAAGGGTGTGAATTTACAATAATCAAAGGCTCTCTATGGGTAGAAGCAAGCTCCACGCGCATGGTATGATCTATTGTCACAATTCCTCATTACGCAAGGCTTCGCTAAAGGCAAGGTGTATCCCACGCTGTTTATTCAGAAACGAGGTAAAGATATGATTATGGTACAAATATATGTTGATGATATTATATTTGCAGCCTCGACTCAAACCTTATCCGATGAGTTTGGGAAAATCATGTCTTCCAAGTTTAAGATGTGAATGATGGGCAAGGTATCATTCTTCTTAGGTCTTCAGATATCTCAGAGTCCCAGAGGCATCTATATCAATCAATCCAAATATGCCCTTGAATCGCTTAAGAAATATAAGATGGAATCTTGCGACCCCGTAGATACTCCAATGGTGGAACGAACTAAGCTAGATGCAGATCCACATGGAATTGCCGTTGATCCGACACTTTATCGTGGAATGATCAGTACCCTTCTGTATATCACAGCTAGTCGACCAGACCTTCAGTTTGCTACCTGTATGTGTGCTCGGTATCAAACTAGGCCTACTGAGTTACACATGGCTACTGTGAAACGGATCTTTCGATATCTTAAAGGAACCATTAATCGGGGACTTTGGTATTCGAAGGACTCTTCGATTGCACTAATGGCATATGCAGATCGGATCACGCGGGTTGTCAAGATACAAGTCGTAACACGAGTGGAACATTGCAACTACTAGGAGATCGACTAATCACTTGGGCATCGAAAAGGCAGAAAAGCGCTGCAATTTCAAGTACAGAAGCAGAATACATAGCTATGTCCGGTTGCTGTGCTCAAATTCTTTGGATGAGATCACAATTAACTAACTATGGTCTAGGTTTCAACAAAATTCCGATGTACTGCGACAACAAAAGTGCAATTGCCTTATGCTACAACAACGTTCAATTCTCCCGGTCGAAGCATATTGACATCCGCTACCACTTCATCAAGGAGCAAGTGGAAAATGGAGTGATCGAGCTTTACTTTGTCCGATCTGAGTATCAATTGGCGGATATTTTCACGAAGGCTTTAGATCGCGCTCGAATGGAATTTTTGGCCGACAAGCTAGGAATGAGAACTTTCTCGCCCGAGACTCTAAAGGAATTGGCAGATGAAGCGAAAGAATAGTGGTGGTAAACTATTCTCCGTATCCTTGGTGATCATTTGTATATATTGTTTATAGTGTTATCCACAAAAGCAAAATACAAAAATATAAAACCATATAAAAACCATAAAAAATGAAAAATTCATAATAAATCCAAAAATATTTTTTTTACTTTATTTTTCAACGGCATGTCTTTTGGTACGATAATATTTACGGCCTTAGAAATGTTGATTAATATTGACATGGCGCCATTAATAGAGTTCGTACAAAAGTTGTAAATATTTCATAAAACATGCCTATATGGCTTGTAGTCATTTCTGACGGCAACCCGGTTTTCATATTAAAGTCAAGTATTTCTTATGAAAGCTTTGGCTCTCAATGGAAATTAATTTTCTCGGGCAAGGTTTACTTTAAAACCTTGTAAGGGATCAAGTTTACTTTATAACTTGGTCTAACACAAATCTATGTACGCTTCAGTGCATTTATTTGTTAAAACAAGAGAAGTCTTGTTTTCATGAAGCTATCATCTCTACAACCATAGCAATCTACAATTGGTATCTACATACTCGACGATGCGACTACTCAACCGACGACTACAATTCTTTCAATAGAACACGGGTCAACAATTGAGGGGGAGCAATTGTCAAGCATTCAGAATCTTCGATGTCGAACGTGCCAAGCTCACTAACTGGTGTCAAGACAACAATACCAATCATACGCGTGGTGTAAAGAGATGACTTCAGACGTGACGAGGCGACCAACATAAGCTGACAAGAACCATTTGATCTTATCATATGATGTTCTCATCAATCAGGTCCAACCTTGTCAATTTATTCTAATATGGTGAATAAGTGATCATGTTACAAATCGGTATCATATTTCATACATTTGGTATCATGAAGATAAAACGGACTTGCATTTTTCTTCCCAAAACCTTTGTTAAAACTTCATTAAATTAATTGATATTAAAAACATCGATTGGGTAAATATTTTTAATATGGGGGAGAAAATGTGATTTAATATGGGAAATTATCAAAAATGGTTTGACTTAACGTGATGGCTCATCCCGACATGTGCAAAATGTTTTCGAATATCGTGGCATATGTTAAGGGGGAGCAAAACGGATTTGCATATCAAAATGGATTTTCATGGTGACATATACTTACCCAAAACCCATTTATTTCACGACGATGAAGATTGTGGTGACACAAGGATGGTAGGATAGGTTAAGTCAAATGATTCTTCTTAAACCGGAGGAATCTTCCCAAGGACATTCTATAGCTAGAAATAGTAGTCCTTAGGAAAGATGAAGAAAGATTGTGAACGTAGCTGAATGCCGACCAAGTACTTAAGTTAGCACTGGAACAATCACAACAAGGTGCTAGTTATGACGTATTGGTAAGCATTGAAGGGGTTGAATAATGAAAAAGAATTGTAAAGATAAAGGGTGTAAAGAAAGAAGCCCTCCTTACAACCTTAGGCAGAAACCGGGTCAACACATATGCTATTGAAATTTAATGATGCTCGATATTGAAGATAGACATCATAGACCCAATGATGCAATACACAACCCATTAATAATTGTGAAAACACTTATCCTTTTACCACTTATTTCCAATAATAACAAGACCAAAACGTGTATTTTATGTCGTAAAAGTCGAAATTATGCGTGGTTTGTGTTTTTATTGTGTTTTAGGACCAAACGATGAAAAAGGAAGAAAACATGGGTTATCACGGGCTTTTATCGAGGAAAACGAGAAAAGACAAAGTCAAAAGATCAAGAGTGCAAAAAGAACAGAAGTCCAAGGCCTATTCTGAAGATTTATCGAAGAAAAAGTCTAAAGACGGAAGTTTAATGAAGTCGAAGAACTCAAGTCTAATAGAAGAAGAAAATTATAAGACAAGTTCAATTTGTATCGACAAATCTCGAGACGACGTCGAGAAAGACAAAGCATTTAAATCGAGTTGAGAAGAAAGAAAGAAGGAAGCAACACATGCACCTTCCCTCCTCCTATAAATTCCCTCCTAATGACACATTAGGAGGGTGTTAGCTAGTTTATTTTTTCTTTCTTTAGTTTTCATTTTTTAGAGAGAGAAAGTGTTTAACTTTCTCTCACTAAAACTTCATATTTTCTTTCTTTCATGTTTAAGCTTTAATTCACTTTTGTAATTTTGAATCTTTAATCTACAAGTTCAAGTTTAATCTTTTAATCTTAATCTTCTTCTACCTTTCTTTATTTTAAGTTGTTTTTGATCCGTTATAATCTTTGATTTTGCTTAAATTTGATGATTTTGTGATTAAAAAGTTTATCTTTTTATTTATTTCTAAGTCTTACATGGATTAAGCTTTGAGCTATTCATGCTTATTGGCTTATTTAGTGTTTAGCTTATTGTTTTTAGTTTTCTCAAAAAGTTTAGTCTTTTTAAAGTTTCTTTTATAAAGTTTGCAAATTTCGTATTTTAAAGGCTTTCTAATTTATGCTTGATTTCATTTGGTTAAGATTTGGATAAGTGCTTATTCGTTTATGCTTATTGGAACTGCTTATTGGTATTTTTGCTTATTTCACTTGCATCGGATTACTTTGCCCTCCATCGCAAAGTTAGGAATTTCACATTCTGACGGCCACATTCAGACGGTTTCATTGTATGGCAATAACCCTTAGGGTTTTACTTTGCGATCTAGAGTTTTTCCCCCCTTATTCCGATCGTGATTGCGATCGCTCATTGTGATCGCACATTGCGACGGGTCTTAAGGTTACATTAAGACGAAACTCTGCCATATTTTTGTTAGCAACATTCCGACAGCTTAAACATTCCGATGGGATTCCGATGCTTTATTCCGATGGCTTCATTTGTTCTATATTCCGATGCTTTCATGTTATTCCAATAGATTTGTCTTAATACATTCCGATAGACTCACATTCCGACAGAACTGCATTCTGATAGAGTTGATTTACTATTATTCCGATAGAATTTGTTCACTAATATTCCGATGCTTAATTTGATATTCCGACAGCTTTCATTCTCTATTATTCTGATGGTTTTGTTTTTGCAACATTCCGACAGAATCGACTTGTTACATTCCGATGGTTTGAGTTTTTAGTTTTATTAAGTTTTAATTTCCGAAAATTGCACGCTTACCGAAATCTCTGTTTTTACCAAGTGTTTTTCTAGTAATTTTTAGTTTAATTTTTTAAAGCTTTATTTTTACTCAACGACATTTTCATATTTGCTTTCAGTAGAATAGATAACCAAACCATTTTATTTTCCACCAAGAACGACTGAGTCGCACTAATTAACGGTAATCAATTCGAAAAGATCGGATTCAACGAACTTTGATACTTAGTAAATATTTGTATTAAATGGCGCCGCTGTCGACTCTTTTCGTTAAGATTAACGGTTTTTAGTGAGAGACGCGTTGGATTTTGGGATCCGTTCATTTTTTAACGTTATTTTCCTTGCTTAAAAATTTTCAAAAATCCAAAAAAATAGAAAAACATAAAAAAACCAAAAATATTTCTTGTCTATTTTTCTCTTCCTTTTGTAGGTGTGCATGCGTACTCGTGCTCGTAAGAAGAAAGCAGCTCAAGCCGAAGTCATTACTCCACCTATTGTCACCATGGACAATCAACCAATGATCGAGCTTTTGTAATCGCAAGTAGAGGGCAACACCGATGCTATTGTCATACCTGAGATTGAAGGCCAACAATTTTGAGCTCAAATCCGGCTTTATTCAAATGGTCTCTACTCAACCTTTCTTGGGGCGTTCACTTGATGATCCTCATGACCATATAAAAAGGTTTCTTCAACTCACCAATAAGGTTAAGTATAATGGGGTTCCACAAGAGGTAATTCGCTTACAACTTTTTCCTTTCTCCTTAGAGGGACAAGCCCGGAATTGGCTTGATAAGGAACCGCCACAAAGTATTCTTACGTGGACGGATTTAGAGACCAAATTCATCAACTACTTTTCCCACCCTCATGTACTACCGCTTTGCGGAATGAAATCATTACCTTTGAACAAAAGTACGGTGAGACATTTAGTGAATCTTGGGACCGTTTTAAGGAAATTTAAGAAAGTGTCCACAACATGGTTTCACAAAAGTACATCAAATTAATACTTTTTACAATGGTTTAAGCATGAATGACCAAGATTCACTAAATAGTGCCTCGGGGGGTAACATTTTGGTTAAGTCTTCTAATGCCGCTTGGGATATTATTGAGAACAAGTCTAGAGTGCAAACCAAGAGTGTTCGGACTAATGTGGATAGTGCTAGCACTAATGAGAGCGACAAGAGAATTGATAAGCTTACTTAGCTTGTTGAAACACTTGCTCTCCAAACCGCTAACAACACCAAAGCTATCAATGCTCAAGTTAATCCTATGAGTCAGTCATGTGAAATATGCGAGGGATCTCATTCATACACCAATTGTCCTTCGACTCATGACAATCTGGAAAATGTGTATGCCGCCAACAATAACTTTTCTACGGGAGGATATCAAGCACGTCCTCAAGGTGACCGCAATTTTCTCAGTTATCGCTCAAACAACTTTCTTTCACCACCCGGTTTTCCACCTCAAAACCCAAACAACCTAAATCGCAACAATCAAAACCAACCACGAGCTCCAACTCAATATCAAACCCAAAGAAACACATATCCACCTCAAAGAAACAATCAAGTTCACCAACCACCCGCTTATCAACCACCTGCCTACCATGCTCTTCCTCCCACCTAACCCACCACATTTAATCAAGAGGTTGACACTTACATGAGGACTAATGATGTGATAGTGCAAAATCTTCAGCGGGAAATGATCAACTTGAAAGCAGATATGGTGAAACAAGGGAATGATCTTCGAGCCGATATGCGAAACACTTTGGCAAGTCAAACGAATGACTTAAGGAACATGATGGCTAGTTTCTTCCCAAGTAATCAAGCCTCTGGTTCGGGTTCTCTTCCGAGTAACACCGTTGCTAATCCAAGAGGGGAGATGAAAGCAATCACCACTCGCAGTGGAAAAGGTTTAAAGAAACTCGAGCTTCATACACCTACACTGGTGATTGTGACAAAGGAAAACGAGTCCCCTTCTCCAATTCCTCCACCTTCTACTTCTACAATTCCTCCAACTTCTACTTCTCCAATTCCACCGCCTTCTACTTCCACCCCTCCACCACCCAAGGATCTGAGTGAGAATTCCATTCCAAAGCCTTCATCTCAACCCAACATACCTTATCCTTCGAGGTTGAGGAAAGAGAAATTGAAGAACAAGGATGATATTCAGGTTTCTAACTTTATTAAAATGTTTAAACAACTGAATTTCAATATCTTCTTTGTTGAGTCTCTCGCTCACATGCCCAAATATGCTAAAATTTTAAAGATCTTCTCAGTGATAAGGAGAAACTTCTTGATATTGCTCAGACCCAACTTAATGAGAATTGCTCTGCAGTGCTCTTAAGGAAATTACCCACCAAACTTGGTGATCCGGGTCGTTTTCTCATTCCTTGCAACTTCCCCGGGGTAGAGAATTGTATGGCCCTAGCCGATCTAGGTGCTAGTATAAACTTAATGCCTCTAAGCGTTTGGAAACAATTGTCTCTACCCGAGCTAGTACCCACACGAATGACATTGGAATTAGCCAACCGTACGGTTGCTTATCCAGTGGGGATAGCCGAAGACGTCTTCGTTGGTGTCAACAAATTCACCTTTCTGGCGGATTTTGTTGTTGTTGACTACGAGATGGACCCCCGTGTTCCATTAATCGTTGGACGTTCATTCTTGAGGACCGAACGCACTCTCATTGATGTAGCCACGGGCGAATTAATCATGAGAGTTGGTGATGATAAAATCGTCTTCAACATGGGTAAACTTTCTAAGCATCCCTCTGACAACGAGAGCGTTAATTTCATTGACGTTCTTGATGAGGCTTGTGAAGAACATTTCAAAGACGCTTGCAAAAGTGGTTCTTCTTCTCTACCCATTGTTGAGACCGTTGCCTCTATTGCTCCATCACTAACTCCATTTGGAGAAAGTGATTTCATTTTGAAAGAATTTGAAGCAACTTTGGGAGATGTGGACTTGCAATATGACGATTATCCCTCCAATTAGGATGAAGACATTCGTACCATTGAGAAACTCCTCAATGAGGACCATATTTCTCCACCATATCCTAAAGATATCTCTATTGATGAACCGAATTTGACTACGCCTTCCATCGAAAATCCTCCGGATTTAGAGCTTAAGGACCTACCGTCTCATCTCGAGTACGTTTTCCTTGAAGACAATAAGAAGTTACCCGTCATAATCGCAAAGGATTTGAAAGAAGACGAAAAATCCCGACTTATCGCCGTGTTGAAGAATCACAAGAAAGCGATTGCTTGGAAAATCTCCGATATTCGTGGAATTGATCCTCACTTTTGCACACATAAAATTCTCATGGAGGACGAATTTAAACCCACTATTCAAAGCCAAAGAAGGGTGAATCCCAAGATCCATGACGTTATCAAAAAAGAGGTTATCAAACTTCTTGATGCGGGAATGATCTACCCTATCTCGGATTCACCATGGGTTAGTCCCGTCCATTGTGTGCCTAAGAAAGGTGGAGTCACCGTTGTGCCCAATGAAAACAACGAGTTGATTCCTACTCGTCTCGTTACAGGGTGGAGAGTTTGTATAGACTATCGCAAACTCAATGATGTTACGAGAAAGGATCATTTTCCCCTTCTTTTCATGGACCAAATGCTTGAACATCTAGCGGGTAATGACTGTTACTGCTTCTTAGACAGTTTCTCCGGGTATTTTCAAATTCCCATCGACCCTAAAGACCAAGAGAAAACCACATTCACTTGTCCTTATGGAACATTTGCTTACAAAAGAATGCCTTTCGGCTTATGCAATGCTCCTGGGACATTCCAAAGGTGTATGATGGCTATCTTCCATGACATGGTTGAAGAAACTATGGAAGTCTTCATGGATGATTTCTCGGTCTATGGTGATTCTTTCTCTCATTGCCTTGCCAATTTGGAACGCATGCTTAAGCGGTGTGAAGACACTCGCCTTGTTCTAAATTGGGAAAAATGCCATTTCATGGTAAAAGAAGGCATTGTTCTTGGACATAAAATCTCCAAAGCCGGTCTTGAAGTCGACCGTGCTAAAGTCGATGTTATTGCTAAATTGCCTCCACCGTCAACCGTGAAGGGTGTGAGAAGTTTCCTTGGTCATGCGGGCTTCTATCGTCGATTCATTCAAGATTTTTCTAAAATCGCTCGCCCGATGACCCACCTCTTGGAAAAAGATACTCCTTTTATCTTTTCTAAAGAGTGTCTTGAATCCTTCAATCTTCTTAAGGATAAGCTAACTAAGGCACCGGTCTTGGTCAACCTTAATTGGGAGCTACCTTTTGAATTGATGTGCGATGCTAGCGACTTTGCTATTGGAGCGGTTTTGGGACAAAGAGTGAATAAACACTTCCAACCAATCCATTACGCTAGCAAGAAAATGACGGGGGCTCAATTGCATTATACCACTACCGAAAAAGAGCTTTTAGCTGTAGTGTATGCTTTTGAGAAGTTCCGCCCCTATCTTGTCCTTTCTACCACCATCGTGTACACCGATCATTCCGCGTTGAAGTACTTGTTGACTAAACAAGAATCTAAGCCAAGACTTCTTCGTTGGGTTTTGCTCCTTCAAGAATTTAAAATCGAAATTCGTGACAAGAAGGGAGCCGAAAACCTAGCCGCGGATCATCTAAGTAGACTTGAGGATCCTTATCAAGGGGATCATCTGAATCAAGAGATCAATGACTCTTTTCCCCTTGAGGCCTTAATGTCTATCAATTCCAATCTTGATGACACCCCGTGGTTTGCGGACATTGCAAACTACTTAGCGGGTGGTATTCTCATCGAAGGGTTAACATCCCAACAAAAGAAGAAGTTCTTTAAAGATATTAAGACTTACTTTTGGGATGACCCTTATCTCTTCAAACAATATGCTGATCTGATTATTCGTCGGTGTGTTGATGGACCCGCAGCTTTAGACATTCTCGAAGCTTGCCATAAAGGACCCACCGGTGGTTACTTTGGTCCCAACTACACCGCGAAGAAAGTGTTTGATTCGGGATCCTATTGGCCCACCATTGATCGTGACGCTCACGAGATGGTTAAAAATTGTGATGCTTGCCAACGCCAAGGCAAGATCACACATAAAGATAAGATGCCTCAAAATTTCATACAAGAATGTGAAATCTTTGATGTATGGGGTATCGACTTTATGGGGCCATTTCCATCATCTAAAGGGAACAAGTACATCCTCGTAGCCGTTGACTACGTTTCTAAATGGGTTGAAGCCAAGGCTCTCCCTACGAATGATGCGAGGGTGGTTGTGAACTTTTTGAAGCAGCTTTTTTCTCTATTTGGTGTTCCTCGTGCTATCATCAGTGACCACGGGACTCATTTTTGCAATGATCAATTTGCTAGAGTCATGGCTAAGTACGGTGTCAATCACCGTCTTTCCATCGCTTATCATCCTCAAACAAATGGTCAAGCCAAGATATCTAACCGTGGATTGAAGCGAATTCTTGAGCGTACTGTGGGAGAGCATCGTGCCTCGTGGGCCGATAAGTTGGATGATGCTTTGTGGGATTTCCGTACCGCTTATAAGACCCTAATTGGTTGTACACCTTATCTTCTTGTGTACGGGAAAGCATGCCACCTCCCTATTGAGCTGGAACATAAGGCGTACTTGGCCTTGAAGTGGGCTAACTTCGACATCAACAAAGCCGGCGATCTTCGGAAGATTCAACTCAACGAGCTCAACGAACTGAGTAATCAAGCTTATGAGAACTCATTAATCTACAAGGAGAAGACCAAGATCATCCATGATGCAAGGATTAAGAACCGAGAGTTCCATGTTGGTGATCAAGTTTTACTCTTTAACTCTCGGTTGAAGATCTTCTCGGGCAAGCTGAAGAGCCGTTGGTCTGGTCCATTCACCATCGACAAAGTCTTCCCATATGGCACCATTGAGCTTTCTCAGCCAAATGGGCCAAATTTTAAAGTGAATGGCCAGCGTGTGAAGCTGTACTTTGGTGAGGACATCTCTCATGAGATGATTCCATACCTCACCACGTTTCCCTTGAATTAGTTCTGGGTCGAGTCAGGCTCGTGACTCGGTTAACAAAAACAAGCGCTTCTCGGGAGGCAACCCGTTGATCTATCCTTTACCGTTTTCATAATAAGTGTAGGGGGAGCCCCGTATGTGTTTGTTGTCTTGTTTCTTCTAATGTGCAGGGATTAAAGCTTCAAAGATCCATTCTTGATGACCTTTGACGAACCGTGATCCCATGTTCCCGTCTTCCTGGTTCTATCCTATACTGTCGTGATTCAATATTTCATATCTTATATGTTCACATTGAAATCACTATAGTTGTCCTTTCTTTAGCAAAATTTAAACAAAGTACACAATGTCCTAAGTGTAGGGGAGTTTACTCCCACATGCTTAAACATTGAGGACAATGTTTATATCAAGTGTAGGGGGACTTCTGTCGAAGTAAGTGGGCTTTTCCATTAATTTGTCCTCATTTTAACCAGAAATTTTGATTTTTCGACATTTTTCAAAAATTTTAATCTATTTTGGCCTAGTTGTATAGTAGTATTTTCCTTTGTTATCGTTATTTACTTTCTTTGCTAGAATAAATTTTTAATAAAGTGGTTTTAAATTTTTCAAAGTCGTGAATATTTTGACTCAACCCGAGTTTACTTATCTAAGTTTACTCTAGCTAGTATCCTTAACGTGTTTAAGTCAAGTTTTGCTAGGCTTTTATATAGGGAACTTTAAAACGTGAAAGTCTTAACTCTCACGGGTTAAGAAAAAGAACTTTTCGCAAGTTCCTATAATTGATCCTAGAAAGTCGTTTATCAAGGGAACTTTAAAATGTGAATCTTAAACTTGGAAGAGTCTAAGAATTTGCAAGATCCTATAGATGACTTGAAAACCCAAAACTTTGATTTAATTGGCTAAGCATCCACGAGTCTCATTCCTTGAGATTTTAAATTGTGGAGAACGAGAGATGATAGAGTCAATTATAAGTTTGGTATTCTTTCGTGAATTTATGTGAGTTGATTATAAGCTTTTTCTCCCATCGCTTGCTAATAAATTTATCTGCAATAAATAAGGTTGTACGATTTGAAAAGTTACTTAGCTTCTAGCCCAAGATCGTTTAAAAGTTGCTCGGTATTAATTAGAGTTCATAGCCAAGGCATAACTTATTGAAGCGGGATGCGAAGATTGGCGAGTCCGAAAAGGCCCTAACAAGGCATGAGGGCTACATTTTGTTGCTAAAGATCCAAAAGTGATGTGAAGAATCATTTATCAAAAATCAATATGAAGGATCGAGACACACGACGAAAAGCAAATACTCCCCAAAAGATCATGGATAAGTCTATCCAAAAAGGCCCTAACAAGGTATGAGGATAAATAGATCCAAGTCTTAAAAGGAGGCGGATCGTTGTATATCAAAGTCCAAAATAAAGATTGGAGAAAAATGAAGAAGTCGTGGTCCAAAAATTGAAGAATCTCTCAAAAACTTCAAGTGAACAAATTCATATTATGAAGAGAAGACCATTATTTCATGAACGTCTCTCAAGATTCGAAGTATGAAGTTGCTGTCAAATATCGGTCCGAGAAAGGTCTCAAATCGTGAAGCGAGTTATGCCAAGATATGAACTTTAAGAGGTCCCGAGAAGCAGTTTTAAAAGATTTTGTCCTTTAGCTAACTATTGATTAAATCGTCCCACTTTATTTTCAGCCTAAATAACTATCGAAATAAGTCAAACAATGCATCCTTGTGATCATTCAAGACAATATCAAAATATAAGAGATACACCTAGGAATAAGGGAGTCTAAGTAAATAATTGGGCCACATGAGTTCATGTTAGTTTGCTAACTTATAATAACAATGATCTCGTTTATAAGCTTGGTTTGGAGAATGTGAAACTTGAGGATGATAAACATTCATGACGGCTAAATCCCCAATGTAAGTCTTTGATTTCTTTACTTCTTTTGTACATATTTCTATCTTTTTAGTTTCCTTAAAGTTTAGTATTTAATAAAGGCCAAGGTGGGTTATTTATGATGAGAAATGTAATCTGTGCTTTGAAATTGATGCATTGCATGAGGGCATTGCAATGGTCAAATGTAGGGGATTTAATAAGTGTGAAAACACTTATCCTTTTACCACTTATTTCCAATATTAACAAGACCAAAACGTGTATTTTATGTCGTAAAAGTCGGAATTATGCGTGGTTTGCGTTTTTATTGTGTTCTAAGACCAAAAGATGAAAAAGGAAGAAAACATGGGTTATCACGGGCTTTTATCGAGGAAAACGAGAAAAGACGAAGTCAAAAGATCAAGAGTGCAAAAAGAACGGAAGTCCAAGGCCTATTCTGAAGATTTATCGAAGAAAAAGTCTAAAGACGGAAGTTTAGTGAAGTCGAAGAACTCAAGTCTAATAGAAGAAGAAAATTATAAGACAAGTTCAATTTGTATCGACAAATCCTGAGACGACGTCGAGAAAGACAAAGCATTTAAATCGAGTCGAGAAGAAAGAAAGAAGGAAGCAACACATGCACCTTCCCTCCTCCTATAAATACCCTCCTAATGACACATTAGGAGGGTGTTAGCTAGTTTATTTTTTTTTCTTTAGTTTTCATTTTTATAGAGAGAAAGTGTTTAACTTTCTCTCACTAAAACGTCATCTTTTCTTTCTTTCATGTTTAAGCTTTAATTCACTTTTGTAATTGAATCTTTAATCTACAAGTTCAAGTTTAATCTTTTAATCTTAATCTTCTTCTACCTTTCTTTATTTTTAAGTTGTTTTTGACCCGTTATAATCTTTGATTTTGCTTAAATTTGATGATTTTGTGATTAAAAAGTTTATCTTTTTATTTCTTTCTAAGTCTTACACGGATTAAGCTTTGAGCTATTCATGCTTATTGGCTTATTTAGTGTTTAGCTTATTGTTTTTAGTTTTCTCAAAAAGTTTAGTCTTTTTAAAGTTTCTTTTATAAAGTTTGCAAATTTCGTATTTTAAAGGCTTTCTAATTTATGTTTGATTTCATTTGGTTAAGATTTGGATCAGTGCTTATTCGTTTATGCTTATTGGAACTGCTTATTGGTATTTTTGCTTATTTCACTTGCATCGAATTACTTTGCCCTCCATCGCCAAGTTAGGAATTTCACATTCCGACGGCCACATTCAGACGGTTTCATTGTATCGCAATAACCCTTAGGGTTTTACTTTGCGATCTAGAGTTTTTCCCCCTTATTCTTATCGTGATTGCGATCGCTCATTGCGGTCGCACATTGCGACGGGTCTTAAGGTTACATTAAGACGAAACTCTGCCAAATTTTTGTTAGCAACATTCCGATAGCTTAAACATTCCGATGGGATTCCGATGCATTATCCGATGGCTTCATTTGTTCTATATTCCGATGCTTTCATGTTATTCCGATAGATTTGTCTTAATACATTCTAATAGACTCACATTCCGACAGAACTGCATTCTGATAGAGTTGATTTACTATTATTCCGATAGAATTTGTTCACTAATATTCCGATGCTTAATTTGATATTCCGACAGCTTTCATTCTCTATTATTCCGATGGTTTTGTTTTTGCAACATTCTGACAGAATCGACTTGTTACATTCCGATGGTTTGAGTTTTTAGTTTTATTAAGTTTTAATTTCCGAAAATTGCACGCTTACCGAAATCTCTGTTTTTACCGAGTGTTTCTCTAGTAATTTTTAGTCTAATTTTTTAAAGCTTTATTTTTACTCAACGACATTTTCATATTTGCTTTTAGTAGAATAGATAACCAAACCATTTTATTTTCCACCAAGAACGACTGACTCACACTAATTAACGGTAATCAATTCGAAAAGATCGGATTCAACGAACTTTGATACTTAGTAAATCCTTGTATTACCCATCCCAGCTAACTCAGATATCTCTCAAAAGGTATTTGTTTTAATCACACAGAGACAACGCATTAGCTATCGATTTATTTACTCCGAGTAAATTGGTATTGAAAAGGTGGCACTCCTCTCCAGCCTCCGATCACTAAAATCCAAAGTGCACGATCGAGTCTAGAGCCATTTGAGATCATCAAATATCTCATTAGGACACACTTTCATAATTCCTTGCTTCTTCACACACTGTGAAAAGTAAGAAAGATATTAAGAGTCCTACGCAAAATATTAATGATCTTGCCTGAACATCCGAGTAATACGAAAGTATTTACAATGAAGATGGAAATCCTTCTTGAGCGAACATTCAAAAGCTCATGGTAGGTGACTTGTGCGATTATTTATGAATCAAGCTTGTGATAACTGGAAAGCAACAGTGGTTTAATTCTTAACTGAACTTAAACACGTTCCAGGCCTCTACGCAAAATCTCAGTGATCTTGCCAGAACACTCAGAGTGATACCTTAGTGTTCACAATGATGAGTGGAAATCCTTCTAGTGTTAACATCAAACAGCACTTGGTAGGTAACTTGCAAGATTCAATATGAATCAAGCTCGTGACAACTGGAAAGCAACGATGGTGCGATTCTTTAATGAATCAAACTTGTTCCTGGAATCAGAATTGACGGCTTCAATCATGCGGATAATTTAATCCAAATGATTCACTCTTTACGTTCGCAGTCAGCTTTGGACGGTCGAGTAAAGAGAACGAGTTTACCCGCGAAATCTTGTCAAGGAGATTTTTAATTAAATCTACCTGCCATAAGTACGATATTTTATATCGTCCAACGGTCTTCACCGACCGGAGGTAAAATGCTACCGAATTAGAATGAAATGTTAAGCCATTTTGTTCGTGTCTACTTATGTTGCGGCATTTGAAGACGGTGGCGTTGCGGAATCCAAGAAGAAGTCGTCCCCGCATGCTTATACTTTATGCACTTAATACCTCATCTAAATTCAAGAAAGCCTAAAAGTTAAGTCTTCCGCTGTATTGAACTCTGAATCTTTCAAGAATTACAAAGGTATAAGTATGTAGGACATGGTGTCACGAGGAGGCGAAGATCAAAAGTGATGGATGCACAAGATCAAGGCAAGAGATTAATGCTCAAGATTGATATCAATGATCACATCAGCATGTTCACCAGAAAAGAAAAAGAAAAGAAAGACGAAGACTACGAGCTCAAGACAAGCATAGTATGCTAGGTTTATTATTGTAACTTGGGTAACGCCCTTGTTTGGAGTGACCTCCCTTAGGGGGAGATTGTTGGAAATACGTTTTACGTATTAGAAAGGATCAGTCACTACAACAATAGTCCATGTAATAGCTCGTAGTTTAGTTATTTACATTTATTAAACAAAGCCTAAAACCGATCCCATGAAATGTATGGGTCGGCGGTCTAATCTAAGCCCAATCCCATATCATGGGCTTGGGTATATAAACCCTCTCCTTTGATGGAGAGGGTGGTGATTTCATTTCAAGTAACACATAGTTCTTAAACTTTCTCTCTCTAGAAGTCTGAAATCATCTATCTTTCTCTCTCTAAAACATAAGCAAGATTTACATATCCTATAGAATGAAATACATGAGTGTAGGAGTATTTGATATTCACTAAATTATGCATATAGTTAAGGCTAAAATTATCTTATTTGTGGCTAAATAAAGGGCAAGAACATAAATTTAATAGCATACATTTATAGTATACATCTGATAGTTTTGCTATTTATATTGTAGGTAATTTGATTATGGAGCCTAATTGTAAATGACGAAATATTGAAATGTTAAACGAACCCCGAACAGTGTTAGAAGAAAGATCAAAAGAGAAGTTCAAATTCAATCCATCTCACTTGAAGGATAGACGGTATACACATATAAAATATATCAGAATCATTAGAGTTCGTCTGATGGTTGAACTCTTGTCTAAGAACCAATATGTCTCGAGTTCAAATCTCACTCAATACTTATATATGATAATGAGAGTTTAGAAGCATTATGTCATAAGACATTAGTTTGGAGTGGTGGATACAGGTGACTGGGTGAACATAATGTTTCATCAGGAGTGAAATTCGGGGAGTCGAGGAAAATATTATGATTGTGAAAATCAGAGTCAATAAACACTTTAGAATAAGTTGGTGCAAAAAATAAATAAACATATACAAAAAAACTAAACATATTAGTGGGGACAAATTTGAAGGGTAGACTTTGTTGGGACTTAACTGATTTTGGCAAGTTGGCCTTCATGAAGCATAGTGTATAATCACTTGAAGCTGCAATAGATTTTTCATATTATATATCCTAGGTACAAGTGAGAGTTGCACCTTCTATTTGAGTCGTAGATTGACCTGGTAATATGAAGATGTGATAGAATTGGTATAATAATATATGGAAAACCTCCCACTATCTCTTAAAATTTTGGGAGTGATTGATATCACATATACATATATATGGTATGAAGTGTTAAGTGAAATACTAAGTTAAATCCATTTTTATCAATAACAGCTATATTTTGCTTCATAATATCAAGTTTCGTGTTATCACCTTGGTGTAGTAATCAAGAGTTGTTGTTGCTCAAACGATTGCGTGTTAGAACTGTATTAATCCCAAGTGCTTGGAGACTCGAGCAACTAATGGAGTGCCTAAAGTACTTAAAAGGACAGGGAACTTCTTCCCGTACGGTTCCGTTTGGTGCATGTTTGATGGGTTCGAAGAGGATGCTGATGTTTAATTTTGTATATGATGTTGATGGAATGATGATGCTCTATTACGTCGTTGTTGCATTTGTTTCAGATGTTCTCATGGCTAAGAACTGGTTTGATGTTTCTTAGATGGTGAAAAATTTATATGTTGTTGTTATCTTTGGTGTTGGGTTTAGTATGTTCGAGTTTGATTTTGATGTTGTTGTGTTTAGTTGTGTGTTTCTGTTATGGATTATATTTTTGAGGTATTCATCTTATGTAATGTTATCACTTCATTTTGGTTTGTTCATTATTACATACTGTATGAACTAATATACAAATACTACATTCTTTTAAGTACTTTTGTATCTTACAAAAGGCAAACAAGTAAACATGTAATGAAGGCATGAAGTTTTAAGAAGAAAACTTACAAGTGCGGACCATTTAAAATGAGGAAACTGAAACATAAACCAAAACCTGCTATTAGGAGGATATCCACGTTTGCTCAAATCACCCGAAATACCACCGCACATGGATGGTATTTTATTCAGGAGCCACTATTTACGTAGTGGGATCAAGAAATAGTTTTTTAACCTATCGTGCGATAAGCGGTAGACAGGTGACGATGGCTAATCGTGATAGAGTTGATATTTGCGGTGTAGGAACAGTGAAGATGAAGTTCACATCTGGTAAAACTGTGACTCTTCATAATGTGCTTCATGTTCCTACGTTATCCAAGATTCTAGTTTCTGTTAGAAAACTAGACGAATACGGTTCTAAAATCACCATCGAGTCAAAGAAGTTTGTAATCAGTAGACGTGGACTTTTTGGGAAAAGATACTACCAAGAAGGGATGTATCAACAAAATTTGGAAAATGAGCCCCTTAAAAGTGTATCAAAAAGTACTAATATTATGAGTTCTGTTGTTAGCAATCAAATTTCCAATATTTCTTTAAGTGGTGACTTTGATTTAAATGGCGTTTTACGTTTTTGAAGTTAATAAAATTTCCGTTGTTTCTCCTCTATGTTCTATTTATTTATGGCAAGAACGTTTGGCAAATAGTAATGTTAAAAATATTGAAAGATGAAACGCAACATGTTAATTAATTTTCAAAGCAAGAATTTTGAAAAATGTTAAACCTGTGTAAAATCAAAGTTTGTAAAGAAAACTTTTCCTTCAATTAAACGTGATACTGGATTGTTAGAGTTGATACATTCGGATATTTGCGAATTGAATGGAATACTTACTCGAGGAGGAAATAGGTATTTCATTACTTTTGACGACGATTCAAGTCGGTTCTTATATGTATATCTGTTACGATCAAAAGACGAAGCTTTTGATTCATTTTAAATATACAAAACTAAGGATGAAACCAACTTGGTAAAAGGATTAAAATCCTATAATCCAACCGGGGTGGAGACTATTTTATGCGAGAGTTTGACACATTCTGTGAAGAGAATGACATTAAACATGAGTGTACCTCTCCGTATACACCACAACAAAAAGGTTTAGCAAAAAGGAAAAACCGAACCCTTGTAGAGATGGTTAACTGTATGTTAAGCCAATGTAGGTTACCCACAAATCTATGGCGCAAATCTCTATTATCTTCGTGTTATATACACAACAGGATTACTAACTGTGTGATTCGTCCATATGAGTTATGGAATGGCAGAAAACCCAACCTAGACTATTTGAGGGTTTGGAGATGTTTAGCCTATTATCGCACACCTGAACCAAAACGATCTTAGGTAGGAGCTCTTAGTATAAAAGTGTGTTTGTTGGCTACGCCAAAAACAGTAAGGCTTATAGACTTTTAGATGACAATTCAGGTGTTGTCATAGAATCCAGAGATGTGGAATTCTTTGAAGATAAATTTTTGAAAGATGTCAAAAATACTAGTGCAAGTCTAGTTCCTAATTCTAAGAGTTCGACTCTTGTAGATATCTCTATAGAGATTAATGAACTAAGAAGGAGTACACGAGCTAGAAAAGAGAAGAGCGTGGGATCAAATTTCTTCTCTTACTTAGTCGAAGGTACACAAAATCAAGTGACGAAGAGGTCATTTTATCGATTAACATTGATGATGACCCTAAGACATTTCGGAGGCCATGTCATCTCGAGATGCTCCTCTTTGGAAGGAATCTATAAATGAAGAGATGGATTATATTCTGGGTAATTAGACTTGGGAATTAACAGAACTTCCTAAGGGCGTGAAACTCATAGATTCCAAATAGGTATTTAAGAAGAAGCTTAACCCAAATGGACCAGCATTGGCCTTTAAATCAAGATCAGTTTCCAAAGTCATAGACATAGAGATGGGGTGGATTATTTTGATACATATGTCCCTGTTGCTAGGATTAGTTCAATAAGAACACTCATAGCGATCTCTGCCATTAAAGGATTATACATTCATCAAATGGATGTGAAGACGAACTTTTTAAATGGTTACTTACTTGAGGAAGTATACATGAAACAACCTGAAGGGTTTATGATACAAGGGCAAGAAAACAAAGTGTCTAGACTTGTTAAGTCCTTATACGGGTTGAAACAAGCTCCAAAGCAGTAGCATGAGAGGTTTGACACCACTATTATTTCTTTCGGGTTTAAGCACAATATTGTTGATAGGTGTATTTATACCAAAAGGAAGAAAGATTATACAGTGGCCATTTGTCTTAATGCTGATGATACGTTGATCATTAACACAACTATAGATTGAATTTCTGAAACAAAGTCTTACTTATCCTCAAACATTAAGATGAAAGATCTTGGTGAGGTAGACACCATTTTGGGAATTAAAGTAAAAAATGAAAAAATGTCAAATTCCTCTTAGTCAATCTCATTATACTGAGAAGATACTGACTAAGTTTCATCACTTACATATAAAGGAATCCAATGTTCCTTTTGAGCCGAGTGTACATATTAAGAAGAATTCTGGTAGAGGTGTAGCTCAACCAGAGTATGCAAGTGTTATTGGTTATTTAATGTATGTAACACATTGTACTAGGTCTGACATTGGCTTTAATGTAAACAAGTTAAGTCAGTACATAAGTAATCCAAGCTTAGAACATTGGAGAGCAGTGTCTAAAGTACTAGGGTACCTAAAAAGCACTAGTGTTTTGAACTTGACATACACGTCATACCCTGCGGTTTTGGAAGGGTATTCAGATGCAAGTTGGGTGAATCACACAAGTGATTTTAAATCTACGAGCGGGTGGATTTTTACTTTTGTGGGAGGAGATGCTTCTTGGGCGAGCAAGAAACATACATGTATTTCTTATTCCATGATGGAAGCTAACTTTATAGCGATCGCAACATCAAGCAAAGAGGTTGAGTGGATGCGAGATCTATTACTGGATATCCAACTGTGGCACAGTCCAATGCCTTCGATTCCCATGTACTGTGACGTCAAGCTACCTTGTTTAAAGCTTATAACTCTTTGTACAATGGGAAGTAAAGACACATTCGTCTTAGACATAACTATGTGAGACAAGTGATAGAGAATGGTACCACTAGTGTTGTTTATGTCAAGTCGTGTAGAAAATTGGCAGATCCACCTAATAAGCCTGTGACGAGAGACTTGGTGAGTGTTACTACTAGAGACAAGGGTTTGAAACCATAAGTGAATTGGTTAGTGATGGTAACCCGACTTGAATTTAGCGCTCCTTCGTCAAGTTTAATGGGTAATAACAAGTCATTAGTTGATAGAATGTACCATCGAATAATCAACCCATGTAGTACAGATAGTACATCGTTTTCGAGAATCAGGATGAGGATATCCTCTTAACAAAGCTTTAGAGGCGTCTTAGAAACTAAGATGTTATAGAAGCTTTGCCTATATGACTTAGAGGTGGTCTCGCCTTGAATAGAGAGTTTGTGGTTTCTCTCTTAGAGAGTCATGAATCAGGATTATGCTTATGGCCATATTCTCGCTCAACGAGAACAGTTTGGTTATGATATGAAGTGTGTATCATTATGCAAATAAGATTATAAAGATGAGTGTTTAATCTTCAGACACACTAGATCAATTTTATTTGTGTGCTTAAAGTAAACGGGGTTTATTCTTTGTGACATCACCGTGACACAACCTATTAGAGTAGCAGAAACTTACCAACATGACGGGGGATGTTGGGAATTAATTGATGTTGACAAGTTGGCCATTCATGAAGCATAGTGTACAATCACTTGAAGCTGCAATAGATTGTACTTATTATATAGCCTAGGTACAAGTGAGAGTTGTACCTTCTATTTGAGTCATAGATTGACCTAGTAATATGGAGATGTGATAGACTTGGTATAATAATATATGGATAACCTCTTACTATACCTTGACTTTTTGGGAAGTGACTACTATCACATCTACATATATATGGTATGAAGTGTTAAGTGAAATGCCAAAGAAAATCCATTAGTATCAATAACAACTATATTTTGCTTTGTAATTTCTATCACCTTAGTGTAGTAATCGAGAGTTGTTTCTACTCAAATGATTATGTGTTAGGGACTCGAGCAACTAACAGAGTGCCTAAAGTACTTAAAAGGAAGGGAACTTCTTCATACGGTTCAGTTTGGTGCATGTTTGATGGGTTCGAAGAGGATGCTGATGTTTAATTTCGTGTATGATACTGTTGGAATGATGCTGCTTTATTACGTTGTTGCTACATTTGTTTCTGATGTTCTCATGAATAAGGAATGGGTTGATGCTGCTTGGATGGTGAAACTCTTATATGTTGTTGTTATCTTCAATGTTGGGTTTAGTATGTTCTGTTGTGTTTAGTTATGTGTTTCTGTTATGGATAATCTTTTTGAGTTATTCATCTTATGCATTGTTATCACTTCAATTTGGTTTGTTCATTATAACATACTGTTATGAAACTAATAGACAAATACTACAGACTTGTGGTTCGCGTGAAGCTTGATAGAGGAGGTATATACCTAGACTCGATGTTTTGGACAAGTTGTAATAACGTTGTTGAAACACATGTTCATAATTTTATCATTTGTGATATTAGTATGAAGAGTGCATGGTGAATATTTGTAATTGGTGAAAGGTGAAATTCGTTAATGCTTTTTCGTTGATAACTATCTTTATCATATGAAAATGTTAATGTCCCAACTAATATTTTTGGTGTTTGGCAGATGGTTATATAGACATTCATCAACTTTATTTTGAAACAAAGAAATACATGTATTTTTTGGAAAGAAAGTGTTAAATACCAAAAGGCTTGAGGACCATAACACATTTTTTTCTAGTCACGTCAGCGCCACATCAATATTTACAAAATAACACCAACACCCCATAACATCATTGATACCATAACATCACATTTTTTCACCAACCCCATTATTTTTATAAAATTATTTTAAAAAACTTTATTCATTAAATTTAACATATTACAATACTTAAATAAAAATGCATTAGAAAAACATATGAAAAAAAATACAAAAAACATATGTCCTGGTGACTGAATTTATTCTTCATCTTCATATTCTCGCCAGAATGACCCATTAATACCACACAATCCCATCACAAGTTATATATGTTGTTGGCCCACAAGCCCAACAAAAGTTATATATTACTAAAGACCGACGCATTAATACCCTCCATCTTCTTCATTGTTTTCTACTCCACAACCTCCATTTAAACTGCAGTACAATCAAAACCTGCAAGAACGAAAAATATCTCAACCTTCATTCAAGACTCACCAAAACAAAGACCTCAATACAAACCGTGAAGGCTAAACGAAAACCTTTTTTTCCTTACAAAATCACCCCCAATACGCGTTGGTGGGTTAACGCCAACCACCGACGTCATTGGTTTCTTTGGATCTCGATGTCATAACACGGCATAACGCCTAGACACGTCGGCATAATGTCGGACGTGCGTTATGATACCCAACACTCTAATAAAATCATTTGATACATCCAATTGAAAAGTTACGAATAGATTATAAAAAGATCGAAAAAATACAAAGTGATACCTTGGTATGAATGATTGTTTAATCCTATAAGGGAACCAATGGGTCAGCTCAATTGGTTACCAATGGTATTTTTGAGAATGTAAGTTTTCAACTAACTTATAGGTTGTGGGTTCAAGCCTCGCTGGAAACATATGTGAAATATATTGTGAGATAGAATGAGCAAAAATTGTTGTTTTAAAAAAAAACATTTAAAGATGTGTTTGTTTGACATGTATAGCACTGGTTTCTTAGAATGAACTTAGAAAATATATGTTTAGTTGTTGTTTAATTTTTTTTTATGATTTTTCTAGTTTGTGCAAAAATATAAAAAATTACGTAAGGTCTCACCAAAAAAATACAGGAAACCTATAAATTTTGTAAGTTCTTAGTATATACGTTTCATATCTTTTCTTATCTTGTGCTCTTAAAACAAAAATCGCAAAAATCCTTTAAAAATTGTATTTGATCGTAGTCTTCATGTACAGAAAACGTAAACTCAAATCAATTCAATACTTCATTAATAAAAATAAATCACGTTTGAAATGTTAGAGGTTCTCAAATTCGCATATATTATTAAAAAAATGACCCATAGTTTAAAGGAGGTTGAAATTATATTTCTGAATGATTTTTTGACAAATTGCATGCGAAGGTGCAAGAGTAAAATATCACCTATATATGCATGAAGTTTAGCTGCTTCAAGAAGCTTAGGACTTGGCTTTGATATGCTTATTGAAGGATAGAACACAAACTAGTAATATATAGTGTCAAGTTGAACATGCGAATGTGTAAACTGTTGTGTATATTATCTTCAGGTTTTTACTATGGATAGAAAGAGTTCAATCCTTATTGACACTCTAATATTCGAATATTTAGAATTCTAATGTATTAATGTGAAATTCAATCATGTCTACATTTCATTTATGCATCACTTGAAAGTTTATGGACTTAAAATAAATAGTCGTGTGATAGGATCGAACTCGGGACTACGGGATTGCACACAATACGTAAAGGGTTAATTTTATTTATTAAATATATTATATATATATTTATTAAATCAAACTGAACTTAACTAATGATTGTTAATATTTAAGAGTTAAGTATAAACGACAGTTATGGAATTAAATAGAACAGAAAAGAAGGAAACGGAAAAGTTCTGGAAGCCCCTTTGGGTGGGCTATAGTCGACGGCTACAAGGACCAAAAAGGAAAGGAAAAAAGATTTTGTTTCCTAACTTGATTATTACTTGGAAACCAAGTTTTTCCAAGCCCTATATAAACAATCCCATAACCTTCATATTTTTATCCCTCTCTCTCTTTTCTTCTCTTTGATCGCCGGCCAAACAAACACCCTTTAGGGTTTTCTTTGGTTTTCGATTGCTTAAAATTCCACAAGCGTTGAAGTTCCGGTTTGCAAGTGCTAGACTCACGGTTAGCCCGTTGCGTTACGTGTGTACAAGAGCGTAATATAGGTTTGCTTTAAACTATATCTTGGTATTATACTTCACAAACCCTAATTGGAGATTCGTTGGTGATCTTGTGGATCTACGCTAGGATAAAGGTATGTAACCCTAATCGGTTAATTATAATTGTGTTATTAATGATCTTGTTAAATCGCTTCCGCTATAACGTGCTTTGATCTTTGTTATGATTATATAATTGTTATGAATGTCATAAACCTTCAGTGGCATCGAGAGCCGTTTTAACATGTTATAATTATCGAAATCTAAAGGTTTTTTAACTAATGGTGATTTGAGTTAAAATTACATGTTGTTTTTTAGATTTAAACAAAAATTAGGGTTTTGTTTTTTTTTGTTTTTCAAAATCGGCCTAGCCGAACTTTATTTAAAAAAAAAAGAAATTTGTAAACCCTAAAATTACATGGTAAAATCTTTAGATGATTGCATGAATTAATTGTTATGTCATGTATGGTTACGATCCGTAGTTTTTTAATTGTTAAGAATATGTGGGAGATCCGTGATGAACATGCATGTTTTTTTCACGGATCATGGGATTTTATATGCTATTTGCTTTATTTGATTCAAAGTTTTAAAATTAGGGAAGACTTTTTATGTTTATAAAAACCATAGATTTTATGTTCTTTGAATAAATTGTTATACATGTGGCTATTTGATTTAGTTTTTTTTGTACCTACTTGTTTTCATACGTTTTATATTAATTGTATGTTGTAAACAAGGGTAATTTTTCCAAGAAAAATTAATATGGACTAAATCATATAAAAATTAATGAATTATTTTGAGATCTAATTTACATATGATTTGCGTTGATTGGAATTGCGATAATAACTTAATGGCCTACTCAATTTTAACAAACTATAAAGTGGGTATAACGCACCGCTGGTCATGTACCCGGTTAAGGAAGGAGGTGTTATGCTTCAGCGCTGACCAAATTCCCGTCTTGCCTGTGCGTCAAAGTTGGAATTACCTACGGTTATTATTTACATAATTCCTTAAGGTTGATTTAACCGCAAATTCACATCCGAAACACAATGAATAAAGTTATTGCTTTGTGCTTTAGCCAAGTTCTAGGAACGTGAGGTGTGAATTGTTGTGGGTAAAATCTTTAATTGGTTTAACCAATACCTCAACTTGCAAATATGTGGCGAAATTTTAGTCTCACCAAAAGGTTTACTAAAAGTTTTATTAAACTAATGCTATGAAGATGTATGCATGCTTCTCCATACATGATTTTGACACCAAAATCAATACCCTTAAATTTAAGTCTTATGCCATCTAATTGACGAACACTTGAAGTTACAATTGTCGTTAAATGAGATTTTGGACGATATTGTAATGGAGAGAAAACTTCATGACTGAATGAGATTGCACATGAAGGTTTTGCTTTCTTTAGATTAGTCGACTTGATGGAGTTACTCAGTGAGATCTGGAAACTTAAGGCATAAAGTAGGGATGAAACATGTTTACAATGCAAAAAGACTTTTTGGCAATGTAAATCCCTAAAATATCTAGAAATTGAAAATTTGTTTGTCAATTATTGTTTGACAAGTTACCATGTTGAGTACATTTATCACTAGCAGATCAACTGATGTGATGAGTTTATGTCAATATGGATTCTAGTTTTCAAGGAAGATACTATGGTGTTATTACCGGGGTAATTTTATTTTCTTGAATGGTATTATCAAAAATACTAATGTTTGAACTTATTTCTATAGAAATGGCTCAACCCGAAAACAATATGACTATGAGTTCTGCGTTCAAAGGTTTCTACGTTCGTCCTGAACTTACTCGACTTAATTTCAATAATTGGTATCGCTCACTAAGAATAGTTCTGAGAGCAGCGGGTACTATCGATATCTTGACTACTCCTTATCCGGAGGATCTTGCTAAAGGAGCATCTGATGTGCAAAGGCTTGAACACGCTGCTAATGTTAAGAAGCACTCTGAGGTGGCTACTTTAATGTTAGGAAGAATGGCTCCTCCACTTCAACATATGTATGAGCTATTCTCCTAAGCGAATGCTTGATGAGCTCAAGGCTATGTTCGAAAAGCCGCAAGCTGTGGAAATCTACGACTTGGTAGATGCTCTGCATAGTTGCAAGCAAGCTCTTGGAGATTCTGTAAGTGCCCATTATTTGGAGATGAGGGGTATATGGAATAGCTCATTTCACTAGGACAATCCTATGATCATAATATGGCTATCAGCTTGATCAATAGGTCCCTTAACAAGGACTTCAATGATTTTGTTCGTAACTATAATATGCATTGCACGTGGAAGACAGTCAATGATTTGTATGCAATGCTCATTGACTACGAAAAGGGGTTAAAGGACAAGGCATCTACTTCTACTCCTCCTGTGCTTTATGTACAAAAGGGTGGAGTGAGTAAGGAAAAACCGCACAAGAACAACAAGAAAGGCAAAGGCAAGGGTGATAAGGGTAAACAAGTTGCGACTTATTCTAAACCTAAGCAAAACTTTGTCAAGAAGAATCAATCTCAGAAGGATGAGACTTGTTTCCATTGCAAGGCAAGTGGACACTGGAAGAGGAACTGTCCTCTTTATCTCGAGGAGTTGCGAGAAATAAAGAAGAAGGCTGAGCTTAGTGCTGCAGCATCTTCAGGTAACTTACATTTGATAGTTATTTAATCTTACATACAAATCAAATTCCTGGGCATATGATATGGGATGTGGTATTAACATTTGTAATACTGTGCATGTATTTGAGTTAGAGAAGAAGCTTACCTATGGGGAACAATTTCTGCATGTGGGCAATGGCGCACAAGTAGCGGTTGAGGCTATAGGAACATTTAATCTAGTTTTACCTTCGAGTCTAGTACTGAGATTAAATAATTGTCATTTTGCACCTAATATTGTTAGGGATGTTATTTCTTTTTCTTGTATGTTGGATCTTGGATTTATTCACACTATTGATAATAATAGAATTTCTGTTTTCATAGATGGTTTATTCTATTTTGATGCAATTTCTGTGAATGGTGTTTTTGAAATTAACATGCATGGTAATAATTCCAAGAGAAAGATTAATTCTGTTTTTAGCATGAATAAGAAGAGAAAGTTAGACAAGAAATCTTCTTATCTTTGGCATTGTAGACTTGCCCATATTGGGAAGACTCGCATACAAAAGCTTCAACGTGATGGTCTTTTGGATATATCAATAATGAATCATTTGATAAATGTGAGTCTTGTATCTCTGGAAAGATGACCAAGAAACCTTTTAATAGCAATATTGAAAGGGCTACTGAACTACTTGGTTTGATACACACTGAGGGGTGTAGACCACTTAGACATGTGTCAAGGAAAGGTGCTAGCTACTTTTTAACATTTACGGATGATTATAGCCGTTATGGTTATGTTTATTTACTTAAGCATAAACATGAGGTATTTGAAACATTCAAAGTGTTTAAAGCGGAAGTAGAATTGCAACTAGGAAAGAAGATTAAAGCTCTTCGTTCTGATCGAGGTGATGAATATTTAAGTCAACAGTTTAAAGATTATTTAAGTGAGAACGGAATTGTTCAGAAACTTACTTCTCCATATACTCCACAACAAAATGGTGTATCCGAAAGGAGAAATCGTACATTATTAGATATGGTGCGATCTATGTTTAATCTTACAACTTTACCTTTATCCTTTTGGGATTACGCTTTAGAATCTGCTGTTCGTATTCTGAATATGGTTCCCACAAAGAAGGTTGATAAGACACCATATGAAGTATGGCATGGCAAAAAGCCATATATGTCTTATTTAACGATTTGGGGTTGTGAGGCGTATGTGAAACGTGACTCTGGAGATAAACTCCAATAGTGCTCTGTTAAATGTATCTTTGTAGGTTACCCTAAGGAAACTATGGGCTACTACTTTTATTATCCACCTGAGAACAAAGTTGTTGTGGATAGGTATGGAGACTTCCTTAAAAATGATCTTGTAAATCAAGAAATCAGTGGGAGAAATTATGATCTTAAAGAAATTCAAGAAGATACATTGCCTTCTGAAAATACTAGCAAAGAAATTACAATAGAGCCAGAAAGTCTGGGTGCTCCACCGGAATTAATTCCTCCACGTAGGTCTAAAAGAACCGTACGTGCGCCAAGCAAACTATGTCTTAACATAGAGGATGATGAGGAGGAGGTAGGGGATCTTGGTGAACCTGCTAACTATCGATCCGCAATGCTTGATCCAGAAAAGTTAAAATGGATAGTTGCGATGAATGAGGAAATGAAATCCATGAAAGTCAACGATGTTTGGATTCTTGTTGATGTACCTAAAAATGCTAAAGTAGTGAAAAATAGGTGGATTCTCAAGAAGAAAACTGACATGGATGGGGAAGTACAATCCTATAAAGCACGTTTAGTAGTTATAGGGTTTTACTCAAACTTTTGGCGTAGACTACGAGGAGACATTTTCTCTGTAGCAGACTTACGAGCTATTAGGATTCTCATAGCTATAGCAGCATACTATGACTATGAGATATGGCAAATGGATGTTAAAACTGCCTTCTTGAATGGTCGCTTAGATGAGGAAATCTATATGCAGCAACCGGAAGGGTACGTTGATCCTAAATATCCAAAACGCGTGTGAAAACTTCAAAGATCTATTTATGGTTTGAAGCAAGCATCGCGTCAATGGAATAAACGATTTGATGAAGAAATCAAAAAGTTCGGATTTATTCAAAATCGTGATGAGCCATGTGTATATCGCAAAGCTACTGGGAGTGATGTAGTGTTCCTAATTTTATATGTCGATGACATATTAATCATGGGAAGTAACATTCCAAGACTTAAGGAAGTTAAGGATTATCTTGGTAAATGTTTTTCTATGAAGGATTTGGGAGATGCTGCATATATTCTGGGAATTAAAATCTATCGAGATAGGAAAAGACGGTTAATTGGTCTTAGTCAAGATGCTTATATTGATAAGATATTAAAGAAGTATAACATGCATAATTCTAAGAAAGGTTTTTAACCTATGGAAGTTAAGCATGAATTAAGTCATGAGTTAGATGCATCAACACCCGAAGAGGTGGCTTACATGCAGAAGGGTGCCTTATGCTTTGGTTGTAGGATCTATTATGTATGATGTAAGATGCACAAGGCCTGATGTGGCGTTTGCTCATAACTTGGTCAGTAGATACCAACGGAATCCAGGGAAGCTTCACTGGACTGCTGTTAAACATATACTAAAGTATCTGAGGAATACAAAAGATATGTTTTTGGTATTTGGGGGTAAACCAGACATAGAACTGAAAGTTACAGGTTTCTGTGATGCGTCCTGGCAATGTGATAAAGACGATACGAAGTCTCAGACGGGTTACGCGTTTGTCATCAATGGAGGAGCAGTTGACTGGAAGAGCAAGAAGCAGACAACCATTGCTATGCATGCGACTCAATCTGAGTACATGGCTGCTTCAGAAGTTGCAATGGAAGCTGTTTGGATTAGGAAGTTTATTGAAGATCTTGGAGTGATGCCTTCAATTAAAGAACCTATTGAATATATTGCGACAATTCTGCTGCAATAATATTCGTCAATGATTCTGGAGTCATGAAAGGCGCCATACACTTTAAACGTAGATATCACTACGTTCGAGAACAAGTTGAAGCTCGAGAAATAAAATTAATAAAAGTTCACACAGATGATAACGTAGCTGATCCTTTTACTAAGGCTTTGCCTAGACCAAAGGTAGTTAAGCACGCCAAGGCGATTGGGCTGCAACTAGCTAGCGAATTCACGCAATAAATCTGTTGATTTGTATTTGGATAAAGGATGTTACACATTATTGAATTGATGAAATAAAGATAGAGTTTCGTTTATTTACTGTTATTTGATTTTGTATCCTATTTTACATGTTTTAATCCATGGATAATAGTTATGTTCTAAACGTCCGTTGTCGATTAATAATATGAGAATATTATTAAACTAAGACAAATCAAAATAGTGACAGAGTATACTTGAAAGTATATTAGTCAATTTTGGATGATATTTGATGAATCAAATATTGGACTTATCCCAACTATATGATTTTACTTTATGGATCTTCGTCTTAAGTAAATCGTAAATAGTTATCCTTAGACCTGAGATACCAGGAAACTGAATAGAATGTAGTGCATTTCTGTAAGGTAACCTAACGCTAAACGTAACTGGTAGCTATAAGGGTTTTTTCATAAGTGTTTCAAAGTTCGTAAGTTTCGCTTGTAGTCAAAATGGGATTTGTTTCCTTCAAATTATTTTGAAATATAAATATAGCTGGGCCCCTCGGGAAGTAGTAAGATGTTTGTGTGGCCACACCCAAATGTGTTTTGGTAATCTTACTATATCCGTAAACGAGAAACAGAATGGTTAATGAAGGAATGACTGAGATCCATATCCTATTAACGTTGTATTTGAAATGAAAGGATAATAATAAATGATGAATCATTTAAAAGGTTTTTCCAGGAGACCTTACTCGAGTTGTACTAGTGACATTGCCAGTGTAACTAGACGCTAGTCAATGTAATCACGATATTCAAATTTTGTCCAAGTGGGAGCTGAAAGTTTATGGACTTAAAATTAATAGTCGTGTGATAGGATCGAACTCGGGATTAAGGGATTGCATACAATACGTAAAGGGTTAATTTTATTTATTAGATATATTATATATATATTTATTAAATCAAACCGAACTTAACTAACGACTGTTAATAATTAAGAGTTAAGTATAAATGACCGTTATGGAATTAAATAGAAGAGAAAAGAAGGAAACGGAAAAGTTCCGGAAGCCCCTTTGGGTGGGCTATAGTCGACGGCTACAAGGACCAAAAAGGAAAGGAAAAAAGATTTTGTTTCCTAATTTGATTATTACTTGGAAACCAAGTTTTGCAAAGCCCTATATAAACAATCCCATAGCCTTCATAAATTTTATCCCTCTCTCTCTTTTCTTCTCTTTGATCGCCGGCCAAACAAACACCCTTTATGGTTTTCTTTGGTTTTCGATTTTGCTTAAAATTCCACAAGCGTTGAAGTTCCGGTTTGCAAGTGCTAGACTCACGGTTAGCCCGTTGCATTACGTGTGTACAAGAGCGTAATATATGTTTGCTTTAAACTATATCTTGGTATTATACTTCACAAACCCTAATTGGAGATTCGTTTGTGATCTTGTAGATCTACGCTAGGATAAAGGTATGTAACCCTAATCGATTAATTTTAATTGTGTTATTAATGATCTTGTTAAATCGCTTCCGCTATAACGTCATTTGACCTTTGTTATGAATATATAATTGTTATGAATGTCATAAACCTTCATCACTTTGTTTGTGTTATGATTTTCTTTAAGTTAATCAAGTATACACTTAAATGGCGGAGGATTGTTGGTGATTTTGTGTTACCAATATGATTTAAGTGTAATGCATTGATTTAATTGACCAATGAGTAATCGTGATAAATGTTCATCAAGTCGGGGTTGCGGAGTGCACACTTGTATGACGCTATTACGATTATCATATGCGGGCGAAGCCCCCGTACGACGGGGGTCCGGGGGCAGTGCCCCTGGTGTAAAGTGCTATGTTAAAAAACACTTGAAAATAAAATTCCCGAACTTTTGGACTCCTTTTGTTTGCCCGTTTTTTCTATTTGTTTTGGTTGTGAAATAATTGCTAGGCAGTTACAACTGAATGTAAAAAATTGTTGGTCATATAATCATCTTCATGGTCTGGTTTTGTTGATAACACAAAAACACATTTTTAGTTCGCAATCTGAGTTTTATCCGATTGAAGATTTCGATATAACTATTGAAAAGACTTTGATCTGAAAGTTGGTGACATCAGATTAAATATCTAACAAAAAATTGACCCATAGTTTAATTTTCGGGATATTTTATGATTTTTCTCTATTATTTTTTTTATAACTTCCTTGTCAACCACTCATATTATTAGCTTTAACGTTGTTTTCTTACTTTTAAATATCAACAGATATTTATAAAACCATCTTTTTCGTTCCTCCTAAATTTCATTCAATAGTTCATCAACCTCACATTTCAGATTTCAGTCTAGTTTATTATCAATAAAACCAGGCTTTAATTCTTCTAAAAGAGAACTCTGAAGATTTCTACCGAGCGAGCAGTAACTTTTGAACGTGCGGGTAGTAAGTTAGCTTGAACATTAATCATCGTCTTGCACATATTGTCTTTAAAAAAGGACGTCTGCTGGTTATCAAAGTTTTAGCAACAACATTAATCAGCACTAAATTGCATGTTCTAAAGTTTCAAATATTGTTTTTGACTTTATTTGTTGCCATGAAGCTTGCATTTAGTATATATGTTGATATATCTGTAACTTTTGTCTCTTGATGGTTAGATGGGTGATCAAGGATATACGTATACATTGGATGAAGCACTTTCGACAATTGGGTTTGGGAAGTTCCAAGTTGGCGTGCTTGCGTATGCTGGACTCGGTTGGGTAGCAGAAGCAATGGAACTGATGCTTTTGTCATTTGTTGGACCAGCTATACAACCCGACTGGGGACTTTCTTCAAGTGAAGAAAGTTATATATCAACTGTGGCGTTTTTCGGTATGTTGGTTGGAGCATACTTGTGGGGTGTTGTGTCCGATTCCTATGAAAGAAAGTAAGTTTCTTTATTACCAGCATACTATTTTTCTCTTCCAACTGTTCTTGTCTTGTTGATTATTCTACTTTTAGTAAGAGTTATATATGTACTGTTTTATACTATGAGTTCATTTTAAGAACCAATGGGAACCAATGATCTTTTTGTGCGTGTGGTAAATTGGAGTATATTTACTGATTAACTATTGAATTTATGGCGACTTGTTTGCAATAAGTTGATCGCGTGCATACCTAAAGTGCCCCTGTTATTAAACCTCTTCGTAATCATGGTCCCTTTTCTTTGGTGATTCAGGAAGGGACTTGTAGGTGCAGCTATAATATCCACTGTGGCAGGGCTATTGAGTGCTTTTGCACCAAATTATACATCATTGTTGGTTCTTCGTTGCATTGTTGGTGTGGGTCTAGGGGGTGGGCATGTAAGTTCGTCATGGTTTCTAGAATTCATCCCCATTTCTAACAGAGGCTTATGGATGGTTGTTTTTTCAACCTTTTGGACAGTTGGAACAATAATGGAGGCTTCACTTGCTTGGGTATGTCCAAAATGCCTAAGCGCTTTCTATAAGTTGTATCTCAAGAAATTAATCTTAAGTTCTTATTGCTGTCAAAATGATTCTCTTGTAGTGGATCATGCCTAGCTATGGTTGGAGGTGGCTACTTGGACTATCTGCAGTTCCATATCTTGTCGCGTTATTGTTTTATGGTCTCGTCCCTGAGTCTCCACGGTACCTTTGTACACACGGGAGGTTAGCAGAGGCACAATATATTCTGGAAAAAGGAGCTGCACTTAACCAAAAAGAACTTCCGACAGGCCTACTTATCTCTGATATGATAAACGAGGTGCCCAAGAATGACCAGTTACTCCCCCTAATATCAAATACAACTTGTGATTCCCAAAGTAAATCTCCGTCTATAATCATGCTTTTATCACCTAATCTGATAAGAACAACGCTTCTCCTATGGTTGTTGTTCTTTTGCAACAATTTTGCATATTACGGCATTATTTTGCTAACTTCGCAACTAAGCATTGGCCAAAGCGAGTGTGACCCACCCACTTTGCAATCAGAATATATCAAGGATCCTAGTCTCTATGTAAATGTATTCATCACTAGCTTGGCAGGTACTTGAGATTCAAGTTTTCTTGCATCTATTATTAATATTTTATTAAAGTTTGATTAGATCGTGCGGGTATCTATTGCAGAACTTCCCGGGCTTGTTATAGCAGCTTTGACAGTGGACAGAATAGGTCGAAAGATTTGCATGGAAATCCTTGTCATTTCAGGATTCCTCCTATTATTGCCATTGGTTGTCCATCAAAATGATATTATGACCACTGCTTTTCTATTTGGAGCACGTATGTTTGTTTCAGCAAGCTTCACCGTTGCTTGTATCTACGCCCCAGAGGTACGTCCTATACACTCTATGTTGCCTTTCAAGAAAAAATATCCTTATAGTTTTTTATTTTTTTTGGGGGATGTTGTAGGTCTATCCGACAAACTTAAGAGCAACAGGAGTTGGAATTACAACGGCAGTAGGCAAAATTGGGGGGATGGTATGCCCGTTGATAGCAGTTGGGATGAGTAGTGGTTGCCACCAAACACTTCCAGTAATTTTGTTTGAGGTTACAATACTTTTATCAGGACTAAGTATTATACTGCTTCCATTTGAGACGAAAGGGAAAGAATTAACCGATAACATAGATTTACATGTATTAGTACAATAATATCGTTACATTATTCAATGTACATAAAGCTTATTCACATCCAATAATCGATTTGTGTTACATATCCTACCGACAATAGTACAGCTGGTTTCTTTATCAACTTCATTGTCTAACACTTCAAGCCTGCGCAGGTGACTCCTAAATATTCTGCATATATACAGAAATTTGTCGTCCCAATCTTGACCGGACCCAGAGTTTTGTTTGAGTTTATCCGGGCCCTAAAATTCGTCCTAAGAGGATTGACTTATCGCCACTAAGAAAAATACCAAAAACAATAATCCAACCAAACCGATTCAAAAGAAGACAAAGAGTGTAATTTCACCACGGTGCACGGCATTACACCGAAAAATACCACCACGGTGCACGGCATTATACCGAAAATGAAATTATTATGTGACACGTCTATTTTGTTCCAACAAGAGGACAAAGAGTGTAATTTGATATAAGTTAACCAACGTGTGAGTTACAAAGTGTGTTACAATGCCACATGTTTTAACAAGTACAAGTGTCTTCTGTCTTTAATAAAAATCCCCAGATTTCTTTTCTTGCTTGTTGCATTAAATCTCAACCAAATGTAAATGTCAAAAATAGAACTTATATATAATGTCATTTTAAAGCAGTTTATAATATTGTTTGTTTTGATTAGTGTTAACTGTTAAGGATCCTATGCCCTCAAGTTTAGATCCATGCAGGAACGAAATCAGGTTTGTCCGATACACATGGATTTTTTTTCTCGTAGTGGTAATTTTGTTAAAAAACCCCTCATATTTTTTAGAAATGCACAAGTTTTCAAAAAGTGCATGTAGTATTGTTTAGTTTATCATAAATGCACCTGGTGAATTTGTCGTCTAGTTCCGTCCCTCTATATACATGTTTTGTTTAACCCATGCAATGTGATCAAGTGTTGAGAATTGTTTTGAGGTGTGATAACTTGATCTATTATGTTTATTAGTAGATGGGAGATCAAGGATCTGATGCATGTACATTGGATGAAGCGCTTTTGACAATTGGATTTGGGAAGTTCCAAGTTGGTGTTCTTGCGTATGCTGGATTAGGTTGGATAGCAGAAGCAATGGAAATTATGCTTTTGTCATTTGTAGGACCGGCGATACAGCCTGAGTGGGGATTGTCTGCGAGTGAAGAGAGTTTGATATCAACTGTGGCTTTTGGCGGGATGCTTGTTGGGGCATACTCTTGGGGTGTCGTCTCTGATTCTTATGGAAGAAAGTAAGTTACCGCCACATTATATGTTGTGTGTTATGATGTTAATTTCATAGAATTACCCTGGAATCATATATTAGCATTCTTGTGTAAGTATGCACTAGGGATCGAATTTGGCAAAAGGCAGATAAACTTTGGTATATTAAGAATCTGTCACAAGTCTTACAAGCCAAGAAAGTAAGTTACCACCATATTTTTATACGCAAAGCGCATTATATGTCGTTTATTATGATGTTAATTTCATATAATTCCTCACTTAGTATTATTCTTGTGTAAGTATGCACTACTACCTGTAGATATCGGATTAGGCAAAAGTCAGTGTAATTGTGGTATATTAAGAATCTGTCACGAGTCTCACAAGCCAAGAATTATGTATCACAGATGGTATATGAACATGGAAAATGATATTTCTTCCTACAAAAACCTCCTACAAATCCTCCTACACACAGGATTCTGACAAGTGGCGGAACTTACGGTTCAGATTTGGAGAGATAATAAGTGGAGAAAATGTGTATTATATTATTGTGAGTGTAGGAGGATAAGTAGGATGATTTGGTAGGAGGATATAGCAATGCTCTATGAACATTGAACAATTTAGAGCGATTCATAACCACCGGATCATTTGTTTCATTCGGCCTATGTACAACACTCAACTCGTGTGTCCTATTGGGAATGATACTCATTTACAAACGTCTTACAGCAGCAACTATACTTTCTGTTAGATAGTATTACTTTCAAAACATGCAAATAACATTGTACCCAAACTTGAATGTCATATAGATCGACTAATATTCTTATCAAACCAACGTTAAGATTTTTTTTTACCTAATCTGTAAAGTGATGACTACTGTATGCTACAAGTCAGGTAAAATTGTAACATCGTATTTCTCCATGTGTGATTTGAACTTGCAGGAAAGGATTTCTCGGTTCAACTATAATAACTAGTGTTGCAGGACTATTGAGTGCTTTCGCACCAAATTACATATCATTGTTAATTCTTCGTTGCATAGTCGGTTTTAGTTTAGGGTGTGGACATGTGTTTATATCATGGTTTCTAGAGTTTGTTCCCATTCCAAACAGAGGGGCTTGGATGGTTGTTTTCTCGACCTTTTGGACAGTTGGAACAATTATGGAAGCCTCACTAGCGTGGGTAAATGACAGGACCTGTATACAAGTTAATTAACGTTTTTATTTTTAGTTGTGAGTTCTTCTTCCTTATCTAACGGATTTCCATATCTCATATTTGTTTCAGTGGATCATGCCTACCCATGGTTGGAGGTTGTTACTAGGACTATCCGCTATTCCATCTCTTGTAGCGCTACTGTTTTATGGTCTGGTGCCAGAGTCTCCAAGATACCTTTGTACACAAGGAAGATTAACCGAGGCACAATATATTCTTGCCAATGGAGCTACACTTAACTATAAAGATCTCCCAAAGGGTCTGCTTGTACCTGATCACATAAACGAGTCACCCGATGAAGGTCAATCATCAGAAAATACCACCTCACTCTCATCACAAAAAATGAATCCAACAATTGCCAAAAAAAAAAGTTGTCCATAGTTATGCTTTTATCACCAAATTTGACCAGAACAACCCTTCTCTTATGGTTCTTGTACTTTTGCAACACGCTTTCGTATTACGGCATTATATTGTTGACTTCGCAACTAAGCATCAGGCAAAGTAGGTGTGCCCCAACCACTTTACAGTCAAATAATATCAAGGATCCTAGCCTCTATGTAAACGTATTCATCACCAGCTTGGCAGGTACTTCATATTCAAAAAAGAAAATCGATTAGTTTGTTTTCTTGTAAAATATCTTACCGAAGTATAAATACATCATGTGGGTATATTTCACAGAGCTTCCCGGGCTTGCTTTAGCAGCTTTTATATTGGATAGAGTAGGGCGCAAAACTTCCATGGAGATCATGTTAGTTGCAGGATTTGTTCTGTTACTGCCATTAGTTGTCCATCAGAATGCGATTATGACCACAGGCTTTCTATTTGGAGCTCGTATGTTCATGTCAGCAAGCTTCATTGTTGCCTGTATCTATGCCCCAGAGGTATGTCCTTCTTTACAATACCCATAAAATTTGAAATTTTACATAGCTATGGTTTACATACTTACATTTTTTTTAGAACGGCGAGTTAGTATGGTTACTAAGTTACATGGTTTACATACTTACATGCATGCTCATTGTTATCATTGGTTCCACAACATTTCAGGTGTATCCAACGAACTTACGAGCAACAGGAGTTGGAATAGCTACAGCTATAGGCAGAATTGGAGGGATGGTATGCCCTTTGATAGCAGTTGGAATGGGTAGTAATTGCCACCAAACACTTCCGGTAGTTCTGTTTGAGGTTACCATACTTCTATCAGGTCTAGCTGTTATGCTGCTACCGTTTGAGACAAATGGGAAGGAATTAGCAGACACTTTAGACCTACCCGCTCAACATGTTCAAGTAGGACGAATGCCCGTCGTTATAGCAGACGGCGGATGCACCCTATGAATTTCAGTATCGATATTTAAAGTAGTTTTACTATTATATGTTGGGCAGTGTCTGTCGTTATCGGGTAGTTCTCCTAATATAGAATAGCATTTATCTAATTAGGATATGTTTAATGTAATCCGGATATGTTTAATGTAATCCGGGTTATATTCTAACGTGCATAGGTTATTTGGTAATTTGCACAACTATTTTGTAATATAATTTTTAAAAAGTACTACCTCATTCCCGTAATAATACATGCAAGTGAGGTTATATGATAAACTTAATCTACATTTCTTATTTATTTTTGAAATTAGCCTATTAATTTGAAACGTTTGAAAATAGTATAATGGATTATAATTTTGGTACGGAGAGAGTATTAAAGCATGTTTTTTAACCAAACTTTCTACTTCCGCTTCTGACTCATACCTTGTTAAACTCGAGCTCGAGCTCAGCTGGCTATTTTTTTTTTCTAGAAATTAGACCATAGTTTCATTTTCGGACTATTTTATGAATATTCTTTTTATTACATAATTTTATTTCATGGATCCCACGTGAACTAGTCATTATTCTTTTATAAGACCAACTTTTTCGATCCTACAAAATTTGATTCAATAATTCATTAACTTAATTATAATATTTCAGTCTAGCTAGTTTAGTATCAACAAAACCATGCTTTGATAATTGATTCTACTAAGAGAAATAGAGAATTCTCATAAGTTTTCAGCTTGAACGTCAATCATCGTCTTTCACATATTGTCTTTAAAGCACGAATTACATCGTTTAGCGTCGTTGGTTATCAAAGCTTTTGGAAGAGGATAACAGGTTTTCGGACTCTAACGAAGTGGTAATCAGCACTTAATTTGCATGTTTTGAAGCTTGCATTAGTATGTTGATTGTTGGACGTAATGTCTTCTATGCCAAAAGGTTCCAGGCCCAAAACATATTTTATTTAGGCCTGACAAAGCCCATAGCCAAACCCTAGAATAGGTCAACAGTTATATACGGTTATAACTGTAATATGTCGATTACTTTTGTAGAACCGGTACAATCACACCGATTCATGTAGTATAAATAGGGCAAAGTTCTGTAATCGAACCAACCCACTTGATTCAATATATCAGAAAGTTATTAGGGTTCATATCCCTTTGTTCTTTATTTTCTTATTCTATGATGATATGATGTTTGCTGAAAATCATGATGCTTGTTTGGTTGAATCGATCCTGGAGATATGACGAAGAAGACCTGTGCAACATTGGTATCAGAGCGCCAAGGAACCAAGCAACACCACATCATGATTGAGTCACAAGAAGAATAGAACGAATGAATGAAAGAAGAAAGAAAGGAAAGAAACGATTCGGGGAATCGTTCCAAAAGAAAAGAGGAAGAACAACAATTCTGGGAATTGTTTTTCAGAAAAGAGAGACAGATAATTGATTCAGGGAATCAAATACACCAACGATTCAGGGAATCGTTCCAAAAATAGAAAGCAACGATTCGGGGAATTGTTCAAAAAAGGGAAGAACAACAATTCTAGGAATTGTTTCAAAGAAAGAAAGACCAACGATTCAGGGAATCGTTCGTGAAAACAGGGAGGAAGACATGCGTAAGGCGGGACTGAATATCAACAGCGAACTAGTTAGGATTAATAGCGGGATGCAGGTTTGATTGTCGGAAACAAAGAAGCAGGATTGATTGTTATTAGCAGAAGGCGGGATTAAAAATCATTGGCAGGACGAGTTTGACTTTCAACAGCAAGGCAGGCTTAATCAAGAACTAGAGGGAACGTTGTTGTGGAAGATAAATACTAGAGGAACATAAAGCATGAGATCAACAGCGGGGAGAAGCGGGTTTGATTGTCAATAGCGGTGAAGCGGACATAGTTGTCATTAGCAGGAAGCATACGTGACAATTATTTGCTAGGCGGATTTGACTCTCGACAGCGAGGCGGGTTTGATCACATACCCAGAAATCAGCAGTACGCGGGGATTGCAGAAATCAGAAACCGCAGGGAGTGCAAGGAGAAAAGAAGTTTTTGGCATCTCGACATTAGGGGGGAACTGTTGGACGTAATGTCTTCTATGCCAAAAGGTTCCAGGCCCAAAACATATTTTATTTAGGCCTGACAAAGCCCATAGCCAAACCCTAGAATAGGTCAACAGTTATATACGGTTATAACTGTAATATGTCGATTACTTTTGTAGAACCGGTACAATCACACCGATTCATGTAGTATAAATAGGGCAAAGTTCTGTAATCGAACCAACCCACTTGATTCAATATATCAGAAAGTTATTAGGGTTCATATCCCTTTGTTCTTTATTTTCTTATTCTATGATGATATGATGTTTGCTGAAAATCATGATGCTTGTTTGGTTGATTCGATCCTGGAGATATGACGAAGAAGACCTGTGCAACATTGATATATATATTTGTAACTTTTGTCTCTTGATGGTTAGATGGGTGATCAAGGATATACGTATACATGGGATGAAGCGCTTTCGACAATTGGGTTTGGGAAGTTCCAAGTTGGAGTTCTTGCGTATGCTGGACTTGGTTAGGTTTCAGAAGCAATGGATTTGATGCTTTTGTCGTTTGTCGGACCAGCTATACAACCCGAGGGGGGGCTTTCTTCAGCTGAAGAGAGTTATATATCAACTGTGGCGTTTTTCGGTATGTTGGTTGCAGTATACTTGTGGGGCGTTGTGTCGGATTCTTATGGAAGAAAGTAAGTTCCTTTATTACCATTTACCAGCATACATATTTTGCTCTTCCAGTTTTAGTTACTGAGTTTTTAGCGACATGTTTGCAATAAGTTGATCGCTTGCATAGATAAACGCCCCTGTTATTATTAAACCTCTTCGTAATCATGGTCCCTTTTCTTTGGCGTATCAGGAAGGGACTTCTAGGTTCAGCTATAATATCCACTGTGGCAGGGCTATTGAGTGCTTTCGCACCAAATTATACATCATTATTGGTTCTTCGTTGCATTGACGGTGTGGGTCTAGGGGGTGGGCATGTAAGTTCGTCATGGTTTCTAGAATTCATCCCCATTTCTAACAGAGGCTTATGGATGGTTGTTTTTTCAACTTTATGGACAGTCGGAACAATAATGGAGGCTTCACTTGCTTGGGTATGTCAAAAACGCCTACAAGCATATGTGACCATCATCATTTGAAATTGTTGGTTATATTTCACAAGATTGTTTCATTTGTTACTTCTATGCTTTGCAACTTCTATGGACAGATTCTATAGTTGAGGGTTGAATTTATCTTTTTTTATTGCTACAAGTTTTGGTTCTCGAGAAAAGGAGGGTATCCCGGTAGAGTTGATTCATATACTGGATGCTTGCATTGAGATTCCTCAGCTGGGAGTCGTAAGATCACTCAATGTTCATGGCAGTGGTGCAATCGCTCTATGGGTACATACTCGGCAACAAATCATGAAAAGAAAAACCTTCAATTTTGTTAAACAACTAGTTTTTGTCTTTTTGATGCAGTGAAAGTAAAGGTCAGAATGATTTAAAGCCTCTTTCTGGACTTGGTCTGTACTGAATGAACAATCTGATTAAATGAAAATTTACCATTCAAACCTATTGTATGAAAATTTGCTATCTACCTATACTTTTGTACCGACGTCATCACTTTGGTGAGAAATACTTTCACCGTATTCTTCTTTGTAGTCTGTGTGTTGGCGTTGCTGAACTTGAACGTGGATATCAATTCAAAGCAACCTTGATGCTTTTTCACATGTTGCTTTTCTTGACTTGGAATTATCTACCAAATAAATCAAATTAAACCGTTATGACATTTTGCTTAAAATCTCAATTTTCATGATCATGGTTTTGACTTTTGATTGTTGGATATCTGTGTTTGCAAATTAACTTTAATATTGGTTTGTAAAAGTAGTGGTGGTTCCACTGGTTGCTCACCTGAGGTGAAGATGGCTGTTTATCTGTTGTTGAAACTACCAAAGACTCGCTTCGATGAGAAGATGAAGACGCACATGTAGATTTTGCAAGGTCTCTTAAGCGACTTGAGTAGCTAAGAAGCTCGGCTCTTCTATTGTACCATCCACCCTTCTTTGACTTTTCGATATGCCTATTAATTGATGGACGACATCTCTTTATCGGCTTTTCCACATAAACAGTCAAGAACACGGCCTTCCTTGTGAAATATGTTGCCTGCACATCCATTTTAGATGCTAAAAGAGAGTACCATATTGCTCGATTATATATTGATGTTTGCAGGCCAAAAACCAATGCCGCATAAAATCTTTGGATTGACCGTTACAGAAACAATTTGATAATCTCCATAGAAGTTATCAATATTAGTGAATTCTATTTTTATTCCAATTCTTTCATAAATTAGTTTCCAATTTTTGAAAGATTACAACGTCATACTAGGCAGATAAATCAAGTATTTCTTTAAAAGAAACGTAGAAAGAATATCCATTTCTTTCGCATACAGGGATTAATGGCTCAATAATCACAAAGGTTTCCTAAACCGTAAAGATTTGCCACATTTGCGGTCGTGCGGGAAGAAGGAAAAATATCAAATAATGGGTATAAAAATGTATTAATGGTATAAAAATATTTTCATTTAATGTTAAAGTTGTGCGGTCTTTGTAATATTAGTTTCTCTATATTATTGGTTGCCAATTTTAAATTGTATTTTTATGTAAGCTCTCGCGACATATTTAGCAATCACTTTAGCAAGTAGTTCGAACAATCTACTCCGGTTCCTATTATTATTGCCAAACATACCCTAAATATTAAAAAAAAAATTCCAATGAAAATGGACCATAGTTTCACTTTCGGACTATTTTATGAATATTGTTTTTATTATAATTTTAATTCATGGATCCCACGTCAACCACTCATTATTCTGTCTAAAAAATATAGTATGGTCATACAATAATATATAACTTAACAAACGCAATTATATACAATGTTAAGTTTCTGTCGTTTATAAAACCAGCTTTTTCATTCTTACAAAATTTGATTCAATAATTCATCAACTTATAATATTTCAGTCTAGCTAGCTAGTTTATCATCAACAAAACCATGCTTTGATTCTACTAAGAATTCTCAAAAGTTCTCGCTTGAACATCGATCATCGTCTTTCACATATCGTCTTTAAAGCAGGCCATACATCGTTTAGCGTCGTTGGTTATCAAAGTTTTTGCAAGAAGATAACAGATTTTCGGATTCTAACGAAGTGTTAATCAGCACTTAATTTGCATGTTTTGAAGTTTCAAATATTGTTTTTGACTATATTTGTAACTTTTGTGTCTTGATAGTTAGATGGCTGATCAAGGATATACATACACATTAGATGAAGCAATTTCTATTATTGGATTTGGAAAGTTCCAACTTATTGTACTTGCATATGCTGGACTTGGTTGGGTAGCAGAAGCGATGGAATTGATGCTTTTGTCGTTTGTCGGACCAGCTATACAACCCGAGTGGGGGCTTTCTTCAAGTGAAGAGAGTTATATATCAACTGTAGCGTTTTTCGGTATGTTGGTTGGAGCATACTTGTGGGGTGTTGTGTCCGATTCGTATGGAAGAAAGTAAGAATTCCTTTACCAGCATACATATTTTGCTCTTCCAACTTTTAGTAAGAAATATATTATGTTTGATATGATGAGTTATTAAGAACCAAGGGGAACCAAAAATATTTTTTTTTTTTTGTGGTAAAAAGGAGTAAATTTACTGATTAGTTATACAGTTTTTGGCGACTTGTTTGCAATAAGTTGATACGTGCATAACAATGTAGGATCATGTATAACATCAGATAAATGCTCCTGTTATTAAACCTCTTCGTGGTCACTTTTTTGGCGATTCAGGAAAGGACTTCTAGGTGCAGCTATAATATCCACTGTGGCAGGGCTATTGAGTGCTTTTGCACCAAACTATACATCATTATTGGTTCTTCGTTGCATTGTTGGTGTGGGTCTAGGGGGTGGGCATGTAAGTTCGTCATGGTTTCTAGAATTCATCCCCATTTCTAACAGAGGCTTATGGATGGTTGTTTTTTCTACTTTCTGGACAGTTGGAACAATAATGGAGGCTTCACTTGCTTGGGTATGTCCAAAATGCCTAAGCGTAACTAGGACTTTATATATGTTGTAGCTCAAGAGATTAATCTTAAGTTCTTATCGTTGTCAAAATGATTCTCTTGTAGTGGATCATGCCTAGCTACGGTTGGAGGTGGCTACTTGGACTAACTGCAATTCCATATCTTGTCGCGTTATTGTTTTATGGTCTCGTCCCTGAGTCTCCACGGTACCTTTGTACACACGGTAGGTTAGCCGAGGCACAATATATTCTGGAAAAAGGAGCTGCACTTAACCAAAAAGAACTTCCGACAGGCCTACTTATCTCTGACATGATAAACGAGGTGCCCAAGAATGACCAGTTACTCCCCCTAATATCAAATACAACTTGTGATTCCCAAAGTAAATCTCCGTCTATAATCATGCTTTTATCACCTAATCTGATACGAACAACGCTTCTCCTATGGTTGTTGTACTTTTGCAACAATTTTGCATATTATGGCATTATTTTGCTAATTTCACAACTAAGCATTGGCCAAAGCGAGTGTGACCCACCCACTTTGCAATCAGGAGATATCAAGGATCCTAGCCTCTATGTAAACGTTTTCATCACTAGCTTGGCAGGTACACAAGATTCAAGTTTTCTTGCATTTACTACTAATTATATATAATCAAAATTTGATTGGATCGTGGGGGTATCTATTGCAGAACTTCCCGGGCTTGTTATAGCAGCTTTGACATTGGACAGAATAGGTCGTAAGATGTGCATGGAAATTCTTGTCATTTCAGGATTCCTCCTATTATTGCCGTTGGTTGTCCATCAGAATGATATTATGACCACTGCCTTTTTATTTGGAGCACGTATGTTCGTTTCAACAAGCTTCACCGTTGCTTGTATCTACGCCCCAGAGGTATGTCCTTTACCTTTTATGTTGCCTTTCACGAAAAGATATCCTTATACTTTTTATATTTTTTTGGGGATATGTTGTAGGTCTATCCGACAAACTTAAGAGCAACAGGAGTTGGAATTACAACGGCAGTAGGCAAAATTGGGGGGATGGTATGCCCGTTGATAGCAGTTGGGATGAGTAGTGGTTGCCACCAAACACTTCCAGTAATTTTGTTTGAGGTTACAATCCTTTTATCAGGACTAAGTGTTATACTGCTTCCATTTGAGACGAAAGGGAAGGAATTAACAGATAACATAGATTGCCATATTCCACATGTATTAGTACAATAATGTCGTTACATTAGTCTGTGTACATAAAGTTTATTTACATCTAATAATCGATTTGAGTTAGAATTTTACCGACAATATTCTAGCTACTTTCTTTATCAACTCTGCACAGGTAACTACTAAATACTCTGCATATATATACACAAACATCTTATTGATAACATCTGAACTAGGTATCTTTTGAAGCAAGTTCCCAAAAGGTTTACTCACACACGTGAAGAACCCCAGCAGCAAGCTACTGTGGCGGGTTGTTCCCTTATAAAAAATAAGATTAAGATCGAGTGGATGGCTCACATATCAGATATTATTAAACTGATAAAAACAGATACTACACACGATCTTAGCCAAACGGCGGAGAAAGGTTTATTAAGCCAAAAGGATTCGTTAACCGGTTTAGACATTGCTCCCAAGTTGAAATGATGAAGCTTAAAACTGTTCCATAGGCATCGGAATTGGAGCCTTTACAAGTTCATGTTCTTTCATGTATATGTAGTAAGATCGTAGAGGTAGTAAACATTTTCAAAAATGTTGAATACATTACAATTTTAGAGCTTTTTGTGAAATAAACAAGAATATCGACATATTTATAAGTCACTCCCTTATAAATGTGGTGCTGCAGCCTGCAGGTAGGTACTTGAACTAAAAAAGGTGCAAGAAGTTAATGAGATTAGCAATGAGGTTCATTTATGTAATTATGTAGTTTAGTTGACAGTTGACCAGCACTTATGCAGTTGTAGTAGCACACTGGCACGACTAACCATCTTCAATAAAACGACCAAGTTTGGTTTAAACAGGAGGAATCATTTGGCATAAATTGCGACTTATAAGACCACGCACCTATCAGAAGATTTCACATTTTTGGTAGATATCTTGTGACAGATTTAGCGAGCATGCCAACATGAGACAAGATATCTTCAAGTGAAGTTTGAGGCTGTCGAAATCATCCTGTAAAAACGGTTCCGTCTTAACGAATCTGTGAGTGTCGAAATTCATGGTGAAAACTGAAAACAAAAGAGAAGAAAAGAAGAGAAAGAAAAAAGTGGAGATGCGGGGTATCGATCCCCGTACCTCTCGCATGCTAAGCGAGCGCTCTACCATCTGAGCTACATCCCCGAATTTGATGTATATATATATCTTAATAATGTTTTTATTACTAAGATATTGTGCACGCCTCAGAACTCATATTATAACTTAACTTGAAATTCTTTTGGTCTCGGCTAAATCACCATTTACAAAAAATGCTTGATGACGCTAAAATCACCGACAGATATTTAGCGCTAATGCCACAAGATACTGAACTGGACTTGGTTCAATTAGCCATCTCCAACCATATCTAGACAAGATCTACCATGGATATATATACCGAAATTTGGTGATTCAGCTCAGGTAGTACAAACATGTAACGAGTTTCATCTTACAAAAGCTACTTAAAATGCTCAAAACCTCATCAGAACCTCAGGAGGTAGTATACATGTTATAAATCCATATAATTTTTTTGGCACATTAGTGTGTTGGTCACCTTATTGTAAAGGTATTCACCAAATACTTCTCCAAACACTGTTAAAAAGTTATGAGTTAATTACATAAATCGTCAATGTTGTTTACACGCTTTTTCACCTTTCGTCATAGGACATCAAGCCACTCGTCCCTCCTGTACTTGTCGTTTTGTAAGAGACCGATCCTTTGACGACATAGACGCTAGTGTTTCTCTGTTAAGTCTCCCTTGTTCCGGCTTATATAGCCGGCTCATGGCTTATTAGGTTTTGTGGCTTATTTTGAAACTTTTCGACTAATATAAGTTCATTATAAAGCTATGTAAGGTATTCGGTAACTGGCAACAAAAAAAAATGAGCGCTTTTAAAACATTAGCCCGAAACAATATAAGCTCATAAGCCATAGGCCTATAGGCCCATAAATAAGCTTAAACAAACAGCCGAACCATATAACCAACATTTAACCCAAGCCCAAAATCTAACTCAAACTCATAATCCTCTAAACCCAATCCAAATAAAAGGCAATGCAGCCAACCATAAGACGGTTCACCAAATTTGACCTCATTAACAATGTTACAAATCACTGGTAACTACTTTATAACTACTGTATAGGGAGCAAAAAAGGTAAAAAAAAAACATTATATTGAACATGAGTTGCACCTTTATCACTCTGATGTTCAGGGACTGGGAGCTAGGGGTTTTCCGCGGATGCCCGTGACCTTTATGGAATTTTTTTATATAGTGTTAATTTGTGAAGAAAACATCGTTTTTTTCCTAAATTCATCTTAAATGCACCCAGTCAATCGGAACGTGTTTCTGCCCTTTGTTTTAATTCATTTTTTACATGTGTTATATTACGGATAAAAAAAATTGTACACCCGGTCATATTTCATCCTGGCTTCGTCTCTGTTCAGGGATGAAGCCATGGGTGTTCTATGAATGCTCGAAACATTTATAAATTTTATCGATTTAATATGAATATTAAAAAAACATTGATTTTTTAAAAATATATCTTAAATACATTTGGTGGATCGAAATATATTTCCAGTCTTATTTAGTAAGTATATATATATATATAAAAATTTAGACACAACCATATTAAAGTTTAAAAATATTTGTTCCATTGATCACCCTTAGTCTTAGCTTTGTCCTGCTATTCACGTACTAAAACATTTATGTTTTGCGAAATGGGTAGGGTTTGAGTTGGGTAGAGGTGGTAAATCTTGCTCATTTTAATATATATGGGTATTTTTTGCCCATTCTCAGAAAAAGATGGGGCCTTTTTCGCCCATTCTTTATAATGAATGGGCTAAACAGGCGCATATGTAAGAAACTAAATGGGCTTAACGGGCGCACTTGTAAAATACAAATTAGTATACTCGACGAATATATTTTATTAAATTTTTTACCCCGGCTTTCAAACAAGTATTTTTATTTTTTATTTGTAGGTTTTTATATGTTTTTTTCCTTTTCTAGCTTACGCCCATTTAGCCCGCCCGTTTCGTCCGTGCCCGTTTAGCCCGTACCCGTTTAGCCCGCCGCCCGTTTAACCTGTTGCCCGTTTAGCCCCGCGCCCGTGCCCGCCCGCCCGCCTATTTTGTCACCTCTAAAGTTGGGTAAGCTAGATACGTTCAAATTAAAATTTGTATTTTTATAAATTGTTTAATCAATGGGTTGGGTTCGGACTTGTTATTGCAAAATCACTAAAAATGATATAACAAACAAATTCGTGGCATGTGTTGATAATTTGTGAAAAAATAAATAATTTGTGGTTCATAAGTTTTGAGTTAATGTTTTTAGCCTTTTTATAAATAGTTATGAATTAATGAAGCTTTTTCGTATACTCGCGTAATAAAGAAAAATTGTAAAATATATTCCACGAAGCCTTTTGTTTTCTGAAATAAGACAAGGTAAATTAATAGACCGGTTCATGAAGCATCCAGAAGGCGTAGGTTCAAGCTGACGGTGCAACATGCATATAAACGTGCTTGCAAGGGTTCGATTGAATATTGACGGTCCACGAGTTAAAATGATACCTGAACTCGGGTTATTCCACGTGGGTAGTAATTACCTCTTTGTTTATAAATAATTTTTGAAAATGATAGATAGTTCAGGGTCGCATTGCATATTTTTGTTGAATTATTTTAGTGAAACTGACACAAATAATAAGACTTAAAAGAATAGCATTTTCTTCACTTCTTTATATTACGTTAAACAGATAACGTTAAATCATACACGTGTTTTATATATGTTCTCGTTATTTTCATCCATAATTTTAAAGAATATTTATCAGGAGAATATAAATGGGCAATAAGCTAAATCATTAGCTTTTTTTATACAACAAAATCAATTTTATTAAATATAACGTTTGTAAATCTAAGTCTTAAACATAGTTTATGTGGGTGCCTACAAACGCTATAGACTTTCGACGTAGTCTTAAACATAGTATATGTTAAATGCGTTTAGTTTATCTAAACATATTTATGATATTACGGTATAGAATTTTTTGTAGTTTGTGTTTCATCATTGTTGGTAAATAACTCTACCGTGTGAGGTGAAAAAAAATTATCTGAATTTTCATCTAAAAAATTGTTTAATCAAAATTGCAAACCTTAAATTTTTTTTAATGTCATTAAACATGAATAGTTTAATTTTTGATCTCAATCCACTCATCTTAAATATTTTTCTTTTGTAAATTTCGTTATTGTGGTTTACTTTTTGCACCCTATAACATTATCGCTAACGATTGTTACTTTTTGTCAATTGGCCTCACGTGCGGCGCGCGTGAGAACATTTTGTCAATACATCTTGTAGACATATATAGCTCAGTGGCTTATACTTTAGTTTGAAATTACTACGCGTGTAACTATATATAGTCGCGAAATTGCTTATCATTAAATAGTAAATGATACGTTAATTGATTTGGTGCTCGAATCAATAAACCCATAACTCAACTAGGATGACTTGGTGATTGAACCAGTGAGCCGATGATTCGATCGAGTTCATCTGATGGTCGATCCCGTGACGCGCTGACTTGATCTGGCTGATCCAGTTGTCGAATCATTGAACCAGCGACTTGATCGGGTTGACTCGATAGTCGAACCCGTGACCCGATGACTCAACCGGTTTGAACCAGTGGTTGATAACGTGACCCACTAACTAGACTGATTTGACCTAGTGGTTAATCTCGTGACTCGATAACTCGACCTTGACCCGATGATCGAACTTATGATCTAGAATATCCAACATTTAACAAATATATATTATTATAAACTTATAGAAACTTTAACTAATCTGTTAAAGTTAAAATTGTTGTTTTATTAAAAAGTAAAAAAAAATAACTTATCGATAAATACATTAATTTGTAAATAATTATCATGAATAATAAATTTTAAACAAAAAGAGTGATCTATAAAACAAAACTTGAATAGAAAAACAAACTTCACGAAATCTGTGTTGAATATCAGTTGCACGGTTGCTTCACCGCTCTGTTTTAACAGAAATCAAGAGAAGGGAATTTAATGGACCGGTTCATCAAACATCCGGGTGGCGTAGGTTCAGTCAGACTGACGGTGCAAGATATATATCAACCGTGCTCAGGCTTCGTTTGAATATTGATACATGAACTCGGGTTATGCACGTGGGTAGTAATTACCTCTTTGTTTATAAACATGTTTTGAAAACGACACAGTCCACGGCATTGTATGTCTTTGATGTTTTGAAAAGTTGCCAATAAACGATCTGGTAAATAATAATATTTGCAATAATACAAAACGTAAATTATTAAATATGTCATATACTGAGTTTAAAAATCATTTATTAAGATATATGACATGTCAAACTAATAATTACATTACAAATATATATAAAATTTACATGATTCATTATTTTATTTTATTCTCTTTTTATCAAATGTATTATACTAAAAGTCTAAACTTTTGTGAAGAAATATAAGATTTTTTTTTTATAATGAGAAACTATTTCATACTTATGTGGCATAAATAGATTTAATATTATAGCATAAGGAGTCATCACTCCAAGTGAGTCGATTTTGGGGTGCCACATCAGCGAAACTCACTCACTCACATGAAAAAAACAGGGGAGTCATCACTCCAAGTGATTTCCAGTTTTTCAGAATTTTACAAAATACCCCCTAAACAAACTTAAATATTTAACAATAGTATACGTTACGAATACTTAATAAAAAAACATGCTCGTACACTAAATAAACAAACGAAAAAAAAACTTAAACAAAAAAAAACATATATTTAAACATGTTTAACTTTGTAAGCCTTTTAAAATCTACTGTATTTGTAAATGAAACTAGATTGAATTTATATGACCAAAAATGTAAACTTTAAAACCTGTGTGGGGTGAAGTGTAGATGACACATAGTCATCATCTTTCTCATCTTGTTCCTAGCACACACCATAACAGCCACCACCACCACCCCTTCTACCGCCATCAACAGCCACCACCACCACAGCCACCAAAACACAACACAAAACAAAAAAAATGGCTGGTTACATATTTTTATACCTTGGGGGATTGAACGAATTTTTTTTTTTTTTAAGCCTTTCACACCAAGTGAGTCGACCCACGCCACAGGCTCACGCCGTGGGTTTTGGTGATCGCCGGACTCACAACGCCGACCGCGCCGTGAGTTTGGCACCCCACGGCGCCACCACTCCCAGCCCTCTTATGAAGAGATTCAAAATGTATTATCATCTCTTTTTTATTTTTCTTTTTAGCTAAATAGTTAATGACATTTAAAATATATGAACTTTTAAATGTTTATTCATAGTGGAAATAGGTTTATAATTTGAAATGTGATATAAATTAATAACAATTGAGGAGGTGGCAATTTTATAAACCTATGTGTTGGTTCATCATAGTAGATGCCCTATTATCTTAATTCCAAAATAAAGCGTTTTACAATAAGATAACGGGTAAACTGACAAGAAACTGCGCCGCGACCCCTTTCTGAATAACGAAACCAATCCTACCAAATATAAAGTTATGTGCCCTACGGGTCGAAAAATTACTTTGCACAACCCGTTAAACCCTTTTACATTATTGAAAATAAAAAGAAAACAAAATCTGTCAAGTCTTAGACAGTCGAGTTGACATAGATTACTTCAAATCCAACGAGATATAGAAAATTTAAAAATCGGTTTAATATTACTCATTTTTTTAATCAAAATTGGTTCAATCTATTTAACCGATCGAGTCGAATGAGGTTTAGGCATTTGTATTTTAGTTTATGTATTGCTTTCTTGTTTTAGCAAAAAAAAATTTTGAAATTATTCACTGAAGGTAAGACTTGAAAGAAGGCATTTTCTTCCTTTTCATACGTATCACACGAGTAACTAAAATTAAATTTTTTTTGTTTCATAATTATAATTCAAGTTTATAATTTAAATTGTCTTAAACTAGTTGTTCATTTTTAAATATAGATGAAACAAATATAGATTAAATTTATTATATTATATTTATTTGAGGTAATAATTACAAATTTTAAAAAAAAGTTCATAATTAAATAATTATAAAGTAAAATTATCATTATTGATGGACTGTCAAAAAAATTCACAAAAACTAACAAAGAAATTATAAATGTAGTTCTTTTCTTAAAATTTTGTTTATTAACTATTAATGGACTATAATCACTCTATCCGTTTTAAAATTATTGTCACTCGACAAAAACCATACAATAGTTTAAGACAAATACATATATTACAACATTTTTTCTCTTACTTTTTAATATAATAACAGTTTTATCTTTAACTAATTAATTTAAATCTTTTTTAAATTATGTAATTATAATTTTAAAAAATATATATATAATAAACTTAATCGAACTTTTACTACCAACGTATTTGCAATGTTTTATGTAAAACTCTCAAAACTCTCTGTCAACAATTAAATAACTTGTCTTGTTTTGTTATTGTTGCAAATGTATATTGAGAGTGATGAAAGGGATGGAGGCGATAGTTTTTGTTGTAAGTTTAGTGAAAACCACACTAGAAGAAGACAAGATAGGTTTTAATGTTATGTAAAAATTTATTTATTTATATTATATTTTGTTTAGGCTTAATAATAAGTAAGTTCAATACCAATTATTTGTTGGAATTTATAAAAACCTTTTATCTATATAACACATTAATAATCACGAATACACAGCGGAATATAGGATCACGTATAGACAAGTAACTAACATAAACGATAAAGAATTGCGTACCTTTTAATAATAGATAAATCACCTTTATCGAACCACCAATATAAACGAAAACCCAAAGATCAAAAAATGATCTCTCTAAGAGTACGCACACAATATGTTCTTTAGCAAACAATTAAGTATGCTAGTACCAAGTCGTGATGATAAACTAATAAATATTTGTTAAAACAAATATTCACAAAACTAACAATGTGTTGTTAGTTAATCGCACCAAATAACCAAACAAGAATCGTTGATTGCTTTGCTGTTTTTTATCTCATAGATCTATCGCAATTCACACATATATTATATAATAGTGATATCACATTAAATATACACATGTAACATTCGGTTGTCCTAAGTAAAATAGGAAACCAATACTATACAACCAGAGGCGGAGCCAGGAATTGATATTAAGTGGGGCTCAAATTTTTTTCCGGTATATAGTAATATTAATATATTATTTTTCTTATTTTTTTTTTTAGTAATTTATAATTAGTACTTGATTACTTGAGAAAATGAATAAAACAGACACATATAACTCCATGTTTTATAAAATTGTATCGTAATTACGCTAGATGGCATCCCGATACCTACTTTTATTAGTACTAAAGACAATGTTACTCCAAATTACAAGTTTACAAAAATCTGATTTTCTTTTTGGTACAAATAACAAAACAAATTGTTAGATTTGTAAATTGAAAGGTGAAAAATAATATCACGTGGGGTAACATTGGGTGATGAAACTGGTGCTATTTTGTTTTACTGCTTTATTTATTGTCATGTGGGGTAACATTGACTTATCTTTCTAATATCTATATCTTTTTCTCTTTCTAAATAGTCATCTTCTTCCTTACATTTCATACTCCATCTTCTATCTTTATATCTATTTTCTTACAGGTTTTTTCTTATATTAATGTATCACAAGTTTATTGCAAGCTAGAAGCACTGATTGTTGGCCAGTTAGGGGGGGCCGAACACCCTCCAGCCCCCCCCCCACTGGCTCCGTCCCTGTATACAACAAAGGCATTAGATATTATTCTATATTTGTATTTATTTGTTTTATATACAATTAACATATAACTAAAATCCCGTTAACTAACTAATTAGTTAACGTCCGTAATAGCTTATCACTAATTAATATATTACGTATAATATATTAACGCATAATTGTTTTACGTATTAACGTGTGCGTCTCCCTAGGCTCGGGACGACTTCCGGACATATATTATTTACGTGTACATAATCCTACAGCTCTCACTTGGACATGTACAATAATATAATATAATAACATTGGTTAGCGTCTAGCAACACGCCAATACTCCCGGAAACTCTCGAGTGTAATTTTCCATAAAGTACATTTAAATGACTCAAACATTTACAATCCTTTTGTTTCTCAAATGTCATGTTAATAATGGATATGGATCAAAGTCATTCCATTTTAACTATTTTGTTTCTCGCATTACATAATTAATATAGATTACCAATCTAATCGAGACAAATCTAGATTACCATTGGGTATGGCCATACAAACATCTAATTAATTAACGAGGGGCCCAGTAGCATTATTCTTCAATCGTAGTTGAATGAACAAATTCTATCTTGACTACATGTGCCTCTTATATGCTTCAAGATACAAATGATTATATCCTTTATTACTACCTTATTCAGGATAGTGTTAGAACTATAGCAAAAAGTACCATCCACATATATAAGACCTGCTTGCATCTCAAGTCAAAGGATTTAGTAATGTAAATCATTTACAAGTTTCACTTAAAGACGCTGATCCATAAAGTGATTGACTTGTTAGTAGGAGATGTCCAATATATAACTTTTGGATATCGTATGAGTTGGTGAACCGTTCTTACATATTCTACGAATATTACCATCTCTCATATATTTCTTAATTTAATTATATTCCTATATAATCAATCGACATAGACAATTTAGAATAACATATTATTCAAGGATTTAAACATGCAGTATAGGACCAATAGATATTAAAGAAAACGAAATATATATCCAATACTTCAATTCATAAAATAAATATTATTTAACAGTATCCTTTATCCAAATACTAAAAGATCAATGCATGATAACCTTACTTGAAAAATCATGCCTCAAGATATGACGATCATACTTGTTTTCAAGGCATATATTTCATAATAATGTAATAGGTTTGATCTTTGGAATGTTGAGAATACTTATTTCAAATTCACAATTGTGAAAATCTCTGAACATATATAATGATTGTTATTATGTACGTTTCTACATATGAACACACAACAAAATGAGAGTAGTGTTGTTGTACATCCTATAAGATGTGTGAGTCCAACAAAACACCTTATTGAAAACAATCTTCTTTAATAGCTTCTTAAACTATAAAGTATTCTTTATTCTTTTAATATGTATTGCAACATTATGCTCAATTTGAACATAACTAATCCACATGGTCATCGTCAAAGATGAAATCGTACCATGATTAGTATTGAGTGTTATCTCAATCAATCTATCATCCATGTCTAGAAACATCACTATGATATATTATAATCCATAAACTATATAATATTACTATGATAATATTTGGTGTCTTTCTAAACTCTAAGTTTGTTGACAATGATAATTGCATCTTATTATCATATAGAATATTCATTACTTGGAACAATTCAAGTTAGTAATAGTCATTCTATCCGAAACAAATCTTATCGTAACATTTGTACTAATCATCTAAATGATTTTCTCTTTAAGCAATCACTGTTGTCAAATCTTCTTGTGCTTATACAAGTTTTATAACTATCCATACACACAATATGATTTACATGATGAATTCCTTAAGTTTTCATCTTATGTCAACTCTCATCAAATGAGATACATTCATTGAGACTTTCTAAATGATACTTCATGTTGTGTTAGATTTCATTAACCACAAATGTTTACTACAATAAACATACATATCAAGGTCATACGTTTAATTTCTAAACACTTTCGTATGAAACCTTATTCCAAGTTAAGGTTTAACATCTTGCTTACATGTAATATTGCTTTCCATATGTTATACATCATATGTGATTTAGGAAATAAATATAATACTCCCACTAGCTTTTAGATGTACTCACAAGTTATCTTAGATCTAATTAAAAATCAAAATATGGATAATAATTAGACTTGAGATATATTCCTTAGATGCATACATTAATCCATACATGGATTCTTGCATTATGTACACTACATAAAGATTATTGTAATTTATAAACACTTTGATCACAACCGTCCTCGCTAATGTAATCGTACAAAAGAGTTTAAATATTACATTGTCATATTTATCATTATAAAACTATCATGACAATAAATCATCTTTATTAATGCATGTAAAACTTTTCTATCACATATTGTGCATTAATCATGTGTACAATATTTTCCATATGAGTCTTTCACTAAAGAAACTTATATTCACCTCACGGTCTAACCGATCGGTTAAAGATTAATCAAGTTTCAAAAAATTGATTATCTTCTATGGACTTGCATCTACTCATTCATAGTTTTATTCAATAATGACATTCAAGATTTAATAATACATCTATTTGGTTAGTAGGGTCACCATGATCCTCTAACATACATTCCTTAGTATAGACATATCAGTATATCATTCAAGTACTAAAGACATCCTTGCGAATCTATGAATGTGAGTTCTATCATCACGATGTTCAACACTTAATGTTCCTCATCACTATGACATTCGCTAGTATATTTAGAAGGTTGCATATTTTGTTATTTATCTCTTAAAGATCTATGATTCCTCCCACTTGCTTTTAGTAATCATAGACTATTATTCAAATACTTAGCATGTAGGGCAACAACAAATTTTTATCTTTTGGGATACGTTCACAAAATACTTTGATAGTTCTTGACAAATTCAGAACTTCAATTTTAAAGACTCAATGTGATTCATCACATTCCATAGCTTGATGGTGTCTTAGTATCCTTCTAGGTCGGAGTAATATTTAAGTATATACTTTGTATACCCAATTTTCAAACCTTGACAACTTTTGGAGGTAAAGTGTTTCAAGTTATCACATCAAATAATTCTAAAGAATTTGATTTATCACTCAAGACATTCTATGAGTATTTGAGATTGTGAGACTATATCACAATTCCTAAATAACTTAAACTCCTTAGGTTAAATACTTATCAATTGTGTCAAAACAAAATTGAAATTATATAATATATAAAACCTAGTGCATGCTCTAATGTATACATCTTTAAATAGTTCAATAACTATATATACATTGCTTATCCTTTGAATAATTCAAAGACTTAATGTACATTAACAAGAAGATATAACAAGTAAACAATTTACTTTATGTTTATAAGTCTTTTAACAATTTAAAGACTATATGCTTATGTTTTACAAAAGACATAAACATTCATAAAGTAACTATGAACAACTTCAATAATTATTTTAAGTTAATTGCGTACTTCATTTATATTATTGTGGATTCCAAGAAACATTCCAATAAATATAAACAAAATAGTTGAAGTAGCTTGTTATTCATATCTTGACATCTTCTAAATAAGACAACATACATTGACAATTAAATGTATAAATCTTAGAATATTAGATTCATATCTCGCGGTCAAGAAGCTATTGACATATTGTTATATGTTGTACCTTGCCCATAATAAAGATTTCTCCCACTTGTGCATGCCACAACATCACGTACACATATAAACAACCACGAAACGCAATTGTTTATTTGAACAATATGATAATGTCATGTATATTTGAATAACTAGTAGAATATCAACCATATAGTTTTATAATAAATTCTGCATAATTATTATATGGAAAATACTTCAAAAGTGATAATCATATAAAATAGAATGCATTTATCCTTAAAACTATGGTTCTTCATATTCTGAAAGTAAATTATTATTTCAAGTCAAACTAGAAATAATATGGATTACTACGAAGGTAAACAAGCTTGTAGCTCCCACTGAATTAGACCACATTACATTAATGTATTTCGCAACGCTCCCACTGGATTTGACAACATTACAAATGTTACTTCACCAGTAAATAGCAGATAACGATTTATTTACTTCCATATTCGCTTTAAATGCACATAAGTAACAATTACTTATGTATTATAGAGAGTGTATGAATTTCTACCATGTAAATGAGAGACTATCTATCATGCTTTCATTAACTTGAAAACTGGCATGCAATTTCCTCCATATTAGGCCTACCATTCAATAAGGTAATTTAGTGCCTATGTTGGGTTAAAATATAATAACTAGGCTAAATGAAGCTAGTTATTATAATCACAATAAACAAACAAAACACTTATTTTGTTTTATCGATTATAGCCTTAAGGGAATCGACAGGTAAAGAACAAAAGAAGTATTGCTTGCCTAGAGATTCCTAAGAGACTTACTAGTTTGAAAGATGCTCAAAAACTCAAAAAGATTAATGAGATCTACTTGAAACAATAAGTTGTGTAAATCTACTTTACTATTTAAGTTCACTTAAAGATTGATAATTATAATAATCCAATCATACCTATTAATAGCTTTTCCTTGCACCGAAAAAAGATAGGTATATGTCTCTTTCTTTCTTACAAGAAAACGAGACTTTGTTTGTCAAATAAGCATTAATTTATGGAACTTTGTTGCAATAATAAAAGAATCACAAAATTCAATTTTAGTATTTTCGATAATATTATCTTTATAGAAAATTAAATAGCCATGTTTATAAATAAACAATTAGTTTTCTAAAAGCTAGAATCCACAGAGACATACCGTCACCGCATCAGTTGATCTGCTAGTGATGATGATATTCAAGGGGTAATTGACGTTCAATAATTGCATCCAATACAACTTCTAGAATTATGGGACTCAACTTTATATACATCACTTGTGACAATTCAAAAGTGAAAAAGCGAACATGTTTATCCCATCTATTGCCACGAGTTAAGGTCTCACATATCTTAACTTGCTTAAGTTGTCCAACCAAAAATCGTGATTATATAGCACCGACGTCTCACAATCGAGTGTATTATATCACCTTGGGTTACAAAATCACCACAGTCTCACGTATGGTGAAAGAGCAAGTGCAAGTGCTTTTACGAGTTGGATGGCAAATAAACTTATTTGAAAGGGTATAAATTTTGACAATTTCAAAACATGTACAAAGAAGCATGCAACATCTTTGTATCATGATAATTTAACAAATTTACTCAATTCGTTAATTATAGACATCATTTATTTAACCCACAATTCAATTGTATAAATAGTGATATCATAAAAATTGACTATTCAACATGTATTCTATATAAAGAAGTTTAATTTTATCACGGGAAAAGATTAAAGAATGATTAAAATCATTCAAACCCTAGACCATTCGTGGATTCCTAAATAGTATGCAAGATAAGGAGACTACAAGTAGTCAGGTATTATTGGGCAATGGTATCTACAAGACCGAAGTCTTGATGAGTCTTCCCGAACCTTAGCCTTGCAACTAGATAGTACTTTTGCAAATTACGTCATTAATAAAATTTTACAAGTTTAATATAGAAAACAAATTATAAACTTGATTCTTGCTAATCACGGCGTGAGTAAGATTTAAAACCATGTAAGTGTGACTCATTTGTTGCCACATATGATCGTGCAAGAACAAGATTATAATAAATCAAATTTCATATAGTTTTAGTCCGGTTTATTTTTATTTTTCGAAAAAACCCTTTGCTTGAATCATGATATATAACAATTATAATCAAAAGCAAAACAAATAAACATTAACCTAAAACATATACCCAATTAACAATTAATCACATACTTCATGCATACCACATCTATCATGACTTCAATTAAATCAGTTAATCAAGAACACATGATCCATGGTAAACTTGCATGATTCACATGGATCGAACCATACTTTAACAAGTAACAACGTGATAAATAACGACTAATTAACAACTAACATCATATTTATCAACAAAAATTACATACAACTTAGGGTGGTTTGTCTAATTATTCTTTTTAACACTAATTAGGGTTTATGAAAACCTAATCATCAAATAAAATAATTCAAACGCCATCATAGTAAGTTTACACAATTTTATCTCTTTCGTTATTTTTAACGTAATTAAAATCTATACGAACGGCTCGTGATGCCACTGTTGGAATTTATAAAAACCTTTATCCATATGACACATTAATAATCACGAATACGTAGCGGAATACAGGATCACGTATAGATAAGTAATTAACATAAACGATAAAGAATTGCGTACCTTTTAACAATGGATGAATCACCTTTATCGAACCACCAATATAAACGAAAACCCAAAGATCAAACAATAATCTCTCTAAGAGTACGCACACAATATGTTGTTTAGCAAACAATTAAGTATGCTAGTACCAAGTCGTGATGATAAACTAATAAATATTTGTTAAAACAAATATTCACAAAACTAACAATGTGTTGTTAGTTAATCGCACCAAATAACCAAACAAGAATCGTTGATTGCTTTGCTGTTTTTTATCTCATAGATCTATCGCAATTCACACATATATTATATAATAGTGATATCACATTATATATACACATGCAACATTCGGTTGTCCTAAGTAAAGGGAAAATAGACAAATAAGTTACTAAAATTTGATTAAATGTTCACCTAAGTTACTAAAGTATTTTTGGTTACAAATCAGTTACTTATGTTTGGGTTACCTGTTATATAGGTTACTATGTTGGTTGCAACCTTTTGTAACCGGTAACTAAGTGACGTGGCATATAACTTTAATGGGTTAAAAAACAAAAAAGTTACCAAAGTTTGCCAAAATGTCCATCTACGTTACTAAAGTTTTTTTTTCCTTACAGATAGGTTACTAATGTTAAGGTAACAGGTTAAATATGTTACTCTCTATGTTTTAACCCTTGGTACTAGGTATGTGCTGACGTGAAATTACTTATTTTTTTATTTGTTTAAAGAGTAAATTACCTTTTATTTTTAAATTATGCGTATCCTAATAACGCATGATTCAAGATAATGATCGTAGCAAACAACCTGCTCCTAAGCTATCTTCAAATTCTTTCGTTCTACTTTTTCACTAAGACATGATGAGCAACTATCTCGATTGAGTTGACGGTGAAAGAAGGGTGTTTGTGTGCCGAATGAATGGGTGACGGTGGTTGTAGTTCTGGATCAGTTACGATGGTCGGAGGTTGTGGTGGCTGGCGAGAGTGACATCAATCTTTTTTCGGTGGTAGCGTTTTTTTCTATAGATCCGGTGGTGGTGAGAATTGATGGTGGTGGTCGTTGTGCTGATGAATGAACATTGAGGAGTTAAAACATTCTTGTTTGAGGTGGGACCCACAAAGTGTTGACGTGGCTATAACAACAGGTTACCAACAAGTTGTCCACCCTCGGAGTAACCTAATTGTAACTTTTTAAAACTTCACTAACTCATATGATTAACTCGTATATTTGAGTAACCTCTTTGTAACAAAAAATACTTTAGTAATTTAGGTGAACATTTAACCAAACTTTAGTAACTTATTTGTCTATTTCCCCCTAAGTAAAATAGGAAACCAATACCATACAACAAAGGCATTAGATATTATTCTATATTTGTATTTATTTGTTTTATATACAATTAACATTTAACTAAAATCCCGTTAACTAACTAATTAGTTAACGTCCGTAATAGCTTATCACTAATTAATATATTACGCATAATATATTAACGCATAATTGTTTTACGTATTAACGCGTGCGTCTTCCTAGACTCGGGACGACTTCCGAACATATATTATTTACGTGTACATAATCCTACATTATTTAGTTTATTTAGGAGAAAAATAAAAGACGAGTGAAAAAATTGTGATGTTATGGTATGTTGTGGGAAAAGAGTTGTTTTGATGTTGATATTAGTGTAACGTGGAAAACAAATTTGGGTGTTGCCAAGTTATGGCAACTAATGCTTTTAGATCACATACGACGCGCATGAGAGCATTTTTATCAATACACTATTCACATGGATGAAACCAAACCTCATATGACCACTTTTAGGGCTCAACAAAACTAACAGAATCGAATCGAAAAATCAGGCCGAACTATCGATCAAAATCAAATCGATAATTTGAGGTTCGGTTTTCGATTTTAAACATTTATGTCCGTTTGGCTTGACTCGGTTTGGTGTGGTTCGGTTTCGGGTTAAATCCAAGAAAAACACGTCTAAAATATTTATCCGGTTCGGTTTCGATTTCGGTTTTAGTTTTGCTTGGTTATATTCGGTGCAGTTTTCGATTCATATTTTTTTCAAAATCCGTTTTCAATTTAATTCACTCTTTTTCGATTCGATTTTAAACCGATGAGCAAACTTAAGGTTTAGAGTTTAGGGTTTAGGGTTTATCTCCCCTTCTTTTTCCTTACTTTTTACGTCCTATGAGTCTTGTAATATTATTATTTTAAAGCAACATGCAATTCTTGTGTAACTACCCCTACCACAATAAGTCAGCAACATGCCCGCATTAGATAAGCAAAATTGCAAAATTGCTTGTTTAAGTAGCCAGCCAAATTAAGGGCCACAAGAAAATGGTTTCAACGATTGTGGTCCTATTGATGCAAAAACGTGTCGCTAACATGGTTCTATATGACGCGCCATAGCGCGTACTATAGCGGGTTACAGCGTGAAACGTGACATTCATGTTATGAAACAGACTAAGACGTTGTTTTTAGGCGTACCGTATTAAAAAGCAGCACAAAACGTAATATAGCGTGCTATAACACGTAATGTAACGCTTTTTTTTTTTTACTTTTCGTAGATTTACATGAATTGAGATTGCTTACTAGTAGCTTTTGTCTATTTACTAGACTTATGGTTAGTAATTTCAATATAGAGATAAATTCTTAAGTAAACACAAACCGATTTTATTTTAAATTTAAATTAAATTCTTGGTAGATTTTTTATCATGTAAAACTAATTACTCCAATTAACATCGAGACAATTTCTTTTGATGATAACATACATATTGCTTCTCGACACGTGTCAAACTTTCAATGGGCCAACTCACAAACATCACATCACCATCAAATGTTTCCACTTTCCATATAGGAGGAACACTACATCCACTCAAAGTTTACAAAAAAAGTTTACACAATGAGTTGTCAAGATTTTGATTGATTTATTCAAAAGTAAGAGAGAGAAATAAAAACACAAATCACCAATCAAATCATTGACATGTAATTGTGTGAAATTATTTGTGTAAAATTTGAGTGGATCTAGTATTTCTCTTCGCATAGTATTAAACTCCCTCCACCCAAATAATTAAACTTAAGTATCTATATCTATATCTATACTAATATATAAAACATTTAACACTTTTTCTAAAATTAGAAGTCTTAAAAATTAAGACTCAAACATTTCTTATAATAGAAAGATTTATCTTTTGCTAAAAAATTAATAAATATTAAAAGTTTAGAAATAATTGTAATTCAATATAATTTTGTAACTGAAAATTTAACTGTTAATAAATATAAAATATACAAAACAAACCATCGCTCTCTCTCAACCACAACTCATTCTCCAAAAAGATTTGTGGCTATCACTCCAAAGTGTGTGAGGTCTCAAGTTCAATTCCCACTAGGTGCAAACAACCTTGAAGTGGCCACGCCAACCTCCTGAAAAGGGAGGGCTTTACCTGGTTTGAGTCTGTGTGGCGGTGGGCTCAAATCCCGTGGATTAGTCGGCCAATGAGTCGGAAATCACGGTTACAAAAAAAAAAAAAAAAAAAAAAAAAAAACTCATTCTTGCCAAATGTGAGGTATCAAAAAAAATTTTGGTCGTTGTCTTCAGAAAATATGTTCGTTTTTTTAATGGTGTTTTCGTGATTTAGCCGAATCTACGAAATTTGTTACCGGCTAACCACCGCCGCATTGCGCGGGTAGCCGGCTAGTTTGTATATAAATCACATGACCAATAATGATAGAAGTGTATAAAGGATAGTTAATCATTGGCAACAGACATTTAACTTCTATTCCTACTTCTAACTTCACTGTCACCTTCTATTCCTACTTCTACTTCTAACTTCACTGTCACCGGCTAAGAGTTCATCCATTGTCACCTTCTATTCCTACTTCTAACTTCACTTTGTCGAAACAGACATTTAACTCCGACAATCCTTATTACAAATTCACATTATTTGCATAAAAAACGACAGAAGAAAAGCCGAAACCGAGAAAGCAGAATTTGTTTGAAAGTGTAGCAGAAGCACTAGATTTTGCTCAAGTAAGATCGGTTGAAGATCGAGTGCTTATTGAGGAGGCCGGATCGAAAACTCGGTCTAGAGAACATATGAGCAGGAAACATGTAATTAACTCAATATGTGTTATGGTTTCTAGTGATACGTTAACTAATTAAAGTACAAGAATTTTAAGTAAAGTTGGAATGTAATCTGCAGTGAAGTTTAAAAATCTAAAATTTTGGAGCACGACTAGGAAGCGAAAAATGTTTTTGACTCGCCTTCCAGACATATATAGCTATGTGGTTATACCTTTGTTTGAAATTAATAGATATGTATTCGTATATAACTGTGAAAATTGCTTTTCGGTAAATAGTTAATGAGATGTTAATTGATTTTGGTTAAACCCGTAATTTAATGACTCGATTGGGTTGATTTAGTGATCAAATCGGTGAATTTTTGACTCGACCGAGTTAATCCGGTGGTCGATCCCATAATTTAGTGACTCAACCGGTTTGACCAAGTGGTCGATCCGGTGATCCGATGACTAGACCGGTTTAACCTAGTATTTGATTCCGTGACCCAATAACTCAATGAAATTGACCCGATAGTTGAACATGTGATCCTGTAATATTCTAACATTTAAAAAGTTTTTGTTGAAAATCACTTTCAAGAAAAAGATATAAACCTTTTTATATGTAGCACATATTATTACAAAGAGATGAGTTATTTTGGATACCATACTTTTCCATGGATATGAGGGGACTAATCTCCACCATTCATCTCATTTCCATCTAATGGATGAGATTAAATATATTTTATTTTTTTATCTATTTTTTATAATTTAAATATCTTTTAAAGCGTTAAGTATTAAGCGAAAATAATTATACCATCGCGACGAGTGTTTAATTATCTTTCTACCAATATGTAATATGATATACTTTCGAAGAAAAAAAAATTTTCGTTTTTTTCTTCTTGTTAAAATTCACGTGAAATATCATATATGATAAAACTGTTTGATCATATATGATAACACTGTTAAATCATATATGATATGAGTTTCTATCATATATGATACGTTATATCATATATGATACTGGTGATACATCATATATGATATTAGTATCGTATATGATAATTTTCGAAAACGTGAAAAAAATGAAGAAAAAAAAATTTGTCGAAAGTGTATCATATAGCATATCTATAGAAAGATAATTAAATGCTCTTCGTAACGGTATGTTTTTTTTTTTCATAACGATTAACGATTTAAAAGATATTAATGTTTGAAAAAAGAGGGTGGAAATATATTTTGTGTTTAATCTTATCCACTAGATTAAAATAAAATGGATGGTGGGGATGAGTCCCCTTATATCCAAAGAAAAGTATGATATTCAAATGAACTTAAATCTATTAATAAATTAATTAAACTTTTTTTAAATTCCTAATAGATTTAAGTTCATTTGAATATCATACTTTTCTTTGGATATAAGGGGACTCATCCCCACCATCCATTTTATTTTAATCTAGTGGATAAGATTAAACACAAAATATATTTCCACCCTCTTTTTTCAAACATTAATATCTTTTAAATCGTTAATCGTTATGAAAAAAAAAAACATACCGTTACGAAGAGCATTTAATTATCTTTCTATAGATATGCTATATGATACACTTTCGACAAATTTTTTTTTCTTCATTTTTTTCACGTTTTCGAAAATTATCATATACGATACTAATATCATATATGATGTATCACCAGTATCATATATGATATAACGTATCATATATGATAGAAACTCATATCATATATGATTTAACAGTGTTATCATATATGATCAAACAGTTTTATCATATATGATATTTCACGTGAATTTTAACAAGAAGAAAAAAACGAAAATTTTTTTTTCTTCGAAAGTATATCATATTACATATTGGTAGAAAGATAATTAAACACTCGTCGCGATGGTATAATTATTTTCGCTTAATACTTAACGCTTTAAAAGATATTTAAATTATAAAAAATAGATAAAAAAATAAAATATATTTAATCTCATCCATTAGATGGAAATGAGATGAATGGTGGAGATTAGTCCCCTCATATCCATGGAAAAGTATGGTATCCAAAATAACTCATCTCTTATTAATAAGTAAAATTATTATTGTATTAAAAAGTAGGAAAATAGCTTATTGATAAATGCAATTTTTTTTAATAATTATCGTGATTAATAATTTTAAAACAAAAAAAAAAAGTAATCTATAAAACAAAATTGTCATATTGAATATCAGTTGCACCTCCACCCTTCTCATACATTCGACGAAACATTTGTTTCAACAGAAATTAAGAGAAGGGAACTTTATGGACCGGTTCATGAAGCATTCGAAGGACGTAGGTTCAGACTCACGTTGGAAGATATATATCAACCGATCAACGTGCTTGCAAGGGATGTTGAATTTTAACGGTCCACAAGTTGAAGTAATATGCACGTGGGTAATTAACTCTTTGTAAACATTTTTTGAAAATAACGTGGTCCACGTCGAGTATTATTATCTTCGTCCTCGTCCTAAAATTATTGTCTATTATTTTATTTTTATTTTGTCTTAAAATTATTGTCTCACTTTTAAATATAAAAGTTCAGTTTGTTTAAAGAGTAAACTGTAAAATACATTCTTTTAGTTTGAACTTTTACACATAATACATCCTTCGCGGAAGGTATTAGCACTATACATCACCCGTTACGCAAACGTTTGCCACAATACATCCCTCAGGACTCACGATGCAAATATTTTTCGTTATCTTCTGACGAGGGATGTATATTGCAAAAAAGTTTAATTTTTCGTAAAAAAAGTTTTATTTTTCAATAAAAGAAAATAAGTTTAAATTTATTTTCGAAAAAAGTTTTAAATTGTTTAAACATTAAAATCTAAAATATTTTTTAATATTTTTTTAGAAAAATAAACATTTATACTTTTAAAAAGTAAAAGAAAAGAATTTGCTAAAATTTTTTTATCTTTTCTTAAGATAAAACTAACTTTTTTTTTAAGATAAAAGTTTTAAAATATTTGTATGTTTTAAATTTATTTTATTTTAAAAGTTAAAATTTTTTCATTTATCTTAAAAATAGATAAAAATATTTAAAAAAGTTTAAATATTTTATTTCTTTAAAAGGATGACGTCCAATGTTTTCTTTAAATTTAACTTTTAAGATAAAATAAATTTAAAGATCTAAGTTCTTTCGTATACCAAAGTTTTCTAGGATACAAGGGGACTCATCCCCACCTACTATTTTCATTTAATCCAAGGGCTGAGATTAAATCCCCAATTTATACTGCAGGGGTATTTTAGTCTTTTCACGTCGGGATATATATATATATATATATATATATATATATATATATATATATATATATATATATATATATATATATATATATATATATATATATATATATATATATATATATATATATATATATATATATATATATATATATATATATATATATATATATATATATATATATATATATATATATATATATATATATATATATATATATATATGTATATATACGGTTTTAACAAACACCGTTCATTATTCGTTCGTTCTTCTTCCCCGATCAAACTGATACTTTCTCTCTCTATGTTTCTCTCTCTAGATATTGTTTGTTAATAGTGCTTATTAATAAGCTTATTAGTAAGCTTATAAATAAGCGCTTCCCATCTATTAATAAGCTTATTAATGAATCGGATTATTAAATACGCTTATTTATAAGCTTATTAACTGTTCGATTGATTAATAAGCTTATTAATCGTTCGGATTGATTAATAAGCTTATAAATAAGCGTATTTAATCGAGCGGATTGATTAATAAGCTTATTAATCAGCTTATTAATCGATCGGGAACGATTAATATGCTTATTTATAAGCTTATTTTATGTGTCTGGTCGATTTTTATGGATATCGTTTATAAGCTTATTTAATAAGCTGTGATTCTTTTAGGTTTTAGATAATCTTTTTATGAATTGTGTGTTTTTTCGAGTTGCTTAGGTTTTAATGATGGATTCGAGCGATTCTAGTGGTCGTAGTGGTGTTGTGGATCCTTCAACGTTGGTTGATTTGACTAGTGATCAGACTAGTGTCGATCAAGGTTTGGATCTGCCATCCGAAAGCGTTCTTCATAGTCTTGCGGATGAGATTTCAGCGTATGAACAAGACGATGAAGAAGCGGAAGCTGTTAAGAGTAAGTTTTCTAGTTTTTTGTTTAGCTTAGTATATGTTCCCAATGTATCATATATGTTAGCAACATATCAATATGATGTTTGTATTTTTATATACATATGATAGCCATGTATCATATACTATCATATATGTTCTCTAATTTAAAATATATTATACATGGTGCATCATATATGATAGATGTCTATCATATATGATGTTTACATGATATGCGATATGTTTTTCTAGTATTTGTAATCATATATGTTTTTTTTGCAGAGTTGAATGTTGTGCGTACTCCTGAGTCGTATATCACTCATTCCAACTTTGATACTCCTGGTGGTACTTTTTACTACATTCTAAAAGTGCCAGCCGAGTTTTTACTTGTTAAAGGGAACGAGTACGATTCAATTGAGCATTGTATTGCTGCTTACAGGAAGTATGCGGTAAAAGCTTGTTTTGTTGTTAGGAAATCGTGTCAGAAAAGGTTACGGAGGGGGATTGTAAAGCAAAAGTATTTGGTTTGCAATAGGAAGGGTTCCCCCAAGGATATATATGTAGACACCCTAGATTTGGAGAATGGTTACAACCAAATGAGGCATTCAAATCTGCATATCACCGGTTGTAAAGCTCGTGTTGTGTTTAACTTGATCCCTGGTACGACGAAGTTCAAGTTGAGTGTATTCGATACTATCCACAATCATGAGCTTGAACGCGAGGAGTACAAGCATCTGTCTAAGAATCAGAGGCAGTTAACATATGCGGAGCAAGTGTTTATTGTTAAGGCTGCGGGTGTGAATATCTGTACTACAATAGCTCATCACCTTCTCACCGGGATCAAGGGTTTTATCTGCTCGTTCACGGAACTACCGTTGACTTAAAGAACTTCTTCCGTAGCGTCAACTATTACATCGGGGACTATGACGCGCAGATGTTGATAAACAAGATGGAGAAGAGGAAGAAGTACGTTGCTGATTTTTCTTTTGATTATTTGGTTAACAAGGCTGAGCTTATTGGCTTATTCTGGGCTGATGAAGTGTCCAAGTACAACTACAAGGAGTTCTGTGATGTTGTCTCTTTTGATGCTACGTTTTAGACAAACAAGTACAAAATGGTATTTGTTCCTTTTACGGTGATTGACAACCATAGGAAGTGTGTTACGGTTGTTGCTGGTTTGCTAAAGTTCGAGACCACGGAATCCTATGTTTGGTTACTTAAAGCTTTCATCAAAGCGTTTGGTAAACCACCTAGTATAGTAGTGACTGATCAAGATAAGGCGATGAGGAATGCCATTGAAGCCGAGTTTGTTGGTACAAAGCATAGGTTGTGTATGTGGCATATCACGCAGAAGCTTCCAGCGAAGGTACGTTTTTTTAAGACTGGTATCATATATGATGAAGTAGTATCATATATGTTGTTTGAGTAGTATCATATATGTTTAAGTAGCATCATATATGATGTGAGAACATAATTTGATTCAAAGCATTTGGTTTTTGTTTTGTTTTGTGGTCTTGTTATCATACTTTATAGTTTTGATTCATTTTAACTTTGTTGCAGCTATGTGAGAAAGTATACAACGAGACGAATTTTAGAGAGAAGTTGAACCAGATTGTGTGGAACATGTACATTGGTCCCGAGGAGTTTGATACCAGATGGGGTGATCTGATGACAGAGTTTAATTTGAAGGAACACAAGTGGTTGACGAAGATGTATAATATGCGTTCAACTTGGATCCCTGCTTACTTTTCGGACTCGTCGTTGTGTGGATTGATGAGGACTACGTCTAGATCAGAGAGCGAGAATTGTTTCTTCTCCCACTTTACCAATTCTAGCTCGACGCTTATGAAATTTATGAATTGCTTTGAGACGGAGATGGAGACGCAAAGGAGCGTTCAAGAGAGAATGGACCATAATACATTGGAGACTGTTCCAAAGTTCAGGACTCTACTCAAGATTGAGAAACATGTTGCGATGGTTTACACTCGTACTATGTTTGAATTGGTTTAGAAAGAGATTTTCGTTGGATTGTGGTATTGCCAGATAGATGCTAAGAGTGTGCCGAGGGATCCGAGGTTTCTGTTATCAGAGTGAGGCGTTTTGTTTATGAAGAGCCTGGTAAGAAGAACAAGAAGAAGACGAAGGATAAGGTTTCTGATAAGGCTAAAATTGGTGATTCTTCTAAGAACGTGAACGAGAATGAAAATGACAACGATAAGGAGAAGGAGAACGAAGATGATGAGGTTGATATGTTTACCAGAGAAGATGGTTTGTACAAGGTAAAGTGATCTATTTGTTGATATAATTTTTTACTTTTTTTTATATATCATATATGTTAAGTACATGTTATCATATATGATATTGTTCTTGTATTTCTTTATCATATATGATATTCACTGCTTTGTTTTTTTTTCAGCTCTTGCGCAACGTAGATGATGGTTCAGTTATTTGTACATGCCAGTTGTTTATGAGGGTTGGGATATTATGCAGGCATATTTTGTGTGTGTTCAAGAACGCCAACATCGAGATGATCCCTCAGCAATACATTCTTAGGCGTTGGACCAAGAACCTCATCCCTGCTGCGTTGAGGAACAAGAGGAATAGGTATGGGGAGAATAATGTTGTTGTCGAGAATTATGCGAGCGAGGCGACATCTATTGTTGATCACTGTGTGCATTTGTTGAGCAAAGACGAGCCTAGGTTAGGTGCTTTTGTTGAGAAGTTGAAGCAGTTGAAGATAGATGTTGAAGCGGATTTCCCGAATCCCCCATCTAAGAGGAAGGTTGACTGTTTGGAGCAGCTTGTCGGTGTCTCTCATCCGCCAGTAAGTTTGGTTGATAATCTAGGTGTTGCAAGCCCTAAAGGCCGTCCAGGACGTCTAAAGCGGCGTATTAAAGGTGGAAAAGAGAAAGCTATTGAGAAAAGCAAGAAGAACAAGAATTCATGTTCGGTGTGCGGAGGTACTGATCATAACAAGAAGACTTGCATTGCTAAGCGATTGGAGGAAGTCGTTGTCGAGGATCCACTTGTTGCATGTGCAAGTACGAGTGGATGAAGTTGAATAGAAGAAGATTTGTTTGTTTTAGGATTTTTTTTTCAGTTTTATTTTACTGTTTGCAGTTTCTGAACATGTCATTATGACGTATGATGCTATTTCGTCTTGATCACTTTGATTCATGAGAAGTTGTTTTTGATACTCTATTTTTTTGGATAATCATATGTCAATGAGTCATGAGAAGTTGTGTTTAATCCCTTAGTTTTTTTTAGTTTGTTTGCTTTTGTCAGTTTACAAGTTTTTTTTGGACTATCAGATATGATACTAATGTATCATATATGTTAAGTTGTCAACACATCATATATGATATGTATGTATCAAGTATGATAGTTTTTATGACAATAATGTTACTTCTTTCTAGAATTTCTTTTCCAGAGCAAGTGTGTTTTTACAAGTTTTTTTTGGACTATCATATATGAAACTAATTTTTCATATATGATAGTTTTGTTTGTAACGGTTTATATGTTTTTCAATATGCTTATATTCTCTAGAAATTTAATACAAGAACAATACATATGAAACAAAAGATTCATGTTACTTCCATTTCATAATAGAAGGACGGGTTACAAGTTAAAACAAGTTGAATCCACAAAATGCGGTACATCCTATTTTACCGCCAGCAACTTGTCTTCCCTACGATTCTATCCAAGTGTTTTCCAATGGTACGTCAGGTGTAGGCGACATGACTCAGGGGTAGTCGGACTAATGGATTCCTATTAACTGATCCACGATCAACGACTAGTTGACCCCAAGCTTAGAGCAACCCATCATGGGTTCTCTTCCATGCCGCGTATTCCTTTTCCCATTGGACAAGTCATCTAACTGCTTCTAATCTAAATCAGTTCACTAATCTTTATGCCTAGCCTAATGTTCCAGTGGGTTAAGCGTTAAATCTTATTAAGGTATGCGCCATGACTCGGGGGTAGTCGGACTAATGGATGCCTATTAACCGATCCATGATCTACGACTTGTTGACCCCAAGTTTGGAGCAACCCACCATGGGTTCTCCCGCATGTAGCGTACCCCTTTCCCAGCGGATAGGCTAAGCAAAGCGAAAGTCTTAAACATAAATATAAATTATTACAGACCAAATTTAAAATAAAAGTCTTAAACTGTATTGTCTTTTTGCTTTTCTTCTTCAGATGACGCTCTTGGCGACATCTCTGTCTTGTTCCTCCTTTCTTGCTTTGATTGCCTCTTTGATAACCTTTGTCTTGGCTGGTTGCATCTGGTGGGTTCTTGCAAATTCATAAGCTTCCTCGGTTACCTGCTGCCTCTTAGTGTTCTTCTCATGTGATAATATCTTTGCAGCGATCCTGAACCTTAGCTTTAGTATTTCCTTTTTTTGGTCATCTGAATCACTCGGGAAGTCTAAAACCCAACCTTTTGCACTTTCTCCCTCATAGTGCTCCATGTGCATCATTACAAACACACCACAATCGATGTCGTTGTGCATCGTTCCCCAATTTGGTCTAATGATTGTATGCTTCTTGAGTTTTTTCGTCATCTTGTGTTTGACGCTCTCCAGATACATCATAAACATTTTCATCTGCAAACCAAGCCCCAAGTTTATCATATTCTTTGGTGTGTTATTTTTTTTAAATGCTTCTGAGATGCACAGATTTTCATTTTTTTAGTTTATTTATGTATTTAGTGACTTACTAGTAGGTCACAATACGTCTGGTACTTGCTTTCATACGTGTTGGCGACTTTTGAATTGTTGATGATTGACATAGCGCCGTTGTTGAGGTTAAAGACAACCAAGTAGTAGTGCTGGTGAGAGATGACAGGGAAGAAAACCTGTAGAGTTTTTATAAGTTATATTTTTTTGAATCTATTATAAACTGTAATATCATATATGTTCTAATGCTACTACTTTTGATTGCATGTCACTCATCATATATGATAAGGTTTTATCATATATGTTATACTTTTTTATCATATATGTTAATCAAGTGTTTACCAAATCTACACTCTTCAACTTCAGCAAATCCTCATCTTCTCTCATGGAGGTTCTCATGTTTTCTTCAAATTTTTGAAACTGCTTGTGGACGTCATACTGTCCGTTTGGCAGCTTCCAATCAAACATGTTTGCTGTCTGTATTGCATAATCAACAAGATATTTTTTTTAGTTTCTGGACGTAATTTTGTTTTAAAAACATTTATGATGCAAGATGTACTTACAATCATAGTTGACATGAAGTATTGTTTCTTCTTTCTCCCTACTGTGCGTGTGTGTTCTTCAAAGTTTAGAACTTTTGAGTAGGTGTCGATGACAGGTGCATCTACCTTTAGACTCGGAGCCATTGTCTGCATGTTGTCCCTCATGCAAGCATAATTATGGTCCGCTGACTCGAATATGAAATCCCTGCAAACATAGTTCAATTACTTTTTATCATGTATATATGATCCTACTTTAATGATAATTAGTTTGTTAGTGTTTTAGCTTTTACTTACAGGCCGTCATTAGTCATCGAGAACAAACTCTCGCCTATCATCAACTCTACTACAGTGAGCTTTCCCTGTGCTGGTGCTTTCTTGTTTATGTAGTTTGAAACGAGCAAGCGGGATGGCCTCTTTTGTACTTTGGCAGCCTCATCTTCTTCTACCATCATCACTATCTGCTTAGGTGTTGTTTCAGGAGTTTTTGTGATTTGGCTGAAAGCTGGTGTTGTTTTGAGAGATTTTGGTTGCCTCGTCCCTCTTATTTTCCTTTTCGCCATCTCGTCTTCCTCCAGCTTCTTGTTTTTGCTTTCAATTGCTTGGCGTTTCAACTCCATGCAATACCGGTCCAGGTATTCATCAATTTCTGGGTCGTTTTCAAACTCCCCGGACAATGGCTCGTCTGTGTAAACAGTCTTAAGAGTCTCTGCCAACATCGCTGCTTCTTTAGCTGATTTTGGTTGGTTAACCAACCCTGCTTCGTTGACCAGTTGCTCATTTGCAGTTTGCTTTTCTTTATCTTTTTCCTTTTGAGCAGATTCCTCTTCCTCTATTTGTATATTTTCAAGAGTAACCGGCTTTTTTTCTAAAATAGGAGCATCTTTTCTTTTCCCATCATCCGTGGAGGTTTGCTCCCACTCCATGAAATCCACATCAAGCCCATCGTCCTTGTTTCTCTTGAATACCACCTGGTATTCTTTGCATAGACCAAGCAATGTGTCATCATTTTCAAACTTTCTAAGGCCTTCTCCAAGTGTTTCAGCAAGCACTCTCCTTGCATCATATATCGCTTCAAATCGATCGATACTTTTATCAACGAACTCCTGCATAGAAAAAAGTATGTTGTTAGTGTATTAGTATCTTTCATATATGATAAGTTATCATATCATAATATGATAGTTCATACTATCATATATGAAAATCATAGTTTTTTGTTTTACCTCTAGTGTTTGTGGTTTCCTGTCTTTTATTGGTTCTAGATAGAAGTCGTTGTGTTTGTATTGGTCGATTCCCATGTGGACATCTTCTTCCTTGTACTCTTGATGATGCTCTAGCTTTCCCAAGCACTCATTGATCATTTCTTCATGGATTCTATTCTTGATCAGCCGAGAGTTCCAGCTTCTTATTGCTGGTCTTCGGCGCATCACGGCTACACCTGGGAAGTATGTTGAGTCCAAGTAAAGCAGTTGGAAAATGCAACAGAATTTGTTGTCAATGCAATGAAAACAATGAAATTAAGTTTTTTATATAAAAAAAGTAAAACGAAAGTTGTACTTACAGACAAGAATGTAGTTGGGTCGTAGTACCAACTTTTTCCACCTGGTTCACTTCATATGTTCTTACTTTTCTTCAGGCATTCAATCATGTAGGAGGACCAGTCTATATCTCTTATGGTGTCCTCCTCTCTTATCCTTTTCAGTATCTTGTAGGAAAGCTTCCGCCATTGTCTACTCCACCCATTGTGCATCCAAAGAGCATTAGAAAGTTCATGATAAACGTGAAATCTGCCTCACTAGTCGTCTGTATCTTTTTCGAGATGGTTGCTGCTGTTGGTTTTCCATTGAACTGAGTCATCCACTGTTTTATGAAGCGATCATCTTTTTCTCGTTCTTGCAGTTCATCAAGTGAGATTGTTCCATCTTGAACACCAATCATATCATGCACCTTCTCTCTTGTTATTTTAGTTGATCCCTTTTGAAGTCTTAGTTCCATGCTCTGAGGATGGAATTTCTCGGCAACAAAGTACAATAGATGTGAAGATAGTTCCTCTATGGGAAACTCGATGTATCTTTCGAAATCGATATCCTTAATAACCTTTTTTCTTTCATTTGACAATCCCATAGTGGCTTCATACAGTGGTTTGGGCGAGCTTTTTGTCAACACAGTTTTGAATACCTTCTCTTGCTTTTTTTTCGTCGGCCCTCTACCCTTTTTTCCTTTTACCATAACCATCTGGTACTCTTCATTACCTCATTCTGTTTCATTTTTTTTACTTGATGCCTTTTATCAGAGAACCTTTATGAACTACCATTTTTTATGTACCAACTTCAGCTTCATGTACCTCCTCCTCTTCATCTTCAGTCTCATTCCTATCGTCCATCTGCTCATCTTCTTCGTTTGATTCCTCCATTGGAGGTGTTCCTTTTTTCCCTGTTTTCTTTATACCTTCACTGTAGGTCTTTTTCTGTCTTTTTGTGCCTTTGTTTGGACGTTTTGCTTCCTCTCTTTCTTCCAATTTCCTCTTTACATCCTTTTATCCTTCCTTTTTGTTTCTGAAGGGTTGATGAAGCTTATCTTTGTTATTTTCTTCGTAACATCTTTCACCGTCTCTTCTTTCTCAGATTCTTGTTCTTCATCTTCATTATCTTCATCATTCTCCTCGTTACTTTCGTCTTCACCCTCTGGCTCTTCTTCACCCTCTGTCTCTTATTCATCTTCTGCATCGTCGGGTTGTTGAGAGTCGCTTTCTTCTTTATTAGTTTGTGTTTTGATGTATTCTTCCCCACTGCTAATTCTCTCGTCTTCTGAAACATCATCTGTCTCCGTACCACTTTCTTCTACATTTTTACAAAGCAAAGAGATGTTTATTAGTGTATGTTTTTTCCTAATGAAATAATATGATACGTAGTATATTCTTCTTACCTTGTGTACTCTCTATTGGTTTGTCAACTTTCTTCTGTCAGGTAGCTGTTTTTGCTTTGCCCTTTGGTTCAACATCTTTTCCTTTGGCCTTCGTTTGAGTGACAGCTTCAGTGACACCTTTGCCCTTTTCCTTGTTTTGTCTTTCTCTTTTAAGCGCTGGAGCTTTTTATTTCATTAACTTTAGAGTAACTGCAAATAAAAAAAACTTATCAAATATGATACTTATTTTCACATTTCTGTTTTTTTTTGCTTTTTTTTGAGTCACATCAGTTTTACCTAAGTTTCTTTTAGGTGGTTGTTCTATCTCCTTATCCTTATTTTTTGTAGGCTGTTCATCTGCAAAAAAAGCGCAAAGTTAGACAAAATTACATCTGTTTAATGCTTTATATGTTGCATAACTTATGAAATATGATGAATCATATATGATAAGGTTCTATCAAATATGATGTTTCATTTTTTAACTATCAAATTTGATGTATCATATATGTTAAGATAATATCATATATGTTCTAATCCTACTGCTTTTGATTGTATTTTCACTCATCATATATGATAAGGTTTTATCATATATGATAAGGTTTTATCATATATGTTTTATCAGTCTAGGAAACCATTTTTGCTCAACCGAGATGTTTATATTCACATACAAGCAATATTTAAACACAAAACTCGCTTAAAACTATCAAATGATGCAAGCAATATAATATCATATATGTTCTAATCCTACTGCTTTTGATTATATTTTCACTCATCACATATGATAAGTTTTATCATATATGATAAGGTTTTATCATATATGATAAGGTTTTATCATATATGGTTTATCAGTCTAGGAAACCATTTTTGGTCAACCTTTTTAAATCTATTCTGTTTATTTTTTTAATCTACTATCATATGGAAAACTCGCTTAAAACTATCATATATGTTCTAATCCTACTGCTTTTGATTGTATTTTCACTCATCATATATGATAAGGTTTTATCATATATGTTATACTTTTTTTTATCATATATGTTCTATCAGTCTAGGAAACCATTTTTGCTCAACTTTTTTTAAATATATTCTGTTTTTTTTAATCTACCGAGATGCTTATATTCACATGCAAGCTATATTTAAACACAAAACTCGCTTAAAAGTATCAAATGATGTTTCTTTTCATAGATCTACTATATTCATCATACATTTAGAGAAAAAGCATAGAAGAGTCATGGATATAGCTTATAAGTATAAAAAGACAGAGAAAAAGCTCAAAAAAAGCTCAAAAAAGCTAAAAAAAACTCAAAAAAAGCTTAAAAAGCTAAAAAAGCATTAAAAAAGGACGGATCTATGATTTTATACCTCTTTGCCTTGTTTTTATCGTCCTTTGATCTGGTTTTTTGGAAGATGGCTCGTTTTTCGGCTCCCCTTTCATCTTATTTGTTGATTATTTGATCGGATGTGTGTTTTGAAGGTGAAATCGTCGATGAAAGATGGTGGTTTATGTATGTGTGTGTTTCAGTGTATGTTTTGTGTGTGTGTGAGTTTTAGTTAGAAATAAAAAATGACGGTTGAAGGTAGCGAAAAGATGGGTTTAGGGTTTGGGCGGGGTAGTGAAATGACGAAACTACCCCTCCGTTTTTTTTTGTTTAAACGTGGATCGTTGAATTTATTTGGATGAGTGAACCAGATTTGTCACCTTATATCCAAAGGATACAAGGTATCTTAAATAACCGGACTCAAATTTAAAACATATAAATATTTTAAAATTAATTACTTTTATCTCTAGAAAAGCCAAAAATTTTAAACAATCTTCTTTTACTTTTTGAAAAGATAAATGTTTATTTTTCTAAAAAGATGTTTAAAAAAATTAAAATATAAAATTTATATGTTTAAACAATTTAAAACTTTTTTCGAAAAGAAATTTAAACTTATTTTTTGAGTAAAGTGCAAAAATCATCCCTGTGGTTTGTCAAAAGTTTGAACTACATCCCTCGTTAATACTTCGCGCAATATACATCATTATGGTTGTAAAATAGTACACCATACATCCCTGAGGACGGATGGTGCAAATATTTTTCCGTTAAGGGTTAAAAGTGTTTGTTATCTTAGGGGTGTTTTAGTCTTTTTACAACCTAGGGATGATTTTTGCACCTAACTTTTCAAAAAAAAAAAATTCCAAAAAAAGTTTTCAAAAAAATTCCAAATTTTTTTAAAAAAAGTTTTGAAAAATGTTTTCTTTTTTCGAAAAATGTTTTTTAAATGTTTTTTTTAAGTTTCGAAAAAATATTTGAAAAAACTTTTTTTCAAAAAAAATTAACTTTTTTTTATAAAAGTTTCGAAAAATGTTTTTTTTAATGTTTCGAAAAATGTTTTATTTTTAAAATGTTTTCTTTTTTAAAATAAGTTTAAAAAAAATTTGAAATTTTTTTTTTTTCGAAAAAATTCAATTTTTTTTTTAAAATTTTCGAAAAAAGTTTTTTTTTCAAAAGTTTTTTTTAAAATGTTTTTCGAAAAAAAAAAACTTTTTAAGAAAAAAGCTTTTCTAAAAAACTTTTTTTTCAAAAAAATTCAAATTTTTTTTTAATCTTCGAAAAAAAAAATTTCAAAAGTTTTTTTTATAAAAGTTATTTTTTAAAATGTTTTTCGAAAAAAAAACTTTTTTTAAAAAAAAGCTTTTTTTAAAAAACTTTTGTTAAAAAAAACTTTTGAAAAAAAAACTTTTTTCGAAAATTTAAAAAAAAAATGAAACTTTTTGAAAAAAAAAATTTCAAATTTTTTTTGAAACTTATTTTAAAAAAGAAAACATTTAAAAAATAAAACATTTTTCGAAACATTAAAAAAAACATTTTTCAAAACTTTTTAAAAAAAAATTGAATTTTTTTGAAAAAAAAAATTTTCAAATTTATTTTCGAAACTTAAAAAAAAACATTTTTCGAAAAAAGAAAACATTTTTCGAAACTTTTTTAAAAAAAATTTGAAATTTTTTTGAAATTTTTTTTGGAAATTTTTTTTTTTGAAAAGTTTGGTGCAAAAATCATCCCTAGGTTGTAAAAGGACTTAAATACCCCTAAGATAACAAACACTTTTAACCTTTAACGGAAAAATATTTGCACCATCCGTCCTCAGGGATGTATGGTGTACTATTTTACAACCACAATGATGTATGTTGCGCGAAGTATTAACGAGGGATGTAATTCAAACTTTTGACAAACCACAAGGATGATTTTTGCACTTTACTCTTATTTTTTTTTAAAAAAAATTAAAAAAATTAATTTTTTTTTGCAAAATACATCTCTCGTCAAAAGATAACGAAAAATATTTGTATCGTTAGTCATGAGGGATGTATTACTGCAAACGTTTGCCTAACGAGTGATGCATAGTGTCAATACTTTCATCGAGGGATGTATTGTGTGAAAAAGTCTAAACCACAGGGATGTATTTCATAGTTTACTCTTGTTTAAAATTAGAAAAAATTTCATGTTTGATCCCTATCGTTTACACCAAACATCAAATATGGTCCCTATCTCAAACTAAGTCCACAGATCGTCCCTATCATTTACACTTTGGATCAAAAATGGTCCCTATCTTGGATGAGAGTTAGTTTTGGCTGTTAACTTTTGGACATATGAGGGTATTTTCGTCCTTTACTATCTTTTAATATTTTCTCTTTATCTTTTATCTCTTTTATCTCTCACACCACCCAACTTAACATCTATCTATCCCTCTCTCTCTCAAAGCCATCAAACCAGATCTGTTAAAAAAACAAATCACTTTTTTTTTCACTTGAGGTATTTAGGCTTAAGATGGACTTTTTTGGACACTCTTCCTTCTTGTTGGAACTCACGGATAATATATACAACCTGAAAATTGTTTTTCTCCAAAGTTTAAAGATATTATTGCAGTTTTATATATAGATATTTTATACAAACATAATTGTGAGTCATGGACTCATTGGGACCCAACCAAACCTGTTTTGTCCCGCTACCAACTTGCCCATCCATTCATCCTACCATCTTGCCACCTCATTTAAAAGACCTGTTTTTTCATGGTTGTTGGTAGAGTTTTATGGAATATGCACTGATTCCCTATTCTATCATGCAAAATTAGGCTAGGGAGCGCCAGAGGAAGGAAGAGGAAGAACGATTAGAAAGGGAAGCTGCTGAAGTTGAGAAGAAACAAAAAGAAGAAGCAGCTCGTGAAAGAGATGCACGTGAAGCTGCTGAAAGAGAAGCTAAGTTGATCAAACTGGGTTTTGAATAATCGGTGGGTGAGATGGATTTGTTTCGTTGGATTTGTGATATCATGATTTCTTCGATATGGGTTTCATCTTTTTGAAGATGGTGAATCGAGAGTTGAGTTTTTTTGTGTGGGGATTTGTTCACAGCGTGAAGGTGATTTGTGTGACGGTGGGAGATAGATCCGGTGGGTGAGGGTAAAGATAGAAGGGAGAAGGAGGGATTTGAGAAGGTGAGGAAATAGATCTACCTGCAAGCGTAATAATCTCCAATTTCCACGCGGGTGGTCAAATGGTCAAACCTAGTTATATGTTCTAATTTTATGACAAGAACTCAGTGGCTTCATAGTGGGGTTGAGATTAATGTGAGATGTGAGTGAAGATCTGTGTTTTTTGTTAAAGTGGATAGGAGGGTGACGGTGGGAGGTATAGGTGGTGGGTTTTGGTTAACACGTGGGTTGGGTTTGGTAAAGGATAAGGTATGTGTGGGTTTTGGTCAACAGCAGTGTATTTCCCCCCTCAAAAACTGCTACTGTAAGTGCAGTTTATGAACACACTGATGATTTTGATGATGCTAGGTGATAAAGAGTGACGGTGGCGGGTGGATCTGGGTTTTTTATGGATTTGAGAGAGAGAGAGAGAGAGAGAGAGAGAGAAAGAGAGAGAGATAGGATATAAGAAAGAAAAGAAAAATATTAAAAAGAAAAAAAGAAAAAATATGATTTATTAATGTATAATATGAAAAAGTCCAAAATACCCCTCTGTTTATTGAACATGACGAGTAAAACTAACTCCCATCTAAGATAGGGACCATTTTTGATCCAAAGTGTAAACGATAGGGACGATCTGCGGACTTAGTTTGAGATAGGGACCATACTTGATATTTGGTGTAAACGATAGGGACCAAACATGAAATTTTTTCTTAAAATTACTATGCTAACTTTAATCCAAATTGGTATTTTTAAAAAAAACCTTAATTATCAAAATGTAAAATTGTCTTTTTTATTATTTTTTAAAAATTAAAACAGTAATTAATGCATTTTTTTTAACTGTGTATTTCTTTTTTGTAAACAATAATTTTGAGACAAAGATAGTATCAGTTTATTTGGTTACAATTTCAATTATCGGGACAATCTATCTTTCACACTCAAAAAATAATAATATTTACAATGATAAAAAAATGTAAATTATAAATATTCTATATGTTGAGTTTAAAAATCTTTATTACCAAATATAACATGTAAAAATTGAAATTACATTGCAAATTTATATACAACAATTAACATGTTTTATTTGTTAAAAACATAAAAAAAACGAAACCCGATCAGATCTTGAAAACCGAGTTGACCCAAATTACTTCAAACTCGACAGTATAACTTGGTTTCGAAAATATAAAGCTCAGCTAATATTACTCATTTTTTCGACCAAAACTGATTCAATCAGTTTAACCGGTCTATCAAACCAGGTTCAAAAAATGTGACATTTTATTATTTTTTTGTTTCAACCAATTTTTTTTTAAAATTATTAAATTATTTGAAAGAATAGTATTTTCTTCCTTTCTTTATATCACCTATCACACAAATAATTAAAATTGTTAGGTATGCAACTCAGATACTATCGAAAATAAGAGCCTGAGTAATGACATGTGACATTTTTTATAGACAAGTGATAAACGTAATTGCAAATATGAACCATCAGATGTGGAAAAGAAATCAACCACAAAAAGGTGGCGGTAACTCACATGCACATATACGGGATCGTTTTTTGAGGTGCAATAGGCGCGATTGCATATAACCATCGTTTAATAAAGGCCTCTAAATTTCACGTCTTTCTATTATATATATAGATAATGTGATGCTCGAACTTAATTAATTTATATAGTTTTTATACACGTGTATTTTGTTTTTGTGTTAAAAGATCTCTTGGTGATGATGGTACGAGACCATCAAAATTCACGAGACGACCCTGCACTTCTCGTTATTTTTCATCTAGAAAATGCAAACCTTCAACAATTTTTTATGTCATAAATCATAAAACAGAAACAATTTAATATATTGTAGTACATATGAAACAAAGTTCTTTTTTGAGAAAAAAAAGATCAAATATGTGATTTCACATAAGTTGACGAACATGTGACTTTTTGTAAAATTTTTAAAAAACTAAAGAACATCAAGATATTACTGAACCTTAAACCATTAGAATGAGTAGTCCTCAAAACGGATGCTACTCTACATACATAAGAAAACAGATAGTCCTCGAAATGGATGTTATCTCAAAATACATCACGAACAACAAAAAACAATAAACTACACTATATAAGAACCAAACGTTTACATTTCTTAACGTTTGGTTCTAAGATTTGGATGATTTGGGAGTAGGGCTTGTGAGTTGTTTGAGAGAGAGAGAGAGAGAGAGAGAGAGAGAGAGAGAGAGAGAGAGAGAGAGAGAGAGAGAGAGAGAGAGAGAGAGAGAGAGAGAGAGAGTTAGGTGTGTGTGTGTTTCCAAGAAGTGTCTCGAATGAATGAGTCTTGGTCAAATGGTGCGTGTATAAGCTGGTGCAAAGATTCCAAGAATATCCAAAGAAGCCCCTGCACAAATCACAAATAAACAAAAGTAGCCTAACGGCTATATTCATAAAGAAAAGTTACACAAAGGCCCCCTCAAGACTTATGACCTTGATACAACACAACAAGCAATTTCAACACCCATCCTCAAAGGCATAAGCTAAAACAGTTTCTCAAACACAATTTTGAACACATATCATTGTGTTGAGAAGTTCCAAGACCTTTAGTCAAGATATCAGCCACTTGGTTTTCTGAAGTAACCTTCACAGTTTTAATAAGACCAGAGGCAACCTTTTCCCTTACCAAATGAACATCAATATCAAAATGTTTGGTTTTTTCATGCATAACAGGATTAGCTGCAATCTGAATAGCAACACTGTTGTCACATAAAAGAGAAACAGGAATACAAACAAGAACATTCAAATCTTTTAAGATTTTGTTTAGCCACATAACTTTACAAACAGCAGATGTCATGGACCTGTATTCAGCCTCAGCAGAGGATCTGGATAAGGTGGCCTGCTTTTTACTTTTCCAAGAAACAAGATTATTGCATATAAAAACACAATAACCAGAAACTGATCTTCTGGTCGTCTTACATTTTGCCCAATCAGAATCAGATAAAACCTAAGAAGCATTGGAATTGGACCTAGTGTAAGTTAAACCAACACCAGGAGCATTTTTCAAGTATTTTAACACCCTAAGAGCAGCCTCAAAATGAGACTGAAGGGGAGCATGCATATGTTGACTGAGGCAATGAACAGAATAAGATATGTCAGGCCTAGTATTGCAAAGATAAATCAATTTTCCAACAATCTTTTGATATCTAGTGATATTAATAAGAAACTTATCACCAACACTTTCTTTATGGGCAAGAATGCCATTCTCAGTCATAGGAGTGTACACGGGTTTGCATCCAAGTAAACCATATTCATGAAGTAATTCAATACAATACTTCCTTTGGTTTAAACATAGGCCATTGTTAATTTTCAATACTTCTATTCCTAGAAAATACTTTAATTCACCCAAGTCTTTGATTTTGAAACTTTGATTAAGCAATCTTTTAAACTTATCAATTTCATTTTCACTGTTTCCAGGAACAATGATATCATCAACATAAACAAGTATCACAACAAAAATTCTATCTTTGTTCTTTGTGAACAAAGAATGATCATTTCTACTTTGCAAAAAACCAGCTTTGCTAAGAAATTGAACAAGTTTTATGTTACACTGTCTAGGGGTCTGTTTTAAACCATAAGGAGCCTTTTTTTAGTTTGCAAACTCTTTTTTCATTCTTATAAAAAAAACCAGGAGGAGGAATCATATACACATCTTCACTTAAATCCCCATATAAGAAAGCATTATTGATGTCCATTTGAAAATTACTCCAAGTATTTTGCACAGCCAAGTTCAAAACACATCTAATAGTACTCATCTTAACTACGGGACTAAAAATTTCATCATAGTCAATCCCCTCTCTCTGCCCACAACTTTTTTCCACTAACCTAACTTTATATCTTTCAATTTTACCATCAGGTTTATATTTGATTTTATAAACCCATTTAGAAGGTATAGCTTTTCTGTTAATGGGCAGAGTAGTAAGAGTCCATGTGTCATTTAAATAGAGAGATTCCATCTCATTGTTCATAGCATGAATCCAATTAACATCCTTAACAGCATCATAAAAGCAAGTAGGTTCAGTAGTCCTATTTAAATTAGAGATAAAGCATCTATTAATTTCAGATAGTTTGGTATGGTTAGCATATTTATGCAGCCCATACTTGACTTTGTTGTCCATAACAAAGTCATTCAGTTTTTCAGGAAGCTTAGGAACCCTACTGGACCTTCTAGGACTAATCGGAGGACTATCATCATCTGTCCTATTGCTGGAATTGAAGGTAGGAACATTGTTGTTGTTTTGAAAAATGCCCTCAGAAATAGATGTAGTATCATCCATGGATGATGCAGTATGGTCATCATTCCCAACTGGTTGCTCCTCTGCAGTATCGGTTGAGGAATGATCCACAATTATCGGTCCTGCATCATCAGATGGTCCCCTTTCATCATCATCGGGACTTTCAACATTTTGGTGTTTAGACTCAAAATAATCAAAAAAGGTTTTATTGTCAACAACTTTATTTAAAACTTTATTACCAGAACTCATTTTGTAAGGAAAAACACTTTCATAAAATTTAACGTCTCTAGAAAAAAATGACTTCTATTTTCTAAACTCAAAACTTTGTAAGCCTTTTTGGTACTAGAGTACCCAATCAAAATGCATTTTTTAGACTTGGGAAAAAACTTATCATGAACATTTAAAATACTAGCAAAACACAAACACCCAAAACATCGAAGGTGGGAAAGGGATGGTTCTCTACAATAAAGCATACTAAAGGGGGATTTACCAGCAAGAACAGATGACGGAAGCCTGTTAATCAAGTAGGTAGCAGTTAAGACACAATCAGTCCAAAAAGACAATGGAATGCCACTTTGAAATAACATAGTTCTAGCGACATTAAGAAGATGTCTGTGCTTCCTCTCAGCAATGTTGTTTTGCTGAGGGGTGTAAGCACAAGACGTTTGGTGCATAATTCCTTTGTCTCTCAAAAAATTATCCATCTTACTATTTATGAATTCAGTTCTGTTGTCAGATCTTATAATTTTCACCCTTTTTTTAAATTGATTCAATATAAGATTAACAAAATCCATAACATAGTTAAACACTTCATCTTTAGATTTTATCAAGTAAACCCAAACTTCCCTAGAAAAGTCATCAACAATGGTAAGAAAATACTTGAACCCTTCCTTTGAGGTAACCCTATAGGGTCCCCATAAGTTGAGGTGGATGAGATCACCAACCCTTTCAGACTTATGGTCACTCAATGGAAATGGTTCTTTGGTTTGCTTAGAGAAGTGACAAATCTCACAAGGACTAATGTGCTCAAGTTTAGTGATTTTAAGAGAATCTTTTAAAATTTTCAACACATTATCAGATGGATGACCAAGGCGATTGTGCCAAACATTCTTAGAGGCATGAAAACAAATAGCAGATAAGTTACTTCTAATATCAGGTAACTTACATTCAGAATCAAACAAGTACAAACCATCGCACTCATTACCAATCCCCAGAGTATTTTCCTTTTTCAAATCCTGAATAACACAATCATGTTCATTAAAACCAACATGCAACTTACTATCTTTGATTAATGTGACACCCTAGAATCGAGGTCATTAACGATACCCTAAATTACGCTAATTTTTGAAATTTTTAATAAATTTTAATTTCTATATTTATAAGTATTTTGGTTAGAGCCGATGTTCGAGGTTATAATTTTTACGATTGACGTTTTAAGAAGGACGATGACGATTACGATCCCGAGGGATGCCCAATTTTATATAATTTTTGACGATTTATCGATAATGTAATTTTTCGAGAATTTTATTTACGGTTCGTGATAAGTTGAGTCGGGTGAGTTTTATAGCCTTCCGAGTACATTTAAAGTATCCCAAAAATATTTTGGAGCGTTCGGGAAGATTTCCGACTCCCGTAAAATTTTCAAAATTGACAAATGAGTCGAAACCGCAAAGTTTTGAGGACGTTTTCCATTTAAGGCCAAAAGAAACTAAATATTTCCATTTGGTCCCTCCCAATCCACCAAAAAGGCCAAAAATCACACAAACACAAACACATAGAGCATATCACCCAAAAATCAAACTCTCTCTCCCTCCTTGCTCTCTCTAGCCGACGGCTAACCCCAAACCACCAAGAAATCCACCAAAAATCTTTTTCCACTTGATTTTCATAAAAACTAAGGTTAGACCACATCTAATTTGGTCATTCCCTACATTTCTATGTGCTCAAATCCCACATGCACTAACAAAAATTTTCCAAGATTTTTCAAGATGATCCAAATTCGTTTTTGTGGCTAAATGTGCTAATGCATGTTGATTTTATGAGTAATGGATGCATAAACACCAAGAAAACCCACCAAAATCAATTTGGTTGTGGTGATTGGGGCACCCAAACCCCACGGCAATGGGGGTGTTTGGGGAGCCATGGTGGTTGTTGATTTTGAGTGTTGTTCTTATGTTTGGTTTATTGTTTTAGGATGTTTTACATAGGTTTATTTAGTTGCATGTTCATTTCTTTGAATTTTTGATTTTGAGATTGGTTGATCAATAGGGGTAGGACTGAAATTTGATGTTTGGATATGTTTAGGAGGCTTAGGATGATGCCTAGTAGTGATGGATAGGCTTGGAATCGAGTCTAAGTGTGATTTTGGAGTAGCAAAATTTAGGCAGAAACATTATGGTCATTTCATAAAAATCATTTTTTTTTCCAGGTCTTGAAAACAAAATGTAGTTATAGAGGGTCTTCTTAGCTTTAATTTGGTATAAGGTAGAGCCCGTGGCTCAAAACGAGCTAAAAGTTATGAGGTTTTAAAGATCGAGTACCGGGAGACGAGGACTTTCGTAATCCGAATTTACGTAAAGTTTTAGTCAAATCCCGAGGGTCACAAGTATAAATTGGTAAATGGTCAAGGGTCAAAATTTGGTCCCAAACCTGTAAAAATGAGTCTATAAGTTGACTTAGGAGTCAACGAAGTCAAAGGTACATTTCATATAGGTCAAAGAGGTCAAAATTGGTCGAAGTGCAATTTCAGCCCGTAAAATGTAGTTTTGGAAAAACGTTGCGTAACGGGTCGTAAAAGTAAAAACTTTTATTGGGCTCAAAAACATGTTATCTACAGGTCTTATAGGATTTATTAGAATTTTGTCAAATTTTATAAGTGTGGTTAAATAAGGTAAAACAGCCCGTACTTTAGTCGAGTACCGGCGAGAATGAGTAAAAATGGACAACATAAGTAATGAGAACGAATGGTATAAAATGAGTGATACTTGTTGTTTTTGTTTTTGGCGTGAGTTATACTTGTCCTAAGTGACTAGTATATATGTATTTTATACAGTACCGTAAGTATTTAAAATGAGATTACTCATTACGCGTTATTTGTGATAGGTGTTGATTAACCGGGCATCCGTTTCGTCGTCAGTGATCATCCCTCGAACTACCGACTACTTAAGATATAAGGTGTGAATTTATAGCCTCGCTTATATTTATTTCAAATTGTTTTACCCGCGAGGGAAATGCATGCTAGTTTTTAAAAGGAACGTATATCATGAATGATTGTTAGACCCGAAAGTTGCCTTAGAAATTGTGTTGAGTACCAAAGTTGCAAAAGTCCCTAAAATCATGAACTATTAACTATTTTCCTGCCCTCGAGTAGGGGGAAATAGCCGCTTATGCAATTTGTAGTACTACGGGGTTAACGACCCAATGCTAGCCGAGAAGCTGTACTTTTAGTAAGTTCTGCGGTAGATTATTTTATATGAGAAATAAGGTATAATTGCAACTGATGCCTTTAGAAGGGGCACTGGTTTCATCTGAATCACGCCGGTATTTATTACGCGGGTGATTGAGTTAACGGATTAGTGTCATGAGATTAAACACAATTGTCAGTATCCTGATTATAGTTTGTTTGATCGACAAGACTATAAATGATCACGAATGGTTTTTATTATATATACGTTCAAATGGATTGTAAAACCTATGAATTCCACTCAACGTTTTCGTTGACCAAAATTTTGGCATGTGTTTCAGGTAACCGCTGAGGTGTAGGATGGAGCATGCATGGGATGGATGTTGTGTGTACGGCTTGGAGTCCGCTTGTTTTTCCCTCCTTTTCTACTTAAACAATTTTTAAGTTTAATGTCATGTGGTTGTAAACTGAAATTCTTGGGTTGAGATTCATGGGGACCGAAAACGCTAAACTCTGTGTACTATTTGGGGTTGGAAAAACCGTGGACATGTATCATCTAACAATTTTAATTTCAAGTTTTAAGTTGACGTCTTTTTAGCGTCGTTTGATATATCTTGTGTGCAATGAATACTGTGTAGCACCCATTGTTGTAGTTCCGCTGCGCATAGCAATTGTGGGGGTGTTACAGATTGGTAATCAGAGCCACGAGTTATAGAGAACTAGGTCGTTTTTGAAAAATCCTAAACTATAACTTTTGGTGTCGTAAGAAATGGTCCAAGCACACACAACTATCCTGCATGGCTCCGGTAAGATTTATTGTTGTATTTATGGCATTTGACGTATACTTTTGAGTAAAGTATATATGTGGGTAATTATTACATAAGTATGGAATTACTATATGTAGACGTTGAATTTTACGTGAAATATCCGACATCGTAATTTTCGTATTAATCATGCATGAGCATCATATTATTACATTTCGGGCATATGTACCACCTTTGCATTGCATTTGCATGCATATATTTATAATTATTGTATAATTACTTATGTACCCTCCGAAATTCGCTGTTATTGCAGGAATGGCCGAGGTACCGCCTAACGATAATGGAAACGATTACGTCGTAGGTCACGAAGGGGGACCGTTTCCTCCGAACCCGCCGGACAATGATAATGGATGGATCGCTCCAGAAGAGGAAATAGGGCCGGAAAACGACAATGACGAGAGCGAGGTGGATAATTTCAGCATGAGCAGTGACGAGAGTGAGGATTCCGAAGAAGAGCCCGAGGAGCTAATGGATGATGGCATTCCCGAGGATGCCGTAGGCCAGACCGAACCTGATTTGTTTCAATCCCCGAATTCGCCGAAGGGTTATGAGGTACCACCGACCGGTCGTTATGAGCAGCAACCCTTTAATCGCCCGATGGACAATTGTAAGGATTATTTGAGAACAGTGCCAGGATTTGTTCGAGAAAGTAATGGGAGCAGTGGAGAGTCCAGCAAATCATCCAAGTCGCCATCGATTCATGAGAATATTGCAAGGGTCTACTTTCCGAGACCGAGGCACTACTGGGATCCCGCAGGTCGTTTGGGGAGGATGGAAAGGTTGATGTATGAGCGGTTTGTAGTTGAGACCAGGGTAATTAAGAAGTTTGATAAGACTGAAAGGGAACATCAAAGACTGTTGGAAAGGACTGCAAGAATTGAGTATGACGGGAATGTGAACAAAAGTGACATCAACAGTTTAAGATTAATGGTTGCAAATTTAAGTGCTAGTCTTGACCGTGTTAGGGAGGATCAGCTGAGGTTGTCGAGGATGCAGAGTTGGGAGCATCGTGTGAGAGATTCATTGCCCCCGGATTGGAGATTCGTGGACGATTTGGAGATGGAGGCGAATGACTTCATGATTCAGCCGCCTACTGGAGGTGCTTGTATTACGGTGGGAAATCAGGTAGTGATTGAGTGTGGATCCACATCAGGGACGAAAAAGGAAATGGAATGTGGGCCAGATGATAAAGGAAAGAGAAAAGTGGATGATGTGGATGAGGACGTTAGTGATGAGGAAACCGAGGAAGACGACGACGAGCCGCCATCCAAGAGGCCGTGTGGATCACCACATGCCTAGTTACTTGTTTTGTATTTTCTTTGATCATTGTAATAGAACTATTTTAGACCTTTGTATGATGGTATTATGACGAGAAACTCAAGTACTTGAAGTTTTATGGTGAACGATTGTAGTGGCAATACTTGTCACGATTTTGGTTAACTATCAATACAATCTATGTTACCTTTCATGATCTGTGATATGTCTTAAATTTGATCTTTTGTGGTGTGAATTGATGAATATTAGTAACTCCATAGTGATGTGTCGTTGTATGTATATTATGTCTGGGAAACTTGATATGTATACTTACATTGTTTTTCTATTTTCCTTGTCTTGCAGAAAGAGATATTCGATAACACCATGCCTCCAAAGTTGACCGCCGATCGTGTTAACACCATGATTCAGGAAGCTATAGCAAATGCGTTGGAAGCGGACCGAGCTGGGAGAAATCAGGACCAGGGAAGGAACGCGGGGAGACAGCAAGCCCCGAGGGTGTGTACCTATTCTAGTTTTATGAAGTGCGGTCCCACGCAGTTCCGTGGAACGGGTGGAGCTTTAGAACTTAGACGATGGTTGGAAAAGGTTGAAAGCACGTTTGAAATCAGTGGTTGTGCAGAAGCGGATAAAGTGAAGTTTGCAGCTGCTACGTTTCTTGATGATGCGTTAAGTTGGTGGAACACCCAGGTAGCTACGGTTGGATTGGCTGTAGCGAATGCAAGGACGTGGAATGCGACCAAAGCTTTGTTGACTAAGAAGTTTTGCCCGGAAGAGGAATTGGGGCAATTGGAGGACGAATTGAGGCACTTGACCTTGAAGAACAACGATATAGCTGCTTACACCAGGAGATTCAATGAATTAAGCCTTCTGTGTCCAGACATTTTTGCCAATGATGCCAAGAAAATGAAGCAGTATATTAAGGGTTTATCTAGCAATATCAAAGGTGAAACAACTTCGTCAAAACCTGGAACGTTTGATGAAGCGGTTCAAATGGCTCACGCTTTGATGGACGTCAAGCTTCAGGACAAGCAGAACTACATTGCTGAAGGTAACAAAAGGAAATGGGAAGCGGCACAAGGCAATCAATCCCAAGGCCAGAACCGAGGTGGAAATCGAAACAACCATGGGCCGAACCGTAATCAACAGTTTAATCAGAGAAGGAACGAAGGGATGAGGGCAGTGACGAACCCTAGAAGTGTGAAAGTGAATCCCCATTGTGGTAAATGCAATTTGTATCATGTTGGAAATTGCCCGCCTGCATGCGGCAAGTGTGGAAAGGCAGGTCATAGGACATCTGGTTGTCGAACGGGAGGAGTAGCCATTGGGGCTAATGCTATCAGGATGAGAGGATGTTATAGTTGTGGAGAAAGAGGGCATGTGCAAGCGAATTGCCCAAAGGCAGGAAACAGGCGGGGAGGTAATAATGCGGCTGCTGTGTATCAAGTGGGAACTGCTGATAAACCACAGGGTCCAAATGTGGTTACCGGTACGTTTTTGCTAGACGCTTGTTATGCTAGTATTTTGTTTGATTCTGGCTCCGACAAGAGTTTTGTAGATGTTAAATTTAGTCGTCATATCGATAGAAAACCGGTGTTGTTAGCGACTAGTTATAACGTTGAGTTAGCCGATGGAAAAATTGTTAGTACGAATTCTATACTGAAAGGGTGTACCTTGAAGTTAGGAAATTACGCTTTTAAAATCGACTTGATGCCTATAGAGCTAGGATCGTTTGACGTGATTGTGGGAATGGATTGGCTAATGGCGCACAGTGCTATGATCGTCTGTGGCGAGAGATTGGTTCAGATTCCGTTGAGGAACAAAGTGTTGACGGTAAAGGGAGACGAATGCACTTCTCGTTTGAAGGTGATTTCCTGTTTGAAAATGATGAAGTACGTAGAGAGCGGATGCGATGTGTTTTTGGCACAGGTTTCGAGTGATGGTGATTTAGAGGCAAGGATTGAAGAGGTACCAGTTATTTGCGAGTATCCAGACGTTTTTCCAGACGAGTTGCCAGGTTTACCGCCTAACCGTGAGGTCGAGTTTCGAATTGATTTAGTGCCAGGAGCTGCGCCGGTTGCACGTGCACCTTATCGCTTAGCACCATCTGAGTTAAAGGAGTTATCGGATCAATTGAAGGAATTGATGGACAAAGGATTTATTAGGCCGAGCTCATCACCTTGGGGAGCGCCAGTGTTGTTCGTAAAGAAGAAAGATGGTTCGTTTCGGATGTGTATTGACTATAGGGAACTCAATAAGCTGACGGTTAAGAATCGGTACCCATTGCCGAGGATTGATGATTTGTTCAATCAATTGCAAGGTTCCAGTGTATACTCAAAGATCGATTTAAGATCAGGGTATCATCAACTGCGTGTAAGAGAGGAGGATATTCCTGTAACTGCCTTTCGTACGCGGTATGGACACTTTGAATTTCGAGTGATGCCGTTTGGGTTGACGAACGCGCCTGCTGTATTCATGGACCTTATGAATCGCGTGTGCAAGCCGTATCTAGATAAGTTTGTTATTGTTTTCATCGACGATATACTTATTTACTCTAAAAGTAAGGAGGAGCACGAGAAGCACCTGAGAAAGATTTTGGAGTTGTTAAAGAAGGAGAAGCTGTATGCAAAATTCTCGAAGTGTGAGTTTTGGTTGGAATCAGTGCAGTTTCTAGGGCATGTGATTGATAGTGAGGGAGTTCGTGTGGATCCTGCCAAGATCGAAGCGATCAGGGAATGGTCAGCACCGACGACGCCGACTGAAGTTCGACAATTTCTGGGTTTAGCGGGGTATTATCGAAGGTTTATTGAAGGATTTTCTTTGATTGCGAAACCATTGACGAGGCTTACCGAAAAGAATAGGGTGTACGAATGGGGAAATGAGGAAGAGCTTGCTTTCGAAACGCTCAAGGATAAGTTATGTTCCGCACCGATTTTATCATTGCCTGAAGGAACCGAAGACTTCGTAGTGTATTGTGATGCGTCTCGTAAAGGTTATGGAGCGGTATTAATGCAACGTGAAAAGGTGATAGCTTACGCGTCGAGGCAACTAAGGAAGAATGAGGAGAACTACACGACGCACAATTTGGAATTAGGAGCTGTAGTTTTTGCGTTGAAACTGTGGAGGCACTATCTGTATGGGACAAAGTGTGTTGTATTCACTGACCACAAGAGTTTGCAGCACATTTTAGATCAAAAGGAGTTGAATATGCGACAAAGACGATGGGTTGAACTACTGAGTGATTATGACTGCGAAATTCGCTACCACCCTGGCAAGGCGAATGTTGTAGCGGATGCACTGAGTAGGAAGGAACGGGAGAAACCTTTGAGGGTTAGAGCTTTAGTGATGAGTGAGAGCGTTGACTTAACCGAAACTATACTGAAGGCTCAGGAGAGAGGACTAATGAAAGGGAATGTTGAAGCCGAGAACTTGGGACGAATGTTGAAACCTCTTTTCGTGATTAGGTCTGACGGACTGAGATATTTTGAGAATCGGATTTGGTTACCACTGTGTTCATCTGAGGAAGGAAAGCCTGGAGTTCGAGAATTGGTTATGAATGAGTCGCATAAGTCGAAGTATTCGATACATCCCGGATCGGATAAAATGTACCACGACCTGAAGAAAGTTTACTGGTGGCCGAATATGAAGGCGGATATTGCTCGTTACGTTAGTAAGTGTTTGACTTGCGCGAAGGTTCAGGCAGAACATAAGAAACCATCTGGATTGTTGGTACAACCAGAAATCCCAGAATGGAAATGGGAGAAAATCGCAATGGATTTCGTGACGGGTTTACCTAGGACTCCTAGTGGAAGCGATATGATATGGGTAATTGTGGATAGGTTGACGAAATCTGCTCATTTCTTACCTATGAAGAAGACGGACAGCATGGAAAAACTCGCCAGCGTGTACGTGAAGGAGATCGTCTGTAGACATGGAGTGCCGTTATCGATCATTTCGGATCGCGACAGTAGATTTACGTCGGAATTTTGGAAATCGCTTCAACGTGCGATGGGCACTGAACTGAGTTTAAGCACGGCTTATCACCCGGAGACTGACGGCCAGAGTGAACGAACTATTCAAACGATGGAGGACATGCTCCGAGCATGCGTGATCGATTTTGGAGGAAGTTGGGAACGCCACTTGCCTCTGGTGGAATTTTCGTACAATAATAGTTATCATGCGAGTATCAAGGCAGCACCGTTCGAAGCATTGTATGGAAGGAAGTGTAGATCGCCGGTGTGTTGGAGTGAAGTAGGGGAAAGTCAATTGACTGGACCCGAAATGGTTTTAGAAACGACAGAGAAGATTGTGCAAATCAAGAACCGACTACTTGCTGCGAGAAGCCGACAGAAGAGTTATGCCGATAACCGAAGGAAACCGTTGGAGTTGGAAATTGGAGATATGGTTATGCTCAAGGTATCGCCATGGAAGGGTGTAATTCGTTTTGGGAAGAAGGGAAAGTTGAGTCCGAGGTATATTGGACCGTTTAAGATCGTTGAACGAATTGGACCAGTAGCGTACAAGTTAGAATTGCCGACCGAACTTAGTGCTATTCATGACACGTTTCACGTATCGAACCTGAAGAAGAGTTTGGCGGACAAGGAATTGGTGATTCCTTTGGACGAGATTCGACTGGACGACAAAATGCACTTTGTGGAAGAACCTGTGGAAATTATGGACCGGGAGGTCAACCTTTTTCCACTAACCTAACTTTATATCTTTCAATTTTACCATCAGGTTTATATTTGATTTTATAAACCCATTTAGAAGGTATAGCTTTTCTGTTAATGGGCAGAGTAGTAAGAGTCCATGTGTCATTTAAATAGAGAGATTCCATCTCATTGTTCATAGCATGAATCCAATTAACATCCTTAACAGCATCATAAAAGCAAGTAGGTTCAGTAGTCCTATTTAAATTAGAGATAAAGCATCTATTAATTTCAGATAGTTTGGTATGGTTAGCATATTTATGCAGCCCATACTTGACTTTGTTGTCCATAACAAAGTCATTCAGTTTTTCAGGAAGCTTAGGAACCCTACTGGACCTTCTAGGACTAATCGGAGGACTATCATCATCTGTCCTATTGCTGGAATTGAAGGTAGGAACATTGTTGTTGTTTTGAAAAATGCCCTCAGAAATAGATGTAGTATCATCCATGGATGATGCAGTATGGTCATCATTCCCAACTGGTTGCTCCTCTGCAGTATCGGTTGAGGAATGATCCACAATTATCGGTCCTGCATCATCAGATGGTCCCCTTTCATCATCATCGGGACTTTCAACATTTTGGTGTTTAGACTCAAAATAATCAAAAAAGGTTTTATTGTCAACAACTTTATTTAAAACTTTATTACCAGAACTCATTTTGTAAGGAAAAACACTTTCATAAAATTTAACGTCTCTAGAAAAAAATGACTTCTATTTTCTAAACTCAAAACTTTGTAAGCCTTTTTGGTACTAGAGTACCCAATCAAAATGCATTTTTTAGACTTGGGAAAAAACTTATCATGAACATTTAAAATACTAGCAAAACACAAACACCCAAAACATCGAAGGTGGGAAAGGGATGGTTCTCTACAATAAAGCATACTAAAGGGGGATTTACCAGCAAGAACAGATGACGGAAGCCTGTTAATCAAGTAGGTAGCAGTTAAGACACAATCAGTCCAAAAAGACAATGGAATGCCACTTTGAAATAACATAGTTCTAGCGACATTAAGAAGATGTCTGTGCTTCCTCTCAGCAATGTTGTTTTGCTGAGGGGTGTAAGCACAAGACGTTTGGTGCATAATTCCTTTGTCTCTCAAAAAATTATCCATCTTACTATTTATGAATTCAGTTCTGTTGTCAGATCTTATAATTTTCACCCTTTTTTTAAATTGATTCAATATAAGATTAACAAAATCCATAACATAGTTAAACACTTCATCTTTAGATTTTATCAAGTAAACCCAAACTTCCCTAGAAAAGTCATCAACAATGGTAAGAAAATACTTGAACCCTTCCTTTGAGGTAACCCTATAGGGTCCCCATAAGTTGAGGTGGATGAGATCACCAACCCTTTCAGACTTATGGTCACTCAATGGAAATGGTTCTTTGGTTTGCTTAGAGAAGTGACAAATCTCACAAGGACTAATGTGCTCAAGTTTAGTGATTTTAAGAGAATCTTTTAAAATTTTCAACACATTATCAGATGGATGACCAAGGCGATTGTGCCAAACATTCTTAGAGACATGAAAACAAATAGCAGACAAGTTACTTCTAATATCAGGTAACTTACATTCAGAATCAAACAAGTACAAACCATCGCACTCATTACCAATCCCCAGAGTATTTTCCTTTTTCAAATCCTGAATAACACAATCATGTTCATTAAAACCAACATGCAACTTACTATCTTTGATTAATGTGACACCCTAGAATCGAGGTCATTAACGATACCCTAAATTACGCTAATTTTTGAAATTTTTAATAAATTTTAATTTCTATATTTATAAGTATTTTGGTTAGAGCCGATGTTCGAGGTTATAATTTTTACGATTGACGTTTTAAGAAGGACGATGACGATTACGATCCCGAGGGATGCCCAATTTTATATAATTTTTGACGATTTATCGATAATGTAATTTTTCGAGAATTTTATTTACGGTTCGTGATAAGTTGAGTCGGGTGAGTTTTATAGCCTTCCGAGTACATTTAAAGTATCCCAAAAATATTTTGGAGCGTTCGGGAAGATTTCCGACTCCCGTAAAATTTTCAAAATTGACAAATGAGTCGAAACCGCAAAGTTTTGAGGACGTTTTCCATTTAAGGCCAAAAGAAACTAAATATTGCCATTTGGTCCCTCCCAATCCACCAAAAAGGCCAAAAATCACACAAACACAAACACATAGAGCATATCACCCAAAAATCAAACTCTCTCTCCCTCCTTGCTCTCTCTAGCCGACGGCTAACCCCAAACCACCAAGAAATCCACCAAAAATCTTTTTCCACTTGATTTTCATAAAAACTAAGGTTAGACCACATCTAATTTGGTCATTCCCTACATTTCTATGTGCTCAAATCCCACATGCACTAACAAAAATTTTCCAAGATTTTTCAAGATGATCCAAATTCGTTTTTGTGGCTAAATGTGCTAATGCATGTTGATTTTATGAGTAATGGATGCATAAACACCAAGAAAACCCACCAAAATCAATTTGGTTGTGGTGATTGGGGCACCCAAACCCCACGGCAATGGGGGTGTTTGGGGAGCCATGGTGGTTGTTGATTTTGAGTGTTGTTCTTATGTTTGGTTTATTGTTTTAGGATGTTTTACATAGGTTTATTTAGTTGCATGTTCATTTCTTTGAATTTTTGATTTTGAGATTGGTTGATCAATAGGGGTAGGACTGAAATTTGATGTTTGGATATGTTTAGGAGGCTTAGGATGATGCCTAGTAGTGATGGATAGGCTTGGAATCGAGTCTAAGTGTGATTTTGGAGTAGCAAAATTTAGGCAGAAACATTATGGTCATTTCATAAAAATCATTTTTTTCCAGGTCTTGAAAACAAAATGTAGTTATAGAGGGTCTTCTTAGCTTTAATTTGGTATAAGGTAGAGCCCGTGGCTCAAAACGAGCTAAAAGTTATGAGGTTTTAAAGATCGAGTACCGGGAGACGAGGACTTTCGTAATCCGAATTTACGTAAAGTTTTAGTCAAATCCCGAGGGTCACAAGTATAAATTGGTAAATGGTCAAGGGTCAAAATTTGGTCCCAAACCTGTAAAAATGAGTCTATAAGTTGACTTAGGAGTCAACGAAGTCAAAGGTACATTTCATATAGGTCAAAGAGGTCAAAATTGGTCGAAGTGCAATTTCAGCCCGTAAAATGTAGTTTTGGAAAAACGTTGCGTAACGGGTCGTAAAAGTAAAAACTTTTATTGGGCTAAAAAACATGTTATCTACAGGTCTTATAGGATTTTTGAGAATTTTGTCAAATTTTATAAGTGTGGTTAAATAAGGTAAAACAGCCCGTACTTTAGTCGAGTACCGGCGAGAATGAGTAAAAATGGACAACATAAGTAATGAGAACGAATGGTATAAAATGAGTGATACTTGTTGTTTTTGTTTTTGGCGTGAGTTATACTTGTCCTAAGTGACTAGTATATATGTATTTTATACAGTACCGTAAGTATTTAAAATGAGATTACTCATTACGCGTTATTTGTGATAGGTGTTGATTAACCGGGCATCCGTTTCGTCGTCAGTGATCATCCCTCGAACTACCGACTACTTAAGATATAAGGTGTGAATTTATAGCCTCGCTTATATTTATTTCAAATTGTTTTACCCGCGAGGGAAATGCATGCTAGTTTTTAAAAGGAACGTATATCATGAATGATTGTTAGACCCGAAAGTTGCCTTAGAAATTGTGTTGAGTACCAAAGTTGCAAAAGTCCCTAAAATCATGAACTATTAACTATTGTCCTGCCCTCGAGTAGGGGGAAATAGCCGCTTATGCAATTTGTAGTACTACGGGGTTAACGACCCAATGCTAGCCGAGAAGCTGTACTTTTAGTAAGTTCTGCGGTAGATTATTTTGTATGAGAAATAAGGTATAATTGCAACTGATGCCTTTAGAAGGGGCACTGGTTTCATCTGAATCACGCCGGTATTTATTACGCGGGTGATTGAGTTAACGGATTAGTGTCATGAGCTTAAACACAATTGTCAGTATCCTGATTATAGTTTGTTTGATCGACAAGACTATAAATGATCACGAATGGTTTTTATTATATATACGTTCAAATGGATTGTAAAACCTATGAATTCCACTCAACGTTTTCGTTGACCAAAATTTTGGCATGTGTTTCAAGTAACCGCTGAGGTGTAGGATGGAGCATGCATGGGATGGATGTTGTGTGTACGGCTTGGAGTCCGCTTGTTTTTCCCTCCTTTTCTACTTAAACAATTTTTAAGTTTAATGTCATGTGGTTGTAAACTGAAATTCTTGGGTTGAGATTCATGGGGACCGAAAACGCTAAACTCTGTGTACTATTTGGGGTTGGAAAAACCGTGGACATGTATCATCTAACAATTTTAATTTCAAGTTTTAAGTTGACGTCTTTTTAGCGTCGTTTGATATATCTTGTGTGCAATGAATACTGTGTAGCACCCATTGTTGTAGTTCCGCTGCGCATAGCAATTGTGGGGGTGTTACAATTAATTTGTTCACGGACAACAAACTAACAGTGTATTCAGGTATTACCAACACATCAAATAAGACTACATTATTGGTAAGTTTCAGATTACCAACACAATTAATCTTAGTAGTAGTCCCATTGGGATGACCAACAGTGATGTTTAAATCAGAAATGTCAACAATATTAGTCATGTTTTTAGTAGAATTAGTAATGTGTTGATTAGCCCCTGAATCAATAATCCATCCAAAATTAACCTTGAACCCATCAAGTTTAATATTGGCACCAAAAAACTTGTAAAAATGATTGTTGAAGAAAGCATTACCATTAAAAAAAACTAAAATTAGTACCTGCCATATTATCTTGAACACTAGAGTTTTCTTTTTCACCAATTAAACTTATGATTTTGGCAATTTGATCATTTGAAAAAGGTAAAGCACGAGTATCAACATTGTTACTGGAACCAACCCGATTGTTAACTTTAAAAGTAACTCTATTGTTACTCATATTAGAGTTCTTTTTATACCCCGGAGGATATCCAATTAACTCAAAACATCTATCAATGGTGTGACCTTTCATGTTACAGTTAGTGCAAATCAGGGAATTGTACTGATTCCTGTTACCTCCATTGTTGCTATTAAAAATTGATTAGATTGATTCCTGTTTCCCCCATTGTCCCCATTGTTCCCATTAAAAGAGTGATTAAGTTTATGTTATTGTTATTGTTAAAGTTTCTGTTTTGATTTTTGGAAAAATCATTGGTTTTAGCAACAAAGGATCTAACCTGGGGTTTGGGAACCCCGGGATTATAACCAATCCCCCTATGATACTCTTCTCTACAAACAATAACAAAAGCATCCTTAACATCAGGAAAAACGGGTTGAGTCAACAAAGAACTTCTAATTGGTTGATACACTACATCCAACCCTATTAAAAGCTGCATTAACTTCATTAACTGTTGGTGTTTACTAGACTCAGTTCTAGCATTGCAAGTACAAGGAGAAAATTTTGTGAGAATGTCAAATTCTCTCCATATAGAATTCAACTTGTGATAGTATTCAGACACAGGCAGACCATTTTGCTTAAAGTAGTTAATCTTTTGAATTAAGTTAAACAGAATAGAACCATCAAGTTTACCATAAGTATCTTTAAGTTCATTCCACACTTCAGCAGAATTTTCAGAATAAACTTGACTTAAATACAAATCCTCAGAAATACATCCTAACAACCAAGATAAAACAACAGCATTACACCTATCCTATTGTTAATCCAACTTCAATCCATAACACACAATAAAGATGATATTTAGAGAGAGAAATAGATGAAGGTAGAGAGAGAAAGTAGAGAGATTATGGAAGGTTAAACATAACTAGAGAGAGAAAGTGAATGTAACCAACACCCTCTTCCACATATGGAAGAGGGTATTTATATGTCATGCCTCATGGGCTTTGGTGGACTTGTTCATGGGTCGGGCTTAGCTTTGCTTGGGCTTACGCCCATAACTTATACAATATTAGATTATAGTCCAAGCCCGGTTAACCCGACTAACCTATTACAATACAAGACCATTAACGACTAAGATGACCTATTACATTCTTGTTCGACTATATAAAATATACGGCTAACAATCTCCCCCAATGTATCGGTCTTCTTTGAATGCATAAAATGATTGAGAGAATACATTCTTGCCGAGGTGATCTTCCTTCTTAGGTCTTGTATCTTGGTCTTGATCTTGTTTGTAACGGATTTGTTCCTTCATGCTTTTGTGATCTTTATCTTGAGCCTTTGTCATTTGACTTTGAGTGCTTGAGATCTTCATCTTGTGCTCCTTGTGACTAAGATGACCTATTCCATTCTTACATTCTTAGGTATCTTGATTATCGCCATCTTGTGCTCTTGTGACTTCTGAATCGACATCGGTTAGTACACAGCTACGCCACCTTCTTGATATGCAACAACATATATAGACATGGATAAAATGGCTTTGAACATTTCATCCTAACTCGGTAGCATTTTACCTCTGGTCGGTGAAGACCGTTATACTGTATCAGATACCGTACCTGTGATCGGGTAGATTTGATTAAGAACCTCCTTGACAGGGTTTCCCGGCGGTAGTAGCCAGTTCTCTTTACTCGACCGTCTCAAAGCAGACTGCAAACATAAAGAGTGAATCATAAGGATAAATTATCCGTCTGATTAGAGTCGTCAATTCAGAATTCCTGGAACAAGTTTGATTCTATAAGAATCGCACCATTGTTGCTTTCCAGTTTGTCACAAGCTTGATTCATAGAGAATCTTGCGAGTTACCTACCGCATTGCTGTTTGATGTTGACACTTGAAGGATTTCCATTCGTCACTGTGAACACTAATGAGTGTCACTCTGAATTTTCTGGCAAGATCACACGGATTTTGCGAAGAAACCTGGAATCAAGTTTGAATCAATTAAGAATCCAAACTTAGTTGCATTCCAGTTCTCATAGGTTTGATTCATGTAGAATCGCACAAGTTACCTACCATGAGCTTGTTTGATGCTGGCTCAAGTAGGATTTCCATCTTCATTGTGAATCGTATCACTCAAATGTTCTGGCAATATCACAAGGATAATGCGTAGGACTCGATTGTGTCCTAATGAGATGATAGATTGATCTCTTTTTTACTCTAGACTCGATAAGTGCATTTTAGTAGTCAGAGGCTGGAGCAGACTGCCACCTTTCAATATTAACTAACTCGGAGTGAGAAAGTCAATAGATGCGTGTTGATCTCCGTGACAATGAGACAAGTTTATTTTGAGAGAAACCTGAATGGCTGGGGAAGGGTTGTGCATTGCATCACTGGGTCCATGATGACTTGTCTTCAATAGATGTATTGACCCGGTTTCTGCCTAGGTTACATAGAATATTCAACTCCTTCAATGCTTACCAATACGTCATCACTAGCACCTTGTTGTGATTGTTCCAGTTCTAACTTAAGTAACTGGTCCGCATTCAGCTTCATTCAACTCCATCTTTCCTAAGGACAACTATTTCTAGCTATAGAATGTCCTTGGGTAGATCCCTCCGGTTCTGGTTGGATCAAAGGACTTAGTTTCCTATCCTAAACCACCTTTTAACTCTATCGTTCCGTCGTGGATAGTAGGTTGTTTGGGTAAAGATCGTAACCATAAAACCATTGAAAACCATTCAAAGTGCTTGATAAAAATCAAAACTTTTAACACTTTGAAAGTTTTACATTTCTGAAAAAGTTCCCCCTACACACATGCATCGATATACGAAATAGTTTAGCATGTGAAGGAAAGAGTTGCACTTGAGTCTTTAAGATCACATGTTGCGATATATTAAATTTTAATCACATTTTCTTCCCCTATCACTAAAATAAAAATATAATATTAGAGATACCAATTGATCAAAATATGATAATTTTCTAAAAATAGACGGGAGAGAAAAATGTGTGCACGCATGAATCATGGAACATTTGTAGTCGGGTCGCTCCCCCTCAACAATATATGTGTGTCTTGAGACAAAAAAGTTGACAAAATTTTGGAAAAACGACACCACAAAATATGTTGAGGTACGGAGATAAGATGCCTTTTCTGATATAATATCTTACATTTGACAATTTTATATCATTTTTGGAATGTGTTGGATACATTAAATATGACAGCTTTGAGATGAACCCGACAACATTAAAGGCTTGATTTTAAAACGCTCCCCATCAAAAACTGATCAAAATAACATATGACATTTTTGAGATATAAAAACCATATTATGAGGAAGGGAGTGTTGAACACACAATTTTGAAAGATTTAGAAAACCTTTTGAAAAATTCTTGAAAAATTGTGTTCAACGGTTTTAAAATAGTATCTGATTTACATGAGCTCAAAACTTTTAATGTTTTGTGACTAGCTCATGACCGAGAAATATTAATTTCCCGTTGTGAATGATAAGATATCATCCGTGATAAACTTTCCTTTAGGTGAAGTCCGAGTTCTAAGCTGACATTTACTTAGAAGTCGTTTTTCATGAACTTAAAAACTTTGAATATTTTTATGAGAAGCTCATGACCGAGAAATATGAATTTCTCGTTGAGAAGGATAAGTTATCGTCCTTGATAAACTTTCATTATTTGAGGTCCGAGTCCTAAGCTGTGATGCGCTTAGAAGTAATTATGAGAGAATATCAAGAAGCTTCATTTCCCAAAACCTCCAAGTCATCTGGAGTCATATATACTTCATACCAAGACGGTTAACGAGATAGTTAAACCTATTTTAGGATAGGGCTTTAGTAAACAAGTCTGCTATTTGGTACTCAGTTCTGACAAAGTATAATTCCACGATACCATGTTCCACTTGTTCCTTGATGAAGTGATATCTGACTGCGATGTGCTTGGTACGGAAGTGTTGAACCGGATTGCAAGAGATGGCTATGGCCGACATTGAGTCACAATACATAGGTATTTTATCAAAGTGGAAGCCATAATTCGTGAGTTGAGTTCTCATCTATAGGACTTGAGCACAACGCGCAGATAGAGCCACATATTTTGCTTCAGCTGATGAGAGCGAAGTGCAATCCTGCTTCTTTGACGACCAACTCACAAGCTTGTCTTCCCCTAGAATATGTACGCTACTAGAATTGCTTTTTCGACTATCAAGGCAACCTACGTGATCAGAATCTGAAAAAGCTGTTAGATGAAAACCGGTTTCCCTCAGATACCAGAGTCCCATGTGAATGGTATTCTTAAGGTACCGAAAGATCCGCTAACCTCTTTGAGGTGCTATTGAGTAGGTCTGGCTTGATATCGTGCACAATAGCATGTGGCATGATGAATATCAGGCCTACTGGCTATAAGGTACATAAGTGACCCGATCATACTGTGATATCGCGTTTGATCTACGAGATATGAGTACAAGTCAGCGTCTAGGGATTTGGTCAACAATGGTGTACCAACGCGAGCACATGATTGCATACCATGCTTTTTAAGTATCTCTTGAGCATACTTAGCTTGGTTAATAAAGATACCACGTGGGGATTGATGAATTTGGAGGCCTAAAAAGAATTTTAGCTCCCCCATCATTGACATTTCAAATTTGTTGTGCATTAATTTTTCAAAACATTTTGAAAGGTTTGGGTTCGTAGAACCAAAAATGATGTCATCAACATAAACTTGCACAAGCAATATGTCATCCCCATATTTATTAATAAAGAGAGTAGGATCACTGGAACCTTTGGAGAATCCTTTGGATACCAAGAAGTTTGATAATTCATCGTACCACGCCCTTGGAGCTTGTTTGAGTCCATATACGGCCTTCTTGAGACGGTAGACTTTGTTAGGATGATGAGGATCAATGAACCCTTCCGGCTGATTCACATATACTTCTTCCTTCAAATGACCGTTGAGAAAGGCGGTTTTAACGTCCATCTGATAAACCATGAAGCCTTTATGTGCAGCATAAGTAAGGAATATCCTGACAGCTTCCAAACGATCAACCGGAGCAAATGATTCATCAAAATCTATCCTCTCTTGTTGACGATATCCCTTAACCACAAGACGAGATTTGTTTTTGATGATGGTTTGTTCTTCATCCAGTTTGTTTTTCCAGATCCATTTGAAATCTAAAAGAGAGACTCCATAGGGTCTGTCAACAAGTTCCCAAACATTTAGGCGTTCAAATTGATGAATTTTGTCTTGCATTGATTCAATCCACGCATAATCAGTCATGGCTTGCTTGATGTTTGTAGGTACAATTGAACTCACGGTGAGTGCATACATACACACATCCCTACCGGTGTCGAGTTGTCTGCGTGTTCAAACCGGTTGTGAAGGATTTCCAATGACTTGCTCCAATAGATGATCACGTGTCCAAAGGTGATTGGATGGATATCGTTGGTAGAATGTATGCATGTTGGACGGATCAACATGTTGAGTAGAAGACTCTCCGACTTCGCGTACCGGTGTACCGAACGGGTTGATAAATTCTTCTTCGTCAGGTTGTGCATCGACTGCTTGATTGTTGTTTCCTTCTTCAGCATTGACGGTTGGTGATGTTGGTTGTATGACAGTTTCTTGAGTTTGTTGAGTATCCAATGGAATTGTCTCTTGAGCAACAGTTGCTGAAGTAGATGCAGTTGTGTCTTTTTGACTTTGTTCGAGTGCATCAGCAGTATTGACAGCGGAAGGCTTTGACACAACTTTAATTGTTTCCATAGTAATATTCATCAAACATTGGATCATATAAATCAACCAACTCATTCATTTGTGTCGTATCCGTCGAGTCTCCTGTAGGAGTACTTTCTTGACATTCTTGCACAGGATGTACACTGTTGTGTGTAGGTGCCATTGCTGGACATTGAGGTGTCGTTCTTGAGCTGTTGTGATCAAGTACCATTTGTGGCAATTCGTCAAAGTTCACATGAATTGTTTCAACAATAATCTTTGTTCTCTTGTTGTAAACTCGATATCCTTTCGACAATGTAGCATACCCCACAAAAATACATACATCACCTTTTTCTTTCATCTTGTCGAGATTCTCACCGTCTTTAAGAATGTAGCATAAAGATCCAAATACGTGAAAGAATTTAACAGTAGGTTTCTAGCCATTGATGATGTGGTAAGGTGTCTTTTCATGTCTAGGGATTACGAGAGAACGATTCTGAGTATAACAGGCAGTTGCAATTGCTTCAGCCCAGAAGAATAGTGGTAATTTTGAAGCAGAAAACATTGTTCGAGCTGCCTCAACCAAAGTGCGGTTTCGTCTTTCGACAACGCCGTTTTGTTTAGGAGTTCGAACAATAGACGTTTGATGTTCGATGCCTTATTTTTGAAAGTAAGATTGCAAAGTCTTGTTCAAAAATTCAATACCCCTATCCGTTCTTACGGTTAAGACTTGAGCTTGAAGATTGCGTTGTATCATCTTGAGAAAGTTTTTGAGAACCTCTGGTGTTTCATCTTTGGACCTTAAGGAGAAAGTCCACGTGTATCTAGAGTAATCATCAACAACCACGAGAATATACTTTTTCCCGTTAATACTCTCTACACGCATGGGACCACATAAATCCATGTGTAGAAGTTCCAATCGTCCTTTTGAGCTTGGGGTAGTCTTTGTTTTGAAAGACTTCCGTTTTGCTTTCCCCAACTCACAAGAAGAGCAAAGATAGTCTTTGACGAATTTTAACTTAGGAAGACCGGTCACAATATCATTCTTCGAAAGCAAGTTGATGGTGTCAAAGTTGAGATGTGATAATCGTTGATGCCATAACCATTCTTGAGATGATGAAGCTTTGGCCATTAAGCAAATTGGATTTGATGAAGATGTATCTTGAAGAGTTACTGTGTAGAGATCAGAACCACGAGAACCTGTAAGAAGGTCATTCCCATCGTAGTCTCTAACATAGTAAGTGGTTTTCCGAAAAGCCACTTCCAAATCCGCATCACAAAATTGACCAACCGAGAATAAATTGTGATTCAGTCCCTCGACGTAATAAACCCGTTTAATAGTGATATTCCCTTGAACCAAATCTCCATATTTCAGTATCGGTGCAAATTGATCATTTCCAAACCGTACCGTACCCAGAAACTTCTCCACGAAGTTAATTAGAAGCTTGAGATTGCCCGTCATATGCTTTGTGCACCCAGAGTCCATTATGAAAAGAATGATCTCGATGAGCTGCATAAGAATTAGATGACAATGTAGAGTTTGACAAATGGGAGCCCTTGATAGAAGTGGGTTCCAAAATATTAGTAGGCCTAGATTCTAAAGGCAAGCTAACATTCATAGACCTAACTAGAATAGTAGTTGTCTTAGGTACCCATTTGTTTCCGGGTGGTATAAATCTTGAGTACCCCCGTTTACATGTCCTACTCATGTTCTCATAAAGCTTCTTTAACATGTTTTGTTTACGCAGAGTAGTGGATTCTAACGCACTTAGTTTCTTAAGTGGTTGAGCAGTGGATTGGTTCAAAGTTCTTGTGGGTTTTCTAGTACTAGTGGGCTCAAGAATAGGCTTCCTAGTTCTAGAATTCACGCCATTATGATTAAAAGCACAAGCATCATGATTGAAAGTACGAACACATTTTCCACATTTAACACAAACAAATTCAACATTCAAAGTCTTAACATTCAAACTGTCATTACATGCAGTTACAGACGTTTTATTCTTAGAAAACTTAAAATTCCTACGATGGTCTTCTACTTCCATCTTCTTCCCTTGACTATTGTTAGGCATGACTCTATCTTGAATTCTAGTTCTCTTAAGATGTAATCCACTAACGCTAGTAGTGGAAGTTACTCCTTTAGAAGAAGACACACGTTGATTAGTTTTCCTAGTATTCTGAGGTAACCGCGATGTTCCAGTTTGAGTGGACCTAGTGTTCATCTTATACATTCCAGGTGCTATCACATTTGTGATCTTATCATTTCCTAGCTTAGGCAAATTCAGTGGGGGTTTGCCCAAAATAGATGATTTAGGGCATTTAACCGCATTCGGTTGACGAAAAACAAATGGTTTACCCAAATCAGACTTTCCTTTCATTTTCTCAATGAGTTTTTGTAGCTCACTAATGGCTATGTCCTTTCTTTTAGCTGAGCTTTCAAATCATTTATTTAGAAACCTTTTTCATTTAATTGTCGAACCGAAGAAGCTGCCATTTCTTGACACTTTTTATGATTATGAGATTTTTCACCTTTTTGTAAAGAAAGTTCAAGAGAAATAGAGTGTTTCTCAAGTTGGGAAAAACTTTTCGAAAGCTTGTTATATGACTGAATTTCTTTCGAAAGCTCTACTTCAAGATTGCGACATTTCTCGTCCGTTTCTGAAACTAGACATGCTACATGACAATATTGATCAAGATCGGTATACACACCAAGTATAGCATTCATATGGTCAGCATAAAAGTATTCCTTAGAAAGTCAATCAATTTCGTTAGAAAGTTGGTGTTCTTGTGTCTTTAATTTAATCTGAAGAAAATCAACTTCATCTTCAAGAGATTTAACATATCGTAAATCAGTTGTCATTTGCTCAGTGAGAGCGTTATAAAACATTTCCACATTATTTGAAAGATCATCGATGGTTGGAACAATACATTGTTGAATGACTACTTCTACTTGTGGGTTAGGTTTAATATTCCAAACGGTATCTCTAGAAACTTTTTCATAATCGACGACACATTTGTACAAATTTAAAACCCCTTGTTTTATAAACTCAAATTGCTGAACACTTTTACTTTTCTCATCCCATTTACGTTTTTATCCGAAATTTGTTTTTCTAACAAAATTGATTGCTTTTTGAAACTCCTTTTTAAAGAAACTTTCTTTTGGGGTTCATCACTTGGTGGTGGAACACTATTATACATCTTTTGTTCTTTGGAAAGTTATTTTTTAGGAACAAACTTAATATAATGATCAGAATCAGAAAGGTTTATTAAATCACTTAAGTTCGACCGACTTTCTTCTTGATGACGAATGATTTCGTCGCAGTCAGGGGAAAGCATAAGAGCAAGATTATCAACATAACAACTGATATCATAAAGAGCAGGCTTGGTACTTTGAACTTTCTTGAGATATTCAGGCTTGACAAAACTCGTTTTTATATTTCTATTGAGCATATTCATGGTTTCAATAGACTGACCCGTTTTGTAAACAATGTTGTTTAACGTTTCGACTCTCTTTTCCAAAGCAAGAATTTTTTCAATATCTTTTTCTTCACGAGTTTTATAAAGCTCAGTTTGATCTTTGTTAACCGACTCTAATTCAGTAATCTGGAGTTTATGTTGCAGTAGTTGTTTTTCAAGTTCCGATATATTTTGTTTTGACATATGAATTCATGTGTTACTTCAGAATAATATTTTTCGTTGATCACCTTACGTTCATATACCAAACCATTAGCTATTGCAACTCGTCGATCAGCTTCTTTTACATAATCACACTCTTTAAGCCTGTCTATCTCCTCGACTAAGGATGTGTTTGCTTGCTTCAAACATTTATTAGCCTCTTTTTTTTCCTCAATTTCATGTTTTAAAGAATCAATAATAGACGCAAGCAAATCACGGTCTTCATCTGAGTCAGTATCCTGAGCAGCATTACCGTCATCATTACACATATGATGTGAATCCGTAGAGATATTGCTATCCTCCGTGTCCATTACATATGTGTCATTGAAGCTTTCGGGTTGCTCAGGATGCCGTCGTTCATTAGCAAACACATTATAGTTATCATATGTTGGTACCTTTTCAATTGGCTCAGTATCAAAGATAGGTCCAGAAGTATCAGCAGTCTCTGGAATCACTTCTTGAATCTTTTCCATGTACACATAATGTGCCTCCAACTCTTGATCATCGGCTTCATCATCAGTGTCATCACGCCAGTCAACTTCATCTGTTGTGAGTGGAATTCCTGCTTCTTCTTTCTTACACAACAACATCTTTTCCTTGTGATATCCCAAATCCTTAACCCGTTTTGGCTTCTTACATTCCCTTGCCATGTGCCCAAATCCTTGCAATTGAAGCATTTAATCCCAGTCTTCTGCACAACCGGAGTGCCTACATTATCTCTAGCCCCAACTTAATTTGGCATCCTCTGATTATCATACCTAGCATCACGATCATACCTAGGTGCATGATCAACTTCCTTATATCGAGCATTGGATGATGATATGAGGTTGTTGTTGGTAGGTTTTTAGATCTTCTTATAAGTTGTGGTGAGTAAAGACATGAGTTCCCCAATCTTCTTGTCCCTTGAAGTTTGTTCATCATCACTGTCTCCATCTGACTCGGTGTCATACTTTGGAGATGGAGTGGGGACAATTGCTTTTGCTTTGTGTTTAGTATCTAGAGGTTTGGTGGATGATCTTGATGACTTTGAGTAATGAGTAGGTGGTTGTTGACGGGGAACGGGTTTTGTTAAAGTAGCAGCCACAAAAGCAATAGAGTTAGCAGACCGTTCTGCCTTTTCAGTCCTTAGTTCATTTACTTCATTTTGATGTTGTTTCAAGATATCATAAAGTTTGTGATAAGAGATAGTCTTGATATCTTCCCTTTGTTTAACCAAAGTCACAAACCTTTGCCATTCCGGTTTGAGTTGAAGTAGAAACTGAACATTGACATGATGATTGGAGATGGTGCACTGATTTCTGACAAGCTCATTCATCATTTTGTAGAATCTCGAGTAATATGAGTCAATGGATTCACCATCTTCAGATGTGAATTTTCTAAACTCCCAAAGTAAATTAGTCTCGATATCTTGAACATTGATCGACTCACCTTGCTTCAAACGGTGAATTGCATTCCACATTTCTATAGCATTAGGACATGCATCAACCGTGAAATAGATATGGTTATCAATCCCAGTGAGCATCTAGTTAACAGCATCAGCTTCAGCTTAGAGGAGTTTCTTTTTCTCAAATTCTCCATAGCTCGTGTAGTTGATGAAGTACCATCCTCTGCTTGTGTGGTAATGGGCATGAATTCAAAAACTAGAGGTGGATTCTCAAGGCAGTGACGAAGAGCAGTTCGGTTCTATTTTCTGTCAAGAAATCTGAGAAAACGAGATCTCCATTAAACGTAGAAACCGACAGTGAGCAAAGGTGGATTACCATTGCCACCTTGTTCCAAACGAATTTGATTGGCAGTCGCATTGCTGTTGTTGTTGTTAGACATTGTAAATGTGTGTGAATGGATTAGGATCTTAGTGGATGTGTTGTGATGAGGTGTGGTTGTGACATCCGAAAAATTGTGTGAAATCCCTTAACAAAGTGTTTACAATAAACCAAAAATTCCAAGTGTTTACAATAAACCAAAAATTCCAAGATAAACAAAAAACTCACGAGAAATTTTTTAAGTGTAAAAAATTAAACTTCGGAATAATATAAGCTTGATGACTTCGCAAAAATTTAACTTCGGAATCTACTGACCTTTAGAACTTCGGAATATTTGAACTTCAGAAAGAAAACTTCGCAATACCTTTACTTCGGAATATGTGAACTTCGGAATAAGTTTACTTCGGAAAACTTCACTTCGGAATGACCTCACTTCGCACTAAACTTCACTTCACAATACCTTCACTTCGCAATACCTTCACTTCGGAATGACCTCACTTGGCAATAAACTTCACTTCGGAATCTTGTGAAAATTAACTTCGGAATTTCCAAAAACCAACTTCGCAATCTAAAGTACTTCGGAATCCAAGGATCAACTTCGGAATAATTCAACTTTGCTACTTCGGAATGCAAGTTACTTCGGAATCACAAAGAAATTAACTTCACAATCCCAAAAGAGTCCACTTCAGAATAATTCAACAGATGAACTTCGGAATTTATCACAAGAGAACTTCGCAATATGACCAATAATTCCAAAGTGACTTCGGAAAATGACCAGTAATTCCAAACTGACTTCGCAAAACAGAAACCCTCTAAGCAACTTCGGAATAATCCAATAATTCCGAAGATAACCTAATGTTTGTCCGATTTCCACCTTAATCGGATCTAACAATCCCAAACGTGATTTTAAGCCAAATAATGATCCAAATACCCAAAAAATTTGTGTTTATAGCCAAAGTAACAATACCAAATCGCTACCACAACTATGTAGATGATTTGTATCAAGATTAAACAATGAAAAACACAAAAAAAATTGGATCAATGATTATGGATCAAATACCTCACAAAATCAATAACACAACCACGAATCTTTAATCACCTATCCACTATAGGCTCTTGATAACAAATGTTAATCCCACTTCAATCCATAACACACAATAAAGATGATATTTAGAGAGAGAAATAGATGAAGGTAGAGAGAGAAAGTATAGAGATTATGGAAGGTTAAACATAAACTAGAGAGAGAAAGTGAATGTAACCAACGCCCTCTTCCACACATGGAAGAGGGTATTTATATGCCACGCCTCATGGGCTTTGGTGGACTTGTTCATGGGCCGGGTTTGGCTTTGCTTGGGCTTACACCCCATATTAGCTTATAGTCCAAGCCCGGTTAACCCGACTAACCTATTAAAATACAAGACCATTAACGACTAAGATGACCTATTACATTCTTTTTCGACTATATAAATATAGGTCTAACACCCATTGATTGGAAAGAGGTGCACTGCTAGCATAAGCAGTCTTAACACAACTACCATCAACAAATCCCATTTTATTTCTAGCTTGCAAAGCAATCTTAACAGCATTAGCCCGAAGTCTGTAGTTTTCACACCCAGTAAGTGTAATATTAACCAAGCTCCCAATATTACTATCATTGGGCTGCAAATGCAAAGGGTTACCAGCATCTAAAGAACTAATCAAATCAGGACTAGGAGTAGTCATAATAGCAACCAAAAAAGCACAAAAACAGATAAACAGGTAAAAAAACAGATAAACTAAACAAGTAGGAGGATAAGGAAGAAAAAAGCTTGAGTCTCAAAACCACCAATACTAGTCTAGTGAACTGGGGTTGGCCAGAGCAGGTATCCACACCAGTCAAGCTGGAGGGTCAAGGTGTTAACCGAACTAGTTTGCACCCACTTAGACTAGATCAATGATCCCAAAGAAAAACAAGCAACTTACAGTGCACAAAAGGCGGAAGTAAAGGACCACTTGTGCTTTTGATTCACTTAGTCAAGAGACACAAGTAGTTGAGATGGAACAAAGGACAACCAATAACAAAAGCCTCCAAATATTATCACTTAGGGTTTTACAAACCCTAATATTTCCAGTAGACAATAACTAGTTTCAAGAACAAAAAACCCCAAAAGTACCAAATTAGGGTTTTAGAAACCCTAATTCGAAACTTCAAGAAAATCACAGATCTTACACCAGCAAAGTAGATCCAACCACCAATAAGCAAAAAACCAACAAATGAACAAATATCTAACTTACCAAAGAAAAACCCCAATTTCTAATTTTAGGGTTTTTCAAAATTAAACCAAAAATAAGTTGATTAACATTAATAAGTATCCAACTTACCACAAAAAACCCCAATTTCTGATTTTAGGGTTTTTCGAAAAATAAGTTACTTAACATAGTTAATAACCGATTACCAACCTCAAAATTAATCCCCAAGCCACGAATTGAAAAACCCCCAAAAAAACTTGAAACCCTAATTTTTTAAAAACACAAATTAACATGCAGATCTTCAAGATTTGCCGAATTAAAATGCCAATTACCAATATTTAGAAAAGATTTACCCAAGAACAAAGTCAATATCTCTAATACCATGTAAAATTTTAAAAAACTAAAGAACACAAAGATATTACTGAACCTTAAACCATTAGAATGAGAAGTCCCCAAAACGGATGCTACTCTACATACATAAGAAAACAGATAGTCCACAAAATGGATGCTATCTCAAAATATATCAAGAACAACAAAAAACAATAAACTACACTAGATAAGAACCAAACGTTTACATTTCTTAACGTTTGTTTCTAAGATTTGGATGATTTGGGAGTAGGGTTTGTAAGCTGTTTGAGAGAGAGGGAGAGTGAGTTAGGTGTGTGTGTGTGTGTGTGTTTCCAAGAAGTGTCTCGAATGAATGAGTCTTGGTCAAAGGGAGCGTGTATAAGCTGGTGCAAAGATTCCAAGAATGTCCAAAGAAGCCCCTACATAATCACAAATAAACAAAAGTAGCCTAACGGCTATATTAATAAAGAAAAGTGTAACATCCCGAACCCAACGCCATTATTTAATTCTAATTTACATATATTTTTAAAAAATTTAAGAATTTTTATCGTGGATTTATTTGACGGTTTAAATTGGAACCAATAAATGAGGCTTAATTTTTATGTTTGACGATTTAAGAAGAACCGATAACGACTACGATACCGACGGATGCCCAAAATTTATCTTTTATCATCGATTGATCGATATTTGAGTTTTTCGAAGTTTTTATTTTTATTACGTTTTAAGTCGAGTCGGAACCATATGTATATTCGTTTACGTGCGTTTGAACCATTTAAAAGTATTTTGAGGTAGCCGGGACGAACCCTGACTCCTGCAAAAATTTAAAACCGATTACTAGTCATAATCTCGCTCTTTAAATAGTTGTTTGAAAATGAGGCTAAAAGATAGCTACCTTGTAAAAATTGGTCCCTCCATTTTTACAAAAGGGAGCACTAACACACACACACACACACACACTTCATTTCACTTTCAAAAAAATTAGGGTTTTCCCCTCCCTCTCCCTCTTAGCCGACGGCTACCACAAAGCCACCACCACCACCACCATTTTTTTTGGTTTTTGGAAAAAGCAATCAAAGACCAACCTTTCTAACACCATTGTAAGTCTACTTATCTATTAAAGATATACATGCATTTAAGAAATTTTTTCAAAAAATTCAATTTATAAAGTGGGTTTTGATTTAATTAAAGTGGGTGCATGTTTAAATTCAATGTTTATAAACATGGTATAATGTTTTAAAAGACTTGAAAAATATTTTTCTTCGGTGTTTTTGCTATACCAAACCCACGGCCAAGGGGGTTTTGTTGGTGGTTTGATGATTTTGATTCATTTAGTTAATGGGTTATGTATATGTTCATGTTTACTTCATATTTAATTAATTTAATTATATGGTATGTTGGTTTTATAAAATGGGTTTTGATTAAAAGATGTTCATACAAGTGATTAGATGTAAGGGAATTGTTTTAGGATAGTTTAATGATGATATTAAGGGTATAGGAGTAGATAGAATTGATTGAAAACAAGTGTAAAGGTGATTTTGAAAGTGTCATTTTCAAACAGAATGTTAAGGTTGTTTTTGTGGTTTTAATTCCAAGTCCAGGTCTTCATTATAGAATGTAGTTGTAGAGCTTCTTTCTAGCTTCGATTTGGTATAAGGTAGAACTTTTAACTCCAAACGAGTCAAAAGTTATGTAAGTTTGAATTTTCGTGTACCGGGAGATGAAAGTCGACTCAATCTGAAATTGTGTTCGATTTTGGGTCAAATCTCGGGGACTATAACTTGAGTTCTAAAAATGGTTGGAGGCTGATCTCAGGCCCTAAACTTAACATTTTGAGTCTACTTTTAAACTTAGGAGTTGAATTTACAAATGGTATTGGTTAAGAAGGACAAATTGGTTTTACAACGCGAAGTTACAAAACTGTCCGAAATTTTGAGTTTAGTAATGTGACGTGCAGTAGGTCTTAGAAGTGAGAACTTTTTATGAAATTTAATATGGGCTATCTACAGGTTGTAAATGAATTTTACAAATTTTCTTATAATTTTTGGTGATGTCTAAGTATTGGAAAACAGCCCGTACACTTTGTATGTACCGACAGAATTGTAAAATGAGCAATAATTTTAATAAAGTACAAAAGTGAACGTGTCTATTAAATGTCACTTGTTTGGATTTTTGGCGTGAGTTTATATGAACTTTGAGTGTTCTTAATTATGTACATACAGTACTTGAAGGTACTTGTAGGTGTTGATTCATTTCGCGGTTGTTTGTTAGTTGTTGTATTTGACTTCCCGGGACATACTCATTGTCGGTGATTGTCTTCGTCTACGTCTTTGTTACTACTACTATCATTACTACTTATGGTGAGTCTATAGCCTCGCTTTTATACTATCTTATTATTAATTTTAACCCGCGAGGGGGGATACATACTATTTGAAATAAAATGGAACACATGTCATGAATGATTGTTTGGACCTTAATGTTGTTTGGATTGTATTGAGTACCTTGTTGGTAAAGGCCCTAATTTCATGAACCGTTAATTATTGTCTCGCCCTTGTGTGGGTTGGAAATAGCCGCTTATACAATTGATAGTACTATGGGGTTGACGACCCTATCCGAGACGGGAGCTAGTACGTTAAGTACCCTCTGCGGACGGATAACTTGTGATAAGAGATAAGGTATAAATCTGGTAACTAATACCTTAAGAGGGCAATGGTTTCACTTTGATCATGCCGGCAAATGTGGCGCGGGTGATTAAGTTAACGGGTCGGTGTCATGAGCTTAAATACAATCAATTAGCTTTGCTAAAAATGAAATACTTGAATAATAGATTGTATGCGCACAATTCTATTAAATGATTATGATTGATTTTTTTCTCTTGTGTTCAACTAATGATTTGGTAAACCTATAGATTCGTTCAACCGTTGTGTTGACGATTTTAAGCATGTGTTTCAGGTAATCAAGATTGATAGCAGCGAAGCATGCATGGAGGGAGTTGGTGCTTGTTTGTCTAAACTTATGGATTTCCTTCCCTTTTTATCAAATTAATTATTGTCATATTGTGGTAAAAAGTTGTTATGTTTATGTTAAGATCTTTGGGGACAAGTAACGCTACTCTGATAAAAACTTTATTTTGGGTTGGAAATGTTTTAGACAATGATTGTAAATATTCAATTATGTTTATTTTAAACATCTCTTTTGAGGTTATTTTCTATGATTGTGTGTGATGTGCTATGAAATAACGCCCAAAGTGCTATTCCGCTGCGTGGTAATTTGGGGGTGTTATAGATAGGTATCAGAGCCACAAGTTATAGAGAACTAGGTCGATTTTTGAAAAACCTAAACTATAACTTTTGGTGTGTCGTAAAAAGTTTTAAAGCACGCAACTACTCTGCATGGCTCCGGTAAGATTTCTTTAGCATTGCTTTATATTTGAGAAGTATCCCTCAAAACTAATATGAATTCCCTAGTATTTAGTAAGTATATACTATGATAATATATTGAGATATACTGTTGTGTACGTCGAGTACTTATCATCGTAATTGCAAATTCTTGTAAGACTATTTTATAGGTTGCATGTAATTGGCATATGTGCTACATTGCATTGCATGGCAACAACGCGTTGTGATCCTACGTGTATGTAGGAATGATTGTATGTATAGATATATAATACTATGGTATTTGGAGGCATTGAACGCGAAGCAATGGTCCTTGCGTGGTTATCGTACATTTAAAATGCGGTTTTGTTGAGAATACGGCCTCACCGCCAATTATCAATCTTGATAATTAATTTATTGTTCGAATAACCGAGTGTGAACCTCGTTTGATACTCTAGATACGTAAATAATGCTTCGTAACATATTGTATATTGACTAGATTGATCTCGATTGTCGTTATCGCACCGTGATGTGTCATTTTAGGACATCTTCTTTTGAAACGTAAATTACTAACGTACAATTTTATTTCCCTCATTCCTATGGGTTTGATATAATAGTTTGCGTAACTATAACATAGCCGAAGTATAATCAACGATGCGTACATCGTAGCGACAAATCATATGTGTATATTATAAATCGTGATTGAGGCGCATCGCCATTTAATCGTTTTTATCATCCTACTCGAATTTAAAGGTGTGTTTTAAGGATAGACTAGCATTGTGACCAAGCGGGATAGCTTGAAGTTTGGTTGGTTCGTGTTAATTTTATTGTGTACGATTTTGAGACCCACCCGAAGCCGATATCAACGCTTATAGATTTGACATATGTATTCTCGTTCCGTTTATTTCATTTGTCTTGTTGTCTCATTATTGTGAATTTGATATCTTATATGACGAGGTCTGACAATTGTGCCAGTTAAATAAGCATTGAATTTTGTTTACTGAATTATTTAAACATAAAGCGTCTTACATATAAAATATAGAATGAAACTTTTGGATAAGAATGACCTATGATGTGTCTTGTAACAAGTAAAATTCTTATAGAGAGTAAAGTGACAAAGTGAAATTATTTTTCCTTCAACCTTGGTTGGTAAATCATAATAAGTAATTTACATTACTCATAAAATCCTTGTTTTCATATATTAATGCCTTGATACTAAAAGCTTGTGATGGAACTGTCAAAATTTGCCTAATTTAATTTGAAATAGAAGTTATTAATAAAAATTAACGATATGACTATTGAGTATATGTAGCTTTGGGCTTGGTATGAATTAATTTTGGATCAATATAGTAAACTTTTGGCGTATTTTGTAATATAGAACATGAGTAGAAAAATTTGTCATGTGTTTTGGAGCTAGAGACTTTATAAAACTGGTTTTAATTTTAAACATAAGGTCAAGTTATATTTATGAATGCATTGGTATAAAATGGAACTTATAACTCCTGGTAGTGAATAAACTGGGATAAAATCGAAATATACACTTTAAGTGAGAAATTCTAACGCTTGAGATAAATTATTAAATATTGATGGAACGTTATTTTATTCCGCTGCGAGATGTGTTAATTTTAAAATCACTTGACAATTGGCTAAAGATTTAATGGAATTTTCTACATTTCAGAATTATTGAAATAAGCATTTCGATTATTTATTCTATTATTATCGAGATTCAAGTCTCGACTAAAAATTAGTAAGTTGTCCGAGATAATACTACGTGAAACATCTTTAACGTCTGACTCGAGTCGCGTGAATAAAATATAGCATACCAGTTTTAAGGAAGACTTATGTATAATAAAAAGTCAAAGGCTGATTTTTAAGAGTGAACTGGACAAATTCGAGTTGTGTTGGATATTTGTATATACGTAATAAGATATGTCGTAGTAATAATATGAAACTTTGAAAATTCTTACTATGTACGTTTTTGGTACTTAAGATATGAACATTAATGAGATTTTGACACAAGTATCGAGATTTTCAAACCTAATGATTCTATCGATAATGATAACCGAGTCACCGCATCTACTAATGTTAATAGTTTCTTAGAGATTGTAATATTTCAAGAAGTGAAAACTTTGTAGATTGAAAAATGAAGGTATAAATTCTTTAATAGTGTAACACAAATTAAAAATGTGCAAATATTCGGTTTTACAATATACAAGGTAACATTAATTAGGGTATGAAAATGGATTACCCAACACACGCATACTTGTATTATTTTCTTAAGACGTAATGTTTTGAGTCACGATAGTTCGATCGTACGGCATCCCTTCTTCGATTTTGTGAGTCTATATCTGAACTTAGGTAGTCCTGTGATTGTTCATTTTAATATTGTCTATGGAATGAAACCATTATTTATTTTTGAATTGCTACTTTTTTAGTACATGTGAATAAGGGTATGTCGCCCGGTGTATTTTTGTCCTCTTCATGGACCCCGTAACTTTTCTTCTCTCGGTTAATGGAACCTAAATTGGTGGAATGTATGTGTAACTCGAGACGATGGGAATTATGATCTTTGTCCTATTTTTGGTGCTCGTGGTGATGTTCGATGTCCACTCCATGTATTTATATATTTTTGTTGTTTTCTCGAAACTCTTTTCATGTCTTCGAAGTATTTTCATTTCTAATGTAGTAAATTTCCGTCAGCAAATATATTGCTCGTTTATCTTAAATGATCTCATTGATTTTTTGATTTTTTTTACTACTCGTTATGCTTGCAATGATCTTTAATTTGGAACCACGTTACCGTTATTTTGTGAACAATCTGTTTCGAAAATATGTATGAGGGTGTCGATTTATTTATCTATTTATTTTTCTCATAAAAAGGCATAGTAAAAGTACGTTTTCAAAGTGGATGAAAAATGTTTGATGTGTTCCTTGAAACGATGGTAATAATATTTTCTCATTTCAAATGATTTAATTATTTTGAAGATTAGGTTGAAAACTTTCGTAGTCATATTTGGTGTGTAATAATAATGTTGTGTCGTCCCTCGATCCTCAATTATGCACAGCTTAGCTAACTATGCATAATTCGGGAAGAGTCCTGTTTTGTTTGTTGTTGTTGCTTGATCCTCAATTATGCATGATCTAGCTAATTATGCGTAGTTTAGGAAGGGAAATGTGGTTTCAAATCAATTGATCATCTTTAAACTGGTAGTGTTTTTTATAAATGTTTGGATAAGAACTCTTTCAAAACGGTGGATCCTTATGCAAGTAATCGTATTCTCTTTGAATCCTAAAGAAAATTTTGAATTTTCTTGTGTTCCTTGAAATCATACTTTTCATTTGGCGTTGACTTAGTAAGTCACCGTGACCAAGAAATTATGGAAAATGTTTTTATGTGTTGTATGTAACGTGCGAATTCCATCAGAATCACTAAGGTGTTGATGAGATACCAAAGGGGCTGGTACCGACACTGAGAAGAAATTTTAACAAAAATAGAAGACTGTCGAAGTAGAGGAAATATGAGTTCAAGTAACTCTGAGGGAAATGAAGAAGACTTCTCCTACATCAAATGTATCGTACTTTATTTATTTTCTTTTCTCGTTCTTTTGATTTGTCAACGACACGCGATAAACTGTTGAAGTTTACCAACTGTGCATCGGTAGTTGGAAGACAATTCTAATTGCCGTCTTCGTTTATTAAAGTGAGGAATCCTCCTTTCTTGACTCGATTTTCTTTGATCATCGATGGTTAAACGACAGATAGACATAGTTGATATTTTTGGTGGTAAACCCTTGCCTTTTTGGGTATTTATGTGGTATGTAATCTAGTGGAGTGATTGTAAGTTGTGAGAACTTGAGACGACATTGTCCAATGACGTCCGATCATGGAGAACACGTACCATGTAATGTCTTTTTAACCTTCAACGACGATGCTTATTGAGACTTTGACCACGCTTGGGATGGAAGTGAGATGGTGTTCTTATAATATATATTTTTTGGGTATGGATCCGTGTGTGAGCATCCTACGATGACATATGTATGTGTTTTCTTTCTTTACGGATATGCATCCATATCTAGCAAGCTTGTGAACCTTCTTTAACTTGCAATTTTCTTTTGACTGGACTCATCTGAAATCCCGTCAAATATTCTTATACATCATGGCTTGGTTGATTAGCAAGCATGAGTTAACTTGATTGAACTTATTTATTTGGCATGGTTTGGCTATTTTGCAAACATATCGTAATGTGGTGGTATGTGCTTCATAATGGCTTTTGTGTTTGATTGGATTGTGATGTCTTCGAGAGAGTTATGTATACGTCGAATGATTTCCGTGTCGATGAATTCGTTTTTGACGAACTAGGTTTGTATGTACGTAATATTGCAATAAGGTGATTTCGTACGACAAGTATTAATTACTTCGTCTTGTATATTATGAACGTTTTCGATGGGGTTATGTGTGGCCCGTGCGATTTTCTTTTATGAATAATTATCTTTATGAGATTGATGGACCAAGTGAAAGGACGATTCGGATGTTGAAAGACATGCTCCGAGCATGTGTGAATGATTTTGGTAGTATATGAGATCGACACTTGTTGTTGGTAGAATACCCATTGTGAAGGTGTGATGGAATTCGATACATGGACCGGAGTTCACGTAGGAACGTGAAGAATTCTTTAGGAAGAAGTACCCTTATCTTTCTAGTAGTACGAAAAGCGAGTATAAGAAGCTGAGAGCGCCGGGACGTCGCTCCCTTAAGGAGGGGAGGATGTAACACCCCGAACCCAACGCCATTATTTAATCCTAATTTACGTATATTTTTGAAATTTTTAAGAATTTTTATGGTGGATTTATTTGACGGTTTAAATTGAAACCAATAAATGAGGCTTAATTTTTATGTTTGACAATTTAAGAAGAACCGATAACGACTACGATACCTACGGATGCCCAAAATTTATCTTTTATTATCGATTGATCGATATTTGAGTTTTTCGAAGTTTTTATTTTTATTACGTTTTAAGTCGAGTCAGAACCATATGTATATTCGTTTTGTGTGCGTTTGAACCATTTAAAAGTATTTTGAGGTAGCCTGGACGAACCCCGACTCCTGCAAAAATTTAAAACCGACTACTAGTCATAATCCCGCTCTTTAAATAGTTGTTTGAAAATGAGGCCAAAAGATAGCTACCTTGTCAAAATTGGTCCCTCCATTTTTACAAAAGGGAGCACTAACACACACACACACACTTTATTTCACTTTCAAAAAAGTTAGGGTTTTCCCCTCCCTCTCCCTCTTAGCCGACGGCTACCACAAAGCCACCACCACTACCACCATTTTTTTTAGGTTTCTGGAAAAAGAAATCAAAGACCAACCTTTCTAACACCATTGTAAGTCTACTTATTTATTGATATGTGTGAAAACACACATCTTTTCTACCACTTAATTACAATAATAACCGGACCAAAACGTGTATTTTATGTCGGAATTATGCGTGGTTCGTGTTTTTGTTATGATTTAGGACGAAAAGGTGAAAAGTGGAGAAAACACGGATATTCACGGGTATTTACGGACTTTTATTGAAGAAAAGGATGAAAGACGAAGCCAAGAAGTCAAGAGTGCAAAAAGAACGGAAGTCCAAGACCAATTCTGAAGATTTATCGAAGAAAAAGTCAAAAGACGGAAGTTTACTTAAAGCCGAGGAACTCAAGTCTTATTTATCGTAGAATTAAAAGACGAGTCCAAAGAAATCCCGAGCCAAAAGTCATCACATTCCAAGATTAACAAAAAGATTAAGAAGAAAGGACTTGATGGCGCAATTAAGAAGAAAGGAAGGAGAAGAGGAAGCTTCCTCTAAACCACCTCCCTAATCCCCTATATATAGTCATTAGCTAATCATTTTTCATTTGGTTGGTGGCTTGACAAACCATTCTTCCACTTTCATTTATGCACCTTTATTTACTTGTCATTTAAATACATGTTTTGCACTTTAATTACCTTTAATTTCAAGTAAGTGTTTCTTTAATTTCTTGCACCTTTACTTTATCTTGTTAATCTTCTTCTACCTTTCTTTAATCTTTGATTTACACGTTTTTAACTTGTTGATTTGTTAAAGATTTGATTTTTATGCTTTTGATTGTTTTAAGTCTCTTATTTTCATAGCTTATTTGATTTATTTTCAAGTTTATATAGATTTTACAAAAGTTATTTTTATATAAAAAGTTGTTTTTCTTAAAGTTCATTAATTTCGTGTCTTAAAAGTTTTTAACTTTCAGTTTCATAGCTTATTTTTACACGGTTTTATCTTAGGATTTAGTCTTGTGCTTATTAGAATCATAGCTTATTAGATTAGCTTAATTTATGTACTTTTCCCCGTTTTCCGATCGTGACAATCGGAAAAGGGTTTTAACATTCCGATTGGAGGTGTTTCTTGGTATTCCGATTGGATTAAGGTAGTGGTATTCCGATCGAGTGTAAGTGACAAACATTCTGATTGGTATCTTCATTCCTCATTCCGATTGAGGTGCATGATCAGTATTCCGATTGGACCAGTGACAGTATTCCGATTAGAGTTTTCCAATCAGCATTCCGACCGGGTCCACCATTATTCCGATCAAGATTAGTAACATTCCGATTGGAGGTAAGTTTGGGTATTCCGATTGGGGAGGTGACAACTTTCCGATTGGCATTTTCCGATCCATATTCCGATCCGAGTGGTAAGAGTATTCCGATTGGTGAACCGATCGGAATACATTCCGATTGGATTTATTTTTCTATTGTTTTGTCTTGTTTAATTTTTAGTTTATGATTTTAATACTTGTCTAACTTTAATTTCCGTCACGCTTTAATTTTAGTCATTTAATTATTTTACTTCCCGTCACGTTTTTAAATATTGCACCACTTTCTTTTAAATTAGACTTAGATTTAATTTCACGCTCTTTTAATACTTGCCATTTACTTTAACGACATTTACTTTTAAGTCTTTGCACATTTAAATTAAAAACCAACCAAAAATATTTGTTTCACCAAAATAAAACTGAGTCACATAGAGAACACAAGTTTTTCAATTCGAAGAGACATACGACAAAGAATCTTTTTAACTGAGTAAAATCGAGTTATTAAATGGCGCCGCTGCCGGCTCTTTTCGTTAAGATCAACAGTTTTCTGTGAGAGACACGTTGCTTTTTGGGATCCGTTCACTTGTGAGCGTTATCTTTCTTGCATAAAAATTCAAAAAATCATAAAAATTAAAAAATTGATAAAAACAAATAAAAATTAAAAATTTTAAAAATCCAAAAAGATTTTATCTTTATTGTGTATATATATTGTCTTTGTGTTTGGTTTTGTTTTCTTTTGCATTTTCAGGTGTATACGTACTAGATCTTCTAATTATCAAGAGTCCGAGCCTCAAGAAGATTTAGATATGGCAGGTGTTAACAACAACATGCCACCACACCTCAATAATAATAATAATAACAACAATGCTCTTCCACAGCCCGATCTTCGGACCATGGAGGAACTTTGTCAACCAACCATGTTTGGACGAGGAGGACCGATTGCGCCGATGCAAATCAACGCTCCTGAGTTTTCGTTGAAGCACCACATGATTCAGCAAGTACAAACAAACCCATTTAGAGGATTGCCTGATGATGATGCCAACAAACACCTCGACAAGTTCATTACAATCACCCAGAGCATGAAGTTGGCTGGTGCCACTATGGATGAGCTTCGCCTACAACTCTTTCCACACACTCTATTACATCATGCCGAGAAATGGTTTGATCGTCTCCCGAAGAATTCTATTCACACTTGGGATGACATGACTCAACGCTTTTTGTCGCGCTACTTTCCACCATCCATGGTCACAAGCCTTCGCAATCAGATTAGCGGTTTCATGCAAGATCCCGATGAATCTCTTTTTGATGCATGGGAGAGATATAATGTCTTGATCGACCGTTGTCCAAACCATAATATGCTTCCGGTCACCTTGATCGATACTTTCTACAACGGATTGACTTTTTGAGATCGTGATACGATCAATGCAGCCGCCAGTGGCACATTCATGAAAAGGAGACCCGAGGAGTGTAGAGAGTTAATTGAAAACATGACTACTCATCATAAGAACTGGGATTCCTCTGCTTCTTCTAGGAACAACCCGAGAGTCAATGTTTCTTTTACCTCAGCAAACCCTGAGATGACCGAACTCACCCGCATGATGACTGAAATGAGCAAAAGTATTACGCTTCTCGCTTCAAATCAACAACAACAAGAAGTTAAAGCGGTTGCTAATCCTTGTGAAACATGCGGCGGTCCTCACCCATACACCGATTGTCCTTCGACACAAGGAAATCCGGAAAATGTGTATGCTGCTTACGGTAATTATTCACCGGAAAATTACCAAGCTAGACAACAAGGGGATAGAAATCTGCTGAGCTACCGTTCAAACAATTACCTTTCACCCGGTTTTTCTCCTCAAAACCAAAACCCCGCCAACAACTACACTAGAAGCAACCAAATCCCACCAAGAGCTTCTAATCCTTATCACCCACCCACCCAACAAACCCCACCCATTAATCCCGATGTTGAGGCCATCATGAGAACCCAAGGTGAGCAAATCAAGAACTTGCAGAGCCAAATTATCAATCTGAAAGGAGATATCACAAAGCAAGGAAATGAGATAAGATCCGAGCTTCGAGATAACATTCAATCCTCCTTCAGCAGTCAAACCAATGATTTGAAGAATATGCTTGCTAGTTTCTTGCCAGCCGCTCAACCTTCTTCTTCAAGTTCTCTACCTTCAAACACTGTCACTAATCCGCGAGCCAATGTGAGTGCTATTACTACCCGAAGTGGAGTCACCATAGTAGGACCACCAATCCCACCCCCATCATCTACACCTCCTCCACCACCATGTATCCCTACTCCTCCTACACCTAGTATTAGTGCACCATTACCGTCTCCGCCTCGACGTGATGAAGTTTCCACAAATGACCCTTCAACATCTCAACCTTTACCTACACCCGCACCTTCACCACCCAGACCCAATATCCCTTATCCCTCTCGTTTAGGCAAGAACAAAATGCTAACCAAGGAGGACTCCGAAGTGTCACGCTATGTGAAGATGATTTCTCAAATGAACTTCAACATTAGCTTTCTTGAAGCACTTGTCCACATGCCCAAATTTGTTAAAGCATTTAGGGAATTGCTTAACAAGAAGGAGAAGCTGATTGAACTCGCCAACACACGATTAAATGAAAACTGCTCTGCAGTTATTCTTAAAGAACTTCCGGAAAAGCTTGGAGATCCCGGTCGTTTCGTGTTGCCTTGCGTGTTCAACAAAACTGAAGAATTTACTGCCCTTGCTGATCTCGGGGCTAGTATTAATTTGATGCCTTTGAGTGTTTGGAAAACACTATCATTGCCCGACCTCACTCCAACAAAGATGACTCTTGAACTTGCAAATCGCACTCTCGCTTACCCCGTTGGTATAGCCGAAGATGTGTTCATTAAAGTTGGCGCATTTACTTTCCCGGTCGATTTTGTCCTAGTTGATTATGAAATGGACCCTCGTATTCCTTTAATACTTGGTCGGCCATTCTTGAGAACCGGACGAGCTTTAGTGGATGTTGCCGAGGGTGAGTTAATCTTAAGAGTCGGGGATGATGCACAAGTTTTCAAAATGGGGAAGCTTACTAGTACAACTTTTGGAGGCCGAGAATCAGTGAATATGATTAATGTGCTCGATGACTTTACCGTCTACGACAATCCTCTATTCGACTCTTGCATCGATAATCCACTTCTTCATGATGATGTGGATGATTCTCTCCCTACTTTCGAAGCTTCTCCCATTTATGATTCTCCACCGGTCTTTGATGCTTATGATGATTATGATTCTAGCTCAGATTCGGATGATTTTGATTGTACTTCTGAGTATCCCGAGCTGCCCACTTTCGATGATTTTGATGAGGCTGATACTCTATCGAGTGATTCTTCACATGATGAAGATCCTCCGCCATCACTCGATCCTACTTTGGACGATTATTCATTTGAGGAAGATTTCTCTGAATTTCTCAACACATACTTCCCTCATGAGAGTGATGCTCCTCCTTTGGACTTTGAAGATTATCGTCTTGATCCTACTTTGGATTTGAAGAGCATTTTGTCCAAGGAGAAGAAACCGGTCGACACCGAAATCCGTTGCACTTAAGATTTGACACCTCTTTGTCCCACTCCTGAGGACGAGGTTTTGCTTCTTTGCGGATCTTCTTCACACTCGGCTGAGCCTGAGTGCTATTTTCCCTTAAAGGAAAAGGTGTTCGACCCTGGTATTGAAGTCTTTCAGCCATCTCAGTATCCACCTGATGAAATAAAAGGAAAAATCTTTGGACCCATTGAAGACATGCTTGCACCACTTCATCCTTGCTTCTACCGTGCTCCATCACTGCTTAAGGGAACCTTGCCACTTCTCTTTTGGCTTGCCTTGTTCTCCTTAAGCTCTTGCTTATTGATGGATGAAAACTATGTCTTTGATCCTGGTGGATATGTTTCATGCTTCTTCCGTTGATGATCAAGGTCGAGTCAGGCTCACGACTCGGTAAACAAAAATCAAGCGCTTCTTGGGAGGCAACCCATGCATATATCTTTTTGCTTTCTTTATCATAAGTGTAGGGGGGACCCTTTGGTTTGCTATTTCCTCTCCTCACTTCTTAATCAGGGATTCGAGCTTCAATGATCCACTCTTGATGATTCTTGACGACCCGCGATTCCGTGTTCTACTTTATCCCGGTTCTATCCTAAACTCTTTTCGATTCACTATTTTATATTTTCTCAAATATCAAAATAGGAATCTCTTTAGTTGTTTTTTCCTTAGCGAAATTTAAACAACGTGCACAATGTCCTAAGTGTAGGGGAGTTTACTCCCACATGCTTAAACATTGAGGACAATGTTTATCTTAAGTGTAGGGGGGACTTCTATCGAAGTTAAGTGGTCTTTTCCTTGTATTTGTCCTCATTTTAACCGGAAAATCAATTTTTTGACATTTTTCAAAATTTTTGATCTATTTTGGCCTATTAGTTTTTCCCTTTTGTATAGTTATTCTCTTTCCTTATTAGAATAAATCTTTGAATAAGTGGTTTTAATTTTCAAACGTTGTGAATCTTTTGACTCAATCCGAGTTTACTCTAGCTAGTATCCTTAACGTGTTTAAGTCAAGTTTTACTAGGCTTTTATATAGGGAGCTATAAAACGCGAAAGTCTTAACTTTCACGGGTTAAGAACAAGAACTTTTCGCAAGTTCCTATAATTGATCCTAGAGAGTCGTTTATCAAGGGAACTTTAAGATGCGATTTCTAAACTTGAAAGAGTCTAAGAATTTGCAAGATCCTATAGGCAACTCGAAAACCCAAAATTTTGATTTAATAGGCTAAGTATCCACGAGTCTCATTACTTGAGATTTTAAACTGTGGAGAACGAGAGATGATAGAGCCAATTATAAGTCCGGTATTCTTTCGTGAATTTATGTGAGTTAATTATGAGCCTATTCTCCCATCGCTTGCTAATAAATTTATCTGCTAATAAATAAGGTTGTACGATTTAAAAAGTTACTTAGCTTCTAGCCCCAGATCGTTTAAAAGTTGCTCGGTAATGACGAGAGTTCATAGCCAAGGCATAACTTATGAAGCAGGGCGCGAAGATTGGCGAGTCCAAAAAGGCCCTAACAAGGCATGAGGGCTATGTTTTGTTGCTAAAGATCCAAAAGTGATGTGAAGAATCATTTATCGAAAATCAATATGAAGGATCGAGACACACGACGAAAAGCAAAAACTCCCAAAAAGTCATGGAGAAGTGTATCCGAAAAGACCCTAACAAGGTATGAGGATAAATAGATCCAAGTCAATAAAGGAGGCGGATCGTTGTATATCAAAATCCAAAATAAAGATTGGAGAAAAATGAAGAAGTCGTGGTCCAAGTATGAATCTCTCAAAAAGTTCAAGTGAAGAAATTCCAATTATGAAGAGAAGACCATTATTTCATGAACGTCTCTCAAGATTTGAAGTATGAAGTCGCTGCCAAATATCGGCCCGAGAAAGGTCTCAAATCGCGAAGCGAGTTATGCCAAGATATGAACTTTTTGATATCCCGAGAAGCAGTTTTAAAAGATTTGGTCCTTTAGCTAACTATTGATTAAATCGTGCACTTTATTTTCAGACTAAATAACTATCGAAATAAGTCAAAAATGCATCTTCGTGATCATTCAAGACAAATGATAAAATATAAGAGATACACCTAGGAATAAGGGAGTCTAAGTGAGTAATTGGCCCACATGAGTTCGTGATAGTTTACTAACTTATAATAACAATGATCTCGTTTTTAAGCTTGGTTTGGAGAAAGTGAAAACTTGAGGATGATGATTATTCATGACATTTCCAAAACCCAAGGTATGCTTTTGATTTCTTTATTTTGTATGTTTTTAATTTTCTATTTCTTTAATAAAGGCCAACATGGATTGACTATGATGAAAAGTGTAATCTTGCTTTGTAACTAATGCATTGCATGAGGACATTGCAATGGTCAAGTGTAGGGGATTTGATATGTGTGAAAACACACATCTTTTCTACCACTTAATTACAATAATAACCGGACCAAAACGTGTATTTTATGTCTTTTATGTCGGAATTATGCGTGGTTTGTGTTTTTGTTGTGATTTAGGACGAAAAGGTGAAAAGTGGAGAAAACACGGATATTCACGAGTATTTACGGACTTTTATTGAAGAAAAGGATGAAAGACGAAGCCAAGAAGTCAAGAGTGCAAAAAGAACGGAAGTCCAAGACCAATTCTGAAGATTTATCGAAGAAAAAGTCAAAAGACGGAAGTTTACTTAAAGCCGAGGAACTCAAGTCTTATTTATCGTAGAATTAAAAGACGAGTCCAAAGAAATCCCGAGCCAAAAGTCATCACATTCCAAGATTAACAAAAAGATTAAGAAGAAAGGACTTGATGGCGCAATTAAGAAGAAAGGAAGGAGAAGAGGAAGCTTCCTCTAAACCACCTCCCTAATCCCCTATATATAGTCATTAGCTAATCATTTTTCATTTGGTTGGTGGCTTGACAAACCATTCTTCCACTTTCATTTATGCACCTTTATTTACTTGTCATTTAAATACATGTTTTGCACTTTAATTACCTTTAATTTCAAGTAAGTGTTTCTTTAATTTCTTGCACCTTTACTTTATCTTGTTAATCTTCTTCTACCTTTCTTTAATCTTTGATTTACACGTTTTTAACTTGTTGATTTGTTAAAGATTTGATTTTTATGCTTTTGATTGTTTTAAATCTCTTATTTTCATAGCTTATTTGATTTATTTTCAAGTTTATATAGATTTTACAAAAGTTATTTTTATATAAAAAGTTGTTTTTCTTAAAGTTCATTAATTTCGTGTCTTAAAAGTTTTTAACTTTCAGTTTCATAGCTTATTTTTACACGGTTTTATCTTAGGATTTAGTCTTGTGCTTATTAGAATCATAGCTTATTAGATTAGCTTAATTTATGTACTTTTCCCCGTTTTCCGATCGTGACAATCGGAAAAGGGTTTTAACATTCCGATTGGAGGTGTTTCTTGGTATTCCGATTGGATTAAGGTAGTGGTATTCCGATCGAGTGTAAGTGACAAACATTCCGATTGGTATCTTCATTCCTCATTCCGATTGAGGTGCATGATCAGTATTCCGATTGGACCAGTGACAGTATTCCGATTAGAGTTTTCCGATCAGCATTCCGACCGGGTCCACCATTATTCCGATCAAGATTAGTAACATTCCGATTGGAGGTAAGTTTGGGTATTCCGATTGGGGAGGTGACAGCTTTCCGATTGGCATTTTCCGATCCATATTCCGATCCGAGTGGTAAGAGTATTCCGATTGGTGAACCGATCGGAATACATTCTGATTGGATTTATTTTTCTATTGTTTTGTCTTGTTTAATTTTTAGTTTATGATTTTAATACTTGTCTAACTTTAATTTCTGTCACGCTTTAATTTTAGTCATTTAATTATTTTACTTCCCGTCACGTTTTTAAATATTGCACCACTTTATTTTAAATTAGACTTAGATTTAATTTCACGCTCTTTTAATACTTGGCCTTTACTTTAACGACATTTACTTTTAAGTCTTTGCACATTTAAATTAAAAACCAACCAAAAATATTTGTTTCACCAAAATAAAACTGAGTCACATAGAGAACACAAGTTTTTCAATTCGAAGAGACATACGACAAAGAATCTTTTTAACTGAGTAAAATCGAGTTATTATTTATTAAAGACATACATGCATTCAAGAAATCTTTTCAAAAAGTTCAATTTTTATAAACTGGGTTTTGATTTAATTAAAGTGGGTGCATGTTTAATTCTAATATTTATAAACATGAGATAATGATTTAAAAGGCTTAAAAAATATTTTTTTTGGGTGTTTTTGCTTTACCAAACCCACGGCCAAGGGGGTTTTGTTGGTGGTTTGATGATTTTGCTTCATTTAGTTAATGGGTTATGTTTATGTTCATGTTTACTTCATATTTAATTAATTTAATTATATTGTATGTTGGTTTTATAAAATGGGTTTTGATTAAAGGATGTTCATACAAGTGATTAGGTGTAAGAGGATTGTTTTAGGATAGTTTAATGATGATATTAAGGGTATAGGAGTAGATGGAATTGATTGAAAATAAGTGTAAAGGTGGTTTTGAAAGAGTCATTTTCAAACAGAATGTTAAGGTTGTTTTCGTGGTTTTAATTCCAAGTCCAGGTCTTCATTATAGAATGTAGTTGTATAGCTTCTTTCTAGCTTCGATTTGGTATAAGGTAAAGCTTTTAACTCCAAACGAGTCAAAAGTTATGTAAGTTTGAATTTTCGTGTACCGGGAGATGACAGTCGACTCAATCTAAAATTGTGTTCGATTTTGGGTCAAATCTCGGGGACTATAAGTTGAGTTCTAAAAATGGTTGGAGTGATCTCAGGCCCTAAACTTAACATTTTGAGTCTACTTTTAAACTTAGGAGTCGGATTTACAAATGGTATTGGTTAAGAATGTCAAAATGGTTTTACAACGCGAAGGTACAAAACTGTCTGAAATTTTGAGTTTAGTAATGTGACGTGCAGTAGGTCTTAGAAGTGAAAACTTTTTATGAAATTTAATATGGGCTATATAAAGGTTGTAAATGAATTTTACAAATTTTCTTATAATTTTTGGTGATGTCTAAGTATAGGAAAACAGCCCGTACATTTGGTATGTACCGACAGAATTGTAAAATGAGATATGGTTTTAATAAAGTATAAAAGTGAACATGTCTAGTAAATGTCACTTATTTGGATTTTTGGCGTGAGTTTATGTGAACTTTGAGTGTTCTTAATTATGTACATACAGTACTTGAAGGTACTTGTAGGTGTTGATTCATTTCGCGGTTGTTTGTTAGGTGTTGTATTTGACTTTTCGGGGCATCCTCATCGTCGGTGATTGTCTTCGTCTACGTCTTTGTTACTAATACTATCATTACTACTTAAGGTGAGTCTATAGCCTCGCTTTTATACTATCTTATAAATGATTTTAACCCGCGAGGGGGGATATATGCTATTTGAAATAAAATGGAACACAAGTCATGAATGATTGTTTGGACCCTAATGTTGTTTGGATTGTATTGAGTACCTTGTTGCTAAAGGCCCTAATTTCATGAACCGTTAATTATTGTATTGCCCTTGTGTGGGTTGGAAATAGCCGCTTATACAATTGATAGTCCTATGGGGTTGACGACCCTATCCGAGACGAGAGCTAGTACGTTAAGTACCCTCTGCAGACGGATAACTTGTGATAAGAGATAAGGTATAATTCTGGCAACTAATACCTTAAGAGGGGCAATGGTTTCACTTTGATCATGCCGAAAAATGTGGCGCGGGTGATTAAGTTAACGGGTCGGTGTCATGAGCTTAAATACAATCAATTAGCTTTGCTAAAAATGAAATACTTGAATAATAGATTGTATGCGCACAATTATATTAAATGATTATGATTGATTTTTTTCTCTTGTGTTCAACTAATGATTTGGTAAACCTATAGATTCGCTCAACCGTTGTGTTGACGATTTTAAGCATGTGTTTCAGGTAATCAAGATTGATAGCAGCGGAGCATGCATGAAGGGAGTTGGTGCTTGTGAAATTGAGTATAATGCAGTTCGTTTTCTCAGTTCTTAACCAATAGAAAGTCCAACCAATATCGGATTTTTAATTGTTCTTGGTTGTTAAGCTTGCTTGGTAATCTATTGCTAATTCAACAAATGCTTGTCAAAAGGAAAAATAATACCTACGTATATGTAAAACAAATTGCAAATACCACGTTTTTATTCAAGTAAAAACTCAAAATGCCAACTATGAAACTAAAGGGACTGAAATTGTAAATTCTATGAAAAGTAAATGCTTGAAATGTAAATTCTAACAACTATAGGGACTAAAAGTGCAATACAGTAAACTATAAGGATCAAAAATGTAAAAACTATAACCAACTTGCCAAAAATGTAACAAATTAACAAACTACTAACTGAAATCTAACAACTCTCAAAGTCCAGGGACCTAAACAATGCAAACCCTAAATTCTTGGAAGATTAGCCAAGTTTTCACCACTGGTAGAAATGAAAGGACTAAAGAGCAATTTTGAAAGTTTTTAAGCAAAAACGGGACACAAGAAAGAATAAGCTCGTTTGAGCTTATTACTCAACCAAATCTGTTGAAACAACTTGCAAAACTCTTAAAATCTCATTTAAGCTACGTGTGTTCAAGGAATTAAGCTAAAGATCAAAAATAAGCAAATGAGTGCTTATTGATAAGCTCAAAATAAGCTCTAGCCAAATCTAATCAACCACAACTGGATTTTTCTCTTGAAACCGATTAAGCAACTGATTTGAAGATTGGGAAATCAAACTAGAACGAATTTCATCCAGTAATAAGCTCTTAAACTGAAATAAGCCAAAAAGAGCTTATGTTGACCAAGCGTTGACCAGAATTTGCAAAAAGCTCAAACTTTCAGAAATTAACTAGGAACACTTACTAATTGATTTTATGAAAGAAAATCACAAGATTTGTGAAGTAGATTTTAAGATCTAGGAAAACAGTAACATGCTTTATCTCAGAGAATGAGCTTTGCTCAGTCTTGGACCAAAAAGCTAATTCCCAGCTTATTAACTAATACTGTAGAAATTCCTTTTGGAATCTAAAACTATATGAAATAAGCTAAGACTGAAAGCAAATTTGGTGAAATTTCATCAAGAATTGAATGAGAACTAAGCAATTGAAAATGGCAAGTTTTTAAGAACAAAGCTAAATGAAAGCTGACCCAAACAATTTTGAAGCCATTTGCCTGTTTGACTTTGCATTTGACTTGTAAAAGGCTTAAAACAACTTGTCAACACTTAAGGACTGTAAATGAACTTTAAAAGTCTAATTCTCAATGTTTGAAATCTATTATTAAGCTATTCCCAAACACTCCTTTAACTGCTTTTAACAAACTTTTTCAAATGCTTATTTAGTTCTGAATTAAACTGACTTAAAAGCTATAGCAGACTAGATTCAATGGACAAAATGAAAGGTATAAGAACTAAATGCAGTCAATTAACACAACAAGAACTTCAATTGAATTGCAAGGCTTAAAATGACTGAAATGATGCAGAAAACTGAAACTAAATCTAAATCAAAACACAATCAGGCAGGATTAAGCTTCAAATTCACAAAGATCAATCAATCAACAACTACACACATTTAACCATGCAATCACAAAGAATTAAACTAGGAAAATGAAGCATGGCATTTGACTGTTGAGTGGAACAAAAACAAGAAGCTTAAAACCTATTGAAGATAGCCTTTGAGAAGAAGAGGAGCGCTGAGCTCTCTTGCCCTAGTGATAACCACCACCTATCACTAGAAATCAACAAGAATCAATCAACAAAACAACTGGAATCCATCAATCTACTTGAAATCTCCATTAGAGCTATGCAATGACTGAATAAGGATCAAACAGCTAGCAATACTTCACCAATGTCAGTTATGATCAATGATTGATCATAACAAACACTCAACAGCAACAACAATATCCAAATGCAGCAAGATTTGAACTGGAATGATAAGAACAGAATTGGCGGGAAAAAGGGAATTTGAATTTTATTACTGAAAAACGGTTACAAAGCTGTTACAAAGGTAGTAACTAACTAACTGACTCAAGAGTTTGTCAGACTCTTGAGTAGTTAGGGTAAGAATGAGGGAAAAAGGAAAGGGAAAGTTTAACTAGGTGTTTTTACAAATTTAAGCTACAACTAAAAATGAAGTACAATCCAGCTATTTATAGACACAAAGGAGAAGTTAGTTGGGGTTGGTGACGTGTCAGAACCAATCCTAGCTTGCCACGTGGAGAACTCTGCATTTAGCACTTTGAAGGTATGAACAATGATTTGGGGGTTCTTGATTGGATGGATGATATGTTAATTGAGTTGCACCATTGAATTCGTCTCTTCAAATCGATCAACTTTGGTGTTTATATCTTTCCATGAAATTGCTTCTATCTCAAACGCGATCCTGGGAAAATTTCTTATTCTTGAAGATGACACGTGTTGGCCTTTGATTGGTTTAAAATGTATCACACGGATCAAACTGTATAGATTTGGGTAATAAATGTGAGGCGGCGGTAGTGGATATTAAATGTGCTTAAGTGGCAATCCGTGTGATTGATTTTCTCCTCTCCCATTGGTTGAACTCTTTGACACATGGATTAAACTCAAATAACTTTCAAAAGTTGGCAGAACAAGCCCCTTAACTTGGCAGAATGTTGTTTTAAGCTACAATCTTCATTCTTTTGACATATTTGGTCCTTCAACTTCCATAACTTGTACAAAATGGTCCTTTGACTGAGTTGACTTGAGAGTTGACCAAGTTTGACTTGAATCTTGACTTTACAATATTTGCACTTTAAGTCCTTCAACTTTCATAACTTGTCAAGATAGGTCCTTATACTTCAAAGTCTTGTCACTTTTGATCCTCTTTTGTCTTTTTCATCCATTTGAGCTTGATTTTTCCTTGTTTGCTTGAAAATGTATCTTTTTACCTACACAAGTGCACACAAACACAAACATACCACATAACACTGTTTTTGCCAAATAAATTGGTATTTTGCTTCATGTTTTAGGGTTATTTGTTGATAAAAGGATATGAGTTTAAGCTCATATCAAATTCCCCTACACTTGAACATTGCCATGTCCTCATGCAATATTATATTTTAAGGCTCAAAATTTTACATTTTCCCTCATAATTAATCCACCTTGGCCATATGAGATGCATCTACACTACTCTAAACTAGCTGATGCATGATTTTGACTTTTAATAATGCAATGAATCAAAATACAATTCTATCTATATCTTTTTGATTTTTTTTGAAATGGTTTTGATGGAAATAACTCATAAAGAATTCAATGACTTAGATTAGGGCTTGGATACCATGGACATTTATCACCCTCAAGTTTCACTTTCCTCATACCAAGCTTAAAAATGGAATCATTGCTTTCACAAGTAAAAAGTGCATCAACTTATTCATGACAATTAAATGTGGAACCGGTTATTATTTGAGCAAATTGCTTGTGGGCAAATTTGTCATTATTCAAGTGTGAAGTATAAGAAGTGTAAAATCCAAAAATAAGGAAGCACGGTTTTAATCGTAAGTAACCTTCTTATCCATTACTTGAAAAACCGCTCACAATTAATACAAGTCCGTATTAAGAGTAATAAGTCATTCGCCTTATGTGTAAAATCCTCATGTCATGCTTTCATAAGTAACTACACACTCGCTAAGGAAAGAAAAATAAAACTCACGCAATAATTTACATCCGCATCTTTTTGAGATTTTGGATCTTCAACCCCGCAACCCGTCAAGGTAATATTGGATTGGAGCAATCTATTGAATCCCCGCAACCCGTCAAGGTAATATTGGAACTCAATAGTCACTATAATTAACACCACACTGCCCCTCTTGGGAGTCTTGCATTATTTTTTTTTTCTTTTTCTTTTTTTTTTCTAGCCACTCATTTTTTTTCATAAGCCGCTCTTATTTTTCTTTATTCCTCACAAAGAAATTTGAAAAGAAGAAAAGGAAAAACACCCGCTAAATATGGAGCATGACATAAGTCTAGTACACATAAAACGTGCTAACTTAGAATCTTAAGACGTACTCATACCAACCATGAATGATTAGCCAAAAATGCATAAGAGATTACAAACCAATTAAAACCGTTCTTGATTATTTATTAACAATTATATACAAGCGAAGAAATAGAGGTCAAGAAGAGAAGGGTTTAGCCACAAGTAATTGCCATGAAGTCTATCTAGCCCTTTTACACTTGCTTCAACTCTATCATTTCCCATTCTCCACAAATTAAAAATCTCAAATAATGAGATTGGTAGATGCTTAGCCTAATAGACCAATGAAGGACTACATGGTTAAGGATACTAGCTAGAGAATGCTAAAATAAGCAAACTCGGGTTGAGTCAAAATATCCATGGCGGGCCTAATATGTCAAAGAAATCTAAACTTGTTAAAACCATGTTTTATTATATTTTTTTCTTTTTATATGTTTTTGATGAAAAATAAAAAGAAATATATACAATGCAAATGTGTTATGCAAAAATGATTGATGCAAAAATTATGAATGCATATTTTTGGTGGCCAAAGTAGATCAAAAATTTGAAAAATGTTGAAATTTCAATTTCTCCATGTTATCATGCAGGACAATGACAAGTTCTAGGTAAGGTCACTTCGATAGAAGACCCCCTACACTTAAGCTAAACATTGTCCTCAATGTTTAAGAGCATGGAAGTATAAAAACTTCCCCTACACTTATGACAATTAATAGACTTTGCTTAATAATAACTGACTTTTAGGTTGGTTAATAAAAGGTTTTTGCTTGCAAGATCTCTCTTTGCGTTGCTCGTACTCAATTGATATATATCGTTGTTTCGTTCTCGGTATCTTCTCGAATCGATCACGGTCAAAAGTGGAATAGTTGTAATTGGTGACTAAAAAGGGGGAGCTTTGGTCTAAATCTACTAAAATGATAAAGGCAAGTAATAATAAAACTAAACTAGAAATTATAAATTCAAACCTCAAATGAATAGTAGAAAATACCTTGATGGAAAAATAAAACTGCTCTAACTGAAACTGCTCTATACGGAATATTTCTTGCTATGCGGAATGATTTTCTTTATTCGGAATCTTTCCCTTACTCGGAATGTTTAAGCTACTCGGAAAGTAGGGCCATTCGGAATATAGTGGCTATGCGGAAAGATGACTTCTATTCGGAATAATGGGACTATTCGGAATATGGAAAATATTCCGAATAGAGGAAATTGAAATCGGCTTATGCGGAATACTTTAAAGAAACTCCCTATTCGGAAAGATGGAAATGTTCCGGATTACCAAAATGATAAAACCCTACTCGGAATGTTGGAATGTTCCGAATAACACAAAATTCAAACCCTTACTCGGAATAAATGAAAGTTCCGAATAGGCAAGAAAGGAAAATCCCTATTCGGAATAATGGAATGTTCCGAATAGATACCACCCCAGATTCCCTATTCGGAATCTGGGCAAGATCAGAAACTTGGAACGAATAACAGCGAGCTACGAATTTGCCCAAATCGGACTCAACAAAGCAAAAAGGTTTTACCAAATCAACCACAAATCATCTACTAACTACAAGGATCAAATCCCAATCATAAAAACACCAATTCAACAACTTTTTAGAATCAAACTAGAACCAAATAGAACTTAAGAACTTGAAAGAAAAAGATGAAGAAGAACAAGATTAATCAAAAGATTAGAGGAAGGATTGTATTAATGATTTAAGGCTTAACAATCAAATTGCAAAGATCAAACTTACAAGATTGAAGAAATTAAACTAAGAGGAAAACCACTCCTTAAGGGAGATGGTTCCTAAGAACTAGGAAGAAAATAAAAACTGGAAAAAGAAGAAGAGAGTTTCGTGTGTGTATTGGGAGGAGTATTTATAGGCTTCTCCCTTGGTTGGTGAGTGGGCTTTCTTCCTTCTTTTTGTCTTCTCGTCTTTTCAGAAAAGTTGACGTTTTCGATTCTGATTCGGGATTTGTCGTCGATTAAATTCAACTCGTCTTTTAATTTCTTCGTTAAATAGACTTGAGTTTCTTCGACATGTGTAAATCTTCCGTCTTTGGTCCTTTTCTTCGATAAATCTTCAAATAGGCCCATTGACTTCAAATCTTTCGCATCTCTTGGACAATAGACTTCGTCTTCAGTCTTTTTCCTTGATAAATCCCGTGCAATCCCATGTTTTCTTCAATATTTATCCGGTTGGCTCTGAAAACATAACAAACACACAAACCACGCATAATTCCAAACAAATGACATTAAATACGCATTTTGGTCTTGTTTTAGCAAGAAATAAGTGGTAGAAAAGATGGGTGTTTACACACCTATCAAATCCCCTACACTTAACCATTGCCATGCCCTCATGCAATGCTTAGTGATAAAGCAACATTACACTTTTCTCATAATTAATTAACCTTGGCCTTATTCAAATACTTCTAAACAAAAATTAAAGCACTAAGAGAAATTTGAAGCAAACAAAAGGTTAGAACATAACTATGTGGAAATAACTTGTAAAGAGATCGAGGACTTACATTAGGGCTTTGGTGCTGCGAAGATTTATCACCCTCAAGTTTCACGTTCCCCAAACTAAGCTTAAAAACGAGATCATTGTTATTATAAGTTAGCAATTCAAATACTTACACACATGGCTTAATTAAATGCTTAGACTCCCTTATTCCTAGGTGTATCTCTTATATTTTATTTTTGTCTTAGAATGATCATGAAGATGCATTTTTGGACTTATTTCGATAGTTCATTTAGGCTGAAAGCAAAGTAGGACGATTTGATCAATAGTTAGCTAAAGGACAAAATCTCTTAAAACTGCTTCTCGGGATATCAGAAAGTTCATATCTTGGCATAACTTGGTTCGCGATTTGAGACCTTTCTCGGGCCGATATTTGGCATGTACTTCATACTTCATATCTTCGAGAGACGTTCTTGAGATAATGGTCTTCTCATCATAATAGAGTTTCTTCACTTTGGAGACTTGTGAGGGGTACTCCAACTTTGTTGACCACGACTTCATGATTATTTCTTCAATCTCTAATTGGGATTTTGAGATACAACGATCCGCCTCCTTTTCGGACTTGGATCTATTTATCCTCATACCTTGTTAGGGTCTTTTCGGATAGACTTCTCCATCATCTTTGTGGGAGTTGATTGCTTTTCGTCGTGAGTCTTGATCCTTCATATTGATTTTGGAGAAAATGCTTTTCACATCACTTTTGGATCTTCAGCAATAAAATTGAATCCTCATGCCTTGTTAGGGCCTTTTCGGACTCGCCAATCTTCGCGCCCCGCTTCATAAGTTATGCCTTGGCTATGAACTCTCGTCATTACCGAGCAACTTTTAAACGATCTTGGGCTAGAAGCTAAGTAACTTTTCAAATCGTACGACCTTACTTATTGCAGATAATTTATTAGCAAGTGATGGGAGAATAGGCAAATAATTACACCAAGTGAGCTTGTATAAGAATACCGACTTATAATTGACTCTATCATTTCTCGTCCTCCACAATTTAAAATCTCAAGGAATGAGACTCGTGGATGCTTAGCCTAATAAACCAATTAAGGTCTACATGGTTAAGGATACTAGCTAGAATAAACTTGGATAAGTCTATTCGGGTTGAGTCAAAATAAACGCAACGGGCCTAATATGTCAAAGACTTCTAAACTAGACACAACACTTTATCAATATTTTTGACTTTATTGCGGGATATATACATATGAAAGCAACGATAAAAATTTAAAATTTACGACAAAATGGCCAAAGTTGATTAAAAATTTGAAAAATGTTGAAAAGTATGATTTTCCGGTTAAATGAAGGCATTTTCATGGAAAAGTCCACTTAAAACTTCGATAGAAGTCCCCCCTACACTTAAGATAAACATTGTCCTTAATGTTTAAGCATGTGGGAAGGGTCTCCCCTACACTTATGACATTGTGCACGTTGGTTAAATTAAGCTAAGGAGGGGACGACTAAAGTGATCAATTTCAAATGTGAGTATGAAGAAAATTGAATCACGATAGTTGCGAGATAGAACCAGATTTCGGATAACATGGGATCACGGTTCTTCAAAGATTCCAAGAGTGCAATAATCCCTGTAATCACATCACCATCCAAAAACAAGCAACCTATATAGCTCCCCCTACACTTATGATGAAAAACGGGAAAGGGGGATAGATACCCGGGTTGCCTCCCGAGGAGCGCTTGTTTTTGTTTACCGAGTCGCGAGCCTGACTCGGTCCCGAACTAATTTAAGGGAAACGTAGTGAGGGATGGAATCATCTCCTTAGAGATGTCCTCACCAACGTACAACTTCAAACGCTGGCCATTCACCTTGAAGTTAGGCCCATTTGGCTGAGAAAGCTCAATGGTGCCATAGGGAAAGACATTGGCGATGGTGAATGGACCAGACCAGCGGCTCTTCAACTTGCCTGAGAAGATCTTCAACCGAGAGTTAAAGAGTAAGACTTGATCACCAACGTTGAACTCTCGGTTCTTGATTTTGGCATCGTGGATAATCTTGGTCTTTTCCTTATAAATCAATGAGTTCTCGTAAGCTTGATTCCTCAATTCTTGAAGCTCGTTGAGTTGAATCTTCCGAAAATCACCGGCTTTGTTGATGTCGAAGTTAGCCCACTTCAAGGCCCAGTATGCCTTATGTTCCAGCTCGATGGGAAGGTGGCAGGCTTTCCCGTACACAAGACGATAGGGTGTACAACCAATCGGCGTCTTATAGGCGGTACGGAAAGCCCACAGAGCATCATCAAGTTTATCGGCCCACGAGGCACGATGCTCTCCCACAGTACGTTCCAAAATTCTCTTCAATCCACGGTTGGATATCTCGGCTTGACCGTTGGTTTGAGGATGATAGGCGGTGGAAAGAAGGTGATTGACACCGTACTTAGCCATGACTCTTGCAAATTGATCGTTGCAAAAATGAGTCCCGCGGTCACTGATAATAGCACGAGGAACACCGAAACGAGCAAACAGTTGTTTCAAGAAATTACAAACCACCCTCGCGTCGTTAGTGGGTAAAGCTTTTGCTTCAACCCATTTAGAAACGTAGTCGACAGCGACAAGGATGTATTTGTTGCCTTTAGAAGACGGGAATGGCCCCATAAAGTCGATGCCCCAGACATCAAAGATTTCACATTCTTGTATGAAATTTTGAGGCATCTCATCTTTATGTGTGATCTTGCCTTGTTTTTGGCAAGCATCACAATGTTTAACCATCTCGTGAGCATCACGATAAATGGTGGGCCAATAGAATCCCGATTCAAACACCTTTTTGGCGGTGAAGTTGGGACCAAAGTGACCACCGGTGGGTCCTTTGTGGCACGCTTGGAGAATATCAAAAGCTGCCGGTCCGTCAACACACCGACGAATAATCATGTCAGCGCATTGTTTGAATAGAAAAGGGTCCTCCCAAAAGTAAGTCTTAACATCGTTCAAGAACTTCTTCTTTTGTTGGGATGTTAACCCTTGGATGAGAACACCACCCGCTAAGTAGTTTACAATATCGGCAAACCACGGGGTGCCATCAAGATTGGGATTGATAGACATTAAGGTTTCAAGGGGAAAAGAGTCATTGATCTCTTTGTTCGAATGGTCCCCTTGATATGGATCCTCAAGTCTGCTCAGATGATCCGCGGCCAGGTTTTCAGCACCCTTCTTGTCACGAATTTCAATGTTGAATTCTTGAAGGAGTAAAACCCAGCGGAGAAGTCTTGGCTTAGAATCATTCTTAGTCATCAAGTACTTCAACGCGGAATGGTCCGTGTATACGATGGTGGTGGATAAAACAAGATAGGGGCGAAATTTCTCAAAAGCATAGACAACAGCTAAAAGCTCTTTTTCGGTTGTCGTATAATGCAATTGAGCCCCTGTCATTGTTTTGCTAGCATAGTGGATTGGTTGGAAGTGTTTATTCACACGTTGGCCCAAAACCGCACCAATAGCAAAGTCGCTAGCATCGCACATCAATTCAAAAGGCAGCTCCCAATTAGGGGTAACCAAGACCGGTGCCTTAGTTAGCTTATCCTTGAGAAGATTGAAGGCTTCGAGACACTCTTTAGAAAAGATGAAAGGAGTATCTTTTTCCAAGAGGTGGGTCATCGGGCGAGCGATTTTAGAGAAATCTTGAATGAATCTACGATAGAAGCCCGCATGACCCAGAAAGCTTCTCACACCCTTCACGGTTGAAGGTGGAGGTAATTTGGCTATGACATCAACTTTAGCACGGTCGACTTCAAGACCGGCTTTAGAAATTTTGTGTCCTAGCACAATGCCTTCTTTTACCATAAAATGGCATTTTTCCCAATTCAGAACAAGGCGAGTGTCTTCGCACCGCTTAAGCATACGTTCCAAATTGGCAAGGCAAGAAGAAAAGGAATCCCCGAAGACCGAGAAATCATCCATGAAGACTTCCATGGTTTGCTCAACCATGTCATGGAATATAGCCAACATGCACCTTTGGAAAGTCCCGGGGGCATTGCATAAGCCAAAAGGCATTCTTTTATAAGCAAATGTGCCGTAGGGACAAGTGAATGTTGTCTTCTCTTGATCTTGGGGATCGATGGGTATTTGAAAATAACCCGAGAAACCATCCAGAAAGCAGTAATATTCATTACCCGCTAGACGTTCAAGCATTTGGTCCATAAAAGGTAGAGGGAAATGATCCTTTCTCGTGGCATCATTGAGTTTGCGGTAGTCTATACAAACTCTCCACCCAGTAACGAGACGGGTAGGAATCAACTCGTTGTTTGCATTGGGCACAACGGTGATACCACCTTTCTTAGGCACACAATGGACTGGACTAACCCACGGGGAATCCGAAATAGGGTAAATCATACCCGCATCAAGAAGTTTAATAACCTCTTTTTTGATGACTTCATGGATTTTAGGATTCACCCTTCTTTGGCTTTGGATAGTGGGCTTAAAGTCGTCCTCCATGAGAATTTTATGTGTGCAAAAGTGAGGATCAATTCCACGGATGTCGGAGATTTTCCAAGCGATAGCGCGTTTATGCTTCTTCAACACAGTGACAAGTCGGGCTTTTTCGTCTTCTTTCAGATCCTTTGCGATGATGACCGGTAACTTCTCGTCGTCTTCTAGGAAAACGTACTCAAGATGAGGCGGTAGGTCCTTAAGCTCGAGAGTAGGAGGATCCTCAATAGATGGTGAAACTAACGATGGATCATCATTAGTCACCTCTTTAGGAGTAGGAGGAGACAATGGGTCCTCATTGAGAAGTCTCTCAATAGTACGAATATCTTCATCCCAATTGGTGGACGAATTATCATACTTAATATCGAGAGGACCCAAGCTAGCTTCGAACTCATCCAAGTCACTTTCTCCAAAAGGAGTAAATGCCGGAGCAATTGAGGCAACGGTCTCAACAATGGGTAGGGAAGAGAGAGTACTTTTGCAAGCATCATAAAAATGTTCTTCACAAGCCTCATCGAGAACATCAATAGCATTAACACTCTCATATGAATAAGGTTGCTGAGAAATCTTACCCATGTTGAAGACAATTTGATCGTCACCAACTCTCATGATTAATTCGCCTGCGGCTACATCAATAAGAGTGCGACCGGTCCTCAGGAATGGACGTCCAACGATTAATGGAACACGAGGGTCCATCTCGTAGTCAACGACGACAAAATCCGCCGGAAAGGTGAATTTATCAACGCCAACAAAGACATCTTCAGCTATCCCCACTGGATAAGCAACCGTACGGTTGGCTAATTCCAAAGTCATTCGTGTGGGGACTAGCTCGGGGAGAGATAATTGCTTCCAAACACTTAAAGGCATTAAGTTAATACTGGCACCTAGATCGGCTAGGGCCATGCAATTCTCTACTCCCGGGAAGTTGCAAGGAATCAAGAAGCGACCCGGATCACCAAGTTTGGTGGGCAATTTCCTTAAGAGCACTGCGGAGCAGTTCTCATTAAGTTGGGTCTGAGCAATGTCAAGAAGCTTTTCTTTATCACTTAGAAGATCTTTAAACATCTTAGCATATTTGGGCATGTGAGCGAGAGCCTCGGCAAAGGAGATGTTAAAATTCAATTGTTTAAACATTTTTAGGAAGTTTGAAACTTGAATATCATCCTTGCTCTTTTGCTTCTCTTTCCTCAACCTTGAAGGATAAGGTATATTGGATGAAGAAGAAGGCTTTAAAGGGAGAGGATCACTCACAACCACGGGTGGTGGGGAAATGGGGATAGAAGGTGAAGGAGGGGGAGAAAGTTGCTCTTTTTCCTTGTTCACAATCACGGGTGGAGGTGTAGGAAGCTCGGGTTCCATATAACCTTTTCCACTACGAGTGGTGATTGCTTTCATCTCCCCTCTTGGATTTGCAACGGTATTACTCGGAAGAGTACCCGAAGAAGAGGGTTGATTACCTTGGATGAGCGAACCAATCATATCACGAAGGTGAAGAGCTTGATTATTGAAAGAGTTTTGCATGTTGGTATTAATAGCATCGCTATGTTTGGCCATATCATTCCGTAGCTCGGCTCGAATATCGCTTCCTTGTTTCACCATGTCATTCTTCAAGTTGACAAACTGACTCTGAAGATTCGTCACCATCTCACGATTGGTCTTCATGAACGACTCAACGTCGGGATTCACTGCCATCGGTTGATTGAGAGGTGGAGCTTGATAAGCTTGAGAATTTCCTTGCGTTTGGTAGGTATTTCTTTGGGATGGAAATTGGTTTTGAGCACGAGGTTGGGATTGGTTGTTTCGGTTATAGTTTTGTTGTTGGGTGTGGTTTGCAGGAGGGAAACCGGGAGGTGCAAGATAATTGTTGGAACGATAACTTAGCAAGCTACGATCTCCTTGAGGACGAGCTTGATAGCCTCCCGTGGGATATGTACCGTATGCTGCGTTAACGTTTTCAGAATAATTGCCTTGAGTGGAAGGACAATCATTATAAGAGTGAGGACCACCACATGTGTCACAAGACATAGCAACGGCTTTAGCTTGTTGAAAGTGGTTTGTGGCCATGGTCATGAAATTTTTGTTCATTTCAGCAAGTTGTCGAGAAATTTCAGACATTTCAGGATTGGAGGTAGTAGAAGAAACATTGACTCTCGAGTTAGATCTTGAGGATGCGGATGAATCCCAATTCTTGTGGTGAGTAGTCATGTTTTCAATCAACTCTCGACACTCCTCTGGTCTCCTTTTCATAAAAGTACCACCGGCGGCGGCATTGATCGTGTCACGATCACGAAAGGTGAGACCATTATAGAAGGTGTCAATGAGAGTGATGGGGAGCATATTGTGATTAGGACAGCGGTCGATCAAATCATTGTAACGTTCCCAAGCATCGAAAAGCGATTCATCATTCTCTTGCATAAATCCACTGATTTGGTTACGAAGGCTAGTGACCATGGATGGGGGAAAGTAGCGCGATAAAAAGCGTTGAGTCATGTCGTTCCACGTATGAATAGAATTCTTAGGAAGACGGTCAAACCATTTTTCGGCGTGGTGAGAAAGCGAGTGTGGAAAAAGTTGAAGGCGAAGGTCATCCATAGAAACACCGGGAGATTTCATGCTTTGGGTAATAGTGATGAATTTGTCGAGGTGTTTGTTGGCATCATCATCCGGAATTCCACGAAACGGGTTCGTTTGTACTTGCTGGATCATGTGATGCTTCAACGAAAACTCCTGAGCCGTGACATGCATCGGTGCAATCGGGCCTCCACGTCCGTTCATTGTGGGTTGACATAGCTCCTCCATGGTTCGTAAGTCGGGTGGATTATTCATATTTGGGTAGGGTGGGTTATTATTATTATTGTTGTTTTGGGGGGGGTGGAATATTGTTGTTGTTGTTGTGCACACCGGCCATGTCTAATTGTTCGAGAGTCTCGGGCTCTGAATAAGACGTGGATCGAGTACACATACACTAAAAAGAAAATGCAAGAGAAAATATTTTTGGTTTTTATAGGTTTTATATTGTTTTTGTATTTTTGAAAATTTTATATTTTTATGGATTTTTGAAAATTTTTGTGCTTGAAAATAACGTTCCCGAAAGAACGGATCCCAAAATCCAATTTTTCTCACAAGAAACCGTTGATCCTTACGAAAAGAGCCGGCAGCGGCGCCATTTTAATAACTGACTTTTAGGTTGGTTAATAAAAGGTTTTTGCTTGCAAGATCTCTCTTTGCGTTGCTCGTACTCAATTGATATATATCGTTGTTTCGTTCTCGGTATCTTCTCGAATCGATCACGGTCAAAAGTGGAATAGTTGTAATTGGTGACTAAAAAGGGGGAGCTTTGGTCTAAATCTACTAAAATGATAAAGGCAAGTAATAATAAAACTAAACTAGAAATTATAAATTCAAACCTCAAATGAATAGTAGAAAATACCTTGATGGAAAAATAAAACTGCTCTAACTGAAACTGCTCTATACGGAATATTTCTTGCTATGCGGAATGATTTTCTTTATTCGGAATCTTTCCCTTACTCGGAATGTTTAAGCTACTCGGAAAGTAGGGCCATTCGGAATATAGTGGCTATGCGGAAAGATGACTTCTATTCGGAATAATGGGACTATTCGGAATATGGAAAATATTCCGAATAGAGGAAATTGAAATCGGCTTATGCGGAATACTTTAAAGAAACTCCCTATTCGGAAAGATGGAAATGTTCCGGATTACCAAAATGATAAAACCCTACTCGGAATGTTGGAATGTTCCGAATAACACAAAATTCAAACCCTTACTCGGAATAAATGAAAGTTCCGAATAGGCAAGAAAGGAAAATCCCTATTCGGAATAATGGAATGTTCCGAATAGATACCATCCCAGATTCCCTATTCGGAATCTGGGCAAGATCAGAAACTTGGAACGAATAACAGCGAGCTACGAATTTGCCCAAATCGGACTCAACAAAGCAAAAAGGTTTTACCAAATCAACCACAAATCATCTACTAACTACAAGGATCAAATCCCAATCATAAAAACACCAATTCAACAACTTTTTAGAATCAAACTAGAACCAAATAGAACTTAAGAACTTGAAAGAAAAAGATGAAGAAGAACAAGATTAATCAAAAGATTAGAGGAAGGATTGTATTAATGATTTAAGGCTTAACAATCAAATTGCAAAGATCAAACTTACAAGATTGAAGAAATTAAACTAAGAGGAAAACCACTCCTTAAGGGAGATGGTTCCTAAGAACTAGGAAGAAAATAAAAACTGGAAAAAGAAGAAGAGAGTTTCGTGTGTGTATTGGGAGGAGTATTTATAGGCTTCTCCCTTGGTTGGTGAGTGGGCTTTCTTCCTTCTTTTTGTCTTCTCGTCTTTTCAGAAAAGTTGACGTTTTCGATTCTGATTCGGGATTTGTCGTCGATTAAATTCAACTCGTCTTTTAATTTCTTCGTTAAATAGACTTGAGTTTCTTCGACATGTGTAAATCTTCCGTCTTTGGTCCTTTTCTTCGATAAATCTTCAAATAGGCCCATTGACTTCAAATCTTTCGCATCTCTTGGACAATAGACTTCGTCTTCAGTCTTTTTCCTTGATAAATCCCGTGCAATCCCATGTTTTCTTCAATATTTATCCGGTTGGCTCTGAAAACATAACAAACACACAAACCACGCATAATTCCAAACAAATGACATTAAATACGCGTTTTGGTCTTGTTTTAGCAAGAAATAAGTGGTAGAAAAGATGGGTGTTTACACACCTATCACTTAACCCAAGTTAAGGAAAGGACAACTATTAGTGAAATCATGTTTAAGCACAAGGTGTCAATGAAAATCCACTAAAGTAACGAAGTGAACCGGATACAAGGGCCTCCTCCATAAGCTCCAAAGCATGAGATGAGTGAGCAACCCTACAAACAATCAAGAAGACAAAAGAAGGTCTCCCCTACACTTATCTCCAAGTCTATGCCTTTATTTCTAACCTACAACACTCTAAACCTAGTTATACGATGCTTGAGTTAATGAGTCTCTAGCTTGACTCGTCCCTCAATGAATTAATTCATGGGGAAAATGGGGACCTCTTGGACCATTTCAACGGAAATGTCCTCCCCAAAGTAGTGTTTAACACGGTGACCATTCACTTTAAAATTTGGACCATCGGGTTGGGACAACTCAAGAGTTCCATATGGAAACACTTGAGCAATAGTGAATGGACCGGACCATCTCGACTTAAGCTTGCCCGCAAAAAGCTTCAATCTTGAGTTAAAGAGGAGAACCGGCTCTCCAACTTTGAACTCGCGATTCTTGATCTTAGCATCATGCAATTTCTTAGTCTTTTCCTTGTAAAGCAAAGAATTCTCATAGGCATTGGCTCTCAACTCATCCATCTCATTGATTTGATCTTTCCTATGTGAACCGGCTTGGTTTAAATCAAAGTTAGCCCACTTGAGAGCCCAAGATGCCTTATGTTCTAACTCAAATGGGAGGTGGCACGCTTTTCCATAGACAAGCCTATAAGGCGTACAACCAATTGGTGTTTTAAAAGCCGTCCTAAACGCCCATAAAGCATCATCGAGCTTATCCGACCAAGAAGCTCTATGCTCTCCCACCGTACGTTCTAAAATTCTCTTTAAACCACGATTTGTGACCTCGGTTTGACCATTTGTTTGAGGGTGATACGCGGTAGAAAGTCTATGATTCACTCCATATTTCTTCATAACTCTCGTGAATTGATCATTACAAAAGTGCGTACCACGATCACTTATGATGGCCCGAGGTACACCAAATCTAGCAAACAATTGTTTCAAGAACTTTACAACCACTCTAGCATCATTAGTAGGTAAGGCTTTAGCCTCCACCCATTTGGACACATAATCCACCGCCACAAGTATATACTTGTTTCCTTTAGAGGATGGAAAAGGTCCCATGAAATCTATTCCCCATACATCAAATATCTCACACTCTTGGATAAAATTTTGTGGCATCTCATCACGTTGTGTAATTTTTCCTTGTCTTTGACAAACATCACAAAATTTCACCATCTCTTGAGCATCCTTGTAAATGGAAGGCCAATAGTAACCCGAATCAAAGACTTTCTTGGCGGTGTAGTTAGGCCCAAAATGTCCACCCGTAGGTCCATTATGACATGCCTCTAAGATTTTAAATGCCTCGGGCCCATCTACACACCGTCTAATGATTTGGTCCGCACATTGCCTAAAATGATATGGATCATCCCAAAAGTAATACTTAACTTCCTTAAGACACTTTTTCTTTTGTTGATAAGTAAGACCCTCAATAAGCACATTGCCCACAAGATAGTTTGCGATATCCGCAAACCAAGGTGTGGCATCCTCTTGGGAAGAGATAGACATGAGCTCCTCTAGTGGAAAGGATTCATTGATTTCTTGATGTGGAAAATCTCCTTGAAAAGGATGCTCAAGTCTACTCAAATGATCCGCCGCTAAATTCTCGGCCCCTTTCTTATCACGAATCTCTATCTTAAACTCTTGAAGCAACAAAACCCATCTCAAAAGCCTAGGCTTAGCATCTTGTTTTGTCATAAGATACTTGAGAGCGGAGTGATCCGTATACACTATGGTCTTAGAAAGCACAAGATATGGTCTAAACTTCTCAAAAGCATATACTATAGCAAGCAACTCTTTTTCCGTGGTAGTGTAATGAAGTTGTGCACCGGTCATGGTTTTACTCGCATAGTGTATAGGTTGAAAATGCTTATTAACTCTTTGTCCTAAGACGGCCCCCACCGCATAATCACTAGCGTCACACATAAGCTCAAAAGGTAATTCCCAATTTGGAGAAACCAAAACGGGAGCCTTTGTCAATTTTTCCTTAAGGGTCTCAAAAGAGTCTAAACAAGCTTGGTCAAAAATGAAAGGAGCCTCTTTCTCCAAAAGATGAGTCATCGGTCTAGCTATCTTAGAAAAATCTTGTATAAAGCGCCTATAAAATCCCGCATGACCTAAGAAACTCCTCACACCTTTAACCGAGGTGGGTGGGGGAAGCTTAGCAATCACATCAATTTTAGCTCGATCAACTTCTAATCCCTTATTGGATATCTTGTGTCCTAAAACAATCCCCTCTTTCACCATAAAGTGACATTTCTCCCAATTAAGCACCAAACGTGTTTCCTCACAACGCTTAAGCATTCTCTCAAGATTGATGAGACATGAGCTAAAAGAGCTTCCAAATACGGAAAAATCATCCATAAAAACCTCCATGGTTTGCTCTATCATGTCATGGAAAATCGCCATCATGCACCTTTGAAACGTCCCCGGTGCATTACATAGGCCAAAAGGCATCCTCTTGTAAGCAAATGTACCGTAGGGACAAGTGAATGTGGTCTTTTCTTGATCCTTAGGGTCAATGGGTATTTGAAAATAACCCGAAAAGCCATCAAGAAAACAATAGTACTCATTTCCCGCTAAGCGTTCAAGCATTTGATCCATAAAGGGAAGCGGGAAATGGTCTTTCCTAGTTGCCTCATTGAGTTTTCTATAATCAATGCAAACTCTCCAACCGGTCACAAGTCTCGTGGGAATAAGCTCATTGTTCTCATTAGGCACCACGGTGATTCCACCCTTCTTTGGAACACAATGAACCGGACTAACCCATGGAGAGTCGGAAATGGGGTAAATCATACCCGCATCTAAGAGTTTAATCACTTCCTTCTTAATAACCTCATGGATCTTTGGGTTAACTCTCCTTTGGTTTTGAATGGCGGGTTTATAGTCATCCTCCATAAGGATTTTGTGAGTACAAAAATGTGGATCAATGCCCCTTATGTCGGATATTTTCCATGCTAAGGCTTTCTTGTGTTTCTTAAGGACTTCAATAAGTTGCTCCTTCTCATCCTCTTTCAATTCTTTAGCAATAATCACCGGTAATTGGTCTGTTCCTTCTAAGAAAGCATATTCTAAGTGGGATGGAATTTCCTTAAGTTCAATGGGAGGTGGACTCTCTATGGAAGGTTTAACTATGGAAGGTTCCTCAATGGTAATCTCTTGTGGAATAGGAGAAGGAATAGGGTCCTCATTGAGCAACTTTTGGATAGTAAGAATTTCTTCTTCCCAATTAATAGGAGAATCATCATCACCAAGAAAGTTAGACTCAAATTCCTCCAAGAGGAAATCACTCTCTCCAAAAGGTGTTAAAGAGGGAGCAATTGAGGCCACGGTTTCAACATGTGGAATCTCTTCACTAGCATTCTTACAAGCATCATGAAAGTATTCATTACACACTTCATCTAGCACATCCACAATGTTAATAGTCTCACAAGGTCTAGATTCCTTAACCTCTTTTCTATCACAAACTTTGCCTAACTTAAACACCACTCTCTCATCTTCTACTCTCATAATTAATTCTCCTTCCGCCACATCTATCAAGGTACGACCCGTTCTCAAAAACGGTCTACCAACAATCAAAGGCACTCTAGGATCCATGTCATAATCGACCACTACAAAGTCGGCCAGAAAGGTAAACTTATCCACACCTACAAACACATCTTCCGCTATACCTACGGGGTGAGCTATGGTTCGGTTGGCTAGTTCAAGAGTCATCCTAGTGGGAGTGAGCTCGGGAAGAGATAGTTGTTTCCAAACCGATAAAGGCATGAGATTTATGCTCGCCCCTAAATCCGCCAAAGCCATGCAATTTTCAACACCGGGAAAATTACAAGGGATCAAGAAGCGCCCCGGATCTCCAAGTTTTGTTGGTAAGGTTTTAAGTAACACTGCGGAACAATTTTCATTAAGTGATGTGTTGGGCAAATCAACCAATTTTTCTTTCTTTGAGAGCAAATCCTTGAACATCTTAGCAAACTTTGGCATATAAGCAAGAGCTTCCGCAAAGGATATGTTGATATTGAGTCGCTTGAACATCCTTAAGAAATTGGAGACTTGGATGTCATCTTTGTTCTTTAACTTGTCCTTTTTCAACCTTGAAGGGTATGGAAGAGTAGGTTTTGGTGTTGGTGGAATAGGTGTTGTGGTGGAAGATTTGTCTTTGTTAGCTTCTTCATTGGGAAGTGTGGAAGGTAAAGGAGAAGTATGAGGTGGTTGAGGAGGTGTGTTTGAGTGGATAGGAGCATTTTGAGGAGGTGGAGTAGAAGTAGAAGGCTTGTCACAAGTAGGAGCACAAGTGGGTTGAACAAGAGTAGGTTCAGGAGGTGAAGGATCCTTTGTTGTTGTTCCACTCCTTGTTGTAATAGCATTGACATTGGCCCTAGGGTTTGTTTGTGTGTTAGAAGGTAAAGCCCCTTGTGGTCTTTGAGTTACCGCCACTAAAACCCTATTGATTTGTTCCTCCATCGTACGTTTCAATTGGTCGTTCATTCTCTTCTCAATTTCACGCATTTTCTTGTCAACATACTCTTGAGTCTCTTGCATCCCATATCCTTGAGTTGGATTTTGAGGGTAAGCTTGATTTGGTATTGGAGCATATGCTTGATTGGGAATAAATGGAAGTGGTTGATTAAATCCTTGTTGTGGTGGATAAAAGGTATTTGCTTGAGGTTGAAATTGATTGGGTGCCTTGTAGTTATTTCCTTGGTATGGTGGTCTTTGCCCTTGATTCCTTGCTAAAATTTGAGGAGAATTTTGTGGAATTTGGGTGGGTGGTTAGGGTGGGAAGCCGGGTGGAGTAAGGTAATTTTGGGATTTGTAAGAAAGGTTATTTGGATTGATATTAGGTTTGAAGTGTTCATGATGTTCCTCTTGGTAAGCATAGCATTCTCCTTGATACCCTTGCACCTTATCACAATGTTCATAAGAATGGGGACCTCCACAAGTAACACAAGAAATGGTGATGGCATTCACATTATTTGAGGAATTGTTCAATGTCATGCTCTTAAAATTTTGAAACATTTCTTGTTGTCTTTGCAAATTCCTTTCACTATCTCTATCCATCCTTTGAAAAATCGCTTCTTGAAACTTGAGGAGTTGGTTGTCATAAGGGATTTGAGAATTATTTTGGATAACATGAACCTTTTCTTCAAATGGATTGTTTGTTTGAACCATTGCCTTAGTCTCAATGATGTCTAAAGCCTCTTGGTAGGTCTTAAGAAGAATATTTCCTCCCGCGGAAGCATTAAGTGAATCTTGGTGGTGAGGTTTAAGGCCATCATAAAAGGAACTTATTTGGTGAACTTGATCCAATCCATGATTAGGGCATCGCCTCAACAACTCACTATACTCTTCCCAAGCATCACTAAAGGATTGACTAGGTTTTTGTTGAAAGCCCATAATTAAATTCCTCAAAGCCATAGTCTTTTGTGGAGGAAAGAACTTGTTCAAAAACTTAGTGGTAAAACCCTCCCATGTGGTGATACTATCGGGTGGTTGGGTGTCTAACCAATGCTTAGCACTCCCCTCTAAGGAAAATGACACTAACATCAACCTAATGACCTCATGTGGAACCCCATTATGCTTAATGGTATTGCAAAGTGAAAGGAATCTCTTAAGGTGAGCATGAGGATCCTCATTTTGTTTTCCCAAGAAAGGTGATAAAGCAACCATATTGATCATAGATGTATGTAGCTCAAATGTGTTAGCGGGAAAGTCGGGAATCTTAATGGCACTAGAATATCCATGAATGTTGGATTGCATACGTTCATACAAAGTACGATTATCAATAGCCATGGCTTCTTGTGGTGGTGACAAAGCACGATTCTCGTGATCGGCTTGGTGGACGGTGGTGGTCTTACTCTTTCTCTTTTTCTTCCTTTTCGGAGGAAGAGGTTGTACACCAATCGGTATTTGTGCACGCCCGCGAGTGAGCATGCAACTCAATACGAGGAATGAGAGAGAAGCTCTCGTGTGACTTTGAAGAGAAATGGATTATCCTCTTCGAGTTTCAATATTAAATATCCACAAGAAAATAACAATATATGTATTTACTACTTTGGGTGCAAGACCCTCAATGAAGCCTTCCTTCTTAGAATACTCCCAAGTGAACGGGGGGTTAGGTGGCGCGAAGCACTTAAGTACCTATTGACCCTTAGATGGCATTTTATAGCACATCGCCTTTCTATTCACTTAAATGTTCGTATTCTTCGAATTGTTGCTTATTGAGAGTATTTATCTATTCTTGCTTTATTTTGTTTGATCGATACACGTGTCAAGGACCGGAGCGCCCCTCAACACGGTGTATTGCCTCGGCAATACTTATGGAAGATATGTAGATTGATTGTTCTTATACGTATACGTATCTACTTATAATAATATATGGAAAATATTTTTGTATTTATGAGTTTTTTTTTTAAAGGAAAATACTATATGTACATAAAAACCGAGAGAATCCAATAATATATATTTTTGGGTGCAATCTCTTAGGAAAAAGATTGCTTTTTGGATTTTTTTAATTTTTTTTGGTCAATTCTTTAGGAAAAGAATTGTTTTGTTAATTTTTTTAGTTTTTATATATTTTTATATTTTTGATTTTTTATTTGTTTTTGATTTATGATACGTAAAAATAACGTTCACAAAGTGAACGGATCCCAAAAGCCAATGAAAACCGTCAATCGATAGTCTCTCGTGTAGTCAAAGAACCGGCAGCGGCGCCATTTGAAATTGAGTATAATGCAGTTCGTTTTCTCAGTTTTTAACCAATAGAAAGTCCAACCAATATCGGATTTTTAATTGTTCTTGGTTGTTAAGCTTGCTTGGTAATCTATTGCTAATTCAACAAATGCTTGTCAAAAGGAAAAATAATACCTACGTATATGTAAAACAAATTGCAAATACCACGTTTTTATTCAAGTAAAAACTCAAAATGCCAACTATGAAACTAAAGGGACTGAAATTGTAAATTCTATGAAAAGTAAATGCTTGAAATGTAAATTCTAACAACTATAGGGACTAAAAGTGCAATACAGTAAACTATAAGGATCAAAAATGTAAAAACTATAACCAACTTGCCAAAAATGTAACAAATTAACAAACTACTAACTGAAATCTAACAACTCTCAAAGTCCAGGGACCTAAACAATGCAAACCCTAAATTCTTGGAAGATTAGCCAAGTTTTCACCACTGGTAGAAATGAAAGGACTAAAGAGCAATTTTGAAAGTTTTTAAGCAAAAACGGGACACAAGAAAGAATAAGCTCGTTTGAGCTTATTACTCAACCAAATCTGTTGAAACAACTTGCAAAACTCTTAAAATCTCATTTAAGCTACGTGTGTTCAAGGAATTAAGCTAAAGATAAAAAATAAGCAAATGAGTGCTTATTGATAAGCTCAAAATAAGCTCTAGCCAAATCTAATCAACCACAACTGGATTTTTCTCTTGAAACCGATTAAGCAACTGATTTGAAGATTAGGAAATCAAACTAGAACGAATTTCATCCAGTAATAAGCTCTTAAACTGAAATAAGCCAAAAAGAGCTTATGTTGACCAAGCGTTGACCAGAATTTGCAAAAAGCTCAAACTTTCAGATATTAACTAGGAACACTTACTAACTGATTTTATGAAAGAAAATCACAAGATTTGTGAAGTAGATTTTAAGATCTAGGAAAACAGTAACATGCTTTATCTCAGAGAATGAGCTTTGCTCAGTCTTGGACCAAAAAGCTAATTCCCAGCTTATTAACTAATACTGTAGAAATTCCTTTTGGAATCTAAAACTATATGAAATAAGCTAAGACTGAAAGCAAATTTGGTGAAATTTCATCAAGAATTGAATGAGAACTAAGCAATTGAAAATGGCAAGTTTTTAAGAACAAAGCTAAATGAAAGCTGACCCAAACAATTTTGAAGCCATTTGCCTGTTTGACTTTGCATTTGACTTGTAAAAGGCTTAAAACAACTTGTCAACACTTAAGGACTGTAAATGAACTTTAAAAGTCTAATTCTCAATGTTTGAAATCTATTATTAAGCTATTCCCAAACACTCCTTTAACTGCTTTTAACAAACTTTTTCAAATGCTTATTTAGTTCTGAATTAAACTGACTTAAAAGCTATAGCAGACTAGATTCAATGGACAAAATGAAAGGTATAAGAACTAAATGCAGTCAATTAACACAACAAGAACTTCAATTGAATTGCAAGGCTTAAAATGACTGAAATGATGCAGAAAACTGAAACTAAATCTAAATCAAAACACAATCAGGCAGGATTAAGCTTCAAATTCACAAAGATCAATCAATCAACAACTACACACATTTAACCATGCAATCACAAAGAATTAAACTAGGAAAATGAAGCATGGCATTTGACTGTTGAGTGGAACAAAAACAAGAAGCTTAAAACCTATTGAAGATAGCCTTTGAGAAGAAGAGGAGCGCTGAGCTCTCTTGCCCTAGTGATAACCACCACCTATCACTAGAAATCAACAAGAATCAATCAACAAAACAACTGGAATCCATCAATCTACTTGAAATCTCCATTAGAGCTATGCAATGACTGAATAAGGATCAAACAGCTAGCAATACTTCACCAATGTCAGTTATGATCAATGATTGATCATAACAAACACTCAACAGCAACAACAATATCCAAATGCAGCAAGATTTGAACTGGAATGATAAGAACAGAATTGGCGGGAAAAAGGGAATTTGAATTTTATTACTGAAAAACGGTTACAAAGCTGTTACAAAGGTAGTAACTAACTAACTGACTCAAGAGTTTGTCAGACTCTTGAGTAGTTAGGGTAAGAATGAGGGAAAAAGGAAAGGGAAAGTTTAACTAGGTGTTTTTACAAATTTAAGCTACAACTAAAAATGAAGTACAATCCAGCTATTTATAGACACAAAGGAGAAGTTAGTTGGGGTTGGTGACGTGTCAGAACCAATCCTAGCTTGCCACGTGGAGAACTCTGCATTTAGCACTTTGAAGGTATGAACAATGATTTGGGGGTTCTTGATTGGATGGATGATATGTTAATTGAGTTGCACCATTGAATTCGTCTCTTCAAATCGATCAACTTTGGTGTTTATATCTTTCCATGAAATTGCTTCTATCTCAAACGCGATCCTGGGAAAATTTCTTATTCTTGAAGATGACACGTGTTGGCCTTTGATTGGTTTAAAATGTATCACACGGATCAAACTGTATAGATTTGGGTAATAAATGTGAGGCGGCGGTAGTGGATATTAAATGTGCTTAAGTGGCAATCCGTGTGATTGATTTTCTCCTCTCCCATTGGTTGAACTCTTTGACACATGGACTAAACTCAAATAACTTTCAAAAGTTGGCAGAACAAGCCCCTTAACTTGGCAGAATGTTGTTTTAAGCTACAATCTTCATTCTTTTGACATATTTGGTTCTTCAACTTCCATAACTTGTACAAAATGGTCCTTTGACTGAGTTGACTTGAGAGTTGACCAAGTTTGACTTGAATCTTGACTTTACAATATTTGCACTTTAAGTCCTTCAACTTTCATAACTTGTCAAGATAGGTCCTTATACTTCAAAGTCTTGTCACTTTTGATCCTCTTTTGTCTTTTTCATCCATTTGAGCTTGATTTTTCCTTGTTTGCTTGAAAATGTATCTTTTTACCTACACAAGTGCACACAAACACAAACATACCACATAACACTGTTTTTGCCAAATAAATTGGTATTTTGCTTCATGTTTTAGGGTTATTTGTTGATAAAAGGATATGAGTTTAAGCTCATATCAGCTTGTTTGGCTAAACTTATGGATTTGCTTCCCTTTTATCAAATTAATTATTGTCATATTGTGGTAAAAAGTTGTTATGTTTATGTTAAGATCTTTGGGGACAAGTAACGCTACTCGGATAAAAACTTTATTTTGGGTTGGAAATGTTCTAGACAATGATTGTAAATATTCAATTATGTTTATTTTAAACGTCTCTTTTGAGGTTGTTTTCTATGATTGTGTGTGATGTGCTATGAAATAACGCCCAAAGTGGTATTCCGCTGCGCGGTAATTTGGGGGTGTTATAAAAAGTTACACAAAGGCCCCCTCAAGACTTATGACCTTGCTACAACACAACAACCAATTTCAACACTTTTCGTGAAGGCCATTCAAATGATATGACATGATATTGTTTAAATAGGGCCGTAAAGGAACTGGACGAACGCGAACGAAGGTATTTCATGTTCGTTGATTTAATTTTAGTCGAACAAACGAACGCGAACATGTAATCGAACCAAATTTTTTTGTTCATGTTCGTTTGTTTAGATTTGAACTTGTTCATGTTCGTTTATTAATAAGCTAAACGAACGTAAACGATCATATATAGACATAAACGAGCATTGAACTAAAGTTTTTACTTTAAACGATCCATATATTCTTTGAAATACTTAGTAGTATATAGTTTATATTATTGTTAGAGATCTTCGAAATACTCAATATATTATTTATTAACTTCTTTTTCATTTTTAAGATGTTAATAGAACGAAAATAATTGAGCATAAACGAACGCACTAATTGAAATCGATCATTCACGAACACAAATAAACGAACGGAACAGTTGTTCATGTTCGTTCGTTTAATTAAACGGACCAAAAATCTTGTTCATGTTTATTCATTTATTAAATAAACGAACATAAACGAGTTTTTTGCCAAACGATCGACAAAGGGTTCGCTAAACGTTCAATTCATTTACATCCCTATGTTTAAACAAATGCTTTATACACTAACTCGCTGTATAATTGCATTGTGAAGAAACTATGTTTAAATTGCGCCGAGTGAAGGTTAAATCCACGAGTAAATTTGTCATGTAGTTGTGAGTTATCATTTTGGCAACCAGTTTACACGTGAGTAATGTGACAAAAAGTGGGTTCCTCATCAGACGTGAGTTACATCAAATGAGACCTTTTTTTAATTTATTTTATTAGTTTGTGAGTGTGTATGATATATTTCATATAAAGTGAATATTTAATAAAATATAAGTTTTACATCGTCACTATAGTAGTCAGTTGTGTAAGTGAAGACATAAAATTGAAGTAATGCTGAGGTGGAGATGAGTTTACCACTACTACCTTTAGCCTTAAATTGAGTTCTTTTCTGTAAGTATCAAATTTAAACTTTAATGGCATCTCATACCTTTTTTAAAGAAAGCCTTATAATTTCTTTTTCCATGAAATGTATGCAATGAGTTGGTTGTGACTTGTGAGTGATTAATCGAAAATTATCGTACACATATATGAAATTGTATCATACTCAAAATAATTGAACGCCTTGAAAATGTTCTAAGCGTGCTCACGGTCTGAAAACCGGACCTTACCGATCAAGATCGGATCGGGCCGAAATCGAATTTAGCCAAAACACTGGACCGAAGAACAAAACGAAATGGTTCGGTCTGGTTTGGTCCAACAAGAAATTATTTTCGTTTTTATGTAAGATCAGGTCGGACCGAGGAGCGTAAATAAGAAAAATGATAAACCGAGATAGGTTCAATTTGATCTGGTCTGATTCAAGTATTCAAGTCGGTTTCTTGATCCAATCCGATCCGCCATCCTTTTGCTCGCCCTAGGTTACACTATGTCACATGTTTATTCTAGGGTAGACTACAAATTTCGTGCACGTGGTTTCAAAGATTTTCACTCTCTGTCATCTTTTTTTTTTAATTTCGTCATTGTGGTTTAGTTTTTGTACCGTATGACACTATCGTTAACGAGTATTAGTTCTTCTTAGAAGACGTGGTGTGATAATGCTAGACTGACGTTGCTACTCGATGTGGTGGGTGTTGGTCAGCGTTATTACACCATCGTTGGGCTTGGTGTTGCCCTACTAACGTGTGTTCGGATGTTTTGTGTAAAAAAAAATTTCAGAACATTCCTTTCAACATCAAAATTTATTGTGTGTTACTTTGTTGATGCAAATGTATGTTGGAAGTGATAGAAAAAAGATGAAACTGATGATTGTTGTTGTTGCAGGTTTATTTATATTGTATTTTGTTTATGTCCAATAACAAGTTAGCCCAAAATCAATTAACACAATTTATTTAAGGGTTTTAAAAAAATAAAGGGAAAATTATGAAAAAGGTCAATTGCTCATTATGCTCTTTTCAAAAACACTTTAAACTTTCTCTTTCCAGAAATGACCTATTTTTTTGGGCAACAGGGCAACTGGGTGCAGAATGCGCCAAGTGTCTTTCTTTGCCATATATCTTGGGTCAATTTGTCAGAATTGCCCTATTCTTTGGACAGTTGTCAAAATCTGAACGGTTGTTGCCCTATATTCTTTCTTTGTACTTTGTTGCCCTAGACCGTATCAAGAAAAATATGTTTTTTGGAGTCAATCGAGAATTGCTCAAAATTGAATGACTCTTTTAATAATTAACCCAAAAATAAAAGATGGGTGAACAAATATGATGTTATGGTAAGAGGAATTGTTTTGGTATTACTAATATGCTTATGTGGCAAGTTAAAGTGAATTCTTTAAAACTATGACACTTAATGCTCTTAGATGGTCTCACATAAGACAAACATGAGCACCTTTCATTAGCACTACACCATAGTATACGTCCTATAAGTGTGTTTGATATGATCATCGGAATCGGTCAATTATAATTATATTAATTACAAATGTTTAATTGAAAATTTAAAATAAATCTATGAAAATATGTCATAGAACATAGTAAGATTAAGAGGTATATATGAATAGTATAAATGATTATTTTTTAACATTACCTTTTTTTTACACAAGCTATTTATTAAATTATATATTTATTATTATATTTAATTTTTTATGTTAAATTATATATATACCTAAAAATCCATTGTGATTCATTAAAACGCATTAGGGATGAGTATGGTACCGGTATCGAATTTTTCTCGAGCAAAAATTAATGGTACTGGTACCGTACTTAACGGGATTCGGATATCGATACCGGTACCGGGAAATCGGGATTTTCTAGTTTTTTTCCAGGAATTTTCCGATTTAGTACCGGTCCCGTACCTAATTAGTGATACCGAATTTTTTTCACCTTATTTCGTGATACCGGTAACGTACCGAACGGGATTCAGATACCGAGATCAGTACGTTTCGATACGATTTCGATACGATTTCGAGATTCGAGTCCAAATGCTCATTCCTAAAACGCATCTTAAATTATTTTAAAGCAACATGCAATTCTTGTGTGACCACCCCTTACCGCAATAAGTCAGCAACATAAGATAAGCAAAATTGCTTCTGGGTTTTGGTACTACAAGAAAATGGACTTTCAACGATTGTTGTTCTATTGATAAAGAAAAAGTGTCACTAAATTTAAGGGGATGTTTGTTTGACACTTATGGGAATCAAACTATGACTATCATAGTTATAATAAATGTTTGGTTACAAATTTTTTATTAACCTATCATTGAAACAATCATAGATTCATAGTAGGGGGAAATAGTGTCTTTGGCTAATTATTCCCATTGAACCCACATTCTATTATTATTCCACTACAAAATTACTAAGGGTCCGTTTGGTTTGAAGACGGGTTTTAATTTAGGTGTAAGTTTATAAAGTAGAGGGTTTAGGATTGGGTAAGATTTGAATTTGATTTAGGTTTTGAGTTTGATATAGAAAGAGAAAATAATATTAAAAAATATATTATATATCAAAAAATAAATTAAAAAACTATTTGTATTAAAAATAAAAATTTAATAAATAAAAATGAGTGGTTAAAATAAAAAATGGTCCCACTTATTCTCCTAAACCATTCAATCCCCACTTCTCCCATTACTTTTCGAAATCCCATAAAATTCCACTTACTATCCTAAACCTATTTTCCTAAAAAGCAACCAAACACTTGATTTGAAATCTACAATCCTAAACCCATCATAAACCTAGAAACCAAACGGGCCCTAATATTATACATTTGAATTGGACAAGGGCTTGTTTGGTATCAATATAAAGGAATGAGGAATGGATATCATAGGGATAGATAGTGTTTGTTTGCATTCAATCCAATACATCCTTCTAATCAAACTCATACCGTTAGTCATTCCAATTTATATACCAAACGCACCCAACTTTGGCAAAAGGTTTTAATCTTGAGATTTAATGACATTTTTTTGAATTATTTTTTTATTCGTACACTTTTTTCCTTTCTCATTAAGACATACTACGGTTTTACCGACATTTGTCTAAGCGTATGGAAAAACATCCGAAAAATCAAATGACATATTTCTTTAACTTCTATCATCTTATTAGTACTTTTTACGACATTTCTTTTATCGTAGAATGTTAGCTAGTCGGTCGAGCATCGTTTAACAATTAACCGCTTCAACTGAGATTAATTAGATTAGACTTGTTATATGTAATTGTAAAATTTTGAAAATATATGTTCGATTTGTCTGTCTTATCATTTTTCTCCGATTTTTATATGTAACTGAGTTAGCTGATAAAGCTGATTTATAAAGCTGATTTTTTGTCCGATTTAACTTGTTTCTAGATGAGTAGTGATTGGGACACCCAAAAATTTGATTGGGATGTACAAACAGTTAAAATAGTTTATATTTACAGTATAATTGTTTAATGCGCGATTTGAAGTGTCCTAAACAAATTATAATGTGTGCAAACCATCTTTCTTTTTATTAATCAATATATCGATCCATTTTTGAATAAAGTGATTAATAAAACTAAGGGAGGTGATTTGCGCCAATGTTTTTAGACTCGGGTCGATCCGACCGGGTCAATCAGTTGATCTGATTCCGGTCAAAAAAATGGATTATATTGAGCCGGGTTTCACATTTTTGAAACCCGGCTAGACTCGTCGGGTTTGGCGTGACTCGGGTCAACCCGGTTCTCGAGACTCAGCTGGGTTTTAAATTTTTTGGGTTTTTTGTTAAAATAATATGTAAATTTTACGTATTTGCGATAGATTTTTATTTTTACTTGTTATATTGGTTGGTAAATTGTTTATGTGTTCAATATATCGAAGTTTTGATGGTTTTTATATATAATTTTTGTTAATTATTAAAAAATTTAAAAAACTGGGTTGACTCGTATCGACCCGGGTTAACCCAAACCTAATAACTCGACTGGTTCAATTTAAAAAAAAGTTTTAAAACATTGATTTGCACACTCCTTAATTGACACACTCCAAAATATAATATCTTAACACTTATACTTTTGTAAAAATAGATATAAATAAAAGTAATCTAAAAATATATTAGTGTCTAAGTCATCATCTATATATCTATATCTATATCTATATCTATAGTATTTTATAAAGCATTTACCTCCTTTCTATATTTAGTAGTCTTAAAAATTCAGCCTTAAACATTTCTTTATTAGGAAATCAATATACAACTAATTAGTCAATGTTCATCATCTACATTCTTCAACTTTTTCAAGATTTAATGTATACGTTTTCTAATAACTAGCATTGATGATTTAGTAAAGCCCACTTAATAAAATGTGAGTTACAACAACCATTTAAATGCATTCATCCAACATTGTATAACAACTCAAACAAGAAATATAAACACAGGCCTCATACACAAAAGAATTTAAAACGCCTATCATAAATATCTTTTTAATTTTTGTCTTTAATTTCTCCTCTAACATTATGAATATAAATAATCACAAACACACGAACAAATCATCCTCTCACGTTACCTGCCAATAAAAAACTATCTTTCACCACATCTGTCACAACTGCCTCCGCCCCAAATCTTACGGGTCTTTTTACATAAATTATTTATATGTTTGTTAGAAGAATGTTTAAGCAAATAACATTTGCTCGTCGCTAAATATATTCACAGGACACCCGCCGCCGCATTGCGCGGGTATCCTGCTAGTACTTTATAAAACATTTACACATTTTCTAATTAAAGAAGTCATAAAAAAATTAAGCTTTAAACATTACTAATATTAGAAATTCTCAATGTTTTTCAATGTATGGCGGTTTCTCACTCAAAATTAAATATTATTCAATATAAGTATTTCAAAATAGTCCATAACAGCCCATTAAAAATGGTTAATACCAGACTTCATTATTTATTAGATGCATACGTTTTTTCACACCTATATGAATCAATACATCCCATTTTAAGATCATCATTTCGTCAAGAGCATTTCCATTCTCTAAAAAAACATTAGTCTTATGTATCTTATATCTATAATTTGGGGTTCAGGTTGGTGGTGTGGTGCTTTAGGTGGTTCCAGTGGTGTTGGTTGCTGTTGCGTGGCGAGCGGCATCTATTGTCCATGTGTGTTAGATGTTTGAATATGATGGTTATGCTTTATGAAGCCATTACTATTGCCTAAGCGCATACATATTGTTCTTATTTAATGTATTCCTTAAATTTATAGCCATGTGTTATAGGTTTTGTTTAACAATTCTCATTCAAGTTACTTTAATTTATTCTCTTATTATTTTGTATGGCACATCAAAAATAACATATATCTGTGTTTTTTTCATGACAATATCATATATATGATGTAAAATTGTTGCCAAGTTTATACGAAATTCTTATATTGTTATTGGTTAACCAGGTACCCGCCGCCGCATTGCGCAGGTACACGGCTAGTGTATTAGAATATGTCAATCAATTCAAATATTGTACAAATTACTACACTCAAACTAGTTAGCAAAACATAAAAACGGTTAATTTTTGCCTAATTAAATGGTCGAGACTGATTTTTGTAACATTGCTTTTAACGATATTTTTTATGTCTTGTTTGTCGGTGATTTTAATGTCATCAACTATTTTAGTTACTCGAGATTTACTAGAGATCAATGAGATTTCATATTCGGCTTGGACACGAGTTAGAGGAAGTGCAGAGTGCACACTTGTTGAGCTAATATGTATCGCCTACGACGAAGATGCAGGGGTTAAGGGGGCTACGCCCCCTTGCTAGGTCCCACTGCCAGGTCAGCGGGCAAGGGTCGAGGGGGGAGTGCCCCTAGCGGGATTTGGGGCAGCGCCCCAAAACCTAAAGAATTTTTACGAATCGGCATTAAGGGCTTACCTTAATTTTCCTGTCAAACCCGAATCAACAGGTCTGTTGGTGAAAAGTTGTAACTGTTCATATGTAACTGTTTGCAACCGTCTTTTCATATGTTCATTAAAATCGGCATTAAGGGCTTACCTTAATTTTCGTGTCAAACCCAAACCAACAGGTTTGTTGGTGAACAGTTGTAATTGTTTGTAACCGTCTTTTCATCTGTTCATTAACAGATATTGTATCTCACAGAATATAACGAACAAACACAATTTCTCTATGTTCCTGCTTTGATCTCTTGTGTCTAGAATCAAAGTGTTTCTGCTTGAATTATCCTAATAAGGATTTCGTGTAACCAGGGCCGGCCTTGGGCAGGTGCGGCATGTGCGACGGCACAGGGCCTCCAAATTTCAGGGGCCTCCAAATTTTAAAACATGGATATAAGCAAAGATTAACACATAGATTATTTAGTCCTGTTAATAGATGATTTGAGTGAAGAATGTGAGTCTTTTATAAAAAAAAGTAGAAAAAATATTTCAACCTGTTAATGGAGAAAAGTGGGATGGAGGGTTTTGTTGGGGAAGACGGGTGTGCTAAATATTTGTGGGACCCAACTTTTAATTTACTTTCTTTTTCATTATGTAAGAGATTTCATAATTTACAATTTTAACCTCTCACTAAACAAATTTTATTTTCAAACATGTATATTTTTTTCTTAAGTCATATCTTATACAAATTGGTCTAGTCATTTGATCGTTTGCTATATAGTTCTAAAGACGAGTACAAAAATAGCATTTTTCAACAATTTTATTGTTTTTGTGTTCGAAAGACCCACATTATTGGTACAAGGCTTTGAAAATTCAAAAGACGACTCTCGCCAATAAGGCCTCTTTTGCAGTAGCCGCACAGGGCCTCCAAAATTCACGAGACGACCCTGCGCGTAACCTAGACACCAATATAGTGAAAATACTTTATACGGAAAGTAAACCTTACACGATTAAGGTTAATATTCAAGATTATCAAATCGTCGCACAGACACCCTAATTTATTACACTGCCAAATTTTCTAGTAATAGCATCTAGCATATCATAAACCATAGTGAAATTTTCATTGGTCTCATAAATCACATAACCACCAAGCATTTCCACTTTCCACAGCCATGTGATATATATAGCAGACTAAACTCCCCCCACCCAAATAATATGAAACACATGACCATTGATATAGAAGTGTATAAAGGATAGTTATATTATCATAGGCATGGGGCTGAGAGCTCTTCCCTTGTCACCTTCTATTTCTACTTGTAACTTTATTTTGTCGAAACAGACACTTAACTCCAACAATTCTTATTACAATTCAAAGTATTTGCATCGAAAACAGAAGAAACGTTGAAACCTGGAAAGCAGAATTTGTTTGAGAGTGTAACAGAAGCACTAGATTTTGGTCGAGTAAGGTCAGCTGAAGATAAAATGCTTATTGAGGATGCCGGATCAAAAACTCGGTCTAGAGAACATATGAGCAGGAAACATGTACTTAACTCAATATGTGTTATGGTTTCTAGTGATACGTTAACTAATTAAAGTATAAGAATTTTAAGTAAAGTTGGAATGTAATCTGCAACGAAGTTTAAAAATCTAAAATTTTCGAGTACGACTAGGAAGCGAAAAATATTTTTGACTCACCTTCCAGACATATATAGCTATGTGGTTATAGCTTTGTTTGAAATTAATAGATATGTATTCGTATATAACTGTGAAAATTGCTTTTCGGTAAATAGTTAATGAGATGTTAATTGATTTTGGTTAAATCCGTAATTTGATGATTCGATTGGCTTGATTTAGTGATCGAATCAGTACCTGTGACTCGACCGAGTTAACCCGGTGGTCGAACCCATAATTTAGTGACTCAACCGGTTTGACCAAGTGGTCGATCCGGTGATCCGATGACTCGACCGGTTTAACCTAGTAGTAGTATTTGATTTCGCGACCCAATAACTCGATGAAATTGACCCGATAGTTGAACATGTGATCCTGTAATATTCAACATTTAAAAAGTTTTTTTTTTTAAAATGCTGAAAATCACTTTCAAAAAAAAGATATAAACCTTTTTATATGTAGCACATATTATTACAAATTTAAAAAAAGTTTAATTAATTTATTAAAAAGTAAAATTATTATTGTATTAAAAAGTAAGAAAATAGCTTATTGATAAATGCAATTTTTTTTTAATAATTATCGTGATTAATAATTTTAAAACAAAAAAAAGTAATCTATAAAACAAAATTGCCATAAAAATAGAAAAAGAAATATCACGAAACTACGAAAGCATCATATTGAATATCAGTTGCACCTCCACCCTTCTACATTCGACGAAAAATTTGTTTCAACAGAAATTAAGAGAAGAGAACTTTATGGACCGGTTCATGAAGCATTCGAAGGACGTGGGTTCAGACCCACGGTGGAAGATATATATCAACCGATCAACGTGCTTGCAAGGGGTGTTTGAATTTTAACGGTCCACAAGTTGAAGTAATATGCACGTGGGTAATTAACTCTTTGTAAACATTTTTTGAAAAATGACGGGATCCGCGTCGAGTATTATTATCTTCGTCCTCGTCCTAAAATTATTGTCTATTATTCTTTTTTATTTTGTCTTAAAATTATTGTCTCACTTTTAAATATAAAAGTTCAGTTTGTTTAAAAAATAAACTGTAAAATACATCCTTTTAGTTTGAACTTTTACACATAATACATCCTTCGCGGAAGGTATTGGAACTATACATCACCCGTTACGCAAACGTTTGTCACAATACATCTCTCAGGACTCACGATGCAAATATTTTTCGTTATCTTCTGACGAGGGATGTATATTGCAAAAAAGTTTAATTTTTCGTAAAAAAAGTTGTATTTTTCAATAAAAGAAAATAAGTTTAAATTTATTTTCGAAAAAAGTTTTAAATTGTTTAAACATTAAAATCTAAAATATTTTTTAAATATTTTTTTAGAAAAATAAACATTTATACTTTTAAAAAGTAAAAGAAAAGAATTTGTTAAATTTTTTTATCTTTTCTTAAGATAAAACTAACTTTTTTTTAAGATAAAAGTTTTAAAATATTTGTATGTTTTAAATTTATTTTATTTTAAAAGTTAAAAATTTTTCATTTATCTTAAAAATAGATAAAAATATTTAAAAAAGTTTAAATATTATATTTCTTTAAAAGGATGACGTCCAATGTTTTCTTTAAATTTAACTTATAAGATAAAATAAATTTAAAGATTTAAGTTCTTTCGTATACTAAAGTTTTATAGGATACAAGGGGACTCATCCCCACCTACTATTTTCATCTAATCCAAGGGCTGAGATTAAATCCCCAATTTATACTGCAGGGGTATTTTAGTCTTTTCACGTGGGGTATATATATATTGAGTTATATGCAAAACTCATTTTAAGTGTAGAACTATACAGAACTATTAAAATGAATTTAGATCATTAGATGTGTTTGATCAAAGGTTAGAATTAAAAGTGTAAAAAATGCAACTAAATAAAAAATGAGGACTTTCTATTTAATTAAAGAAAAGCCTGAAAGGATATTATGGGTATTTGCACTTAAATTGTTTTTAAAACCGTCTATAATGGCATCAGATCTAAATTTATACCAAAGAAAAAAACATCACTTTCCTTCTCTCATAAAACCTTAGCCACCATCAGTATTCACCCATTATCTTCATTGTCGCCGTTAGAAAAATGCGGACTTTTTTAGAGATTGTTACAAAGAATGAGTAGGTAATCTTCTTTCAAGATTCACGACATCTCATTTTTTGGTTTTTAATATATTTGATTTTAATATAAAAATAATTAAATCATACACAAGAAAACCAATCCATATTTTTTTATCAGATTGAATAGTTTAGAATGTGATTAGTGTATATGAATTATAGTTTTTTGCTAAGATAGTTACGTATTCATTTGTGATTTAAAGGTAGTTATGATATAATTTAATGTTTTATTGTGGTGAGTTTTAATTTTAAAACATGTGGTGAATTGTAAATAGACGTTGTTATGCAAATTCAAATTCATTTATGATTATTTAATAATTTTTAATGGAGCTTTAATTTGTATATGTTGAATTGATCTTCGTTTTTTTTACAAAAATGTAGTCTTTAATAATTTTATTGTGATAGGAATAACTTTATGTAAATGCTTTTTCTATGGAGTCTTTTCTGGATCCATTACTTGTTTTTTTTGAAGTATTGTCATTTATTTAGTACAATCACAAAAAGCTTTGACTATCTAAAAATAACTTTTTTTTATGGAAAACAGTTAATAGAATTTGATTTTTGAAACTTGATAGTGGCATAGTGACATTAATGTCTTTGATGAATCAATTACGAAGTACGAATTAATTAGACATTTTACGATACGTGGACATAGGTTTTTGGAATGTGTGCATAGATGTTTTCAGCTGTGAACATACCTTTTTGGTTAGGTGCATTGATGTTTTCAGTAAGCGTATATTTTTGGAACGCGTGCATTGATGTTGTTTTCTAGTTTTTATTTTGTTAACTAGTTTAAAATTAATTTAGCATTGCATTATTAGACATAACAAGGGCTTTCGTTTTTTTCAGTGTGAATGGCTCAATAATAAAGAAGCAGCGTGTGACGAAAATGATCAACATGTGCACTTATGTTCTTGAAGTGTGTACACTCATGTTCTTGAAGAGTGCATTTATGTTTTTGAAATAGTACATGTATGTTTTTTAAAGAGTACACCCATGTTTTTGAATGAGATGTGCATTTTTTTAGAAAGATACATTTGTAATTGAAGTGTATTTCATTTTGAATTAATTTTTGTGTATAATATTTTTCTTTTTATTTTGTTATAAGTTTAGAAGTTACATGTATGTGTTTATGAATTTAAAATATCAAAGGATGTACATTAAAAACATATATGTAATTAACATTTTGAACAAAGTAATTTTGATGTCTAAACAATTATGCGCAAGAAACATATCTAAATTTACGATATATAAAAAATCATATATGCACTTTATATTTTCTAAGAACATCAATGATAACAAAATATAAAAATATAAAAAATTTTGAAATTTCAAAATAAAAAAAATTAAAAACGTCTTTTAAATAAAAATTCAATAATAAATTGAAAATGTGTTTTACTATTGTACCCTTTTAAATTAAATAAAAATATTTAATGATACTATTTTCTTATTGGTCCAAAATAGTTCTGCATAGTTCTACACATAGAATAGGTTCTGTATATAACTCACCCCTATATATATATATATATATATATATATATATATATATATATATATATATATATATATATATATATATATATATATATATATACGGTTTTAACAAACACCGTTCATTATTCGTTCGTTCTTCTTCCCCGATCAAACTGATACTTTCTCTCTCTATGTTTCTCTCTCTAGATATTGTTTGTTAATAGTGCTTATTAATAAGCTTATTAGTAAGCTTATAAATAAGCGCTTCCCATCTATTTATAAGCTTATTAATGGATCGGATTATTAAATACGCTTATTTATAAGCTTATTAACTGTCCGATTGATTAATAAGCTTATTAATCGTTCGGATTGATTAATAAGCTTATAAATAAGCGTATTTAATCGAGCGGATTGATTAATAAGCTTATTAATCGATCGGGAACGATTAATATGCTTATTTATAAGCTTATTTTATGTGTCTGGTCGATTTTTATGGATATCGTTTATAAGCTTATTTAATAAGCTGTGATTCTTTTAGGTTTTAGATAATCTTTTTATGAATTGTGTGTTTTTTCGAGTTGCTTAGGTTTTAATGATGGATTCGAGCGATTCTAGTGGTCGTAGTGGTGTTGTGGATCCTTCAACGTTGGTTGATTTGACTAGTGATCAGACTAGTGTCGATCAAGGTTTGGATCTGCCATCCGAAAGCGTTCTTCATAGTCTTGCGGATGAGATTTCAGCGTATGAACAAGACGGTGAAGAAGCGGAAGCTGTTAAGAGTAAGTGTTCTAGTTTTTTGTTTAGCTTAGTATATGTTCCCAATGTATCATATATGTTAGCAACATATCATATATGATGTTTATATTTTTATATAGATATGATAGCCATGTATCATATACTATCATATATGTTCTCTAATTTAAAATATATTATACATGGTACATCATATATGATAGATGTCTATCATATATGATGTTTACATGATATGCGATATGTTTTTCTAGTATTTGTAATCATATATGTTTTTTTGCAGAGTTGAATGTTGTGCGTACTCCTGAGTCGTATATCACTCATTCCAACTTTGATACTCCTGGTGGTACTGTTTACTACATTCCAAAAGTGCCAGCCGAGTTTTTACTTGTTAAAGGGAACGAGTACGATTCAATTGAGCATTGTATTGCTGCTTACAGGAAGTATGCGGTAAAAGCTTGTTTTGTTGTTAGGAAATCGTGTCAGAAAATGTTACAGAGCGGGATTGTAAAGCAAAAGTATTTGGTTTGCAATAGGAAGGGTTCCCCCAAGGATATATATGTAGACACCCTAGATTTGGAGAATGGTTACAACCAAATGAGGCATTCAAATCTGCATATCACCGGTTGTAAAGCTCGTGTTGTTTTTAACTTGATCCCTGGTACGACGAAGTTCAAGTTGAGTGTATTCGATACTATCCACAATCATGAGCTTGAACGCGAGGAGTACAAGCATCTGTCTAAGAATCAGAGGCAGTTAACATATGCGGAGCAAGTGTTTATTGTTAAGGCTGCGGGTGTGAATATCTATACTACAATAGCTCATCACCTTCTGACCGGGATCAAGGGTTTTATCTGCTCGTTCACGGAACTACCGTTGACTTCAAGAACTTCTTCCGTAGCGTCAACTATTACATCGGGGACTATGACGCGCAGATGTTGATAAACAAGATGGAGAAGAGGAAGGAGTACGTTGCTGATTTTCTTTTGATTATTTGGTTAACAAGGCTGAGCTTATTGGCTTATTCTGGGCTGATGAAGTGTCCAAGTACAACTACAAGGAGTTCTGTGATGTTGTCTCTTTTGATGCTACGTTTTAGACAAACAAGTACAAAATGGTATTTGTTCCTTTTACGGTGATTGACAACCATAGGAAGTGTGTTACGGTTGTTGTTGGTTTGCTCAAGTTCGAGACCACGGAATCCTATGTTTGGTTACTTAAAGCTTTCATCAAAGCGTTTGGTAAACCACCTAGTATAGTAGTGACTGATCAAGATAAGGCGATGAGGAATGCCATTGAAGCCGAGTTTGTTGGTACAAAGCATAGGTTGTGTATGTGGCATATCACGCAGAAGCTTCCAGCGAAGGTACGTTTTTTTAAGACTGGTATCATATAGGGGATGAAGTAGTATCATATATGTTGTTTGAGTCGTATCATATATGTTGAAGTAGCATCATATATGATGTGAGAACATAATTTGATTCAAAGCATTTGGTTTTTGTTTTGTTTTGTGGTCTTGTTATCATACTTTATAGTTTTGATTCATTTTAACTTTGTTGCAGCTATGTGAGAAAGTATACAACGAGACGAATTTTAGAGGGAAGTTGAACCAGATTGTGTGGAACATGTACATTGGTCCCGAGGAGTTTGATACCAGATGGGGTGATCTGATGACAGAGTTTAATTTGAAGGAACACAAGTGGTTGACGAAGATGTATAATATGCGTTCAACTTGGATCCCTGCTTACTTTTCGGACTCGCCGTTGTGTGGATTGATGAGGACTACGTCTAGATCAGAGAGAGAGAGTTGTTTCTTCTCCCACTTTACCAATTCTAGCTCGACGCTTATGAAATTTATGAATTGCTTTGAGACGGGGATGGAGACGCAAAGGAGCGTTCAAGAGAGAATGGACCATAATACATTGGAGACTGTTCCAAAGTTCAGGACTCTACTCAAGATTGAGAAACATGTTGCGATGGTTTACACTCGTACTATGTTTGAATTGGTTCAGAAAGAGATTTTCGTTGGATTGTGGTATTGCCAGATAGATGCTAAGAGTGTGCCGAGGGATCCGAGGTTTCTGTTATCAGAGTGAGGCGTTTTGTTTATGAAGAGCCTGGTAAGAAGAACAAGAAGAAGACGAAGGATAAGGTTTCTGATAAGGCTAAAGTTGGTGATTCTTCTAAGAACGTGAACAAGAATGAAAATGACAACGATAAGGAGAAGGAGAACGAAGATGATGAGGTTGATATGTTTACCAGAGAAGATGGTTTGTACAAGGTAATGTGATCTATTTGTTGATATAATTTTTTACTTTTTTTGATATATCATATATGTTAAGTACATGTTATCTTATATGATATTGTTCTTGTATTTCTTTATCATATATGATATTCACTGCTTTGTTTTTTTTTCAGGTCTTGCGCAACGTAGATGATGGTTCAGTTATTTGTACATGCCAGTTGTTTATGAGGGTTGGGATATTATGCAGGCATATTTTGTGTGTGTTCAAGAACGCCAACATCGAGATGATCCCTCGGCAATACATTCTTAGGCGTTGGACCAAGAACCTCATCCCTACTGCGTTGAGGAACAAGAGGAATAGGTATGGGGAGAATAATGTTGTTGTCGAGAATTATGCGAGCGAGGCGACATCTATTGTTGATCACTGTGTGCATTTGTTGAGCAAAGACGAGCCTAGGTTAGGTGCTTTTGTTGAGAAGTTGAAGCAGTTGAAGATAGATGTTGAAGCGGATTGCCCGAATCCCCCATCTAAGAGGAAGGTTGACTGTTTGGAGCAGCTTGTCGGTGTCTCTCATCCGCCAGTACGTTTGGTTGATAATCTAGGTGTTGCAAGCCCTAAAGGCCGTCCAGGACGTCTAAAGCGGCGTATTAAAGGTGGAAAAGAGAAAGCTATTGAGAAAAGCAAGAAGAACAAGAATTCATGTTCGGTGTGCGGAGGTACTGATCATAACATGAAGACTTGCACTGGTAAGCGATTGGAGGAAGTCGTTGTCGAGGATCCACTTGTTGCATGTGCAAGTACGAGTGGATGAAGTTGAATAGAAGAAGATTTGTTTGTTTTAGGATTTTTTTTCAGTTTTATTTTACTGTTTGCAGTTTCTGAACATGTCATTATGACGTATGATGCTATTTCGTCTTGATCACTTTGATTCATGAGAAGTTTTTTTGATACTCTATTTTTTTTGGATAATCATATGTCAATGAGTCATGAGAAGTTGTGTTTAATCCCTTATTTTTTTTTAGTTTGTTTGCTTTTGTCAGTTTACAAGTTTTTTTTGGACTATCAGATATGATACTAATGTATCATATATGTTAAGTTGTCAACACATCATATATGATATGTATGTATCAAGTATGATAGTTTTTATGACAATAATGTTACTTCTTTCTATAATTTCTTTTCCAGAGCAAGTGTGTTTTTACAAATTTTTTTTGGACTATCATATATGAAACTAATTTTTCATATATGATAGTTTTGTTTGTAACGGTTTACATGTTTTTCAATATGCTTATATTCTCTAGAAATTTAATACAAGAACAATACATATGAAACAAAAGATTCATGTTACTTCCATTTCATAATAGAAAATTCGACGGGTTACAAGTTAAAACAAGTTGAATCCACAAAATGTGGTACATCCTATTTTACCGCCAGCAACTTGTCTTCCCTACGATTATATCCAAGTGTTTTCCAATGGTACGTCAGGTGTAGGCGACATGACTCAGGGGTAGTCGGACTAATGGATTCCTATTAACTGATCCACGATCAACGACTAGTTGACCCCAAGCTTAGAGCAACCCATCATGGGTTCTCTTCCATGCCGCGTATTCCTTTTCCCATTGGACAACTCATCTAACTGCTTCTAATCTAAATCAGTTTACTAATCTTTATGCCTAGCCTAATGTTCCAGTGGGTTAAGCGTTAAATCTTAATAAGGTACGCGCCATGACTCGGGGGTAGTCGGACTAATGGATGCCTATTAACCGATCCATGATCTACGACTTGTTGACCCCAAGTTTGGAGCAACCCACCATGGGTTCTCCCGCATGTCGCGTACCCCTTTCCCAGCGGATAGGCTAAGCAAAGCGAAAGTCTTAAACATAAATATAAATTATTACAGACCAAATTTAAAATAAAAGTCTTAAACTGTATTGTCTTTTTGCTTTTCTTCTTCAGATGACGCTCTTGGCGACATCTCTGTCTTGTTCCTCCTTTCTTGCTTTGATTGCCTCTTTGATAACCTTTGTCTTGGCTGGTTGCATCTGGTGGGTTCTTGCAAATTCATAAGCTACCTCGGTTACCTGCTGCCTCTTAGTGTTCTTCTCATGTGATAATATCTTTGCAGCGATCCTGAACCTTAGCTTTAGTATTTCCTTTCTTTGGTCATCTGAATCACTCGGGAAGTCTAAAACCCAACCTTTTGCACTTTCTCCCTCATAGTGCTCCATGTGCATCATTACAAACACACCACAATCGATGTCGTTGTGCATCGTTCCCCAATTTGGTCTAATGATTGTATGCTTCTTGATTTTTTTCGTCATCTTGTGTTTGACGCTCTCCAGATACATCATAAACATTTTCATCTGCAAACCAAGCCCCAAGTTTATCATATTCTTTGGTGTGTTATTTTTTTTAAATGCTTCTGAGATGCACATATTTTCATTTTTTTTAGTTTATTTATGTATTTAGTGACTTACTAGTAGGTCACAATACGTCTGGTACTTGCTTTCATATGTGTTGGCGACTTTTGAATTGTTGATGATTGTCACAGCGCCGTTGTTGAGGTTAAAGACAACCAAGTAGTAGTGCTGGTGAGAGATGACAGGGAAGAAAACCTGCAGAGTTTTTATAAGTTATATTTTTTTGAATCTATTATAAACTGTAATATCATATATGTTCTAATGCTACTACTTTTGATTGCATGTCACTCATCATATATGATAAGGTTTTATCATATATGTTATATTTTTTTATCATATATGTTAATCAAGTGTTTACCAAATCTACACTCTTCAACTTCAGCAAATCCTCATCTTCTCCCATAGAGGTTCTCATGTTTTCTTCAAATTTTTGAAACTGCTTGTGGACGTCATACTGTCCGTTTGGCAGCTTCCAATCAAACATGTTTGCTGTCTGTATTGCATAATCAACAAGATATTTTTTTTTAGTTTCTGGACGTAATTTTGTTTTAAAAACATTTATGATGCAAGATGTACTTACAATCATAGTTGACATGAAGTATTGTTTCTTCTTTCTCCCTACTGTGCGTGTGTGTTCCTCAAAGTTTAGAACTTTTGAGTAGGTGTCGATGACAGGTGCGTCTACCTTTAGACCCAGAGCCATTGTCTGCATGTTGTCCCTCATGCAAGCATAATTATGGTCCGCTGACTCGAATATGAAATCCCTGCAAACATAGTTCAATTACTTTTTATCATGTATATATGATCCTACTTTAATGATAATTAGTTTGTTAGTGTTTTAGCTTTTACTTACAGGCCGTCATTAGTCATCGAGAACAAACTCTCGCCTATCATCAACTCTGCTACAGTGAGCTTTCCCTGTGCTGGTGCTTTCTTGTTTATGTAGTTTGAAACGAGCAAGCGGGATGGCCTCTTTTGTACTTTGGCAGCCTCATCTTCTTCTACCATCATCACTATCTGCTTAGGTGTTGTTTCAGGAGTTTTTGTGATTTGGCTGAAAGCTGGTGTTGTTTTGAGAGATTTTGGTTGCCTCGTCCCTCTTGTTTTCCTTTTCGCCATCTCGTCTTCCTCCAGCTTCTTGTTTTTGCTTTCAATTGCTTGGCGTTTCAACTCCATGCAATACCGGTCCACGTATTCGTCAATTTCTGGGTCGTTTTCAAACTCCCCGGACAATGGCTCGTCTGTGTAAACAGTCTTAAGAGTCTCTGCCAACATCGCTGCTTATTTAGCTGATTTTGGTTGGTTAACCAACCTTGCTTCGTTGACCAGTTGCTCATTTGCAGTTTGCTTTTCTTTATATTTTTCCTTTTGAGCAGATTCCTCTTCCTCTGTTTGTATATTTTCAAGAGTAACCGACTTTTTTTCTAAAATAGGAGCATCTTTTCTTTTCCCATCATCCGTGGAGGTTTGCTCCCACTCCATGAAATCCACATCAAGCCCATCGTCCTTGTTTCTCTTGAATACCACCTGGTATTCTTTGCATAGACCAAGCAATGTGTCATCATTTCCAAACTTTCTAAGGCCTTCTCCAAGTGTTTCAGCAAGCACTCTCCTTGCATCATATATCGCTTCAAATCGATCGATACTTTTATCAACGAACTCCTGCATAGAAAAAAGTATGTTGTTAGTGTATTAGTATCTTTCATATATGATAATTTATCATATCATAATATGATAGTTCATACTATCATATATGAAAATCATAGTTTTTTGTTTTACCTCTAGTGTTTGTGGTTTCCTGTCTTTTATTGGTTCTAGATAGAAGTCGTTGTGTTTGTATTGGTCGATTCCCATGTGGACATCTTCTTCCTTGTACTCTTGATGATGCTCTAGCTTTCCCAAGCACTCATTGATCATTTCTTCATGGATTCTATTCTTGATCAGCCGAGAGTTCCAGCTTCTTATTGCTGGTCTGCGGCGCATCACGGATACACCTGGGAAGTATGTTGAGTCCAAGTAAAGCAGCTGGAAAATGCAACAGAATTTGTTGTCAATGCAATGAAAACAAAGAAATTAAGTTTTTTATATAAAAAAAAAAGTAAAACGAAAGTTGTACTTACAGACAAGAATGTAGTTGGGTCGTAGTACCAACTTTTTCCACCTGGTTCACTTCATCTGTTCTTACTTTTCTTCAGGCATTCAATCATGTAGGAGGACCAGTCTATATCTCTTATGGTGTCCTCCTCTCTTATCCTTTTCAGTATCTTGTAGGAAAGCTTGCCGCCATTGTCTACTCCACCCATTGTGCATCCAAAGAGCATTAGAAAGTTCATGATAAACGTGAAATCTGCCTCACTAGTCGTCTGTATCTTTTTCGAGATGGTTGCTGCTGTTGGTTTTCCATTGAACTGAGTCATCCACTGTTTTATGAAACGATCATCTTTTTCTCGTTCTTGCAGTTCATCAAGTGAGATTGTTCCATCTTGAACACCAATCATATCATGCACCTTCTCTCTTGTTATTTTAATTGATCCCTTTTGAAGTCTTAGTTCCATGCTCCGAGGATGGAATTTCTCGGCAACAAAGTACAATAGATGTGAAGATAGTTCCTCTATGGGAAACTCGATGTATCTTTCGAAACCGATATCCTTAATAACCTTTTTTCTTTCATTTGACAATCCCATAGTGGCTTCATACAGTGGTTTGGGCGAGCTTTTTGTCAACACAGTTTTGTATACCTTCTCTTGCTTTTTTTTCGTCGGCCCTCTACCCTTTTTTCCTTTTACCATAACCATCTGGTACTCTTCATCACCTCCTTCTGTTTCATTTTTTTTACTTGATGCCTTTTATTAGAGAACCTTTATGAACTACCATTTTTTATGTACCAACTTCAGCTTCATGTACCTCCTCCTCTTCATCTTCAGTCTCATTCCTATCGTCCATCTGCTCATCTTCTTCGTTTGATTCCTCCATTGGAGGTGTTCCTTTTTTCCCTGTTTTCTTTATACCTTCACTGTAGGTCTTTTTCTGTCTTTTTGTGCCTTTGTTTGGACGTTTTGCTTCCTCTCTTTCTTCCAATTTCCTCTTTACATCCTTTTATCCTTCCTTTTTGTTTCTGAAGGGTTGATGAAGCTTATCTTTGTTATTTTCTTCGTAACATCTTTCACCGTCTCTTCTTTCTCAGATTCTTGTTCTTCATCTTCATTATCTTCATCATTCTCCTCGTTACTTTCGTCTTCACCCTCTGGCTCTTCTTCACCCTCTGTCTCTTATTCATCTTCTGCATCGTCGGGTTGTTGAGAGTCGCTTTCTTCTTTATTAGTTTGTGTTTTGATGTATTCTTCCCCACTGCTAATTCTCTCGTTTTCTGAAACATCATCTGCCTCCGTACCACTTTCTTCTACATTTTTACAAAGCAAAGAGATGTTTATTAGTGTATGTTTTTTCCTAATGAAATAATATGATACGTAATATATTTTTCTTACCTTGTGTACTCTCTATTGGTTTGTCAACGTTCTTCTGTCTGGTAGCTGTTTTTGCTTTGCCCTTTGGTTCAACATCTTTTCCTTTGGCCTTCGTTTGAGTGACAGCTTCAGTGACACCTTTGCCCTTTTCCTTGTTTTGTCTTTCTCTTTCAAGCGCTGGAGCTTTTTATTTCATTAACTTTAGAGTAACTGCAAATAAAAAAAAACTTATCAAATATGATACTTATTTTCACTTTTCTGTTTTTTTTTTGCTTTTTTTGAGTCACATCAGTTTTACCTAAGTTTCTTTTAGGTGGTTGTTCTGTCTCCTTATCCTTATTTTTTGTAGGCTGTTCATCTGCAAAAAAAGCGCAAAGTTAGACAAAATTACATCTGTTTAATGCTTTATATGTTGCATAACTTATGAAATATGATGAATCATATATGATAAGGTTCTATCAAATATGATGTTTCATTTTTTAACTATCAAATTTGATGTATCATATATGTTAAGATAATATCATATATGTTCTAATCCTACTGCTTTTGATTGTATTTTCACTCATCATATATGATAAGGTTTTATCATATATGTTTTATCAGTCTAGGAAACCATTTTTGCTCAACCGAGATGTTTATATTCACATACAAGCAATATTTAAACACAAAACTCGCTTAAAACTATCAAATGATGCAAGCAATATAATATCATATATGTTCTAATCCTAGTGCTTTTGATTATATTTTCACTCATCACATATGATAAGGTTTTATCATATATGATAAGGTCTTATCATATATGATAAGGTTTTATCATATATGGTTTATCAGTCTAGGAAACCATTTTTGGTCAACCTTTTTAAATCTATTCTGTTTATTTTTTTAATCTACTATCATATGGAAAACTCGCTTAAAACTATCATATATGTTCTAATCCTACTGCTTTTGATTGTATTTTCACTCATCATATATGATAAGGTTTTATCATATATGTTATACTTTTTTTTATCATATATGTTCTATCAGTCTAGGAAACCATTTTTGCTCAACTTTTTTTAAATATATTCTGTTTTTTTTTAATCTACCGAGATGCTTATATTCACATGCAAGCTATATTTAAACACAAAACTCGTTTAAAAGTATCAAATGATGTTTCTTTTCATAGATCTACTATATTCATCATACATTTAGAGAAAAAGCATAGAAGAATCATGGATATAGCTTAAAAGTATAAAAAGACAGAGAAAAAGCTCAAAAAAGCTCAAAAAAGCTCAAAAAAGCTCAAAAAAGCTCAAAAAAGCTCAAAAAAAGCTCAAAAAAGCTCAAAAAAGCTCAAAAAAGCTCAAAAAAGCTCAAAAAAGCTCAAAAAAGCTTAAAAAGCATTTAAAAAGCTAAAAAAGCATTAAAAAAGGATGGATCTATGATTTTATACCTCTTTGCCTTATTTTTATCGTCCTTTGATCTGGTTTTTTTGGAAGATGACTCGTTTTTTCGGCTTCCCTTTCATCTTATTTGTTGATTATTTGATCGGATGTGTGTTTTGAAGGTGAAATCGTCGATGAAAGATGGTGGTTTATGTATGTGTGTGTTTCAGTGTATGTTTTGTGTGTGTGTGAGTTTTAGTTAAAAATAAAAAATGACGGTTGAAGGTAGCGAAAAGATGGGTTTAGGGTTTGGGCGGGGTAGTGAAATGACGAAACTACCCCTCCGCTTTTTTTTTGTTTAAACGTGGATCGTTGAATTTATTTGGATGAGTGACCCAGATTTGTCACCTTGTATCCAAAGGATACAAGGTATCTTAAATAACCGGACTCAGATTTAAAACATATAAATATTTTAAAATTAATTACTTTTATCTCTAGAAAAGCCAAAAATTTTAAACAATCTTCTTTTACTTTTTGAAAAGATAAATGTTTATTTTTCTAAAAAGATGTTTAAAAAAATTAAAATATAAAATTTATATGTTTAAACAATTTAAAACTTTTTTCGAAAAGAAATTTAAACTTATTTTTTAAATATTTTTTTTTAAAAAAATTTTAAAAAAAATTAAAAAATTAGTTTTTTTTTGCAAAATACATCTCTCGTCAAAAGATAACGAAAAATATTTGTATCGTTAGTCATGAGAGATGTATTATGGCAAACGTTTGCCTAACGAGTGATGCATAGTGTCAATACTTTCATCGAGGGATGTATTGTGTGAAAAAGTCTAAACCACAGGGATGTATTTCATAGTTTACTCTTGTTAAAATTAGAAAAAATTTCATGTTTGATCCCTATCGTTTACACCAAACATCAAATATGGTCCCTATCTCAAACTAAGTCCGCGGATCGTCCCTATCATTTACACTTTGGATCAAAAATGGTCCCTATCTTGGATGAGAGTTAGTTTTGGCTATTAACTTTTGGACATATGAGGGTATTTTCGTCCTTTACTATCTTTTAATATTTTCTCTTTATCTTTTATCTCTCACACCACCCAACTTAACATCTATCTATCCCTCTCTCTCTCAAAGCCATCAAACCAGATCTGTTAAAAAAACAAATCACTTTTTTTTTCACTTGAGGTATTTAGGCTTAAGATGGACTTTTTTGGACACTCTTCCTTCTTGTTGGAACTCACGGATAATATATACAACCTGAAAATTGTTTTTCTCCAAAGTTTAAAGATATTATTGCAGTTTATATATAGATATTTTATACAAACATGATTGTGAGTCATGGACTCATTGGGACCCAACCAAACCTGTTTTGTCCCGCTACCAACTTGCCCATCCATTCATCCTACCATCTTGCCACCTCATTTAAAAGACCTGTTTTTTCATGGTTGTTGGTAGAGTTTTATGGAATATGCACTGATTCCCTATTCTATCATGCAAAATTAGGCTAGGGAGCGCCAGAGGAAGGAAGAGGAAGAACGATTAGAAAGGGAAGCTGTTGAAGCTGAGAAGAAACAAAAAGAAGAAGAAGCTCGTGAAAGAGATGCACGTGAAGCTGCTGAAAGAAAAGCTAAGTTGATCAAACTGGGTTTTGAATAATCGGTGGGTGAGATGGATTTGTTTCGTTGGATTTGTGATATCATGATTTCTTCGATCTGGGTTTCATCTTTTTGAAGATGGTGAATCGAGAGTTGAGTTTTTTTGTGGGGATTTGTTCACAGCGTGAAGGTGATTTGTGTGACGGTGGGAGATAGATCCGGTGGGTGAGGGTAAAGATAGAAGGGAGAAGGAGGGATTTGAGGAGGTGAGGAAATAGATCTACCTGCAAGCGTAATAATCTCCAATTTCCACGCGGGTGGTCAAATGGTCAAACCTAGTTATATGTTCTAATTTTATGACAGGAACTCAGTGGCTTCATAGTCGGGTTGAGATTAATGTGAGATGTGAGTGAAGATCAGTGTTTTTTGTTAAAGTGGATAGGAGGGTGACGGTGGGAGGTATAGGTGGTGGTGGGTTTTGGTTAACACGTGGGTTGAGTTTGGTAAAGGATAAGGTATGTGTGGGTTTTGGTCAACAGCAGTGTATTTCCCCCCTCAAAAACTGCTATTGTAAGTTCAGTTTATGAACACACTGATGATTTTGATGATGCTAGGTGATAAAGAGTGACAGTGGTGGGTGGATCTGGGTTTTTTATGGATTTGAGAGAGAGAGAGAGAGAGAGAGAGAGAGAGAGAGAGAGAGAGAGAGAGAGAGAGAGAGAGAGAGAGAGAGAGAGAGAGAGAGAGAGAGAGAGAGAGAGAGAGAGAGAGAGAGAGAGAGAGAGAGAGAGAGAGAGGATATAAGAAAGAAAAGAAAAATATTAAAAAGAAAAAAAGAAAAAATATGATTTATTAATGTATAATATAAAAAAGTCCAAAATACCCCTCTGTTTATTGAACTTGACGAGTAAAACTAACTCCCATCCAAGATAGGGACCATTTTTGATCCAAAGTGTAAACGATAGGGACGATCTGCGGACTTAGTTTGAGATAGGGACCATACTTGATATTTGGTGTAAACGATAGGGACCAAACATGAAATTTTTTCTTAAAATTACTATGCTAACTTTAATCCAAATTGGTATTTAAAAAAAAACTTAATTATCAAAATGTAAAATTGTCTTTTTTATTATTTTTTAAAAATTAAAACAGTAATTAATACATTTTTTTAAACTGTGTATTTTTTTTTTGTAAACAATAATTTTGAGACAAAGATAGTATCAGTTTATTTGGTTACAATTTCAATTATCGGGACAATCTATCTTTCACACTCAAAAAATAATAATAGTTACAATGATAAAAAAATGTAAATTATAAATATTCTATATGTTGAGTTTAAAAATCTTTATTACCAAATATAACATGTAAAAATTGAAATTACATTGCAAATTTATATACAATTAACATGTTTTATTTGTTAAAAACATAAAAAAACGAAACCCGATCGGATCTCGAAAACCGAGTTGACCCAAATTACTTCAAACTCGACAGTATAACTTGGTTTCAAAAATATAAAGCTCAGCTAATATTACTCATTTTTTCGACCAAAACTGATTCAATCAGTTTAACCGGTCTATCAAACCAGGTTCCAAAAATGTGACATTTTATTATTTTTTTGTTTCAACCAATTTTTTTTTTTAAATTATTAAATTATTTGAAAGAATAGTATTTTCTTCCTTTCTTTATATCACCTATCACACAAATAATTAAAATTGTTAGGTATGCAACTCAGATACTATCGAAAATAAGAGCCTGAGTAATGACATGTGACATTTTTTATAGACAAGTGATAAACGTAATTGCAAATATGAACCATCAGATGTGGAAAAGAAATCAACCACAAAAAGGTGGCGGTAAATCACATGCACATATACGGGATCGTTTTTTGGAAGGTGCAATAGGCGCGATTGCATATAACCATCGTTTAATAAAGGCCTCTAAATTTCACGTCTTTCTATTATATATATAGATAATGTGATGCTCGAACTTAATTAATTTATATAGTTTTTATACACGTGTATTTTGTTTTTGTGTTAAAAGATCTCTTGGTGATGATGGTACAAGACCATCAAAATTCACGAGACGACCCTGCACTTCTCGTTATTTTTCATCTAGAAAATGCAAACCTTCAACAATTTTTTATGTCATAAATCATAAAACAGAAACAATTTAATATATTGTAGTACATATGAAACAAAGTTCTTTTTTGAGAAAAAAAAAGATCAAATATGTGATTTCACATAAGTTGACGAACATGTGACTTTTTGTAAAATTTTTAAAAAACTAAAGAACATCAAGATATTATTGAACCTTAAACCATTAGAATGAGTAGTCCTCAAAACGGATGCTACTCTACATACATAAGAAAACAAATAGTCCCCGAAATGGATGTTATCTCAAAATACAGAACAACAAAAAACAATAAACTACACTATATAAGAACCAAACGTTTACATTTCTTAACGTTTGGTTCTAAGATTTGGATGATTTGGGAGTAGGGTTTGTGAGTTGTTTGAGAGAGAGAGAGAGAGAGAGAGAGAGAGAGAGAGAGAGAGTTAGGTGTGTGTGTGTTTCCAAGAAGTGTCTCGAATGAATGAGTCTTGGTCAAATGGAGCGTGTATAAGCTGGTGCAAAGATTCCAAGAATGTCCAAAGAAGCCCCTGCACAAATCACAAATAAACAAAAGTAGCCTAACGGCTATATTCATAAAGAAAAGTTACACAAAGGCCCCCTCAAGACTTATGACCTTGATACAACACAACAAGCAATTTCAACACCCTTCCTCAAAGGCATAAGCTAAAACAGTTTCTCAAACACAATTTTGAACACATATCATTGTGTTGAGAAGTTCCAAGACCTTTAGTCAAGATATCAGCCACTTGGTTTTCTGAAGTAACCTTCACAGTTTTAATAAGACTAGAGGCAACCTTTTCCCTTACCAAATGAACATCAATATCAAAATGTTTGGTTTTTTCATGCATAACAGGATTAGCTGCAATCTGAATAGCAACACTGTTGTCACATAAAAGAGAAACAGGAATACAAACAAGAACATTCAAATCTTTTAAGATTTTGTTTAGCCACATAACTTTACAAACAGCAGATGTCATGGACCTGTATTCAGCCTCAGCAGAGGATCTGGATAAGGTGGCCTGCTTTTTACTTTTCCAAGAAACAAGATTATTGCATATAAAAACACAATAACCAGAAACTGATCTTCTGGTCGTCTTACATTTTGCCCAATCAGAATCAGAGAAAACCTAAGAAGCATTGGAATTGGACCTAGTGTAAGTTAAACCAGCACCAGTAGCATTTTTCAAGTATTTTAACACCCTAAGAGCAGCCTCAAAATGAGACTGAAGGGGAGCATGCATATGTTGACTGAGGCAATGAACAGAATAAGATATGTCAGGCCTAGTATTGCAAAGATAAATCAATTTTCCAACGATCTTTTGATACCTAGTGATATTAATAAGAAACTTATCACCAACACTTTCTTTATGGGCAAGAATGCCATTCTCAGTCATAGGAGTGCACATGGGTTTGCATCCAAGTAAACCATATTCATGAAGTAATTCAATACAATACTTCCTTTGGCTTAAACATAGGCCATTGTTAATTTTCAATACTTCTATTCCTAGAAAATACTTTAATTCACCCAAGTCTTTGATTTTGAAACTTTGATTAAGCAATCTTTTAAACTTATCAATTTCATTTTCACTGTTTCCAGGAACAATGATATCATCAACATAAACAAGTATCACAACAAAAATTCTATCTTTGTTCTTTGTGAACAAAGAATGATCATTTCTACTTTGCAAAAAACCAGCTTTGCTAAGAAATTGAACAAGTTTTATGTTACACTGTCTAGGGGTCTGTTTTAAACCATAAGGAGCCTTTTTTAGTTTGCAAACTCTTTTTTCATTCTTATAAAAAAAACCAGGAGGAGGAATCATATACACATCTTCACTTAAATCCCCATATAAGAAAGCATTATTGATGTCCATTTGAAAATTACTCCAAGTATTTTGCACAGCCAAGTTCAAAACACATCTAATAGTACTCATCTTAACTACGGGACTGAAAATCTCATCATAGTCAATCCCCTCTCTCTGCCCACAACCTTTTTCCACTAACCTAACTTTATATCTTTCAATTTTATCATCAGGTTTATATTTGATTTTATAAACCCATTTAGAAGGTATAGCTTTTCTGTTAATGGGCAGAGTAGTAAGAGTCCATGTGTCATTTCAATAGAGAGATTCCATCTCATTGTTCATAGCATGAATCCAATTAACATCCTTAACAGCACCATAAAAGCAAGTAGGTTCAGTAGTCCTATTTAAATTAGAGATAAAGCATCTATTAATTTCAGATAGTTTGGTATGGTTAGCATATTTATGCAGCCCATACTTGACTTTGTTGTCCATAACAAAGTCATTCAGTTTTTCAGGAAGCTTAGGAACCCTACTGGACCTTCTAGGACTAATCGGAGGACTATCATCATCTGTCCTATTGCTAGAATTGAAGGTAGGAACATTGTTGTTGTTTTGAAAAATGCCCTCAGAAATAGATGTAGTATCATCCATGGATGAAGCAGTATGGTCATCATTCCCAACTGGTTGCTCCTCTGCAGTATCGGTTGAGAAATGATCCATAATTACCGGTCCTGCATCATCAGATGGTCCCCTTTCATCATCATCGGGACTTTCAACATTTTGGTGTTTAGACTCAAAATAATCAAAAAAGGTTTTATTATCAACAACTTTATTTAAAACTTTATTACCAGAACTCATTTTGTAAGGAAAAACACTTTTATAAAATTTAACGTCTCTAGAAAAAAATAACTTCTATTTTCTAAACTCAAAACTTTGTAAGCCTTTTTGGTACTAGAGTACCCAATCAAAATGCATTTTTTAGGCTTGGGAAAAAACTTATCATGAACATTTAAAATACTAGCAAAACACAAACACCCAAAACATCGAAGGTGGGAAAGGGATGGTTCTCTACAATAAAGCATACTAAAGGGGGATTTACCAGCAAGAACAGATGACGGAAGCCTGTTAATCAAGTAGGTAGCAGTTAAGACACAATCAGTCCAAAAAGACAATGGAATGCCACTTTGAAATAACATAGTTCTAGCGACATTAAGAAGATGTATGTGCTTCCTCTCAGCAATGTTGTTTTGCTGAGGGGTGTAAGCATAAGACGTTTGGTGCATAATTCCTTTATCTCTCAAAAAATTATCCATCTTACTATTTATGAATTCAGTTCCGTTGTCAGATCTTATAATTTTCACCATTTTTTTAAATTGATTCAATATAAGATTAACAAAATCCATAACATAGTTAAACACTTCATCTTTAGATTTTATCAAGTAAACCCAAACTTCCCTAGAAAAGTCATCAACAATGGTAAGAAAATACTTGAACCCTTTCTTTGAGGTAACCCTATAGGGTCCCCATAAGTTGAGGTGGATGAGATCACCAACCCTTTCAGACTTATGGTCACTCAATGGAAATGGTTCTTTGGTTTGCTTAGAGAAGTGACAAATCTCACAAGGACTAATGTGCTCAAGTTTAGTGATTTTAAGAGAATCTTTTAAAATTTTCAACACATTATCAGATGGATGACCAAGGCGATTGTGCCAAACATTCTTAGAGGCATGAAAACAAATAGCAGAGAAGTTACTTCTAATATCAGGTAACTTACATTCAGAATCAAACAAGTACAAACCATCACACTCATTACCAATCCCCAGAGTATTTCCTTTTTCAAATCCTGAATAACACAATCATGTTCATTAAAACCAACATGCAACTTACTATCTTTGATTAATTTGTTCACAGACAACAAACTAACAGTGTATTCAGGTATTACCAACACATCAAATAAGACTACATTATTGGTAAGTTTCAGATTACCAACACAATTAATCTTAGTAGTAGTCCCATTGGGATGACCAACAGTGATGTTTAAATCAGAAATGTCAACAATATTAGTCATGTTTTTAGTAGAATTAGTAATGTGTTGATTAGCCCATGAATCAATAATCCATCCAAAATTAACCTTGAACCCATCAAGTTTAATATTGGCACCAAAAAACTTGTAAAAATGATTGTTGAAGAAAGCATTACCATTAAAAAAACTAAAATTAGTACCTGCCATATTATCTTGAACACCAGAGTTTTCTTTTTCACCAATTAAACTTATGATTTTGGCAATTTGATCATTTGAAAAAGGTAAAGCACGAGTATCAACATTGTTACTGGAACCAACCCGATTGTTAACTTTAAAAGTAACTCTATTGTTACTCATATTAGAGTTCTTTTTATACCCCAGAGGATATCCAATTAACTCAAAACATCTATCAATGGTGTGACCTTTCATGTTACAGTTAGTGCAAATCAGGGAATTGTACTGATTTCTGTTACCTCCATTGTTGCTATTAAAAATTGATTAGATTGATTCCTGTTTCCCCCATTGTCCCCATTGTTCCCATTAAAAGAGTGATTCAAGTTTATGTTATTGTTATTGTTAAAGTTTCTGTTTTGATTTTTGGAAAAATCATTGGTTTTAGCAACAAAGGATCTAACCTGGGGTTTGGGAACCCCGGGATTATAACCAATCCCCCTATGAGACTCTTCTCTACAAACAATAACAAAAGCATCCTTAACATCAGGAAAAATGGGTTGAGTCAACAAAGAACTTCTAATTGGTTGATACACTTCATCCAACCCCATTAAAAACTGCATTAACTTCATTAACTGTTGGTGTTTACTAGACTCAGTTCTAGCATTGCAAGTACAAGGAGAAAATTTTGTGAGAATTTCAAATTCTCTCCATAGAGAATTCAACTTGTGATAGTATTCAGACACAGGCAGACCATTTTGCTTAAAATAGTTAATCTTTTGAATTAAGTTAAACAGAATAGAACCATCAAGTTTATCATAAGTATCTTTAAGTTCATTCCACACTTCAGCAGAATTTTCAGAATAAACTTGACTTAAATACAAATCCTCAGAAATACATCCTAACAACCAAGATAAAACAACAGCATTACACCTATCCTATTGTTAATCCAACTTCAATCCATAACACACAATAAAGATGATATTTAGAGAGAGAAATAGATGAAGGTAGAGAAAGAAAGTAGAGAGATTATGGAAGGTTAAACATAACTAGAGAGAGAAAGTGAATGTAACCAACACCCTCTTCCACATATGGAAGAGGGTATTTATATGCCACGCCTCATGGGCTTTGGTGGACTTGTTCATGGGTCGGGCTTAGCTTTGCTTGGGCTTACGCCCCTAACTTATACAATATTAGATTATAGTCCAAGCCCGGTTAACCCGACTAACCTATTACAATACAAGACCATTAACGACTAAGATGACCTATTACATTCTTGTTCGACTATATAAAATATAGGGCTAACAATCTCCCCCAATGTATAGGGCTTCTTTGAATGCATAAGATGATTGAGAGAATACATTCTTGCGGAGGTGATCTTCCTTCTTAGGTCTTGTATCTTGGTCTTGATCTTGTTTGTAACGGATTTGTTCCTTCATGCTTTTGTGATCTTTATCTTGAGCCTTTGTCATTTGACTTTGAGTGCTTGAGATCTTCATCTTGTGCTCCTTGTGACTAAGATGACCTATTCCATTCTTACATTCTTAGGTATCTTAATTATCGCCATCTTGTGCTCTTGTGACTTCTGAATCGACATCGGTTAGTACACAGCTACGCCACCTTCTCGATATGCAACAACATATATAGACATGGATAAAATGGCTTTGAATATTTCATCCTAACTCGGTAGCATTTTACGTCTGGTCGGTGAAGACCGTTATACGGTATCAGATACCGTACCTGTGATCGGGTAGATTTGATTAAGAACCTCCTTGACAGGGCTTCCCGGCGGTAGTAGCCAGTTCTCTTTACTCGACCGTCTCAAAGCAAACTGCAAACGTAAAGAGTAAATCATAAGGATAAATTATCCGTCTGATTAGAGTCGTCAATTCAGAATTCCTGGAACAAGTTTGATTCTATAAGAATCGCACCATTGTTGCTTTCCAGTTTGTCACAAGCTTGATTCATAGAGAATCTTGCGAGTTACCTACCGCAGTGCTGTTTGATGTTGACACTCGAAGGATTTCTATTCGTCACTGTGAACACTAATGAGTGTCACTCTGAATTTTCTGGCAAGATCACACGGATTTTGCGAAGAAACCTAGAATCAAGTTTGAATCAATTAAGAATCCAAACTTAGTTGCATTCCAGTTCTCATAGGTTTGATTCATGTAGAATCGCACAAGTTACCTACCATGAGCTTGTTTGATGCTGGCTCAAGCAGGATTTCCATCTTCATTGTGAATCGTATCACTCAAATGTTCTGGCAATATCACAAGGATAATGCGTAGGACTCGATTGTGTCCTAATGAGATGATAGATTGATCTCTTTTTTACTCTAGACTCGATAAGTGCATTTTTGTAGTCAGAGGCTGGAGCAGACTGCCACCTTTCAATATTAACTAACTTGGAGTGAGAAAGTCAATAGATGCGTGTTGATCTCCGTGACAATGAGACAAGTTTATTTTGAGAGAAACCTGAATGGCTAGGGAAGGGTTGTGCATTGCATCACTGGGCCCATGATGACTTATCTTCAATAGATGTATTGACCCGGTTTCTGCCTAGGTTACATAGAATATTCAACTCCTTCAATGCTTACCAATACGTCATCACTAGCACCTTGTTGTGATTGTTCCAGTGCTAACTTAAGTAACTGGTCCGCATTCAGCTTCATTCAACTCCATCTTTCCTAAGGACAACTATTTCTAGCTATGGAATGTCCTTGGGTAGATCCCTCCGGTTCTGGTTGGATCAAAGGACTTAGTTTCCTATCCTAAACCACCTTTTAACTCTATCGTTCCGTCGTGGATAGTAGGTTGTTTTGGGTAAAGATCGTAACCATAAAACCATTGAAAACCATTCAAAGTGCTTGATAAAAATCAAAACTTTTAACACTTTGAAAGTTTTACATTTCTGAAAAAGTTCCCCCTACACACATGCATCGATATACGAAATAGTTTAGCATATGAAGGAAAGAGTTGCACTTGAGTCTTTAAGATCACATGTTGCGATATATTACATTTTAATCACATTTTCTTCCCCTATCACTAAAATAAAAATATAATATTAGAGATACCAATTGATCAAAATATGATAATTTTCTAAAAATAGACGGGAGAGAAAAATGTGTGCACGCATGAATCATGGAACATTTGTAGTCGGGTCGCTCCCCCTCAACAATATATGTGTGTCTTGAGATAAAAAGTTGACAAAATTTTGGAAAAACGACACCACAAAATATGTTGAGGTACGGAGATAAGATGCCTTTTTTGATATAATATCTTACATTTGACAATTTTATATCATTTTCGGAATGTATTGGATACATAAAATATGACAGCTTTGAGATGAACCCGACAACATTAAAGGCTTGATTTTAAAACGCTCCCCATCAAAAACTGATCAAAATAACATATGACATTTTTGAGATATAAAAACCATATTATGAGGAAGGGAGTGTTGAACACACAATTTTGAAAGATTTAGAAAACCTTTTGAAAAATTCTTGAAAAATTGTGTTCAACGGTTTTAAAATAGTATCTGATTTACATGAGCTTAAAACTTTTAATATTTTGTGACTAGCTCATGACTGAGAAATATTAATTTCCCGTTGTGAATGATAAGTTATCATCCGTGATAAACTTTCCTTTAGGTGAAGTCCGAGTTCTAAGCTGACATTTACTTAGAAGTCGTTTTTCATGAACTTAAAAACTTTGAATATTTTTATGAGAAGCTCATGACCGAGAAATATGAATTTCTCGTTGAGAAGGATAAGTTATCGTCCTTGATAAACTTTCATTATTTGAGGTCCGAGTCCTAAGCTGTGATGCGCTTAGAAGTAATTATGAGAGAATATCAAGAAGCTTCATTTCCCAAAACCTCCAAGTCATTTGGAGTCATATATACTTCATACCAAGACGGTTAACGAGATAGTTAAACCTATTTTAGGATAGGGCTTTTTAAACAAGTCTGCTATTTGGTACTCAGTTCTGACAAAGTATAATTCCACGATACCATGTTCCACTTGTTCCTTGATGAAGTGATATCTGACTGCGATGTGCTTGGTACGGAAGTGTTGAACCGGATTGCAAGAGATGGCTATGGCCGACTTTGAGTCATAATACATAGGTATTTTATCAAAGTGGAAGCCATAATCCGTGAGTTGAGTTCTCATCCATAGGACTTGAGCACAACGCGCGGATAGAGCCACATATTTTGCTTCAGCTGATGAGAGCGAAGTGCAATCCTACTTCTTTGACGACCAACTCACAAGCTTGTCTTCCCCTAGAAATTGTACGCTACTAGAAGTGCTTTTTCGACTATCAAGGCAACCTACGTGATCAGAATCTGAAAAAGCTGTTAGATGAAAACCGGTTTCCCTCAGATACCAGAGTCCCATGTGAATGGTATTCTTAAGGTACCGAAAGATCCGCTAACCTCTTTGAGGTGCTATTGAGTAGGTCTGGCTTGATATCGTGCACAATAGCATGTGGCATGATGAATATCAGGCCTGCTGGCTGTAAGGTACATAAGTGACCCGATCATACTGTGATATCGCGTTTGATCTACGGGATATGAGTACAAGTCAGCGTCTAGGAATTTGGTCAACAATGGTGTACCAACGCGAGCACATGATTGCATACCATGCTTTTTAAGTATCTTTTGAGCATACTTAGCTTGGTTAATAAAGATACCACGTGGGGATTGATGAATTTAGAGGCCTAAAAAGAATTTTAGCTCCCCCATCATTGACATTTCAAATTTGTTGTGCATTAATTTTTCAAAACATTTTGAAAGGTTTGGGTTCGTAGAACCAAAAATGATGTCATCAACATAAACTTGCACAAGCAATATGTCATCCCCATATTTATTAATAAAGAGAGTAGGATCACTAGAACCTTTGGAGAATCCTTTGGATACCAAGAAGTTTGATAATTCATCGTACCACGCCCTTGGAGCTTGTTTGAGTCCATATACGGCCTTCTTGAGACGGTAGACTTTGTTAGGATGATGAGGATCAATGAACCCTTCCGGCTGATTCACATATACTTCTTCCTTCAAATGACCGTTGAGAAAGGCGGTTTTAACGTCCATCTGATAAACCATAAAGCCTTTATGTGCAGCATAAGTAAGGAATATCCTGACAGCTTCCAAACGAGCAACCGGAGCAAATGATTCATCAAAATCTATCCTCTCTTGTTGACGATATCCCTTAACCACAAGACAAGATTTGTTTTTGATGATGTTTTGTTCTTCATCCAGTTTGTTTTTCCAGATCCATTTGAAATCTAAAAGAGAGACTCCATAGGGTCTGTCAACAAGTTCCCAAACATTTAGGCGTTCAAATTGATGAATTTTGTCTTGCATTGATTCAATCCACGCATAATCAGTCATGGCTTGCTTGATGTTTGTAGGTACAATTGAACTCACGGTGAGTGCATACATACACGCATCCCTACCGGTGTCGAGTTGTCTGCGTGTTCGAACCGGTTGTGAAGGATTTCCAATGACTTGCTCCAATAGATGATCACGTGTCCAAAGGTGAGTGGATGGATATCGTTGGTAGAATGTATGCATGTTGGACGGATCAACATGTTGAGTAGAAGACTCTCCGACTTCGCGTACCGGTGTAAATTCTTCTTCGTCAGGTTGTGCATCGACTGCTTGATTGTTGTTTCCTTCTTCAGCATTGACGGTTGGTGATGTTGGTTGTATGACAGTTTGTTGAGTTTGTTGAGTATCCAATGGAATTGTCTCTTGAGCAACAGTTGTTGAAGTAGATGCAGTTGTGTCTTTTTGAGTTTGTTCGAGTGCATCAGCAGTATTGACAGCGGAAGGCTTCGACACAACTTTAATTGTTTCCATAGTAATATTCATCAAACATTGGATCATATAAATCAACCAACTCATTCATTTGTGTCGTATCCGTCGAGTCTGCTGTAGGAGTACTTTCTTGACATTCTTGCACAGGATGTACACTGTTGTGTGTAGGTGCCATTGCTGGACATTGAGGTGTGGTTCTTGAGCTGTTGTGATCAAGTACCATTTGTGGCAATTCGTCAAAGTTCACATGAATTGTTTCAACAATAATCTTTGTTCTCTTGTTGTAAACTCGATATCCTTTCGACAATGTAGCATACCCCACAAAAATACACGCATCACCTTTTTCTTTCATCTTGTCGAGATTCTCACCGTCTTTAAGAATGTAGCATAAAGATCCAAATACGTGAAAGAATTTAACAGTAGGTTTCTAGCCATTGATGATGTGGTAAGGTGTCTTTTCATGTCTAGGGATTACGAGAGAACGATTCTGAGTATAACAGGCAGTTGCAATTGCTTCAGCCCAGAAGAATAGTGGTAATTTTGAAGCAGAAAACATTGTTCGAGCTGCCTCAACCAAAGTGCGGTTTCGTCTTTCGACAACGCCGTTTTGCTTAGGAGTTCGAGCAATAAACGTTTGATGTTCGATGCCTTATTTTTGAAAGTAAGATTGCAAAGTCTTGTTCAAAAATTCAATACCCCTATCCGTTCTTACGGTTAAGACTTGAGCTTGAAGATTGCGTTGTATCATCTTGAGAAAGTTTTTGAGAACCTCTGGTGTTTCATCTTTGGACCTTAAGGAGAAAGTCCACGTGTATCTAGAGTAATCATCAACAACCACGAGAATGTACTTTTTCCCGTTAATACTCTCTACACACATGGGACCACATAAATCCATGTGTAGAAGTTCCAATCGTCCTTTTGAGCTTGGGGTAGTCTTTGTTTTGAAAGACTTCCGTTTTGCTTTCCCCAACTCACAAGAAGAGCAAAGATAGTCTTTGACGAATTTTAACTTAGGAAGACCGGTCACAATATCATTCTTCGAAAGCAAGTTGATGGTGTCAAAGTTGAGATGTGATAATCGTTGATGCCATAACCATTCTTGAGATGATGAAGCTTTGGCCATTAAGCAAATTGGATTTGATGAAGATGTATCTTGAAGAGTTACTGTGTAGAGATCAGAACCACGAGAACCTGTAAGAAGGTCATTCCCATCGTAGTCTCTAACATAGTAAGTGGTTTTCCGAAAAGCCACTTCCAAATCCGCATCACAAAATTGACCAACCGAGAATAAATTGTGATTCAGCCCCTCGACGTAATAAACCCGTTTAATAGTGATATTCCCTTGAACCAAATCTCCATATTTCAGTATCGGTGCAAATTGATCATTTCCAAACCGTACCGTACCCAGAAACTTCTCCACGAAGTTAATTAGAAGCTTGAGATTGCCCGTCATGTGCTTTGTGCACCCAGAGTCCATTATGAAAAGAATGATCTCGACGAGCTGCATAAGAATTAGAAGACAATGTAGGGTTTGACAAATGGGAGCCCTTGATAGAAGTGGGTTCCAAAATATTAGTAGGCCTAGATTTTAAAGGCAAGCTAACATTCATAGACCTAACTAGAATAGTAGTTGTCTTAGGTACCCATTTGTTTCCGGGTGGTGTAAATCTTGAGTACCCCCGTTTACATGTCCTACTCATGTTCTCATAAAGCTTCTTTAACATGTTTTGTTTACGCAGAGTAGTGGATTCTAACGCACTTAGTTTCTTAAGTGGTTGAGCAGTGGATTGGTTCAAAGTTCTTGTGGGTTTTCTAGTACTAGTGGGCTCAAGAATAGGCTTCCTAGTTCTAGCATTCACGCCATTATGATTAAAAGCACAAGCATCATGATTGAAAGTACGAACACATTTTCCACATTTAACACAAACAAATTCAACATTCAAAGTCTTAACATTCAAACTGTCATTACATGCAGTTACAGACGTTTTATTCTTGGAAAACTTAAAATTCCTACGGTGGTCTTCTACTTCCATCTTCTTCCCTTGACTATTGTTAGGCATGACTCTATCTTGAATTCTAGTTCTCTTAAGATGTAATCCACTAACGCTAGTAGTGGAATGATAACTCAGATTTTACTCAGTTAAATTGTTCTTTGATGTGTGTCTAATCGAATTGATTATTGGTTCAAAGTACGACTCAGTTGAATTTGGTAAAATGAATATTTTTGGTTGATTTTAATTTAAATGTGCAAAGACTTTAAAGTAAATGACGTAAAAATAAAAGAGCGTTGAAAATTAAATGGCGTGAAATTAAATCTAAGTCTACTTAAAATAAAGGACGTTAAATAAAGTGACCTAAAAGTAAATTAATTAGAATGACTTAAAATAAAAGCGTGACGGAAATTAAGATTAAACAAGTATTAAAATGAGAATGTAAAAATTAAACACGTCAAAACATGAGAAATGAATCCAATCGGAATGTATTCCGATCAGCACTCTAATCGGAATACTCTTACCACTCTGATCGGAATGAGGATCGGAAAATGCCAATCGGAAAGTTGTCACCTTTCCTTAATCGGAATACCCAAACTCTCCTCAGATCGGAATGATGGAAACCTACCTGGTCGGAATGATGAATCGGAATAATGGGTCTGAATAACCAATCGGAATGTATAGAAGATCTCTAATCGGAATACTTGTCACCTAGCTCCAATCGGAATATCACTAAACTCACCAATCGGAATATTGTGTCCCTTTCGTCGGAATATGTAAACCCTTTTCCGACCAAGCAAGTTACGCTGGTCGGAATAATAAAACCCCTTTCCGATTGGTAGATCGGAATACAGTAAAGATAACCAAAAATAAGCTAGAAAAATAAGTTATAACTCTAATAAGCACTAGACGAAATTCCTAAGGCAAAATGTATAAAAATAAGCTACGAAACTGAAATTTAACAACTTTTTAAACACGAAAAGGATAAGCTTTAAGAAAAACAAGTTTTTATACGAAAATAACTTTTATAAAAACTATATAAACTTGAAAATAACAAAATAAGCTATGAAAATAAATGATTTAAAACAATCAAAAGCATAAAAATGAAATCTTTAAACAAATAAACAAGATCAAAAGCATATAAATCAAAGATTAAAGAAAGGTAGAATGAGATCAACAAGATAAAGTAAAGGTGCAAGAATTAAAAGAGACACTTACTTGAAATTAAATGATAAATAAGGTGCAAGACATGAAATTAAAGGTGCAAGTAATTAAATGTGCATAAAAATAAAGGTGGAAGAACTAATTGTCACTATTAGTCAACAAAAACTAGTGAAATGAGAATGAGAGGTATATATAGGTGATTTAGGGTATGGTTAGAGGAAGCTTCCTCCCCTCCTTCCTTTCTTCTTATTTGCGCCTTTAAGTCCTTCCTTCTTAATCTTTTTGTTAATCTTGGACTTTGATGACTTTTGGCTCGGGATTTCTTTGGACTCGTCTTTTAATTCTTCGATAAATAAGACTTGAGTTCCTCGGCTTTAAGTAAACTTTCGTCTTTTGACTTTTTCTTCGATAAGTCTTCAGAATTGGTCTTGGACTTCCGTTCTTTTTGCACTCTTGACTTCTTGACCTCTTCTTTCATCTTTTTCTTCAATAAAAGTTCGTAAAGGCCCGTGAATTCCCGTGTTTTCTCCACTTTTCACCTTTTCGTCCTAAATCACAACAAAAACACAAACCACGCATAATTCCGACATAAAAGACATAAAATACACGTTTTGGCTCGGTTATTATTGTAATTAAGTGGTAGAAAAGATGGGTGTTTTCACACCTATCAAATCCCCTACACTTGACCATGGCAATGTCCTCATGCAATGCATTAGCTACAAAGCACGTTTACATTTTTCATCATAATCAACCACGTTGGCCTTTATTAAAGAGATAGAAAATTATAATCATTAAAAGTAAAGAAATCAAAAAGCATACCATGGGTTTTGGAAATGTCATGAATAATCATCATCCTCAAGTTTTCACTTTCTCCAAACCAAGCTTAAAAACGAGATCATTGTTATTATAAGTTAGTAAACTAACACGAATTCATGTGGGCCAATTACTCACTTAGACTCCCTTATTCCTAGGTGTTTCTCTTATATTTTATTTTTGTCTTGAATGATCATGAGGATGCATTTTTGACTTATTTCGATAGTTTATTAGGCTGAAAATAAAGTGAACGATTTAATCAATAGTTAGCTAAAGGACAAAATCTTTTAAAACTGCTTCTCGGGACCTCATAAAGTTCATATCTTGGCATAACTCGCTTCGCGATTTGAGACCTTTCTCGGACCGATATTTAGCAGCGACTTCATACTTCAAATCTTGAGAGACGTTCATGAAATTATGGTCTTCTCTTCATAATGGAATTTCTTCACTTGAAGTTTTGAGAGATTCATACTTGGACCACGACTTCTTCATTTTTCTCCAATCTTTATGTTGGACTTTGATATACAACGATCCGCCTCCTTTTATGACTTGGATCTATTTATCCTCATACCTTGTTAGGGTCTTTTCGGATACACTTCTCCATGAATTTTGGGAGTATTTGCTTTTCGTCGTGTGTCTCGATCCTTCATATTGATTTTCGATAAATGATTCTTCACATCACTTTGGATCTTTAGCAACAAAATATAGCCCTCATGCCTTGTTAGGGCCTTTTCGGACTCGCCAATCTTCGCATCCCGCTTCAATAAGTTATGCCTTGGCTATGAACTCTAATCCATACCGAGCAACTTTTAAACGATCTTGGGCTAGAAGCTAAGTAACTTTTCAAATCGTACAACCTTATTTATTAGCAGATAAATTATTTAGCAAGCGATGGGAGAATAGGCTCATAATTAACTCACATAAATTCACGAAAGAATACCGGACTTATAATTTTCTCTATCATCTCTCGTTCTCCACAGCTTAAAATCTCAAAGAACGAGACTCGTTGATGCTTAGCCTATTAAATCAAAGTTTTGGGTTTTTGAGTCTCCTATAGGATCTTGCAAATTCTTAGACTTTTTCAAGTTTAGAAACAACGTTTTAAAGTTCCCTTGATAAACGAATCTCTAGGATCAATTATAGGAACTTGCGAAAAGTTCTTGTTCTTAACCCGTGAGAGTTAAGACTTTCGCGTTTTATAGCTCCCTATATAAAAGCCTAGCAAAACTTGACTTAAACACGTTAAGGATACTAGCTAGAGTAACTTAGATAAGTAAACTCGGGTTGAGTCAAAGGATTCACAACGTTTGAAAATAAAAACCACTTATTCAACGATTTATTCTAATAAGGCAAGAAAATAACTATACAAAGATAAAAAAACTAATAGGCCAAAATAGATCAAAAATTTTGAAAAATGTCGAAAAATTGATTTTCCGGTTAAAATGAGGACAAATACAAGGAAAAGACCACTTAACTTCGATAGAAGTCCCCCCTACACTTAAGATAAACATTATCCTCAATGTTTAAGCATGTGGGAGTAAACTCTCCTACACTTAGGACATTGTTCACTTTGTTTAAATCTCGCCAAGGAAAAGACAACTAAAGAGATTCCTATTTTAATATTGAGAAAATATAAAATAGTGAATCGAAAAGAGTTTAGGATAGAACCGGGAAGAAGTGAACACGGAATCACGGGTCGTCAAGAATCATCAAGAGTGGATCATTGAAGCTCGAATCCCTGATTAGTAGAAGAGAGGAGAGAGCAAACATCAACGGGTCTCCCCTACACTTATGATAAAGAAAGCGAAAAGATAGATGCATGGGTTGCCTCCCAAGAAGCGCTTGATTTTTGTTAACCGAGTCATTAGCCTGACTCGACCTTGATCATCAACGAAAAAAGCATGAAACATATCCACCAGGATCAAAGACATAGTTTTCGTCCACTAAATAGCACAGGCTTAAGGCGAACAAGGCAAGCCAAAGAAGAGTAGGCAAGGTTCCCTTAAGCAGTGATGGAGCACGATGGAAGCAAGGTTGAAGTGGTGCAAGCAGATTTCCATAAGTTCCAAAGATATTGCCTTTTATTTCATCAGGTGGATACTGAGATGGCTGCAGAATGTCAATACCGGGGTCGAACACCTTTTCCTTTAAGGGAAAATAGCACTCAGGCTCAGCAGAATGGGAAGAAGATCCGCGAAGAAGCACAACCTCGTCCTCAGAAGGGGGACAAAGAGGTGTTAAATCATATGTGCTGCTGATATTGGTGTCGACCGGTGTCTTCTCCTTTGAAAGAATGTGCTTCAAATCTAAAGTAGGATCAAGACGATAATCTTCAAAGTCTAAAGGAGGAGCATCACTATCAGGAGGGAAGTAAGTGTTGAGAAACGTAGAGAAATCTTCCTCAAATGAGTAATCGTCCAAAGTAGGATCAATTGATGGCGGAGGATCTTCATCATGTGAAGAATCGCTCGAAAGAGTATCAGCCTCATCGAAATCATCATACGTGGGCAGATCGGGATACTCAGAAGTAAGGTCATTATAATCATCCGAATCTGAGCTAGAATCATCATCATAAGCATCAAAGACCGGTGCAGAATCATAAATGGGAGAAGGGTCTAAATTAGGGCGAGAATCATCCACATCATCTTGAAAAAGTGGATTATCGATGCAAGAGTCGAATAGAGGATTGTCGTAAACGGTAAAGTCATTGAGCACATTAATGATATTCACTGATTCGCGGCCTCCAAAGGTTGTACTTGTAAGCTTCCCCATTTTAAAAACTTGTGCATCATCCCCGACTCTTAAGATTAACTCACCTTCGGCCACATCCACTAAAGCTCGTCCGGTTCTCAAGAATGGCCGACCAAGTATTAAAGGAATACGAGGGTCCATTTCATAATCAACAACGACAAAAGTCGACCGGGAAAGTAAATGTGCCAACTTTTATGAACACGTCTTCGGCTATACCAACGGGGTAAGCGAGAGTGCGATTTGCAAGTTCAAGAGTCATCTTTGTTGGAGTGAGGTCGGGTAATGATAGTGTTTTCCAAACACTCAATGGAATCAAATTAATACTAGCCCCGAGATCAGCAAGGGCAGTAAATTCTTCAGTTTTGTTGAACACGCAAGGCAACACAAAACGACCGGGATCTCCAAGCTTTTCCGGCAGTTCTTTAAGAATAACTGCATAGCAGTTTTCATTTAAGCGTATGTTGGCGAGTTCAATCAGCTTCTCCTTCTTGTTAAGCAATTCCCTAAATGCTTTAACAAATTTGGGCATGTGGACAAGTGCTTCAAGAAAGCTAATGTTGAAGTTCATTTGAGAAATCATCTTCACATAGCGTGACACTTCGGAGTCCTCCTTGGTTAGCATTTTGGACTTGCCTAAATGAGAGGGATAAGGGATATTGGGTTTGGGTGGTGAAGGTGCAGGTGTAGGTAAAGGTTGAGATGTTGAAGGGTCATTCGTGGGAACTTCATCACGTCGAGGCGGAGACGGTAATGGTGCATTAATACTAGGTGTAGGAGGAGTAGGTATAAATGGTGGTGGGATTGTTGTAGATGATGGTGGTGGGATTGTTGGTCCTACGATGGTGACTCCACTACGAGTAGTAATAGCACTCACATTGGCTCGCGGATTAGTGACGGTGTTTGAAGGTAGAGAACTCGAAGAAGAAGGTGGAGCGGCAGGCAAGAAACTAGCAAGCATATTCTTCAAATCATTGGTTTGATTGATGAAGGAGGATTGAATATCATTTCGAAGCTCGGATCTTATCTCATTTCCTTGCTTGGTAATATCTCCTTTCAGATTGATAATTTGGCTCTGCAGGTTCTTGATTTGCTCACCTTGGGTTCTCATGATGGCCTCAACATCCGGATTACTGGGTAGGGTTTGTTGGGTGGGTGGGTGATAAGGATTAGAAGCTCTTGGTGGGATTTGGTTGCTTCTATTGTAGTTGTTGGCGGGGTTTTGGTTTTGAGGAGAAAAACCGGGTGAAAGGTAATTGTTTGCTCGGTAACTCAACATATTTCTATCCCCTTGAGGTCGAGCTTGGTAATTTTCCGGTGAATAATTACCATAAGCTGCATACACATTTTCTGGATTTCCTTGTGTCGAAGGACAATCGGTGTATGGGTGTGGACCGTCGCATGTTTCACAAGAAGGTGCAACAGCCTTAACTTGTTGTTGTTGTTGGTTTGAAGCCAAGAGTTGCATACTTCTGCTCATTTCAGTCAGCACGTGGGTGAGTTCGGTCATATCAGGGTTTGCTGAAGTGGAGGAAACATTGACTCTCGGATTGTTCCTTAAAGAAGCAGAGGAATCCCAGTTTTTGTGGTGAGTAGTCATGTTCTCAATTAACTCTCTACACTCCTCGGGTCTCCTTTTCATGAATGTGCCACCGGCGGCTGCATTAATCGTATCACGATCTCGAAAAGTCAAACCGTTGTAGAAAGTATCAATTAAGGTCACGGGTAGCATGTTGTGGTTTGGACATCTATCGATCAAGACATTATATCTCTCCCAAGCATCAAAAAGAGATTCATCAGGGTCTTGCATGAAACCGTTGATTTGATTGCGAAGGCTCGTGACCATGGATGGTGGAAAGTAGCGCGACAAAAAGCGTTGAGTCATGTCATCCCAAGTGTGAATAGAATTCTTCGGGAGACGATCAAACCATTTCTCGGCATGATGTAATAAAGTATGTGGAAAGAGTTGTAGGCGAAGTTCATCCATTGTGGCACCAGCCAACTTCATGCTTTGGGTGATTGTAATAAACTTGTCGAGGTGTTTGTTGGCATCATCATCAGGCAATCCACGGAATGGGTTAGTTTGCACTTGCTGAATCATGTGGTGCTTCAACGAAACCTCAGGAGCGTTGATTTGCATCGGCGCAATCGGTCCTCCTCGTCCAAACATGGTAGGTTGACAAAGCTCCTCCATGGTCCGAAGATCGGGCTGTGGAAGAACATTGTTGTTATTATTAAGGTGCGGTGGAATATTATTGTTGTTAACATCGGACATAGCTAAATCTTCTTGAGTCTCGGGCTCTTGATAATTAGAAGATCTAGTACGCATACACCTGAAAATGCAAAAGAAAACAAAACCAAACACAAAGACAATATATATACACAATAAAGATAAAATCTTTTTGGATTTCTGAAAATTTTTAATTTTTATGGATTTTTATCAATTTTTAGTTTTTATGGATTTTTATCAATTTTTTGTGCAAGAAAAGTAACGCTCACAAGTGAATGGATCCCAAAAAGCAACGCGTCTCTCACAGAAAACCGTTAATCTTTACGAAAAGAGCCGGCAGCGGCGCCATTTGATAACTCAGATTTTACTCAGTTAAATTGTTCTTTGATGTGTGTCTAATCGAATTGATTATTGGTTCAAAGTACGACTCAGTTGAATTTGGTAAAATGAATATTTTTGGTTGATTTTAAATTTAAATGTGCAAAGACTTTAAAGTAAATGACGTAAAAATAAAAGAGCGTTGAAAATTAAATGGCGTGAAATTAAATCTAAGTCTACTTAAAATAAAGGACGTTAAAAAAAGTGACCTAAAAGTAAATTAATTAGAATGACTTAAAATAAAAGCGTGACGGAAATTAAGATTAAACAAGTATTAAAATGAGAATGTAAAAATTAAACACGTCAAAACATGAGAAATGAATCCAATCGAAATGTATTCTGATCAGCACTCTAATCAGAATACTCTTACCACTCTGATCGGAATGAGGATCGGAAAATGCCAATCGGAAAGCTGTCACCTTTCCTTAATCGGAATACCCAAACTCTCCTCAGATCGGAATGATGGAAACCTACCTGGTCGAAATGATGAATCGGAATAATGGGTCTGAATAACCAATCGGAATGTATAGAAGATCTCTAATCGGAATACTTGTCACCTAGCTCCAATCGGAATATCACTAAACTCACCAATCGGAATATTGTGTCCCTTTCGTCGGAATATGTAAACCCTTTTCCGACCAAGCAAGTTACGCTGGTAGGAATAATAAAACCCCTTTCCGATTGGTAGATCGGAATACAGTAAAGATAACCAAAAATAAGCTAGAAAAATAAGCTATAACTCTAATAAGCACTAGACGAAATTCCTAAGGCAAAATGTATAAAAATAAGCTACGAAACTGAAATTTAACTACTTTTTAAACACGAAAAGGATAATCTTTAAGAAAAACAAGTTTTTATACGAAAATAACTTTTATAAAAACTATATAAACTTGAAAATAACAAAATAAGCTATGAAAATAAATGATTTAAAACAATCAAAAGCATAAAAATGAAATCTTTAAACAAATAAACAAGATCAAAAGCATATAAATCAAAGATTAAAGAAAGATAGAATGAGATCAACAAGATAAAGTAAAGGTGCAAGAATTAAAAGAGACACTTACTTGAAATTAAATGATAAATAAGGTGCAAGACATGAAATTAAAGGTGCAAGTAATTAAATGTGCATAAAAGTAAAGGTGGAAGAACTAATTGTCACTATTAGTCAACAAAAACTAGTGAAATGAGAATGAGAGGTATATATAGGTGATTAAGGGGATGGTTAGAGGAAGCTTCCTCCCCTCCTTCCTTTCTTCTTAATTGCGTCCTTAAGTCCTTCATTCTTAATATTTTTGTTAATCTTGGACATTGATGACTTTTGGCTCGGGATTTCTTTGGACTCGTCTTTTAATTCTTCGATAAATAAGACTTGAGTTCCTCGGCTTTAAGTAAACTTCCGTCTTTTGACTTTTTCTTCGATAAGTCTTCAGAATTGGTCTTGGACTTCCGTTCTTTTTGCACTCTTGACTTCTTGACCTCGTCTTTCATCTTTTTCTTCAATAAAAGTCCGTAAATGCCCGTGAATTCCCGTGTTTTCTCCACTTTTCACCTTTTCGTCCTAAATCACAACAAAAACACAAACCACGCATAATTCCGACATAAAAGACATAAAATACACGTTTTGGCTCGGTTATTATTGTAATTAAGTGGTAGAAAAGATGGGTGTTTTCACACCTATCATGGAAGTTACTCCTTTAGAAGAACACACACGTTGATTAGTTTTCCTAGTATTCTGAGGTAACCGCGATGTTCCAGTTTGAGTGGACCTAGTGTTCATCTTATACATTCCAGGTGCTATCACATTTGTGATCTTATCATTTCCTAGCTTAGGCAAATTCAGTGGGGTTTTGCCCAAAATAGATGATTTAGGGCATTTAACCGCATTCGGTTGACGAAAAATGAATGGTTTACCCAAATCAGACTTTCCTTTCATTTTCTCAATGAGTTTTTGTAGCTCACTAATGGCTATGTCCTTTCTTTTAGCTGAGCTTTCAAATCATTTATTTCGAAACCTTTTTCATTTAATTGTCGAACCGAAGAAGCTGCAATTTCTTGACACTTTTTATGATTATGAGATTTTTCACCTTTTTGTAAAGAAAGTTCAAGAGAAATAGAGTGTTTCTCAAGTTGGGAAAAACTTTTCGAAAGCTTGTTATATGACTGAATTTCTTTCGAAAGCTCTACTTCAAGATTGCGACATTTCTCGTCCGTTTCTGAAACTAGACATGCTACATGACAATATTGATCAAGATCGGTATACACACCAAGTATAGCATTCATATGGTCAGCATAAAAGTATTCCTTAGAAAGTCAATCAATTTCGTTAGAAAGTTGGTGTTCTTGTGTCTTTAATTTAATCTGAAGAAAAACAACTTCATCTTCAAGAGATTTAACATATCGTAAATCAGTTGTCATTTCCTCAGTGAGAGCGTTATAAAACATTTCCACATTATTTGAAAGATCATCGATGGTTGGAACAATACATTGTTGAATGACGACTTCTACTTGTGGGTTAGGTTTAATATTCCAAACGGTATCTCTAGAAACTTTTTCATAATCGACGACACATTTGTACAAATTTAAAACCCCTTGTTTTATAAACTCAAATTGCTGAACACTTTTACTTTTCTCATCCCATTTACGTTTTTATCCGAAATTTGTTTTTCTAACAAAATTGATTGCTTTTTGAAACTCCTTTTTAAAGAAACTTTCTTTTGGGGTTCATCACTTGGTGGTGGAACACTATTATACATCTTTTGTTCTTTGGAAAGTTATTTTTGAGGAACAAACTTAATATAATGATTAGAATCAGAAAGTTTTATTAAATCACTTAAGTTCGACCGACTTTCTTCTTGATGACGAATGATTTCGTCGCAGTCAGGGGAAAGCATAAGAGCAAGATTATCAACATAACAACTGATATCATAAAGAGCAGGCTTGGTACTTTGAACTTTCTTAAGATATTCAGGCTTGACAAAACCCTTTTCATATTTCTATTGAGCATATTCATGGTTTGAATAGACTGACCCGTTTTGTAAACAATGTTGTTTAACGTTTCGACTCTCTTTTCCAAAGCAATAATTTTTTCAATATCTTTTTCTTCACGAGTTTTATAAAGCTCAGTTTGATCTTTGTTAACCGACTCTAATTCAGTAATCTGGAGTTTATGTTGCAGTAGTTGTTTTTCAAGTTCCGATATATTTTGTTTTGACATATGAATTCATGTGTTACTTCAGAACAATATTTTTCGTTGATCACCTTACGTTCATATACCAAACCATTAGCTATTGCAACTCGTCGATCAACTTCTTTTACATAATCACACTCTTTAAGCCTGTCTATCTCCTCGACTAAGGATGTGTTTGCTTGCTTCAAACGTTTATTAACCTCTTTATTTTCCTCAATTTCATGTTTTAAAGAATCAATAATAGACGCAAGCAAATCACGGTCCTCATCCGAGTCAGTATCCTGAGCAGCATTACCGTCATCATTACACATATGATGTGAATCCGTAGAGATATTTCTATCCTCCGTGTCCATTACATATGTGTCATTGAAGCTTTCGGGTTGCTCAGGATGCCGTCGTTCATTAGCAAACACATTATAGTTATCATATGTTGGTACCTTTTCAATTGGCTCAGTATCAAAGATAGGTCCAGAAGTATCAGCAGTCTCTGGAATCACTTCTTGAATCTTTTCCATGTACACATAATGTGCCTCCAACTCTTGATCATCGGCTTCATCATCAATGTCATCACGCCAGTCAACTTCATCTGTTGTGAGTGGAATTCCTGCTTCTTCTTTCTTACACAACAACATCTTTTCCTTGTGATATCCCAAATCCTTAACCCGTTTTGGCTTCTTACATTCCCTTGCCATGTGCCCAAATCCTTGCAATTGAAGCATTTAATCCCAGTCTTCTGCACAACCGGAGTGCCTACATTATCTCTAGCCCCAACTTGATTTGGCATCCTCTGATTATCATACCTAGCATCACGATCATACCTAGGTGCATGATCAACTTCCTTATATCGAGCATTGGATGATGATATGAGGTTGTTGTTGGTAGGTTTTTAGATCTTCTTATAAGTTGTGGTGAGTAAAGACATGAGTTCCCCAATCTTCTTGTCCCTTAAAGTTTGTTCATCATCACTGTCTCCATCTGACTCGGTGTCATACTTTGGAGGTGGAGTGGGGACAATTGCTTTTGCTTTGTGTTTAGTATCTAGAGGTTTGGTGGATGATCTTGATGACTTTGAGTAATGAGTAGGTGGTTGTTGACGGGGAACGGGTTTTGTTGAAGTAGCAGCCACAAAAGCAATAGAGTTAGCAGACCGTTCTGCATTTTCAGTCCTTAGTTCATTTACTTCATTTTGATGTTGTTTCAAGATATCATAAAGTTTGTGATAAGAGATAGTCTTGATATCTTCCCTTTGTTTAACCAAAGTCACAAACCTTTGCCATTCCGGTTTGAGTTGAAGTAGAAACTGAACATTGACATGATGATTGGAGATGGTGCACTGATTTCTGACAAGCTCATTCATCATTTTGTAGAATCTCGAGTAATATGAGTCAATGGATTCACCATCTTCAGATGTGAATTTTCCAAACTCCCAAAGTAAATTAGTCTCGATATCTTGAACATTGATCGACTCACCTTGCTTCAAACGAGGAATTGCATTCCACATTTCCATAGCATTAGGACATGCATCAACCGTGAAATAGATATGGTTATCAATCCCAGTGAGCATGTAGTTAACAGCATCAACTTCAGCTTGGAGGAGTTTCTTTTTCTCAGCAGGACATGTATCGAAATTCTCCATAGCTCGTGTAGTTGATGAAGTACCATCCTCTGCTTGTGTGGTAATGGCCATGAATTCAAAAACTAGAGGTGGATTCTCAAGGCAGTGACGAAGAGCAGTTCGGTTCTATTTTCTGTCAAGAAATATGAGAAAACGAGATCTCCATTAAACGTAGAAACCGACAGTGAGCACAGGTGGATTATCGTTGCCACCTTGTTCCAAACGAATTTGATTGGCAGTCGCATTGCTGTTGTTGTTGTTAGACATTGTAAATGTGTGTGAATGGATTAGGATCTTAGTGGATGTGTTGTGATGAGGTGTGGTTGTGACATCCGAAAAATTGTGTGAAATCCCTTAACAAAGTGTTTACAATAAACCAAAAATTCCAAGTGTTTACAATAAACCAAAAATTCCAAGATAAACAAAAAACTCACGAGAAATTTTTTAAGTGTAAAAAATTGAACTTCGGAATAATATAAGCTTGATGACTTCGTAAAAATTTAACTTCGGAATCTTAAAAGATCAACTTCGGAATCTACTGACCTTTAGAACTTTAGAATATTTGAACTTCAGAAAGAAAACTTCGCAATACCTTTACTTCGGAATATGTGAACTTCGGAATAAGTTTACTTCGGAAAACTTCACTTCGGAATGACCTCACTTCGCACTAAACTTCACTTCACAATACCTTCACTTCGCAATACCTTCACTTCGGAATGACCTCACTTGGCAATAAACTTGTCACACTCCCAAAATATCAGAGTCTAATGGCGACAAGGGAGTGGTGACGTCATGATTATCATACACACACAGTTACAAAGAACGACCTCTAAATGAGACGTTCGGAAAATAGATCACTTGTAATTGATAAAATAAATAGTTTTAACAAAGTGCGGAAGCATAAAACTGGATACAGTTACTAAACATAGTTTTCCCAAATAGTACAAATGATCTTTGTTTCAAAGAAATGACGGCAATGCATGAGACCTCACTTAGCATCTTCTTTCTTAATACCTGAGAAAAACATTGCTAAAGTGTCAACATAAAGTTGGTGAGTTCATAGGTTTAGTTAATTTAAAATGTTCAATGAACCACAAGATTTTCCCAAAAGTGATGACAATCTAACAAATACAAAGTCATCTCAAAAGTATTTATTACAGTCTAAGCTCGTGACACCGAAGCGTTAACAACACCGGCAGTATAATCATATAAATGTAGCCCAACTAGATGCTTAAACCCACGACATCCTATCTCAGACTCAAATGAAACTGTGCCCGCTTGTCCCCTTGTTGGACAAGACAGACAGGGACGTCAATCTCGATAGATCTATCCATAACATTCGCGCTTACACAAAGTAATTAACGGTTCACGATTCACGGGCCAAAGCAACTGGGTTTTTAGTGGGACTTAGACTAATATATAAATCAGTAAATGCACTTGTGTTCATACGTTAAAATCAAGCAATGTCTCACCCCAAAAAGCAATAAAAATAGTTAAGTATGGGGCTATAAACTCACCTCGTAATTCAGCAAAAAGGACGAAGGTAAAGGTAGCTCGAGAGTACGGTTACGCTAGCCGCGACCTATTTAATTATAAGGATCGTATTACGATATGAAAATTTATACTAGTAAAAAGACACGACACCCTAGTTGTGCTTGACAATACCTTTCGTTTACGGAAAAACACGATACATAAAAGTCGGTTATTAAACGGTCGAGATTTACGGGCTAAATAGTACCCTTAAGTTACAAATTTCGTTTTTGGGCTTTAAATAAACCCACACACCAAACTGGCCCAAATAAATACCCAATATACCCACCCATAATCCGACCCAAGGGTTATATAACCCGGCCCGGCCCACTGGCGATATAAACAAGGAACAAAGGGGTAAATAAGTGTGTTTATCACACACACATCTCAAAAACAGAGAGTTATCTCTCTCTCTTCTCTCGAAACACACCCACCGCCCCACTCTTTCTCTCTCTCTAAAGATTAGATCGGTTCATCACTTCTCCCATGGCTAATCATGTTTTCAGTTTAATTCATCAATCATTTGGGATGGTTTGTGGTGGTTAAATCGCGTGAGATGTGGGGTTTCATCCCCACATCAAACCGATTCGGTTTTGATGGTGATCTTCCCCAGGGTTAATGTTAATCATCTCCAAATCAAAGATAAGTTGTTTATTCCTCCTTTCCTTTTAATAAAATGGCTAAATGATTTTCGTTTATAAAAGATCTTGGGTTTAAATCACTTGTATAAACATGCTGAGAACCAAATGGCTCTCGAATTTGATGATGAGCAAATTAGGGTTTCGAAATATTTGGGGGTTTTTCTAAATCTCGTGTTTAAATACAATTAATTAATGTTTTCTTGTATAAAAACATGTTAATTTCAACATATAACGATTTTGTAAAAATTGGGGTTTCGGTCAAAATTGGGGGTTTTTGCATATCTTGTTTCCAGTCAAATTAATTATTAGATTCGGGTTTGGATTGGGTTTAATTAGAGTTTTAATTAATAAAATCAAATTAGGGTTTATATAAATTGGGGGTTTTTATATTCGGTTGATTAATCCAAAATTAAATGGCGTTTTTGGTATACAGAAAGTATTAATTTCATAATTAAAAAGGTTTTCAGTTTTTAGGGTTTCGAATTGAAAAGGGGTTTTATACCCGTGGCACATTTGGGGGTTTTATAATGAGTCTGTAAAATGCATTGGTTAAGATTTTGGATTTATGGTAACCTTGAGTGATGAGGGTTTCGGCAGAGAGACAAGAACCTTGATTGTCTTGGTTTGGTTCTCGGTTTGGTCTCGGTTTGGGTCTCGGTTTGGGTCTCGGTTTAAGTCTCGGTTTGGTATTGGCTTGGGTCTCGGTTTGGTCTTGGCTTGAGTCTCGGTTTGGTCTTGGCTTGGGTCTCGGTTTGGTTGACAGAAATAATGGTCATGGTCATGTTCTAGTAACAATATGCTATAGTTTATCTTTTCAGTTTTTAACTAAAATAGAACCGTGACAAAACTAACATATTCGTTTATCTTTCGCAGGTTTGGTCAATGACGAGCACAACTAAGAATCTATTCAGAAAATGAAGAGATGATTTAAAAGACTCACAAATGGATGCTTAGGTTTCGGTTTGCAGGTGTGGACGAGAAGGATGTATCGGCTTGACACTTTCGGTTTGCAGGTGTGGACGAGAAGGATGAATCGGCTTACACTACACTTCACTTCACCCAGAAATTGTGTTTGAAAACTTGTCCAGAAATTGTTACTGTAATATTGGGACTGTGAATACTTTGTGTTATGTTTGGACATTTGATAAACTTTGGATTGTATTTAATCTTGTATTATTAGTTTAGGGTTAGACTCAAACTGAATTTGGTAAGCTTGTGATATACCCAATTTGGGTAAACTTGGCATGTGTGCTGGCTTGTAGTGCTTAGTGGATGAATAAACTATAGAATTTGGTTGTGACTGAAAATGGACACTTGTTAAGCAAGCTTTTGAAATAAAGGTGAATAAAGGTTTATAACTTAGGTGTTTGTACATGATGTACCAGTTATACTACTCGGCTCAGGTTCGTCGGGTGTTTAAGTTTAGACTCGAAAACTTAATATACACGACTCGATAACAACTCGATACACGATCCAAATCAAAAACAATTATGCGCGACCTCAAGGGATTTAGTAGGTACTTCAAATAGATATACGGCAAAACATAATACGTTTAACAACTCGTGTATTGCATTCATAATTTAATAGACGTGAAAACTCGAGATGTCACATACGCTCTCCCTAAAAAGGGCTTTGTCCGCAAAGCAAAATAAATAACACATTCATGTCGACAACTCATCGGTGAATAATCAAAGTACTCCTACTATATGAAGAATTTAAGATGGAAATTTGACGGATGTCACAATATTCCCATGTTTTAGAGATTTCATCACGAAATCAAGACGTTGTTGTAGCAGGATGGTTAGCGAAAAGATGAGGATACTTGCTCTTGAATTGATCTTCACGTTCCCACGTGTATTCTGGACCTCTACGCGCATTCCAACGGATTTTTACAATAGGTATACGACTTTGCTTGAGTTGTTTGACTTGACGGTCCATAACTTCTACTGGTTCTTCTACAAAGTTGAGTTTGTCGTCGAGTTGAATCTCTTCTAAAGGAATAACGAGTGTCTCGTCGGCTAAACATTTCTTCAAATTGCAAATGTGGAACACATTATGCACTCGGCTAAGTTCTTGGGGTAATTCCAAACGATAGGCTACGGGGCCAATCCTCTCTATAATCTTGAAGGGTCCAATGTAACGAGGGTTCAACTTTCCACGCTTTCCAAAGCGAATCACACCCTTCCACTGTGAGACCTTCAACATGAATCTATCACCAACCTCAAACTCAAGGGGTTTGCGTCTCATGTCAGCATAACTCTTTTGTCGATCTCTTGCGGCTTGCATACGGCTCTTAATCTTAAAGATCTTCTCAGTAGTCTCGTGTATGATCTCGGGTCTAGTGAGTTGTGCTTTACCAACTTCTGCCCAACACACGGGTGAACGACACTTCCTACCATACAGTGCTTCGAACGGCGCTGCCTTAATGCTAGTGTGATAACTATTGTTGTATGAGAATTCTACCAGAGGTAGGTGTCTATCCCATCTATTTCCGAAGTCAATCACACAAGCTCTCAGCATATCTTCTAAGGTTTGAATGGTCCTTTCACTTTGACCGTCAGTTTAGGGATGGTACGCAGTGCTCATATCCAACTGCGTTCCCAATGCCTTCTGCAGTGACTTCCAGAACTGCGAAGTAAATCGGCTGTCTCGGTCGGAGATTATAGACACAGGCACACCATGCTTCGTGACTACTTCCTCCAAGTATGTCCTTGCTAACTTATCCATTCCATCGGTCTCCTTGATGGGTAGGAAATGAGCCGATTTGGTGAGTCGGTCGACGATTATCCAAATCGTGTCAAATCCGGCTGAGGTTTTTGGTAGCTTGGTAATGAAATCCATAGTGATCCTTTCCCACTTCCATTCTGGCAGTTCGGGTTGGACCAACAATCCTGATGGTTTCATATGTTCGGCCTTGACCTTGGCACAAGTCAAGCACTTGCTAACGTATGTAGCAATATCCGCCTTCATGTTCGGCCACCAATACAACATCTTCAGATCATGATACATTTTGTCAGATCCCGGATGTATGGAGTATTTTGACTTATGCGACTCATGCATAATCAAAGATCGTAGGTCACCATGGCATGGTAACCAACTCCTATTATCAAGGCATAACGTTCCATCCGAGCGAGCTTCTAACTTCTTTATCATGCCTTCAACATCTTCAGTCTTGAGAATTTCTTCCTCGACTGCCTCTTTCTGAGCCTTGAGAATTAAGGATGGAAGGTCTAAGTCGATGGTCATCACCAAGGCCTTCACCCTAAGAACTCTCTCCTTTCGACTCAAAGCGTCGGCCACGACATTTGCCTTGCCCGGGTGATAACGGATCTCGCAATCGTAATCACTGAGCAACTCTAGCCAACGTCGTTGTCTCATGTTGAGTTCCTTTTGATTCAAGATGTGTTGTAGACTCTTATGATCAGTGAATACAACACACTTAGTACCATAAAGGTAGTGTCTCCAAATCTTCAAGGCAAACACCACTGCTCCCAACTCTAGGTCATGAGTTGTGTAGTTCTTCTCGTGCACTTTTAGTTGTCTTGATGCGTAAGCTATGACCTTAGTCCTTTGCATCAGTACCGCACCTAACCCTTTTATGGATGCATCACAATACACCACAAAGTCTTCATTACCCTCGGGTAGGGCTAGTATAGGCGCTTCACACAACATCTGCTTCAATGTCTGAAATGCCAAATCTTGATCCTCTTTCCACTCAAATTTCTTGTCCTTTTGAGTCAACTCCGTCATTGGTTTAGCTATCTTGGAGAAACCTTCAATGAATCTCCTATAGTAACCAGCAAGACCTAAAAATTGGCGGATCTCCGTGGGTGTTGTTGGAGTCGCCCAATCCTTCACGGCCTCAATCTTAGCAGGATCAACGTGGATACCACTGCTGTCGATTACATGCCCAAGGAATTGCACCGTGTTTATCCAAAACTCACATTTGGAAAACTTTGCATATAACTTCTCCTTCCTTAGCAGCTCTAGTATGGTCTTCAAATGTTCCTTGTGTTCTTCTTCATTACGAGAATAGATGAGAATATCATCGATAAATACAATCACAAACTTGTCCAAGTATGGTTTGCAAACTCGGTTCATGAGATCCATGAATACCGCAGGCGCGTTTGTCAAACCGAAAGGCATAACTTGGAACTCGTAGTGTCCGTACCGGGTTCTAAAAGCCGTCTTATAAACGTCTTCCTCTCTAACCCTTAGTTGATGATATCCTGACCTTAAATCGATCTTCGAGTATATGCTAGATCCTTGCAATTGGTCGAAAAGATCGTCAATTCTTGGTAATGGGTAACGGTTCTTTATCGTCAGCTTATTCAATTCTCGGTAATCGATACACATTCTAAAGGATCCATCTTTCTTTTTGACAAATAAGACCGGCGCTCCCCAAGGTGAGGAACTTGGTCTAATGAAACCCTTGTCAGAAAGTTCCCTTATCTGTTCAGCTAACTCTGTCATCTCGGCCGGTGCTAGGCGGTATGGGGCTCTAGCAACAGGCGCGGCTCCTGGTGTAAGCTCGATGTGAAACTCCACTTGCCGTGCTGGTGGTAATCCTGGTAAGTCCTCTGGGAATACGTCCGGAAAGTCTCTAAAGATCGGTACATCTTCTACCTTCTTCTCGTGATCTTCTTCTCCTTCCTTTTGTGTTATTTGAACCAAGAATACTGGACATCCCTTCTCAATGTATCTTTGGGTCCTAATACATGATATGACTTCCAGCCTTGATCCATTCTTCACTCCACTTCTTTCGCCTTGTATGATTAGTACATCGTTTCCATAAGGAACACGGACGCACTTCTCATGACATACAATTTCCGCGTGATGCTTCGACATCCAATCCATTCCAATGATGACGTCAAAACTTCCCAATTCTATGGGGAGTAAGTCGATACTGAACGAACGACCTTGTAACCTTACACTACATCCTTTCAGAATAACGTCGGTGGTTACTGACTTCCCATCGGCTAATTCTACATTATACTTAACGTCTAACGCAGTAGGGGTAACATTTAGGCGTTCACTAAATACAGATGGCACAAAACTCCTATCCGCACCAGAATCAAATAGTACTGAAGCATAGTTGTTATTGACTAGAAACGTACCAGTCACAACATTGTTGTCTTGCACTGCAGCTTCAGCACAGAGATGATACACTTTGCTAGGTGCCGTGAATCCTCCAGGAGTACTAGTTGTGGCTCGGTTATTCCCTCCCCGGTTGCCCTGATTCTGCTTCTGGTTCCCTTGGTTGTGATTCTGGTTGCCTCGAATCTGGTTACCACGACCTTGGTTCCCACTGCTCGGGCACTTGTTCTTGTAGTGACCTTTCTCTCCACATCCAAAGCAAGTGACATTTGCTCATTGGCCACCTTGTGTTCCAGGTCCTCTTTGGTTAGTAGGACGAGGTGGTGCTCGACATTCCTTTGCCTTATGTCCGGCCTTCCCACAATTGTAGCACGTAGGGGGACATGCTCCTTCGTGGTGTCGGCCACACTTTCCGCAGAAAGGAAGTCTTCCAGCGTAGTTTCCAGTATTACCTTTTCCAGCAGTAAACACCCTTGCTACTTCTTGTCGCTTGTTCTGGTTGTAGTTGTTTGTGTTGTTGCTGTTGTTGGTATTGTTGGTATTGTTGTTGTAGTGGTTGCCAGACCACTTCCTCTTATCCCCAGTGTTCTCTCCCAACTCTTGTACCACTTGGTACATCAGACTCTGAGCCATGTCGATTGCCTCGTGCAAATCAGTTGGCTTGGATGAAGTCACATTCCCTTTGATGCTCAAAGGTAGTCCTTCAATGTATCGCTCCAACAATCGGTCGTCGTTGGGCACCATTTCAGGACATAACAAGATCAGCTCTTGAAAGCGCTGATTGTATGCAGTAAGAGCAGTACCCTTGACCTTCAGGTTCCACAGCTCAACCTCCATCTACTTGACTTCATTTCGTGGGCAGTATTTCCTCACAAACATAGCTTTAAATTCACTCCAGGGCGTCGCTTGGGCAACGTCAATGGTCACTGCACGAGCATAGACGTTCCACCAAGTCAAAGCACCATCCACTAACGTGCTTGACGCAAACTTCACCTTATCAGCTTCAGCAACATTGCTAATCCCAAATTGGGATTCTAGCTTCTCAAACCATCTGGTTAATCCTACTGCTCCTTCAGTACCGTGGAAACTTACTTGCGTAACTGCACGAAATTCCTTGTAGGTCAAGTCCGTGCAATAGCATTAGTAGCTCCTTGGTTGGTCTCCTCCTGTGTGCTAGCTGTACGATTTGCTTCGGCTGTTGCGAGTGCCTCGGCCACTCGTTCGGCTATCATTTGACTTAGCATGACGGTGTCAATTCCACCGGTAGCAGCTGGTGGATTCTGCGTTTCGGATCTTCTAACTGGCGCCATAATCTAAAAAGGTAATAGGACAATGAGTTTTGCCAGACATAACATGCATGGCACGCACAATACAATTATGAAATGCTCCAGGGTATAATACACAATATATAATGATCTCACAATTTTTGTAACCCATAATATCATTCATAGAATTGTTTGGTAGTACATCATAGTTTGTTATACATAATATAATAAAAGGAAATAAAATGCCAACTAGCTAAGATAAACTTCAAAGCTTAGTGGTCATACAATGATAAGTCAATGGTACAAGATAAATCTAGCTAGTGCCCTCACGGCGCTGATGAAGCTCTCTCTCCAACTCTGCTAACCTTCTCTCAACCACGATCTCACGAGCCTGTGAATCTCTAAGTCTAACATCGGTATCATAACAAGCGGCTCTAAACCTCTTATCCAAGTCTGCAACAGGGTCCTCCACCGGTGCCTCTCGTCCGCCTGTCTCAACCAATGGCTCTACTCCCCAACGGGTCATCAGGCTCTCGATCTCCTCAAGACGAGCATTCGGCATGGATTCCATCTGATCAAGAACAGTATGAAGCTGTCCTCGTAGACGGGTCACACAAACCGTCAACACTGTCTCATCCCTAACTGGATTCTTCTTTGCCAGTGCCTCCAGCTTATCCTGCACCTCATTATACTCTTCACCTAAAGCCTCTACAACATCCTCCAACCTGTCTAATCGTGTCGTCACACATCCATCTGCCGCCCCAAGCATCACCACCGTCGATGTAGCTCTCCTAGGAAGAGGAGTCATAGCTCTCGGCACAGTAGAGATGCCAGCATCAGTAAGCATCTCCTGGTACACAGTAGGTACCGTCTCTGGTGGTGGTAGTAGTAGTGGTACCTCTGGGACAGGACTGGCAGGTGTGCGGGCTGCATGCCTGTCAGTGGCAGTGAAAGGTATGAGGGGTCGGTAAGGTGAAAGTGGTGGTCGAGCAGCTCTCCCCCGAAGACGTCGTCTCACATAGTAGAAAGGTAGAGTATCAGGTGCTGGAGCAGGAATATCAGTCCTCTCCTCTTCGTCTTCAGATGAAGATGAGGAGATGTGTGCTAGGGAAACCTCAGGAGTAGCAGCATATGCAGTAGGAGGGTCCTCAGTGTCTGACCTCCATAGGCTCTCCTTCCCCATCTATGAACTCCATATCATCATCCTTTGTCTCCTCTACCGTCTCATCCCTAGTAACTGATGTCTGACCTGGTGACTGCACCACATCAGCGTCTAGGTCATCCTCTCCTCCGCCTTCTAGGCTAAGTACGTCGTCAGCTGATGCATCAGGAATACGGATCGGTGAACGATGAGCCTCCTCAGTCTCTCTCTCTGTATCATCATCTGAAACCATCCGGTACCACGGATATCCTGATGGTGATCCTCTAGGTAGTCCTACTGATGAACTGATAGTCGACTGTGAACTACGGTTGTAGTACGCTCCTGTAGACGTGGAATCATCAGAAGAAGACATCGCTGTAATCATAAACAAAATAAATGTGTGTAAATATCTTATAAAATTAGTCCGTAAAAAGGGACATTAACATAACATAGCAATCATTGTTGAATCCACATGTATCCCATATAACATAATTCAGATTTTGTTGTTGCACATATAACCCATGTAAATATACCTCGTATTTGTTAAACCACATGTATCCCATTTATTACTTATCTATGTCCATGTATCTACATATACTTAATACTTACAATCCGTATGATAATCGATTAAACACATAGCAGTTATAGTCTAGAGTTACTAAATGTAACCTAGTTCTCTATAACCATGGCTCTGATACCAATCTGTCACACTCCCAAAATATCAGAGTATAATGGCGACAAGGGAGTGGTGACGTCATGATTATCATACACACACAGTTACAAAGAACGACCTCTAAATGAGACGTTCGGAAAATAGATCACTTGTAATTGATAAAATAAATAGTTTTAACAAAGTGCGGAAGCATAAAACTGGATACAGTTACTAAACATAGTTTTCCCAAATAGTACAAATGATCTTTGTTTCAAAGAAATGACGGCAATGCATGAGACCTCACTTAGCATCTTCTTTCTTAATACCTGAGAAAAACATTGCTAAAGTGTCAACATAAAGTTGGTGAGTTCATAGGTTTAGTTAATTTAAAATGTTCAATGAACCACAAGATTTTCCCAAAAGTGTTGACAATATAACAAATACAAAGTCATCTCAAAAGTATTTATTACAGTCTAAGCTCGTGACATCGAAGCGTTAACAACACCGGCAGTATAATCATATAAATGTAGCCCAACTAGATGCCTAAACCCACGACATCCTATCTCAGACTCAAATGAAACTGTGCCCGCTTGTCCCCTTGTTGGACAAGACAGACAGGGACGTCAATCCCGATAGATCTATCCATAACATTCGCGCTTACACAAAGTAATTAACGGTTCACGATTCATGGGCCAAAGCAACTGGGTTTTTAGTGGGACTTAGACTAATATATAAATCAGTAAATGCACTTGTGTTCATACGTTAAAATCAAGCAATGTCTCACCCCAAAAAGCAATAAAAATAGTTAAGTATGGGCTATAAACTCACCTCGTAATTCAGCAAAAAGGACGAAGGTAAAGGTAGCTCGAGAGTACGGTTACGCTAGCCGCGACCTATTTAATTATAAGGATCGTATTACGATATGAAAATTTATACTAGTAAAAAGACACGACACCCTAGTTGTGCTTGACAATACCTTTCGTTTACGGAAAAACACGATACATAAAAGTCGGTTATTAAACGGTCGAGATTTACGGGCTAAATAATACCCTTAAGTTACAAATTTCGTTTTTGGGCTTTAAATAAACCCACACACTAAACTGGCCCAAATAAATACCCAATATACCCACCCATAATCCGGCCCAAGGGTTATATAACCCGGCCCGGCCCACTGGCGATATAAACAAGGAACAAAGGGGTAAATACGTATGTTTATCACACACACATCTCAAAAATAGAGAGTTATCTCTCTCTCTCTCTTCTCTCGAAACACACCCACCGCCCCACTCTCTCTCTCTGTCTAAAGATTAGATCGGTTCATCACTTCTCCCATGGCTAATCATGTTTTCAGTTTAATTCATCAATCATTTGGGATGGTTTGTGGTGGTTAAATCGCGTGAGATGTGGGGTTTCATCCCCACATCAAACCGATTCGGTTTTGATGGTGATCTTCCCCAGGGTTAATGTTAATCATCTCCAAATCAAAGATAAGTTGCTTATTCCTCCTTTCCTTTTAATAAAATGGCTAAATGATTTTCGTTTATAAAAGATCTTGGGTTTAAATCACTTGTATAAACATGCTGAGAACCAAATGGCTCTCGAACTTGATGATGAGCAAATTAGGGTTTCGAAATATTTGGGGGTTTTTCTAAATCTCGTGTTTAAATACAATTAATTAATGTTTTCTTGTATAAAAACATGTTAATTTCAACATATAACGATTCTGTAAAAATTAGGGTTTCGGTCAAAATTGGGGGTTTTTGCATATCTTGTTTCCAGTCAAATTAATTATTAGATTCGGGTTTGGATTGGGTTTAATTAGAGTTTTAATTAATAAAATCAAATTAGGGTTTATATAAATTGGGGGTTTTTATATTCGGTTGATTAATCCAAAATTAAATGGCGTTTTTGGTATATAGAAAGTATTAATTTCATAATAAAAAAGGTTTTCAGTTTTTAGGGTTTCGAATTGAAAAGGGGTTTTATACCCGCGGCACATTTGGGGGTTTTATAATGTTTCTGTAAAATGCATTGGTTAAGATTTTGGATTTATGGTAACCTTGAGTGATGAGGGTTTCGGCAGAGAGACAAGAACCTTGATTGTCTTGGTTTGGTTCTCGGTTTGGTCTCGGTTTGGGTCTCGGTTTGGGTCTCGGTTTAAGTCTCAGTTTGGTCTTGGCTTGGGTCTCGGTTTGGTCTTGGCTTGAGTCTCGGTTTGGTCTTGGCTTGGGTCTCGGTTTGGTTGACAGAAATAATGGTCATGGTCATGTTCTAGTAACAATATGCTATAGTTTATCTTTTCAGTTTTTAACTAAAATAGAACCGTGACAAAACTAACATATTTGTTTATCTTTCGCAGGTTTGGTCAATGACGAGCACAACTAAGAATCTATTCAGAAAATGAAGAGATGATTTAAAAGACTCACAAATGGATGCTTAGGTTTCGGTTTGCAGGTGTGGACGAGAAGGATGGATCGGCTTGACACTTTCGGTTTGCAGGTGTGGACGAGAAGGATGAATCGGCTTACACTACACTTCACTTCACCCAGAAATTGTGTTTGAAAACTTGTCCAGAAATTGTTACTGTAATATTGGGACTGTGAATACTTTGTGTTATGTTTGGACATTTGATAAACTTTGGATTGTATTTAATCTTGTATTATTAGTTTAGGGTTAGACTCAAACTAAATTTGGTAAGCTTGTGATATACCCAATTTGGGTAAACTTGGCATGTGTGCTGGCTTGTAGTGCTTAGTGGATGAATAAACTATAGAATTTGGTTGTGACTGAAAATAGACACTTGTTAAGCAAGCTTTTGAAATAAAGGTGAATAAAGGTTTATAACTTAGGTGTTTGTACATGATGTACCAGTTATACTACTCGGCTCAGGTTCGTCGGGTGTTTAAGTTTAGACTCGAAAACTTAATATACACGACTCGATAACAACTCGATACACGATCCAAATCAAAAACAATTATGCGCGACCTCAAGGGATTTAGTAGGTACTTCAAATAGATATACGGCAAAACATAATACGTTTAACAACTCGTGTATTGCATTCATAATTTAATAGACGTGAAAACTCGAGATGTCACATACGCTCTCCCTAAAAAGGGCTTTATCCGCAAAGCAAAATAAATAACACATTCATGTCGACAACTCATCGGTAAATAATCAAAGTACTCCTACTATATGAAGAATTTAAGATGGAAATTTGACGGATGTCACAAAACTTCACTTCGGAATCTTTTGAAAATTAACTTCGGAATTTCCAAAAACCAACTTCGCAATCTAAAGTACTTCGGAATCCAAGGATCAACTTCGGAATAATTCAACTTTGCTACTTCGGAATGCAAGTTACTTCGGAATCACAAAGAAATTAACTTCACAATCCCAAAAGAGTCCACTTCAGAATAATTCAACAGATGAACTTCGGAATTTATCACAAGAGAACTTCGCAATATGACCAATAATTCCAAAGTGACTTCGGAAAATGACCAGTAATTCCAAACTGACTTCGCAAAACAGAAACCCTCTAAGCAACTTTGGAATAATCCAATAATTCCGAAGATAACCTAATGTTTGTCCGATTTCTACCTTAATCGGATCTAACAATCCCAAACGTGATTTTAAGCCAAATAATGATCCAAATACCCAAAAAATTTGTGTTTATAGCCAAAGTAACAATACCAAATCACTACCACAACTATGTAGATGATTTGTATCAAGATTAAACAATGAAAAACACAAAAAAAAATTGGATCAATGATTATGGATCAAATACCTCACAAAATCAATAACACAACCACGAATCTTCAATCACCTATCCACTATAGGCTCTTGATAAAAAATGTTAATCCCACTTCAATCCATAACACACAATAAAGATGATATTTAGAGAGATAAATAGATGAAGGTAGAGAGAGAAAGTAGAGAGATTATGGAAGGTTAAACATAAACTAGAGAGAGAAAGTGAATGTAACCAACGCCCTCTTCCACACATGGAAGAGGGTATTTATATGCCACGCCTCATGGGCTTTGGTGGACTTGTTAATGGGCCGGGCTTGGCTTTGCTTGGGCTTACGCCCCATATTAGCTTATAGTCCAAGCCCGGTTAACCCGACTAACCTATTACAATACAAGACCATTAACGACTAAGATGGCCTATTACATTCTTTTTCGACTATATAAATATAGGTCTAACACCCATTGATTGGGAAGAGGTGCACTGCTAGCATAAGCAGTCTTAACACAACTACCATCAACAAATCCCATTTTATTTCTAGCTTGCAAAGCAATCTTAACAGCATTAGCCCGAAGTCTATAGTTTTCACACCCAGTAAGTGTAATATTAACCAAGCTCCCAATATTATTATCATTGGGCTGCAAATGCAAAGGGTTACCAGCATCTAAAGAACTAATCAAATCAGGACTAGGAGTAGTCATAATAACAACCAAAAAAGCACAAAAACAGATAAACAGGTAAAAAACAGATAAACAAGACACAAACAGATAAACTAAACAAGTAGGAGGATAAGGAAGAAAAAAGCTTGAGTCTCAAAACCACCAATACTAGTCTAGTGAACTGGGGTTGGCCAGAGCAGGTATCCACACCAGTCAAGCTGGAGGGTCAAGGTGTTAACCGAACTAGTTTGCACCCACTTAGACTAGATCAATGATCCCAAAGAAAAACAAGCAACTTACAGTGCACAAAAGGCGGAAGTAAAGGACCACTTGTGTTTTTGATTCACTTAGTCAAGAGACACAAGTAGTTGAGATGGAACAAAGGACAACCAATAACAAAAGCCTCCAAATTTTATCACTTAGGGTTTTACAAACCCTAATATTGCCAGTAGACAATAACTAGTTTCAAGAACAAAAAACCTCAAAAGTACCAAATTAGGGTTTTAGAAACCCTAATTCGAAACTTCAAGAAAATCACAGATCTTACACCAGCAGAGTAGATCCAACCACCAATAAGCAAAAAACCAACAAATGAACAAATATCTAACTTACCAAAGAAAAACCCCAATTTCTGATTTTAGGGTTTTTCAAAATTAAACCAAAAATAAGTTGATTAACATTAATAAGTATCCAACTTACCACAAAAAACCCCAATTTCTGATTTTAGGGTTTTTCGAAAAATAAGTTACTTAACATAGTTAATAACCGATTACCAACCTCAAAATTAATCCCCAAGCCACGAATTGAAAAACCCCCAAAAAAATTTGAAACCTTAATTTTTTAAAAACACAAATTAACATGCAGATCTTCAAGATCTGCCGAATTAAAATGCCAATTACCAATATTTAGAAAAGATTTACCCAAGAACAAAGCCAATAGCTCTAATACCATGTAAAATTTTAAAAAAACTAAAGAACACCAAGATATTACTGAACCTTAAACCATTAGAATGAGAAGTCCCCAAAACGGATGCTACTCCACATACATAAGAAAACAGATAGTCCACAAAACGGATGCTATCTCAAAATATATCAAGAACAACAAAAAATAATAAACTGCACTAGATAAGAACCAAACCTTTACATTTCTTAACGTTTGGTTCTAAGATTTGGATGATTTGGGAGTAGGGTTTGTAAGCTGTTTGAGAGAGAGGGAGAGTGAGTTAGGTGTGTGTGTGTGTGTTTCCAAGAAGTGTCTCGAATGAATGAGTCTTAGTCAAAGGGAGCGTGTATAAGCTGGTGCAAAGATTCCAAGAATGTCCAAAGAAGCCCCTACATAATCACAAATAAACAAAAGTAGCCTAACGGCTATATTAATAAAGAAAAGTGTAACATCCCGAACCCAACGCCATTATTTAATCCTAATTTACGTATATTTTTAAAAATTTTAAGAATTTTTATCGTGGATTTATTTGACGGTTTAAATTGGAACCAATAAATGAGGCTTAATTTTTATGTTTGACGATTTAAGAAGAACTGATAACGACTACGATACCGACGGATGCCCAAAATTTATCTTTTATTGTCGATTGATCGATATTTGAGTTTTTCGAAGTTTTTATTTTTATTACGTTTTAAGTCGAGTCGGAACCATATGTATATTCGTTTACGTGCGTTTGAACCATTTAAAAGTACTTTGAGGTAGCCGGGACGAACCCTGACTCCTGCAAAAATTTAAAACCGATTACTAGTCATAATCTCGCTCTTTAAATAGTCGTTTGAAAATGAGGCCAAAAGATAGCTACCTTGTAAAAATTGGTCCCTCCATTTTTACAAAACGGATCACTAACACACACACACACACACTTCATTTCACTTTCAAAAAAATTAGGGTTTTCCCCTCCCTCTCCCTCTTAGCCGACGGCTACCACAAAGCCACCACCACCACCACCATTTTTTTTAGTTTTTGGAAAAAGCAATCAAAGACCAACCTTTCTAACATCATTGTAAGTCTACTTATCTATTAAAGATATACATGCATTTAAGAAATCTTTTCAAAAATTTCAATTTATAAAGTGGGTTTTGATTTAATTAAAGTGGGTGCATGTTTAAATCCAATGTTTATAAACATGGGATAATGTTTTAAAAGACTTGAAAAATATTTTTCTTGGGTGTTTTTGCTATACCAAACCCACGGCCAAGGGGGTTTTGTTGGTGGTTTGATGATTTTGATTCATTTAGTTAATGGGTTATGTATATGTTCATGTTTACTTCATATTTAATTAATTTAATTATATGGTATGTTGGTTTTATAAAATGGGTTTTGATTAAAAGATGTTCATACAAGTGATTAGATGTAAGGGAATTGTTTTAGGATAGTTTAATGATGATATTAAGGGTATAGGAGTAGATAGAATTGATTGAAAACAAGTGTAAAGGTGATTTTGAAAGAGTCATTTTCAAACAGAATGTTAAGGTTGTTTTCGTGGTTTTAATTCCAAGTCCAGGTCTTCATCATAGAATGTAGTTGTAGAGCTTCTTTCTAGCTTCGATTTGGTTTAAGGTAGAAATTTTAACTCCAAACGAGTCAAAAGTTATGTAAGTTTGAATTTTCGTGTACCGGGAGATGAAAGTCGACTCAATCTGAAATTGTGTTCGATTTTGGGTCAAATCTCGGGGACTATAAGTTGAGTTCTAAAAATGGTTGGAGGCTGATCTCAGGCCCTAAACTTAACATTTACAGCAACCTGAATTGAACCTCCTGCGGATAAAAAAAAGGAGGAAGTCAATAAAAAAGAGATGTTAATGAATCAAAGGTCCAACTGATCGCCGCGTCTGTATTGTAAATATGCAGTTACGAATAATCCAGCCAAAAAGTAATAGGAATTAGAACTAACACGATTCCAAATAGAAAAACTTCAATCATTTCGATTTATTTGAAAGGGGAAAAAGAGAGGGTTCCAAACCTAAATAAACATCCGAATCGCCCATGAATCTCAATGACCAAGAATTGGCAATTGACGCGGGAAGGAACTATAGAATACCTGGAATCTCACAGAAAGATTTCTTTTTTGAATTGTTCATTCAATGAATTTATAATAAGTCTTCCTCAGACCCATAAAGAGAGCTGGGGTTATAGTTGAAGCCACCAAAACCGAAATAAGTAGTTATATTCTAATAGGCATGAAGGAGCTAAATGAGATACGTTTTTATATAGTTATAATAACTAGAACTCTTTTATTTTAAAAAACTTACCTAAGTTTCCAGATACGAGGATAATAAAAAATACCAATTGACAGTTTGTTTTTGATTCATCAGTTATTAATATAAGGCACTAACAAAGATAGAGTGACAGAGATAGAAAAAAAGATTCATCATCTGTTACATCTACTCATCCCACGATTCCGAATCAACAGACCCCATTACCGAGATATGGCAACTCTTTTTGAAAGTCATAGTAATAAGAACTGTGTCGTCTAACTTCATTCACAAAGAAATGGTGTAAGCGGAAGGTACTTTTAAACTTAGGAGTTGAATTTACAAATGGTATTGGTTAAGAAGGACAAATTGGTTTTACAACGCGAAGTTACAAAACTGTCCGAAATTTTGAGTTTAGTAATGTGACGTGCAGTAGGTCTTAGAAGTGAGAACTTTTTATGAAATTTAATATGGGCTATCTACAGGTTGTAAATGAATTATACAAATTTTCCTATAATTTTTGGTGATGTCTAAGTATAGGAAAACATCCCGTACACTTGGTATGTACCGACAGAATTGTAAAATGAGCAATAATTTTAATAAAGTACAAAAGTGAACATGTCTATTAAATGTTACTTGTTTGGATTTTTGGCGTGAGTTTATATGAACTTTGAGTGTTCTTAATTATGTACATACAGTACTTTAAGGTACTTGTAGGTGTTGATTCATTTCGCGGTTGTTTGTTAGTTGTTGTATTTGACTTCCCGGGGCATACTCATCGTCGGTGATTGTCTTCGTCTACGTCTTTGTTACTACTACTATCATTACTACTTATGGTGAGTCTATAGCCTCGCTTTTATACTATCTTACTAGCTTAAGACCCGTGTAATACACGGGTTGTCTAAATTATTTATTTAAACAAAGCTTAGTCGATAGAATTTGCATTTCAATGTAATACTATCAAATGAGACAAACATGACGAATATGAATTTATATTGGAGTGATACAATTGTGTCACAAAAACTTTCTGCAAGGAGTATGAGTTGTTATAATCAAACAATACAGTTTAATGCAATTGTGCTAAGCATCAACAACCTTTATAAGCACACCGAATTCCCATTATCATCAGCCCTTGTTGATAGTTTTGATTTGATCTCAATATAAATTAAAAGCTTCTTTAAACATTGATCTCAATATAAATTAAAAGCAACTTGCAAGACTCTTTCAAAGCAACTTCAATGCATGCAGTATGTTCTTCAAACATTTTTTTGCTTAAAAGCATTTAAAGAAGTAAACAATTAGATACTGTAATCATCTAGTAAATAAAATATTACAGTTAATCTTAGATACGAAAATGAATGCTACAGCTGTAGCTATAGTTGGCTGTATAAAAACTTTAGAATTTATATATTCATCTGATTAGGAATTACAAAGTAAGTTAGGTGAATCTCACCATTGATGTGGTAACTATAATAAATTTTTAGCATGTTACAAACTCGCTAAAGTAACAAAATAGTTGATCGAACACCAGCTGTTCTTCTTCAAGAATTTCAACTACAAAAAAACAATGGCACAGTTATCCATTTAAGTAAAAATAAGATACTGTTAATTCCAAATGATACTTAAACTAAACACAAGTGTATCTAAACATATAAAATAAATCATTTGAAACGGTAAATCATACACTTGACACTCTGTCAAACTGAAATATAAAGTAGCAAAATATCTATTTGATGGAGTTCTATGTAGGTTGGCATTCTAGTGCAGACTAAAGTCACTAATCTTCTGGTCCATTCAATTTGGTTAGAATATGCAACTATACTCCAAAAGTGAACCATTCAATAATAAAGAGGTCAACTGTGACACTATTCAATTTGGTTAGAATATGCAACTATACTCCAAAAGTGAACCATTCATAAATAAAGAGGTCAACTGTGACACTGATAACGTCTAACAATCATTCATTACAATCTTATGAAATTAATGAAATCTAACAAACTCAGTTCAAAGCTTGTAGTGACATTTTATGCCTTTATAAGTCTATAAGCTAAATAACTGAAACAGTGCTACTATGTTTAAAACCACATTCTATGTATATCGTGCAAGCCACAAGATAACATAAACTCCAGTCACGTGCTTCATAAGTACATTCTTTCAGAACTAAGGGAGGTTTTGTTTTAGCTACTAATACTTTTGGGCTTGTTATCTTAGTTAGCAAAAATAAGCAGATCTTAGTATTTTGATAAGCTCCTTTCTAACAGCTTATTAGCGTTTGCAAGCTTCATTTTCCACCTTTTTTACATAAGCTAATACAAACACGTGGCAAGAGTTCATAAGATTATTCATCATAAAGGCAGAAGCTACTTATTAAATATAAGCATACGCCCAAAAAATAAGGTCAGACAAACACCATCGGCTCTTGGCTAACTTTTAAAATTACACTAAAGACTCTTAGCAAAAACACAAAAATAATCGAGTATCAAGGGAACCGTCTAATGTGATTTTAAAAAACTTACTATTAGACATCACAAATATGAAATGAAAAAGATTTATAGACAACACATTTCAAAACATATTTTATGGCAGAATCCGTCAAATGGGTCGATTGGGTCAAGCGGGCGACCTATGAGAGTACTTTTAAGCGGAATCATTTTAAACACGAAAATACTTCAAACAAACCCAAAAGAGCCTTCGCTGGAACATAAAGTCTCATTTAAAGGTCTTTGCGACCCTTTGAATGAATGCAAACTTTTTTATTCATGCTGATATATATACTTACTAACAATCAATAAAAGAGAAATGTGTTCTTATGAAACTATCCCTACAAATCTGCAATGATAACAGGAAAAAGATTTTATTTTTAAAGATTTCACAAGTAATGAGTTTATATCTCCGGGAATTAAGAAATTAATAACCTAAAAGATGGCAGATTGTAGCGAAGAAAAAAGTGTTGCATTAAGTGGCGAAACACATGGGACAAAATTTATTTATTTTGTGATTATTAAAAAATTATATAGCTAATAAGCTGAAATGTGTTAACATCTCTTGAAAATAAGGTTAACCAAATGATGATAGTCTTGTTTGTAGAAAAAGAAATATAAATTTAATGAATTACAACATCTAACAAAATCTTAGATAAAACATATTACTAACAGACCTGTAATTACCAAAATCTAAATCTGCTATGTATATTCAGATCTTACATAAAACTTCATAAATTGATCAATGAACTAAAATATAACAGCCCAAATTAAAGACAAAAATTTTAATTTTGTCTCCAGGGATCACAAATTACACATCTAATTCAACACCTTAATCAAAGAAACTAAAGAAGAAACATAACACCTCAATTTATGTAGAAAAGCAACTGTGCAATGACTTTGTGTAGATGAAACATTTCATCAAACACTTAGTGTGGATAATTAGAAATAACAAAGAGTAAAGGGAACATACATCAGATTTGTCTATACCATCTCTGACATGTAAGCCTTAAAACAACTAAATGAAGATTGCTTCCGTCTGGAGTCAAAGACCATCACATGCAAGAGGATCATAATCTAATCTGTTAAATAAAATAAAACGGAATCGATGATATAAATACAAAAGTTCATCATTAAGAACAAAAATAAAATGAAAGAATATGAAATTAACAAAGAAGACAGATAAACCAACCTGTAACTTTTAAGAAACCTTGAAGTTGTATATTCATGTTAGAAAGAAAAAAAGATGAGAGATTTAAATTTTGAATTTTGAATTCTTGGTTATAGAGCCTCTTTCTCTTTTCTCTTTTCACGAAGTCTGATAACATGACAGCACACTGCAACCTACAAATCACTTTTTGTTGAGGGCAAAATACTATACGTAAAAGAATAATGGAATTTCCCATTTATAATTAAAACAAAATAAGTTACACATTGTGACATCATTAAAATTGCAATTGGTAGCCTCATTGAATGACACCTAAGCAAAATGACATCAGCCAAAACTCTTCTTTAATAGATAGTATAGATTATTAATTTTAACCCGCGAGGGGGGATACATGCTATTTGAAATAAAATGGAACACATGTCATGAATGATTGTTTGGACCTTAATGTTGTTTGGATTGTATTGAGTACCTTGTTGCTAAAGGCCCTAATTTCATGAACCGTTAATTATTGTCTCGCCCTTGTGTTGGTTGGAAATAGCCGCTTATACAATTGATAGTACTATGGGGTTGACGACCCTATCCGAGACGGGAGCTAGTACGTTAAGTACCCTCTGCGGACGGATAACTTGTGATAAGAGATAAGGTATAAATCTGGCAACTAATACCTTAAGAGGGTAATGGTTTCACTTTGATCATGCCGGAAAATGTGGCGCGGGTGATTAAGTTAACGGGTCGGTGTCATGAGCTTAAATACAATCAATTAGCTTTGCTAAAAATGAAATACTTGAATAATAGATTGTATGCGCACAATTCTATTAAATGATTATGATTGGATTTTTTCTCTTGTGTTCAACTAATGATTTGGTAAACCTATAGATTCGTTCAACCGTTGTGTTGACGATTTTAAGCATGTGTTTCAGGTAATCAAGATTGATAGCAGCGGAGCATGCATGGAGGGAGTTGGTGCTTGTTTGTCTAAACTTATGGATTTCCTTCCCTTTTTATCAAATTAATTATTGTCATATTGTGGTAAAAAGTTGTTATGTTTATGTTAAGATCTTTGGGATAAGTAACGCTACTCTGATAAAAACTTTATTTTGGGTTGGAAATGTTTTAGACAATGATTGTAAATATTCAATTATGTTTATTTTAAACATCTCTTTTGAGGTTATTTTCTATGATTGTGTGTGATGTGCTATGAAATAACGCCCAAAGTGCTATTCCGCTGCGTGGTAATTTGGGGGTGTTATAGATAGGTATCAGAGCCACAAGTTATAGAGAACTAGGTCGATTTTTGAAAAACCTAAACTATAACTTTTGGTGTGTCGTAAAAAGTTTTAAAGCACGCAACTACTCTGCATGGCTCCGGTAAGATTTCTTTAGCATTGCTTTATATTTGAGAAGTATCCCTCAAAACTAATATGAATTCCCTAGTATTTAGTAAGTATATACTATGATAATATATTGAGATATATTGCTGTGTACGTCGAGTACTTATCATCGTAATTGCAAATTCTTGTAAGACTATTTTATAGGTTGCATGTAATTGGCATATGTGCTACATTTCATTGCATGGCAACAATACGTTGTGATCCTACGTGTATGTAGGAATGATTGTATGTATAGATATATAATACTATGGTATTTGGAGGCATTGAACGCGAAGCAATGGTCCTTGCGTGGTTATCGTACATTTAAAATGCGGTTTTGTTGAGAATACGGCCTCACCGCCAATTATCAATCTTGATAATTAATTTATTGTTCGAATAACCGAGTGTGAACCTCGTTTAATACTCTAGATACGTAAATAATGCTTCGTAACATATTGTATATTGACTAGATTGATCTCGATTGTCGTTATCGCGCCGTGATGTGTCATTTTAGGACATCTTCTTTTGAAACGTAAATTACTAACGTACAATTTTATTTCCCTCATTCCTATGGGTTTGATATATTAGTTTACGTAACTATAACATAGCCGAAGTATAATCAACGATGCGTACATCGTAGCGACAAATCATATGTGTATATTATAAATCGTGGTTGAGGCGCATCGCCATTTAATCGTTTTTATCATCCTACTCGAATTTAAAGGTGTGTTTTAAGGATAGACTAGCATTGTGACCAAGCGGGATAGCTTGAAGTTTGGTTGGTTCGTGTTAATTTTATTGTGTACGATTTTGAGACCCACCCGAAGCCGATATCAACGCTTATAGAGTTGACATACGTATTCTCGTTTCGTTTATTTCATTTGTCTTGTTGTCTCATTATTGTGAATTTGATATTTTATATGACGAGGTCTGACAATTGTGCCAGTTAAATAAGCATTGAATTTTGTTAACTGAATTATTTAAACATAAAGCGTCTTACATATAAAATATAGAATGAAACTTTTGGATAAGAATGACCTATGATGTGTCTTGTAACAAGTAAAATTCTTATAGAGAGTAAAGTGACAAAGTGAAATTATTTTTCCTTCAACCTTGGTTGGTAAATCATAATAAGTAATTTACATTACTCGTAAAATCCTTGTTTTCATATATTAATGCCTTGATACTAAAAGCTTGTGATGGAACTGTCAAAATTTGCCTAATTTAATTTGAAATAGAAGTTATTAATAAAAATTAACGATATGATTATTGAGTATATGTAGCTTTGGGCTTGGTATGAATTAATTTTGGGTCAATATAGTAAACTTTTGGCATATTTTGTAATATAGAACATGAGTAAAAAAAATTTTCATGTGTTTTGGAGCTAGAGACTTTATAAAACTGGTTTTAATTTTAAACATAAGGTCAAGTTATATTTACGAATGCATTGGTATAAACTGGAACTTATAACTCCTGGTAGTGAATAAACTGGGATAAAATCGAAATATACACTTTAAGTGAGAAATTCTAACGCTTGAGATAAATTATTAAATATTGATGGAACGTTGTTTTATTCCGCTGCGAGATGTGTTAATTTTAAAATCAATTGACAATTGGCTAAAGATTTAAAATTGGAATTTTCTACATTTCAGAATTATTGAAATAAGCATTTCGATTATTTATTCTATTATTATCGAGATTCAAGTCTCGACTAAAAATTAGTAAGTTGTCCGAGATAATACTACGTGAAACATCTTTAACGTCTGACTCGAGTCGCGTGAATAAAATATAGCATACCAGTTTTAAGGAAGACTTATGTATAATAAAAAGTCAAAGGCTGATTTTTAAGAGTGAATTGGACAAATTCGAGTTGTGTTGGATATTTGTATATACGTAATAAGATATGTCGTAGTAATAATATGAAACTTTGAAAATTCTTACTATGTACGTTTTTGGTACTTAAGATATGAACATTAATGAGATTTTGACAAAAGATCGAGATTTTCAAACCTAATGATTCTATCGATAATGATAACCGAGTCACCGCATCTACTAATGTTAATAGTTTCTTAGAGATTGTAATATTTCAAGAAGTGAACACTTTGTAGATTGAAAAATGAAGGTATAAATTCTTTAATGGTGTAACACAAATTAAAAATGTGCAAATATTCGGTTTTACAATATACAAGGTAACATTAATTAGGGTATGAAAATGGATTACCCAACATACGCATACTTGTATTATTTTCTTAAGACGTAATGTTTTGAGTCACGATAGTTCGATCGTACGGCATCCCTTCTTCGATTTTGTGAGTCTATATCTGAACTTGGGTAGTCCTGTGATTGTTCATTTTAATATTGTCTATGGAATGAAACCATTATTTATTTTTGAATTGCAACTTTGTTAGTACATGTGAATAAGGGTATGTCGCCCGGTGTATTTTTGTCCTCTTCACGGACCCCGTAACTTTTTTTCTCTCGGTTAATGGAACCTAAATTTGTGGAATGTATGTGTAACTCGAGACGATGGGAATTATGATCTTTGTCCTATTTTTTGTGCTCGTGGTGATGTTCGATGTCCAATCCATGTATTTATATATTGTTGTTGTTTTCTCGAAACTCTTTTCATGTCTTCGAAGTATTTTCATTTCTAATGTAGTAAATTCCGTCAGCAAATATATTGCTCGTTTATCTTAAATGATCTCATTGATTTTTTGATTTTTTTACTACTCGTTATGCTTGCAATGATCTTTAATTTGGAACCACGTTACCGTTATTTTGTGAACAATCTGTTTCGAAAATATGTATGAGTGTGTGAAATATTTCGTTGAACCAAATGCAAATGGTGTCGATTTATTTATCTATTTATTTTTCTCATAAAAAGGCATAGTAAAAGTACGTTTTCAGAGTGGATGAAAAATGTTTGATGTGTTCCTTGAAACGATGGTAATAATATTTCAAATGATTTAATTATTTTGAAGATTAGGTTGAAAACTTTCGTAGTCATATTTGGTGTGTAATAATAATGTTGTGTCGTCCCTCGATCCTCAATTATGCACAGCTTAGCTAACTATGCATAATTCGGGAAGAGTCCTGTTTTGTTTGTTGTTGTTGCTTGATCCTCAATTATGCATGATCTAGCTAATTATGCATAGTTTAGGAAGGGAAATGTGGTTTCAAATCAATTGATCATCTTTAAACTGGTAGTGTTTTTTATAAATGTTTGGATAAGAACTCTTTCAAAATGGTGGATCCTTATGCAAGTAATCGTATTCTCCTTGAATCCTAAAGAAAATTTTGAATTTTCTTGTGTTCCTTGAAATCATACTTTTCATTTGGCGTTGACTTAGTAAGTCACCGTGACCAAGAAATTATGGAAAATGTTTTTATGTGTTGTATGTAACGTGCGAATTCCATCAGAATCACTAAGGTGTTGATGAGATACCAAAGGGGCTGGTACCGACACTGAGAAGAAATTTTAACAAAAATAGAAGACTGTCGAAGTAGAGGAAATATGAGTTCAAGTAACTCTGAGGGAAATGAAGAAGACTTCTCCTACATCAAATGTATCGTACTTTATTTATTTTCTTTTCTCGTTCTTTTGATATGTCAACGACACGCGATAAACTGTTGAAGTTTACCAACTGTGCATCGGTAGTTAGAAGACAATTCTAATTTCCGTCTTCGTTTATTAAAGTGAGGAATCCTCCTTTCTTGACTCGATTTTCTTTGATCATCGATGGTTAAACGACAGATAGACATAGTTGATGTTTTTGGTGGTAAACCCTTGCCTTTTTGGGTATTTATGTGGTATGTGATCTAGTGGAGTGATTGTAAGTTGTGAGAACTTGAGACGACATTGTCCAATGATGTCCGATCATGGAGAACACGTACCATGTAATGTCTTTTTAACCTTCAACGACGATGCTTATTGAGACTTTGACCACGCTTGGGATGGAAGTGAGATGGTGTTCTTGTAATATATATTTTTTGGGTATGGATCCGTGTGTGAGCATCCTACGATGACATATGTATGTGTTTTCTTTCTTTACGGATATGCATCCATATCTAGCAAGCTTGTGAACCTTCTTTAACTTGCAATTTTCTTTTGACTGGACTCATCTGAAATCCCGTCAAATATTCTTATTCATCATGGCTTGGCTGATTAGCAAGCATGAGTTAACTTGACTGAACTTATTTATTTGGCATGGTTTGGCTATTTTGCAAACATATCGTAATGTGGTGGTATGTGCTTCATAATGGCTTTTGTGTTTGATTGGATTGTGATGTCTTCGAGAGAGTTATGTATACGTCGAATGATTTCCGTGTCGATGAATTCGTTTTTGACGAACTAGGTTTGTATGTACGTAATATTGCAATAAGGTGATTTCGTACTACAAGTATTAAATACTTCGTCTTGTATATTATGAACGTTTTCGATGGGGTTATGTGTGGCCCGTGCGATTTTCTTTTATGAATAATTATCTTTATGAGATTGATGGACCAAGTGAAAGGACGATTCGGATGTTGAAAGACATGCTCCGAGCATGTGTGAATGATTTTGGTAGTATATGAGATCGACACTTGTTGTTGGTAGAATACCCATTGTGAAGGTGTGATGGAATTCGATACATGGACCGGAGTTCACGTAGGAACGTGAAGAATTCTTTAGGAAGAAGTACCCTTATCTTTCTAGTAGTACGAAATGCGAGTATAAGAAGCTGAGAGCGCTGGGATGTCGCTCCCTTAAGGAGGGGAGGATGTAACACCCCGAACCCAACGCCATTATTTAATCCTAATTTACGTATATTTTTGAAATTTTTAAGAATTTTTATGGTGGATTTATTTGACGGTTTAAATTGAAACCAATAAATGAGGCTTAATTTTTATGTTTGACAATTTAAGAAGAACCGATAACGACTACGATACCTACAGATGCCCAAAATTTATCTTTTATTATCGATTGATCGATATTTGAGTTTTTCGAAGTTTTTATTATTATTACGTTTTAAGTCGAGTCAGAACCATATGTATATTCGTTTTGTGTGCGTTTGAACCATTTAAAAGTATTTTGAGGTAGCCTGGACGAACCCCGACTCCTGCAAAAATTTAAAACCGACTACTAGTCATAATCCGGCTCTTTAAATAGTTGTTTGAAAATGAGGCCAAAATATAGCTACCTTGTCAAAATTGGTCCCTCCATTTTTACAAAAGGGAGCACTAACACACACACACACACACACACTTCATTTCACTTTCAAAAAAATTAGGGTTTTCCCCTCCCTCTCCCTCTTAGCCGACGGCTACCACAAAGCCACCACCACCACCACCATTTTTTTAGGTTTCTGGAAAAAGAAATCAAAGACCAACCTTTCTAACACCATTGTAAGTCTACTTATTTATTAAAGACATACATGCATTCAAGAAATCTTTTCAAAAATTTCAATTTTTATAAAGTGGGTTTTGATTTAATTAAAGTGGGTGCATGTTTAATTCTAATATTTATAAACATGAGATAATGATTTAAAAGGCTTGAAAAATATTTTTCTTGGGTGTTTTTGCTATACCAAACCCACGGCCAAGGGGGTTTTGTTGGTGGTTTGATGATTTTGATTCATTTAGTTAATGGGTTATGTTTATGTTCATGTTTACTTCATATTTAATTAATTTAATTATATTGTATATTGGTTTTATAAAATGAGTTTTGATTAAAGGATGTTCATACAAGTGATTAGGTGTAAGAGGATTGTTTTAGGATAGTTTAATGATGATATTAAGGGTATAGGAGTAGATGGAATTGATTAAAAATAAGTGTAAAGGTGGTTTTGAAAGAGTCATTTTCAAACAGAATGTTAAGGTTGTTTTCGTGGTTTTAATTCCAAGTCCAGGTCTTCATTACAAAATGTAGTTGTATAGCTTCTTTCTAGCTTCGATTTGGTATAAGGTAAAGCTTTTAACTCCAAACGAGTCAAAAGTTATGTAAGTTTGAATTTTCGTGTACCGGGAGATGAAAGTCGACTCAATCTAAAATTGTGTTCGATTTTGGGTCAAATCTCGGGGACTATAAGTTGAGTTCTAAAAATGGTTGAAGGCTGATCTCAGGCCCTAAACTTAACATTTTGAGTCTACTTTTAAACTTAGGAGTCGGATTTACAAATGGTATTGGTTAAGAATGTCAAAATGGTTTTACAACGCGAAGGTACAAAACTGTCCGAAATTTTGAGTTTAGTAATGTGACGTGCAGTAGGTCTTAGAAGTGAAAACTTTTTATGAAATTTAATATGGGCTATATACAGGTTGTAAATGAATTTTACAAAATTTTCTTATAATTTTTGGTGATGTCTAAGTATAGGAAAACAGCCCGTACATTTGGTATGTACCGGCAGAATTGTAAAATGAGATATGGTTTTAATAAAGTATAAAAGTGAACGTGTCTAGTAAATGTCACTTGTTTGGATTTTTGGCGTGAGTTTATGTGAACTTTGAGTGTTCTTAATTATGTACATACAGTACTTGAAGGTACTTGTAGGTGTTGATTCATTTCGCGGTTGTTTGTTAGGTGTTGTATTTGACTTCCCGGGGCATCCTCATTGTCGGTGATTGTCTTCGTCTACGTCTTTGTTACTAATACTATCATTACTACTTAAGGTGAGTCTATAGCCTCGCTTTTATACTATCTTATAAATGATTTTAACCCGCGAGGGGGGATACATGCTATTTGAAATAAAATGGAACACAAGTCATGAATGATTGTTTGGACCCTAATGTTGTTTGGATTGTATTGAGTACCTTGTTGCTAAATGCCCTAATTTCATGAACCGTTAATTATTGTATTGCCCTTGTGTGGGTTGGAAATAGCCGCTTATACAATTGATAGTACTATGGGGTTGACGACCCTATCCGAGACGAGAGCTAGTACGTTAAGTACCCTCTGCGGACGGATAACTTGTGATAAGAGATAAGGTATAATTCTGGCAACTAATACCTTAAGAGGGGCAATGGTTTCACTTTGATCATGCCGAAAAATGTGGCGCGGGTGATTAAGTTAACGGGTCGGTGTCATGAGCTTAAATACAATCAATTAGCTTTGCTAAAAATGAAATACTTGAATAATAGATTGTATGCGCACAATTATATTAAATGATTATGATTGATTTTTTTCTCTTGTGTTCAACTAATGATTTGGTAAACCTATAGATTCGCTCAACTGTTGTGTTGACGATTTTAAGCATGTGTTTCAGGTAATCAAGATTGATAGCAGCGGAGCATGCATGAAGGGAGTTGGTGCTTGTTTGGCTAAACTTATGGATTTGCTTCCCTTTTATCAAATTAGTTATTGTCATATTGTGGTAAAAAGTTGCTATGTTTATGTTAAGATCTTTGGGGACAAGTAACGCTACTCGGATAAAAACTTTATTTTGGGTTGGAAATGTTCTAGACAATGATTGTAAATATTCAACTATGTTTATTTTAAACGTCTCTTTTGAGGTTGTTTTCTATGATTGTGTGTGATGTGCTATGAAATAACGCCCAAAGTGGTATTCCGCTGCGCGGTAATTTGGGGGTGTTATAAAAAGTTACACAAAGGCCCCCTCAAGACTTATGACCTTGCTACAACACAACAACCAATTTCAACACTTTTCGTGAAGGCTATTCAAATGATATGACATGATATTGTTTAAATAGGGCCGTAAAGGAACTGGACGAACGCGAACGAAGGTATTTCATGTTCGTTGATTTAATTTTAGTCGAACAAACGAACGCGAACGTGTAATCGAACCAAATTTTTTTGTTCATGTTCGTTTGTTTAGATTTGAACTTGTTCATGTTCGTTTATTAATAAGCTAAATGAACGTAAACGATCATATATAGACATAAACGAGCATTGAACTAAAGTTTTTACTTTAAACGATCCATATATTCTTTGAAATACTTAGTAGTATATAGTTTATATTATTGTTAGAGATCTTCGAAATACTCAATATATTATTTATTAACTTCTTTTTCATTTTTAAGATGTTAATAGAACGAAAATAATTGAGCATAAACGAACGCACTAATTGAAATCGATCATTCACGAACACAAATAAACGAACGGAACAGTTGTTCATGTTCGTTCGTTTAATTAAACGGATCAAAAATCTTGTTCATGTTTATTCATTTATTAAATAAACGAACATAAACGAGTTTTTTGCCGAACGATCGACGAAGGGTTCGCTAAACGTTCAATTCATTTACATCCCTATGTTTAAACAAATGCTTTATACACTAACTCGATGTATGATTGCATTGTGAAGAAACTATGTTTAAATTGCGCCGAGTGAAGGTTAAATCCACGAGTAAATTTGTCATGTAGTTGTGAGTTATCATTTTGGCAACCATTTTACACGTGAGTAATGTGAGAAAAAGTGGGTTCCTCATCAGACGTGAGTTACATCAAATGAGACCTTTTTTTAATTTATTTTATTAGTTTGTGAGTGTGTATGAATATTTAATAAAATATAAGTTTTACATCGTCACTATAGTAGTCAGTTGTGTAAGTGAAGACATAAAATTGAAGTAATGCTGAGGTGGAGATGAGTTTACCACTACTACCTTTAGCCTTAAATTGAGTTCTTTTCTGTAAGTATCAAATTTAAACTTTAATGGCATCTCATACCTTTTTTAAAGAAAGCCTTATAATTTCTTTTTCCATGAAATGTATGCAATGAGTTGGTTGTGACTTGTGAGTGATTAATCGAAAATTATCGTACACATATATGAAATTGTATCATACTCAAAATAATTGAACGCCTTGAAAATGTTCTAAGCGTGCTCACGGTCTAAAAACCGGACCTTACCGATCAAGATCGGATCGGGCCGAAATCGAATTTAGCCAAAACACTGGACCGAAGAACAAAACGAAATGGTTCGGTCTGATTTGGTCCAACAAGACATTATTTTCGTTTTTATGTAAGATCAGGTCGGACCGAGGAGCGTAAATAAGAAAAATGATAAACCGAGATAGGTTCGATTTGATCTGGTATGATTCAAGTATTCAAGTCGGTTTCTTGATCCAATCCGATCCTCCATCCTTTTGCTCGCCCTAGGTTACACTATGTCACATGTTTATTCTAGGGTAGATTACAAATTTCGTGCACGTGGTTTCAAAGATTTTCACTCTCTGTCATCTTTTTTTTTAAAAATTTCGTCATTGTAGTTTAGTTTTTGTACCGTATGACACTATCGTTAACGAGTATTAGTTCTTCTTAGAAGACGTGGTGTGATAATGCTAGACTGACGTTGCTACTCGATGTGGTGGGTGTTGCTACGCTTAGATGGTCTCACATACGACAAACAGGAGCACCTTTCATTAGCACTACACCATAGTATACGTCCTATAAGTCTTGTAATATAAAGGTGTGTTTGATATGATCATCGGAATCGGTCAATTATAATTATATTAATTACAAATGTTTAATTGAAAATTTAAAATAAATCTATGAAAATATGTCATAGAACATAGTAAGATTAAGAGGTATATATGAATAGTATAAATGATTATTTTTTAACATTACCTTTTTTTTACACAAGCTATTTATTAAATTATATATTTATTATTATATTTAATTTTTTATGTTAAATTATATATATACCTAAAAATCCATTGTGATTCATTAAAACGCATTAGGGATGAGTATGGTACCGGTATCGAATTTTTCTCGAGCAGAAATTAATGTTACTGGTACCGTATTTAACGGGATTCGGATATCGATACCGGTACCGGGAAATCGGGATTTTCTAGTTTTTTTCCAGGAATTTCCCGATTTAGTACCGGTCCCGTACCGAATTAGTGATACCGAATTTTTTTCACCTTATTTCATGATACCGGTAACGTACCGAACGGGATTCGAATACCGAGATCAGTACGTTTCGATACGATTTCGATACGATTTCAAGATTCGAGTCCAAATACTCATCCCTAAAACGCATCTTAAATTATTTTAAAGCAACATGCAATTCTTGTGTGACCACCCCTTACCGCAATAAGTCAGCAACATAAGATAAGCAAAATTGCTTCTGGGTTTTGGTACTACAAGAAAATGGACTTTCAACGATTGTTGTGCTATTGATAAAGAAAAAGTATCACTAAATTTAAGGGGATGTTTGTTTGACACTTACGGGAATCAAACTATGACTATCATAGTTATAATAAATGTTTGGTTACAAATTTTTTATTAACCTATCATTGAAACAATCATAGATTCATAGTAGGGGGAAATAGTGTCTTTGGCTAGTCATTTCCATTGAACCCACATTCTGTTATTATTCCACTACAAAATTACTAATATTATACATTTGAATTGGACACTATGCGTTTGGTTTAATGTCATGAATCACAATCGGTATCGGATTGGGAATAAGATAGAATGACTATGGGTATGATTATGTATATAAATCTAAAGATTGTTGTTTGGTTTGAAAATTTTAAGTTGGGTATCAAATATAATATATCATTAAAATTTAATTTTGATATAAAATATACAATTTTTTTATTTGCAATAATCTGTTTTTCCTAAATATTTAAATAACTATATATTTTTCTTAGAAAAATACGGATAATTCATAAAATTTGGGTCTACCCGAGAATCAAACCGAATTAAAATTCGGTTTTCGATTCTAGTTCGGTTCGGTTTTTGGATTGACTCAGAAAAATATTGATTGAATAATTCGAATCGAATAAACCGAACAAACCAAGAACTAAACCGAAGGACACCCCTACCGTTAATATGCTTCATATTAATAATTTTTTATGAACGAGTTTATATTAATAATTTAAACATGAATTTTAAACGTATGACCACATTTCAAAAATAATATAATTTTATGAAAAATTTTAAGTTTTTGACGACAATTTGATGAAAAAACAAATACATTTATGAAAAGAGTAATTTTTTTTAAAGCATCTAGGTAGTCCCTCCAAATCTAGAAATGCATATATATTAAAAAATACAAAAGTAATTTATTTGGTAATAAAAAATAGATGTCTATTAGCGTAGTTATGTACATATAAATATATATGAAAAAGAAACAGGCAAGTAAAAAAAAATGAACAATAAAAAAAGAGGAATCAATGTTTCATAGGAGCCTCCTTATGTTGGTATGCAGGATAAATGATATAAGGATATCATTTCAATATTTGAAAATTATATTATGCAAACAAACACTATCTATCCCTATGATATCCATTCCTCATTCCTTTATATTGATACCAAACAAGCCAATATAAAGGAATGAGGAATGGATATCATAGGGATAGATAGTGTTTGTTTGCATTCAATCCAATACATCCTTCTAATCAAACTCATACCGTTAGTCATTCCAATTTATATACCAAACGCACCCAACTTTGGCAAAAGGTTTTAATCTTGAGATTTAATGACATTTTTTTGAATTATTTTTTTATTCGTACACTTTTTTCCTTTCTCATTAAGACATACTACGGTTTTACCTACATTTGTTTAAGCGTATGGAAAAACATCCGAAAAATCAAATGACATATTTCTTTAACTTCTATCATCTTATTAGTACTTTTTACGACATTTCTTTTATCGTAGAATGTTAGCTAGTCGGTCGAGCATCGTTTAACAATTAACCGCTTCAACTGAGATTAATTAGATTAGACTTTTTATATGTAATTGTAAAATTTTGAAAATATATGTTTGATTTGTCTGTCTTATCATTTTTCTCCGATTTATATATGTAACTGAGTTAGCTGATAAAGCTGATTTATAAAGCTGATTTTTTGTCCGATTTAACTTGTTTCTAGATGAGTAGTGATTGGGACACTCAAAAATTTGATTGGGATGTACAAACAGTTAAAATAGTTTATATTTACAGTATAATTGTTTAATGCGCGATTTGAAGTGTCCTAAACAAATTATAATGTGTGCAAACCATCTTTCTTTTTATTAATCAATATATCGATCCATTTTTGAATAAAGTGATTAATAAAACTAAGGGAGGTGATTTGCGCCAATGTTTTTAGACTCGGGTCGATCCGACCGGGTCAATCAGTTGATCTGATTCCGGTCAAAAAAATGGATTATATTGACCCGGGTTTCACATTTTTGAAACCCGGCTAGACCCGTCGGGTTTGGCGTGACCCGGGTCAACCCGGTTCTCGAGACTCAGCTGGGTTTTAAATTTTTCGGGTTTTTTGTTAAAATAATATGTAAATTTTACGTATTTGCGATAGATTTTTATTTTTACTTGTTATATTGGTTGGTAAATTGTTTATGTGTTCAATATATCGAAGTTTTGATGGTTTTTATATATAATTTTTGTTAATTATTAAAAAATTTAGAAAACTGGGTTGACTCGTATCGACCCGGGTTAACCCAAACCCAATAACTCGACTGGTTCAATTTAAAAAAAAGTTTTAAAACATTGTTTGCACACTCCTTAATTGACACACTCCAAAATATAATATCTTAACACTTATACTTTTGTAAAAATAGATATAAATAAAAGTAATCTAAAAATATATTAGTGTCTAAGTCATCATCTATATATCTATATCTATAGTACTTTATAAAGCATTTACCTCCTTTCTATATTTAGTAGTCTTAAAAATTCAGCCTTAAACATTTTTTTATTAGGAAATCAATATACAACTAATTAGTCAATGTTCATCATCTACATTCTTCAATTTTTTCAAGATTTAATGTATACGTTTTCTAATAACTAGCATTGATGATTTAGTAAAGCCCATTTAATAAAATGTGAGTAACAACAACCATTTAAATGCATTCATCCAACATTGTATAACAACTCAAACAAGAAATATAAACACAGGCCTCATACACAAAAGAAAATAAAACGCCTATCATAAATATCTTTTTAATTTTTGTCTTTAATTTCTCATCTAACATTATGAATATAAATAATCACAAACACACGAACAAATCATCCTCTCACGTTACCTGCCAATAAAAAACTATCTTTCACCACATCTGTCACAACTGCCTCCGCCCCAAATCTTACGGGTCTTTTTACATAAATTATTTATATGTTTGTTAGAAGAATGTTTAAGCAAATAACATTTGCTCGTCGCTAAATATATTCACAGGATACCCGCCGCCGCATTGCGCGGGTATCCTACTAGTCTATATACTTTATAAAGCATTTAGATCATTCTTTTTTTAGAAGTCTTAAAAAATTCAGCACTAAACATTTCTTTATTAAGAAAGATGTTATAAAGTATGTACTGGAACATGATTATTTTAAAATTTGTAACTTTGTAACAGCTTAACATTCATGTAACCCATTTAAGAAGATGAATGAGTCAAATTTGAGTCTTGTAACTTGTTAGTATCATAAAGTCTGGAATAAAACCAATTAATTTCTTATTTGTAACAGTCAGCCATAAGCCAAATAACACTATATAAGCAAATATGTATATCAAGAACTATCATTCTGAATATCACTAGATTCCTTACCCCCGAATTCTTGTGTTATACCCAAGAATCAGATAGATAAATATATCAAAATAACATACATAATTGTTCATCAAAATCCATATGTTTCCACCATGTTGTATACACAAACAAATCAAACCAAAAACATCATATTCTGATAAATTGGAATCTGTATGTTTTACCCATAATCCGGTACACTTACGGTTTTAGTGGTGTTTCGCCAAACATCCTTAGACGATCGGGTTCACTTGATACAAACCACTCAATCTATAAATTGGTTTTGGCGGCAACGACTAGATCCGACGACGGCTGCAAATGGATCTTTGGGTTTCGAATGGGTAGCAGCGGGATTGGGTTTCTGCGACGCATATTTGAAGCGGCAGCAAATATGTTGTTTTGATAATGGAGGCTTCTAACTTTGTTGTTAGTGTGTCCTCAATGGCAGACCCAGCTTAAAGTGTATGGTGTTTCTTTTAGGTGAACGCAAAAAAACAAATTTAAAAAACCATGCGGGTCGGATCCAAACAAACAAGAATAATGAGATCTCTCCTAAGTTCTAATTATTGAAGATTCACTGTATTCACTTTCCGTTATAACAGTGTAATTTAATATATAAAATATACATAAAAAATAAAAGAAAGAAAAATGATTTGTTGCCATTTTCTTTTACCTCTTTCTTCTCTAAAGTCGTCTTCCACATCTTCTTCATTACAACCATGACATTCTCTAATATTCAATCATGACATTATTTTATACAAACAAGTTCATGTCTTCACCTCACACAGTGACATGGTGTTTGGAGGGTTGAGGTTGTGAAATGGAGGCTGGAAATTATTATGTTTTTAGGGTTGAGGGTGTTTGGGTGTATAATACCTATAATGCTTTTTTGATTTTACATTTAATTTTTAATTTTTTTAATACTTAAACATCACTTGTTTGAGTTCTTATTTCTAATCTATCGAGGACTCGAAATTTACTATCAAATATTATATCTTTCTTTGTCAAAATTATTCTCCACAAAGAATGTCACCGAATACCCGCCGCCGCATTGCGCGGGTATCCTTCTAGTACTTTATAAAACATTTACACATTTTCTAATTAAAGAAGTCTTAAAAAATTTAAGCTTTAAACATTACTAATATTAGAAATTCTCAATGTTTTTCAATGTATGGCGGTTTCTCACTCAAAATTAAATATTATTCAATATAAGTATTTCAAAATAGTCCATAACAGCCCATTAAAAATGGTTAATACCAGAATTCATTATTTATTAGATGCATACGTTTTTTTCACACCTATATGAATCAATACATCCCATTTTAAGATCATCACTTCGTCAAGAGCATTTCCATTCTCTAAAAAAACATTAGTCTTATGTATCTTATATCTATAATTTGGGGTTCAGGTTGGTGGTGTGGTGCTTTAGGTGGTTCCAGTGGTGTTGGTTGTTGTTGCGTGGCGAGCGGCATCTATTGTCCATGTGTGTTAGATGTTTGAATATGATGGTTATGCTTTATGAAGCCACTACTATTGCCTAAGCGCATACATATTGTTCTTATTTAATGTATTCCTTAAATTTATATCCATGTGCTATAGGTTTTGTTTAACAATTCTCATTCAAGTTACTCTAATTTATTCTCTTATTATTTTGTATGGCACATCAAAAATAACATATATCTGTGTTTTTTTCATGACAATATCATATATATGATGCAAAATTGTTGCCAAGTTTATACGAAATTGGTTAACCAGGTACCCGCCGCCGCATTGCGCAGGTACACGGCTAGTGTATTTAAATATGTCAATCAATTCAAATATTGTACAAATTACTACACTCAAACTAGTTAGCAAAACATAAAAACGGTTAATTTTTGCCTAATTAAATGGTCGAGACTGATTTTTGTAACATTGCTTTTAACGATATCTTTTATGTCTTGTTTGTCGGTGATTTTAATATCATCAACTATTTTAGTTACTCGAGATTTACTAGAGATCAATGAGATTTCATATTCGGCTTGGACACGAGTTAGAGGAAGTGCAGAGTGCACACTTGTTGAGCTAATATGTATCGCCTACGACGAAGATGCAGGGGTCAAGGGGCCTACGCCCCCTTGCTAGGTCCCACTGCCAGGTCAGCGGGCAGGGGTCGAGGGGGCAGTGCCCCTAGCGGGATTTGGGGCAGCGCCCCAAAATCTAAAGAATTTTTACGAATCGGCATTAAGGGCTTACCTTAATTTTCCTGTCAAACCCGAACCAACAGGTCTGTTGGTGAAAAGTTGTAACTGTTCATATGTAACTGTTTGCAACCGTCTTTTCATATGTTCATTAAAATCGGCATCAAGGGCTTACCTTAATTTTCGTGTCAAACCCAAACCAACAGGTTTGTTGGTGAACAGTTGTAACTGTTTGTAACCGTCTTTTCATATGTTCATTAACAGATATTGTATCTCACAGAATATAACGAACAAACACAATTTCTCTATGTTCCTGCTTTGATCTCTTGTGTCTAGAATCAAAGTGTTTCTGCTTGAATTATCCCAATAAGGATTTCGTGTAACCAGGGCCGGCCTTGGGCAGGTGGCATGTGCGACGGCACAGGGCCTCCAAATTTCAGGGGCCTCCAAATTTTAAAACATGGATATAAGCAAAGATTAACACATAGATTATTTAGTCCTGTTAATAGATGATTTGAGTGAAGAATGTGAGTTTTTTATAAAAAAAAAATAGAAAAAATATTTCAACCTGTTAATGGAGAAAAGTGGGATGGAGGGTTTTGTTGGGGAAGACGGGTGTGCAAAATATTTGTGGGACCCAACTTTTAATTTACTTTTTTTTTCATTATGTAAGAGATTTCATAATTTACAATTTTAACCTCTCACTAAACAAATTTTATTTTCAAACATGTATATTTTTTTTCTTAAGTCATATCTTATACAAATTGGTCTAGTCATTTGATCGTTTGCTATATAGTTCTAAAGACGAGTACAAAAATAGCATTTTTCAACAATTTTATTGTTTTTGTGTTCGAAAGACCCACATTATTGGTACAAGGCTTTGAAAATTCAAAAGACGACTCTCGCCAATAAGGCCTCTTTTGCAGTAGCCGCACAGGGCCTCCAAAATTCACGAGACGGCCCTGCGCGTAACCTAGACACCAATATAGTGAAAATACTTTATACGGAAAGTAAACCTTACACAATTAAGTTAAATATCCAAGATTATCAAATCGTCGCACAGACACCCTAATTTATTACACTGCCAAATTTTCTAGTAATAGCATCTAGCATATCATAAACCATAGTGAAATTTTCATTGGTCCAAGTCATCATAAATCACATAACCAACAAGCATTTCCACTTTCCACAGCCATGTGATATATATAGCAGACTAAACTCCCCCCACCCAAATAATATGAAACACATGACCATTGATATAGAAGTGTATAAAGGATAGTTATATTATCATAGGCATGGGGCTAAGAGCTCTTCCCTTGTCACCTTCTATTTCTACTTATAGCTTCACTTTGTCGAAACAGACATTTAACTCCAACAATTCTTATTACAAATTCAAAGTATTTGCATCGAAAACAGAAAAAACACCGAAACCAAGAAAGCAGAATTTGTTTGAAAGTGTAACAGAAGCACTAGATTTTGCTCAAGTACGATGGGCTGAAGATCGAGTGCTTATTGAGGAGGCCGGATCAAAAACTCGGTCCAGAGAACATATGAGCAAGGAACAGGTAATTAAATCGATATGTGTTATGGTTTTCATGAATCAAGTCATTTTCAAAAATTAAGACTGTCTTTTTTGGCTTAGCTAGTGTTTATTGGCCAAAATGAACTATGGTTTATGAATCCTTTTGCTCGACTAATCCACGACTTGAACCAAGTTCACACAAACCCTTTACATGAGGTTTGTGTGGTCATTTCAAAATCGTTTACACATACCATGTTCGGTTCGGTTATATGATACAGTGAGTTGTAATCAGGGGCGGACATATGTATTAGGTTTGGGATGGAGGTACTTTCTATGGCTTGATCAAAAAGACAAAATTACACTGTATTTTTTTTATTTTTATTTTTGACAGTTTTTTAATGCCATCCGTTAGAAACGAAATTTGCCCCCACTCACACGTTGAAATCTAACTTTTAACACTCTAAAACTTAAAAATCGTTAACTTTTAAGTTAAAATATCCGGGTTTTTATTCGGATTCTAGTTTTTTTTTCTTTTTTTGTTATTGTCAAAAAAAAATTTGCCTCCAGTATTCAATTTTCTGCGTCTGACACTAGTTTTGACTACAATCCTTTCAAGGGTAGCAAAATTATCAATCTGGGTTACAATGTCAAAACGAGTGCAGAACTTGAAGTAAAGTTGGAATGTATTCAGTCGGGTCAGGTTGATTAACTGACTCATGTTATAGTTACAAGTTTTTTTAACGACTAATTTTATTAATTAGCAAAGCGCTTGAACAAACATTACAAAGAAATTAAATGAGATTTTTTAAACCGATCCTCTCTAAAAAAATATCTTTTTACATCTGTTATGACACCAAAGAAAAGACAAAGACACGATATCATTAAAGACCACAGATCGAATCGGCGGGGTATCTTCGAATATTTTAAGAATTTGAAGTAGAGTTGGCATGACTGCATGAGTACGACTCGGAACCCAAAATGTTTGCGACTGACCAGCATATGTCTATTTGTTGTATGTGCAAGGTTAGTAAACCTTATAGAAAGGTTATTATAATAAAATTAAAAAAAAAAAAAAAACTTGTGGGTGATGCGAGGCCATCGACAAAAATGCCTCGCGTGCGAGCCATGCGAGGCCGTGGAAATTTAAAGCTCGTTGGCGATAATGGCGTAGGATGAAAAAGAATGAAATTATTGTGACGAAATTTGCTAAAATTAATGACACGGAGTGCAAATTTTTGAAACCACAAAGACAAAGTTTGTAGTTTTATTTTATTTTTTCACAAGTGCAATTGTCTTAAATACATAACGACTATAATGTCATATTATATAATATGATTGTAAAAGAAAAAGTTATTTCTCTTGATCTTTATCCGAATAGCAACATTGTGATGATGATGACGTACGAACGCATGAAAAAACATTACGAGTTGTTAGCGATTTTAATTAACGAAGAAATTTCGTAGTGTTTTTTTATTTTATTCGAATCATTAATGTAAAAAAAAATAAAAAAATGTAATGTGATCATTAATGAGTTTTTGACTTGACGTATCAAAAAATAAAACAAAAACTCACGTAGAAAATAGAATTTGGTTGTCTTATTAACACTGTGTTCTTAAGTCCTTTCATTAAATGAAAGGAAATGAAATGGAAGTAAATGGTTTCACCCCACTTTTGGGAGGAAACACTTTCCTTCCAAAGTCACCCAAATTACACTAGTTTTTCCATCCTTTTCCTTTTCTTTTCTTTGTTGAGTAACTCAAGAACACAACATTTTTTTGATTTCATTTCATTTCCTTTACTTTCCTTTAATGAAACAACTCGAGAACATAGCGTAAGTTAGGTTGGTGATGAAGTTGTTTAAAAAAGAAAAATCTGATATAAAGCTGAAATGATAAAGAATTCGGTTGCATAACATTTTCATTAAGAGTAATTTTTTTTTTTAACGGCAGTTTGGTGTAGCGGAGTATCTTGCGTGCCACTGAGGTATCAAGTCTCTCAACCCGAGTTCAAATCATCTCACGAAGAGAATATCAACCCCATGCTATCCATCCAGTTTCCCATTAAGGGGCTTCAAGGCATTGCGATGGGATTTAAACCCGGCTGCCAATTCTGAGAAAATCCCCCACATGGAGAATGACAGGAGTCGAATCCATAACCTGCCTCACATAGAAACTATAAACAAATGCATCCATCCAATTGAGCTAGACTTTATTTGCATTAAGAGAGTGATTTTATTTTCTAAAGGACAAAAAGTGTAATTTGACATAAGTTGTGCAAGTTGTAAACTGTCGTCACCTTATATTATGTCACATGTTTTTTGTTCATAGTACAACTGTCTTCTGTTTTTTTATGAATCCCATATTTCTTTTGGTTGCTTATTGCATTAAATCTCAACCAAATGATTAGTCAACAATATAACTAATATCTCCATCAACAAAACCCTGCTCTCATCTTATTTTTTCTATGTCCAGCAATCCAATTCTTATACAAAGGTATTATATATTTAGGCCATTGATTTGCGCACTCTTATAATCGATTGAGATACTAAAAAACATGTATTAACCGGTCGTATTAAACTGTTTGTACATTGAGTGTCTCATCAATCCCAATATATTTAAATCTCATTTTCATGCATTTTATAATATTGTATGTTTTTGTCTTTCTATATATAGGTTGTTTTGATTAGTTTTACCTGTTAGGTATATGTCATAAAGTTTATTTTAAGGAATATATATAGTAGTATGTGTTTTGTGTAACCCATGTGATGTGAATTGTGATCAAGTGTTGAGAATTGTTCTGAAGTGTGATAACTTGATCTATTTGAATTGATTAGTAGATGGGAGATCAAGGATATGCATATACATTGGATGAAGCGCTTTCGACCATCGGGTTTGGGAAGTTCCAAGTTGGCGTCCTTGCGTATGCTGCATTGGGTTGGATAGCAGAAGCAATGGAAATGATGCTTTTGTCGTTCGTAGGACCTGCGTTACAGCCTGAGTGGGGATTGTCTGCGAGTGAAGAGAGTTTGATATCAACTGTGGCTTTTGGGGGGATGCTTGTTGGAGCCTACTCTTGGGGTGTCGTCTCTGATTCTTATGGAAGAAAGTAAGTTCCACCCCATTATATGTCGTTTGTTATGATGTTACTTTCTTATAATTTCCCTGGAATCATATACTAGTATTCTTGTGTAAGTATGCACTAATGCACCAGGGATCGGATTAGGCAAAAGGCAGATAAATTGTGGTATATTAAGAATCTGTCACGAGTCTCACAAGCCAAGAATTATGTCTCAGAATTCGTATATGAACATTGAACAGTTAGCGATTTATAACCACCGGGTCATTTGTTTCATCTGTCCTGTGGACCAACGCTGATACTCGTGCTATTGGGAGTATACATTAACTAATACAGTATGTTTTTAAGCTTTAGGTTACTTGTTTAAGATGAGTCCAAATCACTTGGTTAGTTGGTTAACAATGTAACTAGTTTTCCTTTAGGGAATGATACTAATTTACAAATGTCGTACAGAAACTATACTTTCCGTTAGATAGTATTACTGTCAAAAGATGCAGACGACATCGTACCCAAACTTGAATGTCATATAGACTAGTATTCTTATCAAACCAATGTTAAGATTCTTTTACCTAAATCTCTAAATTGTAACCTCATGTTGGTCCGTGTGATTTGACCTTGCAGGAAAGGATTTCTCGGTTCAACTATAATTACTAGTATTGCCGGATTACTGAGTGCTTTCGCACCAAATTACATATCATTGTTAGTTCTTCGTTGCATAGTTGGTGTTGGTTTAGGGTGTGGGCATGTGTTTACATCATGGTTTCTAGAGTTTGTTCCCACTCCAAACAGAGGGGCTTGGATGGTTGTTTTCTCGACTTTTTGGACGGTTGGAACAATTATGGAAGCTTCACTTGCTTGGGTAACTTCCCATCACCTAAATATAAGCTTGCCGCTTTATTTTTAGCCTCGAGTTCTTCCTTATCTAACAGATTCCCATATCTCACTATAATATTGTTTCAGTGGATCATGCCTACTTACGGTTGGAGGTTGCTACTAGTACTATCCGCAGTTCCATCTCTTATAGCACTACTCTTTTATGGTCTCGTGCCAGAGTCTCCAAGATACCTGTGTACACAAGGAAGATTAACCGAGGCGCACTATATTCTTGCCAATGGAGCTAAACTTAACGGTAAAGATCTCCCGAAGGGTCTGCTTGTATCTGATCACATAAACGAGTCAACCAACGAAGGTCAATCATCAGAAAGTACCACATTACTCTCATCCACAAAAAATGAATCCAACAATTTCCAAAGAAAGCCCCCGTCCATTGTTATGCTTTTATTACCAAATTTGACCACAACAACCCTTCTCTTATGGTTCTTGTACTTTGGCAACACTTTTTCATATTACGGCATTATATTGTTGACTTCACAACTAAGCATCGGGCAAAGTGAGTGTGACCCAACCACTTTACAATCAGATAATATTGCGGATTCTAGCCTCTATGTAAACGTATTCATCACTAGCTTGGCAGGTACCTCATATTCAAGTTCTTTTTGCGTCTAGTTTGTTTTCTTGAAAAAAATATACAACTAAAGTCTAAATAAAATATGTTGGTATATTTGGCAGAGCTTCCCGGTCTTGCTTTAGCAGCTTTTATATTGGATAGAGTTGGTCGTAAAATTTCAATGGAGATCATGTTAGTTGCTGGATTTGTTCTGTTACTTCCATTAGTTGTCCATCAGAATGCGATTATGACCACAGGCTTTCTATTTGGAGCTCGTATGTTCATTTCAGCAAGCTTTATCGTTGTCTGTATCTATGCCCCAGAGGTATTCCTTTGTTACAATACCCATAAATTTTGAAAATTTTCGTAGCTATGATTACATACTTACAAGGATGCTCATTGTTCTTGTTGGTTCCACAACATTCAGGTGTATCCAACGAACTTAAGAGCAACTGGAGTTGGAATAGCTACAGCTATCGGCAGAATTGGAGGGATGGTATGCCCTTTGATAGCAGTTGGAATGGGTAGTAATTGCCACCAAACGCTACCAGTTGTTTTGTTTGAGGTTACCATACTTCTATCGGGTCTAGCTGTTATGTTGCTACCGTTTGAGACAAATGGGAAGAAATTAGCAGACACTTTAGACCTACCCGTTCAACATGTTGAAGTAGAATGAATGTCCGTCATTATAGCAGATAGCGCAATCCCCGTATGAATTTCAGTGTCGATCTTTCATGTTGTTTTACCGTCGTCTGTATACGACGTTTCAAGCATCAAGCGTATACTTGAGAGTTATTAGTTATTATTATGTACAGACAAGATAGGAGTAGAATTGCTGAGTTGGCCGGTTCGCCTCAGATTTGATGCTTAAAGCATGAGCATTATGTGAATGGGGAGAATCAGTATATTGTTTAAACAGTGGATTGATCTTGAAACAATAAATGATGATTGCTATTTTATTTCCCGAACTCATCTTTTGTCTTTGCTACAATTCTTACTAACCAGAAACAATATAAAGAAAAACACAGGATGGCTGTAATACTCTTCCTCGACTATTGATAAGAATACTTCCTTAACTACGATAAGAATATTACGCACCAAAATGCACTTCTTTCGACTGATAATCATACCGATTCGAAGACTGGCAAACAAAATACATCTCAACTTTAACGTAAAGATTGAAAAAATAAATCGAAGACTGGCAAATAAATTAAATTTGATTTTGGACCATTGCATATGTTCTTTATGCAAATAAAAGAGATAGGTTGCGGATATACATAAATATGTAAGTGAAAAAAAAAATCATGTGTCATTTGATATAATATTATGAAGAAACTACTGAATAACAAGTAACAAAAATTCCTTCTATTGATTTCGAAAAAATACAATTACACTCTAGTATAGTCTGAACCTATTTCTCTTCAATTAAGTATCAGGTCGATATAACCCGAGCCGACATTGTAACCTAAAAACTCAGTTAATCTTGGCCTTTGATCGTCTTGGCTTCAGCACGAGCCATAAAACAAACAAGACAACCACGAATGCAGGAATTGTGGTCAAGTCTAACTCTACCTTAACCTTTCTCTGCTTAGTGCAGTGAATCTGGTGCATGCTGGCTACAGTAACATTCACGTAATCGACAAACCTACATATGATAAAATTTAAAATCATATTAGGCAACGAGATGGGAGAAATAGATATTCTTTATAAGTCAAATGACTAACCCTTTGGAAGCATCATCCAGACTAGTTAACAGTCTTATCGCATCCACAAAGCGTAGGTCCCCTGCAACTGTTGATATCTGAAAATATAATACACAAATATCAAATAATTAAACATAAAAGGGTGCCGTTTTATGCAACAAAAAGGTATAGTTCAACTTACTCTTTTCCATCGGTTAACAACATAGTTATATTTGTCCACTAATTGTCGCTCATGTGTCTGGAAGGCTTTAAAACTTTGTACAGCTGGCAATTGTTAAGTAGCACAAAATTCTCTTGATAAAGTTTAATACCACTGAGATAAGTAAAAGGATAAAAAATAACTATATTCTCAACCCGCCCAAACCTGACCTCGTTTTGACACTATATTACTAGCTTCGACCTATTGCCCAACCCGCCCAAAATACTCTTTTGCTACCTCCAATATACAGCCTATCAGGTATACAGAAAGTAACCATACAGGGAGTTGTGATGCTAAAATATCCGATATACAGCCTATCATGTGCAGTTATCAACAAATAAGGATACATGTACGCTCCAATAGTAAACGGTTAATTGCTGAGTTAACTTTCTGTATGGACTCCTCAAGAGTTGTTAACAAATAGCTCCGTGCAATTGTATCTGACTGGAACTGTGAGATATGCCAACCCTGAGAAGTGACCGATAAAGGATTGCATCCAACTGACCACACCCAGTCCTGTATAAAAATTACATCTTAGTCTATTTGGATTTACATAATATCATGTCCCAGCTTGATTAGTATTATTATCGAGTAATTTCATTACAACAGATAGGTGGCATTGATTGGTCTACAATTTTTCCTCACTTCTGTCTTATTAAAAGGCATCTCAGATCCTCCGTATTTAACTTCTCAAAACCTTTTTTATCAATCTATGTGCCAAGTAAAATACCGACTTTTAGAGACTAGAGGGAGTATATATGAGTTCTAAAATAGCTATAAATTGCCTTACATGACGGCCTGTTGTATTAAGTCTTCAACAACGCAAGAAATAAAGTTGGTATTTCATTATGTATAAAAACATATCAGGTAACCTATAAATGGAGACGTTAGGCCTGTTTGTTCATCAATATGTCTGGAATACAAAATCATGAATCATGTTCTAAAGAGTACGCTAACTGCTAACTCCCATTTATCAACGTGGCAAGTGAATAAAACATAATGGAATAGCAAAACAAATGTGAAGTGTCTTCAGATGTTCTTGCAATAATTAGTTAATCCTAATTGATTTACATAAGACACTTGCAAAACCTAACAAGTTTTAAGATTCAAAACATAGCATACCTCAATTGCCGTTTCATGAGCTTGACTATAAACAAGATGAAGAGGAAGCAACCCAGCAATATGTTCAGAAACAGCAGCCAATGCAGCTTTTATGGGCCTCCTGCATGTCCCATAGAGATGTTACAGATGGTCAAAACCAGGTTAGATATTCCAATGCGGTAGCACATGTATAGTATGAATAGACATGACAATTTTGACCCATTCATTAATAAATGGGTTGGGAGTCAACTAAAAGAATACAAGTTTGAATGGCTTGAAATCAGATTTTACATATTACTTATATATTAAACGCAAGTAAAGATGAAAAAAAGTGCAGGCGTTGGCGAACCCATCCTGACCCAATCCCCCCATTTTTGCCACCTCGATCTAGGTCAGTTAATTCACTCCCAAAACAAATAAACGACAACTCACATCGAGAAGATCTAAAAAGGCAGATACAGAAACAAATAAGAAATAACGTGGTTCTTATAAAACCCTTAACAATCTAAGAATCAAAGTTCACTAAAATCTGCACAACTAGGTATCAAACACTCAGGAATTTACTGAATTGTGAAGGTTAAAATATCAACATAAAAAGAAATTTTGTTCTAGGCACCTTGAGCCCAATTTTGTATAATATCCGATGTTCTAATGAGCCATATTCATGTCACCTTTGTATAATTACAAGCTTGTGTGTGTTTATATTTCCAAATTCCATTTAAAACGACAACTTCTACTGCAAATATAGTTGTGGTTTTTTGAACTCCCAATTAAAAGATACAGCTTTTGCTTAATGTGACACGATCTATATACAGCCTATAATGGCAATCAAAACCAGGTCAATTTCATGGACTGTCGGACTGGCATGCTTTATATATCATATATTTATGATTAGTACTAAAATAAAGAATATTTTAAAATCAAAAGAAATTCACCTCAAGTTCCACAACAGAGATTTCCCATTGCATTGTAAATGGCTTTCCCATGATGATGAATCAGATTGAACTACGATAACCATATCAGAGAGTGCCTTTGCCTGATGATGTTTGTCCACCAACAGTGGTTCACCATGAATAAACCAAAAAATTGGAACTTCCAATGTGGAACTACTATGAGCATGTGACCCTGCAATTACAAAAAAAAAACGTAACAGTTATTTTTTCTTTGCAGTAGGCATGCGTATTTACACATTACTAGCATAGAATTTCCTGTAAATTTGCTTATTGTATGTTAGCAATGGTTGCATTGACTACAAATCCCCATACCCTGCTTAAGGTGGGATTGGGTATCGTTGTTGTTGCATCGACTAAAATGTATACAATTTTACAAATATCCAGTGTTCTAGAATTCAAATACATAGACAACAGAACACCAAATATCTAATGTTGTAAAATCAACAAATAGAGCTAGACAATACAGCGTGAGTCTAAATAAGAGTAACCATTCACTTTGGTCATATAGCAAATTATAAACCATATAACAATGATCATATAGCATTTGACTCAAAATAAGAGTAACCATTCACTTTGATTATAGAAATTCACAACCAGGTAAATCTAGATCAAGTAATGTAAAATTGTGAAAATAGTTGATGTTGTGCGACTATTATATAGACGTTATAATGTGGTTCTTGGGGTTAAAAGTGAGTGGTCTCTGATTAAGTTTCGTAATGATAGTCTCATTATGCTGCGTATATCACCTGCAATGATGATGGCATGTTACGCAAATAGTATTGGTTATAACTTGTAGAACTCGCATAAGAATTTGTTACTTTAGAGGATATTGCTTTGAAAAGCATTAACATTAACCAAAAGAGCAATAGAACCCTAGATCTATCATCCATGGCACACACTGATAACTCGTATAAATTTTTTCAAACTAAAAAGCAAGATAACCCTATTGCGGACAAAGATAAGATGATTTAGGGTGTACGAGAAAAGAAAAAAAGAACTTCTACAGATTAAAAAGCTGGTATGACGTATAAAAATGAGAACCTTTAAGAGAGCCATGATCACTCAGCCTCTGCAACTGATGCTGCAGAATAGAAGAATCAAGATATGCACGAACATTTCTCCTAAAGGTTCCATTGACAAGTAACATAGGTACAGCAGAAGCTCGTCGAGCTACAGAAAAAGCCATTGCCAACGCAGGGTCCTCTGAAAGTGGTAACCTGTAAATCAATATACAACCCAACAGCAAGCTGGTTACAAATTTGTGATGACCTGAGGACAAATCATTAAAAGGCTAAAAAATTTTGACTCCATTAGATTGTCGGGGAACAGTGAATATACATGTGTTGACTGAACATTGGTTTTTGAAAAGGTAACAGTAAAGAGGAAAGTCCATCCATGATAGCATTGACATCCACAGGCAAATACTTGATATTCCTGACTTTCTGCATTTCAATAACAAAATAAGCATCAACTCTAAAGAAGATTGCATATATATATATATATATATATATATATATATATATATATATATATATATATATATATATATATATATATATATATATATATATATATATATATATATATATATATATATATATATATATATATATATATATATATATATATATATATATATATATATATATATATATATATATATATATATATATATATATATATATATATATGCATATATATATATATATATATATATATATATATATATATATATATATATATATATATATATATATATATATATATATATATATAAATATATATATATAGAGTAAGGATCCAATGAGAAGAAACTTAAAATAAGAAGTGATGAGAAGAGACTAAAACCACACATTCGAGATGCAACGACTTGCATTAGATGCATTTATATTCATGTAGATGCAATATCTTGAGTTTCGAAAGTTAATTTGATGTGTAGATGGTACAAATTGATTTTCTTGATTTGGGCACGTGTAGAGGAACAAAAATATAGATAAATCAAGAAATGCATCTAATATACGTATATGCATCTAATTAAAAGTTATAAAACATGTTATGATGCATTATAATGCATCTTAGATTATAAAAATGCATCTAATTTAAGTGCATGCATCTCGAATATGCGGTTATAGTTTCTTCTTATCCTTCTTATTTTAAGGTTTCTTCTCATTTGATCCTAACTCTATATATATATATGCAAATATCTTATGAACGTAAATTTTACCTCTTGTGTAATGAAAAATAACTGGAAGGATATTTTATCATAATGATGGAAAGCCCCATCAGCAATGGAAGGTGATATGATGTGCCTCATGGACCCCCATAATGTTGCGCCCATATGTGCAAGGAAAGTATCACGTGCAACTGTGTAGTTGTGAGATTCCTGTAGAGTATATGTCCATTATGTTCAATTATTTGGCACATATCATGCAAAGAAAAGCATTAAATACGTTCAGATGATAACAAAAGTAGCCTGCCGAAGGATAATACCTCGTATGGAGTATCACTGAACAAATTCCAGCTTTCCATCCGTCTTAAAGCCTCTACAGCCTTTTCTTTATGGCTTTCAACAGAGTCATCATTTCCAAATGACTCAAGCTCAGACCGTAAATCCCCCATTCTCTCTTCAAGCTCTGGATTGAAAATTTTCAAATATAAGTATTTGATAAAGGAATCACGGAGTCGCTAGGCGTTCATAACTATAGAAGTCTGAGTAGCAATAAAATGATACATAGAATTCAGACTGAAGGCTACCTTCACAAAGAGAAAGCTTCGACTTTCTTCCCCAACAGTGCTTAAAAGCAAATAGCTCATATATGTCTATCTCTGCTAAGAGGATGTCTATGGCTTGATGATCTTTCTGGCAAATTAGAGTGCAGCATATGTTAGGCAGATGATAATTATTATGAAAACTATATTTTGAAGATCATAGTATAGGACACTAAGAATGTATAGAACTACAATACAAACTAATAGATCGAAATTTAGGTATCGTGATACCAAATATAGTTGATAAGACTGTGGTTAGAGATACATACATCCCCAAATGCAGCAAACTTCTCCTGAATCACATCTTGCAAGTGCTGTTCCGCTTCTTCTTCTGAAATTTCTGATATCCAGCAAAAGCACAATTAGTAAATTGAACATAAACAGGAGAACATGATAGCTCAAAAGCATGCTCATTAATCTACTGAAGATCCAAATGTCAATGCCATTCCGGCAAAGAATAAACGTTGCTGCTAAAGCAAGGCAATTTATGTATATAAGTAATTTAGTACCTGCAACTGCACCAATGGTTTTTTCCACATTTGGTAAGCTGAGTTCTGTACGCACACCTTCTCCACCAACAGCAGGTCCCCAAGAGAAAGGACCTGCACTTAAGTCAATAAACGCCCACCTATCTTTTCCAATCCATGTATCTGTAAGACATTCTGCATGGACACCGCTCAAGTCACCAGATTTCAGATCCTTCGACCACTGAAGCTTCATGTCCTCGTTTTTCCCATTTAACAGCTTCAAGCAAGACATATAGTACATAATTAGCTTGCAGGTATTGTAAATTGTCAGATAGTGCGTCACCTATTTACTATGACAAACCTGGACAACTTTTGCTTGAATAATATCAGCCACGTCTTTCTTTTGGTATAACCTCTCAACATTGTTCAAAGCATTTAGGCAACTGTTATACCATTCTATCTGACTTGGAATAAAAAAACATGTTAGAACAAATGACAGAGAGCAACAAATGTGTAGTTACAAATCAACACAGTAAGCTATACATACATTTTATCAGGATTAAATCGTTGTAAATTTATATATATTCTTAGGATCAGCACATCCATACAATATGGTAGAAAAAAAAAAACAAAGCCTCGAAAGAGCGCAATTAAGGGTTGGTTAGGCAGCATCAACAACACTTAGATTTTGTTTTAATTTAACATACAAGTAAACAGCTATGTTTTCGACTTTTCGTCTTCAATAAAGTGTAAACAGGTTTAAAACACTGTAACACCAAGCTTGATTATATGATGTTGAGGTTTTCAAGTTAGTATAGAGGTTTTCGTTTTAATTTAACATACAAGTAAACAGCTATGTTTTCGACTTTTCGTCTTCAATAAAGTGTAAACAGGTTTAAAAACACTGTAACATCAAGCTTGATTATATGATGTTGAGGTTTTCAAGTTAGTATAGAGGTTTTCAGGGACAGGAACACGGGTCTTCATAGTTTACTAAAATTAAGGTTTAGATTTTATCCATAGCTAGACATAGATTTACTTAATGTCAGTACTGACCGTGTCGGTTTCTTCTGTTACTGTCCAGGAAAATTTCGCCATTGGATGCTTTTCGTACAAAGGTCTCTTGATTTTATCCATAGCTGAACGTAGATTTGTTTGTTAGAACAGTTAAATTAAACATAAATGCAGGAAATATCATGTCTACATTGAGAATATCAAAATGATAATTGCTACGCACCAAGTTCATTTTCTGTCACACTCCCTGACCGAAGAATTTTGTCTTGTAAACTCTTATCCTGCATGCAAAATGATATATGGGGTCACTGCCACTTCTTAAATTGAGCTTATCACAGGTTGTCATATACACATTTCACATATTTTCTGAAGAATGCTAGAACCTCAAAATGTTTAATGTTGTTTGTGCATGCTTAGCCAATAAAAGGAAAGTAAAAAGATACAGTGAAAACATACACTCAAGGCAAAAAGAGTAAATGAAAATACCTCCTTAAGATAATTTATTTCACTCTCTGACAATCCCCTCCTGCAAAAGTTAATAGCAGTATTAACTACAAGCAGGTCTATGTTTGCACCGAAGACGAAGTAAACAGAAATGCACCTTTGGTATTTAACATTTAGTACAAAGACAGAACAGTCACAGAAGGTCCTCAGAGTTGCTAAGCAGAATTTCGCGAATGTCTAAGATATGCAAATGATGATAAGAAACATATGTTCAAAAACATACATGAACAAGTGAGCACTTTCTTATGAAGTTCTCATTACACTGACAGAGATACGTATTGAGTGTTTTAGAATACTTAGCAATATAATACAAGTCTCATGTTAAAACTCGGCTTTTCATCTTCAAATCTAAATGCCGACTTTGGACAACAAAAATTATAATAGATCATCATTTAGAGACGTATCCCACTCATGCAATAAAAGATACTTTTGGTAAAAATAAACGAGCCATCATATTATCTTATCTAAATAACATAAACACGCACAATGATATTTTCTATCAAAAAAGCATCATTTTCTATTTTCTAGAAAAGGTATATGTACCAGTTGAAGCAATAGTCCACACTTATATACGGCTCCCAGAGAAGTTTTAAAAAAACTGTTTTTCCATATTACTTCCATGAACACATACAGCACAGAACTTGATTCACAACATGATGTTCAGATGAATTTTGTATAGCCAGATATCATAGAGCAAATAACTAACCAAATAGCCCCTAAAAAGAAAAGAAGAACAAATAAAGAACCTAACTAGACAAATACGCACCTATATCCATATTTGCCTCTCCTTGCATCACGCTTAGGATTCATTATGAAAATATTATATGCACTTTCTAGCTCGAGATATTCCACAAGACTGGTGAAGACAACGTCCATCATGTCCACATCCACTTGCCAAAGATGCTCATCGCTTCAAAGAGAAAAAGGCATTAACAAGGGGGTGGATAGTTAATAATATGATAGAACTTGCAAAAACAAATACCTAAATTTTTCAAAAGGTCATAGAAGAGATTCAAAAGATACTGGAGACTGGAGAGTAAAACTAACGAATTTGATACACAACATATAATCACATTAACATGAACCAAGGCTTTGCAGTTTGCACAGTTTCAAGTACTAACAAAAAAATACGATATGAACTGCCCTTGTCTAAATTTCAGTTGATAATAAATGTGTGGCGCCCCTCATTATCTATTTATGGTGTTGGGACTTGAGAAGCTAGAAACTGTATAAGTGTAGAGGATGTGAAACAAAAAAGATAGCATATAATCTTCTAATTTTAGTATCTTTATTGTACATTGTTACGTGTAAATTACCGCTACATCTTGGGAGAATCAATTATTTTATTCTCTTGGCCTCCATGCAAAATTCTACAAACTTGCTTATTAATACCTGTAACCCTGTTACAATGGTGGAATTTGGGAATAATTGGACAAACATACACACTATCTTTTGCATAACCTGTTTACATAACCTGTTTACATCTGTACCACATATCTTGCACTTACAAATTCTTAACTAGGGCAGGAAAGGCGAATCCTCTTCTGTGGACCACCACTGGCAATGGACAAACGTTTCAGATGCTTATGTTTTTCTAATGCTAGGATGCATGTGCTTCCAAATAATTATTTCTTACAGCAATCAGTGGCGTTTCTATCCATGCATGTTTTTCTTTATTCTCTTTTGCAGTAATAAAAATCATATCATTTAACCAAAGTAATAACTTCACTAGTGCTGTAATGCATAAGCTCATATCCATATCTGAGTTATTTGCATACACCATCCCAGGTCAACAATTGCTTATTATCCGAATTATTAGCATTGTGCTCATTACCCTTCTCAACTTATCAAGTTAGAGTGTTAGACATGTTCAAACGTGTCAAGCCCAGTGAACTAGTATAAACTGTCACTAACTACATAACTAGTGAAAGGAGATGTTGAAGATGACATCTACCTGGTATTATTAGCATCGTCCTTCCGAGAGAGGACATTAATAGCATGCTCGAAAATGGAATTGACTTTCTCACTCATCTGAATCGCATGAACAGAGAAGCTGCACGAGTAAATAGAGAACGTGTATAAGTAACAAAAGACGCCATCAACTAAACTTGCTAATAGATGAATATCAACCAAAAGTTTGTATATTCGTTACTTGTAGTTAAGGTGACTGACTAGAGGAAGATGGTGTTGATGATGACTTTTATCTAGCCTGTTTTTGTAAAATGGAGCAAAAACTTCTTCGGTTTGTGGAATCCTGGTGTGTTCAAATACATGATCAATTTTTGTGAACCACCGCTCAAGTTCTTCAGTATTCAGCTTGAACGCTGCATCAATATCACGAAATTATATTCACGAGAACCCAACTTTACATTCTTTAAAAGTAGATAAGCTCTTAGGATGTATACCTTGGTTCCCACTCCCTTCAAATCCTATAAAGATGAAATTCACAGGAACCGGAAGATACATATGTTCGATTTCATAAATCTTTAGATAATGGGCAAGATTCCCTGGAACAGAAGATCAACGGTCATGCTTGTTGCTTGCATAGTAGTAATAACATAAAGACACTAATCTTAAAAATGACATACTTAAGTTTTATGATTAATTATGCATCATGGTACTGTTAACGAGCTAGAAAAGTTAGGAGAAAGAAAGAAACTGAGTACCTGCCTGGGTGTAATTATCAACGCTCGATCTTTCAACAGGTTTAGTCTCCAAATCATCGAAATCTACAAGTATTGGTGTAGACGTTATTAGGATACAGCCGGGGACACTAGCTGATTAAAAAAGAGAGAAAAGACACATGCATACCATTTCTTATGACAGATTCACTCCAGAATTTACTCTTCTCTCTGAGATTAAACAAGGAAAATACCGATGATTTCCCAGTTTTACGGTTTCCGGCAGGAGATCCATATGACCTGCCCGCTATTAACTAGTAGAAAGATTAAAGAAAGCAATTATCAATACACATACTTGTAATACTGTATTAGAAGAATATGAACACTCTACTACGAATCTAAACTGGCGGATAAGATGTGCTTAATAATCAGCGTTTTCAAATAAGGGATCGCTAAGTTGTATTATCGTCTTAAGGGAGAAAACAATGGAGAGTGAATAATCATAACAAATGAACATAGCATTTAATGCAAACAATAGTACGCACTTTGTTTCTGCTTATATAGCGGTTTATGGCTTATTTGGTTTTAGGCTTATGTTTCATAATCACTTTTTGTGGCTTCTTTTCAAACCTTTGGGTAAGATAAGTTTCATTATGACATGATAAACTTATATAAGGCAAAAAATTTGAAAATAAGCCACAAAAAATTGCTTATAAAACATAAGCCCAAAACCAACTAAGCAATAAGCCGAATATATAAGCCGAAACAAACACCCCATACGAAGCCTACGTGTAGCAATTAGCAAAATAAGCACCAACAATATCTGCAAACCCGACAACTGGTACTATTGGCTATGTATAATTGGGTATGTTTAGGAAGCTAACCACCAACAAGATGGCCTAGTGGTAAAGCATTCACAAGAGTCTCAGGTTAAACCTCAATCAATACACATCTTGGGGATGACCTCAATCAATACACATCTTGGTGATCAGGGATACCAAGGTTAGCCCGCTTGCATATGGGTGAAAGATTCAACCTCTCTAAGTAAACCTCATCCGCTTACATTTAGCAGTAGCTGAAAGGTGTATCATTTTGTTTATATACGTGTTTAGTAACCAGCTGCAGCTATAACTATTAAGCGTAAAACAAGTACACACAATCCTAAACAGTAAACACCAAATGCTTCTTCCGATAGCGTTTCATTTAAGGGTTTAAAACGGAATCCTAAAAGCAAAGCATCACAAGGTTAGGTATCCAAACCGTAACTTTTTCCTCTAGCCGTTCCAAAAAGCAACCGAATTGAACATCAACAATCAATACTTACTTAAACTACCTAAGTAAACCTCATCCGCTGAAAGGTGTGTCATTTTGTTTATATACGCGTTTAGTAACAAGGTGCGGCTATAACTATAAAGTGTAAAGCAATCCTAAAAGCTAAAACATAAACGGCTGTTCTACACACTACACAATGAATTACGTATCACAAACCGTAACTTTTTCCTCTAGCCGTTCCAAAATTCAACGACAACAACCGACATACATACATACATCCTTAACCTTAAAATGAAAAGAGGATCAAGTTCAACATAAACGAAAATACGAACTCAATATGTACATTTCTAATAGCCACTGGTCACAAATTCTACGAATTCATAGGATCATTATATTTGAGTCGGGATAGAATGTAAATAATAGTACGCACTTAGAACCCTATGTGTAGCAATTAACAAAATAAGCACCCGCAACGATATCCGCAAACCCGAGAATTGGTACAATTGCCAATGTATAATTGGCTATGTTTAGCAAGGTGGCCTAGTGGTAAGGCGTTCTGATGCACTCACAAGAAATCGCATGGTTAGGCCACTTACTTAGATCTGAGTGAAAGACTCGCCCTCCCTAAGTAAACCTCATCCGCTGAGGTGTATCATTAACAGGGTGTTTGTTTTAGCTTATACAACGTAAGCCCATTTCGGCTTACATAACATAAGCCCCAATTTTGTGGCTTATTTGGAGACTTATGGGCTTATATAAGTTTATCATGATATAATAAACTTATATAAGCCCATAAGTCTCCAAATAAGCCACAAAATTGGGGCTTATGTTATATAAGCCGAAAATAAGCTATATTTCGGCTTATAATTCATAAACCCCAAATTTTAAGCTTATTTGGAGACTTATGGGCTTATAAAAGAGTTGATCATGATATAATAAACTTATATAAGTCTCCAAATAAGCCACAAAAGTGGGGATTATGTTATATAAGCTAAAACAAACGGCCACTGGCCCTGGCTAAGTAAACCTCATCCGGTGAAAGATGTGTCATTTTGTTTATATCCGCCTTTAGTAACACGATGCAGCTATAATTATAAAGCGTAAAACAATCCTAAAAGAAAAACGCGCGTTTAAAATAGAATCCTAAAAGCTAAAACATATCATGAGACGGTTAAGTATCCGTCCATCATCCAAACCGCATCGCGAACAATAGATACAGTTGATAAAACCTACCTACCTGCCTAACAACCTAACAACCAACCAAGGCAATGAAATTGAAAATAAAAAAGATCCGAACTTAAAAACCTATCGCCTAATTTACATTTAAATATCTAATAACTAACAATTATTCAATTCAATTATGATATAAAAAAATGAATTAAAATTGACTTACGAGGAGTAAAAGAAGTAAAATTGAACGGATCGTGAAGGACATCGAATTTTGATCAACTCGCTCACTGAAGAAAAAGAAGAAGAAGACGACTTTGGGGGACTGTTATTTGTTTCTTTCGCCAATAATAGTTTTAACAAATCTCTTGTTATGTCTTATGAGTTACTTACTTTTCATTTTGTTTTTTCTTACATTCTTTATTATAAACTAGCAGGTACCCGCGCAATGCGGCGGCGGGTACCTGTGACTATATTTTGTGGTTAGTAAATGTTATATGGTTAACTTTTTTGAACAATAACTTTTTACAAATGAATGATAATATACATTAAATAACTTTAAGCAATAACAATGCTTGTGAAGGATTTCAATTTTAAGACTTCTAAATCCTGGCACAACACATCCAATCAAAACACTAATCACAATAAAACCATTGATTTTTTTCTTCTGTTGTAATCACGAAAACCACCAGATCTACAACCAAAACTACCAAAGCACATCAAACCTTTTATTTTTCCGACTGATGGTGGCAACGGTGACGGTAGTGGTGGTAGAGTCGGAAGTGGTAGAGGCTGTGGGCATGTGGTTATAGAGAAGGTTTTATAGAAGTTGTTTTTTTTGTATTATTTTGAAGATATTGAGAGAAAAGAGAAAGGGATATGAATGTGTATGAGATTGTCTTATGATAGTTTTTATATTATTTGAAAAGCGGTTACTTATTTTGCATATTAAAAGTGCACATTAATATAAGGACGGTTACTTTTCATTTAAAGAAATGTGACATACGTTTTGCTATAGCAATAATTCATGTTGACTAAATAATGAATATACATTTTGAACAATATTGACCCAATTGTTAGACTTCTTTTTTTAGAAATGTTTTAGGCTGAATTTTTTAAGACTTCCAGTTATAGAAATGGTCTAAATACTTTATAAAGTAGTATAGATAAAAAAAAGGCAAGTAAATATGTATTAAACAAGATCTTGAGACCCGCGCTTCGCTGCGGCAAGATTTAAGCTTTGTTGTTGAGGAAAAGCATCCGAGAAGTCTACGTAGTGAACCAATTTCTGAAGCTTAATAGATGCAAAGTTTCAAGTCCACTACATACATCTTAAATCAAAGCTTTATCATCATTAACCATTTTCCAGTTTCTAAGGCCCTTTACATTTCATTTAACATGTGGTTCCAACTCCACGACAAATAACATATTTAGCACATTAAATTTTATAATCAATATAAACACAAACATGTTTTTTCTGCATCTGGTGTTGTTTTTCGCCTTCATGTCGTCACGATATGCAACGATTTCACAACTAATGGTGGTCACCGTCAGCCTTCAACTTTCTAACAGTGAGTGTACCTTTTTTGTGCCTTCATCTAATGATCATAATACATGCATAGTAAAAAGAAACCATTAACAATTTTAAAGTAACAAAGTAATCAAAGAACAGTTAAACTTTGCATTCAATACAAATGAATCTTTCCATGATATTAGTGAAACAAATAAAGTAGTCAATGAACACTTCAAGTTGGTATACAACTAAAAACTATTCAACCTATTTCCCGCTTAAGATCATGTGTTATCTGTATATTTGTATCAATATATACTTGTTCTTGAATTGGTCAAAGTGTTATGTCAATTAATAGATGGGAGAATTTACAAAATTGTTTGGGTTATCGACTTGGTTGGTATATTTGGAAAAAGGATTTCGAACAATCATAATCATTCGTTTGGTGAAGTTAATTGTTAACCGCAACAGTAATAGCAGAAGTGATATACCAAATTAAAATTTCATGATGTAATCATAAATGTAGTGAAAAGATGGTGAGGTTAATGGCCAAGTTTATACTTTCACGCTCAAGCCGTTTAAAATGAGAGTTTGTAATATGATAATATGATTCATTAGTTTACTGTCATAAGCTATACACTTGTTCGTCATTTACATATATAAGGGTGTTTGGTTGTGCACTTCACAGTCGCATTAAAATCAGTCTCTCGATATTGAAACTCACTATTGATTATTTGATTATTTGTATATATACTCGCAAGTTATTACATAAAACGCTATTTCAGTTTCACCAATTAATATTAATAATAGTTGGATGTTGCCCATTTCTAATTCAACCCATAAAATTTATATCTAACCCAATAAACATGTTTCTATATAAATGGATCCATATATAAATGCGTAGAACGTACCTTTTTACCATAAGCATGTCATCTCTCAAAGGCTTCAACATCGTCATGGACAATTCCTCTTCTCACAACTTTCCCAAACCACGTTCGCATACTTGCATACTTAATACTACGTAACATTTCCTCGAAACCACGATTGCCAGCTATGCCCTAAAGATGTTTGGGCTGCGATACCATGATTTTTGGTTCCACGGCTCCAAGTGAAAGAAACTTTTTGTCCGCTGCAAACGTGGTTCATAATGTGTTAACAATATATAAACTAAGTCCAAACACCCTGATTGCCAGATCACCTAAGAGAAGTAAAAACCTTTGATCCTTTGCCCCATACTTTGAGATGCTCCTCCCCGCCGATCAAGCGGCGACGTTGCTCTTAGCTTTAAGCCGCTATCCAAAGCAGGTAGGTGAGAAGGGCTCGGCTCCATGCAGGTCTTTCACCAACGGCTGGCACTGAATTAGCTTCGCGAAGAATCGTGTGGCGCGGTGAAGGGCCCACCAGAAAGTTTAAGTATGTTTTTTGCCTTCATGTGCAAAACTAATCTCATAGTTATCAGCCTGAAATAAAAAAGAAGGCATTTGTTATTACATTGTATTGAAGGAGATCGTGTATGTTACATAGTCACAGGAAATGCTAAATGGCCAGCAATCCCATCCAAATGGTAGGACATATTCAACCTTATCTAATAATAGCTATTAGGGATGGTGTAAACATTTAAATACATGTTTAGTAGTTTACTTCTCTCGTCCTTCATAAAACATAAAAACATCTTAATATCGCTATTGGGACAGTCCAACACTTTGTTCAATAGACCATTTCCATAGAAAATCGGATCTATGCTCCTTAAAACTTTCTTGGGGCGCCTAAGTAATGTTCAAAACTTAATAATTTTCTTATTGTTTAAAAACGCAGCTTTCCGTAACGGCGCAAGCATGTAATTACTTCAATTACTGTTGCCTCGTTCGCTTTTTTAGCGGTCACCTTTAAACACAGATATTAAATCAAAAACCCACGATATAAATTTTAATAAACAAACAATTCCATGTTAAGGCTTTATTATCATCGAACACTATTACGTAAACATATAACCGGATTATAGCTTATTTGGTTTTGGGCCTATGTTTCATAAGCTCACTTACCCCCTTAAATTCTGAAACTACCAAAACACCCTAACATATGGTTAAGAGTTACCTACTGGTACTTTCAGCTTACCAGCCTCAGTCGGCCCACGAATCTCATCTAATCCATCCTCAAGAAAGTCCACCAAATATTCCACAAAAAAGAGTCATCTGATTAGAAGGGTGTCGTAACGCTTTATGGTGCTAATATAGATATAAGGAGCACGTTATGCAGGATTGGAGGTATAGTTGATCCTAAAATGTTAACCCATATAAATTAGATGGTAAAGGAGTGATTATCCACGACGTACCGCATCAAATGATCTTTTATGTCACAACAGGGTCATTGGAAATACCATAGTGCTTATCGAAATTAGACGGAAAAACAGTGCATCTTCAAGTAATATTAAGATTGCATTCTTTCCCTCCATATAGCAAAATCAAAAGTGAAACAACGACTACCCATATCCAGCATGCCTAAGTAAAGTGGTCGTTGGTTATCGCATATGCCATTCGTCTACATACACTTAACCATAAGCCCAAACAACTAACCCTCTATCCTAGAAAATGTACTAAAATCAACAAATCCAGAACATAAATAGAGCGAAAATCAACTTACAACTTTGATTGTTCAGCTTCAAAGGCCCAACACCAATGTCGTAGAAAGCCTCGCTGTCATGAATCGGATTCCTATTGCAACTTTACAGTCGAACTCAGCCTGCATTTTCAGTTTAGCATCGGATTCATCAATATGGTTTCCAAATATATAACCAACTATCATTGTTTTAGTAATCAAATACTATATGGTCTGATAAGTGTAAATATGATACAACATTATTTTTATTACCAGTAAGTGCAAGTTTTGGTGGACTCAACCTCATCAGAAGAAGCTACATCCATCCTCTAATTGTCTGCAAATTTAAGATAACAAAAATATTAAAAAGTATTAAACATAAGATAAATTTATAAAATAGAAAGATGTGTGTAAGAGAGATCATGATTTTTGTTAATATTTATAATATAGACAAAAAAACGCAAAACTAACAACCATTGGTTGGATAAAGACATCGTGGTGGTGGAATATCATGCGACTCCGGTAGATCTACAAAAAAGATTGGTAAAACATGCTTAAAAAACTTACATATAATCGAAAAACCCTCAAAATTTGATAAATAAAAATAAACAGTGGCTGCGGATGTTACCGGCTAGACAACAACTTATTTTTCAGCGATGACAACGGAAACTTTTTAGGACAATGGTGGCTGTTAAAAAAAAATACAAAAACTAAGATCTACAAAAAAAAGTTGTACTTTTAAATTAATATATATGTAAAAAACATTCAAAATATATAACAAAAAACCTTACAAACTTTCCAAATCATATAGATCTATAAAAAATAGAAATCAAATACCTTAAAAAATTCAGGCAGCCAGCGGTAGCTTTAGACGGAGGGACGGCAGCCGGAGGGGGGATAGAGAGAAACTGAGGTTTGGTTGAGAGAGAGAGAGTGGATTGTGTGTGTTTTTTAGTTGGTTAAATATGGGTGTGTTTGTTTTATGTGTTTTTTTTGTTTAATAAATATTTTAGGGTTGGATGTTTAGTAGGACCCACAAAAAATTTTCAACCATGTTAGTTTTTCAACTTTCAACCAACCTTATTTTTCCTTTATAAAGGAGTAAAGATAGAAAAAATTTCACGTTTGGTTCCTATGGCCCCTATCTCAAACTAAGTGCACAGATCGTCTCTATCGTTTACACTTTAGATCAAAATTGGTCCCTATCTTAAATGGGCGTTAGTTTTGGCCGTTAAGTGGTATGAGGGGAGGGGTAATTTGGTCCTTTACTCTTTTTTTCTTTTAATCTTTTTCTCTCACATATCTCTCTATCACTTTCTTTCTTTATCACAAAAAACCAGATCTATTATCACCACCGCCGCCGTCACCACTTCAACATCACCTTCGAACCCACCAAAACCCACCATCACCTGCCCACCACCTACACAAAAACAAAACACGTATTCACCCTATCTATCCTCACACCCACCGTCCTTTTTTCTCTCACCTAACACCAATTATTAAACCGTCCTTTTTTCTCTCACCTAACACCAATTATTAAACCACCGTGTATGTTACATAACAGGAAGCTAAAGCGTGTATGTTACATCCTGAATTTACAACCATAGACCAAACCCCAGAAAGACTGTATGATCTTCAATAGCCAGGGATGGATGCATAGCGATATCCTTGTGCACCCCTCCATGCTTGACCTTTGTCTCTACCCATGTGACCTGTGAAGACAAAGAGTGGGAGAAGGATAAGCCCGCATCCAAGAATGAGCAGAAAAAGTGCAAGTGCAATAGATTTCCATGGGATTTCATCCAAGCTCCATATCTTCCTTCATTCCCACGTGATGATTTAACCACCACCGTGGTCTTTGACAGCGAGCCTCCACCACCATCACCACTCTTTCCCGCCCCTCTCCTCCACCACCACCACCTTATCCCACCATCACCACCACCGTCATAAAACCATCGTCACAAAATCATGTGTCAAAAAGAACCCTTCAATATTCCTACCACATCTCCAAGAACAAAAACAAAATGACTCAAAACAGAAATCAATGTAAAACTTAAGATCTCAGTTTCATTTCGTGTTTATGCCAAGACCAATTAAGATCCTACACATGAAATATATCATCATCATTGATCTCTTTCGAAGGTTTTTACCTTCTTTATTTATTTTCGAATTTCAAAAAGGGATTAATAACAACTTTGTTATAATCATCTTTTAGTTCGATTTGATCTCGTAACAATCAATCAATAAACAAAACCATACATCACCTACCCGAGACCTATCACATATGTTAGACGAAATCTTTCTCTATGAATCATTGAATGATGACGTAATAAACCAGCGTTCTTCAATTCGTTGAGAACCATGCGAAATGAATGATTATAAAAAATGTTTGATATTCGTTTTATATCATCGGGTTCTAAGTGAGATGGGGCGGTGGTCACAATATGTGATAGATGGAATGAGTTTTGATTTTGGTTAAATGTTTTGGGAGAAGTGAAGATGGTACTGCTTTGGGAGTATCGAGGGAGAAGTAAAGATTTAACCTGATGATATGGGGCGGTGGGTACTGCTTTGGGAGTATCAAGGAGAAGTGAAGATGTGTGATTAGGTTAAATGTTTTTGGTGGGTAAGTGATTGAATAGAAAAGACACAAATACCCCTCTAATAAATAGATTTAACAGTCAAAACTAACGCCCATCCAAGATAGGGACCATTTTGATCCAAAGTGTAAACGATAGGGACGATCTGTGCACTTAGTTTGAGATAGGGACCAAACTTGATGTTTGGGGTAAACGATAGGGACCAAACGTAAAAAATTTTCTTATAAATAGTTAAGACGAAGTTTTAGCGTTTATAAAACGTGTCTTATGGCGACGCAATATATAAAAATATTCATTTATTTTATCATTTTTCTATATTATATTTATATTAATTTCACAATAAGTATTGTTCATAATATTTTAAAGTTAGAAAACTCAATTTCCATGTAATAATATTCATTTTTTAGAATTGAATTCAAACAATCGGCGCACCTCATGTTGTAGCGTGCCTTGACCTATTGCGTAGCGTCGAGGTCACGCCTCAAGTTTTAGCGCGCCTTAAAGCGAGATATAGCGAGCTATTTAGAACCATGCCAAATATTATAAAAAAACAGGAAAAAAAAAGTTCAAAAGTTTCAAAAATTGAATAGAATAACTAATTGGTGTAAGTAATCGGTTAAAGTTTAGGATGCGTTTGGTTTGTAGCTTTTAAGGTGGACCTAAGGGATGAAAGTTAAACTTGGTTGTTTGGTTCATTGTTGTGGGTCTTAAAATCGGGAGTTAGCCTTAAATTCTTGCTATCTACAAATCTTGACAAAATAGTAGGATTACAAAAGTAGCATGCAGTTTACGTGCAATATGTTTATATTTGAGCCTTGGATTGGATGTTAGTCATCGTTCGTGTATTGCGTGGTACATTATATAATGTTATGATGGAGTTAGTTCATGCTCATTTGTTCACTTGAATGTAACTATGATAGAATGCGGTGCTATTTTTAAGGATTTTATGTGTACGTATATGTATTATAGTAAATCGTATTTTTACGATTTAAGGTTTAGCATTTTTAGGTCTCGGATGAGCTATTTAGTCACGGGAACAATTTACGGGATGGTTTTAAGTCATTTAGGACTTAGTTATAAAGTTTATTTCATATTTTAAGAATTTTCATAAAACGGTATATTTTTACGTATTTTACGGTAAACGCGTAAAATTGACTAATTTTCAAGGTTTTACATTTTATAAACTTTGGGGGCTGAATAAAGTAAACATAAGTAAATATTAATTAAAAAAAATCTTTAAAAAAATCGGTTTTAGGCCGACTAAAAGAGAAAAAAAGGTTTAGGTGTAATTAATAAATTTAAGGATTAATAAATAAATAAATAATAAATGTAAATAAGGAAAATATTGATATAAAAACGAAATAAATAAATATAGAAAAAATATATATATTATTTTTGGTAAAAACAATATAACAATCGGATGTAAAAAAAGGAAAAAAATAAATAAGGTAATTATTATTGGGATAGGATTTGTTATGTTTAACTATATAAGGCTTTTTTAATAAAAACAAATCACATATAATTCCTAGAGATTAAAAATACACTATCATCCTAAGAGTTATTAGGGTTTCATAACTTTTTCTTAATTCAAGGTAAGTGATCATTTAAATCTTAATTTAATTCATGTCTTTATTAATTAATCTTAATTGTAATGTTAATTAACCATCATTGAGATGATTAGGGTTTTATTAATTTTCTGGGGAAAAATAGTAATTAAGATCTATTTATGATTTTAGGGTTTATTGTTAGAAGTAAGTAAAGTGATGGTCATATAATATATCGTTGTGAAGCTCGTGAGAAATGTTATTTAATGATGTCGAGAGTTTTTAGTTATTATTGTTCATGTAACGGGAATTAGTCCCGAACACACAAATGAGGAAGGCCTCCTAAACATTTACTCTCTAGTATAAAAGGTAAATTCTCCTCATTTGTGTAGGTGTGCTTTTCTATAATATAGTTTTAGAGAGAGAAATGTGTGTTTGTTTCTCTCACTAGGAAATCACCAACCCTTTGTATTTATGTTCTTCATCTTAATCTAATCTTTCTTTTTTAGTTTAATCTTCATCATGTTATTCGTGTTTGGTTAATCGTATGTATAAGTCGGACAAGTGGTATCATTAGCCAAGGGATTCGTGGATATCTCTTTGGTGTTGTTTTTGTTGATTTATTTTCGTGGGTTTTAGGTTGATTCAAGATTGAAGCTTGAAATCTTTTGCATTTTGATGGTTAAAGTTTGTAACCAAATCGACTACATAGTTGTGGTAGTGATTTGGGTTACTTTGTTTGATCAAAATCACAAAAAATTTGGTGTTTTGGGTGTTTTTGGGTGTTTTTGGGGTATATATCGAATACCTGGTAAATCAGATCACGAAAAAGTCGGGCAGATCACGCTTACTTCGGAATAATTGATATATTCCGAAGTACCCAAGAGGGTTTCTGTTTTTCCGAAGTGGTTTTCTTTAGGTATTCCGAAGTGCAAAAGTTCCATATTTCGAAGTGCAAAAGTTCCACACTCCGAAGTGCAAAAGCCCAAACATTCCGAAGTTGCTATTTATTTCAAGATTCCGAAGTGAAAATATAGTGAATATTCCGAATATTCCGAAGTGAATAACATCACCAGTTCTGAAGTTCTCAAGTTCGAATATTCCGAAGTGAATCACATCAACATTCCGAAGTTACCGAACATCTAATATTTCGAAGTGTACCACATCAGTATTCCGAAGTGTACCACATCTGTATTCCGAAGTGCAATTCAAGACTTATTCCGAAGTTCTTATTTGCATTTATTCCGAAGTGGTCATCTAGAATTATTGCGAAGTGGTCCTACAAAATTATTCCGAAGTGGTCATCTAGAATTATTGCGAAGTGGTCCTTCAAAATTATTCTGAAGTGGTCATCTAAAATTATTGCGAAGTGGTCCTTCAAAATTATTCCGAAGTAGTCTTTATTCATTATTCCGAAGTAACCACAGATTAAGATTCCGAAGTGGGTTTCTTCACTTTTCTGAAGATAATTTTTTTTGGATTGCGAAGTGGGTAACATCTAGATTGCGAAGTTGCTGTTTAAGTTGGATATTGCGAAGTTACCAAGGGTCATCATTCCAAAATCGCCATTCTTAGGGGATTTAATCAATTCCGTTTCTTTACAACATCACTCTGATTTCTACGAATTGAGATCCTGTTTATCACACGACTTCTACGATGACGTCTCAACAAGATATTTATGTTGCGGTTACTGAGAATCGTCCACCCATGCTTACCAAGGAGAACTACACTACATGGGCTGGTCGTCTCCTTCGTTATGCAAAATGTAAACCTTTGGGCAAGTTGATTGTCAATTCGATTCAAAAAGGTCCGTATGTTAGAAGAACAATTTTTGTTCCTGGGGATCCTACGAATGCTAACCTAGTGGCTGACTCTAGTCATGAGCAAACGATGAAGAATTAACTAAAGTTGAATCCAAACAACTCGATGCCGATGATCAAGCAATTCAAGTCATTCTCATGGGACTTCCTGAAGATGTTTATGCTGCTGTCGATAGTTGTGAAACCGCACACGAGATGTGGCTTAGGATTCAGAAAATGATGAAAGGGAGTGAAATCGGTTTACAAGAAAAAGAAACTAAGTTGCTTCGTGAATGGGAGAAATTTACGTCTACTGAAGGGGAACAAATTGAACCTTACTATCATCGGTTTTCAACCCTCATGAATCATCTTAGAATAAACAAACATGAACCTGCACAAATTGCTGCAAACATCAAATTTCTTGATAATCTTCCTTCTGAATGGTCACGATATGTCACTCTTGTCAATCAAACCAAGGATCTTCATGTCGTGGACTACACTCAAGTATATGATTATTTGAAGATGAATCAAGATGAAGCTAACGAAGTTAGGGCTGAAAGACGTGCTAAGACACAAGATCCATTGGCTTTTATGGCAAACTCTCCATCATCTATGTCATATCCCATGGTACCCTACCATCAACCCTCATCAAGTAACTTCATGCCACAACAACTCACCTCTTATGAATATCAACCTCCTGCTGCTGTGAATTACTTACAACAACCCATTGCCTGTTTTGATGACATCACCGATCCTACTCATGCGATTAATACTGGTCTTGCACTTCTCGCAAAGGCATTCAAATTTACCATTAACCCAACCAACAACAATCAGAGAATCTCCTCGAACACTAGAAATAGGCAGATTGCTCAACCTTTCATGAATGCGAATCAAGATCGCCAATTGGTAGCTGCTGGGAACACGGGGACAGAATATGGTCAGGATGTTGAAAATGCAGGAAATCAGTATGGACAAATCCTTGGTCAGAATCCGAATTTTCCAAATGCGGGTAATCAGAATGGGTTAATAGTTGTGCCAGCGGTTGGTAATCAGATGGGAAACATTGTGGCTGCAAGGGCTGAGAATACTGGTACGGGAAATGGAAACAACAATCGTCAGGTTCAGTGCTACAACTGCAGGGGATTTGGTCATTATGCTCGAGATTGCACAGCCAAAAAGAAGAGGGATGCTGCTTATCTTCAGACTCAGTTTCTCATAGCACAAAAAGAAGAGGCAGGGATTCCACTTCAAGCTGAGGAATTTGATCTTATGGCTTCTGCTGTAGAATATGACGAGGAAGAAGAGGTGAATGCCAACTACATCTTGATGGAAAACTTACAACAAGCATCTACCTCAGGAATGCAAGTTGACAGAGCTCCCGTTTATGATTCAGACGGTCCCTCTGAGGTACATCCACGTTTTGATGATAATGATATATAAAGTACGTCTAATTAGGAGGAGGAGTATACTGAGATGCTTGAGCCCTACATTGAGACACACGGGGATCAAGCGAATAATAGTAATATTATTTCGAATGAGCCCAGTGTGGACCTTAGTGTGGATCAAGTTGCCCAGCCTACAACCCTTTCTGATGAGATACATGCGTATTATAAATCTTTATTTGATAAGCTTGCTAAGGATGTCGACCATGCTACGGTAGTTAATAATAAGTTTAGAGAAACTAATGCCAAATTTACCACTGAGCTTGTGGGATATAAGGAACGGGAGAAATGTTTTGAAATTCATCAGGCTAAAATTAAAGAACTTGAACAAGCTCATGCTACATCGGTTTATCAAGAAAAATGCACAACTAAGAAATTAATTGCCTTACATTTAAGTAGTGCTAAAAAGATAAGCGAATTGAACGATGAAATCACTTCTCCTAATAAACAGCTTTCAACTAAAAAATCTATTATTTTGGATTTAAAAGAAGAACGAAAAAAGCTGAAACATGATTTCAAAATTCGAGAAGATGGGCTTCTTGAGGATTTTTGCAAAGCTCAGGATAGGATTAGAGAATTAGACAACCTTTTAGTAAAACGTGGCCAAACTATGCAAACGATAAATATGCTCGCACCAAAAGTGAATGAGATAAATTACACTCGATACAAATTGGCTTTAGGTTGTCCTCTTCCTCCTAATCCCAGATATCTTAAGCAAGTGCAGGCCACTAATGAAACCTTATATAATGGTAGTGTGCTCTTGTTTGATGAGCATGATCCTCCTAGTGTGCATGATTCCGAGGAAACTACTGAACTTGCAGTAGAGACTCGTTTAAGAATGAAAAAGCTTGATAAAGAAGTGACACCCGTTTATTATCCAAAAGTTAATCCTCCAACTGTTTTTGTTCGGTCTAAAACGAGTACTGAAAGGCTTTTGCTCCCAAGTGAGGAATTATCTGATGACCCTCCTAAACCGAGTATCACACGCCGATTTCTAAATGAGCTTAAAGATAACTTTGTCATCCTTAAACGTGTTGTTAATTCCAAAATCACTGGAGGAAACTTTACATCACCTGTTCAGATTGAGGTTCAAAAAAATCTTCAAAACGATATTAATCCGATCATTAATCAAGTCGATGCTCGGTTAGGCAATTTGGAAAACGCTTTTCTAAAAGAATTTGCCAACTTTGTTGAAGACTTTAAATCTTTGGAAGGAAGTTGATGAATCTCTTGATAAAATCAAAGTTTTAGAAAACGATCTTGAACGCCTCTCTAATGCACGTGATTCTATTGATAGTAACCATGTTGAGTTAAGTACCTTTGTGTCGCATAATGAAAACCTCCAAACTGAGCTTGATCTTATGAAAGAGAAAATGGAATCTTATGTCATTAAAAAGGATAAAGAATTCACCGATCTTTGGAATAAATTTGTCAAAAAATGTAATGAATACAAATATGACAATATTTCGTATGAAAAAGCTTACAATGAAATGCAACAAACTATCGCACAGTTGCAGGCTCAGTTAGGAGGGATTAAGGAAAAGAATTTAGCCTCTTTAGGGTTAGAAAGTGTCAGTGATGGAAATGCTCATAAGCTTAAGGCTAAGATTGCAGATTTAGAATCTGTTGTTGTTTCATATAAGCGGGCTGTTGAACAAAGTAAGTCTATCTATCAGCAACTTATTGATAAAATATGTGAGAACTGTAAGTTAAAGGCCTTGTTAAAAGATAATACTTCTGAACCTAGCTCGATTGTGGATACAATGATTCAGAAACCAGCAACCTCGGGACCCACTCGTATTGCTGTTACACCTTTTCCCAAGGTTGCTGGAACAATAATCGCCCCAGGAATGTTTCGCGTTAGACCTTCCTCTCAAACTAGGGTAGATATCTCTGTGCCTAGCAACCAACGTAAAGCAAGCGTTAGGACAAAACCGACCACTATCTCTCAACCACAAGTCATTGATTTAAAAAATACTAATTCTAACAAGCGTGTGTCTTTTTCTACAAGAATGAACAACTACACTAAGAGCAGAAGGCCACAGCCTACGAGCAATACAATGAATGATAGGCTCCCTTTTGCCTCTAGAAGTAGTCGTCCCAAGGCTAATAATGTGGAAGTAGAAGAACACCGTAGGAATTTACCCTTTTTATTCATAATCAGAAACTTAATTCTTCTGAATGTAATGACTTTAAACTTGCTATTCAGAATGAAAAATCTGAAGTTATTTGTGCTAAATATAATAAATGTTTCTTTACTTTTAGTCATGATGCTTGTGGGTTGACTATGAATGGTTTGAACTATGATGGATACACTCGACTTGACAAGCTTTCTATCAGCGAAACACATAGCACTCCTAAGGCTAAAGTGTATGTTCAGAAAACTAAGCAGGTAGGGTCCACTGAAAGTCTTGCTACACCTAGAAGTCCTAGATTTACCTCTAAGTGGTTGCCTACTGGAAGATATTTTGCCTCTAATGCTCATGTTATTGATACTAGTAAATCTCCTACTGACAGTGAAATGTCGGTATGTGATATGGCTTTATTATTACCTAACCATACAGGAACCATTTCTTCGGTTGCCAAATTTTCTCTTCTCTTATCATTGGCAGGCTGTTGAAATTTGTCTCTGGTGCGTGGACTCGGGCTGTTCCAAACATATGACTGGGAATCGAAGCCTTCTCAAGAACTTTGTATGGCGTTTTATGGGAACAGTTCGATTTGGAAATGATCATGTTGCTGCAATTCTAGGCTATGGTGATCTTTATTGGGGAAATATTATCATCACCAGAGTATCTTTTGTTGATGGCTTGGGACACAATTTGTTCTCGGTTGGGCAATTCTGTGATTAAGATTTGGAGGTAGCCTTCAGAAGTCATACATGCTTTGTTAGGGATCTTGAAGGAATTGACCTATTGAAAGGAAATCGTACCACCAACCTTTACACCATTGATCTCTTTCAAATGTCTGTTGCATCTCCAATTTGTCTTATGGCTCGGGCCACTTCAACAAAGTCATGGTTATGGCATCAAAGGTTATCTCATCTCAATTTTGAGTCCATCACCCATCTTGCAAAAGATGATCTCGTTACCGGTCTTCCAAAGTTCAAATATACTAAAGACCATCTTTGTCCATCATGTGAGCAAGGTAAAAGCAAGAAGAAGCCTCACAAACCCAAACCTGTTCCAAATTCGATGAATAGGTTGCATCTCCTTCATATGGATTTGTGTGGCCCAATGAGAATCAAAAGCATTAATGGAAAGCGGTATGTCCTTGTGATTGTGGATGATTATTCTCGTTACACATGGGTTCATTTTCTTTCTTCGAAAGATGAAGCCCCTGATGTAATTATTAATTTCTTGAAGAAAACACCAGTGCTACTTCAAGCCCCTGTTATCATTGTAAGAACGGATAACGGCACAGAATTCACCAATCAGAAACTGAAAGCTTATTTTGACGAAGTTGGGATTTCTCATCAAACTTCGGCTGTAAGAAATCCAGAGCAGAATGGAGTTGTGGAACGGAGGAATCGTACGTTAGTTGAAGCTGCTCGGACGATGCTTCTCTCCTCCAGTGCACCGTTATTCCTTTGGGCTGACGCTATAGCAACTGCATGTTATACTCAAAATCGCTCCATTATTCACACCCGTTTCAACAAAACACCTCATGAGATCATTAATGGAAGAAAACCGGATATTTCATTTTTACATGTCTTCGGTGCTTTATGTTATCCGAAGAATGATCGTGAAGATATCGGTAAACTTGAACCTAAAGGTGATATTGGCTTTTTCATTGGTTATTCTTCAACTACTTGTGCTTACAGGGTTTATAATCGAAGGACAAGAAAGGTAATGGAGACTATGAATGTTACCTTTGATGAACTCTCGGGTATGGCCTCTCAACATAGAAATTCACATCCCGAGCTTCAAGGTCAGACTTCTGGACACGTAAGTTCAGGACTCGCGCTTCAATTTGCACCGTCAGCAATCTCATCGTTACAACCTTCAGAACGTGACTTGAAAGTTTTATTTGGGCCAATCTATGATGAATATATGGAGGGTCCTTCGCCATTGGTGTTCCTCAAAATGCCCCGGCTGCACCTGCTTCGGTAGTTCCAGAACCTCCAATTGCATCTACACCAACGGCATCCGTTTTTGCACCATCTACGTCAACCTCAACCATATTGACTCCAAACATTCCAACCACTTCTCCCACTGCAGACGCAACTCAACAACATTCTCAGCAAATTCCTAATCATGTTCATCTTCAAAATGAAATAGTTGCTGAAAATGCAAACAATGCGATGCTCAACGAACATGAGTTTGTTAATCCATTTGCGGCTTCCACAAGTACTTCTCAGCCGTCAACACCATATGTGGATTCGTCGAGCTCGCATCAAGTTTCTCATACACTTCCACATGAACACAAATGGACTAAGAATCATCCTTTGGTTCAAGTGATTGGCAATCTCTCATGACCAGTCTCAACACGAAATCAGTTGCGTACTGACGGTGATTTGTGTATCTATGCACTATCAGTCAGCACAATGGAACCAGCAAGTGTGAAAGAAGCAATGACCGATGCATCATGGATTGAGTCTATGCAAGAAGAACTCAATCAGTTCATCCGGCTTGATGTATGGGAGTTAGTACCTCGACCGGACAATATCGATCCTCTTACTCTTAAATGGTTATTCAAAAACAAGATGGATGAGGAGCAAACGGTCATTAGGAACAAGACTCGGTTAGTTGTGAGAGGTTATAAACAGCAGGAGGGAATTGATTTCGCAGAATCGTTTGCCCCGGTTGCTCGGATGGAAGCTATTAGGATTTTCTTGGCATACGCTGCACACAAATCATTCACAGTGTATCAAATGGACGTGAAGACGGCTTTCTTGCATGGGCCGTTAAAAGAAGATATGTATGTATGTCAACCTGAAGGTTTCATCAACACGAACATCCAAGCCACGTCTACAAGTTGAAAAATGCAATTTGTGGTTTGAAATAAGCACCGAGGGCATGGTACGACGAATTATCATCATTTCTTCTCCAAAATCACTTCAGCAAAAGAACCATTGACCCAACGTTGTTTACCACGCATTACGGCAACGACATCTTGGTGGCTCAGGTCTATGTAGATGATATTATATTTGGTTCTACTAACCCAAAATATTCTATATTATTTGCCGAACTTATGAAAAGTCGATTCGAAATGTCCATGATGGGGGAAATGACGTTTTTTCTTGGTCTCCAAGTTCACCAATCCCCCCGTGGCATTTTCATATATCAGGCCAAATATGTGCTTGAAATTCTTAAGAAATTTGGAATGGAAAACTGTGATCCTATTGGTACTCCAATGGATACTAAACACAAGCTTGATTTGGATAAGAAAGGGACATTTGTAGACGCTACAAAATACCGAAGTATGATCGGGTCCCTTATGTACTTAACCTCAAGCAAACCGGACATTGTGCATGCTACTTGTTTATGTGCTCGGTACCAGGCTAAGCCAACCGAGAAGCACCTCAAGGAGGTTAAAAGGATCTTTCGTTATCTCCGGGGAACCATTCACATGGGTCTCTGGTATACGAAGGATTCGGGTTTTAATCTCACTGGTTTTTCATATGCCGACCATGCAGGGTGTCATGACACATTCAAGAGCACTTCCGGTGGAGCACTATTCTTAGGCGAGAAGCTAGTGAGCTGGTCCTCAAGAAAACAAGACTGTACGGCGTTGTCCACCGCGGAAGCAGAATATGTGTCTCTGTCCGTGTGTAGTGCTCAAGTCCTTTGGATGAGAACACAACTCACGGATTAGGGCTTTCACTTTAACAAAGTTCCTATTTATTGTGATTCACAATCAGCCATAGCCATATCATGCAACCCGGTCCAACACTCCAAGACCAAGCACATAGCTGTCCGATTCTATTTCATAAAGGAGCATGTGGAAAGAGGAACGATCGAACTGTACTTTGTCAAGACGGACTACCAACTAGCCGACATCTTCACCAAAGCTCTTTCTCAAGAAAGATTTTAATTCTTGGTTCGTCGACTTGGTATGCGTAGTTTCACTCCAGATGAACTTGAACGTCTTGCACATTCGCAGTAACCTTGTATATATCTATCAGAAAATCAAAATACAAAATATAAAACCTATAAAAACAAAATAAAACATGAGAAAATCTTTAAAAATACCAAAAATATTCTTCTTCGACATGTCTCTCAGCATCGATAATATGGACGTACTTAGAAATGTTGTTCAATAACGACATGGGTACGTACATAAAGTTCGACTGAGAGTTCAAATGTTTTCAAAACATGTCTTTTCTATTTTCTTCTCATAATGGCTTATAGTCACATGTCAGACTATAACCCGGTCCCTAAAGAAAGGAAAGTCATTGACTTATCCTCAACAACGAGATACTAATTTTTCTCGGTCATGGGCTTATATCAAAACATTCAAAGTTTTAAGCTCATGAACACAAGGAAAATGTTCATTTATGTACATTATTCCTTAACAACGGGAAAGTAAGTTTTCTCGGGTTTTTGAGCATAAATTTTCCAAGTATTTCAAAATTGTGTGCTCATATACTCCCATAATTTTAATTAGAATTTCTTTTCGAGGGGGAGTACACACTTCATGCAACATTATTCTCTCCATGTTTCATCACTAGTTTCACAAAAATTTCAATGTCATGCAATTTTTGAGGGGGATAATAGTAATTAAAATGTGTTATCTTGGATATAACTGCTTTCTCTTCCTAATAAAAATCTTTCCTTTTATGTTGCACATATGTAGGGGGAGCGTTTTGGTGATACAAAAAAAACCTTCAAGGTGTAAACACTGATTTCATCAACACCTTGATTGCTTTTTCAACAGGTTTTTCTGGTTACGATATCTATACCCTTCAACACATTAATTCACGACGGTATTGGTGTCAAAAGGTGGTTAGGTATTCGTCCTATGATCCAACCAGAACCGGAGGGATCTTCCCTGGGACAATCCATTAGAATTTAGATGTCCTTAGGAAAGATGGAGTAGTTGAGTGTACGGGAAAAATGTCGACTAATGACTTAAGCTAGCACTGGAACAATCACAACAAGGTGTTAGTTATGACGTCTTGGTAAGCATTGAAGGGGTTGAAGAATGAAAAAGAAATGTAAGGATAAAGGGTGTAAAGAAAGAAGCCCTCCATACAACTTAGGCAGAAATTGGGTCAATACATCTATTATCAGAATCACTTTGATATTTTTTATACTAAAGACAAAGCATCATAGACCCAGTGATGCAATGCACAACCCTTCCCAGCCTACTCAAGCTTCTCTCAAAAGAAGTTTGTTTTATTGTCACGGAGTTCAACTCATTTCTATCAACGTTCTCACTCCGAGATAGTAGATATTGAAAAGGTAGCAGTCTGCTCCAGCCTCCGATCACCAAATAAACGTGCACTTATAGAGTCTAGAGCCAACGAGATTCATCTAAAATCTCATTAGGACACTTATTCCGTATATCAATTGTTGTTCATCATTAGAACACAAGAGGTGATTCACAGAGTCCTATGCTCTATCCATGTGGTATTGCCAGAACATTCAGAGTGATACTCTCTAGTATTCATAGTGATGAATGGAAATCCTTCCAGTGTTAACATCAAACAACACTGCGGTAGGTCATATGTAAGATTCACTTGAATTGAACATATGTTAACTGGAAAGCAACAGTGGTTTGATTCTTAATTGATTCAAACTCGTTCCAGGTCTCGATGTAATACCTTCATGATCTTGCCAGAACATTCAGAGTAATACTTTTCAGTATTTAGTTTTGGATTAGTGAATATAGTATTTTGTGATCAATTACCTTTCCTTTATATGATTCATTATAATTATTATAGTGTATTTAATAATAGTACATAAATATTATGTAGTTATATTGCTTGAAATATTGTTTACCAAAGGTTTCTAGGTGGTGATCTAGACTATTCTGTACATTTACTTGTACTTAGCTTTGTATGGTTTGTTCTTACTATTCTTAGGCATTATTATGTCTTTAAGGTATAGTTTATAAATTGTTTATAATCCTTAATGACTTATTCATATGTACTTTCTATTTATAGTTTATCATTCTTGAGTTTACAACTCATTTTTAGGGATTCTAGGGTTTCTAAGGGAATTTAGGGCATCATAGTTATATTTGAGATGTTATTATTAATATTGAACTTATAAGATTACTTTTAGATCTTAGCCTTGACATATATATTGTGTTCAACATATAGGAATATGTTGTAGTGGCAGTTCAGGTTGTGAGAAACAGTTCATCTTACCAAGTAAGGTATAAAAGTAAAAATTTCTAGCTAAATTTTCATATTAAGACAATTATAACACATAATACATATGTGAAATTTGAGGATTGTCACATTAAACCATGTTATTATGTAGTTAAATATAAATAGAATGATAAAAATGATAACTTGAAGTAAAAAAAAATCGATCATTATTTATGGGTAATATAAGGAAGTTAAGTTTAAAAAAATGATTAATTTAAATAAAAAACCATAAAAATAACATGGTTTATGAGTAAATATGGTAATATTGAAAACTTAAGGTTAAAAATAGTATAGTTTCCTTGTATGAATACCTTACAAATGTCAAGAGAGATATGAGAGGCTAAGTTAAAAAAATGTATGAATGAGTTTTGTTGGTGTATTTATAGGCGTGTCATAAAATGGTTGCTATAGAATGTGTGAGTGTTTGTATAGGTGTCTGTATGTATGTACTAATAAAATGGTTATGTATGAGTGTATTTTTTTATACCTATAAATAAATATGTATAATGGTGCAAGCTAAGAAATAGGAGGACAAACATGTTGTAGGTGTAGGGATTTGCATAAACATTTTGTCTAAGGTTAAGTTACTGTTATGCCCTTTCTTTTACTATATGTGTTTTTAGTAAAAATGATACATTAAACTCTTAAACGTTGTATGCGTATAACGTGGATGTTAGCATACATTATCTAAGAAAAAAAGGACACACACTCACACATTCATTCCTTTTCAATTTTACACTCCTAAACCAAACGGTAAATAACTATTTTTTCAATTTAAATTCAAAATAACAACAAATTTCATGTTATATTCCCTAAAAGTATACCTTTTTACTACTCTTTTGTACCTTAACTAGCTGATTATGTAATTTTTATGCTATCTCTGTTTTAAGCTTCAAGTTTACGTACATCTCGATTCAAATGTTGGATATCTGAAATTTCAAAACTCAAAAATGTTAACCAAAATTTCGGATATCCGTAGTTTTGAATATTTGCATAGAAATTTTTTGATATTTACATTCAGCTAAAGTTAACCAAAATTTAGGATATCATTCCCAAGTATGATCCGTAAAACCATTAGTTGTCAGTCGGTCTGTGAGAACGCACTTGCTAGACCAATGGAGCTTGTTAGTAAAGACACACCCAAAACACTCCACCTGAGAGGCAAAAGCAAATAGACTTGTAAAATGTTAACCAATAAAGTCTAATTACAGAAGAATACATGTGAGACAATAGACTATAAATTTGATTAGGGTAAGCATCTCATTTACCATTGTTGATCTCTGTAAATGTTATTGACATAATCAAATAAAGAAAAATATGTATAATATAAATACGGCTATCTCATATATGACTTTACCAAATTTCAAGGTCCAACACACTATTTGTACCCGTTTTTAAGGCCCAACACACTTCCAATACCATAAGTCTATTATTCAGTTCACACTAGGAGTAAAGTTTTATAAAGAGATTCACATTAGAACACATTTTAAGCTATATAGTTGAGTACTTACTTTCTTTCCTCTTTATTAGTAACAAAACCCCATAATAATGCTCCAAGAAGTATTGTTACATAAGTCAAGACCGCCATGAGATTCTATTTCGTAAAAGAGAGCTTCAAATCGTCTTGAGTGACTAGTCCTAAATAGGACGTAAGCATGAGCTACGTGGCCACTCCAACGGCTCCGAATCCGGCGCATACAAGCAGACTATACTATAACCATCCCATTCCAATAGCCGAAAGTCCATCATCGACTGTATATGTTGCTCTTTCATCTTCCATCTATATAAACCAACATTGTAAACCAGTGATAAGCACGATGATTAAGGGAACTATTGTTTGACAAGTTGAGTAGTAAAGATAATGGCATCATGTAAGACAATAGACTATGATTTTGGTTAAGAACATAACATTTTACTGATTTGTAACCAAGTTTTATACTACATACAAATTCACATTATAACACTTTCAATACATACAAATTCACATTATAACACTTAATTTTGGTTAGGGTATGCAGCATCTCATTTGCTACCAGTGTGTTGATCTCTGTAAATGTTAAGAAGATATAAGCCAATGAAGAAGGAGATGTGTAATAAATAGGCCCATATGAATCCCTTTACTAGTTTTCAAGGCCCAGCACACACAATTTGTACCAATTTTTAAGTCCAACAAACTTTCAATACCATAATTAAGTCCATGAAGCAAAGTTTTATAAACAGATACATGATTCACAATAGTACCTTCTTCCTCATTTGTCTGCAACACACCCCCAGAATATAGCTCCAATCAATATAGCTGCAAAAGTGAAGATAGCCATGAGATTCTGGTCGGTAAGCGAGAGGTTCAATTCGTCCTGAGTTGCTGGTCCTAAATAGGACGTGGGCATCAGCTGCACGCCCACTCCAAGAGCTCCAAATCCGGCGCGTACAAGGAGACCATATTAGAACCAGCCCATTCCTATAGCCGATAGTCCATCATCCATTGTATACGTTTCATCCTCCATCGATATTAACCAACATTGTATATCACTTATAAGCACAATGACAAGCTCAATACTACAAATCCTAAAAAGTTCAAGCAATATATAGGTAAAAACCAGTTTCACAATATTAGAGCTTAACATAAGCCGAAAACATGCAGACGACCAAAATCAACTTATTTTCACGATATTGGAGCTTAACATAAGCCGAAAACACGCAAACGACCAAAATCAGCTTATTTTCACGATATTGGAGCTTAACATTAGCCAAAAACATGCAAACGACCAAAATCAGCTTATATTCACGATATTGGAGCTTAACATAAGCCAAAAACACGCAAACGACCAAAATCAGCTTATTTTCACGATATTGGAGCTTAACATAAACCGAAAACACGCAAACGACCAAAATCAGCTTATTTTCACGATATTGGAGCTTAACATAAGCCGAAAACACGCAAACGTCAATCTATCACTCTAGGATTATTACAACAGCTTATTTTCATGATATTGGAACTTAACATAAGCCGAAAACGCGCAAATGACAATCTATCACTCTAGGCTTATTACAACAGCTTATTTTCACGATAATGGAGCTTAACATAAGCCGAAAACACGCAAACGACCAAAATCAGCTTATTTTCACGATATTGGAGCTTAACATAAGTTGAAAACACGCAAAAGACAATCTATCACTCTAGGCTTATAACAACAGCTTATTTTCACGATAATGGAGCTTAACATAAGCCAAAAACACGCGTATGCCGTTAACGCACCGTAAACAAACACAACTTTACGCGCACGAAACGAATTCGTAACCTAACCAACGCGCGTAAATCGATGAAAATAAACTGTTAAATCATTCAAAATATGTAGATCGAACCAAATGATAGTAGATTGACATGATTTATAACATGTTAATTACAGCTAATGGATTTAATCGTTAGTTAAACAAATATAAAAGCATATATCAATAAGCTGGTAAAACAGAGTTGCTTACATGACGTAACATAATATTTAAAAGTTTAATCCTCGTTTCGTTATGATTTAACGTTAAAAAAAGTCGAAAAGAGTTTGTTAATTGAAGCTTAATAACACATAAAAAAATATAAAAGTGACGTAATCGTGCAATTAAGGTAAAACAGAGTAGAAAAATGTTAACTTTATGGAAATAGAAGATAAAATATGTTTTAATTTTGGAAATTAATTTGAAAAAAGTAGTTGATTAGAGAGTATACCATCGCTGGCTTATGAGTGTAAAAAGGAAGATGTGAGCGTGTGTGTGTTTTTTTGGTGATGTATTATTTATATATAAGTGAGTGTATGTATGTATGTATGTATGATGCAATGTGTGTATTTTATGTAATGATGATTTATTGGGATATTTTTGTTTGTTGCATCACTAACAGAAAAATAAGGACATGCAAGACTACATGTGTTTTAGTGGTAATGTGCCTCTTCATTTTATTCATCGGTACTTTTAGTCATGTACCAATACGTGACTATTTTTACTTTATACAAAATAATTATATGCGTTAAAAAGCTTTCAAAATCGTAATTTAGTTAGACCCATTATTTAGTTAGGTTTTCCATATAGATATCCGAAATTTTGGATATATGTTTACAATTCGGATATCCGAAATTTCGTTTTAATGTTAGGCCGATTATACGACGGTTTTCTTTGTTATCATGTAAGACAATAGACTATAAATTTGATTAGGGTATGCATCTCATTTACCATTGTTGATCTCTCTAAATGTTATAGACATAAGCAAATAAAGAAGAATGTGTATAACAACAATATAAATAGGCTCATATGATATATGACTTTACCAATTTTCAAGGTCTAACAAACTATTTGTACCGGTTTTAAGGCCCAACACACTTTCAATACAATAAGTCCGTTCTTATGTTCACACTAGAACTAAAGTTTTATAAAGGGATTCACATTCTAACACATTTTACTCTATATATTTGAGGACTTACCTTCGTCCCTACTTATTAGTAACAAAACCCCATAATAATGATCCAAGAAGTATTGTTACATAAGTCAAGACCACCATGAAATTCTATTCCGTAGGAGAGAGCTTCAAATCGTCTCGAGTGGCCAGTCCTAAATAGGACGTAAGCATTAGTTGTGTGGCCACTCCAACGGCTCCGAATTCGACGTATACAAGAAGACTATGTTGGAACCATCTCATTCCAATAGCCGAAAGTCCTTCGTCGATTGTATAAGTATGTCTTTCATGTTCCATCTAAAAATGAACATCCTCTTGTCAACACTTTCATGATTATAAAGTTATTGATTGAGATTGGGCTATACGTAAAAATGTACGTGAATTAAGTAAGTCGAAAATGGCCTACTAAAAACGAATAAAATCACGAAAGCAACCCGAGATCGTTGTTCGACGAGGAAATTGTGAATTTGAGAATCTTGACTCGCTGTCGGATTAATGATCGAAGAAAGTCGTTGTAAAAATGAAAGCGAACACGTAAACGTAAAATAATGTAAATCACGTAAATCGAGAAAATGACGAAAAATTAAAAGTTTTGAGACGTAAAATTTAATTCTAAGCAACTTTTAAAACTACAACTTTTCTTGAAAATGACTCTAGCTTAATGAAAAAGCTAATAAGAACTTTTGTTAAACTCAAAATCTTAAATAAGACACTACAAAAGCTATAACTTTGCAAGCCTACCTAAAATGAGATAAGAAAATAAGTTGTGAAAGAATTTTTCAAATAAGCTCAATGATTAAAAAGAACTAAGCAAAATCATATTCCCATAAAAGACAAAATAGTCGCTTATGAGAAATATGATACCAAATGGAATGAGAACTTAGAGAACGACCTAAATTATAATTGAAAAGAGCTTGCAATCCAGAAAATAGCAATAATCACACACACGATAAGCTTGAAATCAACAATAAGCACTTTGGTAAAAATGAGTTAAGCTCGTTTTCTAGTAGAAAGCACACCAAACACTAACAAACTTCTAGGACTAGTAAAACTCGTGGGATAAATGAGATTGGAACACAAAACGAAAATAAGCTAAGACGGGCTCACGGTATGAAAATAAGCTAAGACGGGCTCACGGTATGAAAATAAGACAGACACGAAACGTTATTACTATATTTTAAAGGATCAGTTAACAAAATAGTTCAATAGATCAACTGGTTATGGTGTGCTATTTTGTCTCTGATTAGAGTCTGTGGTCACGGGTTCGAGCCCTCTGCTGCTTTTTTTTGTTATTTTTTTTTTAATTTTGGCTTATGAACAAACCAGCTTATAAGCAGTTGGCTTATAGCTTTTAACAATGATTACAAGCATAAAAAAAAATACACAGAAAATAATCAGAATCAAAGTAGTTGCAAAAGAAATGAACAAAGTAACAGTGGTGAGCTATATGTGCACAAATGGACTTCTATGGCCAACTTAAGCTCAACACAACTTCTCCAATAAGCTCTATCAAAACAACAAACCTCAAAACAGATAAAAAGGACCTAAATTACTACTAGAATCCTAAATTTCTACTTCCAAATCCTCAAAATGAATGCAAAATAGCCGTTGGTGCTTAAGGCACTTAAGAACACAATATTTTGCAGTATGAATGACATGAATTTTGAGCAAGTGGTGTAATAAAAACATATTATTAATGATTTATGTTGACTGCTTTAGTAATTTATAATGATTTTGTTTTATATTGAGCTTACATAGTTCAGAACATAATAGAACGCTATTAGTCTGTAACAGTTCAACACACATCACTTTGCCTGCCTTTGAAGGTCCCTCAAGATTAACTTATCAACTTCTCAGATGTGTTGTTTTTGGACATAAACGTGTGGTTCTGGTCCTTCAAAGCTTGTTCCATTTAAGACTACTTGATTCGACACGTTCTTCGTAAACGATACGTCGTTTACTTTATAATTTTCATAATATAGTGTTGTGAGTTGTATATTTTCAAATTGTCACTTCTTACATCTGTTGAAGAGTTGATGATTCAAATGGCAAAAGAATAAGTAAAAGGATAATTAATCTCGATTCTTTTAATAATTCAATGATCTTTTTAAATATTGAGGTTGCATATAGAACATTTTGAAATTGTGTTTGTTGTGGCTAATAGCTCAAAGATCACTATCTTTAGAAGTCGTAAGTTCTTTTGACATTGTGCTGTGTTAGGCAACAAATTGCTTTGCATTTCAACTTGTCCATCCATATTGACCAATGACCATTAAGTTACATAACATCATCACCTCATTTGCTGTACACTTCAAGTTGCTGTTACGTTGAGATATTTTAGAAGCTTTGAGAACCTCGGTTATTAGTAGTTTGGAACCCAAGTTGTGGATTTTTGCTGTTGGTTTTCTTTTATTTGTTCTTGCACACTTGTATGGAGATGAAATTGATAAATTAGATTGTTTCAAAGCTCAATCGACTTTGCAGTTATTGGTTATCAGAGAGGCAAATGGTTTAAAATAAAGGATGTTTGATTTTATGAAATGTGGCGGATAATAGTAATTAAACATATCTCAATGCACTCTCGTTTATAAAGTTAAAAACGACACACCAGCTATTAGACATAATACAAATGTGGCGGATGACAGTAATTAAACATATCTCAATGCACTCTCGTTTATAAAGATAAAAAACGACACACCAACAAACCCAGAAGTCTCAACATAAGCCGGAAAATTGGGTTTATGAAGTATAAGCCGAAAAACAAATAAGCTCATAAGCTTAAACAAACATATGGAGCGGGCGAGTCTTTGACTTAGTTGAGGTTTTCCCTTGGGGAGGGCGAGTCTTCGATTCAGTTGTACATGGTTGTTTTAGACTCGTTCCCGGGTCTCACACCCAGGGTGTATCTAGTGAGGTTTGCAATGAGTTCTATATTGTGCGGTCAGATGACTTACCACTACCGTTTGGTGGTGGTGGTTAAATAATGGATAGGAGCATTTCGCTAATAATTAGAGGGGGGAGTGATATAGGTGTTTTTTTTCGAGAGAAAACGCAGTTTTGAAACAGTAGAGAACCAGTTTTGAGTGTTTGGGGCTGCGTTTTTGAAGCTGGTTATCTATTTGCGAAGGAAAGAACTTGAATGAGAGGGTACTTTTGAGTGTTTGGCCGAAGATAAGTGGCAAATTGGCAATATCTTAACACGCATATACCATTCTGGTGATTTTCTAGCAGGGTCAAAGATCCGTGGACGATGGGGTGGGTTTGAAACATTGGACAAATGGGTTACAGGGGCATTTGCTAGTCATACAACAGTTTCTATGAAGGATGAACCAAGCAAATCTTTGGGTTGGTGAATCAGGTCACGAGAATTAGAAGGTAAAGCCTTTGCCGATTGAAATCTTATACATATATGATACTAGCTAAAAGACCCGTGAAATTCACGGGTATATATTTAAGTAACGTCAAAAAAAGTAGTGAACGACATTACTTGTTATGAATTTATAACTTAGAAAAACCATAGTCGGGCAGATACAAAAACTTGATTAATATGTATCGTTGCTTAGTTGTTATATATGGTCAAATCACAGGCCTAACATGATGCCCATAAGACGTGGATTCCTTTCTTTTCAAGTACCTCTGCCCCTTTATTTACATAAATGAACAAAGTATAACCCTGCTAATCGACCTAGATAGCTAATCTTTAGCTTATGTCTTAAAGCTTCCACGACACCTCCCTTATACCCTGCAGAATCTGAACTGACTCCAACGTATCAGAAACAATCATCACCCTCTCGATTGCTATGTTTGTTAACATAGATAGAGCAAATAATATTGCCTCCATTTATGTCTCAAGTCGAGGTCACCTCTACGTGGCTTACAAATAGGAATGTCACGTCTCAATGCTACTTCTTTCTACGACCAGGAATTATAGATCGGCTATTCTTTCCTTCCATCAAGAAAGGCACCTCTGGACGTCTACTTCAACTTCAGCCACTTCTAGAGGTAACAGTTTATCGTGAGTCACTATTAAATGGATATGGATTTCTTTCCCCGGGGTAACAATTTATCGTGAGTGCTAATTTTTCCATTAAAGTTATCACACTTTAGTTCACACTCATTTTTCTCAAGAAAGCCAGCTCATCACCAGTCGTAGAGATGATTATGCGCCCATAAACGTACTATCTGTACACACAAATGGCCACTCAGGCATAAAAAATTAGCATTTGCTGTCGGCATTGATACAGATATGGGTAATACCGTTGATTCGATAATGATCATGATTAGTAAAAACTGTCTTACAACTACAAGGTAATAACATAGTTGATTGCAAATTCCATAACCGATCATGCACATATCTTGTAGCGATTCTACTTTTACACATGGCTTATATCTCTATGTTGAATACATGTATTGCAGTGCGCATACGGATTGCATTGTAACCGAAGATCTGGAAGTGGCAGACATCTTTCTACGTCAGGTTGACAGGTTCTCATTCTTGTAATTGTTATTATATGGATTTATGTTTAGTGTTGCTGTATTCGATAACACAAGCACAAGATTCAGTGATGGATTTCGTTTTGGACTCGCGCAGAGGTATCATATATGTAATCATTATTAATCTAGAATACCGTATCAATATATTTTGCTGTTAATAATAGTCTTATTGATTGACCAATTAAACGACATGTTGGTATAAGTATAAGCAGGATCCATGCTCGTGGTCCTGTAGGAGTTGAAGGATTGCTAACAACGCGATGTTATACCCGTGGTTTTCTATTATTTACAAGAATTGATAGATTTTATATTCAGTATGTGGTATTTCGAGTAATTTATCCTTTTGCTATGTTTTCAAATCCCATGTTATGATCTGCGTGATATGGTTTGTTTATATTTTAGGATTGCTATAGAAAACGGACATGTGGTTGATACGATAAAGGGGTGGTGTATACTCACAAAGACCTCACTCAACAAGCTTAAAATCCTTTGCTCTCGGGTATCATCAACCTGAACCTGCTCCTGGATGGTAGCCACTGCATGATTCTTGCCTGAGCAACCCTTATCAAGTCAAATAGCTAGATGAAGCTTGCAACGCTAGTCGTGTGTTTTTTCTCCAAAATGTTGTAAAGTCACATTTAACGCCAGCTTTCTATGTGTTCGTGATGTGAGCGGACCAGGCTGTCGAGACAACTATCTATCTAATAAGTAATCCGATTCGTTTTGGGGATAGAGGGGTTAAATGAGAAACAATCAAAACCCACAAAAACATAAACTGGTGTAGCGCAAAATAAGCACTACTAAATTGTCCAAACACAAAAATGGGTGTTTCATTTGTTCCAGGCTTTTCGTTACAGCAACAACAAAGAAAAAATAGCTGGCAAGTCACATAAGGTTAAAATTTGTTTTACGTGTTATGGCTAGCATGAAAACCTTCCTCAACAAACATCCATCATCAACCAGCAACCTGTAATACTTCACTAGCTAGTTTATTCAGCTTATATAGCCGGCTTATGGCTTATTTGATTTTGGGCTTATGTTTCATGAGCTTACTTTCTGTGCCTTAAAGAAGCCATCATTGGGAGGCAAACCTAAGTTACGACCTTTGCTTATGAAACTCGCTAGAAGCTGACCTCCTGCGTAACTTGAAGAATGTAGATGATCAAAATGATTCACAAACTCTAAAACACTAAGTTTATCGTATGTGTAAAACTGGAAATTCACATAATCGATAACATGCCCATATTTCTCCCATAAAGCCAAGTAATGACTGTTGACAAGCTCATCATCTTCATATGGGGCAATAGAAGCAAATTTGATGGTTCGGGTTTTCTTTAGAGTTGTAATAAATGCTTTCAGCAAAAGTGTCTTCGTCGTGTGAGTGGAAGTTTTCGTAGTCAATGTCGATACCATCTAAATTGTATTGCTTTATCATGCTAGTTAAGGAAGAAACTGCATTTTTAACCCATGAAGATGTAATGGACTTCAACTTTAGAGTTTATTGGCATATCTGTTAGCTTGACTGAGTCAGATTCAGCACCAAAGTCGTGTAATAGATTCGAGTTTGCAGCTGTTTAGTCATCAACAGATGATTGGATTAGTTCAAGAACACAAGGTGGCATACTGACATTATGTCCAAATCTAGTACTATATATATATATATATCTGGTATGGTCAACTATGGGCCAAGATCTACATTATGTTTTAGGCCGAAGATATGTTAACTTATGATTTTTAATTTCATAAACTGAAAATTGAGAACTGTAACATCTGAATTAATCAGATAAATTAGGGAGGAAGACCCCAAATTTTTTCTCGTAACTCTGTGACTTTGTGTGGTGCTGAACTGCTGATATTAGCCTAAATCTCATAAACAAGAATTAGTTATAAACCTGAATAAAAACTAATGAAATATTGGAAATTGTAACATATATCATGTATAAAGATACATTACTAGATATAACAAGGTTACAAACATAGAAAACAGATAGAATGTTACATGCATACTAATGAGGGACAGCTAGCAACGCTTGTGATTTCTTTTCATATTTGAAACCTAAAGCCTTTGAATCATCTGCAGACCAAACAAAGATCCCACCGAGTTTACCCTGGCTCTTAAGCCTGCTACACGCAGTAAAGAACCCGTTTTGTGGTGACAGGCCACCACTTCCGGCACTAATGAAGCTAGCCAAGATACTGCCTCCATAATTCGACCTTTGTGTCTCAAAATAAGTCATAAACTGCGAAACAGTGGTCCCTTTATCATACGCATAAAATTGAAAACTAACATAGTCCATAACATGACCATAGCTTTTCCAAAGAGCCATGTAATGACTCTGAACATCACCATCATCAAAAGGAGCTATAGATGCGAACGAAATGACTCCAAGTTATACTCTTGGATGATCTTAGTAAGTGAAGAAACAGCATTGACAACCCACGAATCAACCGAAGAAGGGGCGCTAAAGTAACAACTTTCTTCATTCACACTGTCACCACCTATGCTCAAACCAACTTTGACATTTGGATGTTGACTTTTGATTGATGAAACTTGTGAAGGGCTGAGATTATCGCTGTCCCAAAACACGTTGAATTGGCCATTGGTTGGTGAGGCTGACAGGCTGTAGATGAAGTGGTGTTAGTCGATAGCGAAAGCAAGTAAGTAGTGGAATTGGACGTTTGGGTTGATGGGCACGTCCGAAAATTTGTCATTTTTGAACTTTGCTGCAATATATGCACGAAACAGGCCTGGTTTTGATATTTTGGCTTGTGTTGATGTTATGGAAAAAAGTGATTGTAGAGTGAAAATAAGTATGAAAAGCCTAAAGAAGTCCATTTGATTGTGTTTAATGTTTAAGTGATCAAAAGACACAGGAAAAAAGCAGTTAAATAGGAATCATCTGAAGTCAATATTCAGATTTGGTGGCGCAAGTGGGTTTCTGCTGTTGTTGATTGATAGAAATGCATTCATGTTTGTTCACTGAATGTTGCTATGGTTGACAATCATACAGATATCCTAGAACACCTTTCTTTCAAGAGTTGATGTACAAGTCTATCAAATAAGAGATGTAACCACAATTCAACAAAAGTAAATGGTCAACAAGGTTAATCAAAAGTAGATGCAATAATAACCGCATTTGACTTATACTGCTAGTACAATCACTGAATCAATAACCTAACAGTTCAACCAAATAAACACAAAGCCATATATTTCAACTAATTGCAATCGACAATATTTTCTGACCCAAAATGGGTTCACTGTTGGGTTATTATATACTTGTAAATCAGGGGTGCCATTAGTTGGTATTGGGTTCTCATATCAGGTGTGATCGATTGCGCAGGCTAAGATATAATGGACTTCAACCTATAAAGTTTATTGGCATATCTGTTACGCTGACTGAGTCAGATTCAGCAAATATGTACTCACGAAAAATATCCTGAGTTTGCAGAAGTTCAATCAACAAACAAATTAACGTATTGGGTCTAGAAAACTGAGGAAGTTGTACATCAACTAGATCGAATAGATAAAAGCAGTGTTTAGATTGTTATTCAAACTCTATGTAAGCCAATTAATTCTATACCAAATTGAACAAGAGGGAAATCAATTCCCAATATTGAAGGTGTGTTGGGAAAGCTTTTGCTTAAGTGCTTATTCTTTAAATAAGCCAATTCTTATACCAACTTTGAAAACAAACTTAACCAAGCACCAGAGTTTATCAAAAAACAGACGATACACAAAAAACTCATATAGCTAGAAAATCAACTTGATAACTTGACCATTGGTAACACCATTTTTAACACAAATTTAACTAGAATACTTGTTAATACGAACAAAGACTACCTAAACCATCCAAATTTGAACACAATAAAACCCCCTACACATACAGAAAGACTTAAAACCCAATCCCAAAACACAACTAACCACCGAAACCGTAAAGGGTACGGCCTTGCCTCTTGAGAGCATAGACAACGTCCATAGCAGTGACAGTCTTCCTTCTAGCATGCTCAGTGTAGGTAACAGCATCACGAATGACATTCTCCAAAAAGATCTTGAGAACACCTCTGGTCTCTTCATAAATCAAACCACTGATACGCTTCACACCTCCTCTACGAGCCAAACGACGAATAGCAGGCTTAGTGATACCCTGGATGTTGTCACGAAGCACCTTCCTGTGACGCTTTGCTCCTCCTTTGCCTAGTCCCTTTCCTCCCTTTCCTCTTCCTGACATTCTCACTGGATCTGAAATTTATAAATAAAATTAAATTAGGGCTTTATAAAATTGAATCATTTTTTATAAAATTAAGCATCAAATGAGTGAAGATTATATCTAAGATAAAGTAGAAATTGTCAATATTTAACAAAATGCCGAATTATAAAAAAATTAGGGTTTTGTGAAATTGATTAAATATATATATATAATTAAGCAGATGATGATCATGAAGATAAAATAAAAGTTTAGATTTATTTAAAAATTAAGATATTTATATAAAATAAAGAAGGTAAACGATAAATTAAAGTTTAAAAAGGTGAAATTAATTGAATAAAAGATAAAAGAGTGTGTACCTGAAATGTGTGAAATTAATTGATTGTGATGACTGATGAAGGGGAAATATGGGGATGGGGTATATATAGTGGGTGAATGGGTAGAAGGTTAATGTGTATTAGTTTGGAGTGTTAGTGATCGTTCGATTAAGATGTGTGGTGATGGACGCTTTGGATTAGGTGAAAGTCACACGGATCGGTGACTTGGCATATGGGTTGTGCTTTTATGGGGGAAAATGAGCGGGGTGAGGGTTTTTGTTTGAAAATTTTTGAATGAAATATGGCTTGTATCTTGGCGGGTTTTTCTTTTTTACTAGCAAAAGAAAATGTATTTCGAATGGAGGGTGTTTGGACTTCTTCAGAATTTTGGGTTATTTCTTTGTATAAAATTGTGCCACATGTAATGTATTTATCGTGATTTAATTCACCACATTTTCCAATTATCAAACCCAAATGCGTAGAAACACAAGGTTTCCTTCAAAAATCAATCTAATGGTAACTTACAATCTCTTTTCTGTAAGCTACTCTATTAGATGAAGTTATTACCACAAGAATAATCAAAATGCATGCATATTGAAAACTGCAAAACACTATTACATAAATAAACAACCGAATACATAGAAAAATGCATATTTATACCTCTAAGTTTCTTGAGAACATGCACTTCAGTGTGATGGCACATCGTGATTGTAACAGCCATCCAGACCTCGTTGAAAGTTATACCTTCATTTTGTACTTTTTCACAATTTCTTTGGCAGGAACATTAGAGGCCAGATTCTACAAAAAAAATTAAGATCATAACCGCTGACACTTACATGGGTTTCACATTTAGTAGTTACTGAAGCTCTTTTTAAGGCGTTCTTATGAGTCATATGCCTAGTCAAGTGTCGTAATTATAAGGCCTCGTATTGTTATGCTTTGAGGTTTTAATGTAGTGTTTTGTTGTTGTAACAGAGGTCGTTTTTTGATTCTGGCATTCATAAAATTATAATTTTATCAAAAATACTCTATTGAGCATTAGCAATATTACCTTGTTGAAATGCACCATGTTAATTACTCTCTGATGCACTCCACTAAACAACCTTTTTTTGCAGCCATAAGAGTATTCTTACGGTGGTGGTGCAGCAGGAACTTAAGTTTGTTCCACAACATTTGATGTCACTTTAGGAGACTGGGAGGCTAGCTGCACCGTTTGTTATGCAACAGTTTCGACCAAGTTCAGAAGACCTGCCTTGAAAGCTTGTACGCCTACACTACAATGAAGTATCAAGTGTATGATCAATATGTACAAAGAAGAATTACACATTGGGAAATCAACTATGACTTAGCAAACAAAGCAGAGTGTAGATAATACAAAGGCTAACAACAACTATAAAGTATAACGTATTACAATGTAAATTATTGCTTCGAAGTGTATGTATCCTGTGAGGGCTTAACTTTCTCCTTTAATGCATCAAACTACAGTTTGAATGGATCTAAGTAGCATCCTCATTTTTGAAAAAAAAAACATAAGACATTAAACCATTAGGCATCAAAGTAATGGTTACTGATTTGAAGAATATTGTGATCTAGATGCAAAAAATCAGTGTAGAATAGTAGTGGTCAAATTGTAGCCTTACAAATCACCTTTGATCATATGACGTATAATATTTTTAGTGCTTTCTGTTACCCTATCGTTTATAAGAAATATCTTCATGAGCTCATTAGGCCATAACGTCCGTGTTTATTATTCAATGTTATTTTATCCTAGAAAATATCACTTGCAATCTTTGCTTATTCACATATATAACGTCTTACTATAACATGTACACGCCCTTCCATTCCCTCTAATCATACTTCTGTTTAGTATTAAACATAAAAGTTGACCAACACGTACCTGAAGTCGATGCAACACATCATAAAGAGGTGCACAAATACCTGCATACAATTACAAGTTAGCTCCAAACCATCACAAAAGATTGTTGAAACTCAATTATTATGAAATTCATAGACTAATTTCGTTCTTTAACTTGGTCATATTGCAAAGCCTCGTAAAGACAAAATATTCATAAGTGGCAAATATAATGCGTAATACCAACAAAAAAATCATTAAAGGATGTTCTTACCATGTAAAAGGATCTAAAGAAAGGGGTTAATGGGACAAAATTATATGCATGTTTGCCTCCGCTAAGTTGCGATGATGAAAGGGAAGAGGCGTGAAAATAATAGGTAATTAACCATTAGCGGGCATTTTTATTTCCTTTTTTCTTTTAGGCAGATAGAAATAGAGTTTATTTGTAAAAATAAAAGTTGGATTAAAATCAAGCATCAATACTAACTATGACAACCCTAATCATTAGACCATTACCATCTTTATTGGATCTGACTTGATGTCTTACATTCTTATTGTACATGTTGCATTGATTAACAGTATGGTATAAGAATTCATATTTGCGAATGCTTGACATTTCATTAGATCAAACATTATATTCAGCCTCGTAATATAAAATGAACGGCCAGGCTATTACAATAAACAAATGTGCAAAACTTTTAGATAGATGGCATTTGTACTTCTAGTTAATAATATGTAATGCATAAATACTTGATTTACATCACTAATTGCAAATTTGGAATGTGATGTCAATAAAAAGGAGATTTCACGTGTAACATTTTGATCACATATAGAAAAAAGATAAAAATGTGAAAGACAAATAGGAAAGAAACATACTCGAGGGCCTTCATGTTATCTTCATCCCAAGTTGCAGCAAAAAATGGGAAATACAAATAGGAAAGCAACATACCCAAGGACCTGCATGTCATCTTCATCCCAAGTTGTCATCTTAAGAAAATTAGCACTTCGAAGTGTTTTATGTAAAGCTACTTATCTTTGTATTCGTATAGTAAAGAATTGTGCAATGGTAAGAACAAAAAAGGTTGAATATAAAGCACCTTTATTCCAACTGTGAGGACCAAATTCAAGGATTGTTTTGTTCTTTGAAAACGGAAGTATCATAATTATGGTGAATAGGCCTGCAAAGAACCACCAAAATGTCAAGTATGGAGATACTTTTAATGTACACATTCTTGATTATTATGAAATTAGAAAGTAAAATCGAAACCCTTCCACAAGAGGATCTTGCAACCACTAACCCTGTCCTATGTCGTATCTGCTATTGTTTCATAATATCTCATGTATGTTTAGTAAATTGATCAATATCATGCAAAAGAGGATCACATACAGATATGAGTCTATCTACTTAACCTGAAATCATTCAAAAAACACTCAGTTTCTGATGAAAAGCTCATGTTAGGTACCATTGTACCATAGAACCCATCTTAACCAGCATTCAACTAAGAAGCATTATCAACATACTTTTAACAACGGAAACTCAGATAATTTATCAATAAATTCACAAAAAGTAGAATATTCAAACTTTCTAGAACAGTTAGACATTTGATCAAACACTTGGTATGTATATATTACAAAATTTTGTTGGAATAGATCAACCATACAGAATCTAGAGAATCAAACATAAGAAGTTATCATAGTTTGATTTCCTTTCAACAAATAATTTGTGGACAATTTATTATAGGTCAGAATACAACATATAAACAATCAATAGAACAAAACTAAAATAAACATAAAACTTACCTAGATAGTCACTTTCTAAATATCAATTAAGATTGATTCCACATAAGCATTCGACTTGTTTGTGTCAGAGATTGATTGAAAGTAGGTTATTACGATTTTGGGAGAGACGTGGTGAGATATTTTCGGATGGAAACTGGATGCTTGAAAACAGTTATTTTCTTGCTATGGAACGTGTGTGGTTTTCGTTCAAATACTTTTACAACGAAATTTGCTCTCGTGTTGACACGTCAGAATTTTGGGTTATTTCTTTGTATAAAATTGTGCCACATGTAATGTATTTATCGTGATTTAATTCACCACATTTTCCAATTATCAAACCCAAATGCGTAGAAACACAAGGTTTCCTTCAAAAATCAATCTAATGGTAACTTACAATCTCTTTTCTGTAAGCTACTCTATTAGATGAAGTTATTACCACAAGAATAATCAAAATGCATGCATATTGAAAACTGCAAAACACTATTACATAAATAAACAACCGAATACATAGAAAAATGCATATTTATACCTCTAAGTTTCTTGAGAACATGCACTTCAGTGTGATGGCACATCGTGATTGTAACAGCCATCCAGACCTCGTTGAAAGTTATACCTTCATTTTGTACTTTTTCACAATTTCTTTGGCAGGAACATTAGAGGCCAGATTCTACAAAAAAAATTAAGATCATAACCGCTGACACTTACATGGGTTTCACATTTAGTAGTTACTGAAGCTCTTTTTAAGGCGTTCTTATGAGTCATATGCCTAGTCAAGTGTCGTAATTATGAGGCCTCGTATTGTTATGCTTTGAGGTTTTAATGTAGTGTTTTGTTGTTGTAACAGAGGTCGTTTTTTGATTCTGGCATTCATAAAATTATAATTTTATCAAAAATACTCTATTGAGCATTAGCAATATTACCTTGTTGAAATGCACCATGTTAATAACTCTCTGATGCACTCCACTAAACAACCTTTTTTTGCAGCCATAAGAGTATTCTTACGGTGGTGGTGCAGCAGGAACTTAAGTTTGTTCCGCAACATTTGATGTCACTTTAGGAGACTGGGAGGCTAGCTGCACCGTTTGTTATGCAACAGTTTCGACCAAGTTCAGAAGACCTGCCTTGAAAGCTTGTACGCCTACACTACAATGAAGTATCAAGTGTATGATCAATATGTACAAAGAAGAATTAAACATTGGGAAATCGACTATGACTTAGCAAACAAAGCAGAGTGTAGATAATACAAAGGCTAACAACAACTATAAAGTATAACGTATTACAATGTAAATTATTGCTTCGAAGTGTATGTATCCTGTGAGGGCTTAACTTTCTCCTTTAATGCATCAAACTACAGTTTGAATGGATCTAAGTAGCATCCTCATTTTTGAAAAAAAAACATAAGACATTAAACCATTAGGCATCAAAGTAATGGTTACTGATTTGAAGAATATTGTGATCTAGATGCAAAAAATCAGTGCAGAATAGTAGTGGTCAAATTGTAGCCTTACAAATCACCTTTGATCATATGACGTATAATATATTTAGTGCTTTCTGTTACCCTATCGTTTATAAGAAATATCTTCATGAGCTCATTAGGCCATAACGTCCGTGTTTATTATTCAATGTTATTTTATCCTAGAAAATATCACTTGCAATCTTTGCTTATTCACATATATAACGTCTTACTATAACATGTACACGCCCTTCCATTCCCTCTAATCATACTTCTGTTCAGTATTAAACATAAAAGTTGACCAACACGTACCTGAAGTCGATGCAGCACATCATAAAGAGGTGCACAAATACCTGCATACAATTACAAGTTAGCTCCAAACCATCACAAAAGATTGTTGAAACTCAATTATTATGAAATTCATAGACTAATTTCGTTCTTTAACTTGGTCATATTGCAAAGCCTCGTAAAGACAAAATATTCATAAGTGGCAATTATAATGCGTAATACCAACAAAAAAATCATTAAAGGATGTTCTTACCATGTAAAAGGATCTAAAGAAAGGGGTTAATGGGACAAAATTATATGCATGTTTGCCTCCGCTAAGTTGCGATGATGAAAGGGAAGAGGCGTGAAAATAATAGGTAATTAACCATTAGCGGGCATTTTTATTTCCTTTTTTCTTTTAGGCAGATAGAAATAGAGTTTATTTGTAAAAATAAAAGTTGGATTAAAATCAAGCATCAATACTAACTATGACAACCCTAATCATTAGACCATTACCATCTTTATTGGATCTGACTTGATGTCTTACATTCTTATTGTACATGTTGCATTGATTAACAGTATGGTATAAGAATTCATATTTGCGAATGCTTGACATTTCATTAGATCAAACATTATATTCAGCCTCGTAATATAAAATGAACGACCAGGCTATTACAATAAACAAATGTGCAAAACTTTTAGATAGATGGCAGTTGTACTTCTAGTTAATAATATGTAATGCATAAATACTTGATTTACATCACTAATTGCAAATTTGGAATGTGATGTCAACAAAAAGGAGATTTCACGTGTAACATTTTGATCACATATAGAAAAAAGATAAAAATGTGAAAGACAAATAGGAAAGAAACATACTCGAGGGCCTTCATGTTATCTTCATCCCAAGTTGCAGCAAAAAATGGGAAATACAAATAGGAAAGCAACATACCCGAGGACCTGCATGTCATCTTCATCCCAAGTTGTCATCTTAAGAAAATTAGCACTTCGAAGTGTTTTATGTAAAGCTACTTATCTTTGTATTCGTATAGTAAAGAATTGTGCAATGGTAAGAACAAAAAAGGTTGAATATAAAGCACCTTTATTCCAACTGTGAGGACCAAATTCAAGGATTGTTTTGTTCTTTGAAAACGGAAGTATCATAATTATGGTGAATAGGCCTGCAAAGAACCACCAAAATGTCAAGTATGGAGATACTTTTAATGTACACATTCTTGATTATTATGAAATTAGAAAGTAAAATCGAAACCCTTCCACAAGAGGATCTTGCAACCACTAACCCTGTCCTATGTCGTATCTGCTATTGTTTCATAATATCTCATGTATGTTTAGTAAATTGATCAACATCATGCAAAAGAGGATCACATACAGATATGAGTCTATCTACTTAACCTAAAATCATTCAAAAAACACTCAGTTTCTGATGAAAAGCTCATGTTAGGTACCATTGTACCATAGAACCCATCTTAACCAGCATTCAACTAAGAAGCATTATCAACATACTTTTAACAACGGAAACTCAGATAATTTATCAATAAATTCACAAAAAGTAGAATATTCAAACTTTCTAGAACAGTTAGACATTTGATCAAACACTTGGTATGTATATATTACAAAATTTTGTTGGAATAGATCAACCATACAGAATCTAGAGAATCAAACATAAGAAGTTATCATAGTTTGATTTCCTTTCAACAAATAATTTGTGGACAATTTATTATAGGTCAGAATACAACATATAAACAATCAATAGAACAAAACTAAAATAAACATAAAACTTACCTAAATAGTCACTTTCTAAATATCAATTAAGATTGATTCCACATAAGCATTCGACTTGTTTGTGTCAGAGATTGATTGAAAGTAGGTTATTACGATTTTGGGAGAGACGTGGTGAGATATTTTCGGATGGAAACTGGATGCTTGAAAACAGTTATTTTCTTGCTATGGAACGTGTGTGGTTTTCGTTCAAATACTTTTACAACGAAATTTGCTCTCGTGTTGACACGTCAGAATTTTGGGTTATTTCTTTGTATAAAATTGTGCCACATGTAATGTATTTATCGTGATTTAATTATAGGATAGATAGATGCGATTGTTTAGAGCATATGCAATGGTTAGGGTGCGTTTGGTTCATTGTAATGCATGATAATTCATTGTAATTGTAATGTGAATTACGTTTCAATCATGTTTGGTTGGAAGTGTGGAATTAATTGTAACTCAAATTATATTACAATGAATGTTTGGTTTGCATTGGAATTGTAATTCACACATTACAATTATATCCTTAATAAGAGAGGGGAATTGCGATTCCCAATGAACAGTACCCACACTCACAAACAAAGAAAAAAAAATATTTTTCTCCCACTCACCCCACACTCACAAACAAAGAAAAAAATATTTTTCTCCCACTCACCCATTTTTCTCCCACTCACCCACCCACCCATACTCACAAACAAACACTCACAAACAAACATTTTTCTCCCACTCTCTCTCTCATCCTCACACGACTCTGTCATGATGTGCTCATCTATTATAAGATGATCTGCTCATCAATTGATCATCATAAGATGATCGGATCGATCTAATCATATTCTTATGATCTAATCATATTCTTATGATGAAGCTGATTCTTATGTTGAAGCTATGGGTTTTATGGCTGTGATGGAACGATGGAAACCCTAATTGAAGCTCTGTTTTTTAGGGCTGTGATGGAAACCCTAATTTTTTAATGGGGTTTCACTTTTAATGGATGTTTGACTTCTGGGTTGGTGAGTTTTCTGCTTTGATTCATCCTTCTGATAGAAACCCTAATTTTTTTATGGGGTTTCGCTTTTAATGGATGTTTTGCTTCTGGCTTGGTGAGTTTTCTACTTTCATCCATCCTTTTGATAGAAACCCTAATTTTTTTTGGGGTTCACTTTTAATGGATGCTTTACTTCTCGCTGGGTGGGTTTTCTGCTTTGGTTCATCCTGATTTATAAGTTACTAGAGAAATCTGTGTTTTTTAGTTAAAATGGGTGTTTGGAACATTATGCTTCTGATAACGATTAACTGTGTAATTCACTAAAACCCCTTATTTTGGGGTTTGCTGGAAATTTAATTTTTGGGTCCGGGATAAGAGGTGTGGTTTGCTGGAAACCTAATTTTTGGGTTCGGGATAAAAGGTGTTTTATAAGCATACTCATTCAATTGAAGGTTCGTTGCCGCTATTCATAGCAGGCGACGATATATAGCCCTTCAATTGAAGCTTCGTTGCCGCTATTCATAGCAGGCGACGGTAGTAACAACTGTGGCTTTTAGTGCCGCTGTTGACGGCTGGCGACGATAGGCTGTAAGGGGTGTTTGTACTGCCAAAATCTTTATTTGGTTGGCTGTGATGATCCTTTGAATGTATTAGAATCCGGTATACATTCACGATTTGTTGTCTATGTGATCCCTGAATACTTACTATCGGATCCATCTTATTTTGGGTGTCGTATTTCTCTGTTTGGTTGGCTGTGATGATCCTTTTGTGCGATGTCTTACGCGGGAGGTGGAAGGATGGCAGAATGCGAGCATCGCTCGATTCAGCAACCTCCACAAACCCACCCACGCCATCAATTAAGCTGAGCCGATATATTAGTGGGAGAAAAATGTTTCTATTTGGTTGGCTGTGATGATCCTTTGAATGTATTAGAATCCGATATACATTCACGATTTTTTGTGTATGTGATCCCTGAAAACTTACTATCGGATCCATCTTATTTTGGGTGGCGTATTTCTCTGTTTGGTTGGCTGTGATGATCCTTTTGTACGATGTCTTACGGGCGAGGTGGAAGGATGGCAGAATGCGAGCATCGCTCGATTCAGCAACCTCCCCAAACCCACCCGTGCCATCAATTAGGCTGAGCCGATATATGAGAGGGAGAAAAATGTTTGTTTGTGAGTATGGGTGAGTGGGAGAAAAATATATTTTTTAAGTTTGTTTGTGAGTATGGGTACTGTTCATTGGAAGCGCAATTCCCCTCTCTTATTAAGGATATATGTAATAATGTGATCCCTCGATAGTCACTATCGGATCCATCTTATTTTGGGTAACGTGTATCTCTGTTTGGTTGGTTGTGATGATCCGTACCGATATATAATAATGTGATCCCTCGATAGTCACTATCGGATCCATCTTATTTTGGGTCACGTGTATCTCTGTTTGGTTGGCTGTGATGATCCTTTGGTACGGTAAGATATAATGTGATCCCTGAATACTCACTATCGGATCCATCTTATTGTGGGTGGCGTATATATCTGTTTGGTCGGCTGTGATGATCCTTTGGTACGGTGTCTTGCTAGGAAAGTGGAAGGATGGCAGAATGTGAGCATCGCTCGATTCAGCAACCTCCACAAACCCAGCCACGACATCAATTAATCTGAGCCGGTTTTATCACATATTTGTTGACGTGAAGTTACTGCGTAAAGTTGTTTGTGTCTTTCGTTGCCGCTGTTCATCGCTATATAGCTCTGGTAATGTCGTTAGATTTTGGCCAGGCAACCTTTTAAGTTTGGTGGCATACATATGATTGGTGACGCGACCAAGATGGTATTTAAACCCACTATTACAGGCTGTGATGCTTTTATTGTTGTGACGATATGTCGTTCGGGGAGTGATGAACCTGAACGGGCCAGGTTGATTCACTGGTCCAGACGCCTTAAATGAGCTTTCTTATGGGCTATGATGAGTATACCTGCTTTCGATCGAGCTAGGATCGGTCGTATCTTGGCAGGGCACCCTTTGAAGGATGCAGCCATGTCGGGTTTAAAGAATACTTTACTCTTTAAAGGAATCTGCACCCGGTAAGCATGCATATTCCTGTTTTGATTTATTGTGACACTGCGTAAATGTCTAATGATAACAAGTAATGTGTGGATGTTTTGCGACGTTGATGGCGGGTTCTCAACGATTTTTATGGGTCGTTTTGATTTTTCTATGCAGAAACAAAGATTGTATCTTTGTGGTTTCAGGAAAGTTAAGAATTCATTGTCAGGTTTCGTTTTCCATGGCTGTGATGAAATTGAACAACCCAGGTTAAACCCGAGGCTCCACGGACCTTGGCAGGGCAACCTTTTGAGGATGCAGCCATGTCGTGTGCGTCCGGTTTCCCTGACGGTCGTCATACCTGAGCCTACTATTTTCCATTATATTATATTATATTATATTATATCCTTAATAAGAGAGGGGAATTGCGATTCCCAATGAACAGTACTCACACTCAGAGGTATTTAAATACCAACTAATGAAAACATAAAAACCAAAACCTTTAATTTTATTGATCTGCTACAGGAAGCGTGAACTGCTACATGAAGGGGGTTGTTTGTGTTGTCTGAGAAGTGAGTGCTATTTGCCATTAGTTGGTATTTAACTTATTTATGTTTTGGCTAGCTTATATCTAAAAAAACCTCGAAAGCGATACTGTTCCAACGGTGGTGATGGTCTCATATATCAGGCGATGATGACACTCTTATGATTAGCATGTGTGGTCTACCGACACCTACATCTAGGCTGGGCAGTCGCACTGAGTGTGCGATTGCAGCCATGTCATGTGTTTGGTCCCGCGATTGTGCTAAAAGATCTGAGCCTAATGTGTTGTGTTATATAATATGAAAATGAGCTACTCTCTATGATATTTTTTTTATACCACTGACCTCTTTTCGAGTCTCTATAGTTCACTTTTATAGGTGCCCAAAGCCCAAGTAACAGGAATTGGAGATGAAGATGGAATTCAGTGATCTAACCATTTCGTCGGAAAACAAATACCAGCAGGTAAAAATAGGTCCAACAATAAACATAGAATGCCACCATATTAGGCCCATCACATTGTAACATCAAGGGTTACGTATTCCCAAATATATGGATACCCTTCAAGGGAATCAGGGGGCATTTTGCGGTCTTTAGTCTGTTTAGAGCACGCTAAACATCTCAAACTACCCCCTGCTTACCTCGAAGGGTATCCAAATACTTGCGAACGCAGCTTCTGATGGGCCTATTTTTGCAGCTATCCTGTTGTTTGCCCCTTAATTCACTGTTGAATCCAACCAAACATAAATGGTTAATAATCTACCGGACCAAGCCCGCCGCGGCGGAGCGCGGGCACTAAACCCTAGTTACATTAATGGAGGGGATTTGGATTACTTAGGATGTTGGATAGAAAGTTTTGAATTACGTTTTAATTCAGTATTTGTATATTTTAAAAAATCTGTATTTATAAAGAATACTACGTAATAATGTTAATAATAAAAGATAATAATAATAATAATAATAATAATATAATAATGATAATTAAACAAATTAATAATAATAATAATCATAATTTAATATAATAATTATTATTAATATTTTTATTATTAAAATTATTATTAACAAAAAGTTAATATTTATGTATTATTATTTTAAATAAAATATTTATAATTATATTAATTAAATATATAATTGATAAAATCAATAAAATAATAAATATTATATTTAAAATATTAATAAAATAATTCTTTTATATATAAAATTAAGAAAATTAAATATTAAAATAATAAATTAATTGTTAATAAAACATTATTATCAAAAAATAAAAAACTTTTACCTTTAAAGTATAATTATTATTAAAAATATATTATTATACAAATAACATTTTTAAAATATTATTAAAAAAATAATATATAAGATTAAAAAAAATTATTAATACGAAAAAAATTATTAATAAAATAAATAAATATATATTACAAATATAATAATATAATAATATTGATTAAATATAATAATTAATAAGTTAATTATTATTATAAATTAAAATATAATAATAAATATTATTCATTATTATTATTATTTTATTATTTTTTTTATTTGAAATTATATTTTTTATGTATTTAGTTTTATTTTTGTTATTATTTATTTTTATTATTACTTTTTATTAATTATTATTTATTTTTTATTATTATTTAAAATATTATTTATTATTTATTTTAACTTATTATTATTATTTTATTTTATTACTTATTATTATTTATTGTTTTATTATAATAATTATTATTTGTTTATTTTATTTTATTATATGTTATTTTAAATTTATTTTCTATTAATTTTTCAAATTTTATATAAAAGTTGAATTACATTACGTTGGAAGTTAAACCAAACACATTTATAAGTTTTAGTCAATTACAATTACAACACATTACATTACACTACATTCCAATTCATTAAATTACAATTACATTAAATTACAATTCATTCTAAAGATTACAATTCTTTCAAAAATATTATGTGAACCAAACATCCCCTTAGTTTTTAGAAAGACTTTTCACTATTAAGAAAAGCTTTTTAAGAGCTTTTCACCATTGCATCAAAAGACTTTTTAAGTCATTTGATAGAAAGACTTGGCGTGCCAAGTCTTTGAGAGAATGACTTTTTGTTTCCATAAACTTGTAATAAATGAAACTCCTTTAGTATTTATGGGTATAAATGCTCCAAGTCATGAAAGACTTGGAGCATTATGGATGCTCTTATCCAAATTGCTTATATAAATAACAATAAGCGAATGGGTTAATATATATCAAAGTTACTAAAGTTTGCTCAAAAATTCAAATATGTTACTATAATTTAAAGCGTTACAGATAAGTTACTCAAGTTTTGGTTATCTGTTACATAGGTTACCTTATATGTTTTAACCCATTACTACCGGTAAAATTTCTATGTGGCATATATATATATATATATATATATATATATATATATATATATATATATATATATATATATATATATATATATATATATATATATATATATATATATATATATATATATATATATATATATATATATATATATATATATATATATGTATATATATATATATATATATATATATATATATATATATATATATATATATATATATATATATATATATATATATATATATATATATCTTTTAGTAATATTAAATTTTTAATTAGTCCTAAAATGTGAGGTTCTTTTCAGAACCAAATAAATGTACAGAACTGCGAGAACCAACTTTTTACTCTTAAAATGCACATGTATTTTCATCATGTTAGTTCATCAAGTAGTTATTCATGGATTTTCATCAAATAATTAATGTCTACGTGGATAAGAGATACATGTTGTCAACAAGTTGCCCATACTCAAATTACTCTAAGGATGGGCAACTTGTTGACAACCTGTATCTCTTATCCACGTCGACATTAATTATTTTACATATCATTACATAATTTTCACCTCATTTATAGTATATTTATTTTTAAAAAAATGAAGTCTCATCTTCTTCTTCATTTTTCATGAGTCTTGCAACCATCATATCCTTTTATTCATTACCAGCACCTCTACATCCCATCTACATCCACTCCTTTCAAAAACGTAAAATTGAAACCTACAAGCATCAAAGCAGTCTTTTCTAACAACCTTATAAAAAGTCAAATTAGTTTAAAATAACAATTTGTTAAACATCTTTTGTTCAAAAGTAAAAATTAATTAATTAATTGCATGTTTGTTAAAAATCTAGAAATCTATCGTATTTGATCAAAGTTAGGTACTCATATATTTACCCTTAACTAATTAATTTATTAACTCTTTTATTATTTGTAATAGGGTAATATGGTAAACTTAATCTACATTTCTTATTTATTTTTTGACTGAAATATTAATTTAGGACGTTCAAAAATAGTAACCTGAACTATTAATATGGGACGGAGGGAATATTAGATAGGATATAGTCTTTTTTTTTAGGAATGTGAACAAATTGCTAATTAGGTAGATGTTGTAACGAGACAAATTAAGTAGCTCATCACAAGTGTGTTGTATATGCTTTAGAATGGGGGAACGGAGGTTGGTGGTTGGGCTGGTAGGGCTTTGACGCTAGACCTTTGTTGGTGCAGCACTCGTTGGCTGGCGCCAAAACCACTAGCTAGCGCCAACCACTTCCCCCCCCCACCACCCCTTTTTTGTTGAAAAATTTGAATAAACTAGCCGTTGTGGGGTGTTTTGGGCTGTTTTTTTATTAAAAAAAAACAAATGTAGTCGTTGGATGCAAAAAAAGAGCCGTTACATATTTATTTATTTTCAACTTTTTTCAAAAAAGACCCTTAAATCACTTTATAAATTAAACCTGTTTACACCCAATTTTTTAAACTCATTTCTTACACTTTATATCTCATTTTTTATAATCTCTTTCAAGTTTACTCACAAAAAATGGATCCCAATTGGACAAACAACATGTTTAACGATCCTTCCAACCAATTCTCAAATTACATTCCCGGTTCGTCTACGAATCCGGGATCTTCTTCTCAACCCCAATTCAACCATATGCCATTTTCTCCGAATCAAAATGAAGCATATATGAAAATTTAACAAGATCAATTTTTGAAATTTCAACAAGCCCAAATCGGTTCACAACCACAACCTACACCACAATCCGACCAACAATCCCATCACCTACTAGACGAAGACGAAGACGAAGAACAAGTCCCGACACCAACGTCAAAGAAAATTCGTCGTAAGAAGGGAAAGACTAGGAGGTGGATGAAGAAGCCGGTACGGGTCGGCATTTCTGGACTGATGACGAGGAGTATCTTTTGGCCGAATGTTACATAGAAATTTCAGAGGATCCCAAGATTGGTGTGTGTCACAAAAATATACTTTTTGGTACAAGGTAACCGACGCATACAATGCGGTTGCGAAAACCAAAAAATTCCCGAAAACGCACGAAGAACATGATGACGGGAAAGTGGACACCGTTGAATCGTCCAATTAAAAAAGTTTAATAGTCTTTATGACGAGATGCAAGTGACGAGTGGGGAAAACGATGAGGGTTTATAGCTCGGGTTGAGATAGCTTATAAAAGATTATCAAGGGGGATAACTTTTAAGCACAAGTTGACTTGAAATTTTTTGAAGGACAAACACAAGTAGAAGAACGTCGATTCGACTCAATAAAGGCAACATCGTCTTCGTGTTACCGAGGAAGGTCCCGAGTCCTTCGGTTAAGACGCCGTCCCACGACCACCCGGGTCGTATCGTATTGCTAAAAGCCAACGCTCCTCCAACTCAACGGCTAGTTCCGATTCAAATCCGGAAGCTTATCAACAAATGATGAAAGAATAATACGAGCGTGAGACAAAATCTAAATTAGATATCGAGCATGAGTCAACCGCGGAAATCAATTACTTCAACATGCATAAGGTGGCCCAAGAATTCACAATTCTTCAAATCGATACAAGCATGATGAGTCCCTCGGACCGGGCAATCATCGAGAGTCAAAAAGATGCGATTCGCGCATCGTATGCCCCTCCCGAGAACTAGTTTATTTCTTTTCGTTGTGTATTATTCCTTATTTTTATTTTCGGTATATTATTATTGTAATGTTTTATATTTATTGTAATGTTTATTTTAATTGTAATGTTTTATTTAATTTCATGAAATTTTTATTTAAGTTATTTTGTGTTAAAAAATAAAAAAAATAAAAATTATTTTCTTTGGCACCACTTTTTTCTGGTGCCAACAATTACCCCTAAAATGTGGTGCCAAAGTCCCAAAATCCTACGTGGCGGCTTTGTCACCATATTTTGGTGTCAGCCGCCCCCAACTCTCTTATAGTAGAACAATGATGTTTTTTTTATTTCTCTTCTTTTTCCCGTCTTTTGCCTTGATATGGACGATAATAACTAATTCGAGTATTCATTACCCCCTTTATTCATTTGACAGAATCCAAAAATGATAATAATAAAATATTACATGTTGTGAGACAGGTTAAATGGTAACCGTTCAAAATCATGTTGTCCATACCTTTCCCTTCACCAAAACACAGTCTCACCGTAGATCACTTTGAAAAAGTTGTATAAGGTATGGGTTCGTCCTTGCTTTGAAAAACTGGTGTCAATACCACTTTTTCAACCGTTAGATTTTCGGATTCGAGATTAGGAGGCGCCATCTGTCTTCAACAGTGCGATGGTGTTGTTTATGTACCACCAATTATGCATAACAATTTCTTTCCGTGTTACTTTTTCTGCCGCTATTCAAAACCCTAATAACTTGCTGGTAATTTCACTTTCCTTAAATTGGGTATTTTAATTTCACTTTTTGTTATTATAATAATAATTAGTGACCTCTGATCATGCTGTATTGCTATTCTTGAATGATTTGTATCCTATGCTCTTTGTTAGACAACAAATTAATAAGGGGGTGATAGGTTTGTCGTTTGGGATTAATGGTTGTTTGATTAAAAAACGTTTTTCTTGGTTGTTTGTTGTTTATGTTGTTGTAACCCATTGTCGTTATTCAGATGCGTGGCTAATCTGTATGTTATTGGTTGCATAGATTTAATTATTGTTTGATTAAAACCCATAGTTGATTGTTTGATTAAAACCCATAGTTGTTAGTGGTCTTTTGTATATGTTTAACCCATACCTCACCTCTGTGTTGTATGTTGTGTCGAATCTGCATATGCGTATAAAAATGTTACCTTACTTCTTAACTTCCGAAATAATGCAAATAATTTAGATGTGATTATTGTTTTGATTAAAATCCATAGTTGTTACTGGTCTTTGTATTATATGTTTAAACCATAGGTCAGGTCCGTGTTGTATGTTGTGTCGAATCTGCGTCTGTCTATAAAAATGTTACTTTACTTTTTTGCTTCCAAAATAATGCAAATAATAAAGTTCATACACTGAACTAAGTCCCTTTGTTTTGTATTTGTTTTATTTTACGCTCTTGCCTAGCAATCATTTCTCCACGCCTCATCTGCTGCACGAAAAAAAACACAAATTGCGACTGTGCTTTCTTCCTGCTGCTCAAATGGTTGACCGAGTTATTCCCGGGCAGTCAAACCCTAACCGATGCAGGGTTTGCGAGTTGCTACGAGCAGCGCTGTCTATAACGAATGTTTGCGCCATCCCCGTGTTGGCCTCATCTTGGCAGATACTGTCAGAGGCAGAATTTAATGCAAACCCCTAACATACCTGCAACTGTCTCCGCGCACACACATTCTGACATTTTTTATTGTTGTTTCCCCTCTCCTTCCACAATAGCTTCTGCTCACTTGGCAACTTCTTTTATGTTTGCAATGTCATCCACATCATGTCCCACCTACTTTCCAAGCTTAACAATAGGGAACCAAGTTGCTGGTCAACTACGATTGGGGGATGGTTATCGACCCTTAATGAAACGTGTTGCTGAGTTAGGCCCGACCGATTCTCGGCAACCGTCCAACAAACGCAGGTTGTATTTGGGGTCCACTCATAGCCAGCCCACCAAAGCTTCCCCGTATTTACAGGTTCCATTTCTTACGTTACACTCCTTATAAGTTCCTTGCTTGCCACGTTTTCTCTTTGCCCGCGTTATATATCTTCAATGTCTCCATGTTGTGCAGGCCACACGGACGTGCGTGCCCCGGTACCGCATCAACATTTGTTGGGCATACACCCGCCACAAGACACGTATGTTGGCTCCTCAAATACACACGACACATCTGTTGCCTCCTCAGGTAGGCGAAACACATTTCTTGACTCCTCAACTACCGATGGACCCGGGCCTTACACTCCTGCCCGTGAAAAAAACGTTTGGCGTCGTGGTAGACCAACAAATACATCACGGGTTTTCTTGCCTAGAAGCGAACCACGTGGTCCACATCCTGATATTGCCTCTTCTAGTGGACCAAACATACCTCCTGACTTCTCAGGTGCCTGTGGACCCATAGGTTGTGCCCTTCCTCCCATGGGTCGGCGTAATATTTTGGGGAGAACCTCCACCACTTCGGCACCTGCAATCCCTGGTAAACACCCTTTGTTCATGATTGTCCTTTAAATTCACTGGAACAATGGGTTCAATCCCTCTTTATTTATCTGTGATGCGTTTGTGTATGCGTGTTTGTAGAACAACCTATCGCCGGGCCTTCCACTCCTGCCCGCACAAACATTGTCAGTCGTCGTGGGCGGCCAAGAAATGCGGCATGTCCTCCACGTTATGTTGTACCAACCTATATTGACCTAGGCGATTGTGACCAGCACTGTGGCGCTAGGTTTTGGATGGGTGAACGACTTAAATCAAACCAGTTTGCAAGGCGTCCAACATACCATCTTTGTTGCATGGGTGGGAAAATATACACGGAACCACACCTTCCACCTCCAGGCATTATGCAAGCTTTTCTAACGGATGCACGATTTATGGCCAACATACGTGTTATAACCAGATGTTAGCTATGACATCGTTTGGTGCATCTATTGACAGGTCAGTCAATACAGGCACAGGGCCATATGTTTTTAAGGTTTCTGGTCAAATCTACCATCATGGCTCCCTTTGTCCTGAAGAGGGAGAACCGCCTTGGTTCTTACAACTCTATGTGTATGACACAACAAACAAGGTCGCAAACCGTATGGATCATTTTGGTGGTGAGTTTGACAACAGTCTTGACCTGGGAATAGTCCAACACCTAATTCAGATCCTAGATGAAAACAATGTCTTGGTTCAGCTTTTTCGGACAACTCGCGATAAATGTGCTGATGGAAACATTGAACCATTCAGGATCAGACTCTACAACATGTGTAGTGTCCGTGGGTATGAACTGCCCACTTCTAATGATGTTGGGGGCATTGTGTTCGAAAGCGGTCCTAGGACCAGAACATATTACGATGTTATAATCGAATATCATGGAGGCGAACTTAAACGGATAAACAAGCTTGATCAGTCATATATGTCGTTGTAGTTCCCACTGTTATTTCCATATGGCGAGCCAGGTTTTTTTTTCCAAAAATGAAATTGAGCCCTAGGGGTGGCGGTGGAGAAGCAAGGAAGGTTTCTATGAACCAGTACTATAAGTACCAGCTTCACCCACGCGTAGATGACTTTGGACTGATATTCCGAACAGGCCGACTTTTTCAACAGTATGTTGTTGGTGTTTTCTGCAGTGTTGAGCAGGTGAGGCTTGATTTCATCTGCCTGCACTAGAACGACATACGTAGTGAGTGCCTTGTTGGTCTTTATGATGCCCTAGGCAGAGGCGACATAGAGGGGATCACATGTGGAAAACAGATTGTGTTGCCTCGTTCTTTCACCGGAGGCCCAAGGTATATGCACAACCACTATTTGGATGCCCTTGCAATTTGTCGAGCGTTGGGGAACCCTTAGTTTTTCATCACGTTCACATGCAATGCTAAGTGGCCATAAATTGAAAGATTCATGGCTAATTTCCCTGTTCTAACAACATCTGACAGGCCAGACGCCGGGTGCAAGGTCTTTGAACTAAAAGTTAAAGCCTTTGTAAAGTACTTAAAGGAAGACCGTCCTTTTAGTGTTGTCGCGGGTGGTAATTCTCTTCAATGCCTTTTGTACCTTTCGTTCCTTTCATCCTTGCACACACTACCATAACTGTTTCACCTTTTTCTTTCCAACAGTTTTGTACATAATAGAATTTCAGAAGTGTGGGCTCCCCTATTGTCACACTCTTCTATGGATTGATCCAAAGGACAAGATAACTGAGCCATCTCAGATGGACAACTACATCTGTGCTGAAATCCCAGATCCCGTCCTTGACCCGAACACATATAAAATTGTAAAACCCGCATGCTTTTACCATGAACAGTAACCTTAAGATCGTACGTCCTAGATTAAAACTTACCTTATTTAGTATTGATCACATTCATGTGCTAATAATCAAGCAAGTGCATACGTGTATGACATGACAAGTATCGATTACGTACGAACTCATGATAAACAGTTAATAATATATCACGTGAACATAATTAAATCATGATCACCATTTAAAATACTAACTAAAATAATTACGTAAATACTCAGAATATATTCACGAGCGTGGAGTTTACGATAAACGACACGTTAAAAGAAACAGAAACACGTTAAACACGAGCACGTTTAACCACGAACGAACACGAAACATCAGGACACGAGAAAGGTACGGGTACCCCATGTGGGGCCCCCATACCCACGGCACACATATACAAAATGGGCTTGGCCCATGGACTTTACAAGTTAAGGGGGGTAAAGAGTAAAACATGTTTTCACTTTTCATTTTACAAGAAATAAACAAAAACCCTAAAAGAGTTTTTCTCCTCTCCTTTTTGCTCTCTTGGTGCCGCCACCTCTACACCACCATAAGGGGGTGTTTGTTTGATTTTGATCTTAAAAACAAGTGTTAGAATACGTGTTTGTTCATCCTTTTTCCAAGCTACATAGTGGTATACCTTTCTAACCCTTCTTTTTAATTCTTTTAATTCTTTTAATCTTTGATTATTTTCATGAACATGTTATTATTTTTCTTATGAAAACAAGGTAATTAATCATTGATCTAACATGTTTTGGTATTAATTAAAATCAAAGAATGGTTTATAAGGGTGTTTGTTTTTGGCCGCCTAGCAAACAAACCCGAGGGGGGGTTTGGTTTGCTATTGCCGCCACCACCAAGACCACAATTGGTCTTGGTTGGCTCATGTGGGACCCACGGCAGCAAGGGGACACGTGTGCCTCGGGTTTGGCCCGGGGTACGGTGTCGAATTCATGCCCGATTCATGGTTCGTTGGTTAAAATCAAGATCTATGTTACATGTAATTTTTATGAATCATGAACTTAGGATATAATTAATTAATAACATGAAATATTAATTAAATCATGACTTAGGTTATTTTAATTATTAGTTTATCATGACATTAATTTAACCTAAGTATTTTATGTTATAAGTTATAATTAATTAATTATTAAAACATGCCTATAATTAATTAATTTAGACATGACTTAAGTTATATTATTATTAATAATAATACACATTTTAACCTAAGTATTTTCATTTCATTTTAATTAATACATGTTACACTTTAATTAAAATGCTTAACCTATAGTTTAATTTAAATACATGAAATAATAATTAAACTATACACTATATCATATGACTTAAGAAATAAGCTTAAACACTTAGACTTATATGTTAGCTTATGTAATCAGCTTAATTCTAATTATGGAAACTTCTATTTATAGAAACTTAATTAAATAAGGCACCTAATCTAATCATGGAAACTTTCTATATATGGAAACTTATTTAATTAAGGCAGCTGATCTATTTTTGGAAACTTTCTATTTTTAGAAACTAATCTATTTTAGGCAGTAAATTCTATTTTTGGAAACTTTCTATTTTTGGAAACTTTCTATTTTTGGAAACTTTCTATTTTTGGTAACTTTCTATTTTTGGAAACTTTCTATTTTTGGAAACTTTCTATTTTTGGAAACTTTCTATTTTTGGAAACCTGCTATTTTTGGAAAGTTACTTATTATTACACAGTAAGTATAATAATACATGAATCACCAGTAATACTTAATCAGATTAATCAGAATACAAGATAAACACAGTTTAAGGCTTTAAACAGTGAACCATGACCTAAAACATACCAAATCAGCTATAATGAGACACATAACCCAGTACGTAATCAGTGAATCGATACTTATACACGTGTGTATTCATGTAGCATTAGTGATCCAGAAGTAGGAGTCTTTCTTCCGTTCATTTCACTGGACTTGAGGTACGGATTCCCGTCCTTTCAGTATGGACATTCCTTCCTTATTAGGATTTCCCCGTATGCAGCCAACTGTTTTCCCCAGCATTTGTTTTATTGTTTTGAACTGCTTATGTTAATTTAGCATAAACTATAGCCATATACAAGCATGACCAGTTTCACCTAGTTATTGAGGTACCATAACCATAGCATTGGAGGCACCGATGTTATGACTTCCCCACGGCGGAGTGATTGCTCGTGGCGTCCCTTTTTCAGTTTGGCCATATTATTATATCAGGTGGGGCGTATGGGTGCATCCTAGTTACATGTTTTATTCAGTTTATCATGGTGAATGTGGTGTGTGCCTTGCACCCTTCACAAGGAGCTGATCCCTCCTACCCAAACCAGTATATTGATTAGAGGCATCCCCTCTAATCAGCATGATGAGGTCACCCCTCCAAGTATTCATGCACGTGACCTTTTCATGACCTATATGGGCTATGGTATTTATATGTTAAAACAGTTTTCGCAGGTTAAACATAAGGCTTTTCAAACTATAAAACCAGTTTTCATGTTACTTAACCAGTTTACTCAGTACTTAGTCTTCCGCTGTTATATGTTACATGCTTATCCTATATCATGCTTTATCGTACATCTGTGCACTGAGCGTCTTGCTCAGCCGTTACTTTCCTTTCCATGTCCCAAAACGGCAGGTACCCAAGACTCGAGCATTTGGAGGACGCACATAGGATGGAAGCTGCCAGAGACTTCTTTTCCTTTTTGCCTTCATATAGTTATGCTTGTTTAGTCTTTATTCAGTTCATTTCCTTTATTTATGTTTTGGGCTTATGTTTGGGAACCGATGTTTGATTCCGGTTTTCCCTATGGTCATGTATGTTTACTACATATTACCTTGCATGCTTTGATGACACGCCATAATCACGCGTGACATTCCATTTATCAAAATGGGGTGTTACAATTATGGTATCAGAGCCAAGGCTTCGACCTGTAGGCTCTAAAACTTGACCTGTGACTAGTGGGTAGTCACCAGGAGCTTCCTAAGTCAACGCTTGTTATTCCACGTATTGACGTTTTCAGCACCTTTTTGTTTAACCATTACGTTTTCAGCACCTTGTTGTTTTAACCATGATGTTTTCACCAGTATCGTTTTACCAATATGGAATGAACAACCGTCATCCATATTTGGTTATGTGTTAGTGTCTATGCATGATGTTCCTAGTGAACTGTGATTATGTGAACTGAACCCCAGTAGTTCATAATTTTCACATAAAATTTTTTTCTGTTAAGTTTTGACAATGACTTTTAATTATTTATGTTTCATGCATTCATGAATTTATATCATATGTCATCTATTGCAGGAATTTTGACTAAGTAATGGTTGGTACAGGACTGGCCTATTTAGTCGCATGTGCTTTTATCGAAACTTTTAACTTTGGGACCGACCCATAGGCGTCCCCTCGCCATGTCTTTTGTTTTGGAACCGACCCATAGGCGTTCCCTCGCACATATAAAGGTTTTATAAACTACATTACGCATTCATGCACTGTTTTTCTTGCATAAAATCTTTCTCATGATTTAAATTGGCATAATTTTTTTTTTCATGTCCCATCATAAGTTATTATGTCTTTATGTCAAGTATGCCTTCATACTGTCATGGTTAACTTCAGTTTCATGCTGATTATGTTATACACTTCTTCGTAATAGATGGTTTCATGTTTCCTCATGATAGTTCCGTCTTCATGTTGATTATGTTTCATGCCTCTTTTGTTATTTACGTTGTCCTGCAAGACATTGTCAGATTTCTTGAATCATGCTTTCATGATAGTCATGGTTGGTTTCTATTGATCATGCTGTCAGGCAAATCATCGTTGAATTTTGTGTAACCACACTTTAGCGTTTCTCTATGCAACCAGAATGATGTCTATGCTAATACTGCCAGGTTATCTTGATAGTGTTCCAAACCGTTTAACCGGTTTACTTTCCTTAAATCATGACAAATGATCGAGCCCATACCGATCATTTCATGTGCATTCCATGTGTACTCCACGTACCGTATTTCATGTGTATTACATGTACCTTAATCCATGTGTATTCCACTTGCAATACTTCACGAGTATTCGCTAGTCGATTCTAAATCATCTCAGGCGTATGTTCACTTACTGATATTCTACAAGATTGTCGATGCCGCTCATAACTTGGAGATGTTACTGAAGGTTGATGCTGCTGATGTTGGGAGACGCTACGAGATGCTGATGCTGATGCTGTTCACAACCTGGAGATCCTAAAAGACGAAGACAAAGGCGTCGGAGCAAAGCAATTGGACGAGAAGATGCTTCACCATCAAACAATTCCCATCAATCATTGTCCTAAATTCATAGTTACATGTCACACGTCGTTCGGCTGTCATTTCAGCCATGTGAGTGCAAACCAGTACCAGCCGGCCACTCAGCTAAATAGTTACATGAGTCACGGTCATGAGAATGACCGTCAGAGAACCGACAGACAAGATGATAGTAACCACTACTATGACAACAACTATCCTAGAAATCACAACCGAGGCTCCGGCCACGGACGTGATCAGACATACAAATGATCAGTAGTCCAACCGATCCGCCAATTCTGGCATAGTAACCTAATATTGTGGTTATATTTGTTTCACATCTCGAGACACATGTCAAGACATCAGTCAAGACACATGTCTCACGTATACCTCCTGAAGACACATGTCAAGACACCAGTCAAGACATATGTCATGCTTATTGTTCCAAGAAACGAGTCAAGACACATGACTCACGTCCAACTATGGAGCATTTCTAAGAAATTCAGGGTACCCTCCAAGGGTATATCTATGTTCTTGTGCCATGTATTAATCAGGCCACAAGAATTTCAATACCATTATCGGCGCACCAGTGAGAACTGTCGCGTTGCCGATGTCACTTTCATTTCTTTCACCATAGTTCATATATTCATAACCATGAAGGACGCCTTTCGTTTTCCCACGCATACGAAGGTCTTCCTTCAGCTTAATGATAAGATCCAAGCTGCTAACGCATTTTCCTCGGACAGACACGAGATGAATTTTATCCTAATTATGTACTAGGAACACCACACCATGCTATGATTCATAATTATGTACAGTAACGTTCAGGCTCCTGAATACATTCAGCTTGATTTTCCATCCGAAAATCTTTACAAATTATCTATGCTTTTCAAGCACGTGCTTTTAACCATATTGCTAAAATTTTCTGGCTGTCAGTAACCCACGACTACTAAGGTCCTTTTACGTGTAACCAACGGATTATTCCAAAATTGTTCCTTACACTCCAGAAGAACCTTCTAGGAGAAGGATGGTACCATGAGATTATGTGTCGACTACGGTTGACTTAAACAAATCACCATTCATGACCGTTATTCTCCTCCACGTATTGACAACATGTCCAATCGACCTTATAGTGTTAATCACTTTTCCAAGATCGAACTCACGATCATGCTGCCAACAGTGCCAAGTGAAAAAGCAGGACATGTCCATGACTGCTATTCGTACACGACTCGGTCATGCTAGATGTATGATTTTGAATTAGTCTCATCAATGATCCAACCGCATTATGGACTTAATTAATTGAGTTTCCATGAACTCCTAAACAAATTCATCAGCGTTTTCATTGAGGATAACCTGATTTCCTCTAAGCCTAGAGAAGAACAGGAAGACCATATCTGCACTATGTTGCAAATTCTATGACAAGGGAAATTCTACCTTTGAATATTTTTCCAATATCAATTATGTTTGATTACAGTGACATGCTGAATCACATGGGTTCCTACGGTTAATCCTACCATGACTCTGCTTATGACGTAAAGGAGAAAACCCTACACTACATTAGGTGTTCTAGAAAATCATACACTAGGAGAAGTCTAGATTCAGAGACTCGGAGTTTCGCAAACTCCTAGGTATCAAGTTCTACGAAGCAAGATACAGTTACGTTCATATCTAGGTACCTGACATACCAACAGGTTAAGATAGGACACCAACAAACTGGGATGTTTTCATCATATGAAATTGTGAATCGAAAAGGGACAAGATCTCCATGGATTTTAGTACCAGATTTCAGCAAACTCAGAAGAGGCAGGATGCTATCTGGGTTATTGCCAACAGTTTAATCAAGTCTGCAGAATCCTTACATCCGTACGGATTTCAGAACCAACAGATTGAACGAACATGTTCCTGCCAAGGCTCATCCGATCACTTGGCAATCCCTCAGCTATCGGGTCAGACAAAGATTAGTAATTGTACTCCCAACTTACTTCACGTCTTCATTCTAATTCCACGACTTGCTTTCGCGCTCACGTTCATGACACTATTCACGTTCATGATTGTATTTTGGCTTACGATTTTACGTTCATTTCTTTCCTCATTCTGGGAAGTTTGCAAGAACTTGTGAGACCAGACCCAAGTTTAGTATAACTCCCCATCATCAGATAGACGTTTCACGTCATATTCCACGTCTCACCTTGTAGCGTTTGGCGTTACCGCCATTATATTCTATGATCACGATATGTCTCACATGTCATGTTCATTCCACGTTCCTCATATCATGATCAAGATATGTTACACGTATCATGGATCACGATATGTTTACTCATACTACACTCGCCATATCTCCACGTAGCACGTTCAAAATGTTTTCACGTATCACGTTCAAAATTTTTCACGTACTACGTTTCTTTATGTCTCGCGCATCGTTTCTAATTATCAGCTAAGTCAGATGGTCTTGCATCGTAACGTTTCAGCTACCCTTGCACGTTAACTCTTATTTCCTCGATCGAATGTAGGGGATCTACCTTCCGTTGATAACCAAGAATTTCTTCGTATTCCAAGTCAAGGTCATGAGGACCAAGATTTATCATTAGTGTCAAGATTTTCTGAAGGAACCGTTCCAAGAGGGAGGCCACTTGGAAACGGACAAGTTCATCCGGACTTCTTATCCATTTTTTTTCTCTTATCGATTAGATACGTCTTTTCAGTCACGTCACGTTCCATGTCTTTTCAAGACATGTCACGTTCCACGTTCCCTTCTACCATGTCACCTTCATTTCCGTTATTTTGCATACCTTTCCAGTTTGACTCGGGTATGTTTCGCTTCCAGTTACTTTATCTATAATTCGGGGACGAATTATTCTTTTTAGGGGGGAAGAATTGTAAAACCCGCATGCTTTTACCATGAATAGTAACCTTAAGATCGTACGTCCTAGATTAAAACTTACCTTATTTAGTATTGATCACATTCATGTGCTAATAATCAAGCAAGTGCATACGTGTATGACATGACAAGTATCGATTACGTACGAACTCATGATAAACAGTTAATAATATATCACGTGAACATAATTAAATCATGATCACCATTTAAAATACTAACTAAAATAATTACGTAAATACTCAGAATATATTCACGAGCGTGGAGTTTACGATAAACGACACGTTAAAAGAAACAGAAACACGTTAAACACGAGCACGTTTAACCACGAACGAACACGAAACATCAGGACACGAGAAAGGTACGGGTACCCCATGTGGGGCCCCCATACCCACGGCACACATATACAAAATGGGCTTGGCCCATGGACTTTACAAGTTAAGGGGGGTAAAGAGTAAAACATGTTTTCACTTTTCATTTTACAAGAAATAAACAAAAACCCTAAAAGAGTTTTTCTTCTCTCCTTTTTGCTCTCTTGGTGCCGCCACCTCTACACCACCATAAGGGGGTGTTTGTTTGATTTTGATCTTAAAAACAAGTGTTAGAATACGTGTTTGTTCATCCTTTTTCCAAGCTACATAGTGGTATACCTTTCTAACCCTTCTTTTTAATTCTTTTAATTCTTTTAATCTTTGATTATTTTCATGAACATGTTATTATTTTTCTTATGAAAACAAGGTAATTAATCATTGATCTAACATGTTTTGGTATTAATTAAAATCAAAGAATGGTTTATAAGGGTGTTTGTTTTTGGCCGCCTAGCAAACAAACCCGAGGGGGGGGTTTGGTTTGCTATTGCCGCCACCACCAAGACCACAATTGGTCTTGGTTGGCTCATGTGGGACCCACGGCAGCAAGGGGACACGTGTGCCCCGGGTTTGGCCCGGGGTACGGTGTCGAATTCATGCCCGATTCATGGTTCGTTGGTTAAAATCAAGATCTATGTTACATGTAATTTTTATGAATCATGAACTTAGGATATAATTAATTAATAACATGAAATATTAATTAAATCATGACTTAGGTTATTTTAATCATTAGTTTATCATGACATTAATTTAACCTAAGTATTTTATGTTATAAGTTATAATTAATTAATTATTAAAACATGCCTATAATTAATTAATTTAGACATGACTTAAGTTATATTATTATTAATAATAATACACATTTTAACCTAAGTATTTTCATTTCATTTTAATTAATACATGTTACACTTTAATTAAAATGCTTAACCTATAGTTTAATTTAAATACATGAAATAATAATTAAACTATACACTATATCATATGACTTAAGAAATAAGCTTAAACACTTAGACTTATATGTTAGCTTATGTAATCAGCTTAATTCTAATTATGGAAACTTCTATTTATAGAAACTTAATTAAATAAGGCAACTAATCTAATCATGGAAACTTTCTATATATGGAAACTTATTTAATTAAGGCAGCTGATCTATTTTTGGAAACTTTCTATTTTTAGAAACTAATCTATTTTAGGCAGTAAATTCTATTTTTGGAAACTTTCTATTTTTGGAAACTTTCTATTTTTGGAAACTTTCTATTTTTGGTAACTTTCTATTTTTGGAAACTTTCTATTTTTGGAAACTTTCTATTTTTGGAAACTTTCTATTTTTGGAAACCTGCTATTTTTGGAAAGTTACTTATTATTACACAGTAAGTATAATAATACATGAATCACCAGTAATACTTAATCAGATTAATCAGAATACAAGATAAACACAGTTTAAGGCTTTAAACAGTGAACCATGACCTAAAACATACCAAATCAGCTATAATGAGACACAGAACCCAGTACGTAATCAGTGAATCGATACTTATACACGTGTGTATTCATGTAGCATTAGTGATCCAGAAGTAGGAGTCTTTCTTCCGTTCATTTCACTGGACTTGAGGTACGGATTCCCGTCCTTTCAGTATGGACATTCCTTCCTTATTAGGATTTCCCCGTATGCAGCCAACTGTTTTCCCCAGCATTTGTTTTATTGTTTTGAACTGCTTATGTTAATTTAGCATAAACTATAGCCATATACAAGCATGACCAGTTTCACCTAGTTATTGAGGTACCATAACCATAGCATTGGAGGCACCGATGTTATGACTTCCCCACGGCGGAGTGATTGCTCGTGGCGTCCCTTTTTCAGTTTGGCCATATTATTATATCAGGTGGGGCGTATGGGTGCATCCTAGTTACATGTTTTATTCAGTTTATCATGGTGAATGTGGTGTGTGCCTTGCACCCTTCACAAGGAGCTGATCCCTCCTACCCAAACCAGTATATTGATTAGAGGCATCCCCTCTAATCAGCATGATGAGGTCACCCCTCCAAGTATTCATGCACGTGACCTTTTCATGACCTATATGGGCTATGGTATTTATATGTTAAAACAGGTTTCGCAGGTTAAACATAAGGCTTTTCAAACTATAAAACCAGTTTTCATGTTACTTAACCAGTTTACTCAGTACTTAGTCTTCCGCTGTTATATGTTACATGCTTATCCTATATCATGCTTTATCGTACATCTGTGCACTGAGCGTCTTGCTCAGCCGTTACTTTCCTTTCCATGTCCCAAAACGGCAGGTACCCAAGACTCGAGCATTTGGAGGACGCACATAGGATGGAAGCTGCCAGAGACTTCTTTTCCTTTTTGCCTTCATATAGTTATGCTTGTTTAGTCTTTATTCAGTTCATTTCCTTTATTTATGTTTTGGGCTTATGTTTGGGAACCGATGTTTGATTCCGGTTTTCCCTATGGTCATGTATGTTTACTACATATTACCTTGCATGCTTTGATGACACGCCATAATCACGCGTGACATTCCATTTATCAAAATGGGGTGTTACAAAAATTGTGACGGAACTCATGATGCATTGGCCATGTAGGCCACCTAATATGTCTGCCCCGTGTATAAAGGATGGTTCCTGTGGAAAGAATTTCCCCAAAAAATACAACAACACTATGTATCTAGATGACAAGGGGTACATTCACTAGCGACGGAGAGATACAGGTGTCTACATTACAAAACATGACACCCAACTGGACAATTGTTACTTCGTTCCTTATAACCGTTCTTTATGTCTCATGTTCGAAGCACACATAAATGTCGAATATTGTGGATGGAGCATGCTCATCAAATACCTGTTCAAATACATTTCCAAAGGACCCGACCGCATCTTCGCAAAGATCATAAGGCCAGTTGGTGAGGCATCTACTTCGGCTACCATGCACGAAACAGCAAAGGATGAAATCCAAAACTCTGTCGATGGCCGCTTCATTTTCCCACACAAGCTTGCTGGAGGCTTTTGGACTTTCCAGTACATAGTAGAGAACCAGCTGTGCAAATACTTTCGGTCCATCTAGAAAACATGCAACCCATAAACTTTCGTGAACGTGATAGGATAGATGTGGTCTTCAACCTCCCTGACAAGAAGAAAACTACTCTCACTGAATGGTATGCCTACAACGCAGAGCACCAAGACGGGGCCACGTTAACATATGTCGATTTTCCATATGAGTTTGTATGGTATGCCGACTCCAAAAAGTGGAGACGGCGGGTTCTCAAAACCAAACATTCCATTGGTAGACTTGCTTACGTCCACCCAAGCTCAGGAGACCTTTTCTACTTCATAATTCTCCTTTCTCATCAGAAGGGTTCCCAATTACCTATAGACGAGCGCACGGTTAATAAAATCTTCTTGCCTACCTACCGTGCTGCATGTCAAGCCCTTGGTCTGCTTGGTGACGACAAAGAATGGGACATAGCGCTGGTAAAAGCAGCGGGAAATGGGTCTGCCTTTGAAATCTGTGTACTGTTCGCACAAATGCTGGTTCATTGTGAGGTTGCAGATCCGCTTAGACTTTGAACCAAACATTGGAGGAATATGTCTGACGACATACCAATGAGGGTCTTAGAAACGACTGGCATCCCTAATTACCATGTAAACGAACCTGAGTTGAAAGACTTTATTCTTTTTGAGATCCAATCGATCTTAGACGGGTATGGCAAAACTTTGTTGGAATTTCGTCTTCCAAACCATCCTCAATGGTTGCTAAATATTCTGAAAAACAAACTCCTGATGGAAGAGAGAAACTACAACCACGATATGCTATTTCAGGAAACAAAAGCGACTATCCCTAAGCTGAATTATGAACTGCGAGCCATCTACGATCGCATTATAATCGCGTCTGAACAAAATAAACAGGATCTTCTATTTGTGTACGTTCATGGTGGCACAGGCAAGACATTCCTATGGAAGACCATCACAAGCGCACTGCGCACCTGAGCCAAAATAGTCCTAACAGTTACCTCTTCGGGCATCGCATCTCTCCTTCTTCCTGCCGGCCGCACGACACATTCCCGCTTCAAAATCCCACTGGAATTAATTGACGAATCCCTTTTTAACATTAAAAAACACCCAACTAGGTTCCTTGCTAGTTGAAACAAGTTTAATCATATGGGATGAGGCACCAATGAATAACAAGCATTGTTTTGAAGCATTAGACAGAAGCCTCAGAGACCTAATGTGTGCACCTAACCACCTCTTAGGTGGTAAAACAGTTATTTTGGGGGGGGTGACTTCCGACAAACGCTGCCAGTGAAAAAGGGAGCACCCAAAATAGAGCTCATAACTTTGTCGGTTGCCCTCTCATACCTGTGGCAGCACTTCAAGATTCACACGTTGACCCAAAATATGCGACTCAAGCGTGAAGGCATAACTGAAACTGAAAAGGCACAAGCATCGGTTTTTGTAGAATGGTTGCTAGACGTGGGCAATGGACAGGCTGGCATAACAGACACCAATAATTCTGGCGACTCAAAATTGATAATTATACCGTCTGAACACTGTTTCCCACCACTGATGAAGGCGTCGCACAACTCATAGATTTTATCTATGACAAACAAACTCTACAATCGCCCACGCCTGAAACCCTGCAAGAAAAAGCCATTGTATGCCCCAAGAATGAAACTGCAGACATTATAAACGAGAAAGTGTTAGCAACCATAGTTGGAGACTCGACAACTTGAGCAATGACGAAGCTTTCCCAAAAGCAGGCGAAACATCTGAGACTGACATGCTCTATCCAATGGATTACCTCAACACGCTTTCATTCCCGGGCTTTCCAGCCTATGAGCTGAAAGTAAAGATCGGGTCCCCTATCATGCTTCTCAGAAATACAAACTTGGCTGGTGGGTTATGTAATGGCACAAGGATGATTGTCAAATCGGTGAAGACAAAGCTTATAGAAGCGGAAATTATTACTGGCACACGAATTGGAGAAAAAGTTTACGTACATAGAATTGCTTTAATTCATGACGATCCCAATCTCTCATTCACATTCAAGCGTAGACAGTTTCCAGTAAAGCTATGTTATACAATGACTATTAACAAAAGCCACGGTCAGTCTCTCTCTAAGATAGGTGTTTATCTGCCAAAACCCGTTTTCAGCCATGGACAACTATATGTTGCTCTATCAAGAGCTACCTCGTCAAATGGACTAAGTATCCTAATTCAAGAAGAAGAAGGCGACCAGCCGAACACAACCAAAAACATAGTGTACATTGACTTTTTAAATGCTATAGAAAACCACCGGGTTGTCTCACAAGCGACACCATCAGATTAGCAAATCCTACATAAAAACACATTACGCAAAGCTACATACAAAATAGGTTGCGTAGTTCTTACTGCTAACATGATATACGCTAATGTACATTACTATTGCCACCATCAAGAATTGCAACATTAGGTACCAACGTACAATTTGCTATCATATACCGTCCTTTATGGATTAAATGTTGCCTTTTACATGCTTATATCCATGTTACTGGTGTGTGTGCATAATGTGGATACACTCCCGTTCTTTGAGACAGACATCATTAATACACCAAAACTAAGTTCGTGTTCTGTGTTATAAATTTTTCAGGTGAAACTCAAGTATGGCATCTATGCCTATGACAGTCGCGGAAACAAGTGCTCTCATAACAACAACACCGGATGACCAATTACTTTTAGGCGGCAGAAACTATGTTCTCGAAGCAAAGATCTACCGGAAAATGGATCTCTAAATCTTTGCCAGATATGAAGGAAACAGCTTTCTCCTGCATGCTTATTGACGAACAGGTACATGGTTATTACAGTCCGAGTATTCGTTGCGCAACTGTTTTGTTAACCAATCTTTTAATGCATCTTTACTACCTTAACAGGGAAAGGGGATTCAGGCAAACATGGACCTGAGCGATCTGGCCTACTTTGACAAGATCATGTCCACTGGCAAAGTCTACAGGATAACAAGTTTTTTCTGTGAAAAACAAGCCCGTACCAACAGACACTCGAAAACCCGGTCAGATTAAAGTTTGGAAAGATCACACGGTTTGAACAACTAGAAGGCAAAGAGGCAACGTGGCCAACACATTACTTTGAGTTTGTGCCGTATGTGGAGTTGGAATCTAGGGTGCCCCACCGCGACAACAACAACAAGATGATATATCCCAGACTCACAGGTAATAGCCTCCGCTTCTTATCTTCGTCCTTAAATTGCTTTATTGGTGTCGGTAACTGCAACTGATAGACAATCTTTGCTTTCAACAGACTACTTTGGATGTATCATGAGAATAGGTGATCTACCTTCGGCCGAACAACTAGCTTCCGGAAGGCCGGTGACCATAAGAATTGACATCCAAAATCTACAGTAAGCCTTGTCTATATAGAAAAATTTACAACATCCTCCCTAACAACAATGTCTAACATTTCCTTTGTACAGAGGAAATGTTGTTGCATTAACACTGTGGGACTCCATGGCTAGGCAGTTTCTGAAGGACGAAATACTCCGGCTACCACAACCAATCATGATTGCTGTCTCATCCTGTAGAGTTGGTAAATACAGAGGTAACTGCCTCTTCATATACGATCTTAATAACGCTGTTGCTGCTCACGCATGACTAACCATGTCTTGCCACAGGCTACCAACTGTCTGCGATGCCGCCAACCCACTACTATATGAATCCATCAACACCCCAAGCAAACGCCGCACATACATCGTATGTCTTCCAATACCTTACACCACATCCCGTCTTATACTCTTATACCACATGTCAGTAATTGACGGTTTTGTCCCCCAACCGTAAAATGCAGGTTTGAAGAACTGTTTAAAACACAACCACTGTTGCAGATTTCAAACCATCACTTCAATGAACCTACTCTGGACAAACAGAAAAATGTTGAGACGTTAGCAGCATTGCTCCAACATAACCCAGTCACATACAAGGTATGCCCGAATTTGAGTTAACTATGACGGACTACATTATATCCTAACACATTCTTTTATAGGGAGTGGAATTCAGTTGCACAGCAACAGTTGAAAAAGTGATGGAAAACAAAAGTTGGCACTACATTTCGTGTGGCACGTGTGGTAAGAAACCCAACGACTTCGACAGGACTTACGTGTGCGTTGACCATGGTGAGCTTCAAAGCCCGGATTTCAGGTAACCATATATTCATGTGTCTACAATTGTAATTTAAACTCATTCACACACTCAACCATCCCACCACAACCACCCTATGCAGGTACAATTTCAGGGCGATAGTTCGTGATGCAACAGCAACTGCAACTTTCAGTTTCTTCACCCCGGCAGGAGACGAGGTTACAACATACCCCTGTGTAGACCTGGCCCGCAAATACAGGACGGCAGATGCAACCCAGACACTTCCTGAGATACGCGCCATTGAGGGCAAGGCGCACACCTTACTCATTCGCTACACTCTTGGATCACGAAAGGGGTCGGGTGAATTCCCAGTCGATTCGGTGCTAAGCATGCAAAAGTTACTCGAGCCCGCTGTCAGTTCCCCAACCACAACACAAAACCCAACACCACTGGAAACTAAAGCCCCAACACCACTAGCAATCGCGGGCATTAAAGAAGAAGGTCCATAAAACAAAGACTCAGAAACAAAAACTACATCAACCAAGTTCTCAAAGATGACTGCAAAAAAGAAACCAGGTACACAATCTTTAATTCTAATTAATAATCTGCCATTCACAAACCACTTAGGCCATTTTTTTGGGAGGGGGTTCTTTTCCTTAACGTCATTCATTGCCGGGTCGTAACTAGGTTCATATAAGGCTTTACTTACTATATGTTAAACTGGCCTCAATCCACACATCCACAAAACAAAAAACAATAAAACACAATATATATTACATTCATGGTGGTTAATTGAAACGGATAATACAGACACAAGATTAAACTGACAAACGAAAGACCTATAGCACAAACACACAGCCGTCATGACTCACCGATGGACAAACCAGACACGCAACAAAAGGCTTTTATTTCAGACCTAAAACACCAGCAGAAAACCACCTCCTAGACTGTCCGTTCACCATGGTCTATTGGACAAGATTTTGGCTGAAAAAGCCTCCTTCTGGTCGATGGTGCTTTGGATGGTGGCTTCCTCGGTCTTCAGGTTCTCAATAAATGCATTGTCCTCTAGCTATTTTTTATCCAGGAGAGCAATCATCTTGGAAATCAAAGGGTCGGCTGGAAAGGTCTGGCACTGTCGGATCTCTTGAATGAAATGCTGACGCTCAACGACATTTTTGAAAACTTCCCTACGAGCCCCGTCCACCTTACGTTTCTAGGCTTTTTCAGCTAAGACATCCTTGGCTAAATACCACATAAACAAACCGTCCAAATCAGTAGCCCCACTTTCAACTTCCAACGCCCAGATCCTAGGAAGATATGCCATTCTTACTTTTTTTAGTTTTGCAAAGTTGTTAAATAAATTGTGTGAAATTAGCATATGCAAACACGTCCTTAAATAGGAGAAATGACCATTTTATTGTTTCTACAGGGGAGATTCCATTTACAATTTAATCCAACTATCTAACTAGACTTAACTCACACTTCCAAACACTTTTTGACCACCTTGGTTCATTTCCAACTTAGAAACACATTTTCACATGGCAACTGACCTCAGCAGCCATTCCCTTACCCAAAGTAGATAAAAAATTTAATCCTACAATAATAAGATTCACATGTTGCTTAAGACAAAAGTGTCTACTCAAAACTTTTTCAGCAAGATACTCTATCTTTCAATTTCCACCACTTACTCACTGCATACACAATCTTATTCAAACTGTTACAATTAGTTAAAAAAACACTTCTTAATATATTTTTTTCCATTTTTGGAGCAACAATCATGCATGCATATATTATTGAGTTACCTCTTATATTAAACTTTGCTGTCCAGGTACTCCAGCAGAAGACATTCCAACGAAAGTTCACAAACAGTTACTCCAACTTTGAAAGAGAAAGGCGTTGTCCTCTAGTAGAAGCCCGTCAAAAGATCTCTACTTCCCGAGCTAGAATCAGAGGCAAAAAAAGAAATCTTAAGACCCGCGCCTGGTGACCAAAAAAAACATTAACTGCTTTTGTATGTACTAATGTCGGGTAGCCAACAACTTTTGAAACAATTTGCTACGTTTAGTCTTTTGTAAACTAATGCCATGTAACGCATTAAGTAACTGTGCCGCGAGAATAGGGTCTAGACTATATACTTGTTCTATATGCACAGTCGGCATCAGGTTTGTAAAACTTTAGTGACTATCTGCGTTCCAAACGCCTGTTGCGTTTATTATATATCACTTATTGACTTCTACCCATTCTTATTATATCAACATCTTCTATATCTAACCCGTGACAACGCGCGGGCATCAATCCTAGTACTAATAATTGCCTGATATGGCATGCATTGAAGACAGTTGCAACTGTCTGCATGTTTCTTGCAGACAAAATTGAAGAAACTCCACATCCTTTGAAATATGGTATTATTGTTTCTTATGAAATTAATACAGTAACAAAAAGGATCAAGAGCCAGTAGAAAGAATCAACCATAATGAGCAATTCTATAAAACTCATTTGTTAACAGCTCATAGATATGGTGCCTTTAATTTATAAATGATTGTCAGGCAGGAAGTGTACGAACATGAGAATGAATTAATAATACTTGCAGTCTTGCAGAACGGGTTGTTCTTGCAACACTTGGTTTCAATTTTATGTTTATCATCCATATTAACCATTAGTAGAGGCGATCAAGAGGATCAAAGTTGCTCAAAATACCTTTGCTCAATTAGCATGGAATTTTTTCAACGATAGGTAATGCTATAATAATTTCATTTTCCTTAAATACGAGCCTGTGTGGTCTCGATCTTCTTATTTTCCCTTTTGACATGCAAAAGAGGCATGCGGCAGGCTTCAGACATCACTCTGCTTGCAATTTAAGCCTCATTAGACCGCAACATGGGCTATTTTCTTAGCCGCAAAGTTCCTCAAAGTTAATATTCCCTTAGGTCGACATTATTGACCCTAGGTGAGACAATGCCCACGTATGATTAACGTCTTTAGGGTCGACACTTGTTTTGATATCTAGGGTCGACAATGTCGACCCTAGTACTTATTTTTTTTCTTTATTAAAAAATTATTTTAAATAAATAAAAAGTGTTTTTTATTAAATATTTTTAGGGTCGACATTATCTTTTGTATTCTACGGTGGAAAATGTCGACCCTAAGGTTTTATTTATTTATTTATTTTTGTATTTAAAAAGTATTTTAGATAAATAAAATACGTTTTTTATTAAATATACCTAGGGCTGACAATGTCGACGCTAGATTACGTACGCTACAACAAATTGGTTGATTTTTCACACTTATTGTGACACTTGTTCACACTTTAAAATGTATGAATTTAAAAATTTCACGCTTTTATTAGTGTTCTTGGTGTCAACAAATTGGGTGGAACAAATAACCAATGTTTTAAAAACCGGTTCAACTCGGCCGGTTCGACCGGTTGAACCGGAAACCGGAATGACAACCGGTCTGTTGTGAGGAGGGTTTTTACCGAAACTCGGACCGGATTAAACCGCCCGGTTTGATCGACCCGGGTTGAACCGTCGGACAATAACCCGACCGGTTCAACAGTTAGCAAAGAAAAAGGGAAAACAAGGTAACGTTAGAATACAACATTGTACTTGTTGAATGTATAATTGAACTTTGTCGGTATAGGAGGTATTGAAAATAGATCTAGTAAAATGGATCTAGAATATATCATTGTAGTTGTTGGATGGAAATCAAGATCTGTTTATTGTAACGTTATAAGTGGTATAGAGGTGGACATAGAGATGGTTAAGGTGATGTGTGGTGATGAGATCTTTTCTCAGCCAATAAACAGACCTGTTTATTATAACGTTATGGAAATCAACTTTGTTAATCAAAATGTTGTTTTATGTGAAAAAAAATTGGATGAGAAAGGGGGAATACATAGAGGTGGAGTGGTGATGAATGAAAAAGTGTGTAATGACTGTGGGAATAGATATGGCTTTTTTTGTTATTGTGTTTAATGAATTACGTATTTAATTAAGATGACTGGGAAAAGTAATTCATATAAATTGTTTTTTTGAACGAATTGATATAAGTTATTATTATGCATAGTTTTTTTATATCTTTGTACACATTGTCTTTCTTTCTAAGTATCCGTAACTTTCTCTCTATACGTGAAGCCGGGTTGACCCGGCGGTTCAACCGGTTGAACCGGTTAACCCGGTAACCGGTAACTCAACCGAGTCAACTAAAAAACCGGGTTTTAAAACATTGCAAATAACTTTACACTTTTAAGTGAAGATTTTTAATACTTCACACTTTTATCAGTTTATGTGTGAACTTTTTAATACTTCACACTTTTATGTATGAACTTTTTAATACTTCACGCTTTTATGTGTGAACTTTTTAATACTTCACACTTTTTAATACTTCACACTTACAAATGTAAATATTTTACAAATAAAGTTCATACTTTTTAAAGTGCGAAGAAAAAAGTGTGGAAAAACCCTAAATTTGTTGTAGTATATAGAATGTGTCGACCCTAGACGTGGTCCAAAAAGTCTTGTGAAAAGTTGTGGGTCCCGTTTGTCGACCCTAGGATCAAAGGTTTAAGTCGACCCTAGAAATCTAGGGTCGAAATTTTGGGGTCGACATTCTAGGGTCAACATTGTCGACCCTAGGGTCTTAAGGTCGATACCCTTTATCTTTTAAGGTCGAAATAGTCGACCCTATGGGCTGACTTTGTTGTTGTGTTTGGTTACAGGAGTTTGATGTCACCCGACACTAGTTAAAATGCTTTGAAAAGAAGGGAACCAATGGAAGAAAAGAATAGATACGAGGGACATAATCTGGATTACAAAGGGCAGTCACCTCATGATGCTATAAAAAAGATTGATAAAGACAAGGTTAAAGCAGCTCTAGAGAAACAAAAGAAAGCCTGTGGTGATGTCACTCGAAGGACAGATTTCATGGATGAGGACGATCTCATTGAGAGAGAGCTAGGGAATGGTATTGAGTTACATGGTGAATTAAAAAAAAGCAAGCAAGATAGAATACATAATTGGTCTAAACCATCAAATCAAGTGGATGATGATATTAAAGAAGAGCAATAACATTCATCACACATCCAAGATTTTGACCATGCGGAAGAAGGGTAAGTGGGATTGATGGATGATGGAGAGGGAGGTTATAATAGGCCGCCTAAGTCTATTAATTGGAAAAGGAGGGTTGGTGGGACCTCGCATGAAAAACACAGGAGAAACTACAAGCACATTTGAGTTTTGAAAGAACATCGGGTATGTGTATTTGATATAAATTGTAGATATTGTGAGGACTAGAAATATGGGTGGAAAAAGTTCAAAGAGATCCTATTCAATAAAGGAATTTATCATATGATAACACTCAAATCCAACATGTATTAATAAGCGTTATCTTCACTATTCATATAGTATTTGTGGTAATAAACGGACTTTTATTGCTAATATCGTGTAAAGTTCGGTTATTGTATTTTGTAGGAAGCAAGAATGAAGAAACGTGAATAAAGGAATAAAAAGCGCGAATTGGAGGCGAAGGAATAAACGAGGCATGAGAACGTAAGCTCTCGTATGAAGAATAATTGGGGACGAAGGAGTCTTGGAAGTTTAGAGGAAAGAAGGAGGAAGAAATAAAGAAAAAAGGACTAGAAAAAGAAAATGTGGAAGATGGCCAAGAAGCCACCAGCACGGGTAGAAGCCACCAGCACGACAATAAGCCACCAGCAACTTGCTAGTAAGTTTTTAGCACAAGTTACATTAAAACTCTCATAAACCTCCACCATCAATGGAAGGCTTCTCATTTCCCCTCCATATTCATTCCCAGCAGTTTTTACCTTCTCCCCAAGTAGAAATAGTGTATAAATTAGACCTTAGGGTCATTGTTTTCAATGTGCTAAATCCAAGGATCATTCTAACCCTTGACAAATGTTAGAACCATCACTCCTACATAACCCGAAAGACAATAAACCCTGTCAATCCTCATAGGAGGGACGAATTTCGTGAAGAAGAGATTCGGTTGGAGGTTCATTTGTTGATTGGAGGCTTTAGAATTGCTCTAAATTTTATTTTGTTATTTCCTTGTGTTTTGAAGAACTATTGGTAAACTCTTGTACTTGAATTGATTCTCATTATAATTTAAGTGTTGTTGAATGTTTGAGAAAGTTATGAATTGTGTTGCAATGTGTTGGAATTTCGAGTAGTGTGATATACTTGTGCGATGAACATGAATTCTTAAAGAGAGTTTGGTTTTATGATCAAGAGAATATAGTTGGGGTTTGATGGTTGATAATTTCTTGAAACATGTTTTGATAATCAAATGAAATATAGCTTTTTATTGGATTTATAGGTCGAAAGGATTTCCAGTAAACTATGTTCTAAAAGATTTGTGCATGAGTCAATTTGGTTTTTTGGTGATTGACACTCACCTTGACGAGTTGGTTAAAGGAATTTGTCAAAATATTTATCTTGGGTATAGGTCGAAAGAACCCATTCAAACCAAACTTATCTCTTTGTATTTTCTAACATGGGGATTATAATGAATTGGAATAGGTAATCATAGGTCGAAAGGGTTTGTCTACACCAATTTGTTAATATGGATTCTATGAAAAATACCATGGAATGGAATTCATGTCTTTAGATTTATGATTCATAGTTGCTAAACGCACACAAATTAACTCTCCTACGGATGAAATGGAATTTACACAAGTATTATATTTAATTATGTATTCCTTTACTAAGTTAATTCTAGCGGTAATATCGGTAGTGACAACCCTATTACCTACACTACCCAAACGTTTTGAATATACACAAACCCCATGGGACGATCTTAACTTACCCGACTTTGCTACAATAGAATGAGTATACTTGCTCGTATTCGTAGTTAAGGAATTAATAAGTCTTGTTTATAAATGTAAAACTAGGAGTGCAAGACGCGCATCAAGTTTTTGGCGCCGTTGCCGGGGATTTGTTTATTTTTCATGTTATAATCATTACAAATTAGTGGTGGTGTTAAAATTTAGTTTTTAGTGTTAATAAAGATTGAATAAGAATAGGTTTAGGATCTCATAATCTAAATAATATGCTTGAATAAATGTGTCTTATGTTTATTTGATGTTTGCATTGCATATTTCATGAGATCACTTATACACATAAAATCACAAAAAGAGAATAAAAGCAATTAAGTAGTGTTTGGATTAGCCTTTATTTTGTTTTGATTAAAAGTTATATGTTTTTGTTTTGTTTAATTTTGTTCCCTTAATGAAAAACTTCAAAAAAATGTTTTTAGAAAAATTCAGAAAATTGTGGTAAAAAAGATGTTAAAAGAAAAGATTTTTTTTGTGCAGGCAAAGATGCCGCCGGCATGACAGCCGTGTCGGCCGACACGAAGCCTTTTGTGAACAAGATGCCGCCGGCAAGATGAGATGCCGGCCGACAAAAGTTTAACTGTCAAGGTGTTGCCCCCGACATGACACCCGTGCCGGTCGGCAAAAGTTGAGCTGTTAAAAAAAAATAAATTGTTTGTTGGTTTGTTTGTTTGAGTTTTTTGTTTTTTTGATATGATTGTATGTTTATTTGTATCGTGATTGTTTTATTTTACTAACACTAACCTTAACGTTCATGAACTTTGTCATGTTTGTTTTAATTTTAAAGATGGATACTCTTAGCGAGATTTCCACATACTTGAATGGGTTATAAGGAAAACTCAGTGATGAATGTGACTCAAATGTCACTAATGTGAAAACAACCAAGGACGAGAAAGACTTGTAGGAAGCTTTACCTCACAAGAGTGTGATAATCAATAAAGGAGGATGTGAAAAAGCGGTCTACCAAAGAGCTGAATATCGTTCATACACTGAACCGTTAATGTGGTTTGGTATTCCATGTACGGTTGATAATCAATGGGCATGTGATGCTGAATTAAACCTTACTTACCCAACCAATTACATGACGGAATAGATGCTGGGAAAGTTAGGGTTCGTGATTGTTGGTTATACCGAATATGGAAGACGTGTGGTACGAGACGTAAGGGTAAACATCCATGGGTATGTATTTTTGACAAAATTCTATATCATAGACCACGCCGACATAGGTGAACCGTCAGTGGTCTTTGGTTAAAAGTTTCTATGGGAAACTAGGTGTGTTGTGGATTTTGAGCAAGGTAGACTAACGGTCAATTTGACCAAACTCAAAAGTGAGAAAGATGATTATATTGAGTTTTTGGTTGAAGGCGGACCTAAGGTTGAAAGTGGGAATGAAGTAGTGAATATGGGAAAGGCAAAGAGAAACAAGAACACGAAGGCAAGCTTACTAACTCTAAACAATTACTTGCCAACACAAACCGAACTTGAGGAAGGATCTCCTTCCGCTTTTGTGCCCAATCCATTACCATTGGCTTATCCTCTCTACAATAAACAAAAGGAGAGGATAAGAATTATCTTGGAAGTGTGGAATTAATTGTAACTCAAATTATATTACAATGACTGTTTGGTTTGCATTGTAATTGTAATTCACACATTACAATTACATTAATGGAGGGGATTTGGATTACTTAGGATGTTGGATGGAAAGTTTTGAATTACGTTGTAATTCAGTATTTGTATATTTTAAAAAATCTGTATTTATAAAGAATACTACGTAATAATGTTAATAATAAAAGACGGATTAGGACGGTTCCTATCCCCGGATTAGGTCAGACTATGAATGGGAGGTCTTATCGATGTGTTTTGTGTTATCGCTTAGGTATTCCCTTGTTCTCTGTTTCGAAGCCCTGTTCAACTTGTTCAAGGGTTTTTGATGGGGATATATTTGGGGATCATGCCGTATCGTGTGCTGGCATCGTTGGGATTAAGCATCGTCACAATTTGGTTCGTGATACTCTTGCTGACATATGTTACCGTTCAGGGATATCTGTCGGAAAGGAAGTTAATATTGGATTAGATGGTGGACCTGATAATGTCCTTCGTCCGGCAGATATTTTGTTTTATTCCTGGGATGGAGGTAAAGATGTGTGTGTTGATCTGACTGGTTCTTCTCCTTTGACTCGTACGGGGATGAATGACTTTGTACCTGGCCGAGCTGTGATTGATGCTGCACAACGTAAACGATGCAAGTATTTGGCTAAGTGTGCAGCTCTTGGATATGGGTTCCTTTCTCCTTTTCTTCTTTAGGGGAGTTACAGGAAGATGCAGTTGCGTTGCTGAAGCGGATTCAGAGATTTTCAAAGGCTCAAGACATTGGAGCGCGCGCTGCTGTACATATTTTTCATAGAATAGGTTTTACCATTGCTAAAGGGGTGGGAGCGCAGATAGTATCTCGACTCCTATCCAATTTGTTGTAAATCCTTTTTTGTTTCTAATAAAAGTGATGGTTTATAAAAGATAATAATAATAATAATAATATAATAATGATAATTAAACAAGTTAATAATAATAATAATAATAATAAAATATAATAATTATTATTAATATTTTTATTATTAAAATTATTATTAACAAAAAGTTAATATTTATGTATTATTATTTTAAAATAAAATATTTATAATTATATTAATTAAATATATATAATTGATAATATCAATAAGAGTAGGCAAGGTTCCCTTAAGCAGCGATGGGGCATGGTGGAAGCAAGGGTGAAGTGGTGCAAGCAGATTTCCATAAGTTCCAAAGATATTTCCTTTTATTTCATCAGGTGGATACTGAGATGGCTGCAGAATATCAATACCGGGGTCGAACACCTTTTCCTTTAGGGGAAAATAGCACTCACGCTCAGCAGAATGGGAAGAAGATCCGTGAAGAAGCACAACCTCGTCCTTAGAAGGTGGACAAAGAGGTGTTAAATCATATGTGTTGCGGATATTGGTGTCGACCGGTTTCTTCTCCTTTGAAAGAATGTTCTTCAAATCCAAAGTAGGATCAAGATGATAATCTTCAAAATCATAAGGAGGAGCATCACTCTCATGAGGGAAGTAAGTGTTGAGAAATTCAGAGAAGTCTTCCTCGAATGAGTAATCGTCCAAAGTAGGATCGAGCATGGATGACGGAGGATCTTCATCATGTGAAGAATCACTCGAAAGAGTATCGGCCTCATCAAAATCATCGTAAGTAGGCAGATTGGGATACTCAGAAGTAAGGTCATCATAATCATCCGAATCTGAGCTAGAATCATAATCATCATAAGCATCAAAGATCGGTGGAGAATCATAAATGGGAGAAGGTTCCAAATTGGAAAGAGAATCATCCACAGTGTCTTGAAAGAGTGGATTATCAATGCAAGAGTCGAATAGCGGATTGTTGTAGACGACAAAATCATCAAGCACATTAATCATATTCACGGATTCTCGTCCAAAGGATTTGCTTGTAAGCTCCCCCATTTTAAAAACTTGTGAATCATTCCCGACTCGTAAGATTAACTCGCCTTCGGCAACATCAACTAAAGCTCGTCCGGTTCTCAAGAATGGCCGACCAAGTATTAAAGGAATACGAGGGTCCATTTCATAATCAACAACGACGAAGTCGACCGGGAAAGTAAATGTGCCAACTTTAATGAACACGTCTTCAGCAATACCAACGGGGTAAGCGAGAGTGCGATTTGCAAGTTCGAGAGTTATCTTCGTTGGAGTGAGGTCGGGTAATGATAGTGTTTTCCAAACACTCAAAGGCATAAGATTTATACTTGCCCCGAGATCAGCAAGGGCAGTAAATTCTTCAGTTTTGTTGAAAACGCAAGGCAACACAAAACGACCGGGATCTCCAAGCTTTTCCGAAAGTTCTTTAAGAATAACTGCAGAGCAGTTTTCATTTAAGCGCGTGTTGGCGAGCTCAATCAGCTTCTCCTTCTTGTTAAGCAATTCCTTAAATGCTTATACAAATTTGGGCATGTGGACAAGTGCTTCAAGAAAGCTAATGTTGAAGTTCATTTGAGAGATCATCTTCACATAGCGTGACACTTCAGAGTCATCCTTGGTTAGCATTTTGGTCTTGCCTAAACGAGAGGGATAAGGGATATTGGGTTTGGGTGGTGAAGGTGAAGGCGTAGCAGGTAAAGGTTGAGATGTTGAAGGGTCCTTCCTAGGTACATCGTCATGGCAAGGCGGAGACGGTAATGGTACACTAATACTAGGTGTAGGAGGAGTAGAGATAAATGGTGGTGGAGGAGGTGTAGATGATGGGGGTGGGATAGGTGGATCGACAATGGTAATTCCACTACGAGTAGTAATAACACTCACATTTGCTCGCGGATTGGTGATGGTGTTTGAAGGTAGAGAACTCAAAGTAGAAGGTTGAGATGTGGGCAAGAAACTAGCAAGCATATTCTTCAAATCATTGGTTTGATTGCTGAAGGAGGATTGGATATTATCTCTAAGCTCGGATCTAATCTCATTTCCTTGCTTTGTGATATCTCCTTTCAAATTGATAATTTGGCTCTGAAGATTCTTGATTTGCTCACCTTGGGTTCTCATGATGGCTTCAACATCGGGGTTAATGGGTGGGGCTTGTTGAGCGGGTGGGTGATAAGGATTAGAAGCTCGAGGTGGAATTTGGTTGCTTCTATTGTAGTTGTTGGCGGGGTTTTGGTTTTGAGGAGAAAAAACGGGTGAAAGGTAGTTGTTGGACCGGTAACTCAGCAAATTTCTATCCCCTCGAGGTCGAGCTTGGTAATTTTCCGGTGAATAATTACCATAAGCAGCATACACATTTTCCGAATTTCCTTGAATAGAAGGACAATCGGTGTATGAGTGTGGACCGCCGCATGTTTCACAAGGATTAGCAACCGCTTTAACTTGTTGTTGTTGGTTTGAAGCGAGAAGCAAGATACTTTTGTTCATCTCAGTCATCATGCGGGTGAGTTCGGTCATATCAGGGTTTGCTGAAGTAGAAGAAACATTGACTCTCGGGTTGTTCCTTGAAGAAGCGGAGGAATCCCAGTTTTTGTGGTGAGTAGTCATGTTCTTAATAAGCTCTCTACACTCCTCGGGTCTCCTTTTCATAAATGTGCCACCGGCGGCTGCATTAATCGTATCACGATCTCGAAAAGTCAAACCGTTGTAGAAAGTATTAATCAATGTGGCCGGAAGCATGTTGTGGTTTGGACAACGATCAATCAAGACATTATATCTTTCCCAAGCATCAAAGAGAGATTCATCGGGTTCTTGCATGAAACCGCTGATTTGATTGCGAAGGCTCGTGACCATGGATGGTGGAAAGTAGCGCGACAAAAAGCGTTGGGTCATGTCATCCCAAGTGTGAATAGAATTCTTCGGGAGACGATCAAACCATTTCTCGGCGTGATGTGATAAAGTATGTGGAAAGAGTTGTAGGCGAAGAACATCCATTGTGGCACCATGCAACTTTATGCTTTGGGTGATTGTAATGAACTTGTCGAGGTGTTTATTGGCATCATCATCAGGCAATCCACGGAAAGGATTTGTTTGCACTTGCTGAATCATGTGGTGCTTCAACGAAAACTCAGGAGCCGTGATTTGCATCGGCGCAATCGGTCCTCCTCGTCTAAACATGGTAGGTTGACAAAGCTCCTCCATTGTCCGAAGATCGGGCTGTGGAAGAACATTGTTGTTATTATTATTGAGGTGCGGTGGATTATTGTTGTTGTTAACACCTGACATACTTAAATCTTCTTGAGTCTCGGGCTCTTGATAATTAGAAGATCTAGTACGCATACACCTACAAACACAAAAGAAAACAATACCAAACACAAAGACAATATATATACACAATAAAAATAAAATCTTTTTGGCTTTTTGAAAATTTTAATTTTTATGGATTTTTATCAATTTTTAATTTTTATGGTTTTTTGAAATTTTTATGCAAGAAAAGTAACGCTCATAAGTGAACGGATCCCAAAAAGCAACGCGTCTCTCACAGAAAACCGTTAATCTTTACGAAAAGAGCCGGCAGCGCGCCATTTGATAACTAGGTTTTTGCCTAATTAAAAAGATTCTTTGTCGTATGTCTAATCGAATTGATCTGGTTTAACTATGCGTGACTCAGTCGTTCTTAGTGAAACAAATAGTTGTGTCGTTGTAGCAATTAAAGGTGCAAAGCAATTAATGTAAATGAGCGGGTAAGTAAATCTAATTCTAACTTAAAGTAAAAGCGCAAGTATTTAAAAGCGTGACGAGAATTAAAAGGCACTAAAGTAAATAATGCTAACTTAAAACTATCTAAGGCAAACTTAAAACGCAACTAAAACTTAAACTACGGCAAGGCTGAAATAAATCTAAGGCAAAATGAACTTAAAGTGCGACTAAGGAAAAAGGCGAAAAATAAAGCTTGAAATTAAAATTCAAAGACAAAAACTAAAAAGAACCTGAAAACAACTCATTCGGAACAATCCTTCGTCCGGAACAATCACTCGTCCGGAATGTCACCTTCGTTCGGAATGATTCTTCTTCGCTCGGAATATTACCAAAATCCTTGATCCGGAACAAATTTCCTATTCTGAATATGTCACTTATCCAGAACAATCCTTCGTTCGGAACTTAACTGATTCGGAACTCAATTGGATCGGAACTTCTCAAACACGCCTTGGTTCGGAAGTTCTTGGTTCGGAAGTTTGTTCAGAACTTCCCTGGTTCGGATCTTCCTTGTTCGGAACTTTTGGTTCGGAAGTTCTTGATTCGGAACGTTCTTGTTCGGAACTTTTGGTTCGGAACTTTTTGGTTCGGAAGTCTTCATGATTCGGAACCTTTAGTTGGTTCGGAACTTCTCTGCTCGAAACTTCCCCGGTTCGGAAGTCTTGCTGGTTCGGAACTTCCTAAGCCAACTTCTTGGTTCGGAAGTTTCTGCTGATCCGGAACTTACCTGGGAAAGATCAGAAACAGGAAAACAAACACCCCGAAGAACAGAGAACACAATATACACACGAATCTAATCAAACTTAAGCAAAATCAACCACAAAATCAAATCAAACTAATCACAGAGCATCTACTAAACATAAACAAACAATCCAAATCAACAAAACTAACAAAACTAATCACAATAATCAAAACCCACTTTGATCAAAATAAGAACATGAACATGAACATAAACATAAACATAAAAATCAAAGATTAAGAAAGGTAGATAGGAGATTAACAAGATAAAGTAAAGATTGACAAGAATTAAATGGAAACTTACTTGAAATTAAATGAATTTAAGGTGCAAGACAAGGTATTTAAAAATGGACATGAAAAGTAAATGACAAGATAAGTAAAATGGAAGAACTAATTGTCACTATTAGCCAACAAAGAAAAATGCTAATCTCATCTAATCTATATATAGGGGAGGTTAAGGAGTGCTTAGGAAGCTTCCTCCCCTCTTTCCTTTTTCCTTAATTGCATGCTTAGTCCTTCTCTTCTTAATCTTTTGTTAATTGCACCATTTAGTCCTTAAGCCTTTTAATCTTCTTAAATCTTGGACTTTAATGACTTTTGGCTTGGGATTTCTTTGGACTCGTCTTTTAATTCTTCAATTCAATAATTAAGACTTGAGTTCTTCGGCTTTTAGTAAACTTCCGTCTTTTGACTTTTTCTTCGATAAATCTTCAGAATTGGTCTTGGACTTCCGTTCTTTTTGCACTCTTGACTTCTTGACTTCGTCTTTCATCTTTTTCTTCAATAAAAGCCCGTAAATGCCTGTGTTTTCTCCACTTTTCACCTTTTCGTCCTAAATCACAACAAAAACACAAACCACGCATAATTCCGACATAAATGACATAAAATACACGTTTTGGCTCGGTTATTATTGTAATTAAGTGGTAAAAAGGATGGGTGTTTACACACATATCAAGGGAGCTTGTGGATATAGTGGAAATCTCGAGTAAGGTGTACTCGAGGAATGGAGTAGGAATGAGGATAGAGCTTCGTTGCCGAACCACTATAAATCTTGGTGTCTTCCTATTAGTTTGTTTCTTTCCTTACTCTTTACTTACTTTCATTATCACTTTACTTACCATTAATACTTGTCATTGTTAATGCATTAGAATTGAACCTAATCATTGTGAAACTAGCTTTCAACTAAAAGATAGTTTTAACACAAACCTAATTGAAAGGAATTTTAATTAGGAGATAAACCGAAGAGAAACTATTCAACCCCCCCCCCCCCCCCTCTTTTATTTTCTACAGATCCCATTACTAGAGAAAGAGAAGTTGTTCCACCACCATCTAAACCTTGCAACATACCACCTCTCAATGACTTCTCTTCTTTCCCAAATCTTACTAGGCATTGTGAAAACATTTCTTATCCATTATCTCCCTCTCCACCACCACCTTCTCGTTTTGACGGTCCTCCCCCATCTAACGACTTTGTTTTGCATCATGAAAGCTCGTGTACTTGTTGTCAATTTCAACAAATTAAACTTGCTCATGTGTATGACAAGTTAAATTTTCTTGAATTTCTTCTCACTCGGCCTCCTTTCAAAGTATTTGTTCCTATGAACAAATCTTCAAATGATGCCTCGTCGTATTATTTTTCCAATTAAAGCATACATTGTGTTTTGGTTGTTTGAGTCAAATAAAAACGTAAGCAAATCTTGGAAGATTATCACTACTAGAGTAGTTTATGCTTATGTTGATTATGTGTTGTTTTAAATATTCATAATTGTGTGTATGAATATTTTAATTGTATGTTCCTTCATATTTTTGTAATATGAATGTTATGTGTGTTATTCCCTTTCCCACCAATTCTTTGTAACACATTGTTTAGAGTAGATCATGGTTAAAATATACTATTGTTTTTTGGTGGTTCCATCAACTGTAAGTTTCTAACCCTTTGACATATTATCACTTCAATTGGTATGAATGTTTCTTTTCTATCTCTATTCCACCAATTGAACTTTGATTTTGTCAAAACACCCTCTTTGGACATGCTTAGCAAATACTTAATTCTTATTTGAGATTTCTTTTCTTTCTCCCTCTCAAGTTACTTAGTAGGTGGTGACTATATATACATTGGTGTTTTTTTTCTTTCTACTAACCTTTGTGTAGCATGTCACCTTAGCTCATTCTCTTGGTGCCCCAAGCAAGGGTGAGTAAACACCAAGGGGGAGCTTCTAGCAAAGTCACTTCTTCTCTTCCTCAAAGACTTGTGCTAACCTTTTTGCTTCGACAAAGGGGAAGAAATGATAGTGATAAACTCGTTAATAATTCGAACACTTTTGAATTTTACATAAGTGAGTTTATAGTTTGTTGTAATAAAAAAAGGGGAGATTGTTAATGCAAAGCAATGCCTAAAAACATTATTAGTGTTAACTAATCTTTCTTAGTTTTGATCACGACAAATTAAAAAGACGTTTATCGTCAAATACAATCATAAGACGAATTATCTAACAAACACTATCATCAAGGTAATAATCATTTAAGTATTGCACTAACATATCTTAATTATGATTAGTGATCATAAAAGTGATTAGACCTAAACTTACATTTTTTCAAATGTGACAAAAGATTTTTTAATAAACTTTCTTTTTAAGAAAATGTTTTATTAAAATGGAAAATGTAAATTTGAATATGGCATATTCTAAATGCCATAGGAATATCCTTTGAAGGTAAAATTACCTCAAATATTACTCCCCCACTAAAAGACAAAAGGGAGCATAGTCTATGAACACGAATCCTTAAATGCCTATGTGGTTCCCTAGTGATAAGGAACCACATGCACAATTAAGGAACCGCGCTCAGAGAGCCGTTGGCTTTTGTCTAATAGTGGACCAAATCTGTATTTTCCACAACCCTTTTTGGACACTCTTTCTGCCATCTTTCTCCTTTCTAATTCATAATCATTTGTAAATGATCACTTAATGTGTTAAGTATGTTTACTTATGATTATCCCCTTCATCTCCTTCTTTATCTTGTCCAAAGAGAAGATCACTAACACACTTGTGATGTGATTAAAGATGAAGCCTTGATGAAGATCATCCTTTCCTAAAGATCTAGTCATTTTCATCATATGATTTATTTGAGTCTTGTGTAGATCCAATGTAGTTGTGAATACTTGGATTAGTTGTGTTAATCCATTGTATTTGTGAATACTTGGATTTAGTCTTGTGTAAATCCATTGTATATGTGTATACTTGGATTTGTGTTGTGTAAATCCAAGTTACATGTGTATACTTGGATATGTGTTTTGTTGAGTTTTAATAGTTGTGACTTATAAGTTCTCACTAAACTATAAAGTGATGTGGTTGTGTCTTGTGAGTTCTCACTAAACTATAAAGTAACTTGTGGTTGTGTCTTGTGAAGTTCTCACTTAGCTTCAAAGTGAAGAGTCGTGAAGATTGGTTCTAGCTTTCGATTAGAACTCGACATCTAGCCTTACGTCGGAAAATTGTGAAGTATGCAACGTTGTGAAGATTGGTTCTACCTTTCTATTAGAACTCGACATCTAGCCTTGTGTCGTAAAATGGTGAAGTAGGCAACGTTGTGAAGATTGGTTCTATCTTTCGATTAGAACTCGACATCTAGCCTTGTGTCGTAAAATGGTGAAGTGGACGACGTTGTGTAGATTGGTCCTAGCTAAGATTAGGTCTCGACATTTAACTTAGTGTCGGAAAATAATGTAATCGACGTTGTAAGGTTTTCTACGCCAAGAAGGGAGCTTGTGGATATAGTGGAAATCTCGAGTAAGGTGTACTCGGGGAGTTAAGTAGGAAAGAAGATAGAGATTCGTTGCCGAACCACTATAAATCTTGGTGTCTTCGTATTAGGTTGTTATTTCCTTACTCTTTACTTACTTTCATTATTACTTCACACACAATTATTATTTGTCATTGTTAATGCATTAGAATTGAACCTAATCATTATGCAACTAGCTTTCAAGTAAAAGGTAGTTTTGAGACAAACCTAATTGAAATGAATTTTAATTAGGACATAAACCGAAGAGAAACTATTCAACCCCCCTTCTAGTTTCTACAAATTTAAAGAATTTACCCACAACTATTCACAACGTACTTTCTAGAACTCGGCTGAAGCACAATGCAATAACCTTATTCATTGTGGTTCGGATGTGAATTTGCGTTATATCAACCTTAAGGTATAATGCAAATAATAATCGTAGGTAATTTCAATTTGACGCACAGGCGAGCCGGGAATTTGGTCAGCGACTAATGGCATAACACCTCCTTCCTTAACCGGGTACATGACCAGCGGTGCGTTATACCCACTTTATAGTTTGTCAGAAGGAGTAGGCCGTTAAATTATTATTGTGAATACCAATCAACACAAATTCTATGTAATTTAGATCTCAAAACAAATCTTAATTTTAATATGATTTAGTCCATATTATTTTTTCTTTAAAAATCCTTGTTTACAACAATTCATGCAATTTAACATAAACAAGTAAAAACACTAAATCATAAACACATAATAACAATTTATATGTGCAATAAATAAATCAAATAGCCACATACATACGATTTATTCAATAATCATCAAATCTAGGTTTTTATATTCATATAAAAGTCTTCCCTAATTATAGATTTATTGAATCAAATAAAAAAAGTAGCACATAAAATCATATAAACATACAAATTTATGATCCATGAAAACATGCACGTCCATCATGGATCCACCCACATCTCTTAACAATTAAATCTCTATGGATCGTAACATTTAATCTACATGACATAACAATTAATCATGTAATTTAATCTAAAATTATACAACATGTAAATTAGGGCTTCAAAACAAAAAATATTTTTTTATTAAAAAATTTGGCTCAAAACCAATTTTAAAAAACAAAACCATGAATTTTTAAGAAAACCTAAAAAACATGTAGTTTTATCTCAAAATAATTATTAGTTAAAAAACTTTAGATTTTTGATAATTATAACATGTTAAAACGACTCTCGATGCCACTGAAGGTTTATTATCTACATAACAATTATTAAACCCGTAACAAAGATCAAATCACATATAGCGGAAGCGATTTAACAAGATCATAATAACACAATTATTATTAATCGAATTAGGGTTACGTACCTTTTAGCTATGAAGATTCCACAAGATAAGAACGAAGCACCAATATATCAATAAAATCATATCACCAAGATATAGTCTAAAGTAAGACTATATTACGTTCTTGTACACACGTAATACAACGAGCTAACCGTAAGTCTAGTACGTGTAAACCGAGCTTCAACGTCTAGTGTAAAAATCTACCCAACAACCATAGAGAGGGGCTAGGACTAGATTTATAGCTTAATCCAAAAAACCAAACGAAACCCTTATGGTGCGTTTGATTCAGTCGACCAAGAGAGAGAGAGAAAATATTATGGGGTGAAGAATTATGAGAACCAAGGTATGTTTATATAGGCATAATTATCTTGGAACCCAAGTCAAAAAATTAATTAGGAAATAAATCTTCTCCCTCCCCTTGTCCATAACCGACGGTCGAACACCCCAAGGGGTTGTCCGGAACTTTCTTTTCCTCTTCTTATTTATTCCACAACGCTCGTTAATACTTAACTCTTAATTTATTTAACAACCGTTAAGTTATAGCTTGAATTAATATAATAAATATAATAAACATATTTATTAAATAAATTAACTCTTTACGTATTGAGTGCAATCCTGTACTCTCGAGTTCGATCTTAACACACGACTATTAAATATAAGTCCATAAACTTTCACCTTGTGCATTAGGGTACTTGTATATTGTCTTAATATAATCTTATAACCTTAATGAAGTGCTATGGGTGTTTATAGACTTGTCCTAAAAGACTAGGTAGTGATTCTATGTAGATTTCTTAATATAAGGGTTTTTAGGTCATTAGTCCTAATGACTTTCTATCTTGGGTAATTAGTGTTTGTATCTTCATGAATACTTATTCTAGGGCTTTTATGATATGTTTATGATTTCTATGGTTTCTACATACTTAGTTTAGGGTTTATATAGGTTTATCATATTCTAGGGATGATTATGGGAGCTTAAGATCCAATGCTTTGATAACTTGTACCTTATGCTATATTAACTTGTAACTTGCATTGAAATAAATGTATAATCTTAATATGATACATAGTTGATTTTATAATTAGTGGCAAAAGATTAGACTCTAATTCAATGTATAATGGATTTTATATGCTAATCTTGGTTACTAGGTCTTAACTTGTAATTAGTTTTGGATTAGTGAATATAGTATTTTGTGATCAATTACCTTTCCTTTATATGATTCATTATAATTAGTATAGTGTATTTAATAATAGTACATAAATATTATGTAGTTATATTGCTTGAAATATTGTTTACCAAAGGTTTCTAGATGGTGATCTAGACTATTCTGTACATTTACTTGTACTTAGCTTTGTATGGTTTGTTCTTACTATTCTTAGGCATTATTATGTCTTTAAGGTATAGTTTATAAATTGTTTATAATCCTTAATGACTTATTCATATGTACTTTCTATTTATAGTTTATCATTCTTGAGTTTACAACTCATTTTTAGGGATTCTAGGGTTTCTAAGGGAATTTAGGGCATCATAGTTATATTTGAGATGTTATTATTAATATTGAACTTATAAGATTACTTTTAGATCTTAGCCTTGACATATACATTGTGTTTACAACATATAGGAATATGTTGTAGCGGCAGTTCAGGTTGTGAGAAACAGTTCATGATGAGATGGCATTTATACATGATCTCATCGTTCTTTTCAGGCTTTAAATGCATAAAAATGTCATAAAATACCATATATATGCTTGTGTTTGTTTACTTGTGTATTTAGGTATGGATATCGTGAAAAAGACAAAAGATCACAAGTTACAAGGAAAAATGGACACGAGAAACAAAGCCGTACAAAGAACCGGGCCCTAATCATGGAAAACTCAACAAATACCCTTGAAGACTTGAAGACAAACAAGATTGATCCTCAATTATTGAAGAAATGACACTTAAAACCCTTGTATATTAATAATTACAAGTTTGGTCCCTTAAGTTTGTCAAAATTACACAAAAGGTCCCTCAACTTTGAAGAAATGGCAAGATTAGTCCCTCAACAATTTCAAATTGTCAAATATGGTCCCTCATCAAGCCAAAGATACATTGAAGACCTTTGAAGATCAAAAATGTCCAAGATCAGTCCTTCAAAAATGCAAAAGTTCCAAAAATAACCCTTAATACACCTTTTGGAAAGTTTTGTGCAAAAAATGTCAAGTTGTGAAAGTTGTTACAAGTATATTTGGACGCTGACAGACTTTTTAACACAAGTGACAAAAGAAAGGAAAAAGAAGGGCTAAACATGGGCACTGAAACATTCAAACTCCAAAAAATGCGCCAAACACATCCCATTCCCCCAATTTCGGATCAAAAGGTGTTACTGTTCACCTTTTACCACCCAGATTTACATCACTTAAAACAAAGGGTAATTAGCAATTACCTTGGCACACGTTTGATTCACACATGCAGAATCACATCCCACACACAAAACCCTCATCTCCACTCACCAATAGGCCCCACCATTCAACACGTCACCCAATCAGAATGCAACTTGCCCTCCAAGTAATCCTATGTGGCAAAATCAACAGCCAAGACTCATTACTTCATTCCAAAGCTAAAATGAACAGCCTTGATCAATTTGGACAGCTCAAATTCAGAAAACGTCTAGAAGTACTCAAGGGCATTTTAGAGAAATCACATCTAGGGTTTGTGAATAGTGTAGCCAGGCATTTGCCTATAAAAGGAGACCTCAACATGTGAGAGCCCCTTTGTTCCAGTTTTAGGCTATCAATCTTTGTAATTCCTTTTTAAGTTTAATAAAATTTGAATTTCTGAAAATATTGAATTCTCTTTTTGATTTGATTAAAAGTTGGTGTTTGAGTAGCCTAATTCTGAGTTCCATTTGATTGTTAAGGCCTACCTTAATCTTGTGGTTAAGGCACGTCTTGGTTCATAAGGTTTTTAAGGGTCAAATACCTTGAAATCCTAGGTTCTGTTTTGGCTTATTTTGTGTACTAACCCTTGACCATTTGCTATAAGCTCTTACAAGTTTGTTGACACCAAGCTTGTGAAGGGATTAGAGCCCTTGGTTGAGTTGTTTGCTGCTTGTGTTGAAGATATCAAGTCCTTGAGGTTCTACTTTGAACCATCAACCAAGGCAGTTTGCATCATCTTTGTTGAAGTACCTTGGTCTTTTTCTAGTTGTTGAACAAGGTCCAAGGAGCATAGCTGGCTCTCCTAGGAAGTTGTGGAGAGCAGGTATAATCCCTTGTTAAAATTCCTCTCAAAATTTCATGATTATGACTGTTTTGAATTTGGTGCTTTGATTTTGAGTATTTGTGTTTGTGCTGGTAATTTTTGAGTTTGATTGTGTTAGTTGCTATTGTTTAAGTGTTTTTATCATTAAAATCAGTAGGTTATTAGTTAAAATCACAAGTTTCTTTGTTAAGTGCTTGATTAAGGGTTGTTTGGGATTACTGGTTATCAAGGCCTTGTGGCCTTGGTTCTTAGGGTTTGGGTGGTCTAAACAAGTCCTAATACACAAGTTTTAGCCATTGGTTTACTTTCTGAAAGTTTGGAAAAGGGATTTTTAGTTTTGCAAAAATCTTATAAAAGTGGTTTTGAATTTGGTCAAACACATCAGATCCAATAACTTATTTGTTAGTTGGATCTAAGGTCTGAAATCAGGATTGGGAATAGTTTGGGTGATAAGCTTTCTATTGGTTATCTGCTTGTTGAATTTGGTGGCTTATTGTGGTTTTTATAGCTTATCAAAGTTTGTTGAAGTGGTCATTTGCATCAGCAAAGTGACCACCTCATTTGGTGTTGCCTTGTGATTTCTAGTATTAGGATTGCTGTTTTGTTGCTTGGATTCTATTTGTATGCTGCTTGTGAGAATATTTGGCTATTTGGATTGCTTTGTTCATAGCTTATAAGCCCACTGGCTTATTGGCTTATTTGTGCCAAAACACATCAAGTTTACCCAACTGGTAAGCCTTGATTCACAAGGTTTGCACTCAAACCTTGACCAGCAGGGTGAAAAACAAGTCCTTACACTTCATTAAGTCTGTCAACGCCTACTTTGTTCCTGTCAGCGTTTGATTTCAACTTATCAACGTTTGACTTTTGGTCAAACTTGGTTTCTAAGCTTATTGAATCTGTTTTGCTTATTGGTACATGCAACAACTTATCTTTTGTAATAGAAATCATTTTTCTCAGCTTAATATCAAATCTGGAAGGTTACAAGTCTTTTGGTTAAGCTTTTGCTAGAAAACTAGCTTATTTGGCTTTTTCAGCCAGCTTATCTGTTCTTGCAGCTTATTCTACTTGGATTTTTGTGATTTCTTGATTGATTACTCTTAGTTAAGCTATTTGTGAGCTTTTGTAACAAACTAGAGCTTCTGAGGTTCCTTATTTCTCAATCCCGACTATTTTGTCATTTTGTGAAATAATACTTTGCTTATTTCTGGCTTATTGAGTGAGCTTTTTCAAAATTTCTTTTTACAGATCTCATAAGCATCCCAAAAGAAGGCTGTGTGTCATATTAGAGCTTATGACATTAGCTTATGGCTTAATGGGCTGAAAAGCCCAATAAGAATAAGCTGAGTGTTAAATAAGCTGTGATAAGCTTATTTTCAGCTTTTGGGCCTTTAGAGTTTTGTTCTTAGAATTTAATTTTAAGTCAGATAGGGCTTTTCCAAGTCAATTGGGCCAAGTTTGACTTTTTGGGCCCAAAAGCCCAATTTGGTTGACTGTTTTTAATTTTGGCCCATTTGAGGGCCCAATAGGGGTATTTTGGTAATTTCACTTTGATTTTCTGATTATTTAGGTTAAAATAAGCTAGTTTTCAAGTTTTTAGAATTTTTTATAATTTTTGGATTTTTAATATTATTTTATTATTATTTTTCAAATTTCACATTTTCCAACTTTTTACATTTTTCATAGGTTAATTACATTAAAATAGGAATTTAGCAACTTTTAGAATAATTTTATCTCTTTTAGATTAATTTTTATAATTATTTTAAGTTTTAATAGTTTTTAAATCATTTTAAATAGTTTTTATTAGTTTAAAATTTTCTAAAAATAGTTTTTAATCTTTTTAGGTCATTTTAGAGGTTTACCAATTGAAAAATCTTTATTTAGGCTTTTTGATAATTTATTTGATTTTTAGGGCTTTAATTAGCATTTAAAAATTGAATATTTAATTATTTTAAAGGTTTGAAAAAGTTTTGATCATTGGTAAACTCTTAGTTTATTTATTTTGAGTTTTGGTGAATTTTTGGTAATTTTTAGAATTAATTTTTATTTTTGTGGTTTTTAAGGTTCTACGTTTTAACTTTCTAGTAGTACTTATTTTTATTTTTACGTCTTCGTCATCTTCTTTTCTCATCCCCTTCTAAACCAATCATTAATCACAAACATTTAACAAATTTCTCACACACATATACCTCCTTGGGAAACGAACTTTCATTTCATTAAGGGTCATTAACACTTGATTTTTCCTAAAGTCATTTGTTTGATACTTACCACTTTTACGCCTTTTCCCTAAAAGGTCGTATTTTACCACAATCATTTTGGTGCCGCTGCCGGGGAGGTGTGTCGTGATTAATTTGTATTGTTGTTTTTAATATTAACCATATAGTATTTGTATTAGTAGAACTCTACTAATACGTATTATCGGTTTTCTTGTTTTTTCTTGTACAAATATTATTACTATATTGTATTAAGTATCACAATAAATTCACAATATCTCCAAAAGTGTGAAAACACAACCTTAATTGGGATTTCATCACTCAATTATTGTATTCGAATCTCAAACAAAAAGAAAAAGGCAAAAATAGATAAATACTTTCGTGAAGCTCGATTTTGAAAAATACAAACTATAAGGTGGGTATAAGGCGGGTATTATAAAATATACCCTAAGGAAAAAGGCTCTTAAGTGCTTCGCGCCGCCTCGTTTCCCCGCTTGCTTGTGAGTATTTAGAGATTGAAGGCTAATCGAGGGTTTTGTCGCCCAAAGTATTATTACGTATAATATATTTGCTTGGTTTCTTTGTGATTAAAACCCTCTTGAACAATTTGGTTTTCACCAAAGTTCTAGAGTCATTCGAAGGCGTTCACTCCACATGATTGTTTTCATTCTTTTGAGGCTTCTTTAATCAAGAGTTTGATTCGAGGAGAGATTTTGTAGATTGTTGTCTACGAAAATACACCAAAATCCAAAAAATTAAATATCATCAAAAACACACAAAAAAAATTGAAAATTCACAAAACACCCAAAAAGAATCTTCTTTGCTCACCTCCCATTCTTCGTGAAGTTTATGATCACTCGTAATCAAGCAAAACGAGCTCGTAAACATCTTCAAAAGCAAGCCAATCAAGAGACGTTGATTGTTGAAGAACCTCCAATTGTTGAACCTATTGTAGAACAAGAAGTCGTCATGGCTAATCGTACTATGATGGAGTTGCTACAAGCACCCACCGAGGTTTTGGAGAGGCTATTGTGATTCCCGCCATCCTTGCGAAGAATTTCGAGATTAAGACGGGTTTAATGTCGATGTTGCAAGCAAATAAGTTTAGAGGTCACGAGAAAGACAACCCGCATTACCACATTAGGAATTTTAACCGTCTCACCGCTACTAGCAAGTTTAAGGATGTTCCACATGACGCCATTAAGATGATGTTGTTTCCATACTCGTTGGATGGACCCGCAAAAATTTGGCTCGAGAAAGAACCGCCAAATTTGATTTTGACATGGGCCGATCTCGTTTCTAAGTTTGTGAACAAGTTTTTTCCACCATCTAAAACAACACACTTGAAAAATGAGATTTCACGATTTGTACAAAGAAATAATGAAAGTTTTTCAATGGCATGGGAACGATTTAAAGAAATGTTACATGAATGTCCACACCATGATTTTACGGAATTGCATCAAGTTGATACTTTTTATAATGGGCTTAATGATTATGAACGAGATTATTTGAATGCCGCCGCGGGTGGTAATTTTTTGTGCAAGACGACAAATGAGGCTTTACAAATCATCGAGAATAGATCTAAGGTTTATAGCCCTCGTAACACACCGAGTGTTGCCAATTTGGGTTCGTCATCTTCGTCACAATCGTCTCGTAGCATTAATGCCTTACATGATGAAGCTAATGAGGAAAATCGGTTTTTTGATAGATTTGCTAATCTTATGTCCCATTGGAAGGCTCAAGAAGCTTCCAATTCCGCTTCGGTTAAAGCGGTTGCTAAGAGTTGTTTATCTTGAGGGGGAGCTCATGATCTTTCCGAGTGCATTACCGCGGATGGTAACACTTCGAGTGCTTATGTAGCAACGGGAACTTACAACCAAAACGGCCAAGGTTCCCGCCAAAATCAAGCTCCACCAAACCAAAATGTTAACAATTATCGAAACAACAACCAAGGTAATTACCAAGGCAATTCACACAATTACAACAAAGGGAATTATCAAAATGGGAATGGACAAATTTCTAATCAAAATCAAAACCGTGATTTTCAAAACACTACACAAGGTTTTCAAAATGCTCACACTAAAAATTTGCAAGGAGAATTTTTGGATTATGCTAAAGCAAATGATGCTAAATTTGATAACATGCAACGTGAGATGATTAGCTTAAGATCCGAGTTGAAAAACGAGCTTAAAAATGAACTTGCTAATGAACTTAAAACTCATGCAAACAAAATGAAAGGAAATGTCCAACGTCTTCAACAAAACCAACAAAAGATGGAATTAGGACAACATGAGATTAAGCAAGAATTATTAAAAGCGGATGCTAGACAATCAAAATTTGAGGACCGAATGGCTAAGATGTTTGAAGCAATCATGTGTAAACCCTCTTCCTCGGGTGGTCTTCCTAGTGATACCATTGCAAATCCGAAGGGAGAAATGAAGGTTATTACTACACGAAGTGGTAAAACTTTCAAGGAACCAATCTCTCGTCCAAGTACTTCTACGGAGAAGGAAATCGAGAAAGAACCCGAGGTGATGGTCGAAAAGGAGCACATTACAATCCCACGAAGTACCGCTCAAACCACACCTACGGTTGAACCAATACCAATCAGGAACCCGAGTTTCCAAGGCCGTTGCCTAATGACCAACCCACACCACCTTTACCCTACCCTTCGAGACGAAACAAAGAAAAAGCACAAGAACGGAACAATTATCAATTTGAGCTATTTATGAAAATGTTTCGTGATATGCATTTTAACATAAGTTTTGCCGACGCTCTTATCATGATGCCTCGATTCGCCGCAAACTTCAAAAGTATGCTAAACAACAAAGAGAAGTTACAACAATCGTCTAGTTGTTCATCGGTTTTTCTTAGCCGCATACCACAAAAAGTCGGTGATCCCGGTAAATTTTTGATTCCGTGTGCAATTCAAGATATGGAGGAATGCTACGCCTTGGCCGATCTTGGTGCTAGTATTAATTTAATGCCTCTTGAGATTTTCAAATCGCTTTCGCTTCTGGCTCTTACTCCTTCGAACATGTCTATCGAGATGGCCGATCATTCTACGATTTTAGCATGTGGAGTAGCCGAGGACGTTTTCGTTAAAGTCGGAAAGTTTTACTATCCCGTTGACTTTATCGTTGTAGACATTCCTATCGATCGAAAAGTTCCTCTCATTTTGGGTCGTTCATTTTTGGATACATCAAGAGCACTTATCGATGTTCATGCTCGAAAAATCACCCTTCGTTTCAATGAGGAAGAACTTGTCATCAATGCAACACAAAACTCCAATCTTTCTCATGTATATTCTATTGCAACTTTAAACCATGGTGATTCAACCAATGTCGTTTGCAAAGAATTTTCACCAAGAGTTTTAGGAAATGTCGCCAAAAACAATTTATCATTTCCTCCGCCGGTGGAGGTTATGAGTGTAAAGCCTACAAAGAAGAAACCGTCAATACTTGAATCGAAAAATCTTTCGCCTTACCTCGAACATTCATTCTTGAAAAGTGTTGATAAGTTGCCGGTTTCTACGGAAGATCCTTCGGATGATGAATATGTAGACCCCGATGGGGAGGTTTTCTTCGTCGATAAACATTTTGAAAACTTGCCACCACCTAAACCAAAAAGATTTCAAAATGTGAGAATTTTTAGTGTGACTAACATTGCTTTAGAAACACCAAATATTTTCGACATAATCAAAAAGGGTTTTCATAAGGAGAGTTCAAAAGATAACAAAGGAAAAGATTTTAAATGTGATTTAATTGATTTTTCTACAAATCTAACTCCGTCATCACCACGTGTTTTGAGTGCTACAAGCTCGTCTACTCCTTTTGACGATGCTTTGTGTGGCTCTAGTATGGGGGAAGCCCCTTATGTTCCCTCATCCTTGTCCATCGAGGACGAGATTTTCGATCCCGGAATTTCATGTAAAGGGAGATCTCGGTCTTCCACCGATGCAATAAATGGAAAATCTTTCTATTTGCTTGGTGTGAGTCTACCTCGAGTAGCTCAAAAGTTTGTCTTACCAATTGTCCCACCCTACGACTTCTCATCTCTTTTCTTCAAACTCTTTGAGTTTATGGCACATGTTGAAGTGGCGTTTATTTGTTTTTCCAATGAAAACGAGAACGCCATCTTCGACCCCGGTATTTTGCATCATTAAAGGACTTAGTCCTTAATACCGGTTGCTTTTTGGGCCTTGTTTATCATGTAAGCCCCACCAAAAATTGACCACACCATAATTATCCCTAAATGTTCACATTATATGGGGATCGAGTCGAGCTCATGACTCGGTAATCAAAAATGAGGTGCCTCGTGGGGGAGATCCCATGCTTATCTTTTATGCTCACTATTCACTAATAAGGGGACTTGTACCCTTTCAACTCGTTGTCTCGTGGTTGTTTGTGATTGTGTTATCTAGATCATCATCATCATCTACGATTGAAGACTCTCGTGTTCGTTTACGTGAGCCTCCATCGTTCGTTTGAAGAAGTTTTTCACGAATCCATGACATATCCTTTATTGTTCTAACAATTATCATTTAGCATACTTAATAAACGGCTTTAGATATATTGTTGATCACCCTTTCCATGCTAGATCCTAAGCATTCGACTCTTCGTCTCTAGTATGGGGGTGCTCCACCTTTAGACTCGAAACATTGAGGTTTGCTTTTAGTATGGGGGGGTGAATAGGTACTTGCTTTGCTACGCCCTCACGCTTTCCAATTTTCAATGTTTTGTTTTGCTAATAAGGCTAAAAATGGCCAAATTTTAAATTTTTTCTTAGTTTTTCATAAGTGTTTTTAAGACATGAATGTAGGTTTTCCGATGGCGAGAATAAGAGTTAATTTTTGACTTGATGGGCATTTGGAGCCATTAACATTCCTTAACCCGCTCAATTCAAGTTTTGCTAGACTTTTATATAGGGAGCTTTAAAACGCGAAAGTCTTAACTCTTTCGGGTTAAGAACAAGAACTTTTCGTAAGTTCCTATAATTGATCCTAGAATGTCACTTATCAAGGGAACTTTAAAACGCATTCTCTAAACTTGAAAAAGTCCAAGAGAGTGCAAGATCCTATAGGTGGCTTGAAAACCCAAAACTTTGATTTGATATAGTCTTTATGAAAGCTAATCCAAATTTGGCTTAATTTTGACTTGCATGGCTAAGTATTCACGAGTCTCTTTAATTAGAGGTCTTTATATAGTGAAGAACAAGAGATGATAGAGTTAGACAAGTGATCATGCTAAACGTAGAACATGAAAATGTTCTTTCAAAAACTCATATGTTTTTAATTGTGGCTTTTTCTTCCCATAAGATCAATGCATTAGGAATAAATCATAATTGCAATAAGTAAGGTCGTACGATTTGAAAGGTTACTTAGCCTCTAGCGCAAGATTGTTTAAAAGTTGCTCGGGGTTGAATATAGTTCATAGCCAAGGCATAACTTATTGAAGCAGGACGCGAAGATTGGCGACTATCCAAAAAGGCCCTAACAAGGCATGAGGAGCTCTATTTTTGCTAAAGATCCAAAGATGATGTGAAGTATCATTATTCATAAATCAATATGAAGGATCGAGACACACGACGAAAAGAAATTACTCCCCTAAAGATCATGGAGAAAGTCTATCCAAAAATACCCTAACAAGGTATGAGGATAAATATATCCAAGTCCGAAAAGGAGGCGGATCGTTGTATATCAAAATCCAAAGTAAAGATTGAAGAAAAATGATGAAGTCGTGGTCCAATATGAAGAATCTCTCAAAAACGTCAAGTGAAGAAATTCCAAATATATGAAGAGAAGACCATAATTTCAAGAACGTCTTCCCAAGATTTGAAGTACGAAGTACATGCCAAATATCGGTCCGAGAAAGGTCTCAAATCGTGAAACGAGTTATGCCAAGATATGAACTTAAGGAGATACACGAGAAGCCGTTTTAAAAGATTTTGTCCTTCGGCTAACTATTGATCAAATCGTGCTACTTTGCTTTCGGACTAATAAATACTCAAATAAGTCAATATGAATCACTTGTGATCCATGACAAATAGATAAAAAATGCTAGTAACCTATTTCTTTTTATAATAACTAGGATTGCGGGGAGAAAAAGTATTACACAATTTGGACGTATGAGTAGTGTTAGCATTGTGACTTGTACCAACAATGATCTCGTTTTTGCACTTAGCATGTAATGTATGACAATCAAGGATGACGAAGTTTACTTTAAGGGACATTTACTTGTTTCTATTCTTTGACCCTAAAAGTCACTTTTTATGATGAAAATCATACATTATGTCTTTACACATCTTCGTAGTATATTGCAAGTCTTTTACTTTTTAATAAATGTTAATAAAATTGAACTTTGGTGATGCTTAGATACTTTATTCTAGCATTGCGTGAGGGCACGGCAATGGCTTAGTATGGGGGAGTGATGAGATGGCATTTATACATGATCTCATCGTTCTTTTCAGGCTTTAAATGCATAAAAATGTCATAAAATACCATATATATGCTTGTGTTTGTTTACTTGTGTATTTTAGGTATGGATATCATGAAAAAGACAAAAGATCACAAGTTACAAGGAAAAACGGACACGAGAAACAAAGCCGTACAAAGAACCGGGCCCTAATCATGGAAAACTCAACAAATACCCTTGAAGACTTGAAGACAAACAAGATTGATCCTCAATTATTGAAGAAATGACACTTAAAACCCTTGTATATTAATAATTACAAGTTTGGTCCCTTAAGTTTGTCAAAATTACACAAAAGGTCCCTCAACTTTGAAGAAATGGCAAGATTAGTCCCTCAACAATTTCAAATTGTCAAATATGGTCCCTCATCAAGCCAAAGATACATTGAAGACCTTTGAAGATCAAAAATGTCCAAGATCAGTCCTTCAAAAATGCAAAAGTTCCAAAAATAACCCTTAATACACCTTTTGGAAAGTTTTGTGCAAAAAATGTCAAGTTGTGAAAGTTGTTACAAGTATATTTGGACGCTGACAGACTTTTTAACACAAGTGACAAAAGAAAGGAAAAAGAAGGGCTAAACATGGGCACTGAAACATTCAAACTCCAAAAAATGCGCCAAACACATCCCATTCCCCCAATTTCGGATCAAAAGGTGTTACTGTTCACCTTTTACCACCCAGATTTACATCACTTAAAACAAAGGGTAATTAGCAATTACCTTGGCACACGTTTGATTCACACATGCAGAATCACATCCCACACACAAAACCCTCATCTCCACTCACCAATAGGCCCCACCATTCAACACGTCACCCAATCAGAATGCAACTTACCCTCCAAGTAATCCTATGTGGCAAAATCAACAGCCAAGACTCATTGCTTCATTCCAAAGCTAAAATGAACAGCCTTGATCAATTTGGACAACTCAAATTCAGAAAACGTCTAGAAGTACTCAAGGGTATTTTAGAGAAATCACATCTAGGGTTTGTGAATAGTGTAGCCAGGCATTTGCCTATAAAAGGAGACCTCAACATGTGAGAGTCCCTTTGTTCCAGTTTTAGGCTATCAATCTTTGTAATTCCTTTTTAAGTTTAATAAAATTTGAATTTCTGAAAATATTGAATTCTCTTTTTGATTTGATTAAAAGTGGGTGTTTGAGTAGCCTAATTCTGAGTTCCATTTGATTGTTAAGGCCTACCTTAATCTTATGGTTAAGGCACATCTTGGTTCATAAGGTTTTTAAGGGTCAAATACCTTGAAATCCTAGGTTCTGTTTTGGCTTATTTTGTGTACTAACCCTTGACCATTTGCTATAAGCTCTTACAAGCTTGTTGACACCAAGCTTGTGAAGGGATTAGAGCCCTTGGTTGAGTTGTTTGCTACTTATGTTGAAGATATCAAGTCCTTGAGGTTCTACTTTGAACCATCAACCAAGGCAGTTTGCATCATCTTTGTTGAAGTACCTTGGTCTTGTTCTAGTTGTTGAACAAGGTCCAAGGAGCATAGCTGGCTCTCCTAGGAAGTTATGGAGAGCAGGTATAATCCCTTGTTAAAATTCATCTCAAAATTTCATGATTATGACTGTTTTGAATTTGGTGCTTTGATTTTGAGTATTTGTGTTTGTGCTGGTAATTTTTGAGTTTGATTGTGTTAGTTGCTATTATTTAAGTGTTTTTGATCATTAAAATCAGTAGGTTATTAGTTAAAATCACAAGTTTCTTTGTTAAGTGCTTGATTAAGGGTTGTTTGGGATTACTGGTTATCAAGGCCTTGTGGCCTTGGTTCTTAGGGTTTGGGTGGTCTAAACAAGTCCTAATACACAAGTTTTAGCTATTGGTTTACTTTCTGAAAGTTTGGAAAAGGGATTTTTAGTTTTGCAAAAATCTGATAAAAGTGGTTTTGAATTTGGTCAAACACATCAGATCCAATAACTTCTTTGTTAGTTGGATCTAAGGTCTGAAATCAGGATTGGGAATAGTTTGGGTGATAAGCTTTCTATTGGTTATCTGCTTGTTGAATTTGGTGGCTTATTGTGGTTTTTATAGCTTATCAAAGTTTGTTGAAGTGGTCATTTACATCAGCAAAGTGACCACCTCATTTGGTGTTGCCTTGTGATTTCTAGTATTAGGATTGCTGTTTTGTTGCTTGGATTCTATTTGTATGATGCTTGTGAGAATATTTGGCTATTTGGATTGCTTTGTTCATAGCTTATAAGCCCACTGGCTTATTGGCTTATTTGTGCCAAAACACATCAAGTTTACCCAACTGGTAAGCCTTGATTCACAAGGTTTGCACTTAAACCTTGACCAGCAGGGTGAAAAACAAGTCCTTACTCTTCATTAAGTCTGTCAACGCCTACTTTGTTCCTGTCAGCGTTTGATTTCAACTTATCAACGTTTGACTTTTGGTCAAACTTGGTTTCTAAGCTTATTGCATCTGTTTTGCTTATTGGTACATGCAACAACTTATCTTTTGTAATAGAAATCATTTTTCTCAGCTTAATATCAAATCTGGAAGGTTACAAGTCTTTTGGTTAAGCTTTTGCTAGAAAACTAGCTTATTTGGCTTTTTCAGCCAGCTTATCTGTTCTTACAGCTTATTCTACTTGGCTTTTTGTGATTTTCTTGATTGATTATTCTTAGTTAAGCTATTTGTGAGCTTTTGCAACAAACTAGAGCTTCTGAGGTTCCTTATTTCTCAATCCCGACTATTTTGTCGTTTTGTGAAATAATACTTTGCTTATTTCTGGCTTATTGAGTGAGCTTTTTCAAAATTTCTTTTTACAGATCTCATAAGCATCCCAAAAGAAGGTTGTGTGTCATATTAGAGCTTATGGCATTAGCTTATGGCTTAATGGGCTGAAAAGCCCAATAAGAATAAGCTGAGTGTTAAATAAGCTGTGATAAGCTCATTTTCAGCTTTTGGGCCTTTAGAGTTTTGTTCTTAGAATTGAATTTTAAGTCAGATAGGGCTTTTCCAAGTCAATTGGGCCAAGTTTGACTTTTTGGGCCCAAAAGCCCAATTTGGTTGACTGTTTTTGGTTTTGGCCCATTTGAGGGCCCAATAGGGGTATTTTGGTAATTTCACTTTGATTTTCTGATTATTTAGGTTAAAATAAGCTAGTTTGTAAGTTTTTAGAATTTTTTATAATTTTTGGATTTTTAATATTATTTTAATATTATTTTATTATTATTTTTCAAATTTCACATTTTCCAACTTTTTACATTTTTCATAGGTTAATTACATTAAAATAGGAATTTAGCAACTTTTAGAATAATTTTATCTCTTTTAGATTAATTTTTATAATTATTTTAAGTTTTAATAGTTTTTAAATCATTTTAAATAGTTTTTATTAGTTTAAAAATTTCTAAAAATAGTTTTTAATCTTTTTAGGTCATTTTAGAGGTTTACCAATTGAAAAATCTTTATTTAGGCTTTTTGATAATTTATTTGATTTTTAGGGCTTTAATTAGCATTTAAAAATTGAATATTTAATTATTTTAAAGGTTTGAAAAAGTTTTGATCATTGGTAAACTCTTAGTTTATTTATTTTGAGTTTTGGTGAATTTTTGGTAATTTTTAGAATTACTTTTTATTTTTGTGGTTTTTAAGGTTCTACGTTTTAACTTTCTAGTAGTACTTATTTTTATTTTTACGTCTTCGTCGTCTTCTTTTCTCATCCCTTTCTAAACCAATCATTAATCACAAACATTTAACAAATTTCTCACACACATATACCTCCTTGGGAAACGAACTTTCATTTCATTAAGGGTCATTAACACTTGATTTTTCCTAAAGTCATTTGTTTGATACTTACCACTTTTACGCCTTTTCCTTAAAAGATCGTATTTTACCACAATCAGTTCATCTTACCAAGTAAGGTATAAAAGCAAAAATTTCTAGCCAAATTTTCATATTAAGACATTTATAGCACATAATACATATGTGAAATTTGAGGATTGTCACATTAAACCATGTTATTATGTAGTTAAATATAAATAGAATGATAAAAATGATAACTTGAAGTAAAAAAACAAAAAAAAATCGATCATTATTTATGGGTAATATAAGGAAGTTAAGTTTAAAAAAATGATTAATTTAAATAAAAAACCATAAAAATAACATGGTTTATGAGTAAATATGGTAATATTGAAAACTTAAGGTTAAAAATAGTATGGTTTCCTTGTATGAATACCTTACAAATGTCGAGAGAGATATGGGAGGCTAAGTTAAAAAAAATGTATGAATGAGTTTTGTTGGTGTATTTATAGGCGTGTCATAAAATGGTTGGTATAGAATGTGTGAGTATTTGTATAGATGTCTGTATGTATGTACTAATAAAATGGTTATGTATGAGTGTATTTTTTTGTACCTATAAATAAATATGTATAATGGTGCAAGCTAAGAAATAGGAGGACAAACATGCCGTAGGTGTAGGGATTTGCATAAACATTTTGTCTAAGGTTAAGTTACTGTTATGCCCTTTCTTTTACTATATATGTTTTTAGTAAAAATGATATATTAAACTCTTAAACGTTGTATGCGTATAACGTGGATGTTAGCATACATTATCTGAGAAAAAAGGACACACACTCACACATACATTCCTTTTCAATTTTACACTCCTAAACCAAAGGGTAAATAACTATTTTTTCAATTTAAATTCAAAATAACAACAAATTTCATGTTATATTTCCTAAAAGTATACCTTTTTACTACTCTTTTGTACCTTAACTAGCTGATTATGTAATTTTTATGCTATCTCTGTTTTAAGCTTCAAGTTTACGTACATCTCGATTCAATGTTGGATATTTGAAATTTCAAAACTCAAAAATGTTAACCAAAATTTCGGATATCCGTAATTTTGAATATTTGCATAGAAGTTTTTTGATATTTACATTCAACTAAAGTTAACCAAAATTTAGGATATCATTCCCAAGTATGATCCGTAAAACCATTTGTTGTCAGTCGGTCTGTGAGAACGCACTTGTTAGACCAATGGAGCTTGTTAGTAAAGACACACCCAAAACACTCCACCTGAGAGGCAAAAGCAAATAGACTTGTAAAATGTTAACCAATAAAGTCAAATTACAGAAGAATACATGTAAGACAATAGACTATAAATTGGATTAGGGTAAGCATCTCATTTACCATTGTTGATCTTTGTAAATGTTATTGACATAATCAAATAAAAAAAATATGTATAATATAAATACGCCTATCTCATATATGACTTTACCAAATTTCAAGGTCCAACACACTATTTGTACCCGTTTTTAAGGCCCAACATACTTCCAATACCATAAGTCTATTATTCAGTTCACACTATGAGTAAAGTTTTATAAAGAGATTCACATTAGAACACACTTTAAGCTATATAGTTGAGTACTTACTTTCTTCCCTCTTTATTAGTAACAAAACCCCATAATAATGCTCCAAGAAGTATTGTTACATAAGTCAAGACCGCCATGAGATTCTATTTCGTAAAAGAGAGCTTCAAATCGTCTTGAGTGACTAGTCCTAAATAGGACGTAAGCATGAGCTACGTGGCCACTCCAACGGCTCCGAATCCGGCGCATACAAGCAGACTATACTATAACCATCCCATTCCAATAGCCGAAAGTCCATCATCGACTGTATATGTTGCTCTTTCATCTTCCATCTATATAAAACAACATTGTAAACCAGTGATAAGCACGATGATTAAGGGAACTATTGTTTGACAAGCTGAGTAGTAAAAATAATGGCATCATGTAAGACAATAGACTATGATTTTGGTTAAGAACATAACATTTTACTGATTTGTAACCAAGTTTTATACTACATACAAATTCAATTATAACACTTTCAATACATACAAATTCACATTATAACACTTAATTTTGGTTAGGGTATGCAACATCTCATTTGCTACCAGTGTGTTGATCTCTGTAAATGTTAAGAAGATATAAGCCAATGAAGAAGGAGATGTGTAATAAATAGGCCCATATGAATCCCTTTACCAGTTTTCAAGGCCCAGCACACATAATTTGTACCAGTTTTTAAGCCCAACAAACTTTCAATACCATAATTAAGTCCATGAAGCAAAGTTTTATAAACAGATACATGATTCACAATAGTACCTTCTTCCCCATTTGTTTGCAACACACCCCCAGAATATAGCTCCAACCAATATAGCTGCGAAAGTGAAGATAGCCATGAGATTCTGGTCGGTAAGCGAGAGGTTCAATTCGTCCTGAGTTGTTGGTCCTAAATAGGACGTGGGCATCAGCTGCACGCCCACTCCAAGAGCTCCAAATCCGGCGCGTACAAGGAGACCATACTAGAACCAGCCCATTCCTATAGCCGATAGTCCATCATCCATTGTATACGTTTCATCCTCCATCGATATTAACCAACATTGTATATCACTTATAAGCACAATGACAAGCTCAATACTACAAATCCTAAAAAGTTCAAGCAATATATATGTAAAAACCAGTTTCACGATATTGGAGCTTAACATAAGTCGAAAACATGCAAACGACCAAAATCAGCTTATTTTCACGATATTGGAGCTTAACATAAGCCGAAAACACGCAAACGACCAAAATCAGCTTATTTTCACGATATTGGAGCTTAACATTAGCCGAAAATATGCAAACGACCAAAATCAGCTTATATTCACGATATTGGAGCTTAACATAAGCCGAAAACACGCAAACGACCAAAATCAGCTTATTTTCACGATATTGGAGCTTAACATAAACCGAAAACACGCAAACGACCAAAATCAGCTTATTTTCACGATATTGGAGCTTAACATAAGCCGAAAACACACAAACGACAACCTATCACTCTAGGATTATTACAACAACTTATTTTCACGATATTGGAGCTTAACATAAGCCGAAAACGCGCAAATGACAATCTATCACTCTAGGCTTATTACAACAGCTTATTTTCACGATAATGGAGCTTAACATAAGCCGAAAACACGCAAACGACCAAAATCAGCTTATTTTCATGATATTGGAGCTTAACATAAGTTGAAGACACGCAAAAGACAATCTATCACTCTAGGCTTATAACAACAGCTTATTTTCATGATAATGGAGCTTAACATAAGCCGAAAACACGCGTATGCCGTTAACGCACCGTAAACAAACACAACTTTACGCGCGCGAAACGAATTCGTAACCTAACCAACGTGCGTAAATCGATGACAATAAACTGTTAAATCATTCAAAATATGTAGATCGAACCAAATGATAGTAGATTGACATGATTTATAACATGTTAATTACAACTAATGGATTTAATCGTTAGTTAAACAAATATAAAAGCATATATCAATAAGCTGGTAAAACAGAGTTGCTTACATGACGTAACATAATATTTAAAAGTTTAATCCTCGTTTCGTTATGATTTACCGTTAAAAAAGTCGAAAAGAGTTTGTTAATTGAAGCTTAATAACACATAAAAAATATATAAAAGTGACGTGATCGTGCAATTAAGGTAAAACATAGTAGAAAAATGTTAACTTTATGGAAATAGAAGATAAAATATGTTTTAATTTTGGAAATTAATTTGAAAAAAGTAGTTGGTTAGAGAGTATACCATCGCTGGCTTATTAGTGTAAAAATGAAGATGTGAGCGTGTGTGTGTTTTTTTGGTGATGTATTATTTATATATAAGTGAGTGTATGTATGTATGTATGATGCAATGTGTGTATTTTGTGTAATGATGATTTATTGGGATATTTCTGTATGTTGCATCACTAACAGAAAAATAAGGACATGCAAGACTGCATGTGTTTTAATGGTGATGTGCCTCTTCATTTTATTCATGGGTACTTTTAGTCATGTATCAATACGTGACAATTTTTACTTTATACAAAATAATTATATGCGTTAAAAAGCTTTCAAAATCGTAATTTAGTTAGACCCATTATTTAGTTAGGTTTTCCAAATAGATATCCGAAATTTTGGATATATGTTTACAATTCGGATATCCGAAATTTCGTTTTAATGTTAGGCCGATTATAAGACGGTTTTCTTTGTGATCATGTAAGACAATAGACTATAAATTTGATTGGGGTATGCATCTCATTTACCATTGTTGATCTCTCTAAATGTTATAGACATAAGCAAATAAAGAAGAATGTGTATAACAACAATATAAATAGGCTCATATGATATATGACTTTACCAATTTCAAGGTCTAACAAACTATTTGTACCAGTTTTAAGGCCCAACACACTTTCAATACCATAAGTCCATTCTTTTGTTCACACTAGAACTAAAGTTTTATAAAGGGATTCACATTCTAACACATTTTACTCTATATATTTGAGGACTTACCTTCGTCCCTACTTATTATTAACAAAACCCCATAATAATGATCCAAGAAGTATTGTTACATAAGTCAAGACCACCATGAAATTCTATTCCGTAGGAGACAACTTCAAATCGTCTCGAGTGGCCAGTCCTAAATAGGACGTAAGCATTAGTTATGTGGCCACTCCAACGGCTCCGAATTCGACGTATACAAGAAGACTATGTTGGAACCATCTCATTCCAATAGCCGAAAGTCCTTCGTCCATCGTATAAGTATGTGTTTCATGTTCCATCTAAAAATGAACATCCTCTTGTCAACACTTTCATGATTATAAAGTTATTGATTGAGATTGGGCTATACGTAAAAATGCACGTGAATTAAGTAAGTCAAAAATGGCCTACTAAAAACGAATAAAATCACGAAAGCAACCCGAGATCGTTGTTCGACGAGGAAATTGTGAATTTGAGAATCTTGACTCGCTGTCGGATTAATGATCGAAGAAAGTCGTTGTAAAAATGAAAGCGAACACGTAAACGTAAAATAATGTAAATCATGTAAATCGAGAAAATGACGAAAAATTAAAAATTTTGAAAACTAAAAATGAAAAAACACTATTGACGTAAAATTTAATTCTAAGCAACTTTTAAAACTACAACTTTTCTTGAAAATGACTCTAGCTTAATGAAAAAGCTAATAAGAACTTTTGTAAAACTCAAAATCTTAATTAAGACACTACAAAAGCTATAACTTTGCAAACCTACCTAAAATGAGATAAGAAAATAAGTTGTGAAAGAATTTTTCAAATAAGCTCAATGATTAAAAAGAACTAAGCAAAATCATATTCCTATAAAAGACAAAATAGTCGTTTATGAGAAATATGATACCAAATGGAATGAGAACTTAGAGAACGACCTAAATTGTAATTGAAAAGAGTTTGCAATCCAGAAAATAGCAATAACCACACACACGATAAGCTTGAAATCAACAATAAGCACTTTGGTAAAAATGAGTTAAGCTCGTTTTCTAGTAGAAAGCACACCAAACACTAACAAACTTCTAGGACTAGTAAAACTCGAGGGGAAAATGAGATTGGAACACAAAACTTGTGTTGTGGACGTTTGATTATAAGCAGAAACGAAAATAAGCCAAGACGGGCTGAAGCTATGAAAATAAGACAGACACAAAACGTATTAATATATTGTAAAGGGAAGAGTTAACGAAAAAGTTCAATAGATCAGCTGGTTATGGTGTGCCATGTTGTGCCTGATTAGAGAATGTGATCACGGGATCGAGCCATGTTGTGCTTCTTTTTGTTAATTTTTTTTTAATTTTGGCTTATGAAAAAACCAGCTTATAAGCAGTTGGCTTATAGCTTTTAACAATGATTACAAGCATAAAAAAAAACACACAGAAAATAATCAGAATCAAAGTAGTTGCAAAAGAAATGAGCAAAGTAACAGTGGTGAGCTATATGTGCACAAATGGACTTCTATGGCCAACTTAAGCTCAACACAACTTCTCCAATAAGCTCTATCAAAACAACAAACCTCAAAACAGATAAAAAGAACCTAAATTACTACTAGAATCCTAGATTTCTACTTCCAAATCCTCAAAATGAATGCAAAATAGCCGTTGGTGCTTAAGGCACTTAAGAACATAATATTTTGCAGTATGAATGACATGAATTTTGAGCAAGTGGTGTAATAAAAACATATTATTAATGATTTATGTTGACTGCTTTAGTAATTTATAATGATTTTGTTTTATATTGAGCCTACATAGTTCAGAACATAATAGAACGCTATTAGTCTGTGTAACTAACAGTTCAACACACATCACTTTGCCTGCCTTTGAAGGTCCCTCAAGATTAACTTATCAACTTCTCAGATGTGTTGTTTTTGGACATAAACGTGTGGTTCTGGTCCTTCAAAGCTTTTTCCATTTAAGACTACTTGATTCGACACGTTCTTCGTAAACGATACGTCGTTTACTTTATAATTTTCATAATATAGTGTTGTGAGTCGTATATTTTCAAATTGTCACTTCTTACATCTGTTGAAGAGTTGATGATTCAAATGACAAAAGAATAAGTAAAAGGATAATTAATCTCGACTCTTTTAATAACTCAATGATCTTTTAAAATATTGAGGTTGCATATAGAACATTTTGAAATTGTGTTTGTTGTGGCTAATAGCTCAAAGATCACTATCTTTAGACGTCGTAAGTTCTTTTGACATTGTGCTGTGTTAGGCAACAAATTGCTTTGCATTTCAACTTGTCCATCCATATTGACCAATGACCATTAAGTTACATAACATCATCGCCTCATTTGCTGTACACTTCAAGTTGCTGTTTCGTTGAGATATTTTAGAAGCTTTGAGAATCTCGGTTATTAGTAGTTTGGAAGCCAAGTTGTGGATTTTTGCTGTTGGTTTTCTTTTATTTGTTCTTGCACACTTGTATGGAGATGAAATTGATAAATTAGATTGTTTCAAAGCTCAATCTACTTTGCAGTTATTGGTTATCAGAGAGGCAAATGGTTTAAAATAAAGGGGATGTTTGGTTTTATGAAATGTGGCGGATAATAGTAATTAAACATATCTCAATGCACTCTCGTTTATAAAGTTAAAAACGACACACCAGCTATTAGACATAATACAAATGTGGCGGATGATAGTAATTAAACATATCTCAATGCACACTCGTTTATAAAGATAAAAAACGACACACCAACAAACCCAGAAGTCTCAACATAAGACGGAAAATTGGGTTTATGAAGTATAAGCCGAAAAACAAATAAGCTCATAATCTTAAACAAACATATGGAGCGGGCGAGTCTTTGACTTAGTTGAGGTTTTCCCTTGGGGAGGGCGAATCTTCGATTCAGTTGTACATGGCTGTTTTAGACTCGTTCTTGGGTCTCACACCCAGGGTGTATCTAGTGAGGTTTGCAATGAGTTCTATATTGTGCGGTCAGATGACTTACCACTACCGTTTGGTGGTGGTTAAATAATGGATAGGAGCATTTCGCTAATAGTTAGAGGGGGGAGTGATATAGGTTTTTTTTCGAGAGAAAACGCAGTTTTGAAACAGTAGATAACCAGTTTTGAGTGTTTGGGGCTGCGTTTTTGAAGCTGGTTATCTATTTGCTAAGGAAAGAACTTGAATGAGAGGGTACTTTTGAGTGTTTGGCCGAAGATAAGTGGCAAATTGGCAATATCTTAACACGCATATACCGCAGTTTCTATGAAGGATGAACCAAGCAAATCTTTGGGTTGGTGAATCAGGTCACGAGAATTAGAAGGTAAAGCCTTTGCCGATTGAAATCTTATACATATATGATACTAGCTAAAAGAACTGTGAAATTCACGGATATATTGAAGTAACGTCAAAAAAAGTAGTGAACGACATTACTTGTTATGAATTTATAACTTAGAAAAACCATAGTCGGGCAGATACAAAAACTTGATTAATATGTACCGTTGCTTAGTTGTTATATATGGTCAAATCACAGGCCTAACATGATGCCCATAAGACGTGGATTCCTTTCTTTTCAAGTACCTCTGCCCCTTTATTTACATAAACGAACAAAGTATAACCCTGCTAATCGACCTAGATAGCTAATCTTTCGCTTATGTCTTAAAGCTTCCACGACACCTCCCTTATACCCTGCAGAATCTGAACTGACTCCAACGTATCAGAAACAATCATCACCCTCTCGATTGCTAGGTCCTTTATGTTTGTTAACATAGATAGAGCAAATAATATTGCCTCCAATTATGTCTCAAGTCGAGGTCACCTCTACGTGGCTTACAAATAGGAATGTCACGTCTCAATGCTACTTCTTTCTATGACCAGGAATTATAGATCGGCTATTCTTTCCTTCCATCAAGAAAGGCACCTCTGGACGTCTACTTCAACTTCAGCCACTTCTAGAGGTAACAATTTATCGTGAGTCACTATTAAATGTATGGATTTCTTTCCCCGGGTAACAATTTATCGTGAGTGCTAATTTTTCCATTAAAGTTATCACACTTTAGTTCACACTCATTTTTCTCAAGAAAGCCAGCTCATCACCAGTCGTAGAGAGTAGAGATGATTATGCGCCCATAAACGTACTATCTGTATACACAAATGGCCACTCAGGCATAAAAAATTAGCATTTGCTGTCGGCATTGATAAAGATATGGGTAATACGGTCGATTCGATAGTACTTTGAATTCACATGCAATAATGACTATATAGATAATGATCATGATTAGTAAAAACTGTCTTACAAGGTAATAACATAGTTGATTGCAAATTCCATAACCGATCATGCACATATCTTGTAGCGCTTCTACTTTTACACATGGCTTATATCTCTATGTTGAATACATGTGTTGCAGTGCGCATACGGATTGCATTGTAACAGAAGATCCGGAAGTGGCAGACATCTTTCTACGTCAGGTTGACAGGTTCTCATCTTCTCGCATCTCTAATATATATGCTAAGTTACATGAACCTGTAGCCATTCTTGTAATAGTTATTATATGGATTTATGTGCAGTGCTGCTGTATTCGATAACGCAAGCACAAGATTCAGTGATGGATTTCGTTTTGGACTCGCGCAGAGGTATCATATATGTAATCATTATTAATCTAGAATACCGTATCAATATATGTTGCTGTTAATAATAGTCTTATTGATTGACCAATTAAACGACATGTTGGTATAAGTATAAGCAGGATCCATGCTCGTGGTCCTGTAGGAGTTGAAGGATTGCTAACAACGCGATGTTATACCCGTGGTTTTCTATTATTTACAAGAATTGATAGATTTTATATTCAGTATGTGGTATTTCGAGTAATTTATCCTTTTGCTATGTTTTCAAATCCCATGTTATGATCTGCGTGATATGGTTTGTTTATATTTTAGGATTGCTATAGAAAACGGACATGTGGTTGATACGATAAAGGGGTGGTGTATACTCACAAAGACCTCACTCAACAAGCTTAAAATCCTTTGCTCTCGGGTATCATCAACCTGAACCTGCTCCTGGATGGTAGCCACTGCATGATTCTTGCCTGAGCAACCCTTATCAAGTCAAATAGCTAGATGAAGCTTGCAACGCTAGTCGTGTGTTTTTTCTCCAAAATGTTGTAAAGTCACATTTAACGCCAGCTTTCTATGTGTTCGTGATGTGAGCGGACCAGGCTGTCGAGACAACTATCTATCTAATAAGTAATCCGATTCGTTTTGGGGATAGAGGGGTTAAATGAGAGTGAGTGTGTTAGAACTGTGTGTTGAGACAAGTAATCAAATAATAATTCGATTCCTTTTGGGGATAGAGGGGTTGAAGCTGAAGCTCAGGTACCAAAAGGAATATGTAAACACAAACGAAGTTAAGAAAACACACACAATATGTTTATTTTCGTTCAGTGTGTATGCTTTCAGCGTGTATTCATTCAGCGTGTATTCAGTGTGTTTATTCATAGTGTGTTGAGTTCATGGTGTGTTCAGTGTTTGTTGCATCTCACTATCTCAGTGAACTAAAACATACATCGCTGGACACCTTTTAGGTTGCCAAATAATCATTAAATACCTTTATTTCTAAAACCAAAAGTCCCCTGGCCAAAACTATCGCAATCTGTCATAGTACATTATTTTCTACAATTAACAAAGCTAATGACAAACAATCAAAACCCACAAAAACATAAACTGGTGTAGCGCAAAATAAGCACTACTAAATTGTCCAAACACAAAAATGGGTGTTTCATTTGTTCCAGGCTTTTTGTTACAGCAAAACAACAAAGAAAAAATAGCTGGCAAGTCACATAAGGTTAGAATTTGTTTTACGTGTTATGGCTAGCAAAACATCCATCATCAACCAGCAACCTGTAATACTTCACTAGCTAGTTGATTCAGCTTATATAGCCGGCTTATGGCTTATTTGATTTTGGGCTTATGTTTCATGAGCTCACTTTTTGTGCCTTAAAGAAGCCATCATTGGGAGGCAAACCTAAGTTACGACCTTTGCTTATGAAACTCGCTAGAAGCTGACCTCCTGCGTAACTCGAAGAATATAGATGATCAAAATGATTCACAAACTCTAAAACACTAAGTTTATCGTATGTGTAAAACTGGAAATTCACATAATCGATAACATGCCCATATTTCTCCCATAAAGCCAAGTAATGACTGTTGACAAGCTCATCATCTTCATATGGGGCAATAGAAGTAAATTTGATGGTTCGGGTTTTCTTTAGAGTTGTAATAAATGCATTCAGCAAAAGTGTCTTCGTCGTGTGAGTGGAAGTTTTCGTAGTCAATGTCGATACCATCTAAATTGTATTGCTTTATCATGCTAGTTAAGGAAGAAACTGCATTTTTAACCCATGAAGATGTAATGGACTTCAACTTTAGAGTTTATTGGCATATCTGTTAGCTTGACTGAGTCAGATTCAGCACCAAAGTCGTGTAAAAGATTCGAGTTTGCAGCTGTTTAGTCATCAACAGATGATTGGATTAGTTCAAGAACACAAGGTGGCATACTGACATTATGTCCAAATCTAGTACTATATATATATATCTGGTATGGTCAACTATGGGCCAAGATCTACATTATGTTTTAGGCCGAAGATATGTTAACTTATGATTTTTAATTTCATAAACTGAAAATTGAGAACTGTAACATCTGAATTAATCAGATAAATTAGGGAGGAAGACCCCAATTTTTTTCTCGTAACTCTGTGACTTTGTGTGGTGCTGAACTGCTGATATTAGCCTAAATCTCATAAACAAGAATTAGTTATAAACCTGAATAAAAACTAATGAAATATTGGAAATTGTAACATATATCATGTATAAAGATACATTACTAGATATAACAAGGTTACAAACATAGAAAACAGATAGAATGTTACATGCATACTAATGAGGGACAGCTAGCAACGCTTGTGATTTCTTTTCATATTTGAAACCTAAAGCCTTTGAATCATCTGCAGACCAAACAAAGATCCCACCGAGTTTACCCTGGCTCTTAAGCCTGCTACACGCAGTAAAGAACCCGTTTTGTGGTGACAGGCCACCACTTCCGGCACTAATGAAGCTAGCCAAGATACTGCCTCCATAATTCGACCTTTGTGTCTCAAAATAAGTCATAAACTGCGAAACAGTGGTCCCTTTATCATACGCATAAAATTGAAAACTAACATAGTCCATAACATGACCATAGCTTTTCCAAAGAGCCATGTAATGACTCTGAACATCACCATCATCAAAAGGAGCTATAGATGCGAACGAAATGACTCCAAGTTATACTCTTGGATGATCTTAGTAAGTGAAGAAACAACATTGACAACCCACGAATCAACCGAAGAAGGGGCGCTAAAGTAACAACTTTCTTCATTCACACTGTCACCACCTATGCTCAAACCAACTTTGACATTTGGATGTTGACTTTTGATTGATGAAACTTGTGAAGGGCTGAGATTATCGCTGTCCCAAAACACGTTGAATTGGCCATTGGTTGGTGAGGCTGACAGGCTGTAGATGAAGTGGTGTTAGTCGATAGCGAAAGCAAGTAAGTAGTGGAATTGGACGTTTGGGTTGATGGGCACGTCCGAAAATTTGTCATTTTTGAACTTTGCTGCAATATATGCACGAAACAGGCCTGGTTTTGATATTTTGGCTTGTGTTGATGTTATGGAAAAAAGTGATTGTAGAGTGAAAATAAGTATGAAAAGCCTAAAGAAGTCCATTTGATTGTGTTTAATGTTTAAGTGATCAAAAGACACAGGAAAAAAGCAGTTAAATAGGAATCATCTGAAGTCAATATTCAGATTTGGTGGCGCAAGTGGGTTTCTGCTGTTGTTGATTGATAGAAATGCATTCATGTTTGTTCACTGAATGTTGCTATGGTTGACAATCATACAGATATCCTAGAACACCTTTCTTTCAAGAGTTGATGTACAAGTCTATCAAATAAGAGATGTAACCACAATTCAACAAAAGTAAATGGTCAACAAGGTTAATCAAAAGTAGATGCAATAATAACCGCATTTGACTTATACTGCTAGTACAATCACTGAATCAATAACCTAACAGTTCAACCAAATAAACACAAAGCCATATATTTCAACTAATTGCAATCGACAATATTTTCTGACCCAAAATGGGTTCACCGTTGGGTTATTATATACTTGTAAATCAGGGGTGCCATTAGTTGGTATTGGGTTCTCATATCAGGTGTGATCGATTGCGCAGGCTAAGATATAATGGACTCCAACCTATAAAGTTTATTGGCATATCTGTTACGTTGACTTGAGTCAGATTCAGCAAATATGTACTCACGAAAAATATCCTGAGTTTGCAGAAGTTCAATCAACAAACAAATTAACGTATTGGGTCTAGAAAACCAAGGAAGTTGTACATCAACTAGATCAAATAGATAAAAGCAGTGTTTAGATTGTTATCCAAACTCTATGTAAGCCAATTAATTCTATACCAAATTGAACAAGAGGGAAATCAATTCCCAATATTGAAGGTGTGTTTGGAAAGCTTTTGCTTAAGTGCTTATTCTTTAAATTTCTATACCAAATTTGAAAACAAACTGAACCAAGCACCACAGTTTATCAAAAAACAGACGATACACAAAAAACTCATATAGCTAGAAAATCAACTTGATAACTTGATTATTGGTAACACCATCTTTAACACAAATTTAACTAGAATACTTGTTAATACGAACAAATACTACCCAAACCATCCAAATTTGAACACAATAAAACCCCCTACACATACAGCAAGACTTAAAGCCCAATCCGAAACACAACTAACCACCGAAACCGTAAAGGGTACGGCCTTGCCTCTTGAGAGCATAGACAACATCCATAGCAGTGACGGTCTTCCTTCTAGCATGCTCAGTGTAGGTAACAGCATCACGAATGACATTCTCCAAAAAGATCTTGAGAACACCTCTGGTCTCTTCATAAATCAAACCACTGATACGCTTCACACCTCCTCTACGAGCCAAACGACGAATAGCAGGCTTAGTGATACCCTGGATGTTGTCACGAAGCACCTTCCTGTGACGCTTTGCTCCTCCTTTGCCTAGTCCCTTTCCTCCCTTTCCTCTTCCTGACATTTTCTCACTGGATCTGAAATTTATAAATAAAATTAAATTAGGGATTTATAAAATCGAATCCATTTTTTATAAAATTAACCATCAAATGAGTGAAGATTATATCTATGATAAAGTAGAAATCTGTCAAGATTTAACAAAATGCCGAATTATAAAAAATTAGGGTCTTGTGAAATTGATTAAATATATATAAAATTAAGCAGATGGTTATCATGAAGATAAAATAAAAGTTTAGATTTATTTAACAATTAAGATATTTATATAAAATAAAGAAGATAAACGATAAATTAAAGTTTAAAAAGGTGAAATTAATTGAATAAAAGATAAAAGAGTGTGTACCTGAAATGTGTGTGAAATTAATTGATTGTGATGACTGATGAAGGGGAAATGTGGGGATGGGGTATATATAGTGGGTGAATGGGTAGAAGGTTAATGTGTATTAGTTTGGAGTGTTAGTGATCGTTCGATTAAGATGTGTGGTGATGGACGCTTTGGATTAGGTGAAAGTCACACGGATCGGTGACTTGGCATATGGGTTGTGCTTTTATGGGGGAAAATGAGCGGGGTGAGGGTTTTTGTTTGAAAATTTTTGAATGAAATATGGCTTGTATCTTGGCGGGTTTTTCTTTTTTACTAGCAAAAGAAAATGTATTTCGAATGGAGGGTGTTTGGACTTCTTCTTAAATTGTTTATTTGTTTAACATTTTATTACAAAATGCGATTGTTTAGAGCATATGCAATGGTTAGGGTGCGTTTGGTTCATTGTAATGCATGATAATTCATTGTAATTGTAATGTGAATTACGTTTCAATCATGTTTGGTTGGAAGTGTGAAATTAATTGTAACTCAAATTATATTACAATGACTGTTTGGTTTGCATTTGTAATTGTAAGTCACACATTACAATTACATTAATGGAGGGGATTTGGATTACTTAGGATGTTAGATAGAAAGTTTTGAATTACGTCAAGTTAAGTTATAATATGAGTTCTGAGGTGTGGAGTACACAATATCCTTGTATAGAAAACAATGTCAAGATATATTTGGGTATAAAAATGGGGATGTAGCTCAGATGGTAGAGCGCTCGCTTAGCATGCGAGAGGTACGGGGATCGATACCCCGCATCTCCATTTTTTTATTTCTCTTCTTTTCTTTTGTTTTCAGTTTTCACCATGAATTTCGACACTCACAGATTCGTTAAGACGGAACCGTTTTTACAGGATGATTTCGACAGCCTCAAACTTCACTTGAAGATATCTTGTCTCATGTTGGCATGCTCGCTAAATCAGTCACAAGATATCTACCAACAATGTGAAATCTTCTCATAGGTGCGTGGTCTTATAAGTCGCAATTTATGCCAAATGATTCCTCCTGTTTAAACCAAACTTGGTCGTTTTATTGAAGATGGTTAGTCGTATGCTACTACAACTGCATAAGTGCTGGTCAACTGTCAACTAAACTACATAATTACATAAATGAACCTCATTGCTAATCTCATTAACTTCTTGCACCTTTTTTAGTTCAAGTACCTACCTGCAGGCTGCAGGCTGCAGCACCACATTTATAAGGGAGTCACTTATAAATATGTCGATATTCTTGTTTACTACCTCTACGATCTTACTAGATATACACAGTAAGAACATGAACTTGTAAAGGCTCCAATTCCGATGCCTATGGAATGGTTTTAAGCTTCATCATTGCATCTTTGGAGCAATATCTAAACCGGTTGATGAACACCTTATGATTCCTTTCAATAATTCTAACGAATCCTTTTCAGAGACTGTGATTTCTCCTCTACCATGTCTAACTCCCTATGTGCACATGAGAACTCGTTGTTTTCATAGTTTTACTTCAGTTTCTTGGATCATGTTACTTACGACTTCCTCAAGGCCTCAATAATTCAATGAGATGGTTTGTTTAATCTACGGTTGACCCGTTGAAGAGAATTATCTTTGTATGTCGGCATATGCTTTACCGCATCTAGAGATGAACGCTTTTTTTTTGGCTACCAAAACAAAATGAGTTGATTGACTGTAATTGATATCAGAACTAACAACATTACTAATTTCTCTCATTGTTAACTTAATAATACCTAGTTCAGATCTCACGTGTTATCAAGCGGTTTTTGGATTGCTCTTTGAAAGTGATCATACAAAGTTTGTTTTGTTTGGATGTCGTAATTATCAGATAATAAGATGTTTGCGTATATATATGCAGAGTATTTAGTAGTTACCTGTGCAGACTTAAAGTTGATAAAGAAACTAGCTAGAATATTGTCGGTAAAATTCTAACTCAAATCGATTATTAGATGTAAATAAACTTTATGTACACAGACTAATGTAACGACATTATTGTACTAATACATGTGGAACATGGCAATCTATGTTATCTGTTAATTCCTTCCCTTTCGTCTCAAATGGAAGCAGTATAACACTTAGTCCTGATAAAAGGATTGTAACCTCAAACAAAATTACTGGAAGTGTTTGGTGGCAACCACTACTCATCCCAACTGCTATCAACGGGCATACCATCCCCCCGATTTTGCCTACTGCCGTTGTAATTCCAACTCCTGTTGCTCTTAAGTTTGTCGGATAGACCTACAACATATCCCCAAAAAAATATAAAAAGTATAAGGATATTTTTTCGTGAAAGGCAACATAAAAGGTAAAGGACATACCTCTGGGGCGTAGATACAAGCAACGGTGAAGCTTGTTGAAACGAACATACGTGCTCCAAATAAAAAGGCAGTGGTCATAATATCATTCTGATGGACAACCAACGGCAATAATAGGAGGAATCCTGAAATGACAAGAATTTCCATGCACATCTTACGACCTATTCTGTCCAATGTCAAAGCTGCTATAACAAGCCCGGGAAGTTCTGCAATAGATACCCCCACGATCCAATCAAATTTTGATTATATATAATTAGTAGTAAATGCAAGAAAACTTGAATCTTGTGTACCTGCCAAGCTAGTGATGAAAACGTTTACATAGAGGCTAGGATCCTTGATATCTCCTGATTGCAAAGTGGGTGGGTCACACTCGCTTTGGCCAATGCTTAGTTGTGAAATTAGCAAAATAATGCCATAATATGCAAAATTGTTGCAAAAGTACAACAACCATAGGAGAAGCGTTGTTCGTATCAGATTAGGTGATAAAAGCATGATTATAGACGGAGATTTACTTTGGGAATCACAAGTTGTATTTGATATTAGGGGGAGTAACTGGTCATTCTTGGGCACGTCTTTTATCATATCAGAGATAAGGAGGCCTGTCGGAAGTTCTTTTTGGTTAAGTGCAGCTCCTTTTTCCAGAATATATTGTGCCTCTGCTAACCTCCCGTGTGTACAAAGGTACCGTGGAGACTCAGGGACGAGACCATAAAACAATAACGCGACAAGATATGGAACTGCAGATAGTCCAAGTAGCCACCTCCAACCATAGCTAGGCATGATCCACTACAAGAGAATCATTTTGACAGCAATAAGAACTTAAGATTAATTTCTTGAGCTACAACTTATAGAAAGACATAGTTGCGCTTAGGCATTTTGGACATACCCAAGCAAGTGAAGCCTCCATTATTGTTCCAACTGTCCAAAAGGTTGAAAAAACAACCATCCATAAGCCTCTGTTAGAAATGGGGATGAATTCTAGAAACCATGACGAACTTACATGCCCACCCCCAAGACCCAGACCAACAATGCAGCGAAGAACCAATAAGGATGTATAATTTGGTGCGAAAGCACTCAAGAGCCCCGCCACAGTGGATATTATAGCTGCACCTAGAAGTCCCTTCCTGAATCGCCAAAAAAGTGACCACGAAGAGGTTTAATAAGAGGAGCATTTATCTGATGTTATAACTTATTGCAAGAAAGTCGCCAAAAACTGTATAACTAATCAGTAAATTTACTCCTTTTACCACCAAAAACTGTATAAACAAGTTGGGGACTTTCTTAATATGAACTCATCATATCAAACAGAATATAATTCTTTACTAAAAGTAGAATAATCAACAAGACAAGAAAAGTTGGAAGAGCAAAATATGTATGCTGGTAAAGGAATTCTTACTTTCTTCCATACGAATCGGAAACAACACCCCACAAGTATGCTCCAACCAACATACCGAAAAACGCTACAGTTGATATATAACTCTCTTCACTTGAAGAAAGCCCCCGCTCGGGTTGTATAGCTGGTCCGACAAACGACAAAAGCATCAATTCCATCGCTTCTGCTACCCAACCAAGTCCAGCATATGCAAGTACAATAAGTTGGAACTTTCCAAATCCAATAATAGAAATTGCTTCATCTAATGTATATGTATATCCTTGATCAGCCATCTAACTATCAAGACACAAAAGTTACAAATATAGTCAAAAACAATATTTGAAACTTCAAAACATGCAAATTAAGTGCTGATTACCACTTCGTTAGAATCCGAAAATCTGTTATCTTCTTGCAAAAACTTTGATAACCAACGACGCTAAACGACGTATGGCCTGCTTTAAAGACGATATGTGAAAGACGATGATCGATGTTCAAGCGAGAACTTTTGAGAATTCTTAGTAGAATCAAAGCATGGTTTTGTTGATAATAAACTAGCTAGACTGAAATATTATAAGTTGATGAATTATTGAATCAAATTTTGTAAGAATGAAAAAGCTGGTTTTATAAACGACAGAAACTTAACATTGTATATAATTGCGTTTGTTAAGTTATATATTATTGTATGACCATACTATATTTTTTAGACAGAATAATGAGTGGTTGACGTGGGATCCATGAATTAAAATTATAATAAAAACAATATTTAGGGTATGTTTGGCAATAATAATAGGAACCGGAGTAGATTGTTCGAACTGCTTGCTAAAGTGATTGCTAAATAGGTCGAGAAAGAGGTTACATAAAAATACAATTTAAAATTGGCAACCAATAACATAGAGAAACTAATATTACAAAGACCGCACAACTTTAACATTAAATGAAAATATTTTTATACCATTTAATACATTTTTATACCCATTATTTGATATTTTTCCTTCTCCCTCCTCTTCCCGCACGACCGCACATGTGGCAAATCTTTACGGTTTAGGAAACCTTTGTGATTATTGAGCCATTAATCCCTGTATGCGAAAGAAATGGATATTCTTTCTACGTTTCTTTTCTAACTATAAAGAAATACTTGATTTATCTGCCTAGTATGACGTTGTAATCTTTCAAAAATTGGAAACTAATTTATGAAAGAATTGGAATAAAAATAGAAGTCACTAATATTGATAACTTCTATGGAGATTATCAAATTGTTTTTGTAACGGTCAATCCAATGATTTTATGCGGCATTGGTTTTTGGCCTGCAAACATCCATATATAATCGAGCAATATGGTACTCTCTTTTAGCATCTAAAATGGATGTGCAGGCAACATATTTCACAAGGAAGGCCGTGTTCTTGACTGTTTATGTGGAAAAGCCGATAAAGAGATGTCGTCCATCAATTAATAGGCATATCGAAAAGTCAGAGAAGGGTGGATGGTACAATAGAAGAGCCGAGCTTCTTAGCTACTCAAGTCGCTTAAGAGACCTTGCAAAATCTACATGTGCGTATTCATTTTCTCATCGAAGCGAGTCTTTGGTAGTTTCAAAAACAGATTAACAGCCATCTTCACCTCAGGTGAGCAACCAGTGGAACCACCACTACTTTTACAATCCAATAGTAAAGTTAATTTGCAAACACAGATATCCAACAATCAAAAGTCAAAACCATGATCATGAAAATTGAGATTTCAAGCAAAATGTCATAACGGTTTAATTTGATTTATTTGGTAGATAATTCCAAGTCAAGAAAAGCAACATGTGAAAAAGCATCAAGGTTGCTTTGAATTGATATCCACGTTCAAGTTCAGCAACGCCAACACACAGACTACAAAGAAGAATACGGTGAAAATATTTCTCTCCAAAGTGATGACGTCAGTACAAAAGTATAGGTAAATGGTTTAAAATAAAGGATGTTTGGTTTTATGAAATGTGGCGGATAATAGTAATTAAACATATCTCAATGCACTCTCGTTTATAAAGTTAAAAACGACACACCAGCTATTAGACATAATACAAATGTGGCGGATGATAGTAATTAAACATATCTCAATGCACTCTCGTTTATAAAGATAAAAAACGACACACCAACAAACCCAGAAGTCTCAACATAAGCCGGAAAATTGGGTTTATGAAGTATAAGCCGAAAAACAAATAAGCTCATAAGCTTAAACAAACATATGGAGCGGGCGAGTCTTTGACTTAGTTGAGGTTTTCCCTTGGGGAGGGCGAGTCTTCGATTCAGTTGTACATGGTTGTTTTAGACTCGTTCCCGGGTCTCACACCCAGGGTGTATCTAGTGAGGTTTGCAATGAGTTCTATATTGTGCGGTCAGATGACTTACCACTACCGTTTGGTGGTGGTTAAATAATGGAAAGGTGTTTTTTTCGAGAGAAAACGCAGTTTTGAAACAGTAGATAACCAGTTTTGAGTGTTTGGGGCTGCGTTTTTGAAGCTGGTTATCTATTTGCTGAGGAAAGAACTTGAATGAGATGGTACTTTTGAGTGTTTGGCCGAAGATAAGTGGCAAATTGGCAATATCTTAACACGCATATACCATTCTGGTGATTTTCTAGCAGGGTCAAAGATCCGCGGACGATGGGGTGGGTTTGAAACATTGGACAAATGGGTTACAGGGGCATTTGCTAGTCATACAACAGTTTCTATGAAGGATGAATCAAGCAAATCTTTGGGTTGGTGAATCAGGTCACGAGAACTAGAGGGTAAAGCCTTTGCCGATTAAAATCTTATACATATATGATACTAGCTAAAAGACCCGTGAAATTCACGGGTATATATTTAAGTAACGTCAAAAAAAGTAGTGAACGACATTACTTGTTATGAATTTATAACTTAGAAAAACCATAGTCGGGCAGATACAAAAACTTGATTAATATGTATCGTTGCTTAGTTGTTATATATGGTCAAATCACAGGCCAAACATGATGCCCATAAGACGTGGATTCCTTTCTTTTCAAGTACCTCTGCCCCTTTATTTACATAAATGAACAAAGTATAACCCTGCTAATCGACCTAGATAGCTAATCTTTCGCTTATGTCTTAAAGCTTCCACGACACCTCCCTTATACCCTGCAGAATCTGAACTGACTCCAACGTATCAGAAACAATCATCACCCTCTCGATTGCTAGGTCCTTTATGTTTGTTAACATAGATAGAGCAAATAATATTGCCTCCAATTATGTCTCAAGTCGAGGTCACCTCTACGTGGCTTACAAATAGGAATGTCACGTCTCAATGCTACTTCTTCCTATGACCAGGAATTATAGATCGGCTATTCTTTCCTTCCATCAAGAAAGGCACCTCTGGACGTCTACTTCAACTTCAGCCACTTCTAGAGGTAACAATTTATCGTGAGTCACTATTAAATGGATATGGATTTCTTTCCCCGGGGTAACAATTTATCGTGAGTGCTAATTTTTCCATTAAAGTTATCACACTTTAGTTCACACTCATTTTTCTCAAGAAAGCCAGCTCATCACCAGTCGTAGAGATTAGAGATGATTATGCGCCCATAAACGTACTATCTGTACACACAAATGGCCACTCAGGCATAAAAAATTAGCATTTGCTGTCGGCATTGATACAGATATGGGTAATACGGTCGATTCGATAGTACTTTGAATTCACATGCAATAATGACTATATAGATAATGATCATGATTAGTAAAAACTGTCTTACAAGGTAATAACATAGTTGATTGCAAATTCCATAACCGATCATGCACATATCTTGTAGCGATTCTACTTTTACACATGGCTTATATCTCTATGTTGAATACATGTATTGCAGTGCGCATACGGATTGCATTGTAACCGAAGATCTGGAAGTGGCAGACATCTTTCTACGTCAGGTTGACAGGTTCTCATTCTTGTAATTGTTATTATATGGATTTATGTTTAGTGCTGCTGTATTCGATAACACAAGCACAAGATTCAGTGATGGATTTCGTTTTGGACTCGCGCAGAGGTATCATATATGTAATCATTATTAATCTAGAATACCGTATCAATATATTTTGCTGTTAATAATAGTCTTATTGATTGGCCAATTAAATGACATGTTGGTATAAGTATAAGCAGGATCCATGCTCGTGGTCCTGTAGGAGTTGAAGGATTGCTAACAACGCTATGTTATACCCGTGGTTTTCTATTATTTACAAGAATTGATAGATTTTATATTCAGTATGTGGTATTTCGAGTAATTTATCCTTTTGCTATGTTTTCAAATCCCACGTTATGATCTGCGTGATATGGTTTGTTTATATTTTAGGATTGCTATAGAAAATGGACATGTGGTTGATACGATAAAGGGGTGGTGTATACTCACAAAGACCTCACTCAACAAGCTTAAAATCCTTTGCTCTCGGGTATCATCAACCTGAACCTGGATGGTAGCCACTGCATGATTCTTGCCTGAGCAACCCTTATCAAGTCAAATAGCTAGATGAAGCTTGCAACGCTAGTCGTGTGTTTTTTCTCCAAAATGTTGTAAAGTCACATTTAACGCCAGCTTTCTATGTGTTCGTGATGTGAGTGGATCAGGCTGTCGAGAAAACTATCTATCTAATAAGTAATCCGATTCGTTTTGGGGATAGAGGGGTTAAATGAGAGTGAGTGTGTTAGAACTGTGTGTTGAGACAAGTAATCAAATAATAATTCGATTCCTTTTGGGGATAGAGGGGTTGAAGCTGAAGCTCAGGTACCAAAAGGAATATGTAAACACAAACGAAGTTAAGAAAACACACACAATATGTTTATTTTAGTTCAGTGTGTATGCTTTCAGCGTGTATTCATTCAGCGTGTATTCAGTGTGTTTATTCATAGTGTGTTGAGTTCATGGTGTGTTCAGTGTTTGTTGCATCTCAGTGAACTAAAACATACATCGCTGGACACCGTTTAGGTTGCCAAATAACCATTAAATACCTTTATTTCTAAAACCAAAAGTCCCCTGGCCAAAACTATCGCAATCTGTCATAGTACATTATTTTCTACAATTAACAAAGCTAATGACAAACAATCAAAACCCACAAAAACATAAACTGGTGTAGCGCAAAATAAGCACTACTAAATTGTCCAAACACAAAAATGGGTGTTTCATTTGTTCCAGGCTTTTTGTTACAGCAACAACAAAGAAAAAATAGCTGGCAAGTCACATAAGGTTAGAATTTGTTTTACGTGTTATGGCTAGCATGAAAACCTTCCCTCAACAAACATCCATCATCAACCAGCAACCTGTAATACTTCACTAGCTAGTTGATTCAGCTTATATAGCCGGCTTATGGCTTATTTGATTTTGGGCTTATGTTTCATGAGCTCACTTTTTGTGCCTTAAAGAAGCCATCATTGGGAGGCAAACCTAAGTTACGACCTTTGCTTATGAAACTCGCTAGAAGCTGACCTCCTGCGTAACTCGAAGAATATAGATGATCAAAATGATTCACAAACTCTAAAACACTAAGTTTATCGTATGTGTAAAACTGGAAATTCACATAATCGATAACATGCCCATATTTCTCCCATAAAGCCAAGTAATGACTGTTGACAAGCTCATCATCTTCATATGGGGCAATAGAAGTAAATTTGATGGTTCGGGTTTTCTTTAGAGTTGTAATAAATGCATTCAGCAAAAGTGTCTTCGTCGTGTGAGTGGAAGTTTTCGTAGTCAATGTCGATACCATCTAAATTGTGTTGCTTTATCATGCTAGTTAAGGAAGAAACTGCATTTTTAACCCATGAAGGTGTAATGGACTTCAACTTTAGAGTTTATTGGCATATCTGTTAGCTTGACTGAGTCAGATTCAGCACCAAAGTCGTGTAAAGGATTCGAGTTTGCAGCTGTTTAGTCATCAACAGATGATTGGATTAGTTCAAGAACACAAGGTGGCATACTGACATATATCAACTCCAAATCTAGTACTATATATATATATCTGGTATGGTCAACTATGGGCCAAGATCTACATTATGTTTTAGGCCGAAGATATGTTAACTTATGATTTCTAATTTCATGAACTGAAAATTGAGAACTGTAACATCTGAATTAATCAGATAAATTAGGGAGGAAGACCCCAAATTTTTTCTCGTAACTCTGTGACTTTGTGGTGCTGAACTGCTGATATTAGCCTAAATCTCATGAACAAGAATTAGTTATAAAGCTGAATAAAAACTAATGAAATATTGGAAATTGTAGCGTATATCATTATAAAGATACATTACTAGATATAACAAGGTTACAAACATAGAAAACAGATAGAATGTTACATGCATACTAATGAGGGACAGCTAGCAACGCTTGTGATTTCTTTTCATATTTGAAACCTAAAGCCTTTGAATCATCTGCAGACCAAACAAAGATCCCACCAAGTTTACCCTGGCTCTTAAGCCTGCTACACACAGTAAAGAACCTGTTTTGTGGTGACAGGCCACCACTTCCGGCACTAATGAAGCTAGCCAAGATACTGCCTCCATAATTCGACCTTTGTGTCTGAAAATAAGTCATAAACTGCGAAACAGTGGTCCCTTTATCATACGCATAAAATTGAAAACTAACATAGTCCATAACATGACCGTAGCTTTTCCAAAGAGCCATGTAATGACTCTGAACATCACCATCATCAAAAGGAGCTATAGATGCGAACGAAATGACTCCAAGTTATACTCTTGGATGATCTTAGTAAGTGAAGAAACAGCGTTAGCAACCCACGAATCAAACCGAAGAAGGGCTAAAGTAACAACTTTCTTCATTCACACTGGCACACTCAAAACTTTGACATTTGGATGTTGACTTTTGATTGATGAAACTTGTGAAGGGCTGAGATTATCGCTGTCCCAAAACACGTTGAATTGGCCATTGGTTGGTGAGGCTGACAGGCTGTAGATGAAGTGGTGTTAGTCGATAGCGAAAGCAAGTAGTGGAATTGGACGTTTGGGTTGATGGGCACGTCCGAAAATTTGTCATTTTTGAACTTTGCTGCAATATATGCACGAAACAGGTCTGGTTTTGATATTGTGGCTTGTGTTGATGTTATGGAAAAAAGTGATTGTAGAGTGAAAATAAGTATGAAAAGCCTAAAGAAGTCCATTTAATTGTGTTTAATGTTTAAGTGATCAAAAGACACGGGAAAAAAGCAGTTAAATAGGAATCACCTGAAGTCAATATTCAGATTTGGTGGCGCAAGTGGGTTTCAGCTGTTGTTGATTGATAGAAGTGCATTCATGTTTGTTCACTGAATGTTGCTATGCTTGACAATCATACAGATATCCTAGAACACCTTTCTTTCAAGAGTTGATGCACAAGTCTATCAAATAAGAGATGTAACCACAATTCAACAAAAATAAATGGTCAACAAGGTTAATCAAAAGTAGATGCAATAATAACCACATTTGACTTATACTGCTAGTACAATCACTGAATCAATAACCTAACAGTTTAACCAAATAAACACAAAGCCATATATTTCAACTAATTGCAATCGACAATATTTTCTGACCCAAAATGGGTTCACCGTTGGGTTATTATATACTTGTAAATCAGGGGTGCCATTAGTTGGTATTGGGTTCTCATATCAGGTGTGATCGATTGCGCAGGCTAAGATATAATGGACTCCAACCTATAAAGTTTATTGGCATATCTGTTACGTTGACTTGAGTCAGATTCAGCAAATATGTACTCACGAAAAATATCCTGAGTTTGCAGAAGTTCAATCAACAAACAAATTAACGTATTGGGTCTAGAAAACCAAGGAAGTTGTACATCAACTAGATCAAATAGATAAAAGCAGTGTTTAGATTGTTATCCAAACTCTATGTAAGCCAATTAATTCTATACCAAATTGAACAAGAGGGAAATCAATTCCCAATATTGAAGGTGTGTTTGGAAAGCTTTTGCTTAAGTGCTTATTCTTTAAATTTCTATACCAAATTTGAAAACAAACTGAACCAAGCACCACAGTTTATCAAAAAACAGACGATACACAAAAAACTCATATAGCTAGAAAATCAACTTGATAACTTGATTATTGGTAACACCATCTTTAACACAAATTTAACTAGAATACTTGTTAATACGAACAAATACTACCCAAACCATCCAAATTTGAACACAATAAAACCCCCTACACATACAGCAAGACTTAAAGCCCAATCCGAAACACAACTAACCACCGAAACCGTAAAGGGTACGGCCTTGCCTCTTGAGAGCATAGACAACATCCATAGCAGTGACGGTCTTCCTTCTAGCATGCTCAGTGTAGGTAACAGCATCACGAATGACATTCTCCAAAAAGATCTTGAGAACACCTCTGGTCTCTTCATAAATCAAACCACTGATACGCTTCACACCTCCTCTACGAGCCAAACGACGAATAGCAGGCTTAGTGATACCCTGGATGTTGTCACGAAGCACCTTCCTGTGACGCTTTGCTCCTCCTTTGCCTAGTCCCTTTCCTCCCTTTCCTCTTCCTGACATTTTCTCACTGGATCTGAAATTTATAAATAAAATTAAATTAGGGATTTATAAAATCGAATCCATTTTTTATAAAATTAACCATCAAATGAGTGAAGATTATATCTATGATAAAGTAGAAATCTGTCAAGATTTAACAAAATGCCGAATTATAAAAAATTAGGGTCTTGTGAAATTGATTAAATATATATAAAATTAAGCAGATGGTTATCATGAAGATAAAATAAAAGTTTAGATTTATTTAACAATTAAGATATTTATATAAAATAAAGAAGATAAACGATAAATTAAAGTTTAAAAAGGTGAAATTAATTGAATAAAAGATAAAAGAGTGTGTACCTGAAATGTGTGTGAAATTAATTGATTGTGATGACTGATGAAGGGGAAATGTGGGGATGGGGTATATATAGTGGGTGAATGGGTAGAAGGTTAATGTGTATTAGTTTGGAGTGTTAGTGATCGTTCGATTAAGATGTGTGGTGATGGACGCTTTGGATTAGGTGAAAGTCACACGGATCGGTGACTTGGCATATGGGTTGTGCTTTTATGGGGGAAAATGAGCGGGGTGAGGGTTTTTGTTTGAAAATTTTTGAATGAAATATGGCTTGTATCTTGGCGGGTTTTTCTTTTTTACTAGCAAAAGAAAATGTATTTCGAATGGAGGGTGTTTGGACTTCTTCTTAAATTGTTTATTTGTTTAACATTTTATTACAAAATGCGATTGTTTAGAGCATATGCAATGGTTAGGGTGCGTTTGGTTCATTGTAATGCATGATAATTCATTGTAATTGTAATGTGAATTACGTTTCAATCATGTTTGGTTGGAAGTGTGAAATTAATTGTAACTCAAATTATATTACAATGACTGTTTGGTTTGCATTTGTAATTGTAAGTCACACATTACAATTACATTAATGGAGGGGATTTGGATTACTTAGGATGTTAGATAGAAAGTTTTGAATTACGTTTTAATTCAGTATTTGTATATTTTAAAAAATCTGTATTTATAAAGAATACTACGTAATAATGTTAATAATAAAAGATAATAATAATAATAATAATAATAATAATAATAATGATAATTAAACAAATTAATAATAATAATAATAATAATTAAATATAATAATTATTATTAATATTTTTATTATTAAAATTATTATTAACAAAAAGTTAATATTTATGTATTATTATTTTAAATAAAATATTTATAATTATATTAATTAAATATATAATTGATAAAATCAATAAAATAATAAATATTATATTTAAAATATTAATAAAATAATTCTTTTATATATAAAATTAAGAAAATTAAATATTAAAATAATAAATTAATTGTTAATAAAACATTATTATCAAAAAATAAAAAACTTTTACCTTTAAAGTATAATTATTATTAAAAATATATTATTATACAAATAAAATATTTAAAATATTATTAAAAAAATAATATATAAGATTAAAAAAAATTATTAATACGAATGGGTTAATATATATCAAAGTTACTAAAGTTTGCTCAAAAATTCAAATATGTTACTATAATTTAAAGCGTTACAGATAAGTTACTCAAGTTTTGGTTATTTGTTACATAGGTTACCTGATATGTTTTAACCCATTACTACCGGTAAAATGTCTATGTGGCATATATATATATATATATATATATATATATATATATATATATATATATCTTTTAGTAATATTAAATTTTTAATTAGTCCTAAAATGTGAGGTTCTTTTCAGAACCAAATAAATGTACAGAACTGCGAGAACCAACTTTTTACTCTTAAAATGCACATGTATTTTCATCATGTTAGTTCATCAAGTAGTTATTCATGGATTTTCATCAAATAATTAATGTCTACGTGGATAAGAGATACATGTTGTCAACAAGTTGCCCATACTCAAATTACTCTAAGGATGGGCAACTTGTTGACAACCTGTATCTCTTATCCACGTCGACATTAATTATTTTACATATCATTACATAATTTTCACCTCATTTATAGTATATTTATTTTTAAAAAAATGAAGTCTCATCTTCTTCTTCATTTTACATGAGTCTTGCAACCATCATATCCTTTTATTCATTACCAGCACCTCTACATCCTATCTACATCCACTCCTTTCAAAAACGTAAAATTGAAACCTACAAGCATCAAAGCAGTCTTTTCTAACAACCTCATAAAAAGTCAAATTAGTTTAAAATAACAATTTGTTAAACATCTTTTGTTCAAAAGTAAAAATTAATTAATTAATTGCATGTTTGTTAAAAATCTAGAAATCTATCGTATTTGATCAAAGTTAGGTACTCATATATTTACCCTTAACTAATTAATTTATTAACTCTTTTATTGTTTGTAATAGGGTAATATGGTAAACTTAATTACATTTCTTATTTATTTTTTGACTGAAATATTAATTTAGGACGTTCAAAAATAGTAACCTGAACTATTAATATGGGACGGAGGGAATATTAGATAGGATATAGTCCTTTTTTTTAGGAATGTGAACAAATTGCTAATTAGGTAGATGTTGTAAAGAGACAAATTAAGTAGCTCATCACAATTGTGTTGTATATGCTTTAGAATGGGGGAACGAAGGTTGGTGGTTGGGCTGGTAGGGCTTTGACGCTAGACCTTTGTTGGCGCAGCACTCGTTGGCTGGCGCCAAAACCACTAGCTAGCACCAACCACTTCCCCCCCCCCCCACCACCACCACCACCCCTTTTTTGTTGAAAAATTTGAATAAACTAGCCGTTGTGTGGTGTTTTGGGCTGTTTTTTTTTTATTAAAAAAAAACAAATGTAGTCGTTGGATGCAAAAAAAGAGCCGTTACATATTTATTTATTTTCAACTTTTTTCAAAAAAAGACCCTTAAATCACTCTATAAATTAAACCTGTTTTCACTCAATTTTTTAAACTCATTTCTTACACTTTATATCTCATTTTTTATAATCTCTTTCAAGTTTACTCACAAAAAATGGATCCCAATTGGACAAACAACATGTTTAACGATCCTTCCAACCAATTCTCAAATTACATTCCCGGTTCGTCTACGAATCCGGGATCTTCTTCTCAACCCCAATTCAACCATATGCCATTTTCTCCGAATCAAAATGAAGCATATATGAAATTTTAACAAGATCAATTTTTGAAATTTCAACAAGCCCAAATCGGTTCACAACCACAACCTACACCACAATCCGACCAACAATCCCATCACCTACTAGACGAAGACGAAGACGAAGAACAAGTCCCGACACCAACGTCAAAGAAAATTCGTCGTAAGAAGGGAAAGACTAGGAGGTGGATGAAGAAGCCGGTACGGGTCGGCATTTCTGGACTGATGACGAGGAGTATCTTTTGGCCGAATGTTACATAGAAATTTCAGAGGATCCCAAGATTGGTGTGTGTCACAAAAATATACTTTTTGGTACAAGGTAACCGACGCATACAATGCGGTTGCGAAAACCAAAAAATTCCCGAAAACGCACGAAGAACATGATGACGGGAAAGTGGACACCGTTGAATCGTCAAATTAAAAAAGTTTAATAGTCTTTATGACGAGATGCAAGTGACGAGTGGGGAAAACGATGAGGGTTTATAGCTCGGGTTGAGATAGCTTATAAAAGATTATCAAGGGGGATAACTTTTAAGCACAAGTTGACTTGAAATTTTTTGAAGGACAAACACAAGTAGAAGAACGTCGATTCGACTCAATAAAGGCAACATCGTCTTCGTGTTACCGAGGAAGGTCCCGAGTTCTTCGGTCAAGACGCCGTCCCACGGCCACCCGGGTCGTATCGTATTTAGAGCCAACGCTCCTCCAACTCAACGGCTAGTTCCGATTCAAATCCGGAAGCTTATCAACAAATGATGAAAGAATAATACGAGCGTGAGACAAAATCTAAATTAGATATCGAGCATGAGTCAACCGCGGAAATCAATTACTTCAACATGCATAAGGTGGCCCAAGAATTCACAATTCTTCAAATCGATACAAGCATGATGAGTCCCTCGGACGGGCAATCATCGAGAGTCAAAAAGATGCGATTCGCGCATCGTATGCCCCTCCTGAGAACTAGTTTATTTCTTTTCGTTGTGTATTATTCCTTATTTTTATTTTCGGTATATTATTATTGTAATGTTTTATATTTATTGTAATGTTTCTTTTAATTGTAATGTTTTATTTAATTTCATGAAATTTTTATTTAAGTTATTTTGTGTTAAAAGATAAAAAAATAAAAATTATTTTCTTTGGCACCACTTTTTTCTGGTGCCAACAATTACCCCTAAAATGTGGTGCCAAAGTCCCAAAATCCTACGTGGCGGCTTTGTCACCATATTTTGGTGTCAACCGCCCCCAACTCTCTTATAGTAGAACATTGATGTTTTTTTTATTTCTCTTCTTTTTCCCGTCTTTTGCCTTGATATGGACGATAATAACTAATTCGAGTATTCATTACCCCCTTTATTCATTTGACAGAATCCAAAAATGATAATAATAAAATATTACATGTTGTGAGACAGGTTAAATGGTAACCGTTCAAAATCATGTTGCCCATACCTTTCCCTTCACCAAAACACAGTCTCACCGTAGATCACTTTGAAAAAGTTGTATAAGGTATGGGTTCGTCCTTGCTTTGAAAAACTGGTGTCAATACCACTTTTTCAACCGTTAGATTTTCGGATTCGAGATTAGGAGGCGCCATCTGTCTTCAACAGTGCGATGGTGTTGTTTATGTACCACCAATTATGCATAACAATTTCTTTCCGTGTTACTTTTTCTGCCGCTATTCAAAACCCTAATAACTTGTTGGTAATTTCACTTTCCTTAAATTGGGTATTTTAATTTCAGTTTTTGTTATTATAATAATAATTAGTGACCTCTGATCATGCTGTATTGCTATTCTTGAATGATTTGTATCATATGCTCTTTGTTAGACAACAAATTAATAAGGGGGTGATAGGTTTGTCGTTTGGGATTAATGGTTGTTTGATTAAAAACGTTTTTCTTGGTTGTTTGTTGTTTATGTTGTTGTAACCCATTGTCGTTATTCAGATGCGTGGCTAATCTGTATGTTATTGGTTGCATAGATTTAATTATTGTTTGATTAAAACCCATAGTTGATTGTTTGATTAAAACCCATAGTTGTTAGTGGTCTTTTGTATATGTTTAACCCATACCTCACCTCTGTGTTGTATATTGTGTCGAATCTGCATATGCGTATAAAAATGTTACCTTACTTCTTAACTTCCGAAATAATGCAAATAATTTAGATGTGATTATTGTTTTGATTAAAATCCATAGTTGTTACTGGTCTTTGTATTATATGTTTAAACCATAGGTCAGGTCCGTGTTGTATGTTGTGTCGAATCTGCGTCTGTCTATAAAAATGTTACTTTACTTTTTTGCTTCCAAAATAATGCAAATAATAAAGTTCATACACTGAACTAAGTCCCTTTGTTTTGTATTTGTTTTATTTTACGCTCTTGCCTAGCAATCATTTCTCCACGCCTCATCTGCTGCACGAAAAAAAAAACACAAATTGCGACTGCACTTTCTTCCTGCTGCTCAAATGGTTGACCGAGTTATTCCCGGGCAGTCAAACCCTAACCGATGCAGGGTTTGCGAGTTGCTACGAGCAGCGCTGTCTATAACGAATGTTTGCGCCATCCCCGTGTTGGCCTCATCTTGGCAGATACTGTAAGAGGCAGAATTTAATGCAAACCCCTAACATACCTGCAACTGTCTCCGCGCACACACATTCTAACGTTTTTTATTGTTGTTTCCCCTCTCCTTCCACAATAGCTTCTGCTCACTTAGCAACTTCTTTTATGTTTGCAATGTCATCCACATCATGTCCCACCTACTTTCCAAGCTTAACAATAGGGAACCAAGTTGCTGGTCAACTATGATTGGGGGATGGTTATCGACCCTTAATGAAACGTGTTGCTGAGTTAGGCCCGACCGATTCTCGGCAACCGTCCAACAAACGCAGGTTGTATTTAGGGTCCACTCATAGCCAGCCCACCAAAGCTTCCCCGTATTTACAGGTTCCATTTCTTACGTTACACTCCTTATAAGTTCCTTGCTTGCCACGTTTTTCTTTGCCCGCGTTATATATCTTCAATGTCTCCATGTTGTGCAGGCCACACGGACGTGCGTGCCCCGGTACCGCATCAACATTTGTTGGGCATACACCCGCCACAAGACACGTATGTTGGCTCCTCAAATACACACGACACATCTGTTGCCTCCTCAGGTAGGCGAAACACATTTCTTGACTCCTCAACTACCGATGGACCCGGGCCTTACACTCCTGCCCGTGAAAAAAACGTTCGGCGTCGTGGTAGACCAACAAATACATCACGGGTTTTCTTGCCTAGAAGCGAACCACGTGGTCCACATCCTGATATTGCCTCTTCTAGTGGACCAAACATACCTCCTGACTTCTCAGGTGCCTGTGGACCCATAGGTTGTGCCCTTCCTCCCATGGGTCGGCGTAATATTTTGGGGAGAACCTCCACCACTTCGGCACCTGCAATCCCTGGTAAACACCCTTTGTTCATGATTGTCCTTTAAATTCACTGGAACAATAGGTTCAGTCCCTCTTTATTTATCTGTGATGCCTTTGTGTATGCGTGTTTGCAGAACAACCTATCGTCAGGCCTTCCACTCCTGCCCGCACAAACATTGTCAGTCGTCATGGGCGGCCAAGAAATGCGGCATGTCCTCCACGTTATGTTGTACCAACCTATATTGACCTAGGAGATTGTGACCAGCACTGTGGCGCTAGGTTTTGGATGGGTGAACGACTTAAATCAAACCAGTTTGCAAGGCGTCCAGCATACCATCTTTGTTGCATGGGTGGGAAAATATACATGGAACCACACCTTCCACCTCCAGGCATTATGCAAGCTTTTCTAACGGATTCACGATTTATGGCCAACATACGTGCTTATAACCAGATGTTAGCTATGACATCGTTTGGTGCATCTATTGACAGGTCAGTCAATACAGGCACAGGGCCATATGTTTTTAAGGTTTCTGGTCAAATCTACCATCATGGCTCCCTTTGTCCTAAAGAGGGAGAACCGCCTAGGTTCTTACAACTCTATGTGTATGACACAACAAACGAGGTCGCAAACCGTATGGATCATTTTGGTGGTGAGTTCGACAACAGTCTTGACCTGGGAATAGTCCAACACTTAATTCAGATCCTAGATGAAAACAATGTCTTGGTTCAGCTTTTTCGGACAACTCGCGATAAATGTGCCGATGGAAACATTGAACCATTCAGGATCAGACTCTACAACATGTGTAGTGTCCGTGGGTATGAACTGCCCACTTCTAATGATGTTGGGGGCATTGTGTTCGAAAGCGGTCCTAGGACCAGAACATATTACGATGTTATAATCGAATATCGTGGAGGCGAACTTAAACGGATAAACAAGCTTGATCAGTCATATATGTTGTTGTAGTTCCCACTGTTATTTCCATATGGCGAGCCAGGTTTTTTTTTCCAAAAATGAAATTGAGCCCTAGGGTGGCGGTGGAGAAGCAAGGAAGGTTTCTATGAACCAGTACTATAAGTACCAGCTTCACCCACGCGTAGATGACTTTGGACTGATATTCCGAACATGCCGACTTTTTCAACAGTATGTTGTTGGTGTTTTCTGCAGTGTTGAGCAGGTGAGGCTTGATTTCATCTGCCTGCACCAGAACGACATACGTAGTGAGTGCCTTGCTGGTCTTTATGATGCCCTAGGCAGAGGCGACATAGAGGGGATCACATGTGGAAAACAGATTGTGTTGCCTCGTTCTTTCACCGGAGGCCCAAGGTATATGCACAACCACTATTTGGATGCCCTTGCAATTTGTCGAGCGTTGGGGAACCCTTAGTTTTTCATCACGTTCACATGCAATGCTAAGTGGCCATAAATTGAAAGATTCATGGCTAATTTCCCTGTTCTAACAACATCTGACAGGCCAGACGCCGGGTGCAGGGTCTTTGAACTAAAAGTTAAAGCCTTTGTAAAGTACTTAAAGTAAGACCGTCCTTTTAGTGTTGTCGCAGGTGGTAATTCTCTTCAATGCCTTTTGTACCTTTCGTTCCTTTCATCCTTGCACACACTACCATAACTGTTTCACCTTTTTCTTTCCAACAGTTTTGTACACAATAGAATTTCAGAAGTGTGGGCTCCCCTATTGTCACACTCTTCTATGGATTGATCCAAAGGACAAGATAACTGAGCCATCTCAGATGGACAACTACATATGTGCTGAAATCCCAGATCCCGTCCTTGACCCGGACACATATAAAATTGTGACGGAACTCATGATGCATTGGCCATGTAGGCCACCTAATATGTCTGCCCCGTGTATAAAGGATGGTTCATGTGGAAAGAATTTCCCCAAAAAATACAACAACACTACGTATCTAGATGACAAGGGGTACATTCACTAGCGACGGAGAGATACAGGTGTCTACATTACAAAACATGACACCCAACTAGACAATTGTTACTTCGTTCCTTATAACCGTTCTTTGTGTCTCATGTTCCAAGCACACATAAATGTCGAATATTGTGGATGGAGCATGCTCATCAAATACCTGTTCAAATACATTTCCAAAGGACCTGACCGCATCTTCGCAAAGATCATAAGGCCAGTTGGTGAGGCATCTACTTCGGCTACCATGCAAGAAACAGCAAAGGATGAAATCCAAAACACTGTCGATGGCCGCTTCATTTTCCCACACGAAGCTTGCTGGAGGCTTTTGGACTTTCCATTACATAGTAGAGAACCAGCTGTGCAAATACTTTCGGTCCATCTAGAAAACATGCAACCCATAAACTTTCGTGAACGTGATAGGATAGATGTGGTCTTCAACCTCCCTGACAAGAAGAAAACTACTCTCACTGAATGGTATGCCTACAACGCAGAGCACCAAGACGGGGCCACGTTAACATATGTCAATTTTCCATATGAGTTTGTATGGTATGCCGACTCCAAAAAGTGGAGACGGCGGGTTCTCAAAACCAAACATTCCATTGGTAGACTTGCTTACGTCCACCCAAGCTCAGGAGACCTTTTCTACTTCATAATTCTCCTTTCTCATCAGAAGGGTTCCCAATTACCTATAGACGAGCGCACGGTTAATAAAATCTTCTTGCCTACCTACCGTGCTGCATGTCAAGCCCTTGGTCTGCTTGGTGACGACAAAGAATGGGACATAGCGCTGGAAAAAGCAGCGGGAAATGGGTCTGCCTCTGAAATCTGTGTACTGTTCGCACAAATGCTGGTTCATTGTGAGGTTGCAGATCCGCTTAGACTTTGGACCAAACATTGGAGGAATATGTCTGACGACATACCAATGAGGGTCTCAGAAACGACTGGCATCCCTAATTACCATGTAAACGAACCTGAGTTGAAAGACTTTATTCTTTTTGAGATCCAATCGATCTTAGACGGGTATGGCAAAACTTTGTTGGAATTTGGTCTTCCAAACCATCCTCAATGGTTGCTAAATATTCTGAAAAACAAACTCCTGATGGAAGAGAGAAACTACAACCACGATATGCTATTTCAGGAAACAAAAGCGACTATCCCTAAGCTGAATTATGAACTGCGAGCCATCTACGATCGCATTATAATCGCGTCTGAACAAAATAAACAGGATCTTCTATTTGTGTACGTTCATGGTGGCACAGGCAAGACATTCTTATGGAAGACCATCACAAGTGCACTGCGCGCCCGAGCCAAAATAGTCCTAACAGTTACCTCTTCGGGCATCGCATCTCTCCTTCTTCCTGCCGACCGCACGACACATTCCCGCTTCAAAATCCCACTGGAATTAACTGACGAATCCCTTTGTAACATTAAAAAAACACCCAACTAGGTTCCTTGCTAGTTGAAACAAGTTTAATCATATGGGATGAGGCACCAATGAATAACAAGCATTGTTTTGAAGCATTAGACAGAAGCCTCAGAGACCTAATGTGTACACCTAACCACCTCTTAGGTGGTAAAACAGTTATTTTGGGGGGGTGACTTCCGACAAACGCTGCCAGTGAAAAAGGGAGCACCCAAAATAGAGCTCATAACTTCGTCGGTTGCCCTCTCATACTTGTGGCAGCACTTCAAGATTCACACGTTGACCCAAAATATGCAACTCAAGCGTGAAGGCATAACTAAAACTGAAAAGGCACAAGCATCGGTTTTTGTAGAATGGCTGCTAGACGTGGGCAATGGACAGGCTGGCATAACAGACACCAATAATTCTGGCGACTCAAAATTGATAATTATACCGTCTGAACACTGTTTCCCACCACTGATGAAGGCGTCGCACAACTCATAGATTTTATCTATGACAAACAAACTCTACAATCGCCCACGCCCGAAACCCTGCAAGAAAAAGCCATTGTATGCCCCAAGAATGAAACTGCAGACATTATAAACGAGAAAGTGTTAGCAGCCATAGTTGGAGACTTGACAACTTACTTGAGCAATGACGAAGCTTTCCCAAAAGCAGGCGAAACATCTGAGACTGACATGCTCTATCCAATAGAGTACCTCAACACGCTTTCATTCCCGGGCTTTCCAGCCTATGAGCTGAAAGTAAAGATCGGGTCACCTATCATGCTTCTCAGAAATACAAACTTGGCTGGTGGGTTATGTAATGGCACAAGGATGATTGTCAAATCGGTGAAGACAAAGCTTATAGAAGCGGAAATTATTACTGGCACACGAATTGGAGAAAAAGTTTACGTACATAGAATTGCTTTAATTCATGACGATCCCAATCTCTCATTCACATTCAAGCGTAGACAGTTTCCAGTAAAGCTATGTTATGCAATGACTATTAACCAAAGCCAAGGTCAGTCTCTCTCTAAGATAGGTGTTTATCTGCCAAAACCCGTTTTCAGCCATGGACAACTATATGTTGCTCTATCAAGAGCTACCTCGCCAAATGGACTAAGTATCCTAATTCAAGAAGAAGGCGACTAGCCGAACACAACCAAAAACATAGTGTACATTGACTTTTTAAATGCTATAGAAAACCACCGGGTTGTCTCACAAGCGACACCATAAGATTAGCAAATCCTACATAAAAACACATTACGCAAAGCTACATACAAAATAGGTTGCGTAGTTCTTACTACTAACATGATATACGCTAATGTACATTACTATTGCCACCATCAAGAATTGCAACACTAGGTACCAACGTACAATTTGCTATCATATACCGTCCTTTATGGATTAAATGTTGCCTTTTACATGCATATATCCATGTTACTGGTGCGTGTGCATAATGTGGATACACTCCCGTTCCTTGAGACAGACATCATTAATACACCAAAACTAAGTTCGTGTTCTGTGTTATAAATTTTTCAGGTGAAACTCAAGTATGGCATCCATGCCTATGACAGTCGCGGAAACAAGTGCTCTCATAACAACAACAACACCGGATGACCAATTACTTTTAGGCGGAAGAAACTATGTTCTCGAAGCAAAGATGTACCGGAAAATGGATCTCTAAATCTTTGCCAAATATGAAGGAAACAGCTTTCTCCTGCATGCTTATTGACGAACAGGTACATGGTTATTACAGTCCGAGTATTCGTTGCGCAACTGTTTTGTTAACCAATCTTTTAATGCATCTTTACTACCTTAACAGGGAAAGGGGATTCAGGCAAACATGGACCTGAGCGATCTGGCCTACTTTGACAAGATCATGTCCACTGGCAAAGTCTACATGATAACAAGTTTTTTCTGTGAAAAACAAGCCCGTACCAACAGACACTCGAAAACCCGGTCAGATTAAAGTTTGGAAAGATCACACGGTTTGAACAACTAGAAGGCAAAGAGGCAACGTGGCCAACACATTACTTTGAGTTTGTGCCGTATGTGGAGTAGGAATCTAGGGTGCCCCACCGCGACAACAACAACAAGATGATATATCCCAGACTCACAGGTAATAGCCTCCGCTTCTTATCTTCGTCCTTAAATTGCTTTATTGGTGTCGGTAACTGCAACTGATAGACAATCTTTGCTTTCAACAGACTACTTTGGATGTATCATGAGAATAGGTGATCTACCTTCGGCCGAACAACTAGCTTCCGGAAGGCCGGTGACCATAAGAATTTGACATCCAAAATCTACAGTAAGCCTTGTCTATATAGAAAAATTTACAACATCCTCCCTAACAACAATGTCTAACATTTCCTTTGTACAGAGGAAATGTTGTTGCATTAACACTGTGGGACTCCATGGCTAGGCAGTTTCTGAAGGACGAAATACTCCGGCTACCACAACCAATCATGATTGCTGTCTCATCCTGTAGAGTTGGTAAATAAAGAGGTAACTGCCTCTTCATATACGATCTTAATAACGCTGTTGCTGCTCACGCATGACTAACCATGTCTTGCCACAGGCTACCAACTGTCTACGATGCCGCCAACCCACTACTATGTGAATCCATCAACACCCCAAGCAAACGCCGCACATACATCGTATGTCTTCCAATACCTTACACCACATCCCGTCTTATACTCTTATACCACATGTCAGTAATTGACGGTTTTGTCCCCCAACCGTAAAATGCAGGTTTGAAGAACTGTTTAAAACACAACCACTGTTGCAGATTTCAAACCATCACTTCAATGAACCTACTCTAGACAAACAGAAAAATGTTGAGACATTAGCAGCATTGCTCCAACATAACCCAGTCACATACAAGGTATGCCCGAATCTGAGTTAACTATGACGGACTACATTATATCCTAACACATTCTTTTATAGGGAGTGGAATTCAGTTGCGCAGCAACAGTTGAAAAAGTGATGGAAAACAAAAGCTGGCACTACATTTCGTGTGGCACGTGTGGTAAGAAACCCAACGACTTCGACAGGACTTACGTGTGCGTTGACCATGGTGAGCTTCAAAGCCCGGATTTCAGGTAACCATATATTCATGTGTCTACAATTGTAATTTAAACTCATTCACACACTCAACCATCCCACCACAACCACCCTATGCAGGTATAATTTCAGGGCGATAGTTCGTGATGCAACAGCAACTGCAACTTTCAGTTTCTTCACCCCGGCAGGAGACGAGGTTACAACATACCCCTGTGTAGACCTGGCCCGCAAATACAAGACGGCAGATGCAACCCAAACACTTCCTGAGATACGTGCCATTGAGGGCAAGGCGCACACCTTACTCATTCGCTACACTCTTGGATCACGAAAGGGGTCGGGTGAATTCTCAGTCGATTCGGTGCTAAGCATGCAAAAGTTACTCGAGCCCGCTGTCAGTTCCCCAACCACAACACAAAACCCAACACCACTGGAAACTAAAGCCCCAACACCACTAGCAATCGCGGGCATTAAAGAAGAAGGTCCATCAAACAAAGACTCAGAAACAAAAACTACATCAACCAAGTTCTCAGAGATGACTGCAAAAAAGAAACCAGGTACACAATCTTTAATTCTAATTAATAATCTGCCATTCACAAACCGCTTAGGCCATTTTTTTGGGAGGGGGTTCTTTTCCTTAACGTCATTCGTTGCCGGGTCGTAACTAGGTTCATATAAGGCTTTACTTACTATATGTTAAGCTGGCCTCAATCCACACATCCACAAAACAAAAAACAATAAAACACAATATATATTACATTCATGGTGGTTAATTGAAACGGATAATACAAACACAAGATTAAACTGACAAACGAAAGACCTATAGCACAAACACACAGCCGTCATGACTCACCGGTGGACAAACCAGACACGCAACAAAGGGCTTTTATTTCAGACCTAAAACACCAGCAGAAAACCACCTCCTAGACTGTCCGTTCACCATGGTCTATTGGACAAGATTTTGGCTGAAAAAGCCTCCTTCTGGTCGATGGTGCTTTGGATGGTGGCTTCCTTGGTCTTCAGGTTCTCAATAAATGCATTGTCCTCTAGCTGTTTTTTGTCCAGGAGAGCAATCATCTTGGAAATCAAAGGGTCGGCTGGAAAGGTCTGGCACTGTCGGATCTCTTGAATGAAATGCTGACGCTCAACGACATTTTTGAAAACTTCCCTACGAGCCCCGTCCACCTTACGTTTCTAGGCTTTGTCAGCTAAGACATCCTTGGCTAAATACCACATAAACAAACCGTCCAAATCAGTAGCCCCACTTTCAACTTCCAACGCCCAGATCCTAGGAAGATATGCCATTCTTACTTTTTTTAGTTTTGCAAAGTTGTTAAATAAATTGTGTGAAATTAGCATATGCAAACATGTCCTTAAATAGGAGAAATGACCATTTTACTGTTTCTATAGGGGAGATTCCATTTACAATTTAATCCAACTATCTAACTAGACTTAACTCACACTTCCAAACACTTTTTGACCACCTTGGTTCATTTCCAACTTAGAAACATATTTTCACATGGCAACTGACCTCAGCAGCCATTCCCTTACCCAAAGTAGATAAAAAATTTAATCCTACAATAATAAGATTCACATGTTGCTTAAGACAAAAGTGTCTACTCAAAACTTTTTCAGCAAGATACTCTATCTTTCAATTTCCACCACTTACTCACTGCATACACAATCTTATCAAACTGTTACAATTAGTTAAAAAAACACTTCTTAATATATTTTTTTCCATTTTTGGAGCAACAATCATGCATGCATATATTATTGAGTTACCTCTTATATTAAACTTTGCTGTCCAGGTACTCCAGCAGAAGACATTCCAACGAAAGTTCACAAACAGTTACTCCAACTTTGAAAGAGAAAGGCGCTGTCCTCCAGTAGAAGCCCGTCAAAAGATCTCTACTTCCCGAGCTAGAATCAGAGGCAAAAAAAAGAAATCTTAAGACCCGCGCCTGGTGACCAAAAAAAACATTAACTGCTTTTGTATGTACTAATGTCGGGTAGCCAACAACTTTTGAAACAATTTGCTACGTTTAGTCTTTTGTAAACTAATGCCATGTAACGCATCAAGTAACTGTGCCGCGAGAACAGGGTCTAGACTATATACTTGTTCTATATGCACAGTCGGCATCAGGTTTGTAAAACTTTAGTGACTATCTGCGTTCCAAACGCCTGTTGCGTTTATTATATATCACTTCTTGACTTCTACCCATTCTTATTATATCAACATCTTCTATATCTAACCCGCGACAACGCGCGGGCATCAATCCTAGTACTAATAATTGCCTGATATGGCATGCATTGAAGACAGTTGCAACTGTCTGCATGTTTCTTGCAGACAAAATTGAAGAAACTCCACATCCTTTGAAATATGGTATTATTGTTTCTTATGAAATTAATATAGTAACAAAAAGGATCAAGAGCCAGTAGAAAGAATCAACCATAATGAGCAATTCTATAAAACTCATTTGTTAACAGCTCATAGATATGGTGCCTTTAATTTATAAATGATTGTCAGGCAGGAAGTGTACGAACATGAGAATGAATTAATAATACTTGCAGTCTTGCAGAACGGGTTGTTCTTGCAACACTTGGTTTCAGTTTTATGTTTATCATCCATATTAACCATTAGTAGAGGCGATCAAGAGGATCAAAGTTGCTCAAAATACCTTTGCTCAATTAGCATGGAATTTTTTCAACGATGGGTAATGCTATAATAATTTCATTTTCCTTAAATACGAGCCTGTGTGGTCTCGATCTTCTTATTTTCCCTTTTGACATGCAAAAGAGGCATGCGGCAGGCTTCAGACATCACTCTGCTTGCAATTTAAGCCTCATTAGACCGCAACATGGGCTATTTTCTTAGCCGCAAAGTTCCTCAAAGTTAATATTCCCTTAGGTCGACATTATTGACCCTAGGTGAGAAAATGCCCACGTATGATTAACGTCTTTAGGGTCGACACTTGTTTTGATATCTAGGGTCGACAATGTCGACCCTAGTGCTTATTTTTTTTCTTTATTAAAAAATTATTTTAAATAAATAAAAAGTGTTTTTTATTAAATATTTTTAGGGTCGACATTACCTTTTGTATTCTACGGTGGAAAATGTCGACCCTAAGGTTTTATTTATTTATTTATTTTTGTATTTAAAAAGTATTTTAGATAAATAAAATACGTTTTTATTAAATATACCTAGGGCTGACAATGTCGACGCTAGATTACGTACGCTACAACAAATTGGTTGATTTTTCACACTTATTGTGACACTTGTTCACACTTTAAAATGTATGAATTTAAAAATTTCACGCTTTTATTAGTGTTCTTGGTGTCAACAAATTAGGTGAAACAAATAACCAATGTTTTAAAAACCGGTTCAACTCGGCCGGTTCGACCGGTTGAACCGGAAACCGGAATGACAACCGGTCTGTTGTGAGGAGGGTTTTTACCGAAACTCGGACCGGATTAAACCCCCCGGTTTGATCGACCCGGGTTGAACCGTCGGACAATAACCCGACCGGTTCAACAGTTAGCAAAGAAAAAGGGAAAACAAGGTAACGTTAGAATACAACATTGTACTTGTTGAATGTATAATTGAACTTTGTCGGTATAGGAGGTATTGAAAATAGATCTAGTAAAATGGATTTGGATATATCATTGTAGTTGTTGGATGGAAATCAAGATCTGTTTATTGTAACGTTATAAGTGGTATAGAGGTGGACATAGAGATGGTTAAGGTGATGTGTGGTGATGAGATCTTTTCTCAGCCAATAAACAGACCTGTTTATTATAACGTTATGGAAATCAACTTTGTTAATCAAAATGTTGTTTTATGTGAAAAAAAATTGGATGAGAAAGGGGGAATACATAGAGGTGGAGTGGTGATGAAAGAAAAAGTGTGTAATGACTGTGGGAATACATATGGCTTTTTTTGTTATTGTGTTTAATGAATTACGTATTTAATTAAGATGACTGGGAAAAGTAATTCATATAAATTGTTTTTTGAACGAATTGATATAAGTTATTATTATGCATAGTTTTTTTTATATCTTCGTACACATTGTCTTTCTTTCTAAGTATCCGTAACTTTCTCTCTATACGTGAAGCCGGGTTGACCCGGCGGTTCAACCGGTTGAACCGGTTAACCCGGTAACCGGTAACTCAACCGAGTCAACTAAAAAACCGGGTTTTAAAACATTGCAAATAACTTTACACTTTTAAGTGAAGATTTTCAATACTTCACACTTTTATCAGTTTATGTGTGAACTTTTTAATACTTCACACTTTTATGTATGAACTTTTTAATACTTCACGCTTTTATGTGTGAACTTTTTAATACTTCACACTTTTTAATACTTCACACTTACAAATGTAAATATTTTACAAATAAAGTTCATACTTTTTAAAGTGCGAAGAAAAAAGTGTGGAAAAACCCTAAATTTGTTGTAGTATATAGAATGTGTCGACCCTAGACGTGGTCCAAAAAGTCTTGTGAAAAGTTGTGGGTCCCGTTTATCGACCCTAGGATCAAAGGTTTAAGTCGACCCTAGAAATCTAGGGTCGAAATTTTGGGGTCGACATTCTAGGGTCAACATTGTCGACCCTAGGGTCTTAAGGTCGATACCCTTTATCTTTTAGGGTCGAAATAGTCGACCCTATGGGCTGACTTTGTTGTTGTGTTTGGTTACAGGAGTTTGATGTCACCCGACACTAGTTAAAATGCTTTGAAAAGAAGGGAACCAATGGAAGAAAAGAAGAGATACGAGGGACATAATCTGGATTACAAAGGGCAGTCACCTCATGATGCTATAAAAAAGATTGATTAAGACAAGGTTAAAGCAGCTCTAGAGAAACAAAAGAAAGCCTGTGGTGATGTCACTCGAAGGACATATTTCATGGATGAGGACGATCTCATTGAGAGAGAGCTAGGAGATGGTATTGAGTTACATGGTGAATTAAAAAAAAGCAAGCAAGATAGAATACATAATTGGTCTAAACCATCAAATCAAGTGGATGATGATATTAAAGAAGAGCAATAGCATTCATCACACATCCAAGATTTTGACCATGCAGAAGAAGGGTAAGTGGGATTGATGGATGATGGAGAGGGAGGTTATAATAGGCCGCCTAAGTCTATTAATTGGAAAAGGAGGGTTGGTGGGACCTCGCATGAAAAACACAGGAGAAACTACAAGCACATTTGAGTTTTGAAAGAACATCGGGTATGTGTATTTGATATAAATTGTAGATATTGTGAGGACTAGAAATATGGGTGGAAAAAGTTCAAAGAGATCCTATTCAATAAAGGAATTTATCATATGATAACACTCAAATCCAACATGTATTAATAAGCGTTATCTTCACTATTCATATAGTATTTGTGGTAATAAACGGACTTTTATTGCTAATATCGTGTAAAGTTTGGTTATTGTATTTTGTAGGAAGCAAGAATGAAGAAACGTGAATAAAGGAATAAAAAGCGCGAATTGGAGGCGAAGGAATAAACGAGGCATGAGAACGTAAGCTCTCGTATGAAGAATAATTGGGGACGAAGGAGTCTTGGAAGTTTAGAGGAAATAAGGAGGAAGAAATAAAGAAAAAAGGACTAGAAAAAGAAAATGTGGAAGATGGCCAAGAAGCCACCAGCACGACAATAAGCCACCAGCAACTTGCTAGTAAGTTTTTAGCACAAGTTACATTAAAACTCTCATAAACCTCCACCATCAATGGAAGGCTTCTAATTTCCCCTCCATATTCATTCCCAGCAGTTTTTACCTTCTCCCCAAGTAGAAATAGTGTATAAATTAGACCTTAGGGTCATTGTTTTCAATGTGCTAAATCCAAGGATCATTCTAACCCTTGACAAATGTTAGAATCACCACTCCTACATAACCCGAAAGACAATAAACCCTGTTAATCCTCATAGGAGGGACGAATTTCGTGAAGAAGAGATTCGGTTGGAGGTTCATTTGTTGATTGGAGGCTTTAGAATTGCTCTAAATTTTATTTTGTTATTTCCTTGTGTTTTGAAGAACTATTGGTAAACTCTTGTACTTGAATTGATTCTCATTATAATTTAAGTGTTGTTGAATGTTTGAGAAAGTTATGAATTGTGTTGCAATGTGTTGGAATTTCGAGTAGTGTGATATACTTGTGCGATGAACATGAATTCTTAAAGAGAGTTTGGTTTTATGATCAAGAGAATATAGTTGGGTTTTGATGGTTGATAATTTCTTGAAACATGTTTTGATAATCAAATGAAATATAGCTTTTTATTGGATTTATAGGTCGAAAGGATTTCCGGTAAACTATGTTCTAAAAGATTTGTGCATGAGTCAATTTGGTTTTTTGGTGATTGACACTCACCTTGACGAGTTGGTTAAAGGAATTTGTCAAAATATTTATCTTGGGTATAGGTCGAAAGAACCCATTCAAACCAAACTTATCTCTTTGTATTTTCTAACATGGGGATTATAATGAATTAGAATAGGTAATCATAGGTCGAAAGGGTTTGTCTACACCAATTTGTTAATATGGATTCTATGAAAAATACCATGGAATGGAATACATGTCTTTAGATTTATGATTCATAGTTGCTAAACGCACACAAATTAACTCTCCTACGGATGAAATGGAATTTACACAAGTATTATATTTAATTATGTATTCCTTTACTAAGTTAATTCTAGCGGTAATATCGGTAGTGACAACCCTATTACCTACACCACCCAAACGTTTTGAATATACGCAAACCCCATGGGACGATCTTAACTTACCCGACTTTGCTACAATAGAATGAGTATACTTGCTCGTATGCGTAGTTAAGGAATTAATAAGTCTTGTTTATAAATGTAAAACTAGGAGTGTAAGACGCGCATCAAGTTTTTGGCGCCGCTGCCGGGGATTTGTTTATTTTTCATGTTATCATCATTACAAATTAGTGGTGGTGTTAAAATTTAGTTTTTAGTGTTAATAAAGATTGAATAACAATAGGTTTAGGATCTCATAATCTAAATAATATGCTTGAATAAATGTGTCTTGTGTTTATTTGATGTTTGCATTGCATATTTTATGAGATCACTTATACACATAAAATCACAAAAAGAGAATAAAAGCAATTAAGTAGTGTTTGGATTAGCCTTTATTTTGTTTTGATTAAAAGTTATATGTTTTTGTTTTGTTTAATTTTGTTCCCTTAATGAAAAACTTCAAAAAAATGTTTTTAGAAAAATTCAGAAAATTGTCGTAAAAAAGATGTTAAAAGAAAAGATTTTTTTTGTGCAGGCAAAGATGCCGCCGGCATGACACCCGTGCCGGCCGACACGAAGCCTTTTGTGAACAAGATGCCGCCGGCAAGATGAGATGCCGGCCGACAAAAGTTAAACTGTCAAGGTTTTGCCCCCGGCATGACACCCGTGCCGGTCGGCAAAAGTTGAGCTGTTAAAAAAAATAAATTGTTTGTTGGTTTGTTTGTTTGAGTTTTTTGTTTTTTTGATATGATTGTATGTTTATTTGTATCATGATTGTTTTATTTTACTAACACTATCCTTAACGTTCATGAACTTTGTCATGTTTGTTTTAATTTTAAAGATGGATACTCTTAGCGAGATTTCCACATACTTGAATGGGTTATAAGGAAAACTCAGTGATGAATGTGACTCAAGTATCACTAATGTGAAAACAACCAAGGACGAGAAAGACTTGTAGGAAGCTTTACCTCACAAGAGTGTGATAATCAATGAAGGAGGATGTGAAAAAGCGGTCTACCAAAGAGCTGAATATCGTTCATACACTGAACCGTTAATGTGGTTTGGTATTCCATGTACGGTTGATAATCAATGGGCATGTGATGCTGAATTAAACCTTACTTACCCAACCAGTTACATGACGGAATAGATGCTGGGAAAGTTAGGGTTCGTGATTGTTGGTTATACCGAATATGGAAGACCTGTGGTACGAGACGTAAGGGTAAACATCCATGGGTATGTATTTTTGACAAAATTCTATATCATAGACCACGCCGACATAGGTGAACCGTCAGTGGTCTTTGGTTAAAATTTTCTATGGGAAACTAGGTGTGTTGTGGATTTTGAGCAAGGTAGACTAACGGTCAATTTGACCAAACTCAAAAGTGAGAAAGATGATTATATTGAGTTTTTGGTTGAAGGCAGACCTAAGGTTGAAAGTGGGAATGAAGTAGTGAATATGGGAAAGGCAAAGAGAAACAAGAACACGGAGGCAAGCTAACTAACTCTAAACAATTACTTGCCAACACAAACCGAACTTGAGGAAGGATCTCCTTCCGCTTTTGTGCCCAATCCGTTACCATTGGCTTATCCTCTCTACAATAAACAAAAGGAGAGGATAAGAATTATCTTGGAAGTGTGGAATTAATTGTAACTCAAATTATATTACAATGACTGTTTGGTTTGCATTGTAATTGTAATTCACACATTACAATTACATTAATGGAGGGGATTTGGATTACTTAGGATGTTGGATGGAAAGTTTTGAATTACGTTGTAATTCAGTATTTGTATATTTTAAAAATCTGTATTTATAAAGAATACTACGTAATAATGTTAATAATAAAAGATAATAATAATAATAATAATATAATAATGATAATTAAACAAGTTAATAATAATAATAATAATAAAATATAATAATTATTATTAATATTTTTATTATTAAAATTATTATTAACAAAAAGTTAATATTTATGTATTATTATTTTAAAATAAAATATTTATAATTATATTAATTAAATATATATAATTGATAATATCAATAAGAGTAGGCAAGGTTCCCTTAAGCAGCGATGGGGCATGGTGGAAGCAAGGGTGAAGTGGTGCAAGCAGATTTCCATAAGTTCCAAAGATATTTCCTTTTATTTCATCAGGTGGATACTGAGATGGCTGCAGAATATCAATACCGGGGTCGAACACCTTTTCCTTTAGGGGAAAATAGCACTCACGCTCAGCAGAATGGGAAGAAGATCCGCGAAGAAGCACAACATCGTCCTCAGAAGGTGGACAAAGAGGTGTTAAATCATATGTGCTGCGGATATTGGTGTCGACCGGTTTCTTCTCCTTTGAAAGAATGTTCTTCAAATCCAAAGTAGGATCAAGATGATAATCTTAAAAATCATAAGGAGGAGCATCACTCTCATAAGGGAAGTAAGTGTTGAGAAATTCAGAGAAGTCTTCCTCGAATGAGTAATCGTCCAAAGTAGGATCGAGCATGGATGACGGAGGATCTTCATCATGTGAAGAATCACTCGAAAGAGTATCGGCCTCATCAAAATCATCGTAAGTAGGCAGATTGGGATACTCAGAAGTAAGGTCATCATAATCATCCGAATCTGAGCTAGAATCATAATCATCATAAGCATCAAAGATCGGTGGAGAATCATAAATGGGAGAAGGTTCCAAATTGGAAAGAGAATCATCCACAGTGTCTTGAAAGAGTGGATTATCAATGCAAGAGTCGAATAGCGGATTGTTGTAGACGACAAAATCATCAAGCACATTAATCATATTCACGGATTCTCGTCCAAAGGATTTGCTTGTAAGCTTCCCCATTTTAAAAACTTGTGAATCATTCCCGACTCGTAAGATTAACTCGCCTTCGGCAACATCAACTAAAGCTCGTCCGGTTCTCAAGAATGGCCGACCAAGTATTAAAGGAATACGAGGGTCCATTTCATAATCAACAACGACGAAGTCGACCGGGAAAGTAAATGTGCCAACTTTAATGAACACGTCTTCGGCAATACCAACAGGGTAAGCGAGAGTGCGATTTGCAAGTTCGAGAGTTATCTTCGTTGGAGTGAGGTCGGGTAATGATAGTGTTTTCCAAACACTCAAAGGCATAAGATTTATACTTGCCCCGAGATCAGCAAGGGCAGTAAATTCTTCAGTTTTGTTGAAAACGCAAGGCAACACAAAACGACCGGGATCTCCAAGCTTTTCTGAAAGTTCTTTAAGAATAACTGCAGAGCAGTTTTCATTTAAGCGCGTGTTGGCGAGCTCAATCAGCTTCTCCTTCTTGTTAAGCAATTCCTTAAATGCTTTAACAAATTTGGGCATGTGGACAAGTGCTTCAAGAAAGCTAATGTTGAAGTTCATTTGAGAGATCATCTTCACATAGCGTGACACTTCAGAGTCATCCTTGGTTAGCATTTTGGTCTTGCCTAAACGAGAGGGATAAGGGATATTGGGTTTGGGTGGTGAAGGTGAAGGCGTAGCAGGTAAAGGTTGAGATGTTGAAGGGTCCTACCTAGGTACATCGTCATGGCAAGGCGGAGATGGTAATGGTGCACTAATACTAGGTGTAGGAGGAGTAGAGATAAATGGTGGTGGAGGAGGTGTAGATGATGGGGGTGGGATAGGTGGATCGACAATGGTAATTCCACTACGAGTAGTAATAGCACTCACATTTGCTCGCGGATTGGTGATGGTGTTTGAAGGTAGAGAACTCGAAGTAGAAGGTTGAGATGTGGGCAAGAAACTAGCAAGCATATTCTTCAAATCATTGGTTTGATTGCTGAAGGAGGATTGGATATTATCTCTAAGCTCGGATCTAATCTCATATCCTTGCTTTGTGATATCTCCTTTCAAATTGATAATTTGGCTCTGAAGATTCTTGATTTGCTCACCTTGGGTTCTTATGATGGCTTCAACATCGGGGTTAATGGGTGGGGCTTGTTGAGCTGGTGGGTGATAAGGATTAGAAGCTCGAGGTGGAATTTGGTTGCTTCTATTGTAGTTGTTGGCGGGGTTTTGGTTTTGAGGAGAAAAAACGGGTGAAAGGTAGTTGTTGGACCGGTAACTCAGCAAATTTCTATCCCCTTGAGGTCGAGCTTGGTAATTTTCCGGTGAATAATTACCATAAGCAGCATACACATTTTCCGAATTTCCTTGAATAGAAGGACAATCGGTGTATGAGTGTGGACCGCCGCATGTTTCACAAGGATTAGCAACCGCTTTAACTTGTTGTTGTTGGTTTGAAGTGAGAAGCAAGATACTTTTGTTCATCTCAGTCATCATGCGGGTGAGTTCGGTCATATCAGGGTTTGCTGAAGTAGAAGAAACATTGACTCTCGGGTTGTTCCTTGAAGAAGCGGAGGAATCCCAGTTTTTGTGGTGAGTAGTCATGTTCTCAATAAGCTCTCTACACTCCTCGGGTCTCCTTTTCATAAATGTGCCACCGGCGGCTGCATTAATCGTATCACGATCTCGAAAAGTCAAACCGTTGTATAAAGTATCAATCAATGTGGCCGGAAGCATGTTGTGGTTTGGACAACGATCAATCAAGACATTATATCTTTCCCAAGAATCAAAGAGAGATTCATCGGGTTCTTGCATGAAACCGCTGATTTGATTGCGAAGGCTCGTGACCATGGATGGTGGAAAGTAGCGCGACAAAAAGCGTTGAGTCATGTCATCCCAAGTGTGAATAGAATTCTTCGGGAGACGATCAAACCATTTCTCGGCGTGATGTGATAAAGTATGTGGAAAGAGTTGTAGGCGAAGAACATCCATTGTGGCACCATGCAACTTTATGCTTTGGGTGATTGTAATGAACTTGTCGAGGTGTTTATTGGCATCATCATCAGGCAATCCACGGAAAGGATTTGTTTGTACTTGCTGAATCATGTGGTGCTTCAACAAAAACTCAGGAGCCGTGATTTGCATCGGCGCAATCGGTCCTCCTCGTCCAAACATGGTAGGTTGACAAAGCTCCTCCATTGTCCGAAGATCGGGCTGTGGAAGAACATTGTTGTTATTATTATTGAGGTGCGGTGGATTATTGTTGTTGTTAACACCTGACATACTTAAATCTTCTTGAGTCTCGGGCTCTTGATAATTAGAAGATCTAGTACGCATACACCTACAAACACAAAAGAAAACAATACCAAACACAAAGACAATATATATACACAATAAAAATAAAATCTTTTTGGATTTTTGAAAATTTTAATTTTTATGGATTTTTATCAATTTTTAATTTTTATGGTTTTTTGAAATTTTTATGCAAGAAAAGTAACGCTCATAAGTGAACGGATCCCAAAAAGCAACGCGTCTCTCACATAAAACCGTTAATCTTTACGAAAAGAGCCGGCAGCGGCGCCATTTGATAACTAGGTTTTTGCCTAATTAAAAAGATTCTTTGTCGTATGTCTAATCGAATTGATTTGGTTTAACTATGCGTGACTCAGTCGTTCTTGGTGAAACAAATAGTTGTGTCGTTGTAGTAATTAAAGGTGCAAAGCAATTAATGTAAATGAGCGGGTAAGTAAATCTAATTCTAACTTAAAGTAAAAGCGCAAGTATTTAAAAGCGTGACGAGAATTAAAAGGCACTAAAGTAAATAACGTAAACTTAAAACTATCTAAGGCAAACTTAAAACGCAACTAAAACTTAAACTACGGCAATGCTGAAATAAATCTAAGGCAAAATGAACTTAAAGTGCGACTAAGGAAAAAGGCGAAAAATAAAGCTTGAAGTTAAAATTCAAAGACAAAAACTAAAAAGAACCTGAAAACAACTCATTCGGAACAATCCTTCGTCCGGAACAATCACTCATCCGGAATGTCACCTTCGTTCGGAATGATTCTTCTTCGCTCGGAATATTACCAAAATCCTTGATCCGGAACAAATTTCCTATTCTGAATATGTCACTTATCCAGAACAATCCTTCGTTCGGAACTTAACTGATTCGGAACTCAATTGGATCGGAACTTCTCAAACACGCCTTGGTTCGGAAGTTCTTGGTTCGGAAGTTTGTTCGGAACTTCCCTGGTTCGGATCTTCCTTGTTCGGAACTTTTGGTTCGGAAGTTCTTGATTCGGAACGTTCTTGTTCGGAACTTTTGGTTCGGAACTTTTTGGTTCGGAAGTCTTCCTGATTCAGAACCTTTAGTTGGTTCAGAACTTCTCTGCTCGGAACTTCCCTGGTTCGGAAGTCTTGCTGGTTCGGAACTTCCTAAGCCAACTTCTTGGTTCGGAAGTTTCTGCTGATCCGGAACTTACCTGGGAAAGATCAGAAACAGGAAAACAAACACCCCGAAGAACAGAGAACACAATATGCACACGAATCTAATCAAACTTAAGCAAAATCAACCACAAAATCAAATCAAACTAATCACAGAGCATCTACTAAACATAAACAAACAATCCAAATCAATAAAACTAACAAAACTAATCACAATAATCAAAACCCACTTTGATCAAAATAAGAACATGAACATGAACATAAACATAAACATAAAAATCAAAGATTAAGAAAGGTAGATAGGAGATTAACAAGATAAAGTAAAGATTGACAAGAATTAAATGGAAACTTACTTGAAATTAAATGAATTTAAGGTGCAAGACAAGGTATTTAAAAATGGACATGAAAAGTAAATGACAAGATAAGTAAAATGGAAGAACTAATTATCACTATTAGCCAACAAAGAAAAATGCTAATCTCATCTAATATATATATAGGGGAGGTTAAGGAGTGCTTAGGAAGCTTCCTCCCCTCTTTCCTTTTTCCTTAATTGCATGCTTAGTCCTTCTCTTCTTAATCTTTTGTTAATTGCACCATTTAGTCCTTAAGCCTTTTAATCTTCTTAAATCTTCGACTTTAATGACTTTTGGCTCGGGATTTCTTTGGACTCGTCTTTTAATTCTTCAATTCAATAATTAAGACTTGAGTTCTTCGGCTTTTAGTAAACTTCCGTCTTTTGACTTTTTCTTCGATAAATCTTCAGAATTGGTCTTGGACTTCCGTTCTTTTTGCACTCTTGACTTCTTGACTTCGTCTTTCATCTTTTTCTTCAATAAAAGCCCGTAAATGCCTGTGTTTTCTCCACTTTTCACCTTTTCGTCCTAAATCACAACAAAAACACAAACCACGCATAATTCCGACATAAATGACATAATTACACGTTTTGGCTCGGTTATTATTGTAATTAAGTGGTAAAAAGGATGGGTGTTTACACACCTATCAAGGGAGCTTGTGGATATAGTGGAAATCTCGAGTAAGGTGTACTTGAGGAATGGAGTAGGAATGAGGATAGAGCTTCGTTGCCGAACCACTATAAATCTTGGTGTCTTCCTATTAGTTTGTTTCTTTCCTTACTCTTTACTTACTTTCATTATCACTTTACTTACCATTAATACTTGTCATTGTTAATGCATTAGAATTGAACCTAATCATTGTGAAACTAGCTTTCAACTAAAAGATAGTTTTAACACTAACCTAATTGAAAGGAATTTTAATTAGGAGATAAACCGAAGAGAAACTATTCAACCCCCCCTCTTTTATTTTCTACAGATCCCATTACTAGAGAAAGAGAAGTTGTTCCACCACCATCTAAACCTTGCAACATACCACCTCTCAATGACTTCTCTTCTTTCCCAAATCTTACTAGGCATTGTGAAAACATTTCTTATCCATTATCTCCCTCTCCACTACCACCTTCTCATTTTGACGGTCCTCCCCCATCTAACGACTTTGTTTTGCATCATGAAAGCTCGTGTACTTGTTGTCAGTTTCAACAAATTAAACTTGCTCATGTGTATGACAAGTTAAATTTTCTTGAATTTCTTCTCACTCGGCCTCCTTTCAAAGTATTTGTTCCTATGAACAAATCTTCGAATGATGCCTCGTCGTATTATTTTTCCAATTAAAGCATACATTGTGTTTTGGTTGTTTGAGTCAAATAAAAACGTAAGCAAATCTTGGAAGATTATCACTACTAGAGTAGTTTATGCTTATGTTGATTATGTGTTGTTTTAAATATTCATAATTGTGTGTATGAATATTTTAATTGTATGTTCCTTCATATTTTTGTAATATGAATGTTATGTGTGTTATTCCCTTTCCCACCGATTCTTTGTAACACAATGTTTAGAGTAGATCATGGTTAAAATATACTATTGTTTTTTGGTGGTTCCATCAACTGTAAGTTTCTAACCCTTTGACATATTATCACTTCAATTGGTATGAATGTTTCTTTTCTATCTCTATTCCACCAATTGAACTTTGATTTTGTCAAAACACCCTCTTTGGACATGCTTAGCAAATACTTAATTCTTATTTGAGATTTCTTTTCTTTCTCCCTCTCAAGTTACTTAGTAGGTGGTGACTATATATACATTGGTGTTTTTTTTCTTTCTACTAACCTTTGTGTAACATGTCACCTTAGCTCATTCTCTTGGTGCCCCAAGCAAGGGTGAGTAAACACCAAGGGGGAGCTTCTAGCAAAGTCACTTCTTCTCTTCCTCAAAGACTTGTGCTAACCTTTTTGCTTCGACAAAGGGGAAGAAATGATAGTGATAAACTTGTTAATAATTCGAACACTTTTGAATTTTACATAAGTGAGTTTATAGTTTGTTGTAATCAAAAAAGGGGAGATTGTTAATGCAAAGCAATGCCTAAAAACATTATTAGTGTTAACTAATCTTTCTTAGTTTTGATCACGACAAATTAAAAAGACGTTTATCGTCAAATACAATCATAAGATGAATTATCTAACAAACACTATCATCAAGGTAATAATTATTTAAGTATTGCACTAACATATCTTAATTATGATTATTGATCATAAAAGTGATTAGACCTAAAATTACATTTTTTCAAATGTGACAAAAGATTTTTTAATAAACTTTCTTTTTAATAAAATGTTTTATTAAAATGGAAAATGTAAATTTGAATATGGCATATTCTAAATGCCATAGGAATATCCTTTGAAGGTAAAATTACCTCAAATATTACTCCCCCACTAAAAGACAAAAGGGAGCATAGTCTATGAACACGGATCCTTAAATGCCTATGTGGTTCCCTAGTGATAAGGAACCGCAGACACAATTAAGGAACCACGCTCAGAGAGCCGTTGGCTTTTGTCTCCTATAAATAGTGGACCAAATTTGTATTTTCCACAACCCTTTTTGGACACTCTTTCTGCCATCTTTCTCCTTTCTAATTCATAATCATTTGTAAATGATCACTTAATGTGTTAAGTATGTTTACTTATGATTATCCCCTTCATCTCCTTCTTTATCTTGTCCAAAGAGAAGATCACTAACACACTTGTGATGTGATTAAAGATGAAGCCTTGATGAAGATCATCCTTTCCTAAAGATCTAGTCATTTTCATCATATGATTTATTTGAGTCTTGTGTAGATCCAATGTAGTTGTGAATACTTGGATTAGTTGTGTTAATCCATTGTATTTGTGAATACTTGGATTTAGTCTTGTGTAAATCCATTGTATATGTGTATACTTGGATTTGTGTTGTGTAAATCCAAGTTACATGTGTATACTTGGATATGTGTTTTGTTGAGTTTTAATAGTTGTGACTTATAAGTTCTCACTAAACTATAAAGTGATGTGTTTGTGTCTTGTGAGTTCTCACTAAACTATAAAGTAACTTGTGGTTGTGTCTTGTGAAGTTCTCACTTAGCTTCAAAGTGAAGAGTCATGAAGATTGGTTCTAGCTTTCGATCAGAACTCGACATCTAGCCTTACGTCGGAAAATCGTGAAGTATGCAACGTTGTGAATATTGGTTCTACCTTTCTATTAGAACTCGACATCTAGCCTTGTGTCGTAAAATGGTGAAGTAGGCAACGTTGTGAAGATTGGTTCTATCTTTCGATTAGAACTCGACATCTAGCCTTGTGTCGTAAAATGGTGAAGTGGGCGACGTTGTGTAGATTGGTCCTAGCTAAGATTAGGTCTCGACATTTAACTTAGTGTCGGAAAATAATGTAATCGACGTTGTAAGGTTTTCTACGCCAAGAAGGGAGCTTGTGGATATAGTGGAAATCTCGAGTAAGGTGTACTCGGGGAGTTAAGTAGGAAAGAAGATAGAGATTCGTTGCCGAACCACTATAAATCTTGGTGTCTTCGTATTAGGTTGTTCTTTCCTTACTCTTTACTTACTTTCATTATTACTTCACACACAATTATTATTTGTCATTGTTAATGCATTAGAATTGAACCTAATCATTATGCAACTAGCTTTCAAGTAAAAGGTAGTTTTGAGACAAACCTAATTGAAATGAATTTTAATTAGGACATAAACCGAAGAGAAACTATTCAACCCCCCTTATAGTTTCTACAAATTTAAAGAATTTACCCACAACTATTCACAACGTACTTTCTAAAACTCGGCTGAAGCACAATGCAATAACCTTATTCATTGTGGTTCGGATGTGAATTTGCGTTATATCAACCTTAAGGTATAATGCAAATAATAATCGTAGGTAATTTCAATTTGACGCACAGGCGAGCCGGGAATTTGGTCAGCGACTAATGGCATAACACCTCCTTCCTTAACCGGGTACATGACCAGCGGTGCGTTATACCCACTTTATAGTTTGTCAGAAGGAGTAGGCCGTTAAATTATTATTGTGAATACCAATCAACACAAATTCTATGTAATTTAGATCTCAAAACAAATCTTAATTTTAATATGATTTAGTCCATATTATTTTTTCTTTAAAAAATCCTTGTTTACAACAATTCATGCAATTTAACATAAACAAGTAAAAAAAACTGAATCATAAACACATAATAACAATTTATATGTGCAATAAATAAATCAAATAGCCACATACATACGATTTATTCAATAATCATCAAATCTAGGTTTTTATATTCATATAAAAGTCTTCCCTAATTATAGATTTATTGAATCAAATAAAAAAAGTAGCACATAAAATCATATAAACATACAATTTTATGATCCATGAAAACATGCACGTTCATCATGGATCCACCGACATCTCTTAACAATTAAATCTCTATGGATCGTAACATTTAATCTACATGACATAACAATTAATCATGTAATTTAATCTAAAATTATACAACATGTAAATTAGGGCTTCAAAACAAAAAATATTTTTTTATTAAAAAATTCGGCTCAAAACCAATTTTAAAAAACAAAACCATGAATTTTTAAGAAAACCTAAAAAACATGTAGTTTTATCTCAAAATAATTATTAGTTAAAAAACTTTAGATTTTTGATAATTATAACATGTTAAAACGACTCTCGATGCCACTGAAGGTTTATTATCTACATAACAATTATTAAAACCGTAACAAAGATCAAATCACATATAGCGGAAGCGATTTAACAAGATCATAATAACACAATTATTATTAATCGAATTAGGGTTACGTACCTTTTAGCTATGAAGATTCCACAAGATAAGAACGAAGCACCAATATATCAATAAAATCATATCACCAAGATATAGTCTAAAGTAAGACTATATTACGTTCTTGTACACACGTAATACAACGAGCTAACCGTAAGTCTAGTACGTGTAAACCGAGCTTCAACGTCTAGTGTAAAAATCTACCCAACAACCATAGAGAGGGGCTAGGACTAGATTTATAGCTTAATCCAAAAAACCAAACGAAACCCTTATGGTGCGTTTGATTCAGTCGACCAAGAGAGAGAGAGAAAATATTATGGGGTGAAGAATTATGAGAACCAAGGGATGTTTATATAGGCATAATTATCTTGGAACCCAAGTCAAAAAATTAATTAGGAAATAAATCTTCTCCCTCCCCTTGTCCATAACCGACGGTCGAACACCCCAAGGGGTTGTCCGGAACTTTCTTTTCCTCTTCTTATTTATTCCACAACGCTCGTTAATACTTAACTCTTAATTTATTTAACAACCGTTAAGTTATAGCTTGATTTAATTTAATAAATATAATAAACATATTTATTAAATAAATTAACTCTTTACGTATTGAGTGCAATCCTGTACTCTCGAGTTCGATCTTAACACACGACTATTAAATATAAGTCCATAAACTTTCACCTTGTGCATTAGGGTACTTGTATATTGTCTTAATATAATCTTATAACCTTAATAAAGTGCTATGGGTGTTTATAGACTTGTCCTAAAAGACTAGGTAGTGATTCTATGTAGATTTCTTAATATAAGGGTTTTTAGGTCATTAGTCCTAATGACTTTCTATCTTGGGTAATTAGTGTTTGTATCTTCATGAACAATTATTCTAGGGCTTTTATGATATGTTTATTATTTCTATGGTTTCTACATACTTAGTTTAGGGTTTATATAGGTTTATCATATTCTAGGGATGATTATGGGAGCTTAAGATCCAATGCTTTGATAACTTGTACCTTATGCTATATTAACTTGTAACTTGCATTGAAATAAATGTATAATCTTAATATGATACATAGTTGATTTTATAATTAGTGGCAAAAGATTAGACTCTAATTCAATGTATAATGGATTTTATATGCTAATCTTAGTTACTAGGTCTTAACTTGTAATTAGTTTTGGATTAGTGAATATAGTATTTTGTGATCAATTACCTTTCCTTTATATGATTCATTATAATTAGTATAGTGTATTTAATAATAGTACATAAATATTATGTAGTTATATTGCTTGAAATATTGTTTACCAAAGGTTTCTAGATGGTGATCTAGACTATTCTGTACATTTACTTGTACTTAGCTTTGTATGGTTTGTTCTTACTATTCTTAGGCATTATTATGTCTTTAAGGTATAGTTTATAAATTGTTTATAATCCTTAATGACTTATTCATATGTACTTTCTATTTATAGTTTATCATTCTTGAGTTTACAACTTATTTTTAGGGATTCTAGGGTTTCTAAGGAAATTTAGGGCATCATAGTTATATTTGAGATGTTATTATTAATATTGAACTTATAAGATTACTTTTAGATCTTAGCCTTGACATATACATTGTGTTTAAAACATATAGGAATATGTTGTAGCGGCAGTTCAGGTTGTGAGAAACAGTTCATGATGAGATGGCATTTATACATGATCTCATCGTTCTTTTCAGGCTTTAAATGCATAAAAATGTCATAAAATACCATATATATGCTTGTGTTTGTTTACTTGTGTATTTTAGGTATGGATATCGTGAAAAAGACAAAAGATCACAAGTTACAAGGAAAAACGGACACGAGAAACAAAGCCGTACAAAGAACCGGGCCCTAATCATGGAAAACTCAACAAATACCCTTGAAGACTTGAAGACAAACAAGATTGATCCTCAATTATTGAAGAAATGACACTTAAAACCCTTGTATATTAATAATTACAAGTTTGGTCCCTTAAGTTTGTCAAAATTACACAAAAGGTCCCTCAACTTTGAAGAAATGGCAAGATTAGTCCCTCAACAATTTCAAATTGTCAAATATGGTCCCTCATCAAGCCAAAGATACATTAAAGACCTTTGAAGATCAAAAATGTCCAAGATCAGTCCTTCAAAAATGCAAAAGTTCCAAAAATAACCCTTAATACACCTTTTGGAAAGTTTTGTGCAAAAAATGTCAAGTTGTGAAAGTTGTGAAAGTTGTTACAAGTATATTTGGACGCTGACAGACTTTTTAACACAAGTGACAAAAGAAAGGAAAAAGAAGGGCTAAACATGGGCACTGAAACATTCAAACTCCAAAAAATGCGCCAAACACATCCCATTCCCCCAATTTCGGATCAAAAGGTGTTACTGTTCACCTTTTACCACCCAGATTTACATCACTTAAAACAAAGGGTAATTTGCAATTACCTTGGCACACGTTTGATTCACACATGCAGAATCACATCCCACACACAAAACCCTCATCTCCACTCACCAATAGGCCCCACCATTCAACACGTCACCCAATCAGAATGCAACTTACCCTCCAAGTAATCCTATGTGGCAAAATCAACAGCCAAGACTCATTGCTTCATTCCAAAGTTAAAATGAACAGCCTTGATCAATTTGGACAGCTCAAATTCAGAAAACGTCTAGAAGTACTCAAGGGCATTTTAGAGAAATCATATCTAGGGTTTGTGAATAGTGTAGCCAGGCATTTGCCTATAAAAGGAGACCTCAACATGTGAGAGTCCCTTTGTTCCAGTTTTAGGCTATCAATCTTTGTAATTCCTTTTTAAGTTTAATAAAATTTGAATTTCTGAAGATATTGAATTCTCTTTTTGATTTGATTAAAAGTTGGTGTTTGAGTAGCCTAATTCTGAGTTCCATTTGATTGTTAAGGCCTACCTTAATCTTGTGGTTAAGGCACGTCTTGGTTCATAAGGTTTTTAAGGGTCAAATACCTTGAAATCCTAGGTTTTGTTTTGGCTTATTTTGTGTACTAACCCTTGACCATTTGCTATAAGCTCTTACAAGCTTGTTGACACCAAGCTTGTGAAGGGATTAGAGCCCTTGGTTGAGTTGTTTGCTGCTTGTGTTGAAGATATCAAGTCCTTGAGGTTCTACTTTGAACCATCAACCAAGGCAGTTTGCATCATCTTTGTTGAAGTACCTTGGTCTTGTTCTAGTTGTTGAACAAGGTCCAAGGAGCATAGTTGGCTCTCCTAGGAAGTTGTGGAGAGCAGGTATAATCCCTTGTTAAAATTCCTCTCAAAATTTCATGATTATGACTGTTTTGAATTTGGTGCTTTAATTTTGAGTATTTGTGTTTGTGCTGGTAATTTTTGAGTTTGATTGTGTTAGTTGCTATTGTTTAAGTGTTTTTGATCATTAAAATCAGTAGGTTATTAGTTAAAATCACAAGTTTCTTTGTTAAGTGCTTGATTAAGGGTTGTTTGGGATTACTGGTTATCAAGGCCTTGTGGCCTTGGTTCTTAGGGTTTGGGTGGTCTAAACAAGTCCTAATACACAAGTTTTAGCCATTGGTTTACTTTCTGAAAGTTTGGAAAAGGGATTTTTAGTTTTGCAAAAATCTGATAAAAGTGGTTTTGAATTTGGTCAAACACATCAGATCCAATAACTTCTTTGTTAGTTGGATCTAAGGTCTGAAATCAGGATTGGGAATAGTTTGGGTGATAAGCTTTCTATTGGTTATCTGCTTGTTGAATTTGGTGGCTTATTGTGGTTTTTATAGCTTATCAAAGTTTGCTAAAGTGGTCATTTGCATCAGCAAAGTGACCACCTCATTTGGTGTTGCCTTGTGATTTCTAGTATTAGGATTGTTGTTTTGTTGCTTGGATTCTATTTGTATGCTGCTTGTGAGAATATTTGGCTATTTGGATTGCTTTGTTCATAGCTTATAAGCCCACTGGCTTATTGGCTTATTTGTGCCAAAACAGATCAAGTTTACCCAACTGGTAAGCCTTGATTCACAAGGTTTGCACTCAAACCTTGACTAGCAGGGTGAAAAACAAGTCCTTACACTTCATTAAGTCTGTCAACGCCTACTTTGTTCCTGTCAGCGTTTGATTTCAACTTATCAACGTTTGACTTTTGGTCAAACTTGGTTTCTAAGCTTATTGAATCTGTTTTGCTTATTGGTACATGCAACAACTTATCTTTTGTAATAGAAATCATTTTTCTCAGCTTAATATCAAATCTGGAAGGTTACAAGTCTTTTGGTTAAGCTTTTGCTAGAAAACTAGCTTATTTGGCTTTTTCAGCCAGCTTATCTGTTCTTACAGCTTATTCTACTTGGCTTTTTGTGATTTTCTTGATTGATTATTCTTAGTTAAGCTATTTGAGCTTTTGCAACAAACTAGAGCTTCTAAGGTTCCTTATTTCTCAATCCCGACTATTTTGTCGTTTTGTGAAATAATACTTTGCTTATTTCTGGCTTATTGAGTGAGCTTTTTCAAAATTTCTTTTTACAGATCTCATAAGCATCCCAAAAGAAGGCTGTGTGTCATATTAGAGCTTATGGCATTAGCTTATGGCTTAATGGGCTGAAAAGCCCAATAAGAATAAGCTGAGTGTTAAATAAGCTGTGATAAGCTCATTTTCAGCTTTTGGGCCTTTAGAGTTTTGTTCTTAGAATTGAATTTTAAGTCAGATAGGCCTTTTCCAAGTCAATTGGGCCAAGTTTGACTTTTTGGGCCCAAAAGCCCAATTTGGTTGACTGTTTTTGGTTTTGGCCCATTTGAGGGCCCAATAGGGGTATTTTGGTAATTTCACTTTGATTTTCTGATTATTTAGGTTAAAATAAGCTAGTTTGCAAGTTTTTAGAATTTTTTTATAATTTTTGGATTTTTAATATTATTTTAATATTATTTTATTATTATTTTTCAAATTTCACATTTTCCAACTTTTTACATTTTTCATAGGTTAATTACATTAAAATAGGAATTTAGCAACTTTTAGAATAATTTTATCTCTTTTAGATTAATTTTATAATTATTTTAAGTTTTAATAGTTTTTAAATCATTTTAAATAGTTTTTATTAGTTTAAAAATTTCTAAAAATAGTTTTTAATCTTTTTAGGTCATTTTAGAGGTTTACCAATTGAAAAATCTTTATTTAGGCTTTTTGATAATTTATTTGATTTTTAGGGCTTTAATTAGCATTTAAAAATTGAATATTTAATTATTTTAAAGGTTTGAAAAAGTTTTGATCATTGGTAAACTCTTAGTTTATTTATTTTGAGTTTTGATGAATTTTTGGTAATTTTTAGAATTAATTTTGTGGTTTTTAAGGTTATACGTTTTAACTTTCTAGTAGTACTTATTTTTATTTTTACGTCTTCGTCATCTTCTTTTCTCATCCCCTTCTAAACCAATCATTAATCACAAACATTTAACAAATTTCTCACACACATATACCTCCTTGGGAAACGAACTTTCATTTCATTAAGGGTCATTAACACTTGATTTTTCCTAAAGTCATTTGTTTGATACTTACCACTTTTACGCCTTTTCCCTAAAAGGTCGTATTTTACCACAATCATTTTGGTGCCGCTGCCGGGGAGGTGTGTCGTGATTAATTTGCATTGTTGTTTTTAATATTAACCATATAGTATTTGTATTAGTAGAACTCTACTAATACGTATTATCGGTTTTCTTGGTTTTTCTTGTACAAATATTATTACTATATTGTATTAAGTATCACAATAAATTCACAATATCTCCAAAAGTGTGAAAACACAACCTTAATTGGGATTTCATCACTCAGTTATTGTATTCGAATCTCAAACAAAAAGAAAAAGGCAAAAATAGATAAATACTTTCGTGAAGCTCGATTTTGAAAAATACAAACTATAAGGTGGGTATAAGGCGGGTATTATAAAATATACCCTAAGGAAAAAGGCTCTTAAGTGCTTCCCGCCGCCTCGTTTCCCCGCTTGCTTGTGAGTATTTAGAGATTGAAGGCTAATCGAGGGTTTTGCCGCCCAAAGTATTATTACGTATAATATATTTGCTTGGTTTTTTGTGATTAAAACCCTCTTGAACAATTTGGTTTTCACCAAAGTTCTAAAGTCATTCGAAGGCGTTCACTCCACGTGATTGTTTTCATTCCTTTGAGGCTTCTTTAATCAAGAGTTTGATTCGAGGAGAGATTTTGTAGATTGTTGTCTACGAAGATACACCAAAATCCAAAAAATTAAATATCATCAAAAACACACAAAAAAAATTGAAAATTCACAAAACACCCAAAAAGAATCTTCTTTGCTCACCTCCCATTCTTCGTGAAGTTTATGATCACTCGTAATCAAGCAAAACGAGCTCGTAAACGTCTTCAAAAGCAAGCCAATCAAGAGACGTTGATTGTTGAAGAACCTCCAATTGTTGAACCTATTGTAGAACAAGAAGTCGTCATGGCTAATCGTACTATGATGGAGTTGCTACAAGCACCCACCGAGGGTTTTGGAGAGGCTATTGTGATTCCCGCCATCCTTGCGAAGAATTTCGAGATTAAGACGGGTTTAATGTCGATGTTGCAAGCAAATAAGTTTAGAGGTCACGAGAAAGACAACCCGCATTACCACATTAGGAATTTTAACCGTCTCACCGCTACTAGCAAGTTTAAGGATGTTCCACATGACGCCATTAAGATGATGTTGTTTCCATACTCGTTGGATGGACCCGCAAAAATTTGGCTCGAGAAAGAACCGTCAAATTCGATTTTGACATGGGCCGATATCGTTTCTAAGTTTGTGAACAAGTTTTTTCCACCATCTAAAACAACACACTTGAAAAATGAGATTTCACGATTTGTACAAAGAAATAATGAAAGTTTTTCAATGGCATGGGAACGATTTAAAGAAATGTTACATGAATGTCCACACCATGATTTTACGGAATTGCATCAAGTTGATACTTTTTATAATGGGCTTAATGATCATGAAGGAGATTATTTGAATGCCGCCGCGGGTGGTAATTTTTTGGGCAAGACGACAAATGAGGCTTAACAAATCATCGAGAATAGATCTAAGGTTTATAGCCCTCGTAACACACCGAGTGTTGCCAATTTGGGTTCGTCATCTTCGTCACAATCGTCTCGTAGCATTAATGCCTTACATGATGAAGCTAATGAGGAAAATCGGTTTTTTGATAGATTTGCTAATCTTATGTCCCATTGGAAGGCTCAAGAAGCTTCCAATTCCGCTTCGGTTAAAGCGGTTGCTAAGAGTTGTTTATCTTGTGGGGGAGCTCATGATCTTTCCGAGTGCATTACCGCGGATGGTAACACTTCGAGTGCTTATGTAGCAACGGGAACTTACAACCAAAACGGCCAAGGTTCCCGCCAAAATCAAGCTCCACCAAACCAAAATGTTAACAATTATCGAAACAACAACCAAGGTAATTACCAAGGCAATTCACGCAATTACAACAAAGGGAATTATCAAAATGGGAATGGACAAATTTCTAATCAAAATCAAAACCGTGATTTTCAAAACACTACACAAGGTTTTCAAAATGCTCACACTAAAAATTTGCAAGGAGAATTTTTGGATTATGCTAAAGCAAATGATGCTAAATTTGATAACATGCAACGTGAGATGATTAGCTTAAGATCCGAGTTGAAAAACGAGCTTAAAAATGAACTTGCTAATGAACTTAAAACTCATGCAAACAAAATGGAAGGAAATGTCCAACGTCTTCAACAAAACCAACAAAAGATGGAATTAGGACAACATGAGATTAAGCAAGAATTATTAAAAGCGGATGCTAGGCAATCAAAATTTGAGGACCGAATGGCTAAGATGTTTGAAGCAATCATGTGTAAACCCTCTTCCTCGGGTGGTCTTCCTAGTGATACCATTGCAAACCCGAAGGGAGAAATGAAGGTTATTACTACAGAAGTGGTAAAACTTTCAAGGAACCAATCTCTCGTCCAAGTACTTCTACGGATAAGGAAATCGAGAAAGAACCCGAGGTGATGGTCGAAAAGGAGCACATTACAATCCCACGAAGTACCGCTCAAACCACACCTACGGTTGAACCAATACCAATCATGGAACCCGAGTTTCCAAGGCCGTTGCCTAATGACCAACCCACACCACCTTTACCCTACCCTTCGAGACGAAACAAAGAAAAAGCACAAGAACGGAACAATTATCAATTTGAGCTATTTATGAAAATGTTTCGTGATATGCATTTTAACATAAGTTTTGCCGACGCTCTTATCATGATGCCTCGATTCGCCGCAAACTTCAAAAGTATGCTAAACAACAAAGAGAAGTTACAACAATCGTCTAGTTGTTCATCGGTTTTTCTTAGCCGCATACCACAAAAAGTCGGTGATCCCGGTAAATTTTTGATTTCGTGTGCAATTCAAGATATGGAGGAATGCTACGCCTTGGCCGATCTTGGTGCTAGTATTAATTTAATGCCTCTTGAGATTTTCAAATCGCTTTCGCTTCTGGCTCTTACTCCTTCGAACATGTCTATCGAGATGGCCGATCATTCTACGATTTTAGCATGTGGAGTAGCCGAGGACGTTTTCGTTAAAGTAGGAAAGTTTTACTATCCCGTTGACTTTATCGTTGTAGACATTCCTATCGATTGAAAAGTTCCTCTCATTTTGGGTCGTTCATTTTTGGATACATCAAGAGCACTTATTGATGTTCATGCTCGAAAAATCACCCTTCGTTTCAATGAGGAAGAACTTGTCATCAATGCAACACAAAACTCCAATCTTTCTCATGTCTATTCTATTGCAACTTTAAACCATGGTGATTCAACCAATGTCGTTTGCAAAGAATTTTCACCAAGAGTTTTAGGAAATGTCGCCAAAAACAATTTATCATTTCCTCCGCCGGTGGAGGTTATGAGTGTAAAGCCTACAAAGAAGAAACCGTCAATACTTGAATCGAAAAATCTTTCGCCTCACCTCGAACATTCATTCTTGAAAAGTGTTGATAAGTTGCCGGTTTCTACGGAAGATCCTTCGGATGATGAATATGTAGACCCCGATGGGGAGGTTTTCTTCGTCGATAAACGTTTTGAAAACTTGCCACCACCTAAACCAAAAAGATTTCAAAATGTGAGAATTTTTAGTGTGACTAACATTGCTTTAGAAACACCAAATATTTTCGACATAATCAAAAAGGGTTTTCATAAAGAGAGTTCAAAAGATAACAAAGGAAAAGATTTTAAATGTGATTTAATTGATTTTTCTACAAATCTAACTCCGTCATCACCACGTGTTTTGAGTGCTACAAGCTCGTCTACTCCTTTTGACGATGCTTTGTGTGGCTCTAGTATGGAGGAAGCCCCTTATGTTCCCTCATCCTTGTCCACCGAGGACGAGATTTTCGATCCCGGAATTTCATGTAAAGGGAGATCTCGGTCTTCCACCGATGCAATAAATGGAAAATCTTTCTATTTGCTTGGTGCGAGTCTACCTCGAGTAGCTCAAAAGTTTGTCTTACCAATTGTCCCACCCTTCTACTTCTCATCTCTTTTCTTCAAACTCTTTAAGTTTATGGCACATGTTGAAGTGGCGTTTATTTGTTTTTCCAATGAAAACGAGAACGCCATCTTCGACCCCGGTATTTTGCATCATTAAAGGACTTAGTCCTTAATATCGGTTGCTTTTTGGGCCTTGTTTATCATGTAATCCCCACCAAAAATTGACCACACCATAATTATCCCTAAATGTTCACATTATATGGGGATCGAGTCGAGCTCATGACTCGGTAATAAAAAACGAGGTGCCTCGTGGGAGAGATCCCATGCTTATCTTTTATGCTCACTATTCACTAATAAGGGGACTTGTACCCTTTCAACTCGTTGTCTCGTGGTTGTTTGTGATTGTGTTATCTAGATCATCATCATCATCTACGATTGAAGACTCTCGTGTTCGTTTACGTGAGCCTCCATCGTTCGTTTGAAGAAGTTTTTCACGAATCCATGACATATCCTTTATTATTCTAACAATTATCTTTTAGCATACTTAATAAACGGCTTTAGATATATTGTTGATCACCCTTTCCATGCTAGATCCTAAGCATTCGACTTTTCGTCTCTAGTATGGGGGTGCTCCACCTTTAGACTCGAAACATTGAGGTTTGCTTTTAGTATGGGGGGGGTGAATAGGTACTTGCTTTGCTACGCCCTCACGCTTTCCAATTTTCAATGTTTTGTTTTGCTAATAAGGCTAAAAATGGCCAAATTTTAAATTTTTTCTTAGTTTTTCATAAGTGTTTTTAAGACACGAATGTAGGTTTTCCGATGGCGAGAATAAGAGTTAATTTTTGACTTGATGGGCATTTGGAGCCATTAACATTCCTTAACCCGCTCAATTCAAGTTTTGCTAGACTTTTATATAGGGAGCTTTAAAACGCGAAAGTCTTAACTCTTTCGGGTTAAGAACAAGAACTTTTCGCAAGTTCCTATAATTGATCCTAGAAAGTCACTTATCAAGGGAACTTTAAAACGCATTCTCTAAACTTGAAAAAGTCCAAGAAAGTGCAAGATCCTATAGGTGGCTTGAAAACCCAAAACTTTGATTTGATATAGTCTTTATGAAAGCTAATCTAAATTTGGCTTAATTTTGACTTGCATGGCTAAGTATTCACGAGTCTCTTTAATTAGAGGTCTTTATATAGTGAAGAACGAGAGATGATAGAGTTAGACAAGTGATCATGCTAAACGTAGAACATGAAAATGTTCTTTCAAAAACTCATATGTTTTTAATTGTGGCTTTTTCTTCCCATAAGATCAATGCATTAGGAATAAATCATAATTTCAATAAGTAAGGTCGTACGATTTGAAAGGTTACTTAGCCTCTAGCGCAAGATTGTTTAAAAGTTGCTCGGGGTTGAATAGAGTTCATAGCCAAGGCATAACTTATTGAAGCAGGACGCGAAGATTGGCGACTATCCAAAAAGGCCCTAACAAGGCATGAGGAGCTCTATTTTTGCTAAAGATCCAAAGATGATGTGAAGTATCATTATTCATAAATCAATATGAAGGATCGAGACACACGACGAAAAGCAATTACTCCCCTAAAGATCATGGAGAAAGTCTATCCAAAAAGACCCTAACAAGGTATGAGGATAAATATATCCAAGTCCGAAAAGGAGGCGGATCGTTGTATATCAAAATCCAAAGTAAAGATTGAAGAAAAATGATGAAGTCGTGGTCCAATATGAAGAATCTCTCAAGAACGTCAAGTGAAGAAATTCCAAATATATAAAGAGAAGACCATAATTTCAAGAACGTCTTCCCAAGATTTGAAGTATGAAGTACATGCCAAATATCGGTCCGAGAAAGGTCGCAAATCGTGAAACGAGTTATGCCAAGATATGAACTTAAGGAGATACACGAGAAGCCGTTTTAAAAGATTTTGTCCTTCGGCTAACTATTGATCAAATCGTGCTACTTTGCTTTCGGACTAATAACTACTCAAATAAGTCAATATGAATCACTTGTGATCCATGACAAATAGATAAAAAATGCTAGTAACCCATTTCTTTTTATAATAACTAGGATTGCGGGGAGAAAAAGTATTACACAATTTGGACGTATGAGTAGTGTTAGCATTGTGACTTGTACCAACAATGATCTCGTTTTTGCACTTAGCATGGAATGTATGACAATCAAGGATGACGAAGTTTACTCTAAGGGACATTTACTTGTTTCTATTCTTTGACCCTAAAAGTCACTTTTTGTGATGAAAATCATACATTATGTCTTTACACATCTTCGTAGTATATTGCAAGTCTTTTACTTTTTAATAAAGGTTAATAAAATTGAACTTTGGTGATGCTTAGATACTTTATTCTAGCATTGCGTGAGGGCACGGCAATGGCTTAGTATGGGGGAGTGATAAGATGGCATTTATACATGATCTCATCGTTCTTTTCAGGCTTTAAATGCATAAAAATGTCATAAAATACCATATATATGCTTGTGTTTGTTTACTTGTGTATTTTAGGTATGGATATCGTGAAAAAGACAAAAGATCACAAGTTACAAGGAAAAACGGACACGAGAAACAAAGCCGTACAAAGAACCGAGCCCTAATCATGGAAAACTCAACAAATACCCTTGAAGACTTGAAGACAAACAAGATTGATCCTCAATTATTGAAGAAATGACACTTAAAACCCTTGTATATTAATAATTACAAGTTTGGTCCCTTAAGTTTGTCAAAATTACACAAAAGGTCCCTCAACTTTGAAGAAATGGCAAGATTGGTCCCTCAACAATTTCAAATTGTCAAATATGGTCCCTCATCAAGCCAAAGATACATTGAAGACCTTTGAAGATCAAAAATGTCCAAGATCAGTCCTTCAAAAATGCAAAAGTTCCAAAAATAACCCTTAATACACCTTTTGGAAAGTTTTGTGCAAAAAATGTCAAGTTGTGAAAGTTGTTACAAGTATATTTGGACGCTGACATACTTTTTAACACAAGTGACAAAAGAAAGGAAAAAGAAGGGCTAAACATGGGCACTGAAACATTCAAACTCCAAAAAATGCGCCAAACACATCCCATTCCCCCAATTTCGGATCAAAAGGTGTTACTGTTCACCTTTTACCACCCAGATTTACATCACTTAAAACAAAGGGTAATTTGCAATTACCTTGGCACACGTTTGATTCACACATGCAGAATCACATCCCACACACAAAACCCTCATCTCCACTCACCAATAGGCCCCACCATTCAACACGTCACCCAATCAGAATGCAACTTACCCTCCAAGTAATCCTATGTGGCAAAATAACAGCCAAGACTCATTGCTTCGTTCCAAAGCTAAAATGAACAGCCTTGATCAATTTGGACAGCTCAAATTCAGAAAACGTCTAGAAGTACTCAAGGGCATTTTAGAGAAATCACATCTAGGGTTTGTGAATAGTGTAGCCAGGCATTTGCCTATAAAAGGAGACCTCAACATGTGAGAGTCCCTTTGTTCCAGATTTAGGCTATCAATCTTTGTAATTCCTTTTTAAGTTTAATAAAATTTGAATTTCTGAAAATATTGAATTCTCTTTTTGATTTGATTAAAAGTTGGTGTTTGAGTAGCCTAATTCTGAGTTCCATTTGATTGTTAAGGCCTACCTTAATCTTGTGGTTAAGGCACGTCTTGGTTCATAAGGTTTTTAAGGGTCAAATACCTTGAAATCCTAGGTTCTGTTTTGGCTTATTTTGTGTACTAACCCTTGACCATTTGCTATAAGCTCTTACAAGCTTGTTGACACCAAGCTTGTGAAGGGATTAGAGCCCTTGGTTGAGTTGTTTGCTGCTTGTGTTGAAGATATTAAGTCCTTGAGGTTCTACTTTGAACCATCAACCAAGGCAGTTTGCATCATCTTTGTTGAAGTACCTTGGTCTTGTTCTAGTTGTTGAACAAGGTCCAAGGAGCATAGCTGGCTCTCCTAGGAAGTTATGGAGAGCAGGTATAATCCCTTGTTAAAATTCCTCTCAAAATTTCATGATTATGACTGTTTTGAATTTGGTGCTTTGATTTTGAGTATTTGTGTTTGTGCTGGTAATTTTTGAGTTTGATTGTGTTAGTTGCTATTGTTTAAGTGTTTTTGATCATTCAAATCAGTAGGTTATTAGTTAAAATCACAAGTTTCTTTGTTAAGTGCTTGATTAAGGGTTGTTTGGGATTACTGGTTATCAAGGCCTTGTGGCCTTGGTTCTTAGGGTTTGGGTGGTCTAAACAAGTCCTAATACACAAGTTTTAGCCATTGGTTTATTTTCTGAAAGTTTGGAAAAGGGATTTTTAGTTTTGCAAAAATCTGATAAAAGTGGTTTTGAATTTGGTCAAACACATCAGATCCAATAACTTCTTTGTTAGTTGGATCTAAGGTCTGAAATCAGGATTGGGAATAGTTTGGGTGATAAGCTTTCTATTGGTTATCTGCTTGTTGAATTTGGTGGCTTATTGTGGTTTTTATAGCTTATCAAAGTTTGCTGAAGTGGTCATTTGCATCAGCAAAGTGACCACCTCATTTGGTGTTGCCTTGTGATTTCTAGTATTAAGATTGTTGTTTTGTTGCTTGGATTCTATTTGTATGCTGCTTGTGAGAATATTTGGCTATTTGGATTGCTTTGTTCATAGCTTATAAGCCCACTGGCTTATTGGCTTATTTGTGCCAAAACACTTCAAGTTTACCCAACTGGTAAGCCTTGATTCACAAGGTTTGCACTCAAACCTTGACCAGCAGGGTGAAAAACAAGTCCTTACACTTCATTAAGTCTGTCAACGCCTACTTTGTTCCTGTCAGCGTTTGATTTCAACTTATCAACGTTTGACTTTTGGTCAAACTTGGTTTCTAAGCTTATTGAATCTGTTTTGCTTATTGGTACATGCAACAACTTATCTTTTGTAATAGAAATCATTTTTCTCAGCTTAATATCAAATCTGGAAGGTTACAAGTCTTTTGGTTAAGCTTTTGCTAGAAAACTAGCTTATTTGGCTTTTTCAGCCAGCTTATCTGTTCTTACAGCTTATTCTACTTGGCTTTTTGTGATTTTCTTGATTGATTATTCTTAGTTAAGCTATTTGTGAGCTTTTGCAACAAACTAGAGCTTCTGAGGTTCCTTATTTCTCAATCCCGACTATTTTGTCGTTTTGTGAAATAATACTTTGCTTATTTCTGGCTTATTGAGTGAGCTTTTTCAAAATTTCTTTTTACAGATCTCATAAGCATCCCAAAAGAAGGTTGTGTGTCATATTAGAGCTTATGGCATTAGCTTATGGCTTAATGGGCTGAAAAGCCCAATAAGAATAAGCTGAGTGTTAAATAAGCTGTGATAAGCTCATTTTCAGCTTTTGGGCCTTTAGAGTTTTGTTCTTAGAATTGAATTTTAAGTCAGATAGGGCTTTTCCAAGTCAATTGGGCCAAGTTTGACTTTTTGGGCCCAAAAGCCCAATTTGGTTGACTGTTTTTGGTTTTGGCCCATTTGAGGGCCCAATAGGGGTATTTTGGTAATTTCACTTTGATTTTCTGATTATTTAGGTTAAAATAAGCTAGTTTGCAAGTTTTTAGAATTTTTTATAATTTTTGGATTTTTAATATTATTTTAATATTATTTTATTATTATTTTTCAAATTTCACATTTTCCAACTTTTTACATTTTTCATAGGTTAATTACATTAAAATAGGAATTTAGCAACTTTTAGAATAATTTTATCTCTTTTAGATTAATTTTTATAATTATTTTAAGTTTTAATAGTTTTTAAATCATTTTAAATAGTTTTTATTAGTTTAAAAATTTCTAAAAATAGTTTTTAATCTTTTTAGGTCATTTTAGAGGTTTACCAATTGAAAAATCTTTATTTAGGCTTTTTGATAATTTATTTGATTTTTAGGTCTTTAATTAGCATTTAAAAATTGAATATTTAATTATTTTAAAGATTTGAAAAAGTTTTGATCATTGGTAAACTCTTAGTTTATTTATTTTGAGTTTTGGTGAATTTTTGGTAATTTTTAGAATTAATTTTTATTTTTGTGGTTTTTAAGGTTCTACGTTTTAACTTTCTAGTAGTACTTATTTTTATTTTTACGTCTTCGTCATCTTCTTTTCTCATCCCCTTCTAAACCAATCATTAATCACAAACATTTAACAAATTTCTCACACACATATACCTCCTTGGGAAACGAACTTTCATTTCATTAAGGGTCATTAACACTTGATTTTTCCTAAAGTCATTTGTTTGATACTTACCACTTTTACGCCTTTTCCCTAAAAGATCGTATTTTACCACAATCAGTTCATCTTACCAAGTAAGGTATAAAAGCAAAAATTTCTAGCCAAATTTTCATATTAAGACAATTATAGCACATAATACATATGTGAAATTTGAGGATTGTCACATTAAACCATGTTATTATGTAGTTAAACATAAATAGAATGATAAAAATGATAACTTGAAGTAAAAAAAACAAAAAAAATCGATCATTATTTATGGGTAATATAAGGAAGTTAAGTTAAAAAAAATGATTAATTTAAATAAAAAACCATAAAAATAACATGGTTTATGAGTAAATATGGTAATATTGAAAACTTAAGGTTAAAAATAGTATGGTTTCCTTGTATGAATACCTTACAAATGTCGAGAGAGATATGGGAGGCTAAGTTAAAAAAAATGTATGAATGAGTTTTGTTGGTGTATTTATAGGCGTGTCATAAAATGGTTGGTATAGAATGTGTGAGTATTTGTATAGATGTCTGTATGTATGTACTAATAAAATGGTTATGTATGAGTGTATTTTTTTGTACCTATAAATAAATATGTATAATGGTGCAAGCTAAGAAATAGGAGGACAAACATGCTGTAGGTGTAGGGATTTGCATAAACATTTTGTCTAAGGTTAAGTTACTGTTATGCCCTTTCTTTTACTATATATGTTTTTAGTAAAAATGATATATTAAACTCTTAAACGTTGTATGCGTATAACGTGGATGTTAGCATACATTATCTGAGAAAAAAGGACACACACTCACACATACATTCCTTTTCAATTTTACACTCCTAAACCAAAGGGTAAATAACTATTTTTTCAACTTAAATTCAAACTAACAACAAATTTCATGTTATATTTCCTAAAAGTATACCTTTTTACTACTCTTTTGTACCTTAACTAGCTGATTATGTAATTTTTATGCTATCTCTGTTTTAAGCTTCAAGTTTAGGTACATCTCGATTCAATGTTGGATATTTGAAATTTCAAAACTCAAAAATGTTAACCAAAATTTCGGATATCCGTAATTTTGAATATTTGCATAGAAGTTTTTTGATATTTACATTCAACTAAAGTTAACCAAAATTTAGGATATCATTCCCAAGTATGATCCGTAAAACCATTTGTTGTCAGTCGGTCTGTGAGAACGCACTTGCTAGACCAATGGAGCTTGTTAGTAAAGACACACCCAAAACACTCCACCTGAGAGGCAAAAGCAAATAGACTTGTAAAATGTTAACCAATAAAGTCAAATTACAGAAGAATACATGTAAGACAATAGACTATAAATTGGATTAGGGTAAGCATCTCATTTACCATTGTTGATCTTTGTAAATGTTATTGACAATCAAATAAAGAAAAATGTGTATAATATAAATACGCCTATCTCATATATGACTTTACCAAATTTCAAGGTCCAACACACTATTTGTACCCGTTTTTAAGGCCCAACATACTTCCAATACCATAAGTCTATTATTCAGTTCACACTAAGAGTAAAGTTTTATAAAGAGATTCACATTAGAACACACTTTAAGCTATATAGTTGAGTACTTACTTTCTTCCCTCTTTATTAGTAACAAAACCCCATAATAATGCTCCAAGAAGTATTGTTACATAAGTCAAGACCGCCATGAGATTCTATTTCGTAAAAGAGAGCTTCAAATCGTCTTGAGTGACTAGTCCTAAATAGGACGTAAGCATGAGCTACGTGGCCACTCCAACGGCTCCGAATCCGGCGCATACAAGCAGACTATACTATAACCATCTCATTCCAATAGCCGAAAGTCCATCATCGACTGTATATGTTGCTCTTTCATCTTCCATCTATATAAACCAACATTGTAAACCAGTGATAAGCACGATGATTAAGGGAACTATTGTTTGACAAGCTGAGTAGTAAAAATAATGGCATCATGTAAGACAATAGACTATGATTTTGGTTAAGAACATAACATTTTACTGGTTTGTAACCAAGTTTTATACTACATACAAATTCAATTATAACACTTTCAATACATACAAATTCACATTATAACACTTAATTTTGGTTAGGGTATGCAGCATCTCATTTGCTACCAGTGTGTTGATCTCTGTAAATGTTAAGAAGATATAAGCCAATGAAGAAGGAGATGTGTAATAAATAGGCCCATATGAATCACTTTACCAGTTTTCAAGCCCAGCACACATAATTTGTACCAGTTTTTAAGCCCAACAAACTTTCAATACCATAATTAAGTCCATGAAGCAAAGTTTTATAAACAGATACATGATTCACAATAGTACCTTCTTCCCCATTTGTCTGCAACACACCCCCAGAATATAGCTCCAACCAATATAGCTGCGAAAGTGAAGATAGCCATGAGATTCTGGTCGGTAAGCGAGAGGTTCAATTCGTCCTGAGTTGTTGGTCCTAAATAGGACGTGGGCATCAGCTGCACGCCCACTCCAAGAGCTCCAAATCCGGCGCGTACAAGGAGACCATACTAGAACCAGCCCATTCCTATAGCCGATAGTCCATCATCCATTGTATACGTTTCATCCTCCATCGATATTAACCAACATTGTATATCACTTATAAGCACAATGACAAGCTCAATACTACAAATCCTAAAAAGTTCAAGCAATATATATGTAAAAACCAGTTTCACGATATTGGAGCTTAACATAAGCCGAAAACATGCAAACGACCAAAATCAGCTTATTTTCACGATATTGGAGCTTAACATAAGCCGAAAACACGCAAACGACCAAAATCAGCGAATTTTCACGATATTGGAGCTTAACATTAGCCGAAAACATGCAAACGACCAAAATCAGCTTATATTCACGATATTGGAGCTTAACATAAGCCGAAAACACGCAAACGACCAAAATCAGCTTATTTTCACGATATTGGAGCTTAACATAAACCGAAAACACGCAAACGACCAAAATCAGCTTATTTTCACGATATTGGAGCTTAACATAAGCCGAAAACACACAAACGACAACCTATCACTCTAGGATTATTACAACAACTTATTTTCACGATATTGGAGCTTAACATAAGCCGAAAATGCGCAAATGACAATCTATCACTCTAGGCTTATTACAACACCTTATTTTCACGATAATGGAGCTTAACATAAGCCGAAAACACGCAAACGACCAAAATCAGCTTATTTTCACGATATTGGAGCTTAACATAAGTTGAAGACACGCAAAAGATAATCTATCACTCTAGGCTTATAACAACAGCTTATTTTCGTGATAATGGAGCTTAACATAAGCCGAAAACACGCGTATGCCGTTAACGCACCGTAAACAAACACAACTTTACGCGCGCGAAACGAATTCGTAACCTAACCAACGCGCGTAAATCGATGACAATAAACTGCTAAATCATTCAAAATATGTAGATCGAACCAAATGATAGTAGATTGACATGATTTATAACATGTTAATTACAACTAATGGATTTAATCGTTAGTTAAACAAATATAAAAGCATATATCAATAAGCTGGTAAAACAGAGTTGCTTACATGACGTAACATAATATTTAAAAGTTTAATCCTCGTTTCGTTATGATTTACCGTTAAAAAAGTCGAAAAGAGTTTGTTAATTGAAGCTTAATAACACATAAAAATATATAAAAGTGACGTCATCGTGCAATTAAGGTAAAACATAGTAGAAAAATGTTAACTTTATGGAAATAGAAGATAAAATATGTTTTAATTTTGGAAATTAATTTGAAAAAAGTAGTTGGTTAGAGAGTATACCATCGCTGGCTTATTAGTGTAAAAATGAAGATGTGAGCGTGTGTGTGTTTTTTTGGTGATGTATTATTTATATATAAGTGAGTGTATGTATGTATGTATGATGCAATGTGTGTATTTTGTGTAATGATGATTTATTGGGATATTTCTGTATGTTGCATCACTAACAGAAAAATAAGGACATGCAAGACTGCATGTGTTTTAATGGTGATGTGCCTCTTCATTTTATTCATGGGTACTTTTAGTCATGTACCAATACGTGACTATTTTTACTTTATACAAAATAATTATATGCGTTAAAAAGCTTTCAAAATCGTAATTTAGTTAGACCCATTATTTAGTTAGGTTTTCCAAATAGATATCCGAAATTTTGGATATATGTTTACAATTCGGATATCCGAAATTTCGTTTTAATGTTAGGCCGATTATACGACGGTTTTCTTTGTGATCATGTAAGACAATAGACTATAAATTTGATTGGGGTATGCATCTCATTTACCATTGTTGATCTCTCTAAATGTTATAGACATAAGCAAATAAAGAAGAATGTGTATAACAACAATATAAATAGGCTCATATGATATATGACTTTACCAATTTCAAGGTCTAACAAACTATTTGTACCAGTTTTAAGGCCCAACACACTTTCAATACCATAAGTCCATTCTTCTGTTCACACTAGAACTAAAGTTTTATAAAGGGATTCACATTCTAACACATTTTACTCTATATATTTGAAGACTTACCTTCGTCCCTACTTATTAGTAACAAAACCCCATAATAATGATCCAAGAAGTATTGTTACATAAGTCAAGACCACCATGAAATTCTATTCCGTAGGAGAGAGCTTCAAATCGTCTCGAGTGGCCAGTCCTAAATAGGACGTAAGCATTAGTTATGTGGCCACTCCAACGGCTCCGAATTCGACGTATACAAGAAGACTATGTTGGAACCATCTCATTCCAATAGCCGAAAGTCCTTCGTCCATCGTATAAGTATGTCTTTCATGTTCCATCTAAAAATGAACATCCTCTTGTCAACACTTTCATGATTATAAAGTTATTGATTGAGATTGGGCTATACGTAAAAATGCACGTGAATTAAGTAAGTTGAAAATGGCCTACTAAAAACGAATAAAATCACGAAAGCAACCCGAGATCGTTGTTCGACGAGGAAATTGTGAATTTGAGAATCTTGACTCGCTGTCGCATTAATGATCGAAGAAAGTCGTTGTAAAAATGAAAGCGAACACGTAAACGTAAAATAATGTAAATCATGTAAATCGAGAAAATGACGAAAAATTAAAAATTTTGAAAACTAAAAATGAAAAAACACTATTGACGTAAAATTTAATTCTAAGCAACTTTTAAAACTACAACTTTTCTTGAAAATGACTCTAGCTTAATGAAAAAGCTAATATGAACTTTTGTAAAACTCAAAATCTTAATTAAGACACTACAAAAGCTATAACTTTGCAAACCTACCTAAAATGAGATAAGAAAATAAGTTGTGAAAGAATTTTTCAAATAAGCTCAATGATTAAAAAGAACTAAGCAAAATCATATTCCTATAAAAGACAAAATAGTCGTTTATGAGAAATATGATACCAAATGGAATGAGAACTTAGAGAACGACCTAAATTGTAATTGAAAAGAGTTTGCAATCCAGAAAATAGCAATAACCACACACACGATAAGCTTGAAATCAACAATAAGCACTTTGGTAAAAATGAGTTAAGCTCGTTTTCTAGTAGAAAGCACACCAAACACTAACAAACTTCTAGGACTAGTAAAACTCGAGGGGAAAATGAGATTGGAACACAAAACTTGTGTTGTGGACGTTTGATTATAAGCAGAAACGAAAATAAGCCAAGACGGGCTGAAGCTATGAAAATAAGACAGACACAAAACGTATTAATATATTGTAAAGGGAAGAGTTAACGAAAAAGTTCAATAGATCAGCTGGTTATGGTGTGCCACGTTGTGCCTGATTAGAGAATGTGATCACGGGATCGAGCCATGTTGTGCCTTTTTTTGTTAATTTTTTTTTAATTTTGGCTTATGAAAAAACCAGCTTATAAGCAGTTGGCTTATAGCTTTTAACAATGATTACAAGCATAAAAAAAAAACACACAGAAAATAATCAGAATCAAAGTAGTTGCAAAAGAAATGAGCAAAGTAACAGTGGTGAGCTATATGTGCACAAATGGACTTCTATGGCCAACTTAAGCTCAACACAACTTCTCCAATAAGCTCTATCAAAACAACAAACCTCAAAACAGATAAAAAGAACCTAAATTACTACTAGAATCCTAGATTTCTACTTCCAAATCCTCAAAATGAATGCAAAATAGCCGTTGGTGCTTAAGGCACTTAAGAACATAATATTTTGCACTATGAATGACATGAATTTTGAGCAAGTGGTGTAATAAAAACATATTATTAATGATTTATCTTGACTGCTTTAGTAATTTATAATGATTTTGTTTTATATTGAGCCTACATAGTTCAGAACATAATAGAACGCTATTAGTCTGTGTAACTAACAGTTCAACACACATCACTTTGCCTGCCTTTGAAGGTCCCTCAAGATTAACTTATCAACTTCTCAGATGTGTTGTTTTTGGACATAAATGTGTGGTTCTGGTCCTTCAAAGCTTGTTCCATTTAAGACTACTTGATTCGACACGTTCTTCGTAAACGATACGTCGTTTACTTTATAATTTTCATAATATAGTGTTGTGAGTTGTCTATTTTCAAATTGTCACTTCTTACATCTGTTGAAGAGTTGATGATTCAAATGGCAAAAGAATAAGTAAAAGGATAATTAATCTCGACTCTTTTAATAATTCAATGATCTTTTTAAATATTGAGGTTGCATATAGAACATTTAGAAGTCGTAAGTTCTTTTGACATTGTGCTGTGTTAGGCAACAAATTGCTTTGCATTTCAACTTGTCCATTCATATTGACCAATGGCCATTAAGTTACATAACATCATCACCTCATTTGCTGTACACTTCAAGTTGCTGTTACGTTGAGATATTTTAGAAGCTTTGAGAACCTCGGTTATTAGTAGTTTGGAACCCAAGTTGTGGATTTTTGCTGTTGGTTTTCTTTTATTTGTTCTTGCACACTTGTATGGAGATGAAATTGATAAATTAGATTCTTTCAAAGCTCAATCGACTTTGCAGTTATTGGTTATCAGAGAGGCAAATGGTTTAAAATAAAGGATGTTTGGTTTTATGAAATGTGGCGGATAATAGTAATTAAACATATCTCAATGCACTCTCGTTTATAAAGTTAAAAACGACACACCAGCTATTAGACATAATACAAATGTGGCGGATGATAGTAATTAAACATATCTCAATGCACTCTCGTTTATAAAGATAAAAAACGACACACCAACAAACCCAGAAGTCTCAACATAAGCCGGAAAATTGGGTTTATGAAGTATAAGCCGAAAAACAAATAAGCTCATAAGCTTAAACAAACATATGGAGCGGGCGAGTCTTTGACTTAGTTGAGGTTTTCCCTTGGGGAGGGCGAGTCTTCGATTCAGTTGTACATGGTTGTTTTAGACTCGTTCCCGGGTCTCACACCCAGGGTGTATCTAGTGAGGTTTGCAATGAGTTCTATATTGTGCGGTCAGATGACTTACCACTACCGTTTGGTGGTGGTTAAATAATGGAAAGGTGTTTTTTTCGAGAGAAAACGCAGTTTTGAAACAGTAGATAACCAGTTTTGAGTGTTTGGGGCTGCGTTTTTGAAGCTGGTTATCTATTTGCTGAGGAAAGAACTTGAATGAGAGGGTACTTTTGAGTGTTTGGCCGAAGATAAGTGGCAAATTGGCAATATCTTAACACGCATATACCATTCTGGTGATTTTCTAGCAGGGTCAAAGATCCGCGGACGATGGGGTGGGTTTGAAACATTGGAGAAATGGGTTACAGGGGCATTTGCTAGTCATACAACAGTTTCTATGAAGGATGAACCAAGCAAATCTTTGGGTTGGTGAATCAGGTCACGAGAATTAGAGGGTAAAGCCTTTGCCGATTAAAATCTTATACATATATGATACTAGCTAAAAGACCCGTGAAATTCACGGGTATATATTTAAGTAACGTCAAAAAAAGTAGTGAACGACATTACTTGTTATGAATTTATAACTTAGAAAAACCATAGTCGGGCAGATACAAAAACTTGATTAATATGTATCGTTGCTTAGTTGTTATATATGGTCAAATCACAGGCCAAACATGATGCCCATAAGACGTGGATTCCTTTCTTTTCAAGTACCTCTGCCCCTTTATTTACATAAATGAACAAAGTATAACCCTGCTAATCGACCTAGATAGCTAATCTTTCGCTTATGTCTTAAAGCTTCCACGACACCTCCCTTATACCCTGCAGAATCTGAACTGACTCCAACGTATCAGAAACAATCATCACCCTCTCGATTGCTAGGTCCTTTATGTTTGTTAACATAGATAGAGCAAATAATATTGCCTCCAATTATGTCTCAAGTCGAGGTCACCTCTACGTGGCTTACAAATAGGAATGTCACGTCTCAATGCTACTTCTTCCTATGACCAGGAATTATAGATCGGCTATTCTTTCCTTCCATCAAGAAAGGCACCTCTGGACGTCTACTTCAACTTCAGCCACTTCTAGAGGTAACAATTTATCGTGAGTCACTATTAAATGGATATGGATTTCTTTCCCCGGGGTAACAATTTATCGTGAGTGCTAATTTTTCCATTAAAGTTATCACACTTTAGTTCACACTCATTTTTCTCAAGAAAGCCAGCTCATCACCAGTCGTAGAGATTAGAGATGATTATGCGCCCATAAACGTACTATCTGTACACACAAATGGCCACTCAGGCATAAAAAATTAGCATTTGCTGTCGGCATTGATACAGATATGGGTAATACGGTCGATTCGATAGTACTTTGAATTCACATGCAATAATGACTATATAGATAATGATCATGATTAGTAAAAACTGTCTTACAAGGTAATAACATAGTTGATTGCAAATTCCATAACCGATCATGCACATATCTTGTAGCGATTCTACTTTTACACATGGCTTATATCTCTATGTTGAATACATGTATTGCAGTGCGCATACGGATTGCATTGTAACCGAAGATCTGGAAGTGGCAGACATCTTTCTACGTCAGGTTGACAGGTTCTCATTCTTGTAATTGTTATTATATGGATTTATGTTTAGTGCTGCTGTATTCGATAACACAAGCACAAGATTCAGTGATGGATTTCGTTTTGGACTCGCGCAGAGGTATCATATATGTAATCATTATTAATCTAGAATACCGTATCAATATATTTTGCTGTTAATAATAGTCTTATTGATTGGCCAATTAAATGACATGTTGGTATAAGTATAAGCAGGATCCATGCTCGTGGTCCTGTAGGAGTTGAAGGATTGCTAACAACGCTATGTTATACCCGTGGTTTTCTATTATTTACAAGAATTGATAGATTTTATATTCAGTATGTGGTATTTCGAGTAATTTATCCTTTTGCTATGTTTTCAAATCCCACGTTATGATCTGCGTGATATGGTTTGTTTATATTTTAGGATTGCTATAGAAAATGGACATGTGGTTGATACGATAAAGGGGTGGTGTATACTCACAAAGACCTCACTCAACAAGCTTAAAATCCTTTGCTCTCGGGTATCATCAACCTGAACCTGGATGGTAGCCACTGCATGATTCTTGCCTGAGCAACCCTTATCAAGTCAAATAGCTAGATGAAGCTTGCAACGCTAGTCGTGTGTTTTTTCTCCAAAATGTTGTAAAGTCACATTTAACGCCAGCTTTCTATGTGTTCGTGATGTGAGTGGATCAGGCTGTCGAGAAAACTATCTATCTAATAAGTAATCCGATTCGTTTTGGGGATAGAGGGGTTAAATGAGAGTGAGTGTGTTAGAACTGTGTGTTGAGACAAGTAATCAAATAATAATTCGATTCCTTTTGGGGATAGAGGGGTTGAAGCTGAAGCTCAGGTACCAAAAGGAATATGTAAACACAAACGAAGTTAAGAAAACACACACAATATGTTTATTTTCGTTCAGTGTGTATGCTTTCAGCGTGTATTCATTCAGCGTGTATTCAGTGTGTTGAGTTCATGGTGTGTCAGTGTTTGTTGCATCTCAGTGAACTAAAACATACATCGCTGGACACCTTTTAGGTTGCCAAATAATCATTAAATACCTTTATTTCTAAAACCAAAAGTCCCCTGGCCAAAACTATCGCAATCTGTCATAGTACATTATTTTCTACAATTAACAAAGCTAATGACAAACAATCAAAACCCACAAAAACATAAACTGGTGTAGCGCAAAATAAGCACTACTAAATTGTCCAAACATAAAAATGGGTGTTTCATTTGTTCCAGGCTTTTCGTTACAGCAACAACAAAGAAAAAATAGCTGGCAAGTCACATAAGGTTAGAATTTGTTTTACGTGTTATGGCTAGCATGAAAACCTTCCCTCAACAAACATCCATCATCAACCAGCAACCTGTAATACTTCACTAGTTGATTCAGCTTATATAGCCGGCTTATGGCTTATTTGATTTTGGGCTTATGTTTCATGAGCTCACTTTCTGTGCCTTAAAGAAGCCATCATTGGGAGGCAAACCTAAGTTACGACCTTTGCTTATGAAACTCGCTAGAAGCTGACCTCCTGCGTAACTTGAAGAATGTAGATGATCAAAATGATTCACAAACTCTAAAACACTAAGTTTATCGTATGTGTAAAACTGGAAATTCACATAATCGATAACATGCCCATATTTCTCCCATAAAGCCAAGTAATGACTGTTGACAAGCTCATCATCTTCATATGGGGCAATAGAAGCAAATTTGATGGTTCGTGTTTTCTTTAGAGTTGTAATAAATGCATTCAGCAAAAGTGTCTTTGTCGTGTGAGTGGAAGTTTTCGTAGTCAATGTCGATACCATCTAAATTGTATTGCTTTATCATGATGGTTAAGGAAGAAACTGCATTTTTAACCCATGAAGGTGTAATGGACTTCAACTTTAGAGTTTATTGGCATATCTGTTAGCTTGACTGAGTCAGATTCAGCACCAAAGTCGTGTAAAAGATTCGAGTTTGCAGCTGTTTAGTCATCAACAGATGATTGGATTAGTTCAAGAACACAAGGTGGCATACTGACATATATCAACTCCAAATCTAGTACTATATATATCTGGTATGGTCAACTATGGGCCAAGATCTACATTATGTTTTAGGCCGAAGATATGTTAACTTATGATTTCTAATTTCATAAACTGAAAATTGAGAACTGTAACATCTGAATTAATCAGATAAATTAGGGAGGAAGACCCCAAATTTTTTCTCGTAACTCTGTGACTTTGTGGTGCTGAACTGCTGATATTAGCCTAAATATCATGAACAAGAATTAGTTATAAAGCTGAATAAAAACTAATGAAATATTGGAAATTGTAACGTATATCATGTATAAAGATACATTACTAGATATAACAAGGTTACAAACATAGAAAACAGATAGAATGTTACATGCATACTAATGAGGGACAGCTAGCAACGCTTGTGATTTCTTTTCATATTTGAAACCTAAAGCCTTTGAATCATCTGCAGACCAAACAAAGATCCCACCGAGTTTACCTTGGCTCTTAAGCCTGCTACACGCAGTAAAGAACCCGTTTTGTGGTGACAGGCCACCACTTCCGGCACTAATGAAGCTAGCCAAGATACTGCCTCCATAATTCGACCTTTGTGTCTCAAAATAAGTCATAAACTGCGAAACAGTGGTTCCTATATCATACGCATAAAATTGAAAACTAACATAGTCCATAACATGACCGTAGCTTTTCCAAAGAGCCATGTAATGACTCTGAACATCACCATCATCAAAAGGAGCTATAGATGCGAACGAAATGACTCCAAGTTATACTCTTGGATGATCTTAGTAAGTGAAGAAACAGCGTTAGCAACCCACGAATCAGCCGAAGAAGGGCTAAAGTAACAACTTTCTTCATTCACACTGGCACCACCTATGCCGCTATGCTCAAAACTTTGACATTTGGATGTTGACTTTTGATTAATGAAACTTGTGAAGGGCTGAGATTATCGCTGTCCCAATACGTGTAATTGGCCATTGGTTGGTGAGGCTGACAGGCTGTAGATGAAGTGGTGTTAGTCGATAGCGAAAGCAAGTAAGTAGTGGAATTGGACGTTTGGGTTGATGGGCACGTCCGAAAATTTGTCATTTTTGAACTTTGCTGCAATATATGCACGAAACAGGCCTGGTTTTGATATTTTGGCTTGTGTTGATGTTATGGAAAAAAGTGATTGTAGAGTGAAAATAAGTATGAAAAGCCTAAAGAAGTCCATTTGATTGTGTTTAATGTTTAAGTGATCAAAAGACACAGGAAAAAAGCAGTTAAATATGAATCATCTGAAGTCAATATTCAGATTTGGTGGCGCAAGTGGGCTTCTGCTGTTGTTGATTGATAGAAGTGCATTCATGTTTGTTCACTGAATGTTGCTATGCTTGACAATCATACAGATATCGAACACCTTTTTTTCAAGAGTTGATGTACAAGTCTATCAAATAAGAGATGTAACCACAATTCAACAAAAGTAGATGCAATAATAACCGCATTTGACTTATACTGCTAGTACAATCACTGAATCAATAACCTAACAGTTTAACCAAATAAACACAAAGCCATATATTTCAACTAATTGCAATCGACAATATTTTCTGACCCAAAATGGGTTCACCGTTGGGTTATTATATACTTGTAAATCAGGGGTGCCATTAGTTGGTATTGGGTTCTCATATCAGGTGTGATCGATTGCGCAGGCTAAGATATAATGGACTCCAACCTATAAAGTTTATTGGCATATCTGTTACGTTGACTTGAGTCAGATTCAGCAAATATGTACTCACGAAAAATATCCTGAGTTTGCAGAAGTTCAATCAACAAACAAATTAACGTATTGGGTCTAGAAAACCAAGGAAGTTGTACATCAACTAGATCAAATAGATAAAAGCAGTGTTTAGATTGTTATCCAAACTCTATGTAAGCCAATTAATTCTATACCAAATTGAACAAGAGGGAAATCAATTCCCAATATTGAAGGTGTGTTTGGAAAGCTTTTGCTTAAGTGCTTATTCTTTAAATTTCTATACCAAATTTGAAAACAAACTGAACCAAGCACCACAGTTTATCAAAAAACAGACGATACACAAAAAACTCATATAGCTAGAAAATCAACTTGATAACTTGATTATTGGTAACACCATCTTTAACACAAATTTAACTAGAATACTTGTTAATACGAACAAATACTACCCAAACCATCCAAATTTGAACACAATAAAACCCCCTACACATACAGCAAGACTTAAAGCCCAATCCGAAACACAACTAACCACCGAAACCGTAAAGGGTACGGCCTTGCCTCTTGAGAGCATAGACAACATCCATAGCAGTGACGATCTTCCTTCTAGCATGCTCAGTGTAGGTAACAGCATCACGAATGACATTCTCCAAAAAGATCTTGAGAACACCTCTGGTCTCTTCATAAATCAAACCACTGATACGCTTCACACCTCCTCTACGAGCCAAACGACGAATAGCAGGCTTAGTGATACCCTGGATGTTGTCACGAAGCACCTTCCTGTGACGCTTTGCTCCTCCTTTGCCTAGTCCCTTTCCTCCCTTTCCTCTTCCTGACATTTTCTCACTGGATCTGAAATTTATAAATAAAATTAAATTAGGGATTTATAAAATCGAATCCATTTTTTATAAAATTAACCATCAAATGAGTGAAGATTATATCTATGATAAAGTAGAAATCTGTCAAGATTTAACAAAATGCCGAATTATAAAAAATTAGGGTCTTGTGAAATTGATTAAATATATATAAAATTAAGCAGATGGTTATCATGAAGATAAAATAAAAGTTTAGATTTATTTAACAATTAAGATATTTATATAAAATAAAGAAGATAAACGATAAATTAAAGTTTAAAAAGGTGAAATTAATTGAATAAAAGATAAAAGAGTGTGTACCTGAAATGTGTGTGAAATTAATTGATTGTGATGACTGATGAAGGGGAAATGTGGGGATGGGGTATATATAGTGGGTGAATGGGTAGAAGGTTAATGTGTATTAGTTTGGAGTGTTAGTGATCGTTCGATTAAGATGTGTGGTGATGGACGCTTTGGATTAGGTGAAAGTCACACGGATCGGTGACTTGGCATATGGGTTGTGCTTTTATGGGGGAAAATGAGCGGGGTGAGGGTTTTTGTTTGAAAATTTTTGAATGAAATATGGCTTGTATCTTGGCGGGTTTTTCTTTTTTACTAGCAAAAGAAAATGTATTTCGAATGGAGGGTGTTTGGACTTCTTCTTAAATTGTTTATTTGTTTAACATTTTATTACAAAATGCGATTGTTTAGAGCATATGCAATGGTTAGGGTGCGTTTGGTTCATTGTAATGCATGATAATTCATTGTAATTGTAATGTGAATTACGTTTCAATCATGTTTGGTTGGAAGTGTGAAATTAATTGTAACTCAAATTATATTACAATGACTGTTTGGTTTGCATTTGTAATTGTAAGTCACACATTACAATTACATTAATGGAGGGGATTTGGATTACTTAGGATGTTAGATAGAAAGTTTTGAATTACGTTTTAATTCAGTATTTGTATATTTTAAAAAATCTGTATTTATAAAGAATACTACGTAATAATGTTAATAATAAAAGATAATAATAATAATAATAATAATAATAATAATAATGATAATTAAACAAATTAATAATAATAATAATAATAATTAAATATAATAATTATTATTAATATTTTTATTATTAAAATTATTATTAACAAAAAGTTAATATTTATGTATTATTATTTTAAATAAAATATTTATAATTATATTAATTAAATATATAATTGATAAAATCAATAAAATAATAAATATTATATTTAAAATATTAATAAAATAATTCTTTTATATATAAAATTAAGAAAATTAAATATTAAAATAATAAATTAATTGTTAATAAAACATTATTATCAAAAAATAAAAAACTTTTACCTTTAAAGTATAATTATTATTAAAAATATATTATTATACAAATAAAATATTTAAAATATTATTAAAAAAATAATATATAAGATTAAAAAAAATTATTAATACGAATGGGTTAATATATATCAAAGTTACTAAAGTTTGCTGAAAAATTTAAATATGTTACTATAATTTAAAGCGTTACAGATAAGTTACTCAAGTTTTGGTTATCTGTTACATAGGTTACCTGATATGTTTTAACCCATTACTACCGGTAAAATGTCTATGTGGCATATATATATATATATATATATATATATATATATATATATATATATATCTTTTAGTAATATTAAATTTTTAATTAGTCCTAAAATGTGAGGTTCTTTTCAGAACCAAATAAATGTACAGAACTGCGAGAACCAACTTTTTACTCTTAAAATGCACATGTATTTTCATCATGTTAGTTCATCAAGTAGTTATTCATGGATTTTCATCAAATAATTAATGTCTACGTGGATAAGAGATACATGTTGTCAACAAGTTGCCCATACTCAAATTACTCTAAGGATGGGCAACTTGTTGACAACCTGTATCTCTTATCCACGTCGACATTAATTATTTTACATATCATTACATAATTTTCACCTCATTTATAGTATATTTATTTTTAAAAAAATGAAGTCTCATCTTCTTCTTCATTTTTCATGAGTCTTGCAACCATCATATCCTTTTATTCATTACCAGCACCTCTACATCCTATCTACATCCACTCCTTTCAAAAACGTAAAATTGAAACCTACAAGCATCAAAGCAGTCTTTTCTAACAACCTCATAAAAAGTCAAATTAGTTTAAAATAACAATTTGTTAAACATCTTTTGTTCAAAAGTAAAAATTAATTAATTAATTGCATGTTTGTTAAAAATCTAGAAATCTATCGTATTTGATCAAAGTTAGGTACTCATATATTTACCCTTAACTAATTAATTTATTAACTCTTTTATTGTTTGTAATAGGGTAATATGGTAAACTTAATTACATTTCTTATTTATTTTTTGACTGAAATATTAATTTAGGACGTTCAAAAATAGTAACCTGAACTATTAATATGGGACGGAGGGAATATTAGATAGGATATAGTCCTTTTTTTTAGGAATGTGAACAAATTGCTAATTAGGTAGATGTTGTAAAGAGACAAATTAAGTAGCTCATCACAATTGTGTTGTATATGCTTTAGAATGGGGGAACGGAGGTTGGTGGTTGGGCTGGTAGGGCTTTGACGCTAGACCTTTGTTGGCGCAGCACTCGTTGGCTGGCGCCAAAACCACTAGCTAGCACCAACCACTTCCCCCCCCCCCCCCCCCACCACCACCACCCCTTTTTTGTTGAAAAATTTGAATAAACTAGCCGTTGTGTGGTGTTTTGGGCTGTTTTTTTTTATTAAAAAAAAACAAATGTAGTCGTTGGATGCAAAAAAAGAGTCGTTACATATTTATTTATTTTCAACTTTTTTCAAAAAAAGACCCTTAAATCACTCTATAAATTAAACCTGTTTTCACTCAATTTTTTAAACTCATTTCTTACACTTTATATCTCATTTTTTATAATCTCTTTCAAGTTTACTCACAAAAAATGGATCCCAATTGGACAAACAACATGTTTAACGATCCTTCCAACCAATTCTCAAATTACATTCCCGGTTCGTCTACGAATCCGGGATCTTCTTCTCAACCCCAATTCAACCATATGCCATTTTCTCCGAATCAAAATGAAGCATATATGAAATTTTAACAAGATCAATTTTTGAAATTTCAACAAGCCCAAATCGGTTCACAACCACAACCTACACCACAATCCGACCAACAATCCCATCACCTACTAGACGAAGACGAAGACGAAGAACAAGTCCCGACACCAACGTCAAAGAAAATTCGTCGTAAGAAGGGAAAGACTAGGAGGTGGATGAAGAAGCCGGTACGGGTCGGCATTTCTGGACTGATGACGAGGAGTATCTTTTGGCCGAATGTTACATAGAAATTTCAGAGGATCCCAAGATTGGTGTGTGTCACAAAAATATACTTTTTGGTACAAGGTAACCGACGCATACAATGCGGTTGCGAAAACCAAAAAATTCCCGAAAACGCACGAAGAACATGATGACGGGAAAGTGGACACCGTTGAATCGTCAAATTAAAAAAGTTTAATAGTCTTTATGACGAGATGCAAGTGACGAGTGGGGAAAACGATGAGGGTTTATAGCTCGGGTTGAGATAGCTTATAAAAGATTATCAAGGGGGATAACTTTTAAGCACAAGTTGACTTGAAATTTTTTGAAGGACAAACACAAGTAGAAGAACGTCGATTCGACTCAATAAAGGCAACATCGTCTTCGTGTTACCGAGGAAGGTCCCGAGTTCTTCGGTCAAGACGCCGTCCCACGGCCACCCGGGTCGTATCGTATTTAGAGCCAACGCTCCTCCAACTCAACGGCTAGTTCCGATTCAAATCCGGAAGCTTATCAACAAATGATGAAAGAATAATACGAGCGTGAGACAAAATCTAAATTAGATATCGAGCATGAGTCAACCGCGGAAATCAATTACTTCAACATGCATAAGGTGGCCCAAGAATTCACAATTCTTCAAATCGATACAAGCATGATGAGTCCCTCGGACGGGCAATCATCGAGAGTCAAAAAGATGCGATTCGCGCATCGTATGCCCCTCCTGAGAACTAGTTTATTTCTTTTCGTTGTGTATTATTCCTTATTTTTATTTTCGGTATATTATTATTGTAATGTTTTATATTTATTGTAATGTTTCTTTTAATTGTAATGTTTTATTTAATTTCATGAAATTTTTATTTAAGTTATTTTGTGTTAAAAGATAAAAAAAATAAAAATTATTTTCTTTGGCACCACTTTTTTCTGGTGCCAACAATTACCCCTAAAATGTGGTGCCAAAGTCCCAAAATCCTACGTGGCGGCTTTGTCACCATATTTTGGTGTCAACCGCCCCCAACTCTCTTATAGTAGAACATTGATGTTTTTTTTATTTCTCTTCTTTTTCCCGTCTTTTGCCTTGATATGGACGATAATAACTAATTCGAGTATTCATTACCCCCTTTATTCATTTGACAGAATCCAAAAATGATAATAATAAAATATTACATGTTGTGAGACAGGTTAAATGGTAACCGTTCAAAATCATGTTGCCCATACCTTTCCCTTCACCAAAACACAGTCTCACCGTAGATCACTTTGAAAAAGTTGTATAAGGTATGGGTTCGTCCTTGCTTTGAAAAACTGGTGTCAATACCACTTTTTCAACCGTTAGATTTTCGGATTCGAGATTAGGAGGCGCCATCTGTCTTCAACAGTGCGATGGTGTTGTTTATGTACCACCAATTATGCATAACAATTTCTTTCCGTGTTACTTTTTCTGCCGCTATTCAAAACCCTAATAACTTGTTGGTAATTTCACTTTCCTTAAATTGGGTATTTTAATTTCAGTTTTTGTTATTATAATAATAATTAGTGACCTCTGATCATGCTGTATTGCTATTCTTGAATGATTTGTATCATATGCTCTTTGTTAGACAACAAATTAATAAGGGGGTGATAGGTTTGTCGTTTGGGATTAATGGTTGTTTGATTAAAAACGTTTTTCTTGGTTGTTTGTTGTTTATGTTGTTGTAACCCATTGTCGTTATTCAGATGCGTGGCTAATCTGTATGTTATTGGTTGCATAGATTTAATTATTGTTTGATTAAAACCCATAGTTGATTGTTTGATTAAAACCCATAGTTGTTAGTGGTCTTTTGTATATGTTTAACCCATACCTCACCTCTGTGTTGTATATTGTGTCGAATCTGCATATGCGTATAAAAATGTTACCTTACTTCTTAACTTCCGAAATAATGCAAATAATTTAGATGTGATTATTGTTTTGATTAAAATCCATAGTTGTTACTGGTCTTTGTATTATATGTTTAAACCATAGGTCAGGTCCGTGTTGTATGTTGTGTCGAATCTGCGTCTGTCTATAAAAATGTTACTTTACTTTTTTGCTTCCAAAATAACGCAAATAATAAAGTTCATACACTGAACTAAGTCCCTTTGTTTTGTATTTGTTTTATTTTACGCTCTTGCCTAGCAATCATTTCTCCACGCCTCATCTGCTGCACGAAAAAAAAAACACAAATTGCGACTGCACTTTCTTCCTGCTGCTCAAATGGTTGACCGAGTTATTCCCGGGCAGTCAAACCCTAACCGATGCAGGGTTTGCGAGTTGCTACGAGCAGCGCTGTCTATAACGAATGTTTGCGCCATCCCCGTGTTGGCCTCATCTTGGCAGATACTGTAAGAGGCAGAATTTAATGCAAACCCCTAACATACCTGCAACTGTCTCCGCGCACACACATTCTAACGTTTTTTATTGTTGTTTCCCCTCTCCTTCCACAATAGCTTCTGCTCACTTAGCAACTTCTTTTATGTTTGCAATGTCATCCACATCATGTCCCATCTACTTTCCAAGCTTAACAATAGGGAACCAAGTTGCTGGTCAACTATGATTGGGGGATGGTTATCGACCCTTAATGAAACGTGTTGCTGAGTTAGGCCCGACCGATTCTCGGCAACCGTCCAACAAACGCAGGTTGTATTTAGGGTCCACTCATAGCCAGCCCACCAAAGCTTCCCCGTATTTACAGGTTCCATTTCTTACGTTACACTCCTTATAAGTTCCTTGCTTGCCACGTTTTTCTTTGCCCGCGTTATATATCTTCAATGTCTCCATGTTGTGCAGGCCACACGGACGTGCGTGCCCCCGTATCGCATCAACATTTGTTGGGCATACACCCGCCACAAGACACGTATGTTGGCTCCTCAAATACACACGACACATCTGTTGCCTCCTCAGGTAGGCGAAACACATTTCTTGACTCCTCAACTACCGATGGACCCGGGCCTTACACTCCTGCCCGTGAAAAAAACGTTCGGCGTCGTGGTAGACCAACAAATACATCACGGGTTTTCTTGCCTAGAAGCGAACCACGTGGTCCACATCCTGATATTGCCTCTTCTAGTGGACCAAACATACCTCCTGACTTCTCAGGTGCCTGTGGACCCATAGGTTGTGCCCTTCCTCCCATGGGTCGGCGTAATATTTTGGGGAGAACCTCCACCACTTCGGCACCTGCAATCCCTGGTAAACACCCTTTGTTCATGATTGTCCTTTAAATTCACTAGAACAATGGGTTCAGTCCCTCTTTATTTATCTGTGATGCCTTTGTGTATGCGTGTTTGCAGAACAACCTATCGTCGGGCCTTCCACTCCTGCCCGCACAAACATTGTCAGTCGTCATGGGCGGCCAAGAAATGCGGCATGTCCTCCACGTTATGTTGTACCAACCTATATTGACCTAGGCGATTGTGACCAGCACTGTGGCGCTAAGTTTTGGATGGGTGAACGACTTAAATCAAACCAGTTTGCAAGGCGTCCAGCATACCATCTTTGTTGCATGGGTGGGAAAATATACATGGAACCACACCTTCCACCTCCAGGCATTATGCAAGCTTTTCTAACGGATTCACGATTTATGGCCAACATACGTGCTTATAACCAGATGTTAGCTATGACATCGTTTGGTGCATCTATTGACAGGTCAGTCAATACAGGCACAGGGCCATATGTTTTTAAGGTTTCTGGTCAAATCTACCATCATGGCTCCCTTTGTCCTAAAGAGGGAGAACCGCCTAGGTTCTTACAACTCTATGTGTATGACACAACAAACGAGGTCGCAAACCGTATGGATCATTTTGGTGGTGAGTTCGACAACAGTCTTGACCTGGGAATAGTCCAACACTTAATTCAGATCCTAGATGAAAACAATGTCTTGGTTCAGCTTTTTCGGACAACTCGCGATAAATGTGCCGATGGAAACATTGAACCATTCAGGATCAGACTCTACAACATGTGTAGTGTCCGTGGGTATGAACTGCCCACTTCTAATGATGTTGGGGGCATTGTGTTCGAAAGCGGTCCTAGGACCAGAACATATTACGATGTTATAATCGAATATCGTGGAGGCGAACTTAAACGGATAAACAAGCTTGATCAGTCATATATGTCGTTGTAGTTCCCACTGTTATTTCCATATGGCGAGCCAGGTTTTTTTTTCCAAAAATGAAATTGAGCCCTAGGGGTGGCGGTGGAGAAGCAAGGAAGGTTTCTATGAACCAGTACTATAAGTACCAGCTTCACCCACGCGTAGATGACTTTGGACTGATATTCCGAACATGCCGACTTTTTCAACAGTATGTTGTTGGTGTTTTCTGCAGTGTTGAGCAGGTGAGGCTTGATTTCATCTGCCTGCACCAGAACGACATACGTAGTGAGTGCCTTGCTGGTCTTTATGATGCCCTAGGCAGAGGCGACATAGAGGGGATCACATGTGGAAAACAGATTGTGTTGCCTCGTTCTTTCACCGGAGGCCCAAGGTATATGCACAACCACTATTTGGATGCCCTTGCAATTTGTCGAGCATTGGGGAACCCTTAGTTTTTCATCACGTTCACATGCAATGCTAAGTGGCCATAAATTGAAAGATTCATGGCTAATTTCCCTGTTCTAACAACATCTGACAGGCCAGACGCCGGGTGCAGGGTCTTTGAACTAAAAGTTAAAGCCTTTGTAAAGTACTTAAAGTAAGACCGTCCTTTTAGTGTTGTCGCAGGTGGTAATTCTCTTCAATGCCTTTTGTACCTTTCGTTCCTTTCATCCTTGCACACACTACCGTAACTGTTTCACCTTTTTCTTTCAAACAGTTTTGTACACAATAGAATTTCAGAAGTGTGGGCTCCCCTATTGTCACACTCTTCTATGGATTGATCCAAAGGACAAGATAACTGAGCCATCTCAGATGGACAACTACATCTGTGCTGAAATCCCAGATCCCGTCCTTGACCCGGACACATATAAAATTGTGACGGAACTCATGATGCATTGGCCATGTAGGCCACCTAATATGTCTGCCCCGTGTATAAAGGATGGTTCATGTGGAAAGAATTTCCCCAAAAAATACAACAACACTACGTATCTAGATGACAAGGGGTACATTCACTAGCGACGGAGAGATACAGGTGTCTACATTACAAAACATGACACCCAACTAGACAATTGTTACTTCGTTCCTTATAACCGTTCTTTGTGTCTCATGTTCCAAGCACACATAAATGTCGAATATTGTGGATGGAGCATGCTCATCAAATACCTGTTCAAATACATTTCCAAAGGACCTGACCGCATCTTCGCAAAGATCATAAGGCCAGTTGGTGAGGCATCTACTTCGGCTACCATGCAAGAAACAGCAAAGGATGAAATCCAAAACACTGTCGATGGCCGCTTCATTTTCCCACACGAAGCTTGCTGGAGGCTTTTGGACTTTCCATTACATAGTAGAGAACCAGCTGTGCAAATACTTTCGGTCCATCTAGAAAACATGCAACCCATAAACTTTCGTGAACGTGATAGGATAGATGTGGTCTTCAACCTCCCTGACAAGAAGAAAACTACTCTCACTGAATGGTATGCCTACAACGCAGAGCACCAAGACGGGGCCACGTTAACATATGTCAATTTTCCATATGAGTTTGTATGGTATGCCGACTCCAAAAAGTGGAGACGGCGGGTTCTCAAAACCAAACATTCCATTGGTAGACTTGCTTACGTCCACCCAAGCTCAGGAGACCTTTTCTACTTCATAATTCTCCTTTCTCATCAGAAGGGTTCCCAATTACCTATAGACGAGCGCACGGTTAATAAAATCTTCTTGCCTACCTACCGTGCTGCATGTCAAGCCCTTGGTCTGCTTGGTGACGACAAAGAATGGGACATAGCGCTGGAAAAAGCAGCGGGAAATGGGTCTGCCTCTGAAATCTGTGTACTGTTCGCACAAATGCTGGTTCATTGTGAGGTTGCAGATCCGCTTAGACTTTGGACCAAACATTGGAGGAATATGTCTGACGACATACCAATGAGGGTCTCAGAAACGACTGGCATCCCTAATTACCATGTAAACGAACCTGAGTTGAAAGACTTTATTCTTTTTGAGATCCAATCGATCTTAGACGGGTATGGCAAAACTTTGTTGGAATTTGGTCTTCCAAACCATCCTCAATGGTTGCTAAATATTCTGAAAAACAAACTCCTGATGGAAGAGAGAAACTACAACCATGATATGCTATTTCAGGAAACAAAAGCGACTATCCCTAAGCTGAATTATGAACTGCGAGCCATCTACGATCGCATTATAATCGCGTCTGAACAAAATAAACAGGATCTTCTATTTGTGTACGTTCATGGTGGCACAGGCAAGACATTCCTATGGAAGACCATCACAAGTGCACTGCGCGCCCGAGCCAAAATAGTCCTAACAGTTACCTCTTCGGGCATCGCATCTCTCCTTCTTCCTGCCGACCGCACGACACATTCACGCTTCAAAATCCCACTGGAATTAACTGACGAATCCCTTTGTAACATTAAAAAAACACCCAACTAGGTTCCTTGCTAGTTGAAACAAGTTTAATCATATGGGATGAGGCACCAATGAATAACAAGCATTGTTTTGAAGCATTAGACAGAAGCCTCAGAGACCTAATGTGTACACCTAACCACCTCTTAGGTGGTAAAACAGTTATTTTGGGGGGGTGACTTCCGACAAACGCTGCCAGTGAAAAAGGGAGCACCCAAAATAGAGCTCATAACTTCGTCGGTTGCCCTCTCATACTTGTGGCAGCACTTCAAGATTCACACGTTGACCCAAAATATGCAACTCAAGCGTGAAGGCATAACTAAAACTGAAAAGGCACAAGCATCGGTTTTTGTAGAATGGCTGCTAGACGTGGGCAATGGACAGGCTGGCATAACAGACACCAATAATTCTGGCGACTCAAAATTGATAATTATACCGTCTGAACACTGTTTCCCACCACTGATGAAGGCGTCGCACAACTCATAGATTTTATCTATGACAAACAAACTCTACAATCGCCCACGCCCGAAACCCTGCAAGAAAAAGCCATTGTATGCCCCAAGAATGAAACTGCAGACATTATAAACGAGAAAGTGTTAGCAGCCATAGTTGGAGACTTGACAACTTACTTGAGCAATGACGAAGCTTTCCCAAAAGCAGGCGAAACATCTGAGACTGACATGCTCTATCCAATAGAGTACCTCAACACGCTTTCATTCCCGGGCTTTCCAGCCTATGAGCTGAAAGTAAAGATCGGGTCACCTATCATGCTTCTCAGAAATACAAACTTGGCTGGTGGGTTATGTAATGGCACAAGGATGATTGTCAAATAGGTGAAGACAAAGCTTATAGAAGCGGAAATTATTACTGGCACACGAATTGGAGAAAAAGTTTACGTACATAGAATTGCTTTAATTCATGACGATCCCAATCTCTCATTCACATTCAAGCGTAGACAGTTTCCAGTAAAGCTATGTTATGCAATGACTATTAACCAAAGCCAAGGTCAGTCTCTCTCTAAGATAGGTGTTTATCTGCCAAAACCCGTTTTCAGCCATGGACAACTATATGTTGCTCTATCAAGAGCTACCTCGCCAAATGGACTAAGTATCCTAATTCAAGAAGAAGGCGACCAGCCGAACACAACCAAAAACATAGTGTACATTGACTTTTTAAATGCTATAGAAAACCACCGGGTTGTCTCACAAGCGACACCATAAGATTAGCAAATCCTACATAAAAACACATTACGCAAAGCTACATACAAAATAGGTTGTGTAGTTCTTACTACTAACATGATATACGCTAATGTACATTACTATTGCCACCATCAAGAATTGCAACACTAGGTACCAACGTACAATTTGCTATCATATACCGTCCTTTATGGATTAAATGTTGCCTTTTACATGCATATATCCATGTTACTGGTGCGTGTGCATAATGTGGATACACTCCCGTTCCTTGAGACAGACATCATTAATACACCAAAACTAAGTTCGTGTTCTGTGTTATAAATTTTTCAGGTGAAACTCAAGTATGGCATCCATGCCTATGACAGTCGCGGAAACAAGTGCTCTCATAACAACAACAACACCGGATGACCAATTACTTTTAGGCGGCAGAAACTATGTTCTCGAAGCAAAGATCTACCGGAAAATGGATCTCTAAATCTTTGCCAAATATGAAGGAAACAGCTTTCTCCTGCATGCTTATTGACGAACAGGTACATGGTTATTACAGTCCGAGTATTCGTTGCGCAACTGTTTTGTTAACCAATCTTTTAATGCATCTTTACTACCTTAACAGGGAAAGGGGATTCAGGCAAACATGGACCTGAGCGATCTGGCCTACTTTGACAAGATCATGTCCACTGGCAAAGTCTACATGATAACAAGTTTTTTCTGTGAAAAACAAGCCCGTACCAACAGACACTCGAAAACCCGGTCAGATTAAAGTTTGGAAAGATCACACGGTTTGAACAACTAGAAGGCAAAGAGGCAACGTGGCCAACACATTACTTTGAGTTTGTGCCGTATGTGGAGTAGGAATCTAGGGTGCCCCACCGCGACAACAACAACAAGATGATATATCCCAGACTCACAGGTAATAGCCTCCGCTTCTTATCTTCGTCCTTAAATTGCTTTATTGGTGTCGGTAACTGCAACTGATAGACAATCTTTGCTTTCAACAGACTACTTTGGATGTATCATGAGAATAGGTGATCTACCTTCGGCCGAACAACTAGCTTCCGGAAGGCCGGTGACCATAAGAATTTGACATCCAAAATCTACAGTAAGCCTTGTCTATATAGAAAAATTTACAACATCCTCCCTAACAACAATGTCTAACATTTCCTTTGTACAGAGGAAATGTTGTTGCATTAACACTGTGGGACTCCATGGCTAGGCAGTTTCTGAAGGACGAAATACTCCGGCTACCACAACCAATCATGATTGCTGTCTCATCCTGTAGAGTTGGTAAATAAAGAGGTAACTGCCTCTTCATATACGATCTTAATAACGCTGTTGCTGCTCACGCATGACTAACCATGTCTTGCCACAGGCTACCAACTGTCTGCGATGCCGCCAACCCACTACTATGTGAATCCATCAACACCCCAAGCAAACGCCGCACATACATCGTATGTCTTCTAATACCTTACACCACATCCCGTCTTATACTCTTATACCACATGTCAGTAATTGACGGTTTTGTCCCCCAACCGTAAAATGCAGGTTTGAAGAACTGTTTAAAACACAACCACTGTTGCAGATTTCAAACCATCACTTCAATGAACCTACTCTAGACAAACAGAAAAATGTTGAGACATTAGCAGCATTGCTCCAACATAACCCAGTCACATACAAGGTATGCCCGAATCTGAGTTAACTATGACAGACTACATTATATCCTAACACATTCTTTTATAGGGAGTGGAATTCAGTTGCGCAGCAACAGTTGAAAAAGTGATGGAAAACAAAAGCTGGCACTACATTTCGTGTGGCACGTGTGGTAAGAAACCCAACGACTTCGACAGGACTTACGTGTGCGTTGACCATGGTGAGCTTCAAAGCCCGGATTTCAGGTAACCATATATTCATGTGTCTACAATTGTAATTTAAACTCATTCACACACTCAACCATCCCACCACAACCACCCTATGCAGGTATAATTTCAGGGCGATAGTTCGTGATACAACAGCAACTGCAACTTTCAGTTTCTTCACCCCGGCAGGAGACGAGGTTACAACATACCCCTGTGTAGACCTGGCCCGCAAATACAAGACGGCAGATGCAACCCAAACACTTCCTGAGATACGCGCCATTGAGGGCAAGGCGCACACCTTACTCATTCGCTACACTCTTGGATCACGAAAGGGGTCGGGTGAATTCTCAGTCGATTCGGTGCTAAGCATGCAAAAGTTACTCGAGCCCGCTGTCAGTTCCCCAACCACAACACAAAACCCAACACCACTGGAAACTAAAGCCCCAACACCACTAGCAATCGCGGGCATTAAAGAAGAAGGTCCATCAAACAAAGACTCAGAAACAAAAACTACATCAACCAAGTTCTCAGAGATGACTGCAAAAAAGAAACCAGGTACACAATCTTTAATTCTAATTAATAATCTGCCATTCACAAACCGCTTAGGCCATTTTTTTGGGAGGGGGTTCTTTTCCTTAACGTCATTCGTTGCCGGGTCGTAACTAGGTTCATATAAGGCTTTACTTACTATATGTTAAGCTGGCCTCAATCCACACATCCACAAAACAAAAAACAATAAAACACAATATATATTACATTCATGGTGGTTAATTGAAACGGATAATACAAACACAAGATTAAACTGACAAACGAAAGACCTATAGCACAAACACACAGCCGTCATGACTCACCGGTGGACAAACCAGACACGCAACAAAGGGCTTTTATTTCAGACCTAAAACACCAGCAGAAAACCACCTCCTAGACTGTCCGTTCACCATGGTCTATTGGACAAGATTTTGGCTGAAAAAGCCTCCTTCTGGTCGATGGTGCTTTGGATGGTGGCTTCCTTGGTCTTCAGGTTCTCAATAAATGCATTGTCCTCTAGCTGTTTTTTGTCCAGGAGAGCAATCATCTTGGAAATCAAAGGGTCGGCTGGAAAGGTCTGGCACTGTCGGATCTCTTGAATGAAATGCTGACGCTCAACGACATTTTTGAAAACTTCCCTACGAGCCCCGTCCACCTTACGTTTCTAGGCTTTGTCAGCTAAGACATCCTTGGCTAAATACCACATAAACAAACCGTCCAAATCAGTAGCCCCACTTTCAACTTCCAACGCCCAGATCCTAGGAAGATATGCCATTCTTACTTTTTTTAGTTTTGCAAAGTTGTTAAATAAATTGTGTGAAATTAGCATATGCAAACATGTCCTTAAATAGGAGAAATGACCATTTTACTGTTTCTATAGGGGAGATTCCATTTACAATTTAATCCAACTATCTAACTAGACTTAACTCACACTTCCAAACACTTTTTGACCACCTTGGTTCATTTCCAACTTAGAAACATATTTTCACATGGCAACTGACCTCAGCAGCCATTCCCTTACCCAAAGTAGATAAAAAATTTAATCCTACAATAATAAGATTCACATGTTGCTTAAGACAAAAGTGTCTACTCAAAACTTTTTCAGCAAGATACTCTATCTTTCAATTTCCACCACTTACTCACTGCATACACAATCTTATCAAACTGTTACAATTAGTTAAAAAAACACTTCTTAATATATTTTTTTCCATTTTTGGAGCAACAATCATGCATGCATATATTATTGAGTTACCTCTTATATTAAACTTTGCTGTCCAGGTACTCCAGCAGAAGACATTCCAACGAAAGTTCACAAACAGTTACTCCAACTTTGAAAGAGAAAGGCGCTGTCCTCCAGTAGAAGCCCGTCAAAAGATCTCTACTTCCCGAGCTAGAATCAGAGGCAAAAAAAAGAAATCTTAAGACCCGCGCCTGGTGACCAAAAAAAACATTAACTGCTTTTGTATGTACTAATGTCGGGTAGCCAACAACTTTTGAAACAATTTGCTACGTTTAGTCTTTTGTAAACTAATGCCATGTAACGCATCAAGTAACTGTGCCGCGAGAACAGGGTCTAGACTATATACTTGTTCTATATGCACAGTCGGCATCAGGTTTGTAAAACTTTAGTGACTATCTACGTTCCAAACGCCTGTTGCGTTTATTATATATCACTTCTTGACTTCTACCCATTCTTATTATATCAACATCTTCTATATCTAACCCGCGATAACGCGCGGGCATCAATCCTAGTACTAATAATTGCCTGATATGGCATGCATTGAAGACAGTTGCAACTGTCTGCATGTTTCTTGCAGACAAAATTGAAGAAACTCCACATCCTTTGAAATATGGTATTATTGTTTCTTATGAAATTAATACAGTAACAAAAAGGATCAAGAGCCAGTAGAAAGAATCAACCATAATGAGCAATTCTATAAAACTCATTTGTTAACAGCTCATAGATATGGTGCCTTTAATTTATAAATGATTGTCAGGCAGGAAGTTTACGAACATGAGAATGAATTAATAATACTTGCAGTCTTGCAGAACGGGTTGTTCTTGCAACACTTGGTTTCAGTTTTATGTTTATCATCCATATTAACCATTAGTAGAGGCGATCAAGAGGATCAAAGTTGCTCAAAATACCTTTGCTCAATTAGCATGGAATTTTTTCAACGATGGGTAATGCTATAATAATTTCATTTTCCTTAAATACGAGCCTGTGTGGTCTCGATCTTCTTATTTTCCCTTTTGACATGCAAAAGAGGCATGCGGCAGGCTTCAGACATCACCCTGCTTGCAATTTAAGCCTCATTAGACCGCAACATGGGCTATTTTCTTAGCCGCAAAGTTCCTCAAAGTTAATATTCCCTTAGGTCGACATTATTGACCCTAGGTGAGAAAATGCCCACGTATGATTAACGTCTTTAGGGTCGACACTTGTTTTGATATCTAGGGTCGACAATGTCGACCCTAGTGCTTATTTTTTTTCTTTATTAAAAAATTATTTTAAATAAATAAAAAGTGTTTTTTATTAAATATTTTTAGGGTCGACATTACCTTTTGTATTCTACGGTGGAAAATGTCGACCCTAAGGTTTTATTTATTTATTTATTTTTGTATTTAAAAAGTATTTTAGATAAATAAAATACGTTTTTATTAAATATACCTAGGGCTGACAATGTCGACGCTAGATTACGTACGCTACAACAAATTGGTTGATTTTTCACACTTATTGTGACACTTGTTCACACTTTAAAATGTATGAATTTAAAAATTTCACGCTTTTATTAGTGTTCTTGGTGTCAACAAATTGGGTGAAACAAATAACCAATGTTTTAAAAACCGGTTCAACTCGGCCGGTTCGACCGGTTGAACCGGAAACCGGAATGACAACCGGTCTGTTGTGAGGAGGGTTTTTACCGAAACTCGGACCGGATTAAACCCCCCGGTTTGATCGACCCGGGTTGAACCGTCGGACAATAACCCGACCGGTTCAACAGTTAGCAAAGAAAAAGGGAAAACAAGGTAACGTTAGAATACAACATTGTACTTGTTGAATGTATAATTGAACTTTGTCGGTATAGGAGGTATTGAAAATAGATCTAGTAAAATGGATTTGGATATATCATTGTAGTTGTTGGATGGAAATCAAGATCTGTTTATTGTAACGTTATAAGTGGTATAGAGGTGGACATAGAGATGGTTAAGGTGATGTGTGGTGATGAGATCTTTTCTCAGCCAATAAACAGACCTGTTTATTATAACGTTATGGAAATCAACTTTGTTAATCAAAATGTTGTTTTATGTGAAAAAAAATTGGATGAGAAAGGGGGAATACATAGAGGTGGAGTGGTGATGAAAGAAAAAGTGTGTAATGACTGTGGGAATACATATGGCTTTTTTTGTTATTGTGTTTAATGAATTACGTATTTAATTAAGATGACTGGGAAAAGTAATTCATATAAATTGTTTTTTGAACGAATTGATATAAGTTATTATTATGCATAGTTTTTTTTATATCTTCGTACACATTGTCTTTCTTTCTAAGTATCCGTAACTTTCTCTCTATACGTGAAGCCGGGTTGACCCGGCGGTTCAACCGGTTGAACCGGTTAACCCGGTAACCGGTAACTCAACCGAGTCAACTAAAAAACTGGGTTTTAAAACATTGCAAATAACTTTACACTTTTAAGTGAAGATTTTTAATACTTCACACTTTTATCAGTTTATGTGTGAACTTTTTAATACTTCACACTTTTATGTATGAACTTTTTAATACTTCACGCTTTTATGTGTGAACTTTTTAATACTTCACACTTTTTAATACTTCACACTTACAAATGTAAATATTTTACAAATAAAGTTCATACTTTTTAAAGTGCGAAGAAAAAAGTGTGGAAAAACCCTAAATTTGTTGTAGTATATAGAATGTGTCGACCCTAGACGTGGTCCAAAAAGTCTTGTGAAAAGTTGTGGGTCCCGTTTATCGACCCTAGGATCAAAGGTTTAAGTCGACCCTAGAAATCTAGGGTCGAAATTTTGGGGTCGACATTCTAGGGTCAACATTGTCGACCCTAGGGTCTTAAGGTCGATACCCTTTATCTTTTAGGGTGGAAATAGTCGACCCTATGGGCTGACTTTGTTGTTGTGTTTGGTTACAGGAGTTTGATGTCACCCGACACTAGTTAAAATGCTTTGAAAAGAAGGGAACCAATGGAAGAAAAGAAGAGATACGAGGGACATAATCTGGATTACAAAGGGCAGTCACCTCATGATGCTATAAAAAAGATTGATTAAGACAAGGTTAAAGCAGCTCTAGAGAAACAAAAGAAAGCCTGTGGTGATGTCACTCGAAGGACATATTTCATGGATGAGGACGATCTCATTAAGAGAGAGCTAGGAGATGGTATTGAGTTACATGGTGAATTAAAAAAAAGCAAGCAAGATAGAATACATAATTGGTCTAAACCATCAAATCAAGTGGATGATGATATTAAAGAAGAGCAATAGCATTCATCACACATCCAAGATTTTGACCATGCAGAAGAAGGGTAAGTGGGATTGATGGATGATGGAGAGGGAGGTTATAATAGGCCGCCTAAGTCTATTAATTGGAAAAGGAGGGTTGGTGGGACCTCGCATGAAAAACACAGGAGAAACTACAAGCACATTTGAGTTTTGAAAGAACATCGGGTATGTGTATTTGATATAAATTGTAGATATTGCGAGGACTAGAAATATGGGTGGAAAAAGTTCAAAGAGATCCTATTCAATAAAGGAATTTATCATATGATAACACTCAAATCCAACATGTATTAATAAGCGTTATCTTCACTATTCATATAGTATTTGTGGTAATAAACGGACTTTTATTGCTAATATCGTGTAAAGTTCGGTTATTGTATTTTGTAGGAAGCAAGAATGAAGAAACGTGAATAAAGGAATAAAAAGCGCGAATTGGAGGCGAAGGAATAAACGAGGCATGAGAACGTAAGCTCTCATATGAAGAATAATTAGGGACGAAGGAGTCTTGGAAGTTTAGAGGAAATAAGGAGGAAGAAATAAAGAAAAAAGGACTAGAAAAAGAAAATGTGGAAGATGGCCAAGAAGCCACCAGCACGACAATAAGCCACCAGCAACTTGCTAGTAAGTTTTTAGCACAAGTTACATTAAAACTCTCATAAACCTCCACCATCAATGGAAGGCTTCTAATTTCCCCTCCATATTCATTCCCAGCAGTTTTTACCTTCTCCCCAAGTAGAAATAGTGTATAAATTAGACCTTAGGGTCATTGTTTTCAATGTGCTAAATCCAAGGATCATTCTAACCCTTGACAAATGTTAGAATCACCACTCCTACATAACCCGAAAGACAATAAACCCTGTTAATCCTCATAGGAGGGACGAATTTCGTGAAGAAGAGATTCGGTTGGAGGTTCATTTGTTGATTGGAGGCTTTAGAATTGCTCTAAATTTTATTTTGTTATTTCCTTGTGTTTTGAAGAACTATTGGTAAACTCTTGTACTTGAATTGATTCTCATTATAATTTAAATGTTGTTGAATGTTTGAGAAAGTTATGAATTGTGTTGCAATGTGTTGGAATTTCGAGTAGTGTGATATACTTGTGCGATGAACATGAATTCTTAAAGAGAGTTTGGTTTTATGATCAAGATAATATAGTTGGGTTTTGATGGTTGATAATTTCTTGAAACATGTTTTGATAATCAAATGAAATATAGCTTTTTATTGGATTTATAGGTCGAAAGGATTTCCGGTAAACTATGTTCTAAAAGATTTGTGCATGAGTCAATTTGGTTTTTTGGTGATTGACACTCACCTTGACGAGTTGGTTAAAGGAGTTTGTCAAAATATTTATCTTGGGTATAGGTCGAAAGAACCCATTCAAACCAAACTTATCTCTTTGTATTTTCTAACATGGGGATTATAATGAATTAGAATAGGTAATCATAGGTCGAAAGGGTTTGTCTACACCAATTTGTTAATATGGATTCTATGAAAAATACCATGGAATGGAATACATGTCTTTAGATTTATGATTCATAGTTGCTAAACGCACACAAATTAACTCTCCTACGGATGAAATGGAATTTACACAAGTATTATATTTAATTATGTATTCCTTTACTAAGTTAATTCTAGCGGTAATATCGGTAGTGACAACCCTATTACCTACACCACCCAAACGTTTTGAATATACGCAAACCCCATGGGACGATCTTAACTTACCCGACTTTGCTACAATAGAATGAGTATACTTGCTCGTATGCGTAGTTAAGGAATTAATAAGTCTTGTTTATAAATGTAAAACTAGGAGTGCAAGACGCGCATCAAGTTTTTGGCGCCGCTGCCGGGGATTTGTTTATTTTTCATGTTATCATCATTACAAATTAGTGGTGGTGTTAAAATTTAGTTTTTAGTGTTAATAAAGATTGAATAACAATAGGTTTAGGATCTCATAATCTAAATAATATGCTTGAATAAATGTGTCTTGTGTTTATTTGATGTTTGCATTGCATATTTTATGAGATCACTTATACACATAAAATCACAAAAAGAGAATAAAAGCAATTAAGTAGTGTTTGGATTAGCCTTTATTTTGTTTTGATTAAAAGTTATATGTTTTTGTTTTGTTTAATTTTGTTCCCTTAATGAAAAACTTCAAAAAAATGTTTTTAGAAAAATTCAGAAAATTGTGGTAAAAAAGATGTTAAAAGAAAAGATTTTTTTTGTGCAGGCAAAGATGCCGCCGGCATGACACCCGTGCCGGCCGACACGAAGCCTTTTGTGAACAAGATGCCGCCGGCAAGATGAGATGCCGGCCGACAAAAGTTAAACTGTCAAGGTTTTGCCCCCGGCATGACACCCGTGCCGGTCGGCAAAAGTTGAGCTGTTAAAAAAAAAAATTGTTTGTTGGTTTGTTTGTTTGAGTTTTTTGTTTTTTTGATATGATTGTATGTTTATTTGTATCATGATTGTTTTATTTTACTAACACTATCCTTAACGTTCATGAATTTTGTCATGTTTGTTTTAATTTTAAAGATGGATACTCTTAGCGAGATTTCCACATACTTGAATGGGTTATAAGGAAAACTCAGTGATGAATGTGACTCAAGTATCACTAATGTGAAAACAACCAAGGACGAGAAAGACTTGTAGGAAGCTTTACCTCACAAGAGTGTGATAATCAATGAAGGAGGATGTGAAAAAGCGGTCTACCAAAGAGCTGAATATCGTTCATACACTGAACCGTTAATGTGGTTTGGTATTCCATGTACGGTTGATAATCAATGGGCATGTGATGCTGAATTAAACCTTACTTACCCAACCAGTTACATGACGGAATAGATGCTGGGAAAGTTAGGGTTCGTGATTGTTGGTTATACCGAATATGGAAGACCTGTGGTACGAGACGTAAGGGTAAACATCCATGGGTATGTATTTTTGACAAAATTCTATATCATAGACCACGCCGACATAGGTGAACCGTCAGTGGTCTTTGGTTAAAATTTTCTATGGGAAACTAGGTGTGTTGTGGATTTTGAGCAAGGTAGACTAACGGTCAATTTGACCAAACTCAAAAGTGAGAAAGATGATTATATTGAGTTTTTGGTTGAAGGCAGACCTAAGGTTGAAAGTGGGAATGAAGTAGTGAATATGGGAAAGGCAAAGAGAAACAAGAACACGGAGGCAAGCTAACTAACTCTAAACAATTACTTGCCAACACAAACCGAACTTGAGGAAGGATCTCCTTCCGCTTTTGTGCCCAATCCGTTACCATTGGCTTATCCTCTCTACAATAAACAAAAGGAGAGGATAAGAATTATCTTGGAAGTGTGGAATTAATTGTAACTCAAATTATATTACAATGACTGTTTGGTTTGCATTGTAATTGTAATTCACACATTACAATTACATTAATGGAGGGGATTTGGATTACTTAGGATGTTGGATGGAAAGTTTTGAATTACGTTGTAATTCAGTATTTGTATATTTTAAAAATCTGTATTTATAAAGAATACTACGTAATAATGTTAATAATAAAAGATAATAATAATAATAATAATATAATAATGATAATTAAACAAGTTAATAATAATAATAATAATAAAATATTAATAATTATTATTAATATTTTTATTATTAAAATTATTATTAACAAAAAGTTAATATTTATGTATTATTATTTTAAAATAAAATATTTATAATTATATTAATTAAATATATATAATTGATAATATCAATAAGAGTAGGCAAGGTTCCCTTAAGCAGCGATGGGGCATGGTGGAAGCAAGGGTGAAGTGGTGCAAGCAGATTTCCATAAGTTCCAAAGATATTTCCTTTTATTTCATCAGGTGGATACTGAGATGGCTGCAGAATATCAATGCCGGGGTCGAACACCTTTTCCTTTAGGGGAAAATAGCACTCACGCTCAGCAGAATGGGAAGAAGATCCGCGAAGAAGCACAACATCGTCCTCAGAAGGTGGACAAAGAGGTGTTAAATCATATGTGCTGCGGATATTGGTGTCGACCGGTTTCTTCTCCTTTGAAAGAATGTTCTTCAAATCCAAAGTAGGATCAAGATGATAATCTTAAAAATCATAAGGAGGAGCATCACTCTCATAAGGGAAGTAAGTGTTGAGAAATTCAGAGAAGTCTTCCTCGAATGAGTAATCGTCCAAAGTAGGATCGAGCATGGATGACGGAGGATCTTCATCATGTGAAGAATCACTCGAAAGAGTATCGGCCTCATCAAAATCATCGTAAGTAGGCAGATTGGGATACTCAGAAGTAAGGTCATCATAATCATCCGAATCTGAGCTAGAATCATAATCATCATAAGCATCAAAGATCGGTGGAGAATCATAAATGGGAGAAGGTTCCAAATTGGAAAGAGAATCATCCACAGTGTCTTGAAAGAGTGGATTATCAATGCAAGAGTCGAATAGCGGATTGTTGTAGACGACAAAATCATCAAGCACATTAATCATATTCACAGATTCTCGTCCAAAGGATTTGCTTGTAAGCTTCCCCATTTTAAAAACTTGTGAATCATTCCCGACTCGTAAGATTAACTCGCCTTCGGCAACATCAACTAAAGCTCGTCCGGTTCTCAAGAATGGCCGACCAAGTATTAAAGGAATACGAGGGTCCATTTCATAATCAACAACGACGAAGTCGACCGGGAAAGTAAATGTGCCAACTTTAATGAACACGTCTTCGGCAATACCAACAGGGTAAGCGAGAGTGCGATTTGCAAGTTCGAGAGTTATCTTCGTTGGAGTGAGGTCGGGTAATGATAGTGTTTTCCAAACACTCAAAGGCATAAGATTTATACTTGCCCCGAGATCAGCAAGGGCAGTAAATTCTTCAGTTTTGTTGAAAACGCAAGGCAACACAAAACGACCGGGATCTCCAAGCTTTTCTGAAAGTTCTTTAAGAATAACTGCAGAGCAGTTTTCATTTAAGCGCGTGTTAGCGAGCTCAATCAGCTTCTCCTTCTTGTTAAGCAATTCCTTAAATGCTTTAACAAATTTGGGCATGTAGACAAGTGCTTCAAGAAAGCTAATGTTGAAGTTCATTTGAGAGATCATCTTTACATAGCGTGAAACTTCAGAGTCATCCTTGGTTAGCATTTTGGTCTTGCCTAAACGAGAGGGATAAGGGATATTGGGTTTGGGTGGTGAAGGTGAAGGCGTAGCAGGTAAAGGTTGAGATGTTGAAGGGTCCTTCCTAGGTACATCGTCATGGCAAGGCGGAGACGGTAATGATGCACTAATACTAGGTGTAGGAGGAGTAGAGATAAATGGTGGTGGAGGAGGTGTAGATGATGGGGGTGGGATAGGTGGATCGACAATGGTAATTCCACTACGAGTAGTAATAGCACTCACATTTGCTCGCGGATTGGTGATGGTGTTTGAAGGTAGAGAACTCGAAGTAGAAGGTTGAGATGTGGGCAAGAAACTAGCAAGCATATTCTTCAAATCATTGGTTTGATTGCTGAAGGAGGATTGGATATTATCTCTAAGCTCGGATCTAATCTCATTTCCTTGCTTTGTGATATCTCCTTTCAAATTGATAATTTGGCTCTGAAGATTCTTGATTTGCTCACCTTGGGTTCTTATGATGGCTTCAACATCGGGGTTAATGGGTGGGGCTTGTTGAGCTGGTGGGTGATAAGGATTAGAAGCTCGAGGTGGAATTTGGTTGCTTCTATTGTAGTTGTTGGCGGGGTTTTGGTTTTGAGGAGAAAAAACGGGTGAAAGGTAGTTGTTGGACCGGTAACTCAGCAAATTTCTATCCCCTTGAGGTCGAGCTTGGTAATTTTCCGGTGAATAATTACCATAAGCAGCATACACATTTTCCGAATTTCCTTGAATAGAAGGACAATCGGTGTATGAGTGTGGACCGCCGCATGTTTCACAAGGATTAGCAACCGCTTTAACTTGTTGTTGTTGGTTTGAAGTGAGAAGCAAGATACTTTTGTTCATCTCAGTCATCATGCGGGTGAGTTCGGTCATATCAGGGTTTGCTGAAGTAGAAGAAACATTGACTCTCGGGTTGTTCCTTGAAGAAGCGGAGGAATCCCAGTTTTTGTGGTGAGTAGTCATGTTCTCAATAAGCTCTCTACACTCCTCGGGTCTCCTTTTCATAAATGTGCCACCGGCGGCTGCATTAATCGTATCACGATCTCGAAAAGTCAAACCGTTGTATAAAGTATCAATCAATGTGGCCGGAAGCATGTTGTGGTTTGGACAACGATCAATCAAGACATTATATCTTTCCCAAGAATCAAAGAGAGATTCATCGGGTTCTTGCATGAAACCGCTGATTTGATTGCGAAGGCTCGTGACCATGGATGGTGGAAAGTAGCGCGACAAAAAGCGTTGAGTCATGTCATCCCAAGTGTGAATAGAATTCTTCGGGAGACGATCAAACCATTTCTCGGCGTGATGTGATAAAGTATGTGGAAAGAGTTGTAGGCGAAGAACATCCATTGTGGCACCATGCAACTTTATGCTTTGGGTGATTGTAATGAACTTGTCGAGGTGTTTATTGGCATCATCATCAGGCAATCCACAGAAAGGATTTGTTTGTACTTGCTGAATCATGTGGTGCTTCAACGAAAACTCAGGAGCCGTGATTTGCATCGGCGCAATCGGTCCTCCTCGTCCAAACATGGTAGGTTGACAAAGCTCCTCCATTGTCCGAAGATCGGGCTGTGGAAGAACATTGTTGTTATTATTATTGAGGTGCGGTGGATTATTGTTGTTGTTAACACCTGACATACTTAAATCTTCTTGAGTCTCGGGCTCTTGATAATTAGAAGATCTAGTACGCATACACCTACAAACATAAAAGAAAACAATACCAAACACAAAGACAATATATATACACAATAAAAATAAAATCTTTTTGGATTTTTGAAAATTTTAATTTTTATGGATTTTTATCAATTTTTAATTTTTATGGTTTTTTGAAATTTTTATGCAAGAAAAGTAACGCTCATAAGTGAACGGATCCCAAAAAGCAACGCGTCTCTCACATAAAACCGTTAATCTTTACGAAAAGAGCCGGCAGCGGCGCCATTTGATAACTAGGTTTTTGCCTAATTAAAAAGATTCTTTGTCGTATGTCTAATCGAATTGATTTGGTTTAACTATGCGTGACTCAGTCGTTCTTGGTGAAACAAATAGTTGTGTCGTTGTAGTAATTAAAGGTGCAAAGCAATTAATGTAAATGAGCGGGTAAGTAAATCTAATTCTAACTTAAAGTAAAAGCGCAAGTATTTAAAAGCGTGACGAGAATTAAAAGGCACTAAAGTAAATAACGTAAACTTAAAACTATCTAAGGCAAACTTAAAACGCAACTAAAACTTAAACTACGGCAATGCTGAAATAAATCTAAGGCAAAATGAACTTAAAGTGCGACTAAGGAAAAAGGCGAAAAATAAAGCTTGAAGTTAAAATTCAAAGACAAAAACTAAAAAGAACCTGAAACAACTCATTCGGAACAATCCTTCGTCCGGAACAATCACTCATCCGGAATGTCACCTTCGTTCGGAATGATTCTTCTTCGCTCGGAATATTACCAAAATCCTTGATCCGGAACAAATTTCCTATTCTGAATATGTCACTTATCCAGAACAATCCTTCGTTCGGAACTTAACTGATTCGGAACTCAATTGGATCGGAACTTCTCAAACACGCCTTGGTTCGGAAGTTCTTGGTTCGGAAGTTTGTTCGGAACTTCCCTGGTTCGGATCTTCCTTGTTCGGAACTTTTGGTTCGGAAGTTCTTGATTCGGAACGTTCTTGTTCGGAACTTTTGGTTCGGAACTTTTTGGTTCGGAAGTCTTCCTGATTCAGAACCTTTAGTTGGTTCAGAACTTCTCTGCTCGGAACTTCCCTGGTTCGGAAGTCTTGCTGGTTCGGAACTTCCTAAGCCAACTTCTTGGTTCGGAAGTTTCTGCTGATCCGGAACTTACCTGGGAAAGATCAGAAACAGGAAAACAAACACCCCGAAGAACAGAGAACACAATATACACACGAATCTAATCAAACTTAAGCAAAATCAACCACAAAATCAAATCAAACTAATCACAGAGCATCTACTAAACATAAACAAACAATCCAAATCAATAAAACTAACAAAACTAATCACAATAATCAAAACCCACTTTGATCAAAATAAGAACATGAACATGAACATAAACATAAACATAAAAATCAAAGATTAAGAAAGGTAGATAGGAGATTAACAAGATAAAGTAAAGATTGACAAGAATTAAATGGAAACTTACTTGAAATTAAATGAATTTAAGGTGCAAGACAAGGTATTTAAAAATGGACATGAAAAGTAAATGACAAGATAAGTAAAATGGAAGAACTAATTGTCACTATTAGCCAACAAAGAAAAATGCTAATCTCATCTAATATATATATAGGGGAGGTTAAGGAGTGCTTAGGAAGCTTCCTCCCCTCTTTCCTTTTTCCTTAATTGCATGCTTAGTCCTTCTCTTCTTAATCTTTTGTTAATTGCACCATTTAGTCCTTAAGCCTTTTAATCTTCTTAAATCTTGGACTTTAATGACTTTTGGCTCGGGATTTCTTTGGACTCGTCTTTTAATTCTTCAATTCAATAATTAAGACTTGAGTTCTTCGGCTTTTAGTAAACTTCCGTCTTTTGACTTTTTCTTCGATAAATCTTCAGAATTGGTCTTGGACTTCCGTTCTTTTTGCACTCTTGACTTCTTGACTTCGTCTTTCATCTTTTTCTTCAATAAAAGCCCGTAAATGCCTGTGTTTTCTCCACTTTTCACCTTTTCGTCCTAAATCACAACAAAAACACAAACCACGCATAATTCCGACATAAATGACATAATTACACGTTTTGGCTCGGTTATTATTGTAATTAAGTGGTAAAAAAGATGGGTGTTTACACACCTATCAAGGGAGCTTGTGGATATAGTGGAAATCTCGAGTAAGGTGTACTCGAGGAATGGAGTAGGAATGAGGATAGAGCTTCGTTGCCGAACCACTATAAATCTTGGTGTCTTCCTATTAGTTTGTTTCTTTCCTTACTCTTTACTTACTTTCATTATCACTTTACTTACCATTAATACTTGTCATTGTTAATGCATTAGAATTGAACCTAATCATTGTGAAACTAGCTTTCAACTAAAAGATAGTTTTAACACTAACCTAATTGAAAGGAATTTTAATTAGGAGATAAACCGAAGAGATACTATTCAACCCCCCCTCTTTTATTTTCTACAGATCCCATTACTAGAGAAAGAGAAGTTGTTCCACCACCATCTAAACCTTGCAACATACCACCTCTCAATGACTTCTCTTCTTTCCCAAATCTTACTAGGCATTGTGAAAACATTTCTTATCCATTATCTCCCTCTCCACTACCACCTTCTCATTTTGACGGTCCTCCCCCATCCAACGACTTTGTTTTGCATCATGAAAGCTCGTGTACTTGTTGTCAGTTTCAACAAATTAAACTTGCTCATGTGTATGACAAGTTAAATTTTCTTGAATTTCTTCTCACTCGGCCTCCTTTCAAAGTATTTGTTCCTATGAACAAATCTTCGAATGATGCCTCGTCGTATTATTTTTCCAATTAAAGCATACATTGTGTTTTGGTTGTTTGAGTCAAATAAAAACGTAAGCAAATCTTGGAAGATTATCACTACTAGAGTAGTTTATGCTTATGTTGATTATGTGTTGTTTTAAATATTCATAATTGTGTGTATGAATATTTTAATTGTATGTTCCTTCATATTTTTGTAATATGAATGTTATGTGTGTTATTCCCTTTCCCACCGATTCTTTGTAACACAATGTTTAGAGTAGATCATGGTTAAAATATACTATTGTTTTTTGGTGGTTCCATCAACTGTAAGTTTCTAACCCTTTGACATATTATCACTTCAATTGGTATGAATGTTTCTTTTCTATCTCTATTCCACCAATTGAACTTTGATTTTGTCAAAACACCCTCTTTGGACATGCTTAGCAAATACTTAATTCTTATTTGAGATTTCTTTTCTTTCTCCCTCTCAAGTTACTTAGTAGGTGGTGACTATATATACATTGGTGTTTTTTTTCTTTCTACTAACCTTTGTGTAACATGTCACCTTAGCTCATTCTCTTGGTGCCCCAAGCAAGGGTGAGTAAACACCAAGGGGGAGCTTCTAGCAAAGTCACTTCTTCTCTTCCTCAAAGACTTGTGCTAACCTTTTTGCTTCGACAAAGGGGAAGAAATGATAGTGATAAACTTGTTAATAATTCGAACACTTTTGAATTTTACATAAGTGAGTTTATAGTTTGTTGTAATCAAAAAAGGGGAGATTGTTAATGCAAAGCAATGCCTAAAAACATTATTAGTGTTAACTAATCTTTCTTAGTTTTGATCACGACAAATTAAAAAGACGTTTATCGTCAAATACAATCATAAGATGAATTATCTAACAAACACTATCATCAAGGTAATAATCATTTAAGTATTGCACTAACATATCTTAATTATGATTATTGATCATAAAAGTGATTAGACCTAAACTTACATTTTTTCAAATGTGACAAAAGATTTTTTAATAAACTTTCTTTTTAATAAAATGTTTTATTAAAATGGAAAATGTAAATTTGAATATGGCATATTCTAAATGTCATAGGAATATCCTTTGAAGGTAAAATTACCTCAAATATTACTCCCCCACTAAAAGACAAAAGGGAGCATAGTCTATGAACACGGATCCTTAAATGCCTATGTGGTTCCCTAGTGATAAGGAACCGCAGGCACAATTAAGGAACCACGCTCAGAGAGCCGTTGGCTTTTGTCTCCTATAAATAGTGGACCAAATTTGTATTTTCCACAACCCTTTTTGGACACTCTTTCTGCCATCTTTCTCCTTTCTAATTCATAATCATTTGTAAATGATCACTTAATGTGTTAAGTATGTTTACTTATGATTATCCCCTTCATCTCCTTCTTTATCTTGTCCAAAGAGAAGATCACTAACACACTTGTGATGTGATTAAAGATGAAGCCTTGATGAAGATCATCCTTTCCTAAAGATCTAGTCATTTTCATCATATGATTTATTTGAGTCTTGTGTAGATCCAATGTAGTTGTGAATACTTGGATTAGTTGTGTTAATCCATTGTATTTGTGAATACTTAGATTTAGTCTTGTGTAAATCCATTGTATATGTGTATACTTGGATTTGTGTTGTGTAAATCCAAGTTACATGTGTATACTTGGATATGTGTTTTGTTGAGTTTTAATAGTTGTGACTTATAAGTTCTCACTAAACTATAAAGTGATGTGTTTGTGTCTTGTGAGTTCTCACTAAACTATAAAGTAACTTGTGGTTGTGTCTTGTGAAGTTCTCACTTAGCTTCAAAGTGAAGAGTCATGAAGATTGGTTCTAGCTTTCGATCAGAACTCGACATCTAGCCTTACGTCGGAAAATCGTGAAGTATACAACGTTGTGAAGATTGGTTCTACCTTTCTATTAGAACTCGGCATCTAGCCTTGTGTCGTAAAATGGTGAAGTAGGCAACGTTGTGAAGATTGGTTCTATCTTTCGATTAGAACTCGACATCTAGCCTTGTGTCGTAAAATGGTGAAGTGGGCGACGTTGTGTAGATTGGTCCTAGCTAAGATTAGGTCTCGACATTTAACTTAGTGTCGGAAAATAATGTAATCGACGTTGTAAGGTTTTCTACGCCAAGAAGGGAGCTTGTGGATATAGTGGAAATCTCGAGTAAGGTGTACTCGGGGAGTTAAGTAGGAAAGAAGATAGATATTCGTTGTCGAACCACTATAAATCTTGGTGTCTTCGTATTAGGTTGTTCTTTCCTTACTCTTTACTTACTTTCATTATTACTTCACACACAATTATTATTTGTCATTGTTAATGCATTAGAATTGAACCTAATCATTATGCAACTAGCTTTCAAGTAAAAGGTAGTTTTGAGACAAACCTAATTGAAATGAATTTTAATTAGGACATAAACCGAAGAGAAACTATTCAACCCCCCTTATAGTTTCTACAAATTTAAAGAATTTACCCACAACTATTCACAACGTACTTTCTAGAACTCGGCTGAAGCACAATGCAATAACCTTATTCATTGTGGTTCGGATGTGAATTTGCGTTATATCAACCTTAAGGTATAATGCAAATAATAATCGTAGGTAATTTCAATTTGACGCACAGGCGAGCCGGGAATTTGGTCAGCGACTAATGGCATAACACCTCCTTCCTTAACCGGGTACATGACCAGCGGTGCGTTATACCCACTTTATAGTTTGTCAGAAGGAGTAGGCCGTTAAATTATTATTGTGAATACCAATCAACACAAATTCTATGTAATTTAGATCTCAAAACAAATCTTAATTTTAATATGATTTAGTCCATATTATTTTTTCTTTAAAAAATCCTTGTTTACAACAATTCATGCAATTTAACATAAACAAGTAAAAAAAACTGAATCATAAACACATAATAACAATTTATATGTGCAATAAATAAATCAAATAGCCACATACATACGATTTATTCAATAATCATCAAATCTAGGTTTTTATATTCATATAAAAGTCTTCCCTAATTATAGATTTATTGAATCAAATAAAAAAAGTAGCACATAAAATCATATAAACATACAATTTTATGATCCATGAAAACATGCACGTTCATCATGGATACACCGACATCTCTTAACAATTAAATCTCTATGGATCGTAACATTTAATCTACATGACATAACAATTAATCATGTAATTTAATCTAAAATTATACAACATGTAAATTAGGGCTTCAAAACAAAAAATATTTTTTTATTAAAAAATTCGGCTCAAAACCAATTTTAAAAAACAAAACCATGAATTTTTAAGAAAACCTAAAAAACATGTAGTTTTATCTCAAAATAATTATTAGTTAAAAAACTTTAGATTTTTGATAATTATAACATGTTAAAACGACTCTCGATGCCACTGAAGGTTTATTATCTACATAACAATTATTAAAACCGTAACAAAGATCAAATCACATATAGCGGAAGCGATTTAACAAGATCATAATAACACAATTATTATTAATCGAATTAGGGTTACGTACCTTTTAGCTATGAAGATTCCACAAGATAAGAACGAAGCACCAATATATCAATAAAATCATATCACCAAGATATAATCTAAAGTAAGACTATATTACGTTCTTGTACACACGTAATACAACGAGCTAACCGTAAGTCTAGTACGTGTAAACCGAGCTTCAACGTCTAGTGTAAAAATCTACCCAACAACCATAGAGAGGGGCTAGGACTAGATTTATAGCTTAATCCAAAAAACCAAACGAAACCCTTATGGTGCGTTTGATTCAGTCGACCAAGAGAGAGAGAGAAAATATTATGGGGTGAAGAATTATGAGAACCAAGGGATGTTTATATAGGCATAATTATCTTGGAACCCAAGTCAAAAAATTAATTAGGAAATAAATCTTCTCCCTCCCCTTGTCCATAACCGACGGTCGAACACCCCAAGGGGTTGTCCGGAACTTTCTTTTCCTCTTCTTATTTATTCCACAACGCTCGTTAATACTTAACTCTTAATTTATTTAACAACCGTTAAGTTATAGCTTGATTTAATTTAATAAATATAATAAACATATTTATTAAATAAATTAACTCTTTACGTATTGAGTGCAATCCTGTACTCTCGAGTTCGATCTTAACACACGACTATTAAATATAAGTCCATAAACTTTCACCTTGTGCATTAGGGTACTTGTATATTGTCTTAATATAATCTTATAACCTTAATAAAGTGCTATGGGTGTTTATAGACTTGTCCTAAAAGACTAGGTAGTGATTCTATGTAGATTTCTTAATATAAGGGTTTTTAGGTCATTAGTCCTAATGACTTTCTATCTTGGGTAATTAGTGTTTGTATCTTCATGAACAATTATTCTAGGGCTTTTATGATATGTTTATTATTTCTATGGTTTCTACATACTTAGTTTAGGGTTTATATAGGTTTATCATATTCTAGGGATGATTATGGGAGCTTAAGATCCAATGCTTTGATAACTTGTACCTTATGCTATATTAACTTGTAACTTGCATTGAAATAAATGTATAATCTTAATATGATACATAGTTGATTTTATAATTAGTGGCAAAAGATTAGACTCTAATTCAATGTATAATGGATTTTATATGCTAATCTTAGTTACTAGGTCTTAACTTGTAATTAGTTTTGGATTAGTGAATATAGTATTTTGTGATCAATTACCTTTCCTTTATATGATTCATTATAATTAGTATAGTGTATTTAATAATAGTACATAAATATTATGTAGTTATATTGCTTGAAATATTGTTTACCAAAGGTTTCTAGATGGTGATCTAGACTATTCTGTACATTTACTTGTACTTAGCTTTGTATGGTTTGTTCTTACTATTCTTAGGCATTATTATGTCTTTAAGGTATAGTTTATAAATTGTTTATAATCCTTAATGACTTATTCATATGTACTTTCTATTTATAGTTTATCATTCTTGAGTTTACAACTCATTTTTAGGGATTCTAGGGTTTCTAAGGAAATTTAGGGCATCATAGTTATATTTGAGATGTTATTATTAATATTGAACTTATAAGATTACTTTTAGATCTTAGCCTTGACATATACATTGTGTTTAAAACATATAGGAATATGTTGTAGCGGCAGTTCAGGTTGTGAGAAACAGTTCATGATGAGATGGCATTTATACATGATCTCATCGTTCTTTTCAGGCTTTAAATGCATAAAAATGTCATAAAATACCATATATATGCTTGTGTTTGTTTACTTGTGTATTTTAGGTATGGATATCGTGAAAAAGACAAAAGATCACAAGTTACAAGGAAAAACGGACACGAGAAACAAAGCCGTACAAAGAACCGGGCCCTAATCATGGAAAACTCAACAAATACCCTTGAAGACTTGAAGACAAACAAGATTGATCCTCAATTATTGAAGAAATGACACTTAAAACCCTTGTATATTAATAATTACAAGTTTGGTCCCTTAAGTTTGTCAAAATTACACAAAAGGTCCCTCAACTTTGAAGAAATGGCAAGATTAGTCCCTCAACAATTTCAAATTGTCAAATATGGTCCCTCATCAAGCCAAAGATACATTGAAGACCTTTGAAGATCAAAAATGTCCAAGATCAGTCCTTCAAAAATGCAAAAGTTCCAAAAATAACCCTTAATACACCTTTTGGAAAGTTTTGTGCAAAAAATGTCAAGTTGTGAAAGTTGTTACAAGTATATTTGGACGCTGACAGACTTTTTAACACAAGTGACAAAAGAAAGGAAAAAGAAGGGCTAAACATGGGCACTGAAACATTCAAACTCCAAAAAATGCGCCAAACACATCCCATTCCCCCAATTTCGGATCAAAAGGTGTTACTGTTCACCTTTTACCACCCAGATTTACATCACTTAAAACAAAGGGTAATTTGCAATTACCTTGGCACACGTTTGATTCACACATGCAGAATCACATCCCACACACAAAACCCTCATCTCCACTCACCAATAGGCCCCACCATTCAACACGTCACCCAATCAGAATGCAACTTACCCTCCAAGTAATCCTATGTGGCAAAATCAACAGCCAAGACTCATTGCTTCATTCCAAAGTTAAAATGAACAGCCTTGATCAATTTGGACAGCTCAAATTCAGAAAACGTCTAGAAGTACTCAAGGGCATTTTAGAGAAATCATATCTAGGGTTTGTGAATAGTGTAGCCAGGCATTTGCCTATAAAAGGAGACCTCAACATGTGAGAGTCCCTTTGTTCCAGTTTTAGGCTATCAATCTTTGTAATTCCTTTTTAAGTTTAATAAAATTTGAATTTCTGAAGATATTGAATTCTCTTTTTGATTTGATTAAAAGTTGGTGTTTGAGTAGCCTAATTCTGAGTTCCATTTGATTGTTAAGGCCTACCTTAATCTTGTGGTTAAGGCACGTCTTGGTTCATAAGGTTTTTAAGGGTCAAATACCTTGAAATCCTAGGTTCTGTTTTGGCTTATTTTGTGTACTAACCCTTGACCATTTGCTATAAGCTCTTACAAGCTTGTTGACACCAAGCTTGTGAAGGGATTAGAGCCCTTGGTTGAGTTGTTTGCTGCTTGTGTTGAAGATATCAAGTCCTTGAGGTTCTACTTTGAACCATCAACCAAGGCAGTTTGCATCATCTTTGTTGAAGTACCTTGGTCTTGTTCTAGTTGTTGAACAAGGTCCAAGGAGCATAGTTGGCTCTCCTAGGAAGTTGTGGAGAGCAGGTATAATCCCTTGTTAAAATTCCTCTCAAAATTTCATGATTATGACTGTTTTGAATTTGGTGCTTTAATTTTGAGTATTTGTGTTTGTGCTGGTAATTTTTGAGTTTGATTGTGTTAGTTGCTATTGTTTAAGTGTTTTTGATCATTAAAATCAGTAGGTTATTAGTTAAAATCACAAGTTTCTTTGTTAAGTGCTTGATTAAGGGTTGTTTGGGATTACTGGTTATCAAGGCCTTGTGGCCTTGGTTCTTAGGGTTTGGGTGGTCTAAACAAGTCCTAATACACAAGTTTTAGCCATTGGTTTACTTTCTGAAAGTTTGGAAAAGGGATTTTTAGTTTTGCAAAAATCTGATAAAAGTGGTTTTGAATTTGGTCAAACACATCAGATCCAATAACTTCTTTGTTAGTTGGATCTAAGGTCTGAAATCAGGATTGGGAATAGTTTGGGTGATAAGCTTTCTATTGGTTATCTGCTTGTTGAATTTGGTGGCTTATTGTGGTTTTTATAGCTTATCAAAGTTTGCTAAAGTGGTCATTTGCATCAGCAAAGTGACCACCTCATTTGGTGTTGCCTTGTGATTTCTAGTATTAGGATTGTTGTTTTGTTGCTTGGATTCTATTTGTATGCTGCTTGTGAGAATATTTGGCTATTTGGATTGCTTTGTTCATAGCTTATAAGCCCACTGGCTTATTGGCTTATTTGTGCCAAAACACATCAAGTTTACCCAACTGGTAAGCCTTGATTCACAAGGTTTGCACTCAAACCTTGACCAGCAGGGTGAAAAACAAGTCCTTACACTTCATTAAGTCTGTCAACGCCTACTTTGTTCCTGTCAGCGTTTGATTTCAACTTATCAACGTTTGACTTTTGGTCAAACTTGGTTTCTAAGCTTATTGAATCTGTTTTGCTTATTGGTACATGCAACAACTTATCTTTTGTAATAGAAATCATTTTTCTCAGCTTAATATCAAATCTGGAAGGTTACAAGTCTTTTGGTTAAGCTTTTGCTAGAAAACTAGCTTATTTGGCTTTTTTCAGCCAGCTTATCTGTTCTTACAGCTTATTCTACTTGGCTTTTTGTGATTTTCTTGATTGATTATTCTTAGTTAAGCTATTTGAGCTTTTGCAACAAACTAGAGCTTCTGAGGTTCCTTATTTCTCAATCCCGACTATTTTGTCGTTTTGTGAAATAATACTTTGCTTATTTCTGGCTTATTGAGTGAGCTTTTTCAAAATTTCTTTTTACAGATCTCATAAGCATCCCAAAAGAAGGCTGTGTGTCATATTAGAGCTTATGGCATTAGCTTATGGCTTAATGGGCTGAAAAGCCCAATAAGAATAAGCTGAGTGTTAAATAAGCTGTGATAAGCTCATTTTCAGCTTTTGGGCCTTTAGAGTTTTGTTCTTAGAATTGAATTTTAAGTCAGATAGGCCTTTTCCAAGTCAATTGGGCCAAGTTTGACTTTTTGGGCCCAAAAGCCCAATTTGGTTGACTGTTTTTGGTTTTGGCCCATTTGAGGGCCCAATAGGGGTATTTTGGTAATTTCACTTTGATTTTCTGATTATTTAGGTTAAAATAAGCTAGTTTGCAAGTTTTTAGAATTTTTTTATAATTTTTGGATTTTTAATATTATTTTAATATTATTTTATTATTATTTTTCAAATTTCACATTTTCCAACTTTTTACATTTTTCATAGGTTAATTACATTAAAATAGGAATTTAGCAACTTTTAGAATAATTTTATCTCTTTTAGATTAATTTTATAATTATTTTAAGTTTTAATAGTTTTTAAATCATTTTAAATAGTTTTTATTAGTTTAAAAATTTCTAAAAATAGTTTTTAATCTTTTTAGGTCATTTTAGAGGTTTACCAATTGAAAAATCTTTATTTAGGCTTTTTGATAATTTATTTGATTTTTAGGGCTTTAATTAGCATTTAAAAATTGAATATTTAATTATTTTAAAGGTTTGAAAAAGTTTTGATCATTGGTAAACTCTTAGTTTATTTATTTTGAGTTTTGATGAATTTTTGGTAATTTTTAGAATTAATTTTGTGGTTTTTAAGGTTATACGTTTTAACTTTCTAGTAGTACTTATTTTTATTTTTACGTCTTCGTCATCTTCTTTTCTCATCCCCTTCTAAACCAATCATTAATCACAAACATTTAACAAATTTCTCACACACATATACCTCCTTGGGAAACAAACTTTCATTTCATTAAGGGTCATTAACACTTGATTTTTCCTAAAGTCATTTGTTTGATACTTACCACTTTTACGCCTTTTCCCTAAAAGGTCGTATTTTACCACAATCATTTTGGTGCCGCTGCCGGGGAGGTGTGTCGTGATTAATTTGCATTGTTGTTTTTAATATTAACCATATAGTATTTGTATTAGTAGAACTCTACTAATACGTATTATCGGTTTTCTTGGTTTTTCTTGTACAAATATTATTACTATATTGTATTAAGTATCACAATAAATTCACAATATCTCCAAAAGTGTGAAAACACAACCTTAATTGGGATTTCATCACTCAGTTATTGTATTCGAATCTCAAACAAAAAGAAAAAGGCAAAAATAGATAAATACTTTCGTGAAGCTCGATTTTGAAAAATACAAACTATAAGGTGGGTATAAGGCGGGTATTATAAAATATACCCTAAGGAAAAAGGCTCTTAAGTGCTTCCCGCCGCCTCGTTTCCCCGCTTGCTTGTGAGTATTTAGAGATTGAAGGCTAATCGAGGGTTTTGCCGCCCAAAGTATTATTACGTATAATATATTTGCTTGGTTTTTTGTGATTAAAACCCTCTTGAACAATTTGGTTTTCACCAAAGTTCTAAAGTCATTCGAAGGCGTTCACTCCACGTGATTGTTTTCATTCCTTTGAGGCTTCTTTAATCAAGAGTTTGATTCGAGGAGAGATTTTGTAGATTGTTGTCTACGAAGATACACCAAAATCCAAAAAATTAAATATCATCAAAAACACACAAAAAAAATTGAAAATTCACAAAACACCCAAAAAGAATCTTCTTTGCTCACCTCCCATTCTTCGTGAAGTTTATGATCACTCGTAATCAAGCAAAACGAGCTCGTAAACGTCTTCAAAAGCAAGCCAATCAAGAGACGTTGATTGTTGAAGAACCTCCAATTGTTGAACCTATTGTAGAACAAGAAGTCGTCATGGCTAATCGTACTATGATGGAGTTGCTACAAGCACCCACCGAGGGTTTTGGAGAGGCTATTGTGATTCCCGCCATCCTTGCGAAGAATTTCGAGATTAAGACGGGTTTAATGTCGATGTTGCAAGCAAATAAGTTTAGAGGTCACGAGAAAGACAACCCGCATTACCACATTAGGAATTTTAACCGTCTCACCGCTACTAGCAAGTTTAAGGATGTTCCACATGACGCCATTAAGATGATGTTGTTTCCATACTCGTTGGATGGACCCGCAAAAATTTGGCTCGAGAAAGAACCGTCAAATTCGATTTTGACATGGGCCGATCTCGTTTCTAAGTTTGTGAACAAGTTTTTTCCACCATCTAAAACAACACACTTGAAAAATGAGATTTCACGATTTGTACAAAGAAATAATGAAAGTTTTTCAATGGCATGGGAACGATTTAAAGAAATGTTACATGAATGTCCACACCATGATTTTACGGAATTGCATCAAGTTGATACTTTTTATAATGGGCTTAATGATCATGAAGGAGAATATTTGAATGCCGCCGCGGGTGGTAATTTTTTGTGCAAGACGACAAATGAGGCTTAACAAATCATCGAGAATAGATCTAAGGTTTATAGCCCTCCTAACACACCGAGTGTTGCCAATTTGGGTTCGTCATCTTCGTCACAATCGTCTCGTAGCATTAATTCCTTACATGATGAAGCTAATGAGGAAAATCGGTTTTTTGATAGATTTGCTAATCTTATGTCCCATTGGAAGGCTCAAGAAGCTTCCAATTCCGCTTCGGTTAAAGCGGTTGCTAAGAGTTGTTTATCTTGTGGGGGAGCTCATGATCTTTCCGAGTGCATTACCGCGGATGGTAACACTTCGAGTGCTTATGTAGCAACGGGAACTTACAACCAAAACGGCCAAGGTTCCCGCCAAAATCAAGCTCCACCAAACCAAAATGTTAACAATTATCGAAACAACAACCAAGGTAATTACCAAGGCAATTCACGCAATTACAACAAAGGGAATTATCAAAATGGGAATGGACAAATTTCTAATCAAAATCAAAACCGTGATTTTCAAAACACTACACAAGGTTTTCAAAATGCTCACACTAAAAATTTGCAAGGAGAATTTTTGGATTATGCTAAAGCAAATGATGCTAAATTTGATAACATGCAACGTGAGATGATTAGCTTAAGATCCGAGTTGAAAAACGAGCTTAAAAATGAACTTGCTAATGAACTTAAAACTCATGCAAACAAAATGGAAGGAAATGTCCAACGTCTTCAACAAAACCAACAAAAGATGGAATTAGGACAACATGTAGGCAATCAAAATTTGAGGACCGAATGGCTAAGATGTTTGAAGCAATCATGTGTAAACCCTCTTCCTCGGGTGGTCTTCCTAGTGATACCATTGCAAACCCGAAGGGAGAAATGAAGGTTATTACTACACGAAGTGGTAAAACTTTCAAGGAACCAATCTCTCGTCCAAGTACTTCTACGGATAAGGAAATCGAGAAAGAACCCGAGGTGATGGTCGAAAAGGAGCACATTACAATCCCACGAAGTACCGCTCAAACCACACCTACGGTTGAACCAATACCAATCATGGAACCCGAGTTTCCAAGGCCGTTGCCTAATGACCAACCCACACCACCTTTACCCTACCCTTCGAGACGAAACAAAGAAAAAGCACAAGAACGGAACAATTATCAATTTGAGCTATTTATGAAAATGTTTCGTGATATGCATTTTAACATAAGTTTTGCCGACGCTCTTATCATGATGCCTCGATTCGCCGCAAACTTCAAAAGTATGCTAAACAACAAAGAGAAGTTACAACAATCGTCTAGTTGTTCATCGGTTTTTCTTAGCCGCATACCACAAAAAGTCGGTGATCCCGGTAAATTTTTGATTCCGTGTGCAATTCAAGATATGGAGGAATGCTACGCCTTGGCCGATCTTGGTGCTAGTATTAATTTAATGCCTCTTGAGATTTTCAAATCGCTTTCGCTTCTGGCTCTTACTCCTTCGAACATGTCTATCGAGATGGCCGATCATTCTACGATTTTAGCATGTGGAGTAGCCGAGGACGTTTTCGTTAAAGTCGGAAAGTTTTACTATCCCGTTGACTTTATCGTTGTAGACATTCCTATCGATTGAAAAGTTCCTCTCATTTTGGGTCGTTCATTTTTGGATACATCAAGAGCACTTATTGATGTTCATGCTCGAAAAATCACCCTTCGTTTCAATGAGGAAGAACTTGTCATCAATGCAACACAAAACTCCAATCTTTCTCATGTCTATTCTATTGCAACTTTAAACCATGGTGATTCAACCAATGTCGTTTGCAAAGAATTTTCACCAAGAGTTTTAGGAAATGTCGCCAAAAACAATTTATCATTTCCTCCGCCGGTGGAGGTTATGAGTGTAAAGCCTACAAAGAAGAAACCGTCAATACTTGAATCGAAAAATCTTTCGCCTCACCTCGAACATTCATTCTTGAAAAGTGTTGATAAGTTGCCGGTTTCTACGGAAGATCCTTCGGATGATGAATATGTAGACCCCGATGGGGAGGTCTTCTTCGTCGATAAACGTTTTGAAAACTTGCCACCACCTAAACCAAAAAGATTTCAAAATGTGAGAATTTTTAGTGTGACTAACATTGCTTTAGAAACACCAAATATTTTCGACATAATCAAAAAGGGTTTTCATAAAGAGAGTTCAAAAGATAACAAAGGAAAAGATTTTAAATGTGATTTAATTGATTTTTCTACAAATCTAACTCCGTCATCACCACGTGTTTTGAGTGCTACAAGCTCGTCTACTCCTTTTGACGATGCTTTGTGTGGCTCTAGTATGGGGGAAGCCCCTTATGTTCCCTCATCCTTGTCCACCGAGGACGAGATTTTCGATCCCGGAATTTCATGTAAAGGGAGATCTCGGTCTTCCACCGATGCAATAAATGGAAAATCTTTCTATTTGCTTGGTGCGAGTCTACCTCGAGTAGCTCAAAAGTTTGTCTTACCAATTGTCCCACCCTTCTACTTCTCATCTCTTTTCTTCAAACTCTTTGAGTTTATGGCACATGTTGAAGTGGCGTTTATTTGTTTTTCCAATGAAAACGAGAACGCCATCTTCGACCCCGGTATTTTGCATCATTAAAGGACTTAGTCCTTAATATCGGTTGCTTTTTGGGCCTTGTTTATCATGTAAGCCCCACCAAAAATTGACCACACCATAATTATCCCTAAATGTTCACATTATATGGGGATCGAGTCGAGCTCATGACTCGGTAATAAAAAACGAGGTGCCTCGTGGGGGAGATCCCATGCTTATCTTTTATGCTCACTATTCACTAATAAGGGGACTTGTACCCTTTCAACTCGTTGTCTCGTGGTTGTTTGTGATTGTGTTATCTAGATCATCATCATCATCTACGATTGAAGACTCTCGTGTTCGTTTACGTGAGCCTCCATCGTTCGTTTGAAGAAGTTTTTCACGAATCCATGACATATCCTTTATTATTCTAACAATTATCTTTTAGCATACTTAATAAACGGCTTTAGATATATTGTTGATCACCCTTTCCATGCTAGATCCTAAGCATTCGACTTTTCGTCTCTAGTATGGGGGTGCTCCACCTTTAGACTCGAAACATTGAGGTTTGCTTTTAGTATGGGGGGGTGAATAGGTACTTGCTTTGCTACGCCCTCACGCTTTCCAATTTTCAATGTTTTGTTTTGCTAATAAGGCTAAAAATGGCCAAATTTTAAATTTTTTCTTAGTTTTTCATAAGTGTTTTTAAGACACGAATGTAGGTTTTCCGATGGCGAGAATAAGAGTTAATTTTTGACTTGATGGGCATTTGGAGCCATTAACATTCCTTAACCCGCTCAATTCAAGTTTTGCTAGACTTTTATATAGGGAGCTTTAAAACGCGAAAGTCTTAACTCTTTCGGGTTAAGAACAAGAACTTTTCGCAAGTTCCTATAATTGATCCTAGAAAGTCACTTATCAAGGGAACTTTAAAACGCATTCTCTAAACTTGAAAAAGTCCAAGAAAGTGCAAGATCCTATAGGTGGCTTGAAAACCCAAAACTTTGATTTGATATAGTCTTTATGAAAGCTAATCTAAATTTGGCTTAATTTTGACTTGCATGGCTAAGTATTCACGAGTCTCTTTAATTAGAGGTCTTTATATAGTGAAGAACGAGAGATGATAGAGTTAGACAAGTGATCATGCTAAACGTAGAACATGAAAATGTTCTTTCAAAAACTCATATGTTTTTAATTGTGGCTTTTTCTTCCCATAAGATCAATGCATTAGGAATAAATCATAATTTCAATAAGTAAGGTCGTACGATTTGAAAGGTTACTTAGCCTCTAGCGCAAGATTGTTTAAAAGTTGCTCGGGGTTGAATAGAGTTCATAGCCAAGGCATAACTTATTGAAGCAGGACGCGAAGATTGGCGACTATCCAAAAAGGCCCTAACAAGGCATGAGGAGCTCTATTTTTGCTAAAGATCCAAAGATGATGTGAAGTATCATTATTCATAAATCAATATGAAGGATCGAGACACACGACGAAAAGCAATTACTCCCCTAAAGATCATGGAGAAAGTCTATCCAAAAAGACCCTAACAAGGTATGAGGATAAATATATCCAAGTCCGAAAAGGAGGCGGATCGTTGTATATCAAAATCCAAAGTAAAGATTGAAGAAAAATGATGAAGTCGTGGTCCAATATGAAGAATCTCTCAAGAACGTCAAGTGAAGAAATTCCAAATATATGAAGAGAAGACCATAATTTCAAGAACGTCTTCCCAAGATTTGAAGTATGAAGTACATGCCAAATATCGGTCCGAGAAAGGTCTCAAATCGTGAAACGAGTTATGCCAAGATATGAACTTAAGGAGATACACGAGAAGCCGTTTTAAAAGATTTTGTCCTTCGGCTAACTATTGATCAAATCGTGCTACTTTGCTTTCGGACTAATAACTACTCAAATAAGTCAATATGAATCACTTGTGATCCATGACAAATAGATAAAAAATGCTAGTAACCCATTTCTTTTTATAATAACTAGGATTGCGGGGAGAAAAAGTATTACACAATTTGGACGTATGAGTAGTGTTAGCATTGTGACTTGTACCAACAATGATCTCGTTTTTGCACTTAGCATGGAATATATGACAATCAAGGATGACGAAGTTTACTCTAAGGGACATTTACTTGTTTCTATTCTTTGACCCTAAAAGTCACTTTTTGTGATGAAAATCATACATTATGTCTTTACACATCTTCGTAGTATATTGCAAGTCTTTTACTTTTTAATAAAGGTTAATAAAATTGAACTTTGGTGATGCTTAGATACTTTATTCTAGCATTGCGTGAGGGCACGGCAATGGCTTAGTATGGGGGAGTGATAAGATGGCATTTATACATGATCTCATCGTTCTTTTCAGGCTTTAAATGCATAAAAATGTCATAAAATACCATATATATGCTTGTGTTTGTTTACTTGTGTATTTTAGGTATGGATATCGTGAAAAAGACAAAAGATCACAAGTTACAAGGAAAAACGGACACGAGAAACAAAGCCGTACAAAGAACCGGGCCCTAATCATGGAAAACTCAACAAATACCCTTGAAGACTTGAAGACAAACAAGATTGATCCTCAATTATTGAAGAAATGACACTTAAAACCCTTGTATATTAATAATTACAAGTTTGGTCCCTTAAGTTTGTCAAAATTACACAAAAGGTCCCTCAACTTTGAAGAAATGGCAAGATTAGTCCCTCAACAATTTCAAATTGTCAAATATGGTCCCTCATCAAGCCAAAGATACATTGAAGACCTTTGAAGATCAAAAATGTCCAAGATCAGTCCTTCAAAAATGCAAAAGTTCCAAAAATAACCCTTAATACACCTTTTGGAAAGTTTTGTGCAAAAAATGTCAAGTTGTGAAAGTTGTTACAAGTATATTTGGACGCTGACAGACTTTTTAACACAAGTGACAAAAGAAAGGAAAAAGAAGGGCTAAACATGGGCACTGAAACATTCAAACTCCAAAAAATGCGCCAAACACATCCCATTCCCCCAATTTCGGATCAAAAGGTGTTACTGTTCACCTTTTACCACCCAGATTTACATCACTTAAAACAAAGGGTAATTTGCAATTACCTTGGCACACGTTTGATTCACACATGCAGAATCACATCCCACACACAAAACCCTCATCTCCACTCACCAATAGGCCCCACCATTCAACACGTCACCCAATCAGAATGCAACTTACCCTCCAAGTAATCCTATGTGGCAAAATAACAGCCAAGACTCATTGCTTCGTTCCAAAGCTAAAATGAACAGCCTTGATCAATTTGGACAGCTCAAATTCAGAAAACGTCTAGAAGTACTCAAGGGCATTTTAGAGAAATCACATCTAGGGTTTGTGAATAGTGTAGCCAGGCATTTGCCTATAAAAGGAGACCTCAACATGTGAGAGTCCCTTTGTTCCAGATTTAGGCTATCAATCTTTGTAATTCCTTTTTAAGTTTAATAAAATTTGAATTTCTGAAAATATTGAATTCTCTTTTTGATTTGATTAAAAGTTGGTGTTTGAGTAGCCTAATTCTGAGTTCCATTTGATTGTTAAGGCCTACCTTAATCTTGTGGTTAAGGCACGTCTTGGTTCATAAGGTTTTTAAGGGTCAAATACCTTGAAATCCTAGGTTCTGTTTTGGCTTATTTTGTGTACTAACCCTTGACCATTTGCTATAAGCTCTTACAAGCTTGTTGACACCAAGCTTGTGAAGGGATTAGAGCCCTTGGTTGAGTTGTTTGCTTCTTGTGTTGAAGATATCAAGTCCTTGAGGTTCTACTTTGAACCATCAACCAAGGCAGTTTGCATCATCTTTGTTGAAGTACCTTGGTCTTGTTCTAGTTGTTGAACAAGGTCCAAGGAGCATAGCTGGCTCTCCTAGGAAGTTATGGAGAGCAGGTATAATCCCTTGTTAAAATTCCTCTCAAAATTTCATGATTATGACTGTTTTGAATTTGGTGCTTTGATTTTGAGTATTTGTGTTTGTGCTGGTAATTTTTGAGTTTGATTGTGTTAGTTGCTATTGTTTAAGTGTTTTTGATCATTCAAATCAGTAGGTTATTAGTTAAAATCACAAGTTTCTTTGTTAAGTGCTTGATTAAGGGTTGTTTGGGATTACTGGTTATCAAGGCCTTGTGGCCTTGGTTCTTAGGGTTTGGGTGGTCTAAACAAGTCCTAATACACAAGTTTTAGCCATTGGTTTACTTTCTGAAAGTTTGGAAAAGGGATTTTTAGTTTTGCAAAAATCTGATAAAAGTGGTTTTGAATTTGGTCAAACACATCAGATCCAATAACTTCTTTGTTAGTTGGATCTAAGGTCTGAAATCAGGATTGGGAATAGTTTGGGTGATAAGCTTTCTATTGGTTATCTGCTTGTTGAATTTGGTGGCTTATTGTGGTTTTTATAGCTTATCAAAGTTTGCTGAAGTGGTCATTTGCATCAGCAAAGTGACCACCTCATTTGGTGTTGCCTTGTGATTTCTAGTATTAAGATTGCTGTTTTGTTGCTTGGATTCTATTTGTATGCTGCTTGTGAGAATATTTGGCTATTTTGATTGCTTTGTTCATAGCTTATAAGCCCACTGGCTTATTGGCTTATTTGTGCCAAAACACATCAAGTTTACCCAACTGGTAAGCCTTGATTCACAAGGTTTGCACTCAAACCTTGACCAGCAGGGTGAAAAACAAGTCCTTACACTTCATTAAGTCTGTCAACGCCTACTTTGTTCCTGTCAGCGTTTGATTTCAACTTATCAACGTTTGACTTTTGGTCAAACTTGGTTTCTAAGCTTATTGAATCTGTTTTGCTTATTGGTACATGCAACAACTTATCTTTTGTAATAGAAATCATTTTTCTCAGCTTAATATCAAATCTTGAAGGTTACAAGTCTTTTGGTTAAGCTTTTGCTAGAAAACTAGCTTATTTGGCTTTTTCAGCCAGCTTATCTGTTCTTACAGCTTATTCTACTTGGCTTTTTGTGATTTTCTTGATTGATTATTCTTAGTTAAGCTATTTGTGAGCTTTTGCAACAAACTAGAGCTTCTGAGGTTCCTTATTTCTCAATCCCGACTATTTTGTCGTTTTGTGAAATAATACTTTGCTTATTTCTGGCTTATTGAGTGAGCTTTTTCAAAATTTCTTTTTACAGATCTCATAAGAATCCCAAAAGAAGGTTGTGTGTCATATTAGAGCTTATGGCATTAGCTTATGGCTTAATGGGCTGAAAAGCCCAATAAGAATAAGCTGAGTGTTAAATAAGCTGTTATAAGCTCATTTTCAGCTTTTGGGCCTTTAGAGTTTTGTTCTTAGAATTGAATTTTAAGTCAGATAGGGCTTTTCCAAGTCAATTGGGCCAAGTTTGACTTTTTGGGCCCAAAAGCCCAATTTGGTTGACTGTTTTTGGTTTTGGCCCATTTGAGGGCCCAATAGGGGTATTTTGGTAATTTCACTTTGATTTTCTGATTATTTAGGTTAAAATAAGCTAGTTTGCAAGTTTTTAGAATTTTTTATAATTTTTGGATTTTTAATATTATTTTATTATTATTTTTCAAATTTCACATTTTCCAACTTTTTACATTTTTCATAGGTTAATTACATTAAAACAGGAATTTTGCAACTTTTAGAATAATTTTATCTCTTTTAGATTAATTTTTATAATTATTTTAAGTTTTAATAGTTTTTAAATCATTTTAAATAGTTTTTATTAGTTTAAAAATTTCTAAAAATAGTTTTTAATCTTTTTAGGTCATTTTAGAGGTTTACCAATTGAAAAATCTTTATTTAGGCTTTTTGATAATTTATTTGATTTTTATGTCTTTAATTAGCATTTAAAAATTGAATATTTAATTATTTTAAAGATTTGAAAAAGTTTTGATCATTGGTAAACTCTTAGTTTATTTATTTTGAGTTTTGGTGAATTTTTGGTAATTTTTAGAATTAATTTTTATTTTTGTGGTTTTTAAGGTTCTACGTTTTAACTTTCTAGTAGTACTTATTTTTATTTTTACGTCTTCGTCATCTTCTTTTCTCATCCCCTTCTAAACCAATCATTAATCACAAACATTTAACAAATTTCTCACACACATATACCTCCTTGGGAAACGAACTTTCATTTCATTAAGGGTCATTAACACTTGATTTTTCCTAAAGTCATTTGTTTGATACTTACCACTTTTACGCCTTTTCCCTAAAAGATCGTATTTTACCACAATCAGTTCATCTTACCAAGTAAGGTATAAAAGCAAAAATTTCTAGCCAAATTTTCATATTAAGACAATTATAGCACATAATACATATGTGAAATTTGAGGATTGTCACATTAAACCATGTTATTATGTAGTTAAACATAAATAGAATGATAAAAATGATAACTTGAAGTAAAAAAAACAAAAAAAATCGATCATTATTTATGGGTAATATAAGGAAGTTAAGTTAAAAAAAATGATTAATTTAAATAAAAAACCATAAAAATAACATGGTTTATGAGTAAATATGGTAATATTGAAAACTTAAGGTTAAAAATAGTATGGTTTCCTTGTATGAATACCTTACAAATGTCGAGAGAGATATGGGAGGCTAAGTTAAAAAAAATGTATGAATGAGTTTTGTTGGTGTATTTATAGGCGTGTCATAAAATGGTTGGTATAGAATGTGTGAGTATTTGTATAGATGTCTGTATGTATGTACTAATAAAATGGTTATGTATGAGTGTATTTTTTTGTACCTATAAATAAATATGTATAATGGTGCAAGCTAAGAAATAGGAGGACAAACATGCTGTAGGTGTAGGGATTTGCATAAACATTTTGTCTAAGGTTAAGTTACTGTTATGCCCTTTCTTTTACTATATATGTTTTTAGTAAAAATGATATATTAAACTCTTAAACGTTGTATGCGTATAACGTGGATGTTAGCATACATTATCTGAGAAAAAAGGACACACACTCACACATACATTCCTTTTCAATTTTACACTCCTAAACCAAAGGGTAAATAACTATTTTTTCAACTTAAATTCAAACTAACAACAAATTTCATGTTATATTTCCTAAAAGTATACCTTTTTACTACTCTTTTGTACCTTAACTAGCTGATTATGTAATTTTTATGCTATCTCTGTTTTAAGCTTCAAGTTTAGGTACATCTCGATTCAATGTTGGATATTTGAAATTTCAAAACTCAAAAATGTTAACCAAAATTTCGGATATCCGTAATTTTGAATATTTGCATAGAAGTTTTTTGATATTTACATTCAACTAAAGTTAACCAAAATTTAGGATATCATTCCCAAGTATGATCCGTAAAACCATTTGTTGTCAGTCGGTCTGTGAGAACGCACTTGCTAGACCAATGGAGCTTGTTAGTAAAGACACACCCAAAACACTCCACCTGAGAGGCAAAAGCAAATAGACTTGTAAAATGTTAACCAATAAAGTCAAATTACAGAAGAATACATGTAAGACAATAGACTATAAATTGGATTAGGGTAAGCATCTCATTTACCATTGTTGATCTTTGTAAATGTTATTGACATAATCAAATAAAGAAAAATGTGTATAATATAAATACGCCTATCTCATATATGACTTTACCAAATTTCAAGGTCCAACACACTATTTGTACCCGTTTTTAAGGCCCAACATACTTCCAATACCATAAGTCTATTATTCAGTTCACACTAAGAGTAAAGTTTTATAAAGAGATTCACATTAGAACACACTTTAAGCTATATAGTTGAGTACTTACTTTATTCCCTCTTTATTAGTAACAAAACCCCATAATAATGCTCCAAGAAGTATTGTTACATAAGTCAAGACCGCCATGAGATTCTATTTCGTAAAAGAGAGCTTCAAATCGTCTTGAGTGACTAGTCCTAAATAGGACGTAAGCATGAGCTACGTGGCCACTCCAACGGCTCCGAATCCGGCGCATACAAGCAGACTATACTATAACCATCCCATTCCAATAGCCGAAAGTCCATCATCGACTGTATATGTTGCTCTTTCATCTTCCATCTATATAAACCAACATTGTAAACCAGTGATAAGCACGATGATTAAGGGAACTATTGTTTGACAAGCTGAGTAGTAAAAATAATGGCATCATGTAAGACAATAGACTATGATTTTGGTTAAGAACATAACATTTTACTGGTTTGTAACCAAGTTTTATACTACATACAAATTCAATTATAACACTTTCAATACATACAAATTCACATTATAACACTTAATTTTGGTTAGGGTATGCAGCATCTCATTTGCTACCAGTGTGTTGATCTCTGTAAATGTTAAGAAGATATAAGCCAATGAAGAAGGAGATGTGTAATAAATAGGCCCATATGAATCACTTTACCAGTTTTCAAGGCCCAGCACACATAATTTGTACCAGTTTTTAAGCCCAACAAACTTTCAATACCATAATTAAGTCCATGAAGCAAAGTTTTATAAACAGATACATGATTCACAATAGTACCTTCTTCCCCATTTGTCTGCAACACACCCCCAGAATATAGCTCCAACCAATATAGCTGCGAAAGTGAAGATAGCCATGAGATTCTGGTCGGTAAGCGAGAGGTTCAATTCGTCCTGAGTTGTTGGTCCTAAATAGGACGTGGGCATCAGCTGCACGCCCACTCCAAGAGCTCCAAATCCGGCGCGTACAAGGAGACCATACTAGAACCAGCCCATTCCTATAGCCGATAGTCCATCATCCATTGTATACGTTTCATCCTCCATCGATATTAACCAACATTGTATATCACTTATAAGCACAATGACAAGCTCAATACTACAAATCCTAAAAAGTTCAAGCAATATATATGTAAAAACCAGTTTCACGATATTGGAGCTTAACATAAGCCGAAAACATGCAAACGACCAAAATCAGCTTATTTTCACGATATTGGAGCTTAACATAAGCCGAAAACACGCAAACGACCAAAATCAGCGAATTTTCACGATATTGGAGCTTAACATTAGCCGAAAACATGCAAACGACCAAAATCAGCTTATATTCACGATATTGGAGCTTAACATAAGCCGAAAACACGCAAACGACCAAAATCAGCTTATTTTCACGATATTGGAGCTTAACATAAACCGAAAACACGCAAACGACCAAAATCAGCTTATTTTCACGATATTGGAGCTTAACATAAGCCGAAAACACACAAACGACAACCTATCACTCTAGGATTATTACAACAACTTATTTTCACGATATTGGAGCTTAACATAAGCCGAAAATGCGCAAATGACAATCTATCACTCTAGGCTTATTACAACACCTTATTTTCACGATAATGGAGCTTAACATAAGCCGAAAACACGCAAACGACCAAAATCAGCTTATTTTCACGATATTGGAGCTTAACATAAGTTGAAGACACGCAAAAGATAATCTATCACTCTAGGCTTATAACAACAGCTTATTTTCGTGATAATGGAGCTTAACATAAGCCGAAAACACGCGTATGCCGTTAACGCACCGTAAACAAACACAACTTTACGCGCGCGAAACGAATTCGTAACCTAACCAACGCGCGTAAATCGATGACAATAAACTGCTAAATCATTCAAAATATGTAGATCGAACCAAATGATAGTAGATTGACATGATTTATAACATGTTAATTACAACTAATGGATTTAATCGTTAGTTAAACAAATATAAAAGCATATATCAATAAGCTGGTAAAACAGAGTTGCTTACATGACGTAACATAATATTTAAAAGTTTAATCCTCGTTTCGTTATGATTTACCGTTAAAAAAGTCGAAAAGAGTTTGTTAATTGAAGCTTAATAACACATAAAAAATATATAAAAGTGACGTCATCGTGCAATTAAGGTAAAACATAGTAGAAAAATGTTAACTTTATGGAAATAGAAGATAAAATATGTTTTAATTTTGGAAATTAATTTGAAAAAAGTAGTTGGTTAGAGAGTATACCATCGCTGGCTTATTAGTGTAAAAATGAAGATGTGAGTGTGTGTGTGTTTTTTTGGTGATGTATTATTTATATATAAGTGAGTGTATGTATGTATGTATGATGCAATGTGTGTATTTTGTGTAATGATGATTTATTGGGATATTTCTGTATGTTGCATCACTAACAGAAAAATAAGGACATGCAAGACTGCATGTGTTTTAATGGTGATGTGCCTCTTCATTTTATTCATGGGTACTTTTAGTCATGTACCAATACGTGACTATTTTTACTTTATACAAAATAATTATATGCGTTAAAAAGCTTTCAAAATCGTAATTTAGTTAGACCCATTATTTAGTTAGGTTTTCCAAATAGATATCCGAAATTTTGGATATATGTTTACAATTCGGATATCCGAAATTTCGTTTTAATGTTAGGCCGATTATACGACGGTTTTCTTTGTGATCATGTAAGACAATAGACTATAAATTTGATTGGGGTATGCATCTCATTTACCATTGTTGATCTCTCTAAATGTTATAGACATAAGCAAATAAAGAAGAATGTGTATAACAACAATATAAATAGGCTCATATGATATATGACTTTACCAATTTCAAGGTCTAACAAACTATTTGTACCAGTTTTAAGGCCCAACACACTTTCAATACCATAAGTCCATTCTTCTGTTCACACTAGAACTAAAGTTTTATAAAGGGATTCACATTCTAACACATTTTACTCTATATATTTGAGGACTTACCTTCGTCCCTACTTATTAGTAACAAAACCCCATAATAATGATCCAAGAAGTATTGTTACATAAGTCAAGACCACCATGAAATTCTATTCCGTAGGAGAGAGCTTCAAATCGTCTCGAGTGGCCAGTCCTAAATAGGACGTAAGCATTAGTTATGTGGCCACTCCAACGGCTCCGAATTCGACGTATACAAGAAGACTATGTTGGAACCATCTCATTCCAATAGCCGAAAGTCCTTCGTCCATCGTATAAGTATGTCTTTCATGTTCCATCTAAAAATGAGCATCCTCTTGTCAACACTTTCATGATTATAAAGTTATTGATTGAGATTGGGCTATACGTAAAAATGCACGTGAATTAAGTAAGTTGAAAATGGCCTACTAAAAACGAATAAAATCACGAAAGCAACCCGAGATCGTTGTTCGACGAGGAAATTGTGAATTTGAGAATCTTGACTCGCTGTCGCATTAATGATCGAAGAAAGTCGTTGTAAAAATGAAAGCGAACACGTAAACGTAAAATAATGTAAATCATGTAAATCGAGAAAATGACGAAAAATTAAAAATTTTGAAAACTAAAAATGAAAAAACACTATTGACGTAAAATTTAATTCTAAGCAACTTTTAAAACTACAACTTTTCTTGAAAATGACTCTAGCTTAATGAAAAAGCTAATATGAACTTTTGTAAAACTCAAAATCTTAATTAAGACACTACAAAAGCTATAACTTTGCAAACCTACCTAAAATGAGATAAGAAAATAAGTTGTGAAAGAATTTTTCAAATAAGCTCAATGATTAAAAAGAACTAAGCAAAATCATATTCCTATAAAAGACAAAATAGTCGTTTATGAGAAATATGATACCAAATGGAATGAGAACTTAGAGAACGACCTAAATTGTAATTGAAAAGAGTTTGCAATCCAGAAAATAGCAATAACCACACACACGATAAGCTTGAAATCAACAATAAGCACTTTGGTAAAAATGAGTTAAGCTCGTTTTCTAGTAGAAAGCACACCAAACACTAACAAACTTCTAGGACTAGTAAAACTCGAGGGGAAAATGAGATTGGAACACAAAACTTGTGTTGTGGACGTTTGATTATAAGCAGAAACGAAAATAAGCCAAGACGGGCTGAAGCTATGAAAATAAGACAGACACAAAACGTATTAATATATTGTAAAGGGAAGAGTTAACGAAAAAGTTCAATAGATCAGCTGGTTATGGTGTGCCATGTTGTGCCTGATTAGAGAATGTGATCACGGGATCGAGCCATGTTGTGCCTTTTTTTGTTAATTTTTTTTTAATTTTGGCTTATGAAAAAACCAGCTTATAAGCAGTTGGCTTATAGCTTTTAACAATGATTACAAGCATAAAAAAAAACACACAGAAAATAATCAGAATCAAAGTAGTTGCAAAAGAAATGAGCAAAGTAACAGTGGTGAGCTATATGTGCACAAATGGACTTCTATGGCCAACTTAAGCTCAACACAACTTCTCCAATAAGCTCTATCAAAACAACAAACCTCAAAACAGATAAAAAGAACCTAAATTACTACTAGAATCCTAGATTTCTACTTCCAAATCCTCAAAATGAATGCAAAATAGCCGTTGGTGCTTAAGGCACTTAAGAACATAATATTTTGCACTATGAATGACATGAATTTTGAGCAAGTGGTGTAATAAAAACATATTATTAATGATTTATCTTGACTGCTTTAGTAATTTATAATGATTTTGTTTTATATTGAGCCTACATAGTTCAGAACATAATAGAACGCTATTAGTCTGTGTAACTAACAGTTCAACACACATCACTTTGCCTGCCTTTGAAGGTCCCTCAAGATTAACTTATCAACTTCTCAGATGTGTTGTTTTTGGACATAAACGTGTGGTTCTGGTCCTTCAAAGCTTGTTCCATTTAAGACTACTTGATTCGACACGTTCTTCGTAAACGATACGTCGTTTACTTTATAATTTTCATAATATAGTGTTGTGAGTTGTCTATTTTCAAATTGTCACTTCTTACATCTGTTGAAGAGTTGATGATTCAAATGGCAAAAGAATAAGTAAAAGGATAATTAATCTCGACTCTTTTAATAATTCAATGATCTTTTTAAATATTGAGGTTGCATATAGAACATTTAGAAGTCGTAAGTTCTTTTGACATTGTGCTGTGTTAGGCAACAAATTGCTTTGCATTTCAACTTGTCCATTCATATTGACCAATGGCCATTAAGTTACATAACATCATCACCTCATTTGCTGTACACTTCAAGTTGCTGTTACGTTGAGATATTTTAGAAGCTTTGAGAACCTCGGTTATTAGTAGTTTGGAACCCAAGTTGTGGATTTTTGCTGTTGGTTTTCTTTTATTTGTTCTTGCACACTTGTATGGAGATGAAATTGATAAATTAGATTCTTTCAAAGCTCAATCGACTTTGCAGTTATTGGTTATCAGAGAGGCAAATGGTTTAAAATAAAGGATGTTTGGTTTTATGAAATGTGGCGGATAATAGTAATTAAACATATCTCAATGCACTCTCGTTTATAAAGTTAAAAACGACACACCAGCTATTAGACATAATACAAATGTGGCGGATGATAGTAATTAAACATATCTCAATGCACTCTCGTTTATAAAGATAAAAAACGACACACCAACAAACCCAGAAGTCTCAACATAAGCCGGAAAATTGGGTTTATGAAGTATAAGCCGAAAAACAAATAAGCTCATAAGCTTAAACAAACATATGGAGCGGGCGAGTCTTTGACTTAGTTGAGGTTTTCCCTTGGGGAGGGCGAGTCTTCGATTCAGTTGTACATGGTTGTTTTAGACTCGTTCCCGGGTCTCACACCCAGGGTGTATCTAGTGAGGTTTGCAATGAGTTCTATATTGTGCGGTCAGATGACTTACCACTACCGTTTGGTGGTGGTTAAATAATGGAAAGGTGTTTTTTTCGAGAGAAAACGCAGTTTTGAAACAGTAGATAACCAGTTTTGAGTGTTTGGGGCTGCGTTTTTGAAGCTGGTTATCTATTTGCTGAGGAAAGAACTTGAATGAGAGGGTACTTTTGAGTGTTTGGCCGAAGATAAGTGGCAAATTGGCAATATCTTAACACGCATATACCATTCTGGTGATTTTCTAGCAGGGTCAAAGATCCGCGGACGATGGGGTGGGTTTGAAACATTGGAGAAATGGGTTACAGGGGCATTTGCTAGTCATACAACAGTTTCTATGAAGGATGAACCAAGCAAATCTTTGGGTTGGTGAATCAGGTCACGAGAATTAGAGGGTAAAGCCTTTGCCGATTAAAATCTTATACATATATGATACTAGCTAAAAGACCCGTGAAATTCACGGGTATATATTTAAGTAACGTCAAAAAAAGTAGTGAACGACATTACTTGTTATGAATTTATAACTTAGAAAAACCATAGTCGGGCAGATACAAAAACTTGATTAATATGTATCGTTGCTTAGTTGTTATATATGGTCAAATCACAGGCCAAACATGATGCCCATAAGACGTGGATTCCTTTCTTTTCAAGTACCTCTGCCCCTTTATTTACATAAATGAACAAAGTATAACCCTGCTAATCGACCTAGATAGCTAATCTTTCGCTTATGTCTTAAAGCTTCCACGACACCTCCCTTATACCCTGCAGAATCTGAACTGACTCCAACGTATCAGAAACAATCATCACCCTCTCGATTGCTAGGTCCTTTATGTTTGTTAACATAGATAGAGCAAATAATATTGCCTCCAATTATGTCTCAAGTCGAGGTCACCTCTACGTGGCTTACAAATAGGAATGTCACGTCTCAATGCTACTTCTTCCTATGACCAGGAATTATAGATCGGCTATTCTTTCCTTCCATCAAGAAAGGCACCTCTGGACGTCTACTTCAACTTCAGCCACTTCTAGAGGTAACAATTTATCGTGAGTCACTATTAAATGGATATGGATTTCTTTCCCCGGGGTAACAATTTATCGTGAGTGCTAATTTTTCCATTAAAGTTATCACACTTTAGTTCACACTCATTTTTCTCAAGAAAGCCAGCTCATCACCAGTCGTAGAGATTAGAGATGATTATGCGCCCATAAACGTACTATCTGTACACACAAATGGCCACTCAGGCATAAAAAATTAGCATTTGCTGTCGGCATTGATACAGATATGGGTAATACAGTCGATTCGATAGTACTTTGAATTCACATGCAATAATGACTATATAGATAATGATCATGATTAGTAAAAACTGTCTTACAAGGTAATAACATAGTTGATTGCAAATTCCATAACCGATCATGCACATATCTTGTAGCGATTCTACTTTTACACATGGCTTATATCTCTATGTTGAATACATGTATTGCAGTGCGCATACGGATTGCATTGTAACCGAAGATCTGGAAGTGGCAGACATCTTTCTACGTCAGGTTGACAGGTTCTCATTCTTGTAATTGTTATTATATGGATTTATGTTTAGTGCTGCTGTATTCGATAACACAAGCACAAGATTCAGTGATGGATTTCGTTTTGGACTCGCGCAGAGGTATCATATATGTAATCATTATTAATCTAGAATACCGTATCAATATATTTTGCTGTTAATAATAGTCTTATTGATTGGCCAATTAAATGACATGTTGGTATAAGTATAAGCAGGATCCATGCTCGTGGTCCTGTAGGAGTTGAAGGATTGCTAACAACGCTATGTTATACCCGTGGTTTTCTATTATTTACAAGAATTGATAGATTTTATATTCAGTATGTGGTATTTCGAGTAATTTATCCTTTTGCTATGTTTTCAAATCCCACGTTATGATCTGCGTGATATGGTTTGTTTATATTTTAGGATTGCTATAGAAAACGGACATGTGGTTGATACGATAAAGGGGTGGTGTATACTCACAAAGACCTCACTCAACAAGCTTAAAATCCTTTGCTCTCGGGTATCATCAACCTGAACTTGGATGGTAGCCACTGCATGATTCTTGCCTGAGCAACCCTTATCAAGTCAAATAGCTAGATGAAGCTTGCAACGCTAGTCGTGTGTTTTTTCTCCAAAATGTTGTAAAGTCACATTTAACGCCAGCTTTCTATGTGTTCGTGATGTGAGCGGACCAGGCTGTCGAGACCACTATTTATCTAATAAGTAATCCGATTCGTTTTGGGGATAGAGGGGTTAAATGAGAGTGAGTGTGTTAGAACTGTGTGTTGAGACAAGTAATCAAATCATAATTCGATTCCTTTTGGGGATAGAGGGGTTGAAGCTGAAGCTCAGGTACCAAAAGGAATATGTAAACACAAACGAAGTTAAGAAAACACACGCAATATGTTTATTTTCGTTCAGTGTGTATGCTTTCAGCGTGTATTCATTCAGCGTGTATTCAGTGTGTTGAGTTCATGGTGTGTCAGTGTTTGTTGCATCTCAGTGAACTAAAACATACATCGCTGGACACCTTTTAGGTTGCCAAATAATCATTAAATACCTTTATTTCTAAAACCAAAAGTCCCCTGGCCAAAACTATCGCAATCTGTCATAGTACATTATTTTCTACAATTAACAAAGCTAATGACAAACAATCAAAACCCACAAAAACATAAACTGGTGTAGCGCAAAATAAGCACTACTAAATTGTCCAAACATAAAAATGGGTGTTTCATTTGTTCCAGGCTTTTCGTTACAGCAACAACAAAGAAAAAATAGCTGGCAAGTCACATAAGGTTAGAATTTGTTTTACGTGTTATGGCTAGCATGAAAACCTTCCCTCAACAAACATCCATCATCAACCAGCAACCTGTAATACTTCACTAGTTGATTCAGCTTATATAGCCGGCTTATGGCTTATTTGATTTTGGGCTTATGTTTCATGAGCTCACTTTCTGTGCCTTAAAGAAGCCATCATTGGGAGGCAAACCTAAGTTACGACCTTTGCTTATGAAACTCGCTAGAAGCTGACCTCCTGCGTAACTTGAAGAATGTAGATGATCAAAATGATTCACAAACTCTAAAACACTAAGTTTATCGTATGTGTAAAACTGGAAATTCACATAATCGATAACATGCCCATATTTCTCCCATAAAGCCAAGTAATGACTGTTGACAAGCTCATCATCTTCATATGGGGCAATAGAAGCAAATTTGATGGTTCGTGTTTTCTTTAGAGTTGTAATAAATGCATTCAGCAAAAGTGTCTTTGTCGTGTGAGTGGAAGTTTTCGTAGTCAATGTCGATACCATCTAAATTGTATTGCTTTATCATGCTGGTTAAGGAAGAAACTGCATTTTTAACCCATGAAGGTGTAATGGACTTCAACTTTAGAGTTTATTGGCATATCTGTTAGCTTGACTGAGTCAGATTCAGCACCAAAGTCGTGTAAAAGATTCGAGTTTGCAACTGTTTAGTCATCAACAGATGATTGGATTAGTTCAAGAACACAAGGTGGCATACTGACATATATCAACTCCAAATCTAGTACTATATATATCTGGTATGGTCAACTATGGGCCAAGATCTACATTATGTTTTAGGCCGAAGATATGTTAACTTATGATTTCTAATTTCATAAACTGAAAATTGAGAACTGTAACATCTGAATTAATCAGATAAATTAGGGAGGAAGACCCCAAATTTTTTCTCGTAACTCTGTGACTTTGTGGTGCTGAACTGCTGATATTAGCCTAAATCTCATGAACAAGAATTAGTTATAAAGCTGAATAAAAACTAATGAAATATTGGAAATTGTAACGTATATCATGTATAAAGATACATTACTAGATATAACAAGGTTACAAACATAGAAAACAGATAGAATGTTACATGCATACTAATGAGGGACAGCTAGCAACGCTTGTGATTTCTTTTCATATTTGAAACCTAAAGCCTTTGAATCATCTGCAGACCAAACAAAGATCCCACCGAGTTTACCTTGGCTCTTAAGCCTGCTACACGCAGTAAAGAACCCGTTTTGTGGTGACAGGCCACCACTTCCGGCACTAATGAAGCTAGCCAAGATACTGCCTCCATAATTCGACCTTTGTGTCTCAAAATAAGTCATAAACTGCGAAACAGTGGTTCCTATATCATACGCATAAAATTGAAAACTAACATAGTCCATAACATGACCGTAGCTTTTCCAAAGAGCCATGTAATGACTCTGAACATCGCCATCATCAAAAGGAGCTATAGATGCGAACGAAATGACTCCAAGTTATACTCTTGGATGATCTTAGTAAGTGAAGAAACAGCGTTAGCAACCCACGAATCAGCCGAAGAAGGGCTAAAGTAACAACTTTCTTCATTCACACTGGCACCACCTATGCCGCTATGCTCAAAACTTTGACATTTGGATGTTGACTTTTGATTAATGAAACTTGTGAAGGGCTGAGATTATCGCTGTCCCAATACGTGTAATTGGCCATTGGTTGGTGAGGCTGACAGGCTGTAGATGAAGTGGTGTTAGTCGATAGCGAAAGCAAGTAAGTAGTGGAATTGGACGTTTGGGTTGATGGGCACGTCCGAAAATTTGTCATTTTTGAACTTTGCTGCAATATATGCACGAAACAGGCCTGGTTTTGATATTTTGGCTTGTGTTGATGTTATGGAAAAAAGTGATTGTAGAGTGAAAATAAGTATGAAAAGCCTAAAGAAGTCCATTTGATTGTGTTTAATGTTTAAGTGATCAAAAGACACAGGAAAAAAGTAGTTAAATATGAATCATCTGAAGTCAATATTCAGATTTGGTGGCGCAAGTGGGCTTCTGCTGTTGTTGATTGATAGAAGTGCATTCATGTTTGTTCACTGAATGTTGCTATGCTTGACAATCATACAGATATCGAACACCTTTTTTTCAAGAGTTGATGTACAAGTCTATCAAATAAGAGATGTAACCACAATTCAACAAAAGTAGATGCAATAATAACCGCATTTGACTTATACTGCTAGTACAATCACTGAATCAATAACCTAACAGTTCAACCAAATAAACACAAAGCCATATATTTCAACTAATTGCAATCGACAATATTTTCTGACCCAAAATGGGTTCACCGTTGGGTTATTATATACTTGTAAATCAGGGGTGCCATTAGTTGGTATTGGGTTCTCCTATCAGGTGTGATCGATTGCGCAGGCTAAGATATAATGGACTTCAACCTATAAAGTTTATTGGCATATCTGTTACGCTGACTGAGTCAGATTCAACAAATATGTACTCACGAAAAATATCCTGAGTTTGCAGAAGTTCAATCAACAAACAAATTAACGTATTGGGTCTAGAAAACCAAGGAAGTTGTACATCAACTAGATCAAATAGATAAAAGCAGTGTTTAGATTGTTATCCAAACTCTATGTAAGCCAATTAATTCTATACCAAATTGAACAAGAGGGAAATCAATTCCCAATATTGAAGGTGTGTTTGGAAAGCTTTTGCTTAAGTGCTTATTCTTTAAATTTCTATACCAAATTTGAAAACAAACTGAACCAAGCACCACAGTTTATCAAAAAACAGACGATACACAAAAAACTCATATAGCTAGAAAATCAACTTGATAACTTGATTATTGGTAACACCATCTTTAACACAAATTTAACTAGAATACTTGTTAATACGAACAAATACTACCCAAACCATCCAAATTTGAAGACAATAAAACCCCCTACACATACAGCAAGACTTAAAGCCCAATCCGAAACACAACTAACCACCGAAACCGTAAAGGGTACGGCCTTGCCTCTTGAGAGCATAGACAACATCCATAGCAGTGACGGTCTTCCTTCTAGCATGCTCAGTGTAGGTAACAGCATCACGAATGACATTCTCCAAAAAGATCTTGAGAACACCTCTGGTCTCTTCATAAATCAAACCACTGATACGCTTCACACCTCCTCTACGAGCCAAACGACGAATAGCAGGCTTAGTGATACCCTGGATGTTGTCACGAAGCACCTTCCTGTGACGCTTTGCTCCTCCTTTGCCTAGTCCCTTTCCTCCCTTTCCTCTTCCTGACATTTTCTCACTGGATCTGAAATTTATAAATAAAATTAAATTAGGGATTTATAAAATCGAATCCATTTTTTATAAAATTAACCATCAAATGAGTGAAGATTATATCTATGATAAAGTAGAAATCTGTCAAGATTTAACAAAATGCCGAATTATAAAAAATTAGGGTCTTGTGAAATTGATTAAATATATATAAAATTAAGCAGATGGTTATCATGAAGATAAAATAAAAGTTTAGATTTATTTAAAAATTAAGATATTTATATAAAATAAAGAAGGTAAACGATAAATTAAAGTTTAAAAATGTGGAATTAATTGAATAAAAGATAAAAGAGTGTGTACCTGAAATGTGTGTGAAATTAGTACTGTAATTGATTGTGATGACTGATGAAGGTGAAATGTGGGGATGGGGTATATATAGTGGGTGAATGGGTAGAAGGTTAATGTGTATTAGTTTGGAATGTTAGTGATCGTTCGATTAAGATGTGTGGTGATGGACGCTTTGGATTAGGTGAAAGTCACACGGATCGATGACTTGGCATATTGGTTGTGCTTTTGTGGGGAAAATGAGCGGGATGAGGGTTTTTGTTTAGGTGGCTGAATTTTTTTAATGAAATATGGCTTGTATCTTGGCGGGTTTTTCTTTTTTACTAGCAAAAGAAAATGTATTTTTGTTTCTTTCGAATGGAGGAGGGTGTTTGGACTTCTTCTTAAATTGTTTATTTGTTTAACATTTTATTACAAATTGCGATTGCTTATCCAAATTGCTTATATAGATGATAATAAGCGAATGGGTTAATATATATCAAAGTTACTAAAGTTTGCTCAAAAATTCAATTATGTTACTATAGTTTAAAACGTTACTCAAATTTTGGTTATCTGTTACATAGGTTACCTGATATGTTTTAACCCATTACTGCCGGTAAAATGTCTATGTGGCATATATATATATATATATATATATATATATATATATATATATATATATATATATATATATATATATATATATATATATATATATATATATATATATATATATATATATATATATATATATATATATATATATATATATATATATATATATATATATATATATATATATATATATATATATATATATATATATATATATATATATATATATATATATATATATATATATATATATATATATATATATATATATATATATGAGAGAGTTAAAATAAAAAAACTTTTTTTTGTGAGAAGAATAAGAAGGATTTTCAGCCATTGATTTAAAATCAATGGATGAGATCAATCCATATTTCTAACTAACTAACTAACTAACTAACTAATTAACTAACTAACCATATAAACATGATTTTAAAAAAGTTCTCGAAAAATTCTGAAAAAATTCCATAATATCGGATATGTTGGTGCATAAAAAAGTTGTGAAGAAAGTTTTCTTAATTTTGAGTTTTTTGCGTTTTTTTAATGCACAAAAAACGAAATTTGATGCACAAAAAGATGAAATTTTGTGTACAAATTTTTTTCATGCACAAAATTTTTAAGTTGTTTTAGTTTGATGCGGCATCAAATTTTAAAGCAAAAAGTCAAAAGAAGTTGGGTATAAAAATGAATTCTTGATGCATAAAAAACGTAAAAAGCCTAAAAATTATCGTTTTTGTGCATCAAAATTTCGTTTTTGTGCATTAAAAAAACGTAAATAACTTCGAATTTAAAAAACTGTTTTCACAAAAGTTTTTTGCACCAAGATACCCGATCTACTCGAATTTTTTCAGAATTTATGAAAAACTTTTTAAAAACCATATTTAAATGGTTAGTTAGTTAGTTGGTTAGTTAGTTAGGATTATGGTTTAATCTCATCCATTGATTTTAAAATCAATGGCTAAAAATCCTTCTTATACTTCTCACCAAAAAAAGTCTTTTTATTTGATCTCTCCCCTATATATATATATATATATATATATATATATATATATATATATATATATATATATATATATATATATATATATATATATATATATATATATATATATATATATATATATATCTTTTAGTAATATAAAATTTTTAATTAGTCATAAAATGTGAAGTTCTTTTCAGAACCAAATAAATTTACAGAACTGCAAGAACCGGCTTTTTACTCTTAAAATGCACATGTATTTTCATCATGTTAGTTTATCAAGTAGTTATCCATGGATTTTCATCAAATAATTAATGTCTACGTGGATAAGAGATACAGGTTGTCAACAAGTTGCCCATTCTCAAATTACTCTAGGATGGGCAACTTGTTGACAACTTGTATCTCTTATCCACGTCGACATTAATTATTTTACACATCATTATACAACTTCCACCTCATTTATAGTATATTTATTTTAAAAAAATGAAGTCTCATCTTCTTCTTCATTTTCATGAGTCTTGCAACCATTATATCCTTTTATTCATTACGAGCACCTCTACATCCCATCTACATGCACTCCTTTCAAAAACGTAAAATTGAAACCTACAAGCATCAAAGTAGTCTTTTCTAACAACCTCATAAAAAGTTAAATTAGTTTAAAATAACAATTTGTTAAACATCTTTTGTTCAAAGGTAAAAATTAATTAATTAATTGCGTGTTTGTTAAAAATCTAGAAATCTATGGTATTTGATCAAAGTTAGGTACTCATATATTTACCTTTAACTAATTAATTTATTAACTCTTTTATTGTTTGTAATAATATTCTTAAATGATGGTAATATGGTAAACTTAATCTAAATTTCTTATTTATTTTTTGACTGAAATATTAATTTAGGACGTTCAAAAATAGTAACCTGAACTATTAATATGGGACGGAGGGAATATTAGATAGGATATAGTCTTTTTTTTAGGAAGGTGAACAAATTGCTAATTAGGTAGATGTTGTAAAGAGACAAATTAAGTAGCTCATCACAATTGTGTCGTATATGCTTTAGAATGGGGGAACGGAGGTTGGTGGTTGGGCAGGTAGGGCTTTGACGCTAGACCTTTGTTGGCGCAGCACTCCTTGGTTGACGTCAAAACCACTAGCTAGAGCCAACCACTTCCCCTCCCCCCCCCCCCCACACACACACACACATACACACACATTTTTTTTGAAAATTTTGAATAAACTAGCCGTTGTGGGGTGTTTTGGGCTGTTTTTTTTATAAAAAAAACAAATGTAGTCGTTGGATGCAAAAAAAAAGTCGTTACATATTTCTTTATTTTCAAATTTTTTCAAAAAAAGACCCTTAAATCACTTTATAAATTAAACCTATTTTCACCCAATTTTTTACACTCATTTCTTAGACTTTATATCTCATTTTTTTATAATCTCTTTCAATTTTACTCATAAAAAATGGATCCCAATTGGACAAACAACATGTTTAACGATCCTTCCAACCAATTCTCAAATTACATTCCCGGTTCGTCTACGAATTCGGGATCTTCTTCTCAACCCCAATTCAACCATATGCCAGTTTTTTCCAAATCAAAATGAAGCATATATGAAATTTTAACAAGATCAATTTTTGAAATTTCAACAAGCCCAAATTGGTTCACAACCACAACCTACACCACAATCCGACCAACAATCCCATCCCCTACTAGACGAAGACGAAAATGAAGAACAAGTCCCGACACCAACGTCAAAGAAAATTCGCCGTAAGAAGGGGAAGACTAAGAGGTGGATGAAGAACCGGAAGAAGCCGGTACGGATCGGCATTTGTGGACTGATGACGAGGAGTATCTTTTGGCCGAATGTTACATAGAAATTTCTGAGGATCCCAAGATTGGTGTGTGTCAAAAAAAGATACTTTTTGGTACAAGGTAACCGACGCATACAATGCGGTTGCGAAAACCAAAAAATCCCCGAAAACGCACGAAGAACATGATGACGGGAAAGTGGACACCGTTGAATCGTCAAATTAAAAAGTTTAATAGTCTTTATGACGAGATGCAAGTGACGAGTGGGGAAAACGATGAGGGGTTTATGGCTCGGGTTGAGATAGCTTATAAAAGATTATCAAGGGGGGTAACTTTTAAGCACAAGTTGGCTTGAAATTTTTTGAAGATCAAACACAAGTAGAAGAACGTCGATTCGACTCAATAAAGGCAACATCGTCTTCGTGTTACCGAGGAAGGTCCCGAGTTCTTCGGTCCAGACGCCGTCCCACGGCCACCCGGGTCGTATCGTATTGCTAAAAGCCAACGCTCCTCCAACTTAACGGCTAGTTCCGATTCAAACCCAGAAGCTTATCAACAAATGATGAAAGAATAATACGAGTGTGAGACAATATCTAAATTGGATATCGAGCGTGAGTCAACCGCGGAAATCAATTACTTCAACATGCATAAGGTGGCCCAAGAATTCACAATTCTTCAAATCGATACAAGCATGATGAGTCCCTCGGACCGGGCAATCAACGAGAGTCAAAAAGATGCGATTCGCGCATCGTATGCTCCTTCCGAGAACTAGTTTATTTCTTTTCGTTGTGTATTTTTCCTTATTTTTATTTTTGGTATTTATTTATTGTAATGTTTTATATTTATTGTAATGTTTTTTTTAATTGTAATGTTTTATTTAATTTCATGAAATTTTTATTTAAGTTATTTTGTGTTAAAAAATAAAAAAATAAAAAAAATAATTATTTTCTTTGGCACCACTTTTTTCTGGTGCCAACAATTACCCCTAAAATGTGGAGCCAAAGCCCCAAAATCCTACGTGGCGGCTTTGTCACCATATTCTGGTGTCAACCGCCCCCAGCTCTCTTATAGTAGAACATTGATGTTTTTTTTATTTCTCTTATTTTTCCCGTCTTTTGCCTTGATATGGACGATAATAACTAATTCGAGTATTGATTACCCCCTTTATTCATTTGACAGAATCCAAAAATGATAATAATAAAATATTACATGTTGTGAGACAGGTTAAATGGTAACCGTTCAAAATCATGCTGCTCATACCTTTCCCTTCACCAAAACACAATCTCACCGTAGAGCGCTTTGAAAAAGTTGTATAAGGTATGGGTTCGTCCTTGCTTTGAAAAACTGGTGTCAATAACACTTTTTCAACCGTTAGATTTTCGGATTCGAGATTAGGAGGCGCCATCTGTCTTCAATAGTGCGATGGTGTTGTTTATGTACCACCAATTATGCATAACAATTTCTTTCCATGTTACTTTTTCTGCCGCTATTCAAAACCCTAATAACTTGCTGGTAATTTCACCTTCCTTAAATTCGGTATTTTAATTTCAGTTTTTTGTTATTATAATAATAATGAGTGACCTCTGATCATGTTGTATTGCTCTTCTTAAATGATTTGTATACTATGCTCTTTGTTAGACAACAAATTAATAAAGGGGTGATAGGTTTGTCGTTTGGGATTAATGGTTGTTTGATTAAAAAACGTTTTTCTTGGTTGTTTGTTGTTTATGTTGTTGTAACCCATTGTTGTTATTCAGATGCGTGGCTGATCTGTATGTTATTGGTTGCATATATTTAATTATTGTTTGATTAAAACCCATAGTTGATTGTTTGATAAAATCCCATAGTTGTTAGTGGTCTTTTGTATATGTTTAACCCATACCTCACCTTTGTGTTGTATGTTGTGTCGAATCTGCATATGCGTATAAAAATGTTACCTTACTTCTTAACTTCCGAAATAATGCAAATAATTTAGATGTGATTATTGTTTTGATTAAAATCCATAGTTGTTACTGGTCTTTGTATTATATGTTTAAACCATAGGTCAGGTTCGTGTTGTATGTTGTGTCGAATTTGCGTCTGTCTATAAAAATGTTACTTTACTTTTTGCTTCCAAAATAATGCAAATAATAAAGTTCATACACTGAACTAAGTTCCTTTGTTTTGTATTTGTTTTATTTTACGCTCTTGCCTAGCAATCATTTCTCCACGCCTCATCTGCTGCACGAAAAAAAAACACAAATTACGACCGCGCTTTCTTCCTGTTGCTCAAATGGTTGACCGAGTTATTCCCGGACAGTCAAACCCTAACCGATGCAGGGTTTGCGAGGTTGCTACGAGCAGCTCTGTCTACAGCGAATGTTTACGCCATCCCCGTGTTGGCCTCATCTTGGCAGATACTGTCAAAGGTAGAATCTAATGCAAACCCCTAACATACTTGCAACTGTCTCCGCGCACACACATTCTGACATTTTCTATTGTTGTTTCCCTCTCCTTCCACAATAGATTCTACTCACTTAGCCACTTCTTTTATGCATGCAATGTCATCCGCACCATGTCCTACCTACTTTCCAAGCTTAACAATATGGAACCAAGTTGCTGGTCAACTACGATTGGGGGATGGTTACCGACCCTTAATGGAACCTGTTGCTGAGTTAGGCCCGACCGGTTCTCGACAACCGTCCAACAAACGTAGGCTGTATTTGGGGTCCACTTATAGCCAGCCCAGCCAAAGCTTCCCCGTATTTACAGGTTCCATTTCTTACGTTACACTCCTTATAAGTTCCTTGCCTGCCACGTTTTTCTTTGCCCGCGTTATGTATCTTCAATGTCTCTATGTTGTGCAGGTCACACGGACGTGCGTGCCTCGGTACCGCATCAACATTTGTTGGGCATACGCCTGCCACAAGACACGTATGTTGGCTCCTCAAATACACCCGGCACATCTGTTGCCTCCTCAGGTACGCGAAACACATTTCTTGACTCCTCAACTACCAATGGACCCGGGCCTTCCACTCCTGCCCGTGAAAAAAAGTTTGGCGTCGTGGTAGACCAACAAATACATCACGGGTTTTCTTGCCTAGAAGCGAACCACGTGGTCCACATCCTGATATTGCCTCTTCCAGTGGACCAAACACACTTCCTGACTTCTTAGGTGCCTGTGGACCCATAGGTTGTGCCCTTCCTCCCATGGGTCGACGTACTATTTTGGGGAGAACCTCCACCACTTCGGTACCTGCAATCCTTGGTAAACTCCCTTTGTTCATAATTGTCCTTTAAATTCACTGGAACAATGGGTTCAATCCCTCTCTATTTATATGTGATGCATTTGTGTATGCGTGTTTACAGAACAACCTATCATCGGGCCTTCCACTCCTGCCCGCACAAACATTGTCAGTCGTCGTAGGTGGCCAAGAAATGCGGCATGTCCTCCACGTTATGTTGTGCCAACCTATATTGACCTAGGCGATTGTGACCAGCACTGTGGCGCTAGGTTTTGGATGGGTGAACATCTTAAATCAAACCAGTTTGTAAGGCGTCCAACATACCATCTTTGTTGCATGGGTGGGAAAATATACATGGAACCACACCTTCCACCTCCAGGCATTATACAAGCTTTTCTAACGGATGCACGATTTATTGCCAACATACGTGCTTATAACCAGATGTTTGCTATGACATCGTTTGGTGCATCTATTGACAGGTCAGTCAATACAGGCACATGGCCATATGTTTTTAAGGTTTCTGGTCAAATCTACCATCATGTCTCCCTTTATCCTGAAGAGGGATAACCGCCTAGGTTCTTACAACTCTATGTGTATGACACAACAAATGAGGTCGCAGATCGTATGGCTCATTTTGGTGGTGAGTTTGACAGCGGTCTTGACCTGGGAATAGTCCAACACCTAAATAATATCCTAGATGAAAACAATGTCTTGGTTTAGCTTTTTCGGACAGCTCGCGATAAATGTGTCGATGGAAACATTGAACCGTTCAGGATCATACTCTACAACATGTGTAGCGCCTGTGGGTATGAACTGCCCACGTCTAATGATGTTGGGGGCATTGTGTTCGAAAGCGGTCCTAGGACCAGAACAGATTACGATGTTATAATCGAATATCGTGGAGGCGAACTTAAACGGATAAACAAGCTTGATTAGTCATATATATCGTTGTAGTTCCCACGGTTATTTCCATATGGCGAGCCATGTTTTTTTTCTTCCAAAAATGAAATTGAGCCCTAGGGGTGGCGGTGGAGAAGCAAGGAAGGTTTCTATGAACCAGTACTATAAGTACCAGCTTCACCCACGCGTAGATGACTTTGGACTGATATTCCGAACAGGCCGCCTTTTTCAACAGTATGTTGTTGGTGTTTTCTGCAGTGTTGAGCAGGCGAGGCTTGATTTCATCCGCCTATACCAGAACGACATACGTAGTAAGTGCCTTGCTGGTCTTTATGATGCCCTAGGCAGAGGCGACATAGACGGGATCACATGTGAAAAACAGATTGTGTTGCCTCGTTCTTTCACCGAAGGCCCAAGGTATATGTACAACCACTATTTGGATGCCCTTACAGTTTGTTGAGCGTTAGGGAACCCTTAGTTTTTCATCACATTCACATGCAACGCTAAGTGGTCAGAAATTGGAAGATTCATGGCTAATTTCCCTTTTCTAACAACATCTGACAGGCCAGACGCCGGGTGCAGGGTCTTTGAACTGAAAGTTAAAGCCTTTGTCATGTACTTGAAGAAAGACCGTCCTTTTGGTGCTGTCGCAGGTGGTAATTCTCTTCAATGCCTTTTGTACCTTTCGTTCCTTTCATCCTTACACACACTACCATAATTGTTTCACCTTTTTCTTTCCAACAGTTTTGTACACAATAGAATTCCAGAAGTGTGGGCTCCCCTATTGTCACACTCTTCTATGGATTGATCCAAAGGACAAGATAACTAATCCATCTCAGATGGACACCTACATCTGGGATGAAATCCCAGATCCCGTCCTTGACCCGAACACATATAAAATTGTGACGGAACTCATGATGCATTGGCCATGTAGGCCACCTAATATGTCTGCCCCGTGTGTGAAGGATGGTTCTTGTGGAAAGAATTTCCCCAAAAAATACAACAACACACGTATCTAGATGACAAGGGGTACATTCACTAGCGACGGAGTGATACATGTGTCTACATTACAAAACATGACACCCAACTGGACAATTGTTACGTCGTTCCTTATAATCGTTCTTTGTGATGTTCCAAGCACACATAAATGTCGAATATTGTGGATGGAGCATGCTCATCAAATACATGTTCAAATACATTTCCAAAGGACCCGACCACATCTTTGCAAATATCACAAGGCTAGTTGGTGAGGCATCTACTTCGGCTACCATGCAAGAAACTACAAAGGATGAAATCCAAAACTATGTCGATGGCCGCTTCATTTGCCCACACGAAGCTTGCTGGAGGCTCTTGGACTTTCCAATACATAGTAGAGAACCAGCTGTGCAAATACTTTCGGTCCATCTAGAAAACATGCAACCCATTAACTTTCGTGAACGTGATAGGATAGATGTGGTCGTCAACCTCCCTGACAAGAAGAAAACTACTCTCACTGAATGGCATGCCTACAACGCAGAGCACCAAGACGGAGCCACGTTAACATATCTCGATTTTCCATCTGATTTTGTATGGTATGCCGACTCCAAAAAGTGGAGACAGCGGGTTCTCAAAACCAAACATTCCATTGGTAGACTTGCTTACATCCACCCAAGCTCAAGGGACCTTTTCTACTTCAGAATTCTCCTTTCTCATCAGAAGGGTTCCCAATCACCTATAGATGTGCGCACGGTTAACAAAATCTTCTTGCTTACCTACCGTGCTGGATGTCAAGCCCTTGATCTGCTTGGTGACGACAAAGAATGGGACATAGCGCTGGAAAAAGCAGCAGGAAATGGGTCTGCCTCTAAAATCTGTGTACTGTTCGCTCAAATGCTGGTTCATTGTGAGGTTGCAGATCCGCTTAGACTTTGGACCAAACATTGGAGGAATATGTCTGACGACATACCAATGAGGGTCTCAGAAACGACTGGCATCCCTAATTACCATGTAAACGACCCTGAGTTGAAAGACATTATTCTTTTTAAGATCCAATCGATCTTAGACGGGTATGGAAAAACTTTGTTGGAATTTGGTCTTCCAAACCCTCTTCAATGGCTACTAAATATTCTGAAAAACAAACTCCTGATGGAAGAGAGAAACTACAACCGCAATATGCTATTTCAGGAAATAGAAGCGGTTGTCCCTAAGCTGAATTATGAACTGCGAGCCATCTACGATCGCATTATAATCGCGTCTGAACAAAATAAACAAGAACTTCTATTTGTGTACGTTCATGGTGGAAAGGCAAGACATTCCTATGGAAGACCATCACAAGCGCACTGCACGCCCGAGCCAAAATAGTCCTAACAGTTGCCTCTTCGGGCATCGCATCTCTCCTTCTCCCTGCCGGCCGCACGGCACATTCCCGCTTCAAAATCCCACTGGAATTAACGGACGAATCCCCTTGCCACAATAAAAAAAACACCCAACTAGGGTCCCTGCTGGTTGAAACAAGTTTAATCATATGGGATGAGGCGCCAATGAATAACAAGCGTTGTTTTGAAGCATTAGACAGAATCCTCAGAGACCTAATGTGTGCACCTAACCACCTCTTTGGTGGGAAAACAATTATTTTGGGGGGTGACTTCCGACAAACGCTGCCAGTGAAAAAAGGAGCATCCAAAATAAAGCTCATAACTTCGTCGGTTGCCCTCTCAGACATGTGGCAGCACTTCAAGATTCACAAGCTGACCCAAAATATGCGACTCAAGTGTGAAGGCATGACTGAAACTGAAAAGGCACATGCATCGATTTTTGTAGAATGGTTGTTAGACGTGGGTAATGGACAGGCTGGCATAACATACACCAATAATTCTGGCGACTCAAAATTGATAACTATACCGTCTGAACACTGTTTCCCACCCACTGATGAAGGCCTCGCAAAAATCATAGATTTTATCTATGACAAACAAACTCTACAATCGCCCACGCCCAAAACCCTGCAAGAAAAAGCCATTGTATGCCCCAAGAATGAAACTGCGGACATTATAAACGAGAAAGTGTTAGCAGCCATAGTTGGAGACTCGACAACTTACTTAAGCAATGACGAAGCTTTCCCAAAAGGAGGCGAAACATCTAAGACTGACATGCTCTATCCAATGGAGTACCTCAACACGCTTTCATTCCCGGGCTTTCCAGCCCATGAACTGAAAGTAAAGATCGGGTCCCCTATCATGCTTCTCATAAATACAAACTTGGCTGGTGGGTTATGTAATGGCACAAGGATGATTGTCAAATCGGTGAAGACAAAGCTTATAGAAGCTCAAATTATTACCGGCACACGAATTGGAGAAAAAGTTTACGTACATAGAATTGCTTTAATTCATGACGATCCCAATCTCTCATTCACATTCAAGCTTAGACAGTTTCCAGTAAAGCTATGTTATGCAATGACTATTAACAAAAGCCAAGGTCAGTCTCTCTCTAAGATAGGTGTTTATCTGCCAAAACCCATTTTCAGCCATGGACAACTATATGTTGCTCTATCAAGAGCTATCTCGCCAAATGGACTAAATATCCTAATTCAATAAGAAGAAGGCGACCCGCCCAACATAACCAAAAACATAGTGTACATTGACTTTTTAAATGCTATAGAAAACCATCAGGTTGCCTCACAAGCGACACCATCAGATTAGCAAATCCTACATAAAAACACATTATGCAAAGCTACATACAAAATAGGTTGCGTAATTCTTATTGCTAACATGATACACGCTAATGTACATTACTATTGCCACCATCAATAATTGCAACACTAGGTACCAACGTACAATTTGCTATCATATACCGTCCTTTATGGATTAAATGTTGCCTTTTACATGCTTATATCCATGTTACTAGTGCGTGTGCATAATGTAGATACACTCCCGTTCTTTTTTACGGACATCATTAATACACCAAAACTAAGTTCGTGTTCTGTGTTATAAATTTTTCAGGTGAAACTCAAGTATGGCATCCATGCCTATGACAGTCGTGGAAACAAGTGCTCTCATAACAACAACAACACCGATTGACCAATTACTTTTAGACGGCAGAAACTATGTTCTCGAAGCAAAGATCTACTGGAAATGGATCTCTAAATATTTGCCAGATATGAAGGAAACAACTTTCTTCTGCATGCTTATTGACGAACAGGTACATGGTTATTACAGTATGAGTATTCGTTGCGCAACTATTTTGTTAACCAATCTTTTAATGCATCTTTACTACCTTAACAGGGAAAGGGGATTCAGGCAAACTGGACCTGAGCGATCTGGCCTACTTTGTCAAGATCATGTCCACTGGCAAAGTCTACAGGATAACAAGTTTTTTCTGTGAAAAAACAATCCTGTACCAACAGACACTCGAAAACCCGGTCAGCTTAAAGTTTGGAAAGATCACACGGTTTGAACAACTAGAAGGCAAAGAGGAAACGTGGCCAGCACATTACTTTGAGTTTGTGCCGTATGTGGAGTTGGAATCTAGGGTGCCCCACCGCGACAACAACAAGATGATATATCCAAGACTCACAGGTAATAGCCTCTGCTTCTTATCTTCGTCCTTAAATTTCTTTATTGGTGTCGGTAACTGCAACTGATAGACAATCTTTGCTTTCAACAGACTACTTTGGATGTATCATGAGAATAGGTGATCAACATTCGGCCGAACAAGTAGCTTACGGAAGGCAGGTGACCATAAGAATTGACATCTAAAATCTACAGTAAGCCATGTCTATATAGCAAAATATACAACATCCTCCCTAACAACAATGTCTAACACTTTCCTTTGTACAGAGGAAATGTTGTTGCATTAACACTGTGGGACTCCATGGCTAGGCAGTTTCTGAAGGACGAAATACTCCGGCTACCACAACCAATCATGATTATTGTCTCATCCTATAGAGTTGGTAAATACAGAGGTAATTGACTCTTCATATACGATCTTAATAACATTGTTGCTGCTCACGCATGACTAACCATGTCTTGCCACAGGCTACCAGCTGTCTGCGATGCCGCCAACCCACTACTATGTGAATCCATCAACACCCCAAGCAAACGCCGCACATACATCGTATGTCTTCCAAGACCTTACACCATATCCCGTCTTATACTCTTATACCACATGTCAGTAATTGACGGTTTTGTCCCCCAACCGTAAAATGCAGGTTTTAAGAACTGTTTAAAACACAACCACTGTTACAGATTTCAAACCATCACTTCAATGAACCTACTCTGGATAAACAGAAAAATGTTGAGACGTTAGTAGCATTGCTCCAACATAACCCAGTCACATACAAGGTATGCCCGAATCTAAGTTAACTATGACGGACTACATTATATCCTAACACATTCTTTTATAGGGAGTGCAATTCAGTTGCGCAGAAACAATTGAAAATTTGATGGAAAACAAAAGCTGGCACTACATTTCGTGTGACACGTGTGGTAAGAAACCCAACGACTTTGACGGGACTTACGTGTGCGTTGACCATGGTGAGCTTGAAAGCCCGGATTTCAGGTAACCATATAGTCATGTGTCTATAGTTGTAATTTAAACTCATTCACACAGTCAATCATCCCACCATAACCACCATATGCAGGTACAACTTCAGGGCGATAGTTCGTGATGCAACAGCAACCGCAACTTTCAGTTTCTTCACCCCGGCAGGAGACGAGGTTAAAACATACCCCTGTACAGACCTGGCAACCCAGCCACCTTCTGAGATACGCACCATTGAGGGAAAGGCGCACACCGTACTCATTCTCTACACTCTTGGATCACGAAAGGGGTCAGGTGAATTCTCAGTCGATTCGGTATTAAGCATGCAAAAGTTGCTCGAGCCCGCTGTCAGTTCCCCAACCATAACACAAAACCCAACACCACTGGAAACTGAAGCCCCAACACCAACACCACTAGCAATCGCGGGCATTAAAGAAGAAGGTCCATCAAACAAAGACTCATAAACATAAATTACATCAACCAAGTTCTCAGAGATGACTGCAAAAAAGGAACCAGGTACACAATCTTTAATTCTAATTAATAATTTGTCATTCACAAACCGCTTAGGGCATTTTTTGGGGAGGGGGTTCTTTTCCTTAACGTCATTCCTTGTCGGGTCGTAACTAGGTTCATATAAGGCTTTACTTACTATATGCTAAACTGGCCTCAATCCACACGTCCACAAAACAAAAAACAATAAAACACAAAATATATTACATTCATGATGGTTAATTGAAACAGACAATACAAACACAAGATTAAACTGACAAACAAAAGACCTACAACATAAACACACAACCCTCAAGACTCACCAGTGGACAAACCAGACACGCAACAAAGGGCTTTTATTTCAGACCTAAAACACTAGCAGAAAACCAACTCCTAGACCGTCCGTTCACCATGGTCCATTGGACAAGATGTTGGCTGAAAAAGCCTCCTTTTGGTCGATGGTGCTCTGGATGGTGGCTTCCTCGGTCTTCAGGTTCTCAATAAATGCATTGTCCTCTAGCTATTTTTTTTTATCCAGGAGAGCAATCATCCTGGAAATCAAAGCGTCGGCTGGAAAGGTCTGGCATTGTCGGATCTCTTAAATGAAATGCTGACGCTCAACGACATTTTTGAAAACTTCCCTATGAGCCCCGTCCACCTTAAGTTTCTAGGCTTTGTCATCTAAGACATCCTTGGCTAAACCACATAATCAAACTGCCCAAATCAGTAGCCCCACTTTCAGCTTCCAACGACCAGATCCTAGGAAGATATGCCCTTCTTACTTTTTTTAGTTTTGCAAAGTTGTTAAATAAGTTGTGTGAAATTAGCATATTCAAACATTACCCCTTTAATACATTAGGGGGAATGAAAAATACCCAATAAAATAATATATATTGGCTGTGAGAGGCGTCCTGTACACTTTCATCCTCTCCATCCATTTTTAAATGTTGCATTTTTTACAACCGTTGTTGGTGATTACTTTTTGCAATTGGATCCCAGCAACCCATTTATCATTTTGTTGGATCCATCCCACCCGTTTATCTCTTTTGTTGGATCTCAACCATAGAGCTGATTTCATATTGGTGTGTTTTGAACCGTTGATAAGGGTTTATGAGTAGTGGGAGTGAAATACACTTTTTGTCCGTTGATTTATCTTCCGATGTTTGTAGCCATTGATGATAAGGGTTTGTGGAAGTCTTACCCACCCACTCCCCTCACATACCCACAATTATTTGATCTCTTTATCTCTCTAAAGCAGATCTAAGATCTGTGTTGATATCTCTCTCTAGAAAGCGATCAAACTTTAATCAAATCACTTAGCTCAAGATCAGTTGTTTATGAATTAAACTAATTTCATATCAGAGTGATTTGATCTAGCTCTAACGACATATGTTGCGTGGCCCCTACCTCTTCGTTGCCGCCATCTGTGCCGTGTGACATTGTTGGTAGGTTGGTGATGCTGTTTATGGCTCCTTTTGATTTATTGGATTATGATTAGCAGTTGGTTTGCTGCAAAGTGAAGGGTTTGATGTAAGCTTCCATATTTAGTAGCCTTTGTTGATGTCGTCACATGTGTCTTTTTATGCGTTTCATGTAGCTACACCCTTTAATGTAAATATCAAGATCTTGATTTAAGAATATTTTAATGTTTGCGTATTTCTTAAACATATAAGATGATGACCTTGAACGGCCCGGGTTAAACTCGAGATTACACGTATTTTGGTGGGGTAACATCTATAGGTTGCAGCCATAGCGTGTGTATCTGGTTTTTCTAGAAGGGTTTCTTGTCTGAGCCTACCATGGTTCATCCTCGAAATGGAAGTAAATTACTTTTTATACGTCCATTGGTTCTCGCTGATGGCATACGTCCATTGGTTCTCGCTGATTGTTTGACACCATTGGTATAACCCGTCGCTTGGCATGGCAGGTCTTTGGAACTGCAGCCGTGACAGGTTGACCAATTATTTGTGTTGCTGCTACGAACTGATTCTAGCTTTGCGACTTTTTTAATGTTCATAAGCCTCATAAGTTTTTGTCCTACCTCAGCATTATGAGTAAACTTTTTGTTTACGAATGAGGGTATCGTTATCTTGGTGAGCTTCTTGCCATTTGCGTGATATCTTTAAACTTCTGCGTGCATTAAAACTTTTTTTTAAATGCAGCTAATGGTGATGAGCGTATGTGTTTTGTGACCCATATTTTTTGGGCACACGTATCGTGTCCGGACAGCCACACTGATTGTGGTTGCCGCCATGACAAATGTTCCACGTGCTTCCTACAGCAAGTATAAGCTCATTTTCTGAAAAACAAACAGTTTTGCTGTGAAATTACATCCTTGGAAGTGGGGAGCAGGCAAAACACGGTCATACTTCATTAGACGTATTATTATCTTTTTTAAATACTTTTCGCTTTGGCCTTGCATACATTATTTTCTTATGCATAGGGGAGCTGGCAAAACACGATCTTACTTCATTTACGTACTTTGGAATTCGGTAGTTCCAGTAAATGATAGAAGGGGATAATGGCGATGATGATAATATTTTAGCATCTCTAATCGTATTCGGTTAAAATTCAGATTATTTGCCTCATGGCGTGGCAAGCTTGCTGACTTTGCAGCCATGGTGGTCGTAATTTCATATCTGATTGTTGACTTATCTGAGCCTCAACATATTTTCTTTCTTCATTGTGTTTGACCTTTCCTGATCTGAACCAAGTACATGTGTCCGAATGAGTATTCAGGATGATTCTGCTATGGTTGTTGTTCGTGAAGGGGCAACATGAAAAAATGGTGATCTGGCTGTGATGTTTGAAGGTTAACTTGGTTCTCGCTGATGGCATACGTCCATTGGTTCTCGCTGATTGTTTGACACCATTGGTATAACCCGTCGCTTGGCATGGCAGGTCTTTGGAACTGCAGCTGTGCCGGGTTGACCAATTGTTTGTGTTGCTGCTACGAACTGATTCCAGCTTTGCGACTTTTTTAGTGTTCATAAGCCTCATAAGTTTTTGTCCTATCTCAGCATTATGAGTAAACTTTTTGTTTACGAATGAGGGTATCATTATCTTGGTGAGCTTCTTGCCATTTGCGTGATATCTTTAAACTTCCGCGTGCATTAAAACTTTATTTTAAATGCAGCTAATGGTGATGAGCGTATGTGTTTTGTGACCCATATTTTTTGGGCACACGCATGGTGTCCGGACAGCCACACTGATTGTGGTTGCCGCCATGAAAAATGTTCCACGTGCTTCCTGCAGCAAGTATAAGCTCATTTTCTGAAAAACAAACAGTTTTGCTGTGAAATTACATCCTTGGAAGTGGGGAGCAGGCAAAACACGGTCATACTTCATTAGACGTATTATTATCTTTTTTAAATACTTTTCGCTTTGCCCTTGCATACATTATTTTCTTATGCATAGGGGAGCTGGCAAAACACGGTCATACTTCATTTACGTGCTTTGGAATTCGGCAGTTCCAGTAAATGATAGAAGGGGATAATGGCGATGATGATAATATTTTAACATCTCTAATCGTATTCGGTTAGAATTCAGATTATTTGCCTCATGGCGCGGCAAGCTTGCTGGCTTTGCAGCCATGGTGGTCGTAATTTCATATCTGATTGTTGACTTATCTGAGCCTCAACATATTTTCTTTCTTCGTTGTGTTTGACCTTTCCTGATCTGAACCAAGTACATGTGTCCGAATGTGTATTCAGGATGATTCTGCTATGGTTGTTGTTCGTGAAGGGGCAACATGAAAAAATGGTGATCTGGCTGTGATGTTTGAAGGTTAACGTATACGTACATGGGTCTTATCCGACATTGGTTGCTATTCTTTAGGTGTTGCAGACTGTGGGCCACCAGTTTAATGCTAACTTCTTAAGTCTCCTGTTAGTAGTCGGAGACAAAAACATACACGAGGTAGCAATACAACATGTTATAGTTCTTCTCATAACTAAGGTAAACCTCTTACTTATACGTACCTTTTCACTTTTTGCGGGCGATGACAACACCTTTTTGTCTACCATAAGTGGTTTTTCGGGCCTCACGTCTTCACACGACACTCTTGGATAGGTAATCCCTTTCATATTTGCAGTTATTATGAATTTATTAGTATTTATGAATTTCTTCATTTGTAGTTTGTAGTAGATGGTGTCAGAAATTTTGAATAATATGTAATTTAACATTACAAAATTTTAAATATGTTTGATGGTATGCAGTCTCTGAAGGCCTAAGGAAGGCTCGGGGTCTGTTGTGTTTGTTCTTCTGTTGTTTTGCGTGTTTTGATATTGAAATATTTATTGTTCTAATTTGTGTAACTCGGTTTTGTAGGTTTGTTTGAACTGGTCAACCCAGAGATTTTCACGACACATACAAGCAACAATCTGATTGGACTAAGTTCATATCAGGTCAGTGATTAGTTCATAATCTTTCGTATATTAGACGTAGATAAATATAATCACAAAAATGGATTGGACTATCATTAGTGTATGACTAATGTTAATTTGGGATTAGTAAAATGACCAAATGATGTAAGCAACAATTGCAGGCCTAAGAGCGCTATGGAGTATGTCGTGAGTTTCATATATATATTCTTACTTTATTTTTCATGAATTACAATTGCCAAAGAACTCGACACCTCCTCTGATTACTTACTTTCATACACCAACGAACCTTTCGCTTGGCTCTGGTGTCATACGCTGTCATATAGTGTCATACTATGTAGCTTAATTCTTGAATTAATTTATGGAGTTTGAAACTTTAAATATGGGAAGTCAAATGCATTCAAGTTTGAACACAAAATCAATAGCTATTTAATATTTGTGGAATTAACCACGTTTTTAATTAGACTGAATTCAAAGAACTTAATGCACATTAGTATTATATGATTGCATAAATAATACCTATTGGTTTATAGTAGTGACATATCTTAAGACAACATCATAACTTTAAAGTTGGTTCAAACAAATTGTATGTTTTTTGAGAATGAGAAGCTCAAACAGACTTCCAAGGACTACGAGGCTGCTACAAATAATCAACACTCGACTTTGGCCCTGCTTAGCTAGCCTATTGTTGTCTTGCAACACTGGAGGAAGATCGAACCTGAGTCTCAAAAGCATGAACCTCGACCCATGAACTATGAGAGGTTAGTCACTCTAACAAGTCATCCCCAAAGTCATAGCTTCAAATATGAATGCCGAAAATAGTTTTTATAATTAATTCTTGGGAGAGTTTCGTCTATGATACAAACATAATATCATTTATATATGATATATCCACCTGTTACATATCGTTAAATCCCTTCTGAAAAGAACAGATGCTTTTTAGAACTAATTGAAGAAAATGTAGATATTTGACATATGCGAACTCTTGATCACACCAGGTTTGTTTATTTTCATGTTGTAGACAGTACGTGACACAATTGCAGGCGAGATGTTGTATGGTTGGAATAGAGCTCTTATGCTAATGAATTAGAGGCTAAAGCGACATGTGGGCTTCAGGCTATCTCTAAAGAAAACGAGATACAAGAACACACATCAGAGACCTTTGAACTGCAATTGGACCATTATCTGGGCGCGCCTCTAAGTTTTATACTGATGCACGTATAGTGACGTGCTTGGAAGCTCGAAATTGGGATCTTAAGGAAGCCAAGAAGATGTTGGAGAATACACTAGAATGGAGGTCAAATTACAAACATGGGTATTTACATCTCAGCTTGCTATAACAAACGATTTGGGTCGTTATGCGGTTTGTTTCATGTGCTTCCATCAATAAATAGTATGTCTTTTATACAGAATAAAAAAGGAGACTCTATGTCAATGGTATTTTTGGCTTGCTTCCAATGTTTACAAGTTGTTGTTGTTAAGGAAATGCACCTCTATTTTGTAACAGGTTGTTGTACCGCAATAATTGTTATGTAAAGTTTAGGTACCAAGTTACTTTTATTATCAGGATGTATACAAAGCTATTGCACTACGCATCTTTATTAATCATTTTTTCACGTGTCGAGAATAGTATAAGAGAACATTTAAACTCCCTTTTGAAAAGAGCTGATATGTACCAAATACTATAACCTAAATGTAACTGTAAACTAAACTTGTAGCAATCACGTTGCTGGACAAACAAATAATGCAGCAACTTGATTTATAACTAATTTCCTAAAGTGACAAAAAAAACGCAAATTATTGACTTTAAAAAAACGCAAATTTTGTAAACACCCGCGGCGAAGCCCGGGCATCATTCCTCGTGTCCTTAAATAAGAGAAATGGCCATTTTACTATTTCTACAGGGGAGATTCCAGGTACAATTTAATCCAACTATATAACTAGACTTAACTCACACTTACAAACTCTTTTTGACCACCTTGGTTCATTTCCAACTTGGAAATACATTTTCACATGGCAACTGACCTCAGCAGCCATTCCCTTACCCAAAATAGATAAAAAAAAATTAATCCTACAATAATAAGATCCACATGTTGCTTAAGACAAAAGTGTCTACTCAAAACCTTTTCAGCAAGATACTCTATCTTTCAATTTCCACCACTTACTCACTGCATACACAATCTTATCAAACTGTTACAATTAGTTAAAAAAACACTTCTTAATATATTTTTTTCCTTTTTTGGAGCAAAAATCATGCATGCATATATTATTGAGTTAACTCTTATATTAAACTTTGTTGTCTAGGTACACCAGCAGAAGACATTCCAACAAAAGTTCCACAAACAGTTACTCCAACTTTGAAAGAGAAAGGCGTTGTCCTCCAGCAGAAGCCTGTCAAAAGATCTCTGCTTCCTGAGCTAGAATCAGAGGCAAAAAAAAGAAATCTTAAGACCCGCGCCTGGTGACCAAAAAAACATTAACTGCTTTTGTATGTACTAATGTTGGGTAGCCAACACCTTTTGAAACAATTTGTTACGTTTAGTTTGTAAACTAATGTCATGTAACACATTAAGTAACTGTGCCGCGAGAACAGGGTCTAGACTATATACCTGTTCTATATGCACAGTAGGCATCAGGTTTGTAAAACTTTAGTGACTATCTACGTTCCAAACGCCTGTTGTGCTCATTATATATCGCTTCTTGACTTCTACCCATTCTTATTATATCAACATCTTCTATATCTAACCCGCAACAACGCGCGCGCATCAATCCTAGTACTAATAGTTGCCTGATATGGCATGCATTGAAGACAGTTGCAACTGTCTGCATGTTTCTTGCTGACAAAATTGAAGAAACTCCACGTCCTTTGAAATATGGTATTATTGTTTCTTATGAAATTAATACAGTAACAAAAAGGATCCAGAGCCAGTAGAAAGAATCAACCATAATGAGCAATTCTATAAAACTCATTTGTTACCAGCTCATAGATACGGTGCCTTTAATTTATAAATGATTGTCATGCAGGAAGTGTACGAACATGAGAAGGAATTAATAATACTTGCAGTCTTGCAGAACGGGTTGTTCTTGCAACACTTGGTTTCAGTTTTAATGTTTATCATCCATATTAACCATTAGTAGAGGCGATCAAGAGGATCAAAGTTGCTCAAAATACCCTTGCTCAAGTTGCATGGAATTTTTTCAACGATGGGTAATGCTATAATAATTTCATTTTCCTTAAATACGAGCCTGTGTGGTCTCGATCTTCTTATTTTCCCTTTTGACATGCAAAAGAGGCATGCGACAGGCTTCAGACATAACTCTGCTTGCAATTTAAGCCTTATTAGACCGCAACATGGGCTATTTTCTTAGCCGCAAAGTTCCTCAAATTTAATCTTCCCTTAGGTCGACATTATTGACCCTAGGTGAGACAATGCCCACGTATGATTAACGTCTTTAGGGTTGACACTTGTTTTGATATCTAGGGTCAACAATGTCAACCCTAGTGCTTATTTTTTTTCTTTATTAAAAAATTATTTTAAATAAATAAAAAGTGTTTTTTATTAAATATTTTTAGGGTCGACATTACCTTTTGTATTCTACGGTGGAAAATGTCGACCCTAAGGTTTTATTTATTTATTTAATTTTGTATTTAAAAAGTATTTTAGATAAATAAAATTCGTTTTTTATTAAATATACCTAGGGCTGACAATGTCGACGCTAGGTTACGTACGCTACAACAAATTGGTTGATTTTTCACACTTATTGTGGCACTTGTTCACACTTTAAAATGTATGAATTTAAAAAGTTCACGCTTTTATTAGTGTTCATGGTGTCAACAAATTGGGTGGAACAAATAACCAATGTTTTAAAAACCGGTTCAACTCGGTCGGTTCGACCGGAAACCGGAATGACAACCGGTCCGTTGTGAGGCGGGTTTTTACCGAAACTCAGACAGGATTAAACCGCCCGGTTTGATCGACCCGGATTGAACCGCCGGACAATAACCTGGCCGGTTCAATAGTTAGCAAAGAAAAAGGGAAAACAAGGTAACGTCAGAATACAACATTGTACTTGTTGAATGTATAACTGGACTTTGTCGGTATAGGAGGTATTGAAAATAGATCTAGTAAAATGGATCTAGAATATATCATTGTAGTTGTTGGATGGAAATCAAGATATGTTTATTGTAACGTTATAAGTGGTATAGAGGTGGACATAGAGATGGTTAAGGGTGATGAGATCTTTTCTCAGCCAATAAACAGACCTGTTTATTCTAACGTTATGGAAATCAACTTTGTTCATCAAAATGTTGTTATATGTGAAAAAAATTGGATGAGAAAGGGGGAATACATAGAGGTGGAGTGGTGATGAATAAAAAAGTGTGAAATGACTGTGGGAATACATAAGGCTTTTTTTGTTATTGTGTTTAATGAATTACGTATTGAATTGAGATGACTGGAAAAAGTAATTCATATAAATTGGTTTTTTGAACGAATTGATATAAGTTATTATTATGCATCGTTTTTTTATATCTTAGTACACAACGTCTTTCTTTGTAAGTATCCGTAACTTTCTCTTTTTACATGAAGCCGGGTTGACCCGGCGGTTCAACCCGGTAACTGGTAACTCAACCGAGTCAACTAAAAAACCGGGTTTTAAAACATTACAAATAACTTCACACTTTTTTATGAAGATATTTAATACTTCACACTTTTATCAGTTTATGTGTGAACTTTTTAATACTTCACATTTTTATGTGTGAACTTTTTAATACTTCACAATTTTTAATACTTCACACTTACAAATGTAAATATTTTACAAATAAAGTTCATACTTTTTAAAGTGCGAAGATATAAGTGTGGAAAAACCCTAAATTTGTTGTAGTATATAGAATGTGTTGACCCTAGACGTGGTCCAAAAAGTCTTGTGAAAAGTTGTGGGTCCCGTTTGTCGACCCTAGGATCAAAGCTTTAAGTCGACCCTACAAATCTAGGGTCGAAATTTTGGGGTCGACATTCTAGGATCGACATTGTCGACCCTAGGGTCTTGAGGTCGATACCCTTTGTCTTTTAGGGTCGAAATAGTCGACCCTATGGGCTGATTTTGTTGTTGTGTTTGGTTGCAGGAGTTTGATGTCACACGATGCTAGTTAAAATGCTTCGAAAAGAAGGGAACCAATGGAAGAAAAGAAGAGATACGAGGGACAGAATCTGGATTACAAAGGGCAGTCACCTCATGATGCTATAAAAAAGATTGATAAAGACAAGGTTAAAGCAGCTCTAGAGAAACGAAAGAAAGCCTGTGGTGATGTCACTCGAAGGACATATTTCATGGATGAGGACGATCTCATTGAGAGAGAGCTAGGAGATGGTATCGAGTTACATGGTGAATTAAAAAACCAAGAAAGATAGAATACATAATTGGTCTAAACCATCAAATCAGGTGGATGATGATATTGAAGACGAGCAATAGCATTCATCACACAACCAAGATTTTGACCAAGCGGAAGAAGGGTAAGTAGGATTGATGGATGATGGAGAGGGAGGTTATAATAGGCCGCCTAAGTCTATTAATTAGAAAAGGAGGGTTGGTGGGACCTCGCATGAAAAATACAGGAGAAACTACAAGAACACTTGAGTTTTAAAAGAACATCGGGTATGTGTATTTGATATAAATTGTAGATATTATGAGGACTAGAAATATGGGTGGAAAAAGTTCAAAGAGATCCTATTTAAGAAAGAAATTTATCATATGATAACACTCAAATCCAACATGTATTAATAAGCGTTATCTTCACTATTCATATAGTATTTGTAGTAATAAACGGAATTTTATTGCTAATATTGTGCAAAGTTCGGTTATTGTATTTTGTAGGAAGCAAGAATGAAGAAACGTGAATAAAGGAATAAAAAGTGCGAATTGGAGGTGAAGGATAAACGAGGCATGAGAACGTAAGCTCTCGTATGAAGAATAATTGGGGACTAAGGGTCTTGGAAGTTTAGAGGAAATAAGGAGGAAGAAATAAAGAAAAAAGACTATAAAAGGAAAATGTGGAAGATGGCCAAGAAGCCACCGACACGGGTAGAAGCCACCAGCACGACAAGAAGCCACCAGCAACTTGCTAGTCAGTTTTAGCACAAGTTACATTAAAACTCTCATAAACCTCTACCATCAATGGGAGGCTTCTCATTTCCCCTCCATAATCATTCCCAACAGTTTTTACCTTCTCCCCAAGCAAAAATGGTGTATAAATTAGACCTTAGGGTCATTGTTTTCAGTGTGCTAAATCCAAGGATCATTCTAACCCTTGACAAAGGTTAGAATCACCACACCTACATAACCCGAAGGACAATAAATCCTGTTAATCCTCATAGGAGGGACGAATTTCGTGAAGAAGAGATTTGGTTGGAGGTTCATTTGTTGATTGGAGGCTTTAGAATTGCTCTAAATTTTATTTTGTTATTTCCTTGTGTTTTGAAGAACTATTGGTAAACTCTTGTACTTGATATGATTCTCATTATAATTTAAGTCTTGTTGAATGTTTGAGAAAGTTATGAATTGTGTTGCAATGTGTTTGAATTCCGAGTAGTGTGATATACTTGTGTGATGAACATGAATTCTTAAAGAGAGTTTCCTTTTATGATCGAGAGAATATGATTGGGTTTTGATGGTTGATAATTTCTTGAAACATGTTTTGATAATCAAATGAAATATAGCTCTTTATTGGATTTATAGGTCGAAAGGATTTCTGGTAAATTATGTTCCAAAAGATTTGTGCATGAGTCAATTTGGTTTTTTAGTGATTGACACTCACCTTGACGAGTTGGTTAAAGGAATTTGTCAAAAGATTTATCTTGGGTATAGGTCAAAAGAACCCATTCAAACCAAACTTATCTCTTTGTATTTTCTAACAAATGAGGGATTGTAATGAATTGGAATAGATAATCATAGGTCGAAAGAGTTTTTTTACACCAAATTGTTAATATGGATTCTATGAAAAATACCATGGAATGGAATTCATGTACTTTAGATTTGTGATTCATAGTTGCTAAACGCACACAAATTAACTCTCCTACGGATGAAATTGGAATTCACACAAGTATTACTTTTAATTATGTTTTACTTTACTAAGTTAATTCTAGCGGCAATATCGGTAGTGACAACCCTATTACCTACACAACCCAAACATTTTGAATATACGCAAATTCCATGGGACGATCTTGACTTACCCGACTTTGCTACAATAGAACGAGTATACTTGATCGTATGCGTAGTTAATGAATTAATAAGTCTTGTTTATAAATGTAAAACTAGGAATGCAAGATGCGCATAAAGTTTTTGGCGCCGCTGTTGAGGATTTGTTTATTTTTCATGTTATAATCATTACAAATTAGTGGCGGTGTTTGTTTTTAGTGTTAATAAAGATTGAATAAGAATAGGTTTAGTATCTCATAGTCTAAATAATATGCTTGAATAAATGTGTCTTATGTTTATTTGATGTTTGCATTGCATATTTCGTGAGATCACTTATACACATAAAATCACAAAAAGAGAATAAAAGCAATTAGGTAGTGTTTGGATTAGCCTTTATTTTGTTTAGATTAAAAGTTACATGTTTTTGTTTTGTTTAATTTTGTTCCCTTAATGAAAAACTTAAAAAAATGTTTTTAGAAAAATTCAGAAAATTGTGGTAAAAAAGATGTTAAAAGAAAAGTTTTTTTTTTGTGCAGGCAAAGATGCCGCCGACATGACACTTTGAACAAGATGCCGCCGGCAAGATGAGATGTCGGCCGGCAAAAGTTAAACTGTCAAAGTTTTGCCGCCGGCATGACACCCGTGCCGGTCGACAAAACTGGAGCTGTTTAAAAAAAAATAAAAAATTTGTTTGTTGGTTTGTTTGTTTGAGTTTTTTGTTTTTTTATATGATTGTATGTTTATTTGTATCATGATTGTTTTCTTTTACTAACACTAACCTTAACGTTCATGAACTTTGTCATGTTTGTTTTAATTTTAAAGATGGATACTCTTAGCGAGATTTCCGCATACTTGAATGGGTTAGAAGGAAAACTCAGTGATGAATGTGACTCAAGTGTCACTAATGTGAAAACAACCAAGGACGAGAAAGATTAATGCGGTTTGCTATTCCATGTACGGTTGACAATCAAGGGGCATGGGATGCTGAATTAAACCTTACTTACCCAACCAATTACATGACGGAAGAGATGTTGGGAAAGTTAGGGTTCGTGATAGTTGGCTATACCGAATATGGAAGACGTGTGGTACGAGACGTAAGGGTAAACATCCATGGGTATGTATTTTTGACAGAATTCTATATCATAGACCAAGCCGACATAGGTGAACCGTCGGTGGTCTTTGGTTAAAAGTTTCTATGGGAAACTAGGCGTGTTGTGGATTTTGAGCAAGGTACACTAACGGTCAATTTGACCAAACTCAAAAGTGAGAAAGATGATTATATTGAGTTTTTGGTTGAGACGGACCTAAGGTTGAAAGTGGGAATAAAGTAGTGAAGATGGGAAAGGCAAAGAGAAACAAGAACACGGAGGCAAGCTAACTAGCTCCAAAAAATTACTTGCCAACACAAACCGAACTTGAGGAAGGATCTCCTTACGCTTTTGTGCCCAATCCATTACCATTGGCTTATCCTCTCTCCAATAAACAAAAGGAGAGGATAAGAATTATCTTGAACAAGAAGGAGGAGGAACTCAAAGAACCCAAGCCAATCTTGGAGGTATTGGAGAATTTTGTAAGCTACCAGAAGAAGCTAGATGAAATAGAAATGGGTAAGGCTTGTTTGGAAGGGAAGGAATTAAACGAGCATATCAAAGATAGGATCATTGAACATGGTCTACCTAAGAAGATGCAAGATCCCGGAAACTTTGTCATACCGGTTCTAATCAATGGAACCACACCATTCGACGCATTAGCCGACATGGGGGCTAGTGCAATTGTCATGCCATACTCAATCTATCAACATCTTGGCTTGAGCAATCCGGAGCCATACTTCTCAAACTTAACTATGGCGGACAACACGTAAACCAAACCTATGGGCTTGGTAAGGAACGTCCGAGTGCAAATCGGGTTTCAAGCTTATGCCATGGATTTCCTTATTATGGACATCCTGGAGGATAGGGACCTACCATTGTTGTTGGGGAGGCCCTTCTTAAAGACGTGTGGAGCGGTTATTGATTTGGGTCGAGGAACTATTGCAATTAACGACGGTATTACCGTTCATACTTATGCACCTAGACCGAGGGCAAAGCCTTGGTACTTCGATTTTGAAAGTGAAATGGAGGACGAATTTCTAAGTTGTTTCGAAGTTGGGAGAGATGATGATGGTTATCCCTTGTACGGGCCACTGGGAGTACCATATTTAGGATGTGAAGATCCTATGGATAAAGCTTTAGCAATTGAAGCTTACTTCAACCCGTTCAAGAATATTCTAGTTTTCAAGAAAATGACGGACTTCTTGGGATCACTACCGGTCCAATTGAAGAACCTTGATTGGGGACCGGACGGGGATAGTACTTATATGAGAAAAGAAGGAGACAAATTTTGGCACGTCAAGATAGAAGTCACTACACCGTGTGGGAATGTGTACACACGAGGGTATAAGACAAAGCATACCAAGAGAAAGCTAGCAAAGAAGTTTAGGGCCGATGACGTATTGAACATGGAATACTTCATGGACTAGAAGAATCAAGACTTCAAGAATAAAACAAGACAAAGGCTTGATCTTTATCTTTTAATTTTCAGTTTATATCTGACACTATTTTGGTTTATTTTCTTGGTGGTTTGGTAATTTAGACGATTTTTGGTTTTTGGTAATTTGGTTAATTTAGTTATTATGTGTCTTTTTTTAGGATTTTATAGACATGTTGTAAAAAAAAGGGGGAAAATCTGGAAACTTATGGGGATATAACCAACCCATATGGAGTATTTGGGGTATTTCACCCAAACACATAATCCACTCACACACACACACATAAAAAACACAGAGAAAAAGGAAAGAGAGAAAAAAATTGAGTTCTTTTGAAGAAACAACAATGGCACCCAACAAGGTAATTGAATCCAACACCCATCTATTAATTTTGATTTTTGATTCATATGAGTAGATTGGATAAAGCATGAATCATAGGATTTGTATTAAGATGTGCTATGAATTTAAGAGATGGAGTCATTGATAGTGTGAGGGTAGATTAGTTTTGGTTAGATGATGATGAACTCAAGTGGGTTTTCATGAATATAGTTGTTTTTGATCTTGTAAGATTAATTAAATCGTTTGGAATGATGAATAAATAAGAATTGTAGATGTTACGTTACTAGTTTTGATTTGTTTAGAGGAATGATTTCTGGAAAATGGATGATGTTCATAGTGTTTTGATCTATTTTTAAGATAATGGAAAATTGAGGATGTGTGAGTGGGGATGATATAAATATCATACTCCCTTATAAAACAAATTACACCTTCTCTCCTATTAAATGCAAAAAAAATTAAGAGGTATAACTTTACAAGCCAAATGTACAACTACAACAACATACTATACATCTTTTTAATGCATCAACTTACATTTGATTTTAAGTAATACAAGTTCAATAACATGATGTACAATCCAAACTTTTGCTAGAAAAAATACAATTAATGATAATATGAATACACCCCAACCCCTTCTATTACAGCATAAAGAACATAATGTACAACTCAATCACCATTTTTTCTTTTCTAAACAATGTTCACATAACTATTATAAATTGACAACAATAAGTTAGATATGTTTCACCTCTAAAACATGATAAATACATAGATATATGAAAAAACCTAAAAAGTGGCGACAACACCAGGATTCTGTGACATATCGGCAGAGCCGGCGACGCGAACACCAATCTATATGAAAAACCTTATTAACATGAGAAATATATGCGGTCATTTTTTTAACACACATAAAAACTCATACCTTTAAAATACCTCAAATACCTCATATCAATAAGTAATTTACGGTTGTTGTGGTTTTCTGGGAAGACAATGATGGATTTTTCCGGGACGTGACACTGTTAAAAACGAATACTCAAATAACATTTGTTCGTTAGAAAATTTTGTCACAGGGTACCCGTCGCCGCATCGCGCGGGTACCCTGCTAGTATATATATATATATATATATATATATATATATATATATATATATATATATATATATATATATATATATATATATATATATATATATATATATATATATATATATATATATATATATATATATATATATATATATATATTTGTGTTCATGTGCTTCACACCTTAAAATACATTACAATAGACACGAATGGGATGATTAAACCTACTCTTTATGATATAATTACAATTAGAATTAAAAAATTTAATCTGAAGGGTAACTCAATAATTTGCATTTCCTATCTTTCTTTACATTCTTTGACCAACTCTCTTTTCATTTTATCCAAAACAATATCACAGTCTCTTTTCCATCTCACCTATCAACCGCCGCTCCCAGTTTCATTTTTTTAATGCTTCCATACTTTTCATCCATCTATGTGTCGCCTTCTCTTGATCTGCAGATTCCGACCATCTTCCACTCCTATAATATGAGTTGAGATGTGATGCTTCTTAATCGATGCCACACAAATCCGAGTAAACACCAACATATTTTTCGTAATATCTTTTTTGAAGTCTTGGTTTGAAATCGCCGGAGACGCTGCTCGTGTATCAGTTTTCAACCATCGTCTTTTTCAGATTCTTGAGAATAAAGATTTTATTGCCGTCATCATATGTATTAGTTGTCGCCTTTAAGTGTATAAATTGATTTATATTTGTCTGATAAGATAATATGTATCATTAGCTGTTCTGGTACGTAACAAGGATAATTGTTGACTCGATATGTGTTTGTGGTTTATGATAAGAACCCGATGATACATATGTGTTGCTGTTTTTAGTTTTCATACGTATATCACAAATACCTATAAAAGGATTGAATCAAAATATTGTTAAAATCAGTATTTCGTTAGGAAAAAAAAGTCGTATATCAGTATTTCGTTAAAATCGTCTACCAATGTTTCATTACGACTTTATGTGAACGGAATTATTACATGTTCATTAGGAAAAAAATAAATCATCTGTTAATGTACAACAATAAGGGATGCACCCGGTAACCCTTTATATCTCGTTTCCAGCGACAGCAATGATGTCGGTAACCCGCTGGCATACATGTGGCATAGCCAAAATCTGTTTCATACTCTCTTTTCTAACTTCTATTAGGATCTAGACTATACCCGAGATCACATAATGTATTAAACCCCAACGTTTAGACGAGTGAAAAAATTCGATCAAGATTATTATTGTTCTCATTTTCTGGTCAGTCATTGATATAATTACGATTTCAGTTGGGTTCTTCAGATTGTATGGATAAAAGATAAGTCATACAAATCATTTTCATTAGAATAGTTTGACATGTTTCAGTTTGGTATTTATGTACCATCGTCATTTTGGTATTAGTGCATCAACCGATGCATGTGTATTATCATCAAGGTTACGACATAGCTTGTTACCGTGAATCAGCCCGACGAAGATCATCAACATCTACCACCGATTAAAAACCATTGATGGTGTATCTTTCGACCATGATTTTTGCGTTTAAAGCCTAGCCTCCGCGAACTTTGCGGAAATACTGTTTGTATTATGTGATATGTATTAGTTTTTTGTATGTTCAAATTTACATTATGTAGCAATATGGTGGTTGTCATGTGTCAACCGAATTTTAGTTATCAATTGATGTATCACAGATATTAATATGAAAATGACGTTAGATTGTTAAACAAAGAATTTGGGATTAAAATACTTAAATACGTGGTACATCATGAAAAAAGTTTGTTGTTTTAAAACAACCAAACATTATTAAATTTATAAACTTATAAAATTATGCATGAGTAGGAGTTTACTAATAAAAGTTTACATCACATCAGTGGCGGACCCAGAAAATTGAAGAATGGGGGGCAAAAAAAATTTTTTTGACAATAATAAGGAAAAAAAACTAAAATCCAAATAAAAAACCGAATATTTTATCTTAAAAATGAAAATTTGCAAGTTTTATAATGTTAAAAGTTGGATTTTAATATGTGAGTGGGGGGCAATTTTCATTTTGAATGGGGGGCATTTTAAAAAAACTGTCAAAATCGAAAAAAAATACACTATAATCTCGTCTTTTTGGCAAGCTATGGGGGGCGCCGCCACCCCATACCTTATATATAAGCCCGCCCCTGCATCACATTGTCACAAAAGAAATGTGTCACAAAAGTATCATGATATGTTTGGAGTCTACGAAATAATATAATTTTAATTAATTAATGTTTTAATGGTAATTAAATGATATATTAATGAATTTTTAATTCCCCCAAGAATAGTAAAAGAGAAACGGGGAAGTAAATTTGCTAAAAGTGATGCATGATACCCTTAGTTTATGAATTAATTACAATCATGCCACTCATTTAATCAATTTAATCTTAATTATTTATACTTGATCCAATGGTTAATAAGTGTGCCTATTATATCACATATTAAAAGTGTACACCACAATAACACCCCCTATATATATATATATATATATATATATATATATATATATATATATATATATATATATATATATATATATATATATATATATATATATATATGATTTTTAGAGATGCCGCTGGCATGAGGTGTATGCCGGCCGGCAAAATTCCCACTGTGACCACTACGCCGCCGGCATGAGGTGTATACTGGCCGGCAAAATGCTTGCTGTTAACAAGATGCCGCCGGCAAGATACCCGTGCCGGTCGGCATCTCGAGGCCTGTTAAAAAAATTATTTTTTTTGTTCTTATTTTGGTTTATATTATTATTTTTTAGGATCATTTGTTTAATGTACTAACATACTAATATTTCAAATGTTGTAAAATATTTTAGAAGCAAAAGAGGACAATGCCTCCTAACCCGTTGATCGAAAAATATGAACGGAAGTATAGCCAAGGCGAGGTACCATACAAGGTGAAGGTTGTGTCGCTTGAGCACTTGAAGTGGCGAGGGTTAGGAGAAATGGAACGTCATGCTTACAACTTGAGATTGTCAAGGCTACAAGAGAAGGCCTTTGGCAAGCCTAGAATAGCTTATTGGGGATTGCTAAGGAAGTTTGGTTGTGATGAGATTTTGAAGGAAAAGTTGAGGATGACATACACTCATAGTTTGGGAGAAACTTTCAATGACTACTCGTTTGAAAAGGCTTTAAATATACGAGGTGAGGTATATTCTGAGTCATGTCTTGAATTCTTTTCAACTTTTTATTTTAAAAATGAATTTGAAGATGCAAATAGTGAGAATTGCATTTGGTTTAGACTACTAGGGGTGAATTGCTTTTTTACACTAGCACAGTTTGGAGAGGTGTTAGGATCGTATAATGAGGAAGATTTGGATAACCCTTTGTTTGAGCTACACTCTGCCAAGCTAGAAACCAATAAGAAGTTTTTACCAATAAATGAATATTGGGAAAGCATAGTCGAACACGCTGTGGGGAATAAGAAGATTGGGTCGGTTAGGGATCCACTTTTGAGAATTGTACATAGGTTCATAGTAGGACAAATTGAGCATTGATCGAGAACTAGGGAAAGATGCCAACACATTGACCTATGGTTGTTGAGCGCGGCTAGTAAGGAAAGGCAAGTGAACATAGTGTGGGCAATTGTCGAGTATTTGTATAAGAGAGCCCCGAGATTGAAAACAGTAAGTGACGTGTGTGGAGGTCATTATGTGACTTGGTTAGCTAAAAGGATCAATGTTTTAGATGTTAATGCTATAAGGAAGTTATCAGAGCCAATTGATGATGAAGTTTAGGGTGTAAGAGCTTTGGAGAAAGAGCTAGACAAAAGAAAGAAATGTCTAAGATATCAGAGCCATTACAACAAGAAGCTGGAGAACAGAGAGAAGAAGAGCACGATACAAGTAGGGTGAACTCTAGTTGGGGAGATTGGAATGCTAATTTGAGTGAGATATAAAGAATGATGATATGGAGAGATACTATGACAATGAGGAACAACTACATTCTTGAGCATTCTGTGCCAATCCTACATCATTTGGCGGATCAAGCAAACTATAGCTACCCAACCTATGAGCCACCAAATGTTCCACCATATCCATATCCGTATGTACCATATCCTCACCCACACACACACTATCCTCACAGGAATGAAGGACGTTATGGAGGAGGTGAGGTGTCCGTTGATGATTACTTAGACCCAAATACGGGTGGGTACGTTGGAAGCAGCTCTATTGTTCTAAGAAATTTTGATGCCGGAGGATCATCGAGAAGATTGCATGATGATGAAGATATGGAAGATTGAAGACACCATATCATATGAAGTTTGTAAGATATCATTTTCAAAGACTTTATTTTATTTTGTTTCTAAGGATTTGTGTTTGTAGTTGTTGACTTAGAATGGTTTTAGATATTTTGGTGATTTTCTTTTATTTTATGTTATTTGGAAGAAAAAGTTTCTTTTGTTAGTGCAATATTTGCAGGAATTGACATATGAATTCAACATTGGTGGAAAATATGGAGTTTTATGTAGACTCATGATGTAACAAAACCACATGGAGTTCATATTCATATTTCGGTAGTATCATTTGATCTTATTTTTCCAATGTTGTTATACTTTGAAGTTCGGTTATTACCATTGAGGACAATGTTCAACTTAAGTGCGAGGGGGTGGTCAAATAGGAAAAATGGTCTATTTTGTCGAAAATGGTTACTTTTCAAAAGTTACAAAAAAAGTTAAATTTTATTCTAGTAGTATTTTAATCCGCAATGAGATCACAATTTGTGTGATTATGGCAAAAATAGATGATAAAAGGCAAGATATTTTAAAAGTTGTTGCTAATCACATATTTTATAAAAAATGATTTTTGATGATCGAGATTAGTCACACTTTGTATTCGCATGAGTTATTTCAACAAAAGAGGATTAGCTACTCTATTTTATATTTTTGTAACGTATGCTCATCCAAGTGTGAGGGGGATTGCGGAATAGAAGCGAAAATATCCAATGAGCTATAAGCTTAGTTATAAATAGCCAATGAGCTATAAATTATGAAGACGAAGGAAGAAGAAGTAAAATGGTAGTATCGATTGGCCAATGTGTCAAGACGTGATACTTGAAGTTGAAAAAAATGGAGAAAGAAAAGACAAGAGTAGTACGATGGGAAAGATGGATGTGATCATTTGGTGGTTAGTATTTTTGCTTTTATATGTCAAAAGTGATAAAGTCCTTTTTGATAAAATTGTCGGGTGCTCACTCCCTATCGGATTAAGATGTGTCTACTATTTTTGTGTCTTTAGAGTTTTAAAGGAGTCAAGTACAGGTTTATATTTAAATTTTGATTTTGGTTTTACTTTACTTGCTTGAGGGCGAGCAATGCTTTAGTGTGAGGAGATTTGATAACGCCCAAATCCAACATGTATTAATACGCGTTATCTTCACTATTCATATAGTATTTGTGGTAATAAAAGGACTTTTATTGCTAATATCGTGCAAAGTTCGGTTATTGTATTTTGTAGGAAGCAAGAATGAAGAAACGTGAATAAAGAAATAAAAAGCGCGAATTGGAGGCGAAGGAATAAACGAGGCATGAGAACGTAAGCTCTCGTATGAAGAATAATTGGGGACGAAGGAGTCTTTGAAGTTTAGAGGAAATAAGGAGGAAGAAATAAAGAAAAAAGACTAGAAAAGAAAAATCTAGAAGATGGCCAAGAAGCCACCAGCACGGGTAGAAGCCCAGCACGACAAGAAGCCACCAACAACTTGCTAGTCAGTTTTTAGCACAAGTTACATTAAGACTCTCATAAACATGCACCATCAATGGGAGGCTTCTCATTTCTCCTCCATAATCATTCCCAACAGTTTTTACCTTCTCCCCAAGCAAAAATGGTGTATAAATTAGACCTTAGGGTCATTGTTTTCAGTGTGCTAAATCCAAGGATCATATAACCCTTGACAAAGTTTAGAATCACCACTCCTACATAACCCAAAAGACAATAAACCCTGTTAATCCTCATAGGAGGGACGAATTTCGTGAAGAAGACATTCGGTTGGAGGTTCATTTGTTGATTGGAGGCTTTAGAATTGCTCTAAATTTTATTTTGTTATTTCCTTGTATTTTGAAGAACTATTGGTAAACTCTTGTACTTGAATTGATTCTCATTATAATTTAAGTCTTGTTGAATGTTTGAGAAAGTTATGAATTGTGTTGCAATGTGTTCGAATTCCGAGTAGTGTGATATACTTGTGTGATGAACATGAATTCTTAAGGAGAGTTTGGTTTTATGATCGAGAGAATATAATTAGGTTTTGATGGTTGATAATTTCTTGAAACATGTTTTGATAATCAAATGAAATATAGCTTTTTATTGGATTTATAGGTCGAAAGGATTTCCGGTAAACTATGTTCCAAAAATTTTGTGCATGAGTCAATTTAGTTTCCTGGTGATTGACACTCCCCTTGACGAGTTGGTTAAAGGAATTTGTCAAAAGATTTATCTTGGGTATAGGTCGAAAGAACCCATTCAAACCAAACTTATCTCTTTGTATTTTCTAACAAATGGGGATTATAATGAATTAGAATAGATAATCATAGGTCGAAATGGTTTGTCTACAATTTGTTAATATGGAATCTATGAACAATACCATGGAATGGAATTCATGTACTTTAGATTTGTGATTCATAGTTGCTAAACGAACACAAATTAACTCTCCTACGGATGAAACGGAATTCACACAAGTATTACTTTTAATTATGTTTTCCTTTACTAAGTTAATTCTAGCGGTAATATTGGTAGTGACAACCATATTACCTACACCACCAAAACGTTTTGAATATACGCAAATTCCATGGGACGATCTTGACTTAACCGACTTTGCTACAATAGAACGAGTATACTTACTCGTATGCGTAGTTAAGGAATTAATAAGTCTTGTTTATAAATGTAAAACTAGGAGTGCAAGACGCGCATCAAGTTTTTGGCGCCGCTGTCGGGGATTTGTTTATTTTTCATGTTATAATAATTACAAATTAGTGGTGGTGTTAAAATTTAGTTTTTAGTGTTAATAAAGACTGAATAAGAATAGGTTTAGGATCTCATAGTCTAAATAATATGCTTGAATAAATGTGTCTTATGTTTATTTGATGTTTGCATTGCATATTTCATGAGATCACTTATACACATAAAATCACAAAAAGAGAATAAAAACAATTAGGTAGTGTTTGGATTAGCCTTTATTTTGTTTAGATTAAAAGTTACATGTTTTTGTTTTGTTTAATTTTGTTCCCTTAATGAAAAACTTCAAAAAAATGTTTTTAGAAAAATTCAGAAAATTGTGGTAAAAAATATGTTAAAAGAAAAGATTTTTTTTGTGCAGGCAAAGATGCCGCCGGCACAAAGCCTTCTGTGAACAAGATGCCGCCGGCAAGATGAGATGTCGGCCGGCAAAAGTTAAACTGTCAAAGTTTTGCCGCCGACATGACACCCGTGCCGGTCGGCAAAACTGGAGCTGTTAAAAAAAAATTGTTTGTTTGTTGGTTTGTTTGTTTGAGTTTTTTGTTTTTTTATATGATTGTATGTTTATTTGTATCATGATTGTTTTCTTTTACTAACACTAACCTTAACGTTCATGAACTTTTTCATGTTTGTTTTAATTTTAAAGATGGATACTCTTAGCGAGATTTCCGCATACTTGAATGGGTTAGAAGTAGAAGTCAGTGATGAATGTGACTCAAGTGTCACTAATGTGAAAACAACCAAGGACGAGAAAGACTTGTGGGAAGCTTTGCCTCACAAGAGTGCGATAATCAATGAAGGAGGATGTGAAAAAGCGGTCTATCAAAGAGCTGAATATCGTTCATACACTGAACCGTTAATGCGGTTTGCTATTCCATGTACGGTTGACAATCAAGGGGCATGGGATGCTGAATTAAACCTTACTTACCCAACCAATTACATGACGGAAGAGATGTTGGGAAAGTTGGGGTTCGTGATAGTTGGCTATACCGAATATGGAAGACGTGTGGTACGAGACGTAAGGGTAAACATCCATGGGTATCTATTTTTAACAGAATTCTATATCATAGACCACGCCGATATAGGTAAACCGTCGGTGGTCTTTAGTTACAAGTTTCTATGGGAAACTAGGTGTGTTGTGGATTTTGAGCAAGGTACACTAACGGTCAATTTGACCAAACTCAAAAGTGAGAAAGATGATTATATTGAGTTTTTGGTTGAACACGGACCTAAGGTTGAAAGTGGGAACGAAGTAGTGAAGATGGGAAAGGCAAAGAGAAACAAGAACACAGAGGCCTTCTGCGTTTCTAATCGATAACTGCTGAAAAATTGGTCTGGTAATGGAGTAGGAAAAAGACTGCGTTTTTCTGTGTCTTAACTGAATGAGAAAAGGTTATATTTATATTGAAAACTTGACTTGTTCTCAAAGAAAATATATACCATAGCAAGGAAAATCTGTTATAACTAAAACAGATTTCCTGTCTTTTTGACACACAAAAATATTTTGTGAATAACTTCTGTATCTATTGCTAGATGTACAGAATTTTCTGTGAATAAAATCGAATTCGCAGCAAAAAAGATACCGAAATCTGCCCACACCCAAGCCAGTTTTTGGAGCTGCATTCGTGTCCGTAGGTCGCGCGCTCGTGCACAAGTTCAGTAGCTTCGAACCCGTTTTTGGCCTAGAAATCTCACTTTTTGCACCTCCCATGCGCGCGCGTAGGCGTGGGAGTAAAAATCCACAAATGAATATTGTAGGGTATAAAGTAAGAGTTCCTTATAAACATGTATTCATTTCATGTTTTTGGCGATGTGGGACAAATATTTTTCCAAATTTTTTGTTTCACGTGACTCTCTTTGAGACACGATATCTCCTTCATATTAACTCCATATTGGACATACTTTAGCTCGTTGCGAAGCTCTCTTCGAGTAGAACAGAAAGCTACTAAGTACTACAAATATATATAACATATACATATATCAAATTATGTCCAAAGTATTTCAAAAAACTCATTTTTACAAAAAATTTCCAACAATCCCCCACATGAATGGGAATCAGTCGAAATCACACGAAAGTTTCGGCAAAATTTATGCGGTTAAGTCTTGCGTAGGATAGTTAGGTGTAACCCTTTGAACCTTCCCTTGTGAGATGCACTTAGTCTCCAAGATCTGAGTAGACGCGATGTCCTTGAACCCAGCCTCTGTTTACGTAGACGATAATACACACTCACACAAGACTCTCCCTGACCTTGTCAAGTCCTCATAGTCGTGTTCGTTATGGTCATGAACACTCGCTTGGTTCTGCAAGAGCTCTTAGAAATTGTGCCCCTACAATTTCCTTCGAAGCGACCCCACTTCTCCCTCACATAGGTGATTTCATCTTGAATCATTAAAAACATATGTTTTATGATTTCATCTTGAATCATTATGCTTTATGATTTCATCCTGAATCATTAAGCCATATGTTTAACCTCTCAACAAGTCACTTAGTTCTAGGAATGGACTAGGAAAGTTCCTGTATTGAGTAACTTCCCCACATTGACGTGACTTCCCCCACATTTCTATGATTAGGTTGTCCCGTTGAACCTAGATCTTCGGATCTCCAGTCAACTGGGTTAGTTTTTCCTTCATAAAAACTCATTCCTTTAAGGGATTTAGTCTCATTCCTTTTGACGACTTACTAACTAACTCTCTACTTAAGCCTTTCGTAAGCGGATCCGCGATGTTATCCTTTGACTTCACATAGTCAATTGAGATAACTCCTGTTGAGAGTAGTTGTCGTACCGAATTATGTCGACGACGGATATGTCTTGACTTTCCATTATACATTATGCTATGAGCTCTACCAATTGCTGATTGACTATCACAATGTATACTAATGGCCGTTACCGGTTTAGGCCACCTGGGTATGTCCTCTACGAATTGACGTTGCCATTTCGCCTCTTCTCCGCATTTATCTAACGCGATAATTATGATTCTATCGTAGACTTAGCTAGTATAGTTTGCTTGGAAGACTTCCAAGATATAGTGGCCCATCCCAGTATAAACACATAACCACTTGTCGATCTAGAATCCTTTATGTCAAATATCCAATTTGCATCACTGTATCCTTCAATAACAGATGGATATCTAGCATAATTCAGTCCATAATCACGACTGTATCTCAAATAATGAAGTACCCTAGTCATAGCTTTCCAACGTGCATCACTTGGATTACTAGTATATCTACTTAGCCTTCTAACAACATATGCTAAGTTAGGTCGGGTACATGTCATCAAATACATCAACATGCCAATAATTCTTGAATACTCTAATTGGGCAACACCTGTGCCTCTATTTTTAGATAGATGCAAACTGGTTTCAATTGGAGTTCTAGCTAGGCCGGAATCCCCCGCATTATGAGTATTGAGAATTTTGTCCACGTAATGTGCTTGACTTAATGCAATTCCACTCTGAGTTCGTATGATCTTTATTCCAAGATTCACGTCAGCCAAACCCATATCTTTCTGTCAAACTTTGATTTCAACATGTCTTTAGTAGACTTAATCATCTAGTCACGTTACTGCCAACGATAAGCATATCATCAACATAAAGACACAAGATTACATATCCACTATTCGTGTCTTTGACATAAACACACTTGTCGCATTCATTAATTTTGAATCCACCCTATAGCATGGCGTGATCAAACTTTTGATGCCATTGTTTTGGAGCTTGCTTTAAGATATACAATGACTTAACAAGCCTACAAACTTTGCTCTCTTGTCCAGGAGCCATGAAACCCTCGGGTTGGTTCATGTATATTTCTTCTTCTAAATCTTCAGTTAGAAAAGCCGTTTTCACATCAATTTGGTGAACTTCTAAATTCCTTAATGCGGCAATAGCAAGAATGATCCTAATATAAGTTATTCGCGTAACAGGCGAATAAGTATCAAAGTAATCTAGACCTTCACGTTGTCTAAAACCTTTGATCACCAATCTTGCTTTGTACTTATCAATGGTGCCGTCAGCTTTCATCTTCTTCTTGAAGATCCATTTATAAGCTAGTGGTTTACAACCAGGAGGTAAATCCACGAGCTCCCAAGTATGATTTTGTAAAATAGACTCTATTTCACTGTTAATCGCTTCTTTCCATCGAGGCCCTTCCGAGGAATTTACCGCTTCTTGATAAGAAGTGGGTTCATTTTCTACCATAAAAGAGACAAAATCGGGTCCAAACGATTTCTCGGTTCTAGCCCTTTTGCTTCTTCTAGGTTCAGCCTCTTCTTCCTCGGGTTGATCTAATCTCTCATCTTGGAGATTACTATCATCTCGTTGTCTCTTATCTTGGAAAACTTCATCATCTATTCTAGATAAGCTTCCAGTTTCCTTTGTTAAACAATGAAATATATTTTAAAAGAATGAAGCATTCCTTGATTCCATTACTATGTTCTTGTGTATATCTGGATTTTTCAAATCATGTACAATGACATGATAAGCACTACTATTCTTAGCATCCAATAAATATACAATCCACAGATTTAGGTCCAATCGTTTGGGCCTTAGGTGTCGGTACAACTACCTTGGCTAGACACCCCACACTCGTAAGTACTGGTATGATAGTTTTCTTCCCATCCATAACTCATATGGGGTTTCCTCTTTATCCTTACGAGGTATCTTGTTTATAAGATAAGTAGCCGTTAGAATGGCTTCCCCCCACATGTCCCGGCTCAAACCAGAACTTAACAACATGGCATTAACCATTTCTTTCAAGGTATGGTTCTTCATTTCGGCAATACCGTTTTGCTGTAGTGAATAAGAAACAGTAAACTCGTGTCTAATTCCATGTTTCACACATATATCAGCAAAAGGATACACACATTCACCTCCTCTATCACTTCATACAACCTTGATTTTCCTACCAAGTTGATTCTCAACTTCGGTTTTGTATAAAACAAACTTGTCTATAGCTTTGTCTTTACTTTTCAACAAGTAAACGTAGCAGTACTTTGTGCAATCATCAATAAACTTGATGAAGTACTTATTGCCACCTTTTATGGGTAGTGATTGCAAATCACATATGTATGTGTGTATCATATCAAGTGGTTTGTTTTTCGTTCAACCGATTTGAAAGACGATCTTGTAAGTTTGGCTTTGACACAAGTTTCACACTTATAATTTGAATCAATATGAAAATTTGGTATGCCATTAAATTTAATCAAGCAACGCATTGAATTAAAATTAACATGTCCAAGACGGCCGTACCACACATTAGAAGACTCAATCAAGTAAGAAGAAGAATTCATTTTATTGATAGTATTCTTAACAACTATTACATTGAGCTTAAACATACCGTTCAGGGCACACCCCTTACCAACATACACTTGATTCTTAGAAAGTACAACTTTATCAGACTAAAAAACAAGACGAAAACCAAACTTATTCAAAAGCCAACCGGACACAAGATTCTTGCGAATCTCCGGAACATACAAGACTTTAGTCAACTTGAGCTCTTTCTCGGATGTCATCTTCAAAATAACATCTCCTTCGCCCTTGATATCAGCAGTTGCAGAGTTGCCCATGTACAACTTATCTCCATTGTCAACCGCTATGAAAGATTGAAACATACTCTTGTCATCACACACATGACGGGTTACCCCAGTATCAACACACCAATAATTATTATTAGAACCTACTAGGTTAACTTCAGAGATCATGGTAACGACATCAGACACCACAACAATCATGTCCACATTATCATTCACCATATTAGCCTCGCGTGGAGTCACCCGCTTTGTAATTAGCAGCACAATGACATGGCTTGTCACAGTTGTAGCAATTTCCTTGGAACTTCTGCTTTTCAATTCCACCATTAGGAGCAAGGTACTCAGACTTACCATTGATCTTCTTGTCATTCTTCCCTTTGCCAAAGCTCTTGCCTTTAGACTTTGAAGAAGACGAACCATGCTCAACCATATTTTCCTTGGCAGAATCAGGTGTATAAGTGTTTTTCTGAGCCAGCTTGTTGTCCTCTTCAATACGAAGACGAACAACCAAGTATTCAACAGTCATCTCCTTTCGCTTATTCTTCAAGTAGTTTTTAAATTCTACCCAGCTTGGAAGTAACTTTTCAATGATAACAGCAACTTGAAAAGTTTCACTCAAAGTCATACCCTCAGCACAAATGTCGTGTAGTAAAACCTACAGATCTTGAACCTGAGTTGTCACACTCTTTGAATCAACCATCTTGTAATCCAAAAAACAAGCTACCACGAACTTCTTTGTACTAGCATCCTCAGTTTTGTACTTGCGTTCCAACGACTCCCATAATTCTTTGGCAGTCGTAGTCTTGTAATACACATTGTACAAAGAGTCCACCAAACCATTCAGAATATAGTTGTGACACAAGAAGTCTGAATGTTTCCATGCTTCAGCAGCTTGCACGGCTTGTTGATTAGCGGGTACACCTTCTTTAGGAGGTTCCACCTGAGGTACAGTCTCCTTTAAGAACTTCGCAAGGTACAAAGTAGTGAGATAGAAGAACATCTTCTCCTGCCACCTCTTAAAATTCTGCCCATTGAATTTTTCTTGTTTTTCAACATGATTAGCAACTGTGTGGGTAACTGGCGCACCAATTACATTCACAGTAATAGTTACAAGAGTTACAGGAGTTTTAGGAGTGTTGGTAGACATTCTGAAAGATCGAACAAGATCAAAACACAAACAGTTAGAAAACCGTTATAAATCTGTATATAAGAAATTCAATCATGATCTCTATATACTTATAGTGGATCTGCTTCAAAGATACTCAATCTTCGTTTCAATGAATCAGATGCAATTATCAAATATATCAGTTTAACAGAAACACAATCTTGGTTTCAATATAAATTAATAAGAACAACTGCTTAAAGAAAATTGTTAGAGATCTGTTAATTAAAATCTGTAAATTAAAATTGATTTCCAGTGACACTCAGTACTGGTTTCGGCAGAAACAGTTTATAAATAAGTCTGATAAAATTATTAGTCCGATTTAATAAAAGTTTTAATTCTGTTAAACAAAATCTGTTTTAAGATTTTAGGAAACGGTGTATACTTTCATTAAATAACAATAATAAAATTAACAAAAACAAAGAACATAATTTCAATAACAAATAAAATTGAAAGCAGTAAGAATCTAGAGACGAGGCACGTGTTTAACACGCTTCCTTTAAAACAGATTCGTCGTCTGTTTCTCAGGGTACAACGTCCAAAGCTGTTTTATAGCCGGACTAGACAAACTTGCCTGAAAGATCACGGAAGCCTTATGCGTTTCTAATCGATAACTGTTGGAAAATTGGTCTAGTAATGGAGTAGGAAAAAGAATGCGTTTTTTATGTGTCTTAACTGAATGAGAAGAAGTTGTATTTATATTGAAAACTTGACTTGTTCTCAAAGAAAATATATACCAAAGCCAGGAAAATATATTATAACTAAAACAGATTTCCTGTCTTTTTAACACACAAAAATATTATGTGAATAACTTCTGTATCTATTCCTAAAATAGATGTACAAAATTTTCTGGAAATAAAATCGAACTCGCAACAAAAAAGATACCAAACTCTGCCCGCACCCAAGCCATTTTTCGGAGCTGCATTCGTGTCCGTAGGTCGCGCGCTCGTGCACAAGTTCAGTAGCTTCGAACCAGTTTTTGGCCTAGAAATCTCACTTTCCGCACCTCCCCCCTGCGCGCGTATATGCGTGGGAGTAAAAACCCACAAATGAATATTGTAGGGTAGAAACTAAGAGTTCCTTATAAACCTGTATTCATTTCATGTTTTTGGCGACGTGGGACAAATATTTTTCCAATTTTTTTGTTTCACGTGACTCTCTTTGAGACACGAATCTCATTCATATTAACTTCATATTGGACATACTTTAGCTCGTTGCGAAGCTCTCTTCGAGGAGAACGCAAAGCTACTAAGTAATACAAATATATATAATATATACATATATCAAATTATGTCCAAAGTATTGCAAAAACTATTTTTTACAAAACTTTTCCAACAATATGCTTTCCCTTCTCCCTTTCCAAGTTATTCTCAACCGGTTCCTACAACTAAGAGGATACTTGAGAGGAAATACTCAAAAATAGATAACGACTACAACAACTCAGACCAGGTAACATTATTATTTATGTCTATGAGTACCATAAGTGTGAATTTCGACCCATAGGGCAAATTATCGAAAATACAAAAGTAGTGTACCCTATTCGGCTATTTAACAATGTAATATAAACTTAGAGATTTAAAAAGTATGATCTATTATTAAGTCACTTGGTTTAGTGTCATTATTGTGTTTCCAATATCAAGAAGTTTTTAGCTTTTTATTTTATTGGGGTAGTTACCCCTTTACCAAAAAAAAAGTTTTTACCTTTTACCTAGAATATAAATTTTTTGATGCATTTACATCATATAAGTAGTTTTGAAATTATGTGAGATGCTTTTGTACAAAAATAGTAATTTGCAATACTATGTTCAGATCAATAACAGGATTCTTTTGGTTCGTCGTAGGCTGACCGTCTCCCACGGTCCACGGATGGTGCCAACTTGTTGGTACAAAAGTTGGATGGATCTCGTCTAACCTGAATTAGTCAATTAGGCTTAATTTGGGTGTCTGGGACTCCGACTCTCGTACCAAGTGAACTTCTAGCGAGACCCTGCGCACTAAAGAACAACACGCTATTAGACTTACCGTGGGATTGTTTCCCATGATTAGACTCCGCCGTGAGAGTAAGTAATCGGTTTGGGTTTAAGATAATCGGTGAGGGTAAGAATAGTATGATAATCGTACCTTTGTGGAGCCTAAAGGGATACTTATATAGGCCGTAAAACGGTGATTGGGCTTACCCAATCTTGAGCCTCAAGCAAGGGATAATTACCACATTTGTATTGATCCTTATCTTCTAAATAAGGAGAGTGGATATCCCCTTGCTTTATGTGAATCATAGTCGTACTTATAGTGTGATTTCGCCTGACCCTGACCCTGTCCGCGTACGGCCAGGGCGCGGTCCGCACACAATCGAATGCGGCAACCACTCATTGGACCCATCAAACCCATGCTTGTTGGTCCAGATGCGGGTAGTACCCGTGGGTCGAGTACGTGACCCAACTGGAGACGATATGTCATCGATAAGTAACAAGATTTCATATTAACTTTGTTAGTTTAAGATTTATTCAAATTTCAAGAAACACAATAAAAAAACTCAATTTATTAGCAGGCTAAGCCCATATACATTCCACAAACCGATGGGTCTTAACACCAAACCGACTTAACCCGATTCAACTAAACACATAAACCTTCTAAAAAATCCACATAAGAGCATAACTGGCCCACACATGATAAAAAAAGCAAACACATGTGAGAAGGTCCAGTGCGTAGTTAAAAAATTAAATCACTAGATATATATTTTTTTATGATACGATATTATATAAAATAACTTTAACAAGACATGTTAGAACCTTCTAATGAACAACAAAGTTAAGCAAAATACTAAACAATCTTTTGAAAGAACTAAACAATATTATATAAAAAACTTGAGGGTACAATAGGCCTTAGTAAATCATACATCCTTATAAAACATATTAACATATTATTTTTAAAATATTTAAAATTTCAAGTTACAACAAACCATTTATACAACATACTAAACCATTTTAGAATACTTAAAACATGGAATTATAACATATATTGCATTAAACTCTATCATTAAAATACCTCATCACACCATTTTACAACTAAAATAACACATCGTACAAGTATTAATACTTGAAAATTTCAAGTTACAATATATAATGGTATTTATACAAGCAAAATAAGCATACATATTAAAAGTAAAAAACTTAAAACATGTAGTTATACTATTAAAACAACACATCACATTTAATTTTATAATTAAAACACCTCTCACCCTATTTACAACTAAAACAACACATAGTACAAGTATTAATACATAATTAAAAATCAACTAAAAATAAATACATAATTTAACCATATTAAAACTAATTAATACATAATAATTAATACATACTTAAAAATAAAGTTAATTAATACTAATTAATTAGTTTAACTAATACACCTCATTACTTAAAGTTACAATTATATATACACATTGTCTATATCTATTTTAACTAATAAACCAAAATAATTTACAAGCACCTTAAGCTTGAAAAATTAAATTAATTACTTTAAATAACTCAATTGTACAACCGGTTTATGCAACCACATTAAAATTGTAATAAAAACCTTTCCTAATTTAGCACCTTTTACCTCAAACCTTTTAAGCCTTAGCATTAAAATTGTCATAAACCAGTTTCCATATATAAAATCAATACCCATCCGAACTGTTTACAAAAAAATTCAATTTTTTTTTAAAAAATCAAAATTTGAAACGCAGCTATTATATTTAGTATGTTTTTATGACAATTTAAGTATTGTTTTAAGGCATTAAATTTGTAAAACGCATTCTCCTCTCCTAAATTAAAGCAATGCATAATGTTACCCTAAATCATCGGTCTATATAAATCCATTCCTTCCTCAACATTTTTTCCACAATGCTCGGCCTCCATGTTCTGTGTAATCTGTTAGATCCACAAACTCTCTTCTTAATCTCCATTCTTTTTAATGCTGCCATAGAATGGAATGGATTTAGGTTCATTCCTACAACAGCATTGATCTAATTGCTTGCACAACAATATGGATTTATGATCATTGTGCTACACAAACAAATCCCTCTTTATAATCTTCATTCAATTAAAAAAAATGTAATTGAATGAAGATTAACCACAAAATAATCTCTCTTTTTGATCTTCATTAAATGAAAAAAAATGTATTGAATGAAGATTGAACAACAATATGTAAGTTTTGTAATGTAAATTATATAAAAATTAGGTTTTAATATACATTTGCTAACCTCTGTTTTCATGGTTTCAAATGCAGAATACACATATTCGTATGGAGGATTTAACTGATTGGATGAACATGTAAGTTTTGATCCTCTAATTTATATAAAAATTAGGTTTGAATGTAATATTTGCTAACATTAGGAATTTATGGTGTCAATCGCAGGTTAAGCACATATGACCCCTCTCTCTTCCTTCTCCATTTTCTGAAAAGCCCTAAGATCCATGGTAAATAACATTATCTTTTTTTAACACAATCGAAATTTCTAATTTGTGTTCTTGATTAATAACCAATCATTCTTGATTCAGCCATTAACATCAGCCCAACATCCAGTACTAAAACTATTTTGATTTTTTTTATTTTTTTATGGTTTTGAATCAATTTATAAAATGCTAATTTCTTTTTTGATTTTTCGATTATGCAGGTTAAGTGCAATTACGAAATCTAAACATTTATATTTGTTTAATTGGAATTTTGGATTTTGGAAGGCTCTCAAATACTCATTGGTACGTCTTTTTTTTTATCTTAAATTGGAATTTTGAAATTGAAATCCATTCGTCTTTTCAATTGATGGTGTAAAACTGGAGAACACTTCTAACATGGCTTGCAGTTTTTATGTTTGGTTCTGCAACTGTTTGGTACTATGGCTACTGTATAGATATAGAAAAAGAATGATTGTAATATTGTCATGTAATATGATGTGCATACATCATTACTATTGTATATAAGATTGTTACATAATGGTTTAAATACTTGAACTACCCTTTATGTTATAGCTGCAAGTCAGTCCAAGTGTATTTTTTTAATCATCTACTGTAATGCTATGTTGTATTTCTATCAGGCTTTACATCAAACAAGAATGAAAATATGTAATTGTTTTTTTGTTGTGCTCCAAGGGCCTTAAAGTTCGTACAGTAAATAAATTATCATCTTACATCGACAAAAGAATAAACATATTGATGTTTAACACTTTGCGTACTAACTTTTCTCAAACAAGAATGAAGACGAGTACTAACTTGGAATGTCGTGGAGTGTTTCAGTCGGGTTTTTTTAGGACTTTGTTTGTACTTGGTGTAACTTTGTGATATTTATAGGTGGGATCTGTTTGATTTTCCAGAACTTAAAAGAAGTTTTATATCAATTTTGGATCTTGACAAACAAGATACGACAATTTTATGTTAGTACATATCAAGAACAAGGGTTGCCGAGGTTGGACAAGGCTTATATTTTGATAAGTCAAAAGCTTGCCTTGCAACACCGGATGGAAGCCGTAAGTTAACTATCTACATCATGTTAATTCTTGGTCATGGCAGTGATTTGTTTTTGCCCTCTTTTATCTCAGCAACGCCAATTACACCGTCTTAGGGTAGTAAAAGTGCACAGTTTAGAATGTGAAGTGTTTTATGAAAAGTGTTTTATGGCTGAATTAATTGTTGTTTCTTCTCATTTGTAGCAAGAATTTTATGTGTTTTGCGAAATGAATTGTCTGGGAGCCAACAAGAGAGGTTGCACATTTACATATTTTGTTTGATGAAAGTGTAAATGTAATTGGTATTGCAACTAATGACAATCCAGAAAATTTTATTGTGACTATGTACATAACATGAATGGGTTGACTTCGGTTTTGCTTCATATTTAATGGGTCAAACAGATTAAAAAAATAATAGCAGAGCGTAGCGGGTCGAAGTTGTCCAATGCTGATTTTTAATGCTTACATCCTATTTGAAAGATAACAACTCTTTCAAATTCATGGTTGTAATAACACGTCATCTTTTTACAAGTTTCGAATGAATCATTATAAGACTTTGGTCTAATAGGCTGTTTTGATATGGGTTTTTAAACGAGTCATTTGTTTTTTTTATGTGTAATTAAGGGCTGTTTGGATTCGATTTTTGGTATTGTTTAAGAAGTTTTACTTTTGATCAACTGATATGATTATTTTGTTATTATAGGAACCGATTATTAGTAAGATGTGGTTGCTCCAACCGAGAGGTGGTGTGTTGTTCCTAGGGAGGAGGCATTGCTTCACACCATATAGTCGATATGAAATATATATTCAGTACTTATTGCGGATTTGGGTCTTCATGCTCAAAACCTACGAGGAGAAGGGAATCCTTGGTCAAGCTTCGCACAGGTTGTGCATATTAAGTATATATGGATCTCCGTGATCAATCTGAAGTAAAAAAAGGTACTTTAATTTCTTGCCCACTTTAGCTATTTTACTAAGATGAATACTTGGCTTTCTATATATCATTACGCTACTATAGGATACAGTAAATATACTCTTGCTAATATAGTTGTTAAATATATGTCTGGCCATTTTTTCCTATTTTGTTGTCAAGATGCAGTAAGTGTACCCTTGCTATTTGCTAATAAAGTCTTCATCTTTATTGCACGGTCTCATAGTATAGTTTATTTTGTCGCCAATCTGAATTGATTGTGTAATGGGTCAAGTTTTTGCATTTGTTTAAATATTTTCAGTTGAGTTGGTTGGCGTGATATATTTGAAGATCTATAAGGGTAATTAGTCATCTTTTGTTTTACTAAAATAATTTTTAAATTGTCCCGGATAACACAATTCATAAGGTCTAGATGGCATGTACTTAAAGGAAGGAAAGTCGAGCGAGTAGAGGAATGATGCTCTTAATACTACTTACATATAAGCTCTTAAATAATCACATTATGCCAAATGCCTAAACAGCCAACTATTGCATCATAAACTCAAAATTATTCTGTTTAGCTTCAAGGCTGTATATTACAGGATATATGAAAGTAATTTAGGATTTGCATAAATTATACAAAAAGGCATCTATTAGATCACACTGTAACTATCAGTTGTAAAACTGAGGAGCTAACAACTCCTATTAGATCACATTTATGTTTCTGATAAAAAAGGTGAGGTTTGAAAAAAAGACAATGGATAGTCTGTATAGGTCTCAATGGAGAATGAAAAGTAAAGTGATTAACTAATTATGAGGATATTCACATTAAAATTATAATGGGAAAGCCATTATACAAATTTACAACAAGGTTACTTTTAGCTCTTAGAAATGGTATGGTGGTCACTTATTTTCATTTAAAATACTACATTATATGTTTAACTGTTGCATGATGTCCTTGCAGGTACGGGTTGAAACAGACCTAGATGAGTTGGGCTTACCCTCAGAGGAAGACGAAAAAAACAACATCCATGAAGGATATTTATACAAAGATGCAATCTGCTGTAAGTCAATATTCTTTTTGCTCTTATAATTACTAAAAATAAGATCTAAATCACATAACTAAATGGTTTGTTTGATCCGAGTATCAAACGATTTTTAAATCAAACATCCGAGAATTGAACTGATCTATTTTAAATACAAAGGTGGATGCTGTTGCGAACACTTTGTACAATAGCAAGCTACCAGCTCAAATGGCCACATAAACACATATGTACATACCTGACACATATGTATATACCAACTCAAATATGGACCTTTTAGTAAGATGCGTTAGTTGGTCATTCATGGTTGTTCAAAGGCAGGTAACCTGCTGGCATAATTCTTTATAGGGATTTACTTCAATATTTATCATATCTTTGGCTTCAATAATTACAGCCAAATTGTAATATTACAAGCTCTATACTTTGACTAAACGAGGACACGTTTTGTATGTGCATTCTTTGATTCTCTGAGACTTATTACTTCAATTTTAGTCATCAAGAATTATACATTTTGTCCACATTTGTGAATGTTATGTGATATTCATAGATGAAATTACATGATAACTAGCATGGTACCCGAGCAATGCAACGACGACTAATAAGTAACGATTTTTTAGCAATCGATTTAACGTTAAAATGTAAAAAAATCGAATTAAAATTAATAAAATTACTAAAAATGAAAAAAATTAAAAATTTATAGATATATCAAAATGGATGTTGAATTAAAGAGAAAAAAATGAAAAAAATATGGTGAAATTAGATTATAAAAAAAATAAATGAGTTAAAAGATAATTCAATTTAAAAATAAAAATGAGTTTAATAAGTTGTTAAGAAGCTATTACAAAAGTTTGTTACAAAAGAAATGGGTGGTCATGATTTGAAGTTAGGTTTAGATTAAAAATGATCTAATAATCAAGTTATTAATATGTTTATCTTAACTTTTGGTTTGGAGTGAGGTTTGGAGTTAGGATATGTATATCCCTCCTTTATATATTAGTATAGATATGCATAAATTGTAGTTAAGTGCTCTTTCGGGAATTAAGAGCGAAAAGGTATTTTGGGTCAAGAATATGTTTTCAAAGTCAAGAATTCGGTTAAAAGATTTCAACGTTAGAATCGGAATAGCGTAGCCCTTTTGATAGAATTTGCATAGAATTTTGATCATAATAAAATTCATAGCAAATTCGATTTAAAAGCGTTTAGAAAGAATTTGAGAATTTTGATTGTAACCGTTTAAATAGAAATTGAATCAAATTTGAGAATTTCAAGTTTAAGTTTAACAACATAATTATGTAAAGTTTTCTTGAAACTTGGGTTGTTTGTGCAAAGAAACTGAAGTTGACTCACATTTTCTTTGCCCATAAAAATGGGATAATCACATTCTACAATAACTTTGTTACACATTTCATAAATTTGTTTATACACTCGCATTTTACTTCTCTTTTCAGTTTGTTATGGGCCTGCGCTAATCATCTAAAGTTTGTGTGTTGTAACAAGGATGTAGCAAAAGTGGATAGAGTGTTACTTGACCATGAGTGCACAGGAGAGGGAAACAGTCAGGTATATGGATACTAAGAAATAGTGTATTATATTTCCTTACAAAAGGCTATACCAACAACTGAAGTTGCCATTTGTTTAAGGCATATTGCAGCTTGGGACATTAATTAAGTGATTTCAGTAGGCTAAAAGAATAAAAAGCAAGGGTATCGAAAACCCGAAATTGATAAGTTATTATGCTACTTTTTGTCTATTTACTCATTCTTTTTAGTGATATTGGGAAGTGACAATGGGAATCAGACCACAAAGGTAAGTAGTCAATACAATGTCAAAAGACGAGCTTGAATATATTATATTTGTAATATTTTTGAACTTCTGAAATACATTTGATTAACTAAATACTCTACTATAGATATTGTAGGTGAAAGAAAATTGCAGCTATTAAGTGGTACAAAAATCCATAGTTCTATTATAGAACTTCTATATAAATAAAACCATTAGTTGCTAATAAGAAAAATAGAAGTTAAAGAAGTACATGAAATCTTACACTAACAACTTTAAATAGCCTAATGTCATAATCTGCTTATTTCATATCTAAATTGAGGTTTCATATCAGTTAAACGAGACTAGGACTTTGAATACTCCTATATGCTAAAATGAAGATGTTGAAGTTAAAAAATAGGTGATGGGATAATATAAACTAGCATGCTTTTTCAAACTTGTGTTTAATCAAGTAGCATGCTTTCAAAGTCATGTTTAATCGAGTTATCAAATGACACTACTAGAAAATCAGGCATCAGCAACGAAAGATTTCATAGCTAATCCGTCACTAAAGCCTTTCAACGACAGAATTATGACGGAACGTATCAGTCACAAAAAAGAGCCTCGCAAAATTTTAGCGACAACTTTAGCGACAAAAGTTCTAGAGTATTTGCAACGGATTTTTGGTGTCAAGACCGTCACTGGAGCTTTTCTAAAGTTACCTAAACTAAATTTATTTCGACGATTAAGTGACGGCATAGCGACAACTTTATGTCGCTAGATTTGATTTCCAACAGGTATTACTAACGACACGTTTACCACAATAACTCATAAGATAGGTGAATAATTTACATAATTATCCAAACTTTGCATAACACATTCATTCAAATTTCTTACAAAAACTCCATAAAATATTGATTTAACATTCAAATTGCAACCTCACGGTAACAAATTGTCTATGATGCGAACATGCTATGACCTATTGCAAATAATTAAGGGATACTAGGTAGAAGGGGCATGTGATGATTTTCCAACCATAATCTTTTGGAACTCCATAAGGATATCATGCCTTGCACGATGATTCTCATCTGGACTCCCTAAGGCTCTCTTTTGTCGCTTAAAGTATGATTCCCCCTACACGCTTCTATAGAGTTTTTTGGTAGCACAATGTTGTTAATGAAACAACTTCATCTTCAGTGATATTTTAACCGCCATCGCTTCCCTTGCCATCGACAAACACAAAAACACGTTAAGCATGGTATGCATATGTAAAAATTTGGACAAAGTTATGAAACATACATGTGATTTGATATGTTTTATCTCTAACACATCAAATGAATTAAACTAATATTTTTAATTTAAAAGCAAACAAATAAACTATTTGAATGCATGACATCTCTTAATTCCTATATTATACTGTAGATAATTAGCAGCTTTATGCCTTTAGAACAAAACATCAATATTAGAATTATTAACTACTCTTCTAGCCATGTTTAACATATTTATTATTTTCTTATTATTAATAATAACATTTTTAGCATGTTAATTCTTTATAAAAACTACACAGAAGCATAAAAAAGGACAACTTCGTTTTAACCACATTAAAACTTTAAAAGTAACCCATATTTATTAGTATTAATCAACCTCTTCAATTTGCCACTCTTATTAACATTTAAAGAATAACGGGATGAAAGATCAAGCAAGGTGATTACCGAGAATGGTGATTCCTAATATAGTTTTTAATCTCCGTCACCCTGAAAAATATAAACTTTGGTAGTCAATATAAGTTTTAAAACACAAGAACATATAAAGAGAATTAAAGAAAATTATTACAATTTGCCTAAACACGAGACCATTACCTAAACTGACTTCCAACTAGGGATGTAAAATGGGTTGACCCGACCCAACCCTAACCCGACCCGTACCCGATAACCTTATAGGGTCGGGTTAATTCGGGTTCAAGATAACTAATCAGGTTATCGGGTCAACCCGATAGACCCGATAAGCTAATAGAGTCGGGTAGAGTCTTAGTTAATTTTCTATCGGGTTATCGGGTCTACCCGACAAACCCGATAACATACGAGCTATTGTGTAAGATGACGAACAGTTGTGTAAGATATCGTACAACAATGTTCATTTCTACTCCGGTACATTAAATGACATAGTGTTTGGCAACAGATTTGATTAATTGTCTTTCGATATAATGATTAAAGTTAGTATATACTGTGATTGCTAAAAAACAAGCAAAGCTGTAAAACCTTCTTTACTAGGATATTGATGGATGCATTTTGCTAACAGTGGTGGTTCCTATACGTTGCAAAATTTTAATAACATGTTAGGTACTAGTTTTTACTTCTTAACTCACCTACTGTTGCCTTTTCATTCATAAAAAATATACATTTTGCAAGTGTAATGAACTAAACGATTAGTGTTTTGCCTACCATTGGAATTTTCATAATAATCAAAGATATACATTTTATCGAACATAATTTTAATGAATTAAAAGAATTTGCGAGTAATATTGGAACTTGTGAATTATGTAATGCATGCGTAAAAAATGGATTTTCTTGTATAAACTTATGTCAACTCGAATCGGCCTGATAATATATAACCCGATACGACCCGAACCCGATACGACCCGAACCCGATACGATCTGAACCCAATGACCTGAGTCATTTTAGGGTCGGGTTGTGGGTCATATTCTTTTATTCCAAAACCCGATTCAACCGATCTCGATATAACCAATAACCCGACCCGATAACACCCTTACTTTCAACCAACAATAGCAAACATCAAAAATGCATTTTTCTCTTTGAAAATCCACCAAAAGTAATTTATCAGTTTCATGTGAGGCGATTATGTGTTCATAGATCATTACTCATTCATGTATGTACCCTCTAAGCTGATATAATCCATGTGCCTTACATATGCAACAAGTAACATTTACACTGATTAAAACACTTAGTAACAAAGGGTAGACAAATGGCGTATAATATAAAAGTAGGTTCAAAATGAACATGTCAATTTAAAGTAATTATACGTGAATGGTTTTGACCTTTGTTGGTTGGATGTACTTTTGCTGGATAAAAACATTAATAACAACTGTCCGGTTTTGGTCCCATTGCTAGAAGCCAAGAGACCAGAAGAAGTGTGTAGGAATTGAGCAAGATACACAACAGAAATTTTTTAGGACATCCTAAAGAATTGAGGGTCAGACATCAAAATGGAATAACAATTACAATATAGCAACAACGCAGAAATTTCATGTGATAGAGTTTTGATCTATTCTAGAATCCATCATATTATAAGTGTATAATTGATTCTTTCCAATAAGTGGTTCGAAATATATTGATCCAATCTATCATGAACTGAACTTGAGATGGAATGCTAACTAACTTTTGAACTATGTGCTACACCTACTCAGACATAGACTAGTAAAACTTGTGAAAAAAAAAACAGAGATGTTTTAAGCAGTGAGGAGAAATGTTAACAAAATCCTCAAGGGATGTCATATCATAAAAATATTAAATTAGTATATGACTTAAAAGGGAATGCATTACCTTAGATACAACCGAGCATCCATTTGTAACATATGAGACATAAAAGTTCTTGGAGGTAAAAAGACAAAGAGGCAAAACTGAGATCATACTTTGTTGTCGACGGAAGGGCCTTAAAAATCGATAAAGTGCAATATGGTAGCTGCATAGAAAAACAAGTACTATGCTATAAAATTCAAGTAACAATATAGGTGAATTAGGAAGATTTACTAGCTCAAAATGATTCTCATTTATGTTTCGGAGCACATAATTCAATTCGTAAAATATTAAAACGCGATTCAAAATACCATTAGCAACATATACACAATTAGAGTCAGATTAGACACATCATGAAACTACGATACTACAAATTTACACAATAGATATTCAAACAACATCAAAATTATCTCGGTATGAAAACGACTCTGAAAATTAATCACCAAAATAAATATCTGCAACAAAATATGATAAAATAAACACGATACAAAAAGGGAATGCGCTAAAAAATTTCAACAAACTAACAACAATTCGCGCCTTTATACAACTATCTCAAACGACAAATTATGTGCTTTATTTTAGTTATTTTGAAGATTCTGAGTTTGCTAGAAACATAATGCAACCTTGCGGCACTCTGAGCGTGTTAGGGAAGTTAAATATATGCTTTAAGATGCATTACACGCTTGTTACTATGATATACTATATACAGTTGTTGTTTACCATCAAATTTGTCATCTGAATTATCTTTCTCTATTTGATCGACATTTCTCAAAATCACTAAAGCAACCCCAAGTTACAGATATGGCCCCAAATTCACAACCATAAGTGACTGAACATCTCTTAAGTGACCAAAACAGCCCCAAATTAAGTTTTATCATTTGCCCTTACAAGGCCATTTTTTAAGAAGTGTGCAAAATATTTACCTTTTTACGATAACCAAACCAGTTATCACAAGTCCTATAGCAAATAAATGTAATATTGCAAATTAAGAATGGAATTAGAAATTAATACACAAAATATACATGTAATAAGCATCAATTGTAGTAGATCTAATGTTATAAGGCTATATTAATCCGGGTTCACATAAACCCTAGATTCGAAAATCAACAAAACAATATATTGACCCATGTACACCGAAAATTAGTCAGGAAATCAAAGATATACGATAATAAAATACCCGATTTGTAGACTATTGGACTTGAATTTGTCGGCGGATGACTGGAAATTTTTATCCCTGACTTTGGAGGATGGGAGCCTAGATGTGGTAAATATAAAATGATTTTTAAAACTATAAGTGAATAAATTATTCAGAAGGATTAGTGAAAAGGGACGGAGAATGAAATATTTTAATGAAATACTTGGGCGGGATAAACGAAAATATTAAGAGAGGATTATCAAATTTTATCAAAACTAAATTGGTAGGTAATCTATAGTTAATTTGTCACTTTACATCTTTTTTTTGTGACACGCAAATTTGGTCGCTAATTTTCGTCGCTGTTGTTCATTATTCTAGTAGTGTGAAGATGTTTGAAGTCATCAACATAAACTAGCATGCTTTTTTATAAAGTATGATCTTGATACCGTGCTTATAATAATACGACATAGTGAGTTGTTATGAACTTAATTCAACAAGATAGATGGTATATTGGCGAAGCTGAGGGTACGAGTGTGTTTGTCAAAACGAGTAGTGCAGTAGGTGACCAATAGTTGTGAGCAATAGCGGTGACGGGTAGCAGTAGCAACGAGCACAGTTTATAATTCATTTGCCACCGTTTTTTAAAGAAGCATTAAAAAAGTTGCCTTCCTAAAAAATAGCACCACTCCAAGATGCGTGAAGACCATAATGGATCGAAAGCCTTTTCTATTATTCTTACAAACTTTAGTAGCTTATCAAATATTTCATGTTGTTTATATTATTGTATCCATCCATTACGAGAACCCGTTTCATTTTTTTAAATATAAACACCGTTTCATTTTTTTTACGAAAATTATTCTTTAAACTATTCCCGACGTTAGACGGGTCTTTAAGCTAGTTAACTAATAAACCAAAATAATTTACAAGCTTCTTAAGCTTAAAATATTAAAAACATTCCCTTAAGTAACTCAAATATACAACCTTTCTAAGCTTTGTCATTAAAATTGTCATAAAAACACTTCCATATATATAAAGTACTTTTTGTTACAAAACGTGTGAAGCAAAAAAACAAACGGATTGTAAAACTTAATTTAATTTTGGAAAGACATCAATTGTTAACAAAAGTATGAGTAAAACGATTTTTAATTTTAGAAAGTCATCAAGTATGAAGAAAACTTTTTAAACAAATTCCATAACTAAAGAAAATTTACAACTTATTTAAGCAATTTAAGCAATAATATTAAAAACTAAATTAATACATTACCTTAATTAAATATGAAATAAAACGATCTTATAGTTTTTTAATATGAAAATAATTTGAAGTAAAAAAACTTTTACCATAAATAGCCCTTCACTACATTTTTTAAGTTGTGACATTCTGTTAAGAGTTTTATCATTTTCATATAGTAAAACTAAATTGTAATTTTCATATACTAATTTGTAATTTTAAACGTAAAAAAGTTAAATTAATTTGTTTATAAATAAAATATTTAAATAATTATTATATAAAAAAAGAAAGAAAAATATTTTTAAAAATAGAAAAGCAAAAAGATTTTTTTAAAATAATATAAAGTAAAATCATCATATGTAAAAGATGAAGGAGAATTATTATAAAGAATACAATAATATAAAATCATTAATGCAATTAATGGGTCAAAACTAAAAGTTTAATGAGAACATGCTAATTTGTGGAATGATACATCATTATAGTGAAACTTTCTTGCACTATTTACGGCTCTATTATAGGAAGGTTTGAAACTGATGTTAAAAAACGCTCCTAATTCAAATACTCAACCAATCTTCATAATTATACTGTAATCATTTTTCTTTAAATCCAATCCTTGTCTTTATTACGAACCAGAAATCCTTGATATTAATTCATTTGATCAATATACAAACTATCACACAACTCATTCTCTCTTCCCTTCTAATCATAAAACATACTCACAAAGCTTATTTATTAGTAATGTTTTGTATGAAAATAAGTTTCAGTCATTTTGTATCATTGATATTCTTTCTCATTTAATTTTTATAATCATGTAGTTCGAACAATGGAGCAGCAAATGACACTATTATGTGACACTGGCCAATGTTGCATGATGTTCAAATTTGGCAAGATGCATCATAAACCGGAAGAGATGTGCATCAGGAAAGCCAAATGAATCATGGGTGTCAGATATTGTTCTTGAATATCCAGACTGTTTGGGGCATTTAAGCAAGATGCATTGGTATTTGGGTCGGTATGTTTCAACGGATATTAGGTCAGATCGAAGGTAATGAATTTTACAAACGTTAGTCACTTTCTTCGGTTAGCGATTTGTGAAACTATATTTGTATATGTTATTTAAGCATCTTTTGTTTGCATAGAAAATACATGGATAGATCAAGTTTTTGTAGCATATTATAAATAATCTGCCTTTGATGAAGTTAAATTGCATGTGTTTGTGAAATAATTTTTTATTTAGCATAAATTGTACAAAATAATTTCAGATATACAACAACCTCAAAAAGTAACTTAAAGTTGTTAAAGATAGATTGCACTAGGTCTACGAAACTAACCCATCAAATCTAAAATTAACATCTCTTGAAAATATGTGATAGTTTGGACTTTGAAATATCAACGTATTTTGGATATTTCTTCTTCAAAAACCATTTAAAAATATTTTTTTATGTTTATATGTGTAATTTGACTTTGTCGTTTGAGTATAAAGGTCAAGTTATAGATTTCACCAAGTCATCCCGGAGTTTGTGGGCATTGTATTTGAACATTGTGTTGTTCACAGCTGGCTCTGGTAGTGGACGAGCATGCGACGACCTAAGGCAACAAAATATAGGGACATCAGTTACATGCCATCATGTGCCAGAACTACTATTTTTCTGGTGCTGCGTTTGGGTTGGAAGTGTGTTTTAGTTTACTGAATGGAATGAAAATTTCTAGCCGGTGCCGGGGGAGGATAGGAAAGCACTATTAAATTTTTGGCTTCTGTGGTTGTTTTTTGTTTACTTTTTTCATTATGTTCCTTCTAAAATGTGTATCAATAACATGAAACATGCACCTATAATGTACTCTTTTTACATGTACTGTGCATACTTTAATACAAATGTTTAGACACGATATAAGTCCATACTAATTATCTATATAAATATATATGATTAACGTGATTCGACTTGATTTGACATCTTGGTTGGATAATCGGGTTTTCTTCGCCTGAATTTAGGAACCACCTTTGTTTTGAAACATGGTCATCGGTTGGCATGAGATATGCCGCTCAACTTTACTAAAGTTTAGAAAAGTGGGTTCTTTGTTTTCTATGAGAAATTTTTTTGGACACTCACCCGAACATTCGAAAACTCATGTTACTAAGTTCCAAACTAATAAAGATAGTGTGTTACGGGCATTTTAGATTAACTCATGTGGGGCATTTGAAAACTCAGGACGTGCGTTGTTCTTGGGCTTGACTCTAATATTAGCTGGCAAAATAGCTGAAACAAAGGGGTTGCAAAGAAGAATCAACAGATGTGGACGTCGATCGAGTCATCTTCGGTAGATAAGAATCAATACAAAATGTATAATATGTGTTAATCGTTTATTTTTTAGTCAAACCATTTTCCTGATATTCGCACGGGATTATGTACCAAGGAGAGAACATCCCACGAAACTACACATGATTATGTATTCTAACAAAGAGTCCAACTATGGTAGGTTAGGTTTACTACAGATTATGTAATGATTTTGCCACGTTACATAAATTTGTCAAAACGCCTTAAACAATTACAACTTATATTCTAAGGTATCTATACTTACTATATATTTCTCTATGACTTACTCATTAACTCATATAACTCATATAAGTATATAACATAAAGCTTGATGGTATTATCCAATGTTTTGAAACGAGTTCGACCCGATTTTGATAAAAATAAAAGCACGTCATATTAAATCGGGTTTCATATTTTTGAAATTTCGTTAGCCCCGTGTTTAGGATAACCCAATCAACCCGATTCTCGAGATCCGGTCAGGTTTCGAGTTTTTTTACAAATAAAACATTTAAGTTATGCGTATTTTCGACGTAATTTTAATTTGTACATATTATGTCTCTCCATGTCAAGTCATGTTTCTACACATAGACAACTTTACCTAAAAGGAAACAAGAGTGAAAACCAAAAAAGACATGAACGTTTTCATTTGTGATTTGAGTCGTAATATATCTAAAACTTCTACAAATGTGAACTACCGATACTTAATACAAAGTATGTGAACAAGATTCAAGAGGTGTGTACATTTAACATGTCAAATTTTTTTTAGCATATGTTAGTTTGGAATCAATCAATTATTAATCAATTGCATTTTTATTCTACTATTAGGTGTTCACGAAATAAACATTTCTATTAACTTGATTAGCGACAATCTACATCGTTTGTAATTCAATACCGACAAAGTTGAATACCAAAATAAATGGACGTTTATTATAACAATTGCTACAAGCGTAAATGTTTATAAAATGTTCACGTATTTTCTTATTATTTATTTCATATTTGAATGGAACATGTTTACATTCGATCATTTAGTTCTTATATTCTTATTCTTACAAAAGAATCTTTAAATAGTTGCTTACACTCTTCTTTTAATTACTTTTAAGTTCAACTTTTATATGTTCACGGAATGAGCGTTGACTGTTCACTTTATTTGCTCTCATATACGTCATGGTTGAATACCAGAAAAATGCGTGGAAGGCTATTTTATGTTCTTTATATTATTGTTTTCAACTAATACCAGAACCCGTTTATTTTCATTTTATATTAACATTTGTTTGTTATTTTTTCAAAAATCGCTTAATAAGATATACCCGACGTTAGGCGGGTCTTTAAGCTAGTACACTAATTAAAAGCATATATCTATAAGATCGTACGTATTATCTACCTAAAATAATGGTTTACATAGTTTTAAAACCGACCCAGACCAACGAGTCACAATTAGTTCAGCTAGCGAAAAAGCCGTTAGAATAAGAACCGGAGAGGCCCCATCAAAACCGATAAAAGCATTCCCATTACATAATATGTACTATTTTTAACGACCCATAAATCTGCACTATTTATAATAGATATTGCACTATGTCTCTTAAATTTAAAGTAGTATACACTTACAAGTTTTCGTGGTACAAACTTGTACATCATAAAAACTTCATAAATTTATTTTTGTATTAATTGGGAGCAATACACATTAAATAACAAAGTTAATACAAATTAATATGTAACATGTACACATATTTATTTTTATAAACTATAATTTTTTATAAATTTCTATATTAAATGTAAGTTTTATATTAAATGTGCGTTTGATTTTAGATCATTCAATTTTTTTTATAAATTTGCATATTCGAAAACACATATCGTCTATGTATGTATTTTTTCTATATTTATTATAATATATGAAAAATGTACACTTATAAACAACGAATTTTTTTCTATATTTACACGTTATATAATATTATGACGAATGTTACAGAGAAATTAGCAAATACCTTTCAGGATCAATCATCACAATTTCATAATACTATTTTTAAATAGAGTAATTTATTATTGCTTAGAGTTATCCAACTTAAAACTATCATCATGTTTTGTAAACTTGCTATCGAAAAATATGTATACTCATAAAATATTTCGCTCACAGAATTTTAGTTTTACGATACGTGCAACTGCAACGCGCGGATACCTGCTAATAGATTTTAATAGACGGAAGTATCAAAATATGAGGAATGCTACATACACCCTTTTTACATAAAAACTTTCACATACACATGTGGCATGTGAGTTGTACCAATCACATTGTATTATATTTTCTGTTTCTTTTATAAACTACCAATAATTATTTGACACATAACGGTGTGAAAATTTATGTAAAAAAGATGTGAATGTAGCATTCCTCATAAATAGCGTTTGATTTAAGTGAAAAGTAAATATTTAACTAAATATTTCACAAATCTCAATACAACTCCATTTTACTAAAATGCATTGGCGTAGCTAAATAGAGTGTAATGGTTGGCTATGGCTCACCTATAAGCCCTCTAACTTCTAATATAATTTGTATAAATATGCTAATCTCAACTATTTGACTCACTAAACTGAAAGCTCATTGCAAATCGTTTTCCATAATAGGTCATACTTTTGTTTTTCAAATTGATGGTTCTTGCCAAATGTTTAAAAAATAACTATTACTTATAAGACAAAAATTATTCTTTTGTGAAATTATCTAATATCATCATATATCATACCTTAAACACTCGTATTTTAAACATTATATGATTTATGAAATTCCATCAAGGATATATAAAATTTCCATTTTAATGAACTCTCTTGTTGATATTTTTATTATTATTGAGTTGATACTGTTATATGTACCACTTATCAATTTATTGTGATTTTTTTTATGAGGATGTTTAATGCTAAAATCGAATTGTATTGTATATTAGAGCATCTTCAATGCAAGATGCAATACAAAATTTAATACATTGATACATTAACGCCATATTATTATTGTATTATTTATACAAAATTTAATCATTCGGCTAATAGATTTAACATATTTTCATGTCATCCAAAGTTTAATCATTTTTTAAAATCACATTAATATAAAAATAAAATAAAGATGCTTTAGTATATAAATTACATGCTAATAAGTAATAACGCAAAATAAAAACTTATGCGAACATATAAAATACATTACACAATGGATTATAGTTTTAGAGCCCTCCACGCTGGCAATCCACCATCTTTTATCTCCACCAATCACAGACTTCCTCACCCACAATAAATATCACCCCGTTATCCCCCCAAAATCTCACCAAAAATTCAAATCTCATTTCATTCTCCCCCTAAAAAAGCACCCAAAATATTTCAAAATTTTTTGAAAAAATGGAATCCACAAAATCAAAAAAAACCAAATCAACAGCAGGAAGAGGCAAGCCGAAAGCAACGAAGTCGGTTACCCGATCGGCGAAAGCAGGGCTTACTTTCCCCGTTGGGAGAGTGGTGAGGTATTTGCGAAACGGCCGATATGCAAAACGTGTTGGTTCGGGCTGTCCGGTTTACTTGTCTGCTGTCCTTGAGTATCTTACTGCTGAGGTACTCTTTTTATAATCTCAGATCTACTTTTTATTAAAAAATTAATATGTTTTAGTTTTTAATTCATGAATTATTATTTATGAATGTAGGTGTTGGAATTGGCGGGCAACGCAGCGAGGGACAACAAGAAGAGCAGGATTAATCCAAGGCACATTCAGTTGGCAGTTAGGAACGATGAGGAGTTGAGTAAACTTTTGGGAGGTGTTACCATTGCGAATGGCGGAGTTTTGCCTAAGATTCACCCAAGTTTGCTTCCGAATAAGAAGGCGAAGGATGCAAAGGATACCATTGGATCTGTTTCTCAGGAATTTTAGGGGGTTTGTTTGGGTATGTGGTTTATGTTATGTTTTTTTATGTTGTTGATAGTTTAGATGTGAAGATGTAATCGTTTTTGGATGGTTCTTATCATGAATGAAATATATTGTTAGCTGAATGAATCAACACACTGTTTGTTCTATTTGCCTGATTGGAATGTTCAGATATCTTTGGTTATTTAACATATTTTGATGAATCGACACTCAATCTCGCCTATTTTGTTTACCTGTTTGATTATTTTGTGTATGGTTGTTTTGGAAAAGTCGATAAGCAAGTTCATGAGACCTCCGCCTATGACTTTGCTGAATATATGAACGGGTTCATGAACATCATTTGGAATAGCTAATAAACAAATTCAGAAGTTAATTTTCTGATGAATGTCTGAATAACATCCATCTAATTAGCACTTGGTATTGGATTTCAATACTAGCCAGAAAGCAACCATAACGTGTTAGCACGTAAATGTTGCTATCAAAGTCAATAAATTTTTAAGAGTTATGACAATAGGAAAACCAAAAGGACTCGTGAATAATGAATGTAAGTGAAGAGGTAAGATAATGTGCCAAATGTTCTGTGGTGGCAGATGATCTGGTATTCTCTGGCATTGGTAAGCTTATGTAGTTGGATTTTAACTGTAAATTGCAAAATCGAGACAGTTTAACTAGTCGGGGCGACTCGGGGGAGTTATGCTGTAAATGTGTATCCTCTGTGCTTAAATGATATTGAAAACCATGACCTTGTATTTGTAAAAACTTATGAAACAACTCAGAATCAACAACACAAACTGATGAGTGAACCCAGCCAACCTCCCCTTGGCTCACTTTTAGAGTATATATCAATGATACGGCTTAGATAGCCACAATCTTTACAATCAGAAAAAAGAAAACTAATGAACTTTGATCAACAAGATCAAGATCTCACAATAACAACTCACACACTTTTTACACACACATAAAACGAATAAACTGAATGAATGAATCGTCAAGTTAGGTGAGACTGAGTTTATATAGCCCTTGACTTTAAACTTGCACTTCAGTCCGCAACTTTGTCTTCTTGTCAACTTTGCCCCTTCAAGTATGATGTAGTTTACACAATAGACTTCAAGCTTAAGTAAAGCTTATCTCCAACACTCCCCCATAAGCTTTATACCTGAAACACATTAAGCAAACCAAGCTTTGCACAAAACTTTTTATGTTCTGTGATTAGTAACCCTTTAGTAAAAACATCAGCTGTATTATCTTCAGATTTAACCTTTATAGGTTTAATAAGCCCAGCTGAAATTTTTTCTCTTAAAAAATATATGTCAATTTCAAAGTGTTTGCTTCTTTCATGATGAACAGGATTGTTAGATATCTGAATAGCTGAACTATTGTCACAATGCATTTCTATAGGCAAGAAAGCCTCCTTGTTAAGATCAGTAAGGATTTTAGCAATCCACATAGCCTCACAACAAACACTGCACATTGCCCTATACTCAGCTTCAGTAGAAGATCTTGACACCACATTTTGTTTTTTACTTTTCCATGATACTAGATTATTTCCCAAGTAAACACAAAATCCAGTTAAAGATCTTCTAGTAACCTTGCACTTTGCCCAGTCAGAATCAACAAACACAGTTAAATTCTGACTGTCACATCTTTTGAAAGTTATACCCAGCCCAGGTTCATTTTTTAAGTACCTTAAAACTCTAAAAGCCAATCTTAAATGAGATTTCATAGGTTTATGCATAACCTGACTGAGACAGTGAACAACATAGGACAAATCTGGTCTAGTCATAGTAAGACATATCAATTTGCCTACCAACTTTTGATATACAGAAACTTCTTTCAATGGCTCATCATCACCAAATTTAGCATTAAGTTTCTTATCTGAAGGATTAACTTCAATAGGTGTACTACAAGGTTTGCACCCTAGCATACCAAACTCAGTTAATAATTCAGTGCAATATTTTCTTTGAGTAAGACAAATGCCATTTTCAATATCAATCACTTCAATTCCTAGAAAATATTTAAGCTTACCTAAATCCTTAATAAGAAATTTAGAGCTTAAAAATTTCTTGAAATTATTAACTTCATCAATATCATTTCCAGTAACAATAATATCATCAACATAGACTAAAAGAACAAGCATCTTCCCATTATGATTTTTAACAAACAAAGAGAAATCATTTTTACTTTGAACAAACCAATGTTCAAGTAAAACTGAAACCAATTTTTCATTCCATTTTCTAGGGGCTTGTTTTAGTCCATATAAAGATTTAACAAGTTTGCATACTTTGTTACTGTTTTCATCACAATATCCTTCTGGCATTTTCATATACACATCCTCTTCTAGATCACCATATAAGAAAGCATTATTCACATCAAGCTGAAAGATAGACCAGTTATTACAAACAGCTAGGCTTAACACACATCTGACAGTAACAATTTTAACCACAGGTGAAAAAGTTTCTTCATAATCTATGCCTTTTCTTTGGTTAAAACCTTTAGCTACAAGTCTAGCTTTAAATCTTTCAACTTTACCATCAGATTTGTATTTAACTTTCCAAACCCATTTACAATCAATGGCTTTTCTTCCTTCAGGTAAATCTACAATAACCCAAGTATTGTTTCTATATAATGCTTCCATTTCAAGATTCATAGCATCAACCCATCTACTATCAAGAATAGCTTCATTATATGAAGTGGGTTCATGAATTTTGTTAAGACTAGTAGAAAAAACAAAATTATCATAACTCAAATTAGTATAACCAACAACCTTGCTAATATTATACTTAACATCTTTGTTCAAAACAAAATCTTTATATTTATCATTAGGAAAATTACTCTTCCTACTTGTCCTCCTAACAGTATGTTTAGCTGCTGGTTCATGTGACCAACCAAAAATATTACCAAAAGACTCTAGTCCTTCACCCTCAGAATCATATAACTCATCATCTAAAATACCCTGTGTACCCTCAGAACTACTAGGTTCTGTTGCACACTCACTACCTTCATTGACCCTCCTACTAAAAGAATTTTCATTAGAAACAAAAGTACTATCTGAGTTAGATTGCATATCTGTTCCTTCAGTATGTACAACATCCTTGTTTCTAACTATATCTTCTACAGTGCTGTCATTAGGACTAAGAGTATCTTTTCTAGGTGTAATACTTACACTATCATTTACACTAACTCCCCCTTCATCATAGGGCTCATTAGGACTTTGACTGTCAAAAAAGTTTAAATCATTTACTCCAGACTCACTAAACACAAAATCTTTAGTCAAAGGCTCATTTTTAAATGGAAAAACAGTCTCATAAAACTTTATATCTCTTGAAAACTGAAATCTCTTTTTATCCAGATTAAACACTTTATATCCTTTCTTATCAAAAGCATATCCTACTAGAACACATTTATCAGACCTGGAGCCAAACTTATCATTCTCATTTAAAATATTTACAAAACACAAACAGCCAAACACCCTTAAATGGAGGAACTTAGGTTTTTGATTATACACAGGCTCATAAGGACTTCTACCAGATAACACAAAAGATGGTAACCTGTTAATCAGATAAGTAGCAGTTAGAATAGACTCAGTCCACATGTTCAAAGGTAACCCCCCCTGAAACATGAGGGCTCTAGCAGTATTAAGCAAATGTCTATGTTTTCTCTCAGCTATCCCATTCTGTTGAGGTGTATAAGCACATGTAGTTTGATGAAAAATACCTTTTTCTTTAATAAAACTTTCAAATCTCTTATTTGCAAACTCAGTTCCATTATCACTTCTAAAAACCTTAACACATTTATCAAACTGATTTTTAATTAACTCAGTAAATTCCTTTACATTATCAAAAACCTCAGATTTATTTTTCATCAAACACACCCATACAACCCTTGAGAAATCATCAACAATAGTAAGAAAGTATCTAAAACCTTCTTTACTAACAACCTTATAAGGTCCCCAAACATCTAAATGGACCAATTCACCAACTTTATTACTTTTATGATCACTTAAGCTAAATGACTCTCTTATCTGTTTAGCTTTATGACAAACTTCACAAGGACCAGAACTAACACTTTTAATCCCATCAAGTTTATCTTTTAAGACCACAAGAACTTGATCACCAGGATCACCAAGTCTATTATGCCACAATGAACTAGACACATTACAACTTTTAACTTTGCTATTATACAAATTCTTACTTCATCAAGATAATAAAGACCATCTTTTTGACTACCAGTCCCCATCAGGGACTTTTGTGTTGAATCCTGAATTAAACATTTTGAATCATCAAATGTCACCAAAACAGAATTTTCTTTAGACAATTTATGCACAGACAAAAGACTCACATTGTAACCTGGAACTACCAACACATCTTTAGCAATCAAGTTATCATTAATTTTATAACTTCCAAGTTTTTTAACATGTTCAATAGTCCCATTAGGATGAGCAACAGTTATGTTTAACTATGACACATCTAAAATATCAAATAAATGTTTCTCAGAAAAGGTAATGTGTTGACTAGCTCCAGAATCCACAATCCAACCAATATATGTACTATATATACTAATATTGGTGTTGTAATTAAAAAATCTACATGAAAAGAAACTAATCTTGCAATTATTAATTTTGAAAATACCTGCAACACTAGCAGAAACCTTGCTAGCATTACCTGTACCACTTAACAAAGACATTAATCTCTCATACTGATCTTGAGTAAGAGTATGAGAATTACTCTTACTCTGATCATCCTTTTTCACATCAGAACCTTGAACATTATTGACATTATTCCTTTTAAAACCAGCAGGATACTCAATTAATTCAAAACACCTTTCAATAGTATGTCCAGTCATATTGCAATGTTTGCACACAAGATTATTGTTCCTGACATTTCTTCTAGTATTATCACTACTAGAATTATTCCAGGTGTTACTATTGTTTCTATTGTTACCATTGTTAGACCCACCAGAGTTGTTATTATTATTTCTATTATTATTATTACTCCAACTATTGTTGTTTCTATTATTACCAAACTTAGCAGCAAAAGCTGCAGGACCAGACTTATTAGATTTATTAGACCTTTGTGATTCATCTCTAGACAAGGTAGCAAAAGCAGATTTTACATCAGGAATAGGATCTGATGTTAAAATCTGACTTCTGACCACACTAAATTCATCATCAAGACCCATCAGGAACTGCATCAACCTAAGAAGTTGATTATGATCCTTAAGGTCTTCAGATCCATCACAAGTACAATCAGGTAAATCAACTAAAGCATCAAATTGTCTCCACAAAGAATTACATTCATGATAATATTCAGACAAAGCCATACCAGACTGAGTTAAAGTGTATATCTTATGATGAAGATTGTATATGACAGACCCATCTTGTTTATTATAAGTTTCTTCTAACTCATCCCAAACATCTTGTTCATATTTTGAAAAAATTTACCCCTTATATAAGTCTGGTGAAACACAACCAAGCAACCAAGAAAGAACCACAGCATTACACCTATCCCATTGGTCTCTAGCAGGACCATCACTAGTATCTTGAACACATTTTCCATTTATAAAACCCAATTTATTTCTAGTTTGTAAAGCAAGTTGAACAGCTGCAGCCCAGACTTTGTAGTTCTCAGTTCCTTCAAGTTTGAAGGTAATTAACTGAGATCCAATGTCTTGAGGATGCAAATAAAGAGGATCATATAAGTCAAATTTAACAGCCTCATTCTTAACACCACTACCCTTAGGTCCATCACCTTTAGGTGTTTCAGAACCAGACATGTTGAAAACAAAGAAAAACTAAACAACAAGAACACACAATCAAGCCAAGATAGTTCTCAGGCTTCCAAAACCACTCACAAGGTGGTAGGTCAAGAGCAGAACCTTGATTGTGTGAAAGAAAAACAACTAAAGACAACAAAAAATAAATCAGCAACTCCTTGTATCTCCTCTACAAGTAACAAACAACTACCACAATAAAACTCAATCAATCAACACCAGCATCTAACTAATCCCATCGACACCTAAAGATCCCCTCTAAAATAAACAAAACCTTAAAACTAAAAGAGAGTGAGAGAGGTGTTACGTAGCACGCGCAGCAAAACCAAGCTAGAACTCTGAATTAAGACTTATTCAGAGAACCCAAACAATCAATAACCAAAATAGATCAAGAAGATCTATTAACACCGCAGCGGAAAAACCAAGAAACCTGCAAAAAAGAACACAAATTATAAAAATAACAGATTCTTACCAAGATTGAAAAACCCTAATTTCAGATTTTAGGGTTTTTCAATATAGTTTTCATAAAACTAAAATTAAACCCAAGACACAACCCCACAAGTCTCCAATTTGATTAAAAGCAGTTATTAACCAAAAAACCCCAAATCAATTAGAAACCCTAATTTTTCCAAACACCAATTAATCTTTCAAGAAGATAAAATTAATCAATTAAATCGTTGATTTATCAAAAACAAGTTACGATCTAAACATATAGATCAAAACCCCCAAATTTTCAAAACCCTAATTTTTTGAAAAAGATTTAAACCAGGATTCAGAGCAACCAATAGCTCTGATACCATGTAAAAACTTATGAAACAACTCAGAATCAACAACATAAACTGATGAGTGAACCCAGCCAACCTCCCCTTGGCTCACTTTTAGAGTATATATCAATGATACGGCTTAGATAGCCACAATCTTTACAATCAGAAAGAAGAAAACTAATGAACTTTGATCAACAAGATCAAGATCTCACAATAACAACTCACACACTTTTTACACACACATAAAACGAATAAACTGAATGAATGAATCGTCAAGTTAGGTGAGACTGAGTTTATATAGCCCTTGACTTTAAACTTGCACTTCAGTCCGCAACTTTGTCTTCTTGTCAACTTTGCCCCTTCAAGTATGATGTAGTTTACATAATAGACTTCAAGCTTAAGTAAAGCTTATCTCCAACAGTATTCTTATCAACTATGCATATTCTACACAAATTTGGGATCAATTACAAGATATGGCTAGTTTCGTGGGGACTCTGAAACAATTCGTCTAAAGTTGTTCAGGGCTTCAGGCTATGTCAACAAGACCACTAGACAAAGTGGTGAAGTAAGAAAAGTGGAATAAATATGAAGAATTACTTTGAATGTTCAACAGCAAGCTTAGAATGATAATCAGATGCTATAAGGGGTGTCTGGATTTGGTGTTTGGGCAGACGGCTTAAGAGTTTAGAGGCGAAGCCTTTCTTTTGTGTGATTCCAAATTCTATATTTAGTGTGTCATGAATGATGGAACAACTTTATTATAGTCTATTGATGTATCTTGTTTTGGTACTCTATGGCGATTATTATCTACTTACAGATAAGAAAATCTCTCAGATTCAGGGGTGTTTGGTTCTATGAGTAGATGTTGTATCCTGTACTAACGAAACCTTGCTCATGTCCTTCTTTTCTCTGGTGTTTTAGTGAGCCTGGGGCTGCTTTACTTGGTGACTGTAATTCCTAATATTTGGTGGGATCTTAGAGGAAACTGCATTTGATCAAATTGCTGAATTGATATATTTTCAGTTCCTGTTGTATCCTTCTCAACCCAAGGCAACAAGGTGGTAACAGAATTACGATAACTCTGGATGCGAAAACAATAAGAATTTAGCTCAAGGAGTATTAAAAGGGTGCTGATGGCAGTGGGACTCCTGCGGGAATTCATTTTGAGTGCTGCATAATAAGGGATATCTACAAAGCTCAGTGGAGTTCATTGAATGATTGGAAGTTTACTGTTACAATGTATTTTTTGCAACTTTTCGAATTTGTTGTTTAATATATTTCACATTTCTACCCCCACCCCCCCCCCCCACCCAAAAAAAGGTAATTGTTTGCCATTCCGTTGTAAGTCTGTGTTTTACCAAAGGCTTTGTAGTGTATCGCTACCCATGTGGTGTGAGATTGATCCAGAACAGTGGTTGTAAGGCCAAGTCTGTTGTTAAGTTTTTGTACAAAGTTCACGAAAAATGTTAGCATTATGTGAACTGAAGTTTTGTTACAGATGTAACTACTAAGGAGTTGTCAGGTAGTGTGAGCGATATTTTTGGTATATATATTATCATTGTAAAGATGTTGTCAAGATTGTACACAAAAATAACGCAGAACGTTAGCGTTATGTGAACCAGATAAAGTTTTGTTACAAATGTAGGACAAATTTAATACCAACATTCGTGGTATTTGAGTGTGGTTAATAACTTTAATGTAGGACACATACAATGGTTATGTTGTTTGGATAGAGACAATCAAATACTTTGAGTATTTGGTAAATACTAAATAGTGTGTTTGAGTATTTGGAAAACTCTCATTATTAAAGAATGTTCATGTGATATGAGAAATATTGAGACAATAAGACGCAAATTTTGTTATACCCAGACATTAGAAACTCATTGACGAAAACCAAAATGTAGTAGAGTAACTTACTAGAAGCGATTTTAAACATTTTTTAACATGAAAATCGCCGAAACGCAACAAAAGATAGACAAATCGCTAAGATGTGGTTTTGCGGTTTACTTGATACCCCACTATCGAAGTAATAAAAATACGTGATTCACTATATCACTCGGGTTGAAATACTATAATTGTACAAAAACAAAAGGGAGTAAAGAATCAAACATTAAACACTATATCATGAACTCATATATAAAAAATCTCCTATATTTGGTGTTCTGAATCAAACATTAAACATTATTGGAGAAGTTGTGTTGAGCCATTTCTTTTGCAACTACTTTGATTCAGATTATTTTCTATGTTGATTATGGTTTTTGTGTTTTTTTTATGCTTGTAATCATTGTTAAAAGCTATAAGCCAACTGCTTATAAGCTGGTTTGTTCATAAGCCAAAATTAAAAAAAAATTAACAAAAAATGGTAGCAGAGGGTTCGATCCCGCGACAACAGTCTCAAATCACACACAACATGGCAAACCATAACCAGGTGATCTATTGAACTATTTTGTTAACTGTTCCCTTTACATTATAGTAATACGTTTCATGTCTGTCTTATTTTCATACCTTCAGCCCGTCTTGGCTTATTTTCGTTTCTGCTTATAATCAAACGTCCACAACCCAAGTTTTGTGTTCCAATCTCATTTTTCCCACGAGTTTTACTAGTCCTAGAAGTTTGTTAGTGTTTGGTGTGCTTTCTACTAGAAAACGAGCTTAACTCATTTTTACCAAAGTGCTTATTGTTGATTTCAAGTGGTTATTGCAAGCTCTTTTCAATTATAATTTAGGTCGTTCTCTAAATTCTCATTCCATTTGGTATCATATTTCTCATAAGCGACTATTTTGTCTTTTATGAGAATATGATTTTGCTTAGTTTTTTTTAATCATTGAGCTTATTTGAAAAATTCTTTCACAGCTTATTTTCTTATCTCATTTTAGGCAGGCTTGCAAAGTTATAGCTTTTGTAGTGTCTAAATTAAGATTTTGAGTTTTACAAAAGTTCTTATTAGCTTTTCATATTAAGCTAGAGTCATTTTCAAGAAAAGTTGTAGTTTTAAAAGTTGCTTAGAATTAAATTTTACGTCCAATAATGATTTTTTATTTTTAGTTTTCAAAACTTTTAATTTTTCGTCATTTTCTCGATTTACGTGATTTGCGTTATTTTACATTTACGTGTTCGCTTTCATTTTTACAATGACTCTCTTCAATCATTAACCCGATAGCGAGTCAAGATTCTCAAATTCACAATTTTCTCGTCGAACAACGATCTCGGGTTGCTTTCGTGATTTTATTCGTTTTTAGTAGGCCGTTTTCGACTTACTTAATTCACGTACATTTTTACGTATAGCCCAAACTCAATCAGTAACTCTATAATCATGAAAGTGTTGACAAGAGGATGTTCATTTTTAGATGGAACATGAAAGACATACTTATACGATGGACGAAGGACTTTCGGCTATTGGAATGAGATGGTTCCGACATAGTCTGCTTGTATGCGTCGAATTCGGAGCCGTTGGAGTGGCCATGCAACTAATGCTTACGTCCTATTTAGGACTGGCCACTCAAGACGATTTGAAGCTCTCTCATACGGAATAGAATTTCATGGTGGTGTTGACTTATGTAACAATATTTTTTGGAGCATTATTATAGGGTTTTGTTACTAATAAGTAGGGACGAAGGTAAGTCCTTAACTATATAGAGTAAAATGTGTTAGAATGTGAATCCCTAAATAAAACTTTAGTTCTAGTGTGACCTGAAGAATGAACTTATGGTATTGAAAGTGTGTTAGGCCTTAAAACTGGTACAAATAGTTTGTTAAACCTTGAAAATTGTTAAAGTCATACTATATCATATGGGCCTATTTATATTGTTGTTTTACTCATTCTTCTTTATTTGCTTATGTCTATAACATTTAGAGAGATCAACAATGGTAAATGAGATGCATACTCTAATCAAATTTATAGTCTGTTGTCTTACATGATACCAAAAAAAACGTCGTATAATCGGCCTAACATTAAAACAAAATTTCGGATAACCGAATTGTAAACATATATCCAAAATTTCGGATATCTATTTGAAAAACCTAACTAAATAATGGGTCTAACTAAATTATGATTTTGAAAGCTTTTTAACGCATATAATTATTTTGTATAAAGTAAAAAAGTCACATATTGGTACATGACTAAAAGTACCCATGAATAAAATGAAGAAGCGCATTACCACTAAAACACACGCAAACCTGCATGTCCTTTTTCTGCTAAGGATCATTTAATGACTTAATACATACATACATGATACATAATATTACACACATCAGACCTACCTTATAACTACCAAATCTATATATAACACATAAAAAATATATAAAAGTGGCGTAACACATAAAAAATATAACACATAAAAAATATATAAAAGGGACGTAATTGTGCAATTAAGGTAAAACATAGTAGAAAAATGTTAACTTTATGAAAATAGAAGATAAAATATGTTTTAATTTTGGAAATTAATTTGTAAAAAGTAGGTGGTTAGAGAGTATACCATCGTTGATTTATGAGTGTAAAAATGAAGATGTGAGCGTGTGTGTTTTTTTTGGTGATGTATTATTTATATATAAGCGAGTGTATGTATGTATGATGCAATGTGTGTATTTTGTGTAATGATGATTTATTGGGATATTTCTGTTTGTTGCATCACTAGCAGAAAAATAAGGACATGCAAGACTGCGTGTGTTTTAGTGTAATTCTCTTCAAAAAAAAAAGTAATGTGTTAACCAAGGGCAAGTTAGTAATTAACCATCACATGTCAAGACATACCATCACATGGTAAATAAAAAAAAGCAAATTACTAACTTGCCCTTGGTGAAGACATTACTTTTTTTAAGAGAATTACACTAAAACACACGCAGTCTTGCATGTCCTTATTTTTCTGCCAGTGATGCAACAAACAGAAATATCTCAATAAATCATCATTACACAAAATACACACATTGCATCATAAATACATACATACACTCGCTTATATATAAATAATACATCACCAAAAAAACACACGCTCACATCTTCATTTTTACACTCATAAACCAGCGATGGTATACCCTCTAACCAACAACTTTTTTCAAATTAGTTTCCAAAATTAAAACATATTTTATCTTCTATTTCCATAAAGTTAACATTTTTCTACTTTGTTTTACCTTAATCACACCATTACGTCCCTTTTATATATTTTTTATGTGTTATATTTTTTATGTGTTACGTCACTTTTATATATTTTATTTGTTATATATATTTACACCCGTAATATCCGAAATTTTGGATATATGTTTACAATTAGGATATCCGAAATTTTGTTTTAATGCTAGGCCGAGTATACGACGGTTTTTTTTGGTATCATGTAAGATCAATAGACTATAAATTTGATTATGGTATACATCTCATTTACCATTGTTGATCTCTCTAAATGTTATAGACATAAGCAAATAAAGAAGTTTGTGTAAAACAACAATATAAATAGGCCCATATGATATAGTATGACTTTAACAATTTTCAAGGTCTAACAAACTATTTGTACCAGTTTTAAGGCCTAACACACTTTCAATACCATAAGTTAATTCTTCAGTTCACGCTAGAACTAAAGTTTTATATAGGGATTCACATTCTAACACATTTTACTCTATATAGTTGAGGACTTACCTTCGTCCCTACTTATTAGTAACAAAACCCCATAATAATGCTCCAAAAAGTATTGTTACATAACTCAATACCACCATGAAATTCTATTCCGTATGAGAGAGCTTCAAATCGTCTTGAGTGGCCAGTCCTAAATAGGACGTAAGCATTAGTTGCGTGGCCACTCCAACGGCTCTGAATTCGACGCATACAAGCAGACTATGTTGGAACCATCTCATTCCAATAGCCGAAAGTCCTTCGTCCATCGTATAAGTATGTCTTTCATGTTCCATCTAAAAATGAACATCCTCTTGTCAACACTTTCATGATTATAGAGTTATTGATTGAGTTTGGGCTATACGTAAAAATGTACGTGAATTAAGTAAGTCGAAAACGGCCTACTAAAAACGAATAAAATCACGAAAGCAACCCGAGATCGTTGTTCGACGAGGAAATTGTGAATTTGAGAATCTTGACTCGCTATCGGATTAATGATCGAAGAAAGTCGTTGTAAAAATGAAAGCGAACACGTAAACGTAAAATAATGTAAATCACGTAAATCGAGAAAATGACGAAAAATTAAAAGTTTGAAAACTAAAATTGAAAAAACGCTATTGACGTAAAATTTAATTCTAAGCAACTTTTAAAACTACAACTTTTCTTGAAAATGACTAGCTTAATGAATAAGCTAATAAGAACTTTTGTTAAACTCAAAATCTTAATTAAGACACTACAAAAGCTATAACTTTGCAAGCCTACCTAAAATGAGATAAGAAAATAAGTTGTGAAAGAATTTTTCAAATAAGCTCAATGATTAAAAAGAACTAAGTAAAATCATATTCCCATAAAAGACAAAATAGTCGTTTATGATAAATATGATACCAAATGGAATGAGAACTTAGAGAATGACCTAAATTATAATTGAAAAGAGTTTGCAATCCTGAAAATAGCAATGATCACACACAGGATAAGCTTAAAATCAACAATAAGCACTTTGGTACAAATGAGTTAAGCTCGTTTTTGAGTAAAAAGCACACCAAATACTACCAAACTTCTAGGAGTAGTAAAACTCGTGGGAAAAATGAGATTGGAACACAAAACTTGGGGTGTGCACCTTTGATTATAAGCAGAAACGAAAATAAGCTCTGACGGGCTGAAACTATGAAAATAAGACAGACACAAAACGTATTACTATAATAAAAGGAAAAGTTAACAAAAGAGTTCAATAGAACAGCTTGTTATCGGGTGCTATGTTGTGTCTGATTCGAGACTGTGGTCACTCGTTCGAAATAGTTGCAAAAGAAATGAACAAAGTAACAGTGGTGAGCTATATGTGCACAAATGGACTTCTATGGCCAACTTAAGCTCAACACAGCTTCTCCATTAAGCTCTATCAAAACAACAAACCTCAAAACAGATAAAAAGGACCTAAATTACTACTAGAATCCTAAATTTCTACTTCCAAATCCTCAAAATGAATTCGAAAATAGCCGTTGGTGCTTAAGGCACTTAAGAACACAATATTTTGCACTATGAATGACATGAATTTTGAGCAAGTGGTGCAATAAAAATATATTATTAATGATTTATGTTGACTGCTTTAGTAATTTATAATGATTTTGTTTTATATTGAGCTTACATAGTTCATAACATAATAGAACACTATTAGTCTGTGTAACTAACAGTTCAACACACATCACTTTGCCTGCCTTTGAAGGTCACTCAAGATTAACTTATCAACTTCTCAGATGTGTTTTTTTTACATAAACGTGTGGTTCTGGTCCTTCAAAGCTTGTTCCATTTAAGACTACCTAATTCGACACGTTCTTCGTAAACGATGATACGTCGTTTACTTTATAATTTCCATAATATAGTGTTGTGAGTTGTATATTTTCAAATTGTCACTTCTTACATCTGTTGAAGAGTTGATGATTCAAATGGCAAAAGAATAAGTAAAAGGATAATTAATCTCGACTCTTTTAATAATTCAATGATCTTTTTAAATATTGAGGTTGCATATAGAACATTTTGAAATTGTGTTTGTTGTGGCTAATAGCTCAAAGATCACTATCTTTAGAAGTCGTAAGTTCTTTTGACATTGTGCTGTGTTAGGCAACAAATTGCTTTGCATTTCAACTTGTCCATCCATATTGACCAATGACCATTAAGTTACATAACATCATCACCTCATTTGCTGTACACTTCAAGTTGCTGTTACGTTGAGATATTTCAGAAGCTTTGAGAATCTCGGTTATTAGTAGTTTGGAAGCCAAGTTGTGGATTTTTGCTGTTGGTTTTCTTTTATTTGTTCTTGCACACTTGTATGTAGATGAAAATGATAAATTAGATTGTTTCAAAGCTCAATCTACTTTGCAGTTATTGGTTATCAGAGAGGCAAATGGTTTAATATAAAGGATGTTTGGTTTTATGAAATGTGGCGGATAATAGTAATTAATGTTAGATCGTAAACTTGATTTGATCACTGAAGGCCTCGCTAATAGTCCAAGCTCATACAGGAAGGTTCTAGAATTCCGAAGAAGGTGCCATAGAAAATATATATGGATATAGATAAGTATGATAAAATATCATTGAGAAATATCTAGAATAAGTTAGAAATATCTAGTTAAGATTATCTAGATGGAAATATCTAGATTAAGATAAGGATTATATCATGGAAATATCTTGGTTCTAGAATCTTCCATGGAGTAGTATAAATAGGTGGTGTTGTAAGCATTTGGAACTTGAACCAAGATGTACCAAGAAATTTCAAGCAATAAAGTTACTTTCCTAAAAACTTATCTCTTCCTCTAGTATTAGCCTAAAAGACCCCGTGTGTTTCCCAACAAACTGGTATCAGAGCTACGCTGAAGATCAAGATATCGAGTTCAATGAACTTGTTCCAATTTCCTCGTCTCACCAAAGATAACTATGGTAGTTGGTGTATTCGAATGAAGGCGTTACTTGGCTCACACGATGTGTGGGAGATAGTCGAGAAAGGGATTGAGAAGGTTGAAGATGAAAACTCGTTGAGTGCTGCCCAAAGGGTAGATCTGCAGAAGGCAAGAAAGAAGGATCAAAGTGCTCTTACTCTCATCTATCAATGTCTTGATGATGCGATGTTTGAGAAAGTTGCAAATGCAGCCACTTCTAAGGAAGCGTGGGAGATCCTTCAAAATGCTTTCAAAGGAGTTGATAAAGTGAAGAAGGTACGTCTTCAAACTCTTAGAGGAGAGTTCGAAAAACTCCAAATGGAGGAATCCGAAACCATTTCGGATTATTTCACTCGTGTCTTGACCATTTCAAATGAGATGAAGAGAAATGGTGAAAGCCTGACTGACACAAGGGTGATAGAAAAGATTCTCCGCTCTTTGCCACCAAGCTTTGATTACATTGTTGTAGCCATAGAGGAGTCAAAAGACATCGACTCTATGACCGCCGATCAACTCATGGGATCTTTACAAGCCCATGAAGAGAAGTTGAAGAAAAGAATTGGGAAAGAACCCTTAGAGCAAGCTCTATACTCAAAGGTCTCTTTCAAAGAAAGAGAAAAAAGCTTTTTACATGGACGCGAGCCAGTACGAGGACGCGATACTTTTCGAGGTCGTGGTGGTTTCCAAGGTCGAGGACGAGGACGAGGAAGAGAGGATGTTAATAAAGAAGAAGAGAACCAATGGTCTCCTAGTAGGAGAGGTCGTGGAAGAGGCTACCAATCTCAAAGAGGAGGTAAGTCTCAAATACAATGTTATAATTGTCGGAAATTAGGTCATTATGCTAGCGAGTGTACTAGCTCAAGACAAGTGGAAGAAAATGCCAATCTTATGGAGGTAGATGACGAAGACGAACTTACTTTGCTAATGGCGAGACATGGCGAACAAGAAAGGACAGCGCCATGGCATATAGATTCCGCTGCCAGCAACCATATGACGGGTGAAGAAGACTTGTTTGTGGAGATGGAGCAACGTAAAGGCAATGTCACCTTCGGAGATGAATCAAAGGCACCGGTGAAAGGAAAAGGTAAAATACTTATCCGAGCTAAAGATGGAAGTCACCAGTATATTTCGGATGTATACAATGTGCCCAAACTTAAAAGTAACATTTTAAGTGTGGGACAACTATTGGAGAAAAACTACGATATTCATTTCAAAGATCGTAGTGCCACGATAAGAAATCATGAAGGAAAGCTCATAGCAAAAGTGCCTATGACTAAAAACCGGATGTTCATCTTGAACATTCAACATGATGAAGCTAAGTGCTTAAAGAACTGCTTGAAGGACCAGTCGTGGCTTTGGCACATGAGGTACGGACATTTAAACTTTGGTGACTTAAAGTTGTTATCTTCTAAAGGAATGGTGAAAGGGTTAGATCAAATTGATCATCCCAATCAAGTATGTGAAGGATGTCTTCTTGGAAAGCATGCAAGAAGTCCGTTTCCAAAGGAAGCGACGTCAAGAGCGAAGGAGCCTCTACAACTAATTCACACGGATTTGTGCGGTCCCATTACTCCACCTTCTCATGGTATGAATATCTACTTTATGCTTTTTATTGATGATTATTCTAGAAAGACTTGGGTCTATTTTCTAAAAGAAAAATCCCAAGCCTTTGATGCTTTTAAGAAATTTAAAGATATGGTTGAAAAGGAGAAGGGTTTAAAAATTAAATCCATGAGATCGGATAGAGGTGGAGAATTTTTGTCAAAGGAATTTAATAAATTCTGTGAGGATAATGAGATCCGGAGATTTCTAACGGCTCCTTACTCTCCACAACAAAATGGAGTGGTGGAGAGGAAGAATAGAACCATTCTCAACATGGTCCGAAGCATGTTGAAAAGTAAGAAGATGCCAAAGGAGTTTTGGGCTGAAGCAGTTGATTGCGCAGTGTATTTATTGAACCGGTGTCCGTCAAAGAGTTTGGACAACAAGACCCCACAAGAAGCATGGAGTGGGATGAAGCCTACGGTATTTCACCTAAGGATATTCGGGAGTATAGCGTATGTTCACGTTCCGAGCCAAAGGCGAATCAAGCTTGATGATAGAAGTGAGAAGCATGTGTTCGTGGGTTATGATAAGCAGTACAAAGGATACAAGCTCTATAACCCGATCACACGGAAGGTAGTAGTGAGCAGAGATGTGGAGTTCGACGAAGAAGGTTCATGGGATTGGTGTATTAAGGAAAATGAAAGATACCATTTTCATCATATGACTGACGACGAAGAGGAGACAGGTGAATCAAGAGAAGAAGTCGAACAACCTGAAAGTCCAATTCCAACTCCAACTCTAACCCAAGACTCACCTTCAAGTTCAAGTGAAAGAGAACCAAAGACTAGAAGTCTGTTGGAGCTTTACGAGGTAACTGATGAGATACCCCTACTTTGTTTATATACTGATTTTGAACCTTTAGCTTTTGTGGAGGCTATGAAAGGAAAGAAACGCAGATAAGCCATGGATAAGGAGATACATTCAAAGAAGAATACGCGAGAGTCGAGGAACCTTCTAAAATGCCAAAAGGCTAGTGGAGTCAAGTGGGTATACAAGGAAAATAAAAACGCCAAAGGCGTAGTGGAGAAGCACAAAGTAAGACATGTGGCAAAAGGCTACAAGAAGAAGCATGGGATCGAGTTAATGAACAATCGAGTCTACCATGATCCAAGTAAGCATATCAACACTCGTTATCACTTTATTCGAGAGTGCATTGCTAGGAAGGATGTTCAAGTGATACATACGAGGACTGAAGATCAAGTCGCTGATATCTTTACCAAGCCGCTCAACGAGCGAGATTTCTTAAAACAAAGGACGATGCTCGGAGTCGGGAAATCAAGTTTAAAGGGGGGGTGTTAGATCGTAAACTTGATTTGATCACTGAAGGCCTCGCTAATAGTCCAAGCTCATAAAGGAAGGTTATAGAATTCCGAAGAAGGTGCCATAGAAAATATATATGGATATAGATAAGTATGATAAAATATCATTGAGAAATATCTAGAATAAGTTATAATATCTAGTTAAGATTATCTAGATGGAAATATCTAGATTAAGATAAGGATTATACCATGGAAATATCTTGGTTCTAGAATCTTCCATGGAGTAAAATAAATAGGTGGTGCTGTAAGCATTTGGAACTTGAACCAAGATGTACCAAGAAATTTCAAGCAATAAAGTTACTTTCCTAAAAACTTATCTCTTCCTCTAGTATTAGCCTAAAAGGCCCCGTGTGTTTCCCAACAATTAAACATATCTCAATGCACTCTCGTTTATAAAGTTAAAAACGACACACCAGCTATTAGACATTATACAAATGTGGCGGATGATAGTAATTAAACATATCTCAATGCACTCTCGTTTATAAAGATAAAAAGCGACACACCAACAAACCCAGAACTCAGAAGTCTCAACATAAGCCGGAAAATTGGGTTTATGAAGTATAAGCCGAAAAACATATAAGCTCATAAGCTTAAACAAACATATGGAGTGGGCGAGTCTTTGACTTAGTTGAGGTTTTCCCTTGGGGAGGGCGAGTCTTCGATTCAGTTGTACATGGCTGTTTTAGACTCGTTCCCGGGTCTCACACCCAGGGTGTATCTAGTGAGGTTTGCAATGAGTTCTATGTTGTGCGGTCAGATGACTTACCACTACCGTTTAGAATGTTACATGCATACTAAGGAGGGACAGCTAGCAACGCTTGTGATTTCTTTTCATATTTGAAACCTAAAGCCTTTGAATCATCTGCAGACCAAACAAAGATCCCACCAAGTTTACCCTGGCTCTTAAGCCTGCTACACGCAGTAAAGAACCCGTTTTGTGGTGACAGGCGACCACTTCCGGCACTAATGAAGCTAGCCAAGATACTGCCTCCATAATTCGACCTTTGTGTCTCAAAATAAGTCATAAACTGCGAAACAGTGGTCCCTTTATCATACACATAAAATTGAAAACTAACATAGTCCATAACATGACCATAGCTTTTCCAAAGAGCCATGTAATGACTCTGAACATCACCATCATCAAAAGGAGCTATAGATGCGAACGAAATGACTCCACGTTATACTCTTGGATGATCTTAGTAAGTGAAGAAACAGCGTTAACAACCCACGAATCAACCGAAGAAGGGCTAAAGTAACAACTTTCTTCATTCACACTGTCACTGAGTGTCACCACCTATGCTCAAACCAACTTTGACATTTGGATGTTGACTTTTGATTGATGAAACTTGTGAAGGGCTGAGATTATCGCTGTCCCAAAACACGTTGAATTGGCCATTGGTTGGTGAGGCTGACATGCTGTAGATGAAGTGGTTTTAGTCGATAGCGAAAGCAAGTAAGTAGTGGAATTGGACGTTTAGGTTGATGGGCACGTCCGAAAATTTGTCATTTTTGAACTTTGCTGCAATATTTGCACGAAACAGGTCTGGTTTTGATATTGTGGCACGAAACAGGTCTGGTTTTGCTGCAATATATGCACGAAACAGGTCAATTAGATTTTATTACATTTCATGATGTTGATCTTCAAAAGATTTTATTTCACATCAGCTTATAAGAACCAACACATCCATAAGAACTATTCCTCAGTCCTGATATTGAACTACCCCTTAGTCCTAATAGGGATCATTATTTAGCAAATGTCATTTTTTGTTCAATTACAACAGGGAAAATATTGAGTAAAACTTTTTACGAATGTATGATTTCTTTTTTTCTTCTTCGAGAAAAGAAGTATCTAAACGGTTTTTTTATGAATGTATGAAGAGGCCAGTGGAAGACAACAACCAATCTTAGGAGTTCTTCAGAACTTAGCAATGCTACTACAGTAATGCCTACATGGATGCTTAAAAACAGGACACCTTCAAGTGGTATTTTAGTTAGAAGTTTTTATGACAATGGTGTTGCTGACTTGATTGTCCTGAGAGGTTGTTGATACGAATGGCGGTATGTCAACAATTTAATTTGTTAATCTTAGTTATTCTTTGTATGAAAACATTAGTGAATTATTATGAGCAGACCCATTTAGAAAGTCATACAGCATCACTTAGGAATCACAACCTACAATGTCAGGTCAGTTATTTATTTTATCTGTCACTCATTTACCTACAGTAGGACTACAACACGAATTAAAATTTGTAGTAATTTCGACATATAAATTTCTAATAATATCTCTCAACATATATAATTGCATTTTTTTCATTTTTTGTTTAGGAGTTTGTAACTACTCAGATAATTATTTTAGAAAAGACTTGAATGAGTCATGATAGATTGAAAAGACATCAGGAAACTTGAATGAACAACTTTCTGCTATTGCGAAAGTTGTGGCAGCAGAGGGAAGAGAGTACAAATTAGTTATTTGATGCACGAGCCATCATAAATATAGGGAAAACTCAAGTCGGTGAATTGCAGATTCAAAAATCAATGCATGGCTTGGAGAGGTCTGCGTTACAACAACACGGTCAACTACTGTAAGTGATAATAATCTGTTCAACTTTAACTGATCCAGAAGATCAGAGCGGATGCTTTTATAGTCTATGCCTTCTCCCATCAATGGAACCAAATTTCAACATTCAAGATCGAAATTGTTACCGATCAAGAAGGAAGTTTTTTGTGTACACGTTCAATAGTACCAAAGTCTTAGGAAGAGCAATACTTGCAGAAGACGGGAAGAAAGAATTTTGTCACCATGACCGTGACAAATGAAGCCCAAGATTGGATCCATGGGATGCTGCAACATTGTGATGTCAGCTTACTGTAGGTCTGTGAAAGGGTTCAAACCATAAATGAGATCACGCGCCTTTGAGTGATCTATTGGATTTCAAAGGAGGGCAGCTCTTGATTGCAAGAGTGTAGAAGATTTCTAAAGTACACTCGATTCAAATTTCCATACACAAAAGGTGCGCTCAATGTGTCATATAAATTCCTACTAAGTCGAATTTGATTAGTATCAAATTATCTAATATTTTGAAGGTAATTTTGTCTAGGTACTATGACTTAAAGGTCGGTAAAGGAGTTGAAGCTTGATTCTGAATACTCATTGGCTTCTTCGTGCATTTACGAATCATTTCGACTCCACTGGCGAGGTATGTTCACTAATCTTGGAGGATGACCTCAAATTTTTCAATGCGGCCAAAAGATGTCGTACTGATCTACGCTCCTATAGTCCTATGTACATGTCTTCTTTACCTTAGAGCTAAAAAAAGAACACATATCAAATTATACAAGTTAATTGAAATAGCATGCTACACAAAATTCGCCTAACACAGTCTAACATGGTTAGATCACACATGTGGAAACTAAATCATTTGCTCTTTTATCAAGATAACAATAAGATGATATACTTCACAAGAAGCTAGCTGTCTTTTAGGTTTTCCAGAGAAAACATACGATCCCTAAGAGCCTCCGCTAAAGCCAATGCAAATGGGGATCTCTGCATGAACCACATTTTAGCTCCTTTAATCGACTCTTTGGTGCTTACGAGGCTGTTGAGAACATCATTCATCTCAGATGCAACCCTTTAAAAGTCCTCGAAGACTGATAAACCTCTGGCCGAATGTGAGCAACACACGGCTGAGATTGTTGTTGATGCTACTGGTCATGATATGGTTGGTAAGGGTCTGGTTGCATTTGATGTGCACAAGGACCAACAACTGGATGTGGAGCGTTTATGTAGGAAAAGGTGGTTGGAAACGGTGGTTGGTTATACATGCGGTGGGCGCACAACGAACCTTAATTTCTACCGATAATAACCATGTTCTTCACCACCAAGCAAGAAACTATAAGCGGGATTATCGTTTAGCTTTTCGCGGATCATAGCTTCAAACGCGGGCCCAATTTTCACTCCATACTCAACAAGTTTATCAATACACTTTTGTTGTCCAAAGATCCAACGATGGAGGGGAAGGTGGTGGTGGCGGTGGTGGATAGTGGCGGATTCAGAATACTAAACCATGTGTGGTACGATTTTTGGCTCACTTTATTTCAGGAATAATGAGATTTTGAACCACGCGTGACATGATTTTGGCACTTTGTCTTACGGATAGCTTTTAGCTTCAACTGTTCATTGACTTAAGTAAACTAATTGTTATTACGGTTTTAGTTCGACGATTCAAGTTATTCGAGATCGATAGGGGATAGGATTTTCATGTAAGAATTATGGTTGTTCCTAAGCAAAATTGAATACTCAAGTTACTTGTAACGAAATACAGTGATTTAAAGTTAGATTCTTTTGTAATACTAGCTTTTCAAATATTTTTTTGTAGTTAAAAGTTCTAACTATAACAAATTTAACTACAAAACACCCCTATGAGTCTATCTACCCCAATTCTCCATAGTGTATTTTTTATAATTGCTATTTCCATCTCAATTTGGGTAGAATTTGTTTTCACCAGCTGTTACTTATATTTAGGAAATTGAGTAGCAATACATATCTAGAGTAGTTGTCATCTTATTTAATTTGGTTTCATTTTTAATTGATTTATTTGATTAATCTTAAAATTATTATAATTGATATTTTCAAGATTTTATGATTTATAAGAACAGGTTGCTTTGCGATCGTAAATACGTCCCTCATACGCAAATTCTTTTCAAACAATATTGGTATAGGCATTAAAACAACTGGTTTTGGTTAATTCATCGGAGAAGGATTCTCTCAAGTTATAGTTAACTTGATAGGTAAAGTTAGGCAATCACAATTAACATAAATACAAGTGGGCCCCCTAAATTTCACTAAAGAAAAAACTTTTATATATTTATTTAAATTCTCATTGGCCAACATGACCTATCAAGTTGTCTTCAACTTGAGAGGATTTTGATCCTAATTCATCATATTTGGTATGGGATAAACAAAAAAAAACTTTGGTAGTTTCATATTAAATTTTGCGTTTTTTCGGCATTTCTCTGGTTTAATTCTCCGTTGTTACCAAATGCTAGAATCAAACAGAATTCTCTACTGAATTCTATTCTCTGAATTTATATTCTCTACTTCATTTCTAATCTCTGAAATTCTCTCTACCAAACGTGCCCTTAAAGTATCAAAACTCACACCGCATATGACATGATAATTTATAGACTCAACAAACAATGACGTCATCGATTTGCACTATCTCATCGTACACTAACTGTGATTCGAGATTCTGGTACCCGAATCCTCATTTCGCACGCGCATCATAACTTAACCTTAATTATCCATCCAATTGTTTTCTATATCTATACTACTATATAAAGCATTTGAGACCTTTTTAAAATAGCAAGGCTGAAAATTCAGCCTTTTTTCCTACTAAAATGTCTATGTGGCATATATCTATCTTTTCGATTTTTTTACAATTTTAACAATACAAACTTAATGGATAAGAGATTAATATTTGTTAGCCTCAAAAATGATTATGAGTACTCGCCGCCGCATTGCGCGGGTCCATGCTAGTAGTCAATAAAGGTTAGGTTTATTAAACACGAGGATGGGTTGTAGTTTAGGTGACTGAAGAATAAGGATAACAAGTCCAGTGGTGGTGGTATTTAGACCGATATTTTTTCGGAGATGACGAGGTGCCGACGCTTGGGGTGCAAAAAGGGGTGGAGTTTGTCTTTGACGAAGATGGTTTCAACGAGTAAAAAATAGAGTGAGGATTATTATGATAGTTAAAGGTCTAAATTTGTGGTGTGTGTTTCTTCTTTCTGAAGATGGAAAAAGAATATAGAAAAAAATATAGAAATAGAGACTTAGGTTTTTGGGACTAGTGTAAGGTTTTATTTGATAACCAAATAAATGTATAAAACTGCGAGAACCACCTTTTACTCTTAACAATGCATATGTATTTTCCTTTTATGTTTAAATTAAACGTTTAATAATTGTTCCGAGTATGATGAGCGACATGAAGAGTGCACATGTGTTTTCATACTATTCATCGCGAAAATAGTCATGATACAAGCGAAAAAAAATACACGTGCATGGTCTTAAAATACATGTATCTAGCGACCTAACATGATGAAAATTCATGAATAACTACTTGATGAACTAACATGATAAAAATACATGTGTATTTTAAGAGTAAAAAGCTGATTCTCGCAATTCTGTACCCTTTGGGACTAATTAAAAATTCAATATTACTAAAAGATAGATATATGCCACATAGACATTTTACCGGTAGTAATATCAGGTAACATATGTAACAGGTAACCAAAATTTGAGTAACTTATCTGTAACGCTTTAAACTATAGTAACATATCAAATTTTTGAGCAAACTTTAGTAACTTTTAAATATATTAACCCATTCGCTTATTGTTATTTATATAAGCAATTTGGATAACCAATCGCAATTTGTAATAAAATGTTAAACAAATAAACAATTTAAGAAGAAGTCCAAACACTAGGGCTGAGCATGGTTCGGTTTGGTGCGGTTTTTGACTTAAACCGAACCGCAACCGCACTTGCGGTTTTTATAAAAATAGAAACCGCACCGAACCAAAAACCGCGGTTTCAGTTTTACGGTTTTTAACCGCACCGGACCATTACTTGTGACTTATATAGTAATTGTGGCTTTTTGTGATTTTTTGTTTAAAATGTTGATTGTTTTGGTTATAACAATGCATAAATTGAATCTAACAAACACTTTACTAACAAATTATATGAATATCAATAATAATATGCACTAGAAAAGTCTTATAACTCGCATAAAATAGTCGATATGACGTTTTTCAGTATAAAATAATTATTGTGTGGTGCGTTTTTTTGCGGTTCACGGTTCGGTTTCTGCGCACCTACCAAACACCCTCCATTCGAAATACATTTTCTTTTGCTAGTAAAAAAGAAAAACCCGCCAAGATACAAGCCATATTTCATTCAAAAAATTTCAGCCACCTAAACAAAAGAGGAATGCTAGAGCCACAAAAAAATTCATACAAAAAGTTTTACAAAATGATGTGTCATATGATTAGTGGTGTTTCATATTTACTTTTCAATTCTCTCTCATATGTGTAACCAATAGTTTACAAGACACATCATTATGTGGATTTTATTTTGTAAAGCTTTTGTGGTTTTAGTTTTTCCCTAAACAAAAACCCTCATCCCGCTCATTTTTCCCACAAAAGCACAACCCATATGCCAAGTCATCGATCCGTGTGACTTTCACCTAATCCAAAGCGTCCATCACCACACATCTTAATCGAACGATCACTAACACACCAAACTAATACACCTTAACCTTCTACCCATTCACCCACTATATATACCCCATCCCCACATTTCACCTTCATCAGTCATCACAATTAATTACAATACTAATTTCACACACATTTCAGGTACACACTCTTTTATCTTTTATTCAAGTAATTTCACCTTTTTAAACTTTAATTTATCGTTTACCTTCTTTATTTTATATAAATATCTTAATTTTTAAATAAATCTAAACTTTTATTTTATCTTCATGATAACCATCTGCTTAATTATATATATATTTAATCAATTTCACAAAACCCTAATTTTTTATTATTCGGCATTTTGTCAAATCTTGACAAATTTCTACTTTATCTTAGATATAATCTTCACTTATTTGATGCTTAATTTTATGAAAAATGATTCAATTTTATAAAGCCCTATTTAATTTGATTTATAAATTTCAGATCCAGTGAATACAATACAGAGAGAATGTCAGGAAGAGGAAAGGGAGGAAAGGGACTAGGCAAAGGAGGAGCAAAGCGTCACAGGAAGGTGCTTCGTGACAACATCCAGGGTATCACTAAGCCTGCTATTCGTCGTTTGGCTCGTAGAGGAGGTGTGAAGCGTATCAGTGGTTTGATTTATGAAGAGACCAGAGGTGTTTTGAAGATCTTTTTGGAGAATGTCATTCGTGATGCTGTTACCTACACTGAGCATGCTAGAAGGAAGACTGTCACTGCTATGGATGTTGTCTATGCTCTCAAGAGGCAAGGCCGTACCCTTTACGGTTTCGGTGGTTAGTTGTGTTTCGGATTGGGCTTTAAGTCTTGCTGTATGTGTAGGGGGTTTTATTGTCTTCAAATTTGGATGGTTTAGGTAGTATTTGTTCGTATTAACAAGTATTCTAGTTAAATTTGTGTTAAAGATGGTGTCACCAATAATCAAGTTACTGAATTGAGGATGTGCTGCTAATACTGATCAGATGTTGATAGAATTTCTGCAAACTCAGGATATTTTTCGTGAGTACATATTTGCTGAATCTGACTCAGTCAACGTAACAGATATGCCAATAAACTTTATAGGTTGAATTCCATTATATCTTAGCGTGCGTAATCGATCACACCTGATATGAGAACCTAATACCAGCTAATGGCACCCCTGATATACAAGTATATTATAATCCAACGGCTAACCCATTTTGGGTCGTCAAAAAATATTGTCAATTGCAATTACTTTAGTTGAAATATATGGCTTTGTATTTATTTGGTTGAACTGTTAGGTTATTGATTCAGTGATTGCATCTACTTTTGATTAACCTTGTTGGAACCACGTCACCCCAAAGAAGGTAAATATTTTCGTTTGGAGGGCATGGCGTGACCGGCTTCCAACTCGTTGGAATCTCAGCCGTCGTGGTATCGAGGTAAATTCGTTGATCTGTCCGATTTGTGACGTAGGTACTGAAACTTCATTTCACACGTTATGGGCCTGCTCTCTAGCTTCCTTAGTCTGGATCCGAGTTTTCAAGTGGGTGGACCTTTCTGTTCCGGATATAGCAAGCCTGTCTGACCTTTTCATTTGGATTGACGACTCCACTTTGCCGGGCAATCACAAAAAAAATCATTGATGTCATTTGCTCTGCAAGTCTGTGGTCCTTATGGTGCTTTCGTAACGAAACTATTTTTGGGGATGAGATTCCTAAACGTAGCTTTCTTTTTGATAAGATTGTTGATTTTTCTTTTAGATGGTTCTCTACTATATGTAAGTCTCTTACCATCTCTTGGAACAATTGGATCCAAAACCCTTTAATGGTTTACTCTTTGTAATTTTCTAGCATCTTGCTAGTTTCTAATAAAATTTTGCCGTTCAAAAAAAAAACCTTGTTGACCATTTACTTTTGTTGAATTGTGGTTACATCTCTTATTTGATAGACTTGTACATCAACTCTTGAAAGAAAGGTGTTCTAGGATATCTGTATGATTGTCAACCATAGCAACATTCAGTGAACAAACATGAATGCACTTCTATCAATCAACAACAGCAGAAACCCACTTGCGCCACCAAATCTGAATATTGACTTCAGATGATTCCTATTTAACTGCTTTTTTCCTGTGTTTTTTGATCACTTAAACATTAAACACAATCAAAATGGATTTCTTTAGGCTTTTCATACTTATTTTCACTCTACAATCACTTTTTTCCATATCATCAACACAAGCCACAATATCAAAACCAGACCTGGTTCGTGCATATATTGCAGCAAAGTTCAAAAAAGACAAATTTTCGGACGTGCCCATCAACCTAAACGTCCAATTCCACTACTTACTTGCTTTCTCTATCGACTAACACCACTTTATCTACAGCATGTCAGCCTCACCAACCAATGGCCAATCCAACGTGTTTTGGGACAGCCATAATCTCAGCCCTTCACAAGTTTCATCAATCAAAAGTCAACATCCAAATGTCAAAGTTGGTTTGAGCATAGGTGGTGACACTCAGTGACAGTGTGAATGAAGAAAGTTGTTACTTTAGCCCTTCCTCGGTTGATTCGTGGGTTGTTAACGCTGTTTCTTCACTTACTAAGATCATCCAAGAGTATAACGTGGAGTCATTTCGTTCGCATCTATAGCTCCTTTTGATGATGGTGATGTTCAGAGTGATTACATGGCTCTTTGGAAAAGCTATGGTCATGTTATGGACTATGTTAGTTTTCAATTTTATGTGTATGATAAAGGGACCACTGTTTCGCAGTTTATGACTTATTTTGAGACACAAAGGTCGAATTATGGAGGCAGTATCTTGGCTAGCTTCATTAGTGCGTGTAGCAGGCTTAAGAGCCAGGGTAAACTCGGTGGGATCTTTGTTTGGTTTGCAAATGATTCAAAGGCTTTAGGTTTCAAATATGAAAAGAAATCACAAGCGTTGCTAGCTGTCCCTCATTAGTATGCATGTAACATTCTATCTGTTTTCTATGTTTGTAACCTTGTTATATCTAGTAATGTATCTTTATACATGATATATGTTACAATTTCCAATATTTCATTAGTTTTTATTCTGGTTTATAACTAATTCTTGTTCATGAGATTTAGGCTAATATCAGCAGTTCAGCACCACACAAAGTCATAGAGTCCCAAAAAATTTGGGGTCTTCCTCCCTAATTTATCTGATTAATTCAGATGTTACAGTTCTCAATTTTCAGTTTATGATATTAAAAATCATAAGTTAACATATCTTCGGCCTAAAACATAATGTAGTTCTTGGCCCATAGTTGACCATACCATATATATATAGTACTAGATTTGGAGTTGATATATGTCAGTATGCCACCTATGGTTTTTCTAAGATATAAATTCATAACAAGTAATGTCGTTCACTACTTTTTTTGACGTTACTTCAATATATCCGTGAATTTCACAGGTCTTTTAGCTAGTATCATATATGTATAAGATTTCAATCGGCAAAGGCTTTACCTTCTAATTCTCGTGACCTGATTCACCAACCCAAAGATTTGCTTGGTTCATCCTTCATAGAAACTGTTATATGACTAGCAAATGCCCCTGTAACCCATTCCTCCAATGTTTCAAACCCACCCCATCGTCCGCGGATCTTTGACCCTGCTAGAAAATCACCAGAATGGTATATGCGTGTTAAGATATTGCCAATTTGCCACTTATCTTCGGCCAAACACTCAAAAGTACCCTCTCATTCAAGTTCTTTCCTTCGCAAATAGATAACCAGCTTCAAAAACGCAGCCCCAAACACTCAAAACTGGTTATCTACTGTTTCAAAACTGCGTTTTCTCTCGTAAAAAACACATATATCACTCCCCCCTCTAACTATTAGCGAAATGCTCCTAACCATTATTTAACCACCACCACCAAACGGTAGTGGTAAGTCATCTGACCGCACAATATAGAACTCATTGCAAACCTCACTAGATACACCCTGGGTGTGAGACCCGGGAACGAGTCTAAAACAGCCATGTACAACTGAATCGAAGACTCGCCCTCCCCAAGGGAAAACCTCAACTATGTCAAAGACTCGCCCACTCCATATGTTTGTTTAAGCTTATGAGCTTATTTGTTTTTCGGCTTATACTTCATAAACCCAATTTTCCGGCTTATGTTAAGACTTCTGAGTTCTGGGTTTGTTGGTGTGTCGCTTTTTATCTTTATAAACGAGAGTGCATTGAGATATGTTTAATTACTATCATCCGCCACATTTGTATTATGTCTAATAGCTGGTGTGTCGTTTTTAACTTTATAAACGAGAGTGCATTGAGATATGTTTAATTACTATTATCCGCCACATTTCATAAAACCAAACATCCTTTATTTTAAACCATTTGCCTCTCTGATAACCAATAACTGAAAAGTAGATTGAGCTTTGAAACAATCTAATTTATCAATTTCATCTCCATACAAGTGTGCAAGAACAAATAAAAGAAAACCAACAGCAAAAATCCACAACTTGGCTTCCAAACTACTAATAACCGAGATTCTCAAAGCTTCTGAAATATCTCAACGTAACAGCAACTTGAAGTGTACAGCAAATGAGGTGATGATGTTATGTAACTTAATGGTCATTGGTCAATATGGATGGACAAGTTGAAATGCAAAGCAATTTGTTGCCTAACACAACACAATGTCAAAAGAACTTACGACTTCTAAAGATAGTGATCTTTGAGCTATTAGCCACAACAAACACAATTTCAAAATGTTCTATATGCAACCTCAATATTTAAAAAGATCATTGAATTATTAAAAGAGTCGAGATTAATTATCCTTTTACTTATTCTTTTGCCATTTGAATCATCAACTCTTCAACAGATGTAAGAAGTGACAATTTGAAAATATACAACTCACAACACTATATTATGAAAATTATAAAGTAAACGACGTATCATCGTTTACGAAGAACGTGTCGAATCAGGTAGTCTTAAATGGAACAAGCTTTGAAGGACCAGAACCACACGTTTATGTAAAAAAAAACACATCTGAGAAGCTGATAAGTTAATCTTGAGTGACCTTCAAAGGCAGGCAAAGTGATGTGTGTTGAACTGTTAGTTACACAGACTAATAGCGTTCTATTATGTTCTGAACTATGTAAGCTCAATATAAAACAAAATCATTATAAATTACTAAAGCAGTCAACATAAATCATTAATAATATGTTTTTATTACACCACTTGCTCAAAATTCATGTCATTTATAGTGCAAAATATTATGTTCTTAAGTGCCTTAAGCACCAACGGCTATTTTGCATTCATTTTGAGGATTTGGAAGTAGAAATTTAGGATTCTAGTAGTAATTTAGGTCCTTTTTATCTGTTTTGAGGTTTGTTGTTTTGATAGAGCTTAATGGAGAAGCCGTGTTGAGCTTAAGTTGGCCATAGAAGTCCATTTGTGCACATATAGCTCACCACTGTTACTTAGTTCATTTCTTTTGCAACTACTTTGATTCTGATTATTTTCTGTGTATTTTTTTATGCTTGTAATCATTGTTAAAAGCTACAAAAAGGCAACTGCTTATAAGCTTGTTTGTTCATAAGCCAAAATTATAATTAAAAAAATAAGTAGGGCAGTGTTCGTGTGTGGTCCCGGAAAGTGCCCGGAGACCAAGGCACGTGTCACTCATGGGAACAAGTACCGGAACAGGAATCCACGTGGTGTGAATAGTACCATGATGTCAGCAATGATGTCATATGATCCTAGGCCCCACCTAGGATACTAGCATATGCTTAAAGAAGAAAGAAACAGTGTCAGGTCCCAAAGAGTACACAGACCCATTTTGGGAAACAAGACAAGGTATGAACTGTCACATCACAAGGTATCAACAATACCTTATATATAGCCCTCATTTATATCTTTGTACACATTGAATATTCTGACAACACACACTTAATACCACATACCACATTTCGTACCATTACTCATCCTCACAACGGAGCTTGGTCCTTGGATAACACCTGGGCGAGTTAACATGTGTTGCTTCTTGTGTGTAGGTGCTTCATCCGTTCATAGCTTACGTGAAAGGTCCCTGGTCCCGTAGGCCCTACCGGAGGATTCTAGCATCAACATTTTGGCGCCATCCGTGGGACCCAAACTTTAAACTACCTTGAGTATTTGATGGCGGGTCCTCAACAATCACCAGTCACCCCTACCGAGGCTTCGGGCTCGGGGGGCAATAACGAAAACCACGAAACACTTAACAACGAAACCGAAGCCAACTTGGCTAGTCTTCAAGCCCTCATCTCCGAGTACAACTCTCGGTTGGTCGGACACAATGTCACTCCCGTCCGACCATCGTTCGAGGAGACCGAGCCAAGAAGGAACGTGGCCAAACCTGTGACAGAGGAAGAACCGGAAGAAGACCTCTCGAAGCCCTATAAGGAGGTGTCCCGTTCACCCTTTACGAGGCGAATCATCCAGTACTCATCCCCGAAACACATCCTACCTCCTCACCTCAAGTTGTATGACGGAAGTACGGATCCGGACAACCATGTCACCCGGTTCTCCGGAGCTGCAACACAAGGGGATTGGCCCATGCCGGTATGGTGCCGCATGTTCCAGCAGACGCTGGACGCCGCCGCTCGAGGATGGTTTGACCGCTTACTGAATGGGAGTATAGATAATTGGGTAGAGCTAAGGGATCAGTTTGTAAGAAGGTTCGCGTTAAGAAGAAAATGCACCAAGGAAGCCATCGACGTGACCAAGATAGTGAGAAAGGCTCATGAAAGCCTTCCGGACTTTAAAGAAAGGTGGACGGATGAGACCAACTACATTGAGGGCGCTCCCGACGTAATGTTGATCTTATCATTTGTGAGCAATTACAAATGCCCAGAGTTGGCTCGAAGGTTCGCAGATAAAACACCTCAGACCATTGACGAGATGATGAAGAGAGTCGACGACTACGTCAAGTCGGAAGAGGCATTCCGGCCTTTCAATAAGTCTGAAAGGCACGAAGGAGGAGAGTACAAGGGGCAAAGCCGTTATGGGCGAAGGTCCGACAAAGGGAAGGAGCTATACCAGCCATACCCACAATACCCACCTCCCCGTCCATACGAAGCGAAGAAACCTCTCCCCATATCTGCCATAGACTCTCTGTCCCGGACTCCGAAGGAAATACTAGCCTTCGAGACTCATCTCCGACTACCTCGACCGGAACCCACCAAAGGAATGGTCAGAAGGGAAAACATGAATAAGCACTGCGACCACCACGACCAAAAGGGACATCTGACCAATGACTGCTTCCAGCTGAGGAGGCTGTTAGAGGCAGGGTTGGAGGCAGGGAAGCTCAATCATCTAGTCCGTGACCATGAGCCTAAGGCTGGATACAAAGATAATTCCTCTAAGCCTAAGGATAACCATAGGGGCGGAAGGAAGACAATCAACATGGTGAGGTCATATAGGACCGGGGAAAAGAGGAAAGAACCTACTCCGGAAGACTGGGACTGGATGCAAGCCCCCATCAGTTTCCCCCCTAAACGGGAACGACGCCTCCGATGAACCGCTAATCATCGAAGCAGAAGCAGAGGGGCACCTGATAAGATGCATGCTCGTGGACAACGGCGCATCAGTCCAAGTCATGTTCGAGCATTGTTTTCACCACTTGTGCCCCTCGATTAAGAAGAGGTTGGAGCCGTCACAGTCAAGCTTGGTTGGTTTCTCAGGGGAAGAGTTGACGCCGCTAGGAAAGGTGGAACTGGCTGTCTCATTTGGAACGGGGAAGTTAAGATGCACGGTCAACTTGAAGTTCACCATTGTGCAAGCCATGTCCCCCTACAATGTCATCCTAGGGCGCACCAGCATTAGAGCATTAAGGACAGTCCCGTCAACCGCCCATGCCATGTTCAAGTTTCCAACCCCGAGAGGGATAACCACGTTGGTCCCCAGAGCGTCTATTATATCCGAATGACGAATGCTTGAGGACAAACAAAAAACCAACCAAGGTCAAGCAGTTGAGACAGTCGTAAAACATAAGGTCGAGGAAGAATATCCTAGGGGAAATGAAGCAGACCTCCCACTCACGGAGGAAGTGTTAGTAAATCCGGCTCATCTGGATCAACTGGTAGTAATTGGGAAAAATTTCTCTGAGGAAGGGAGAGCACGGTTAATCGATTTGCTCAGGCGAAGTCAAGATGTGTTTCCATGGACCCCAACCGACATGACCGGGGGTACCCAAAAGGCTGATCAAGCACTCGCTGAATGTCAACCATTCGATGACTCCGGTCGCACAGAAGCAACGAGTCATCGGTGAAGAAAAGAGTGGGGTGGTGGCCAGAGAGGTAGAGGAATGGGTCAAAGCAGGGATTGTTCGTCCGGTGAGGTATCCCACCTGAATATCTAATCCGGTCCTAGTCAAGAAGGCGGACGACAGCTGGCGGATGTGTATTGACTTCAAAAACCTTAACTCTGCTTGCCCGAAAGACTACTATCCCCTCCCGGAAATAGATTTGAAGATAGAATCGGTGATGGGATACAAATATAAGTGTTTTCTAGACGCTTACAAAGGCTACCACCAAGTTCAGATGGACGAGGAAGACGAAGAAAAGACAGCCTTTTATACAGACCAGGGAACCTATTGTTATACCAAGATGTCCTTCGGGCTCAAGAATGCAGGGGCTACCTATCAAAGGCTTGTGGATGCGACCTTTAAGGAACAAATATGTCAGAACTTGGAAGCATACATGACCGAAATGGTCATCAAGAGTTCCTCCGAAACAACCCTCATGGCTGACATTGCCGAAACCTTCAACAACCTTCGAAAAATCAATATGAAGCTTAATCCCAAGAAGTGTTCCTTTGGGGTAGAAGAAGGGAAGTTCTTAGGATACATGGTCACATCGGAAGGAATAAGGGCAAACCCCAAGAAGACGAAGGCCATAATGGACATGAGGTCCCCCAAGACCCTGAAGGAGATGCAGTCGCTAAGTGGCAAGCTAGCAGCGTTAAACCGCTTTGTCACCAAATCCGCTGAACGTTCCCTTCCTTTCTTTGAAACGTTGAAGAACATTACCAAGGAGAACCGGGATGAGTATAAATGGACTACTAAAGCTGAAGCCGCCTTCCAAGAGACGAAGAAGGTAGTCATGGATCTACCACTCCTAACCACACCCGTCAAGGGAGAAACGCTGTACATCTATTTGGCAATGGCCAAAGACGCTGTCAGCGGGGTGCTCATGGCGGAAAGAAATCAAGGGCAGGCTCCGATCCGCTACGTTAGCCGAGTGCTACATGACGCAGAGCGAAGGTATGCTCCATTGGAAAAGCGAGTCCTATGCCTGCTCAACTTGTCAAGAAGACTGAGGAGATACTTCGAAGCCCACCCAATCAAAGTGATCACTGATCAGCCGATCAAACAAGTGTTGTCAAGGGCCGAAGCATCAGGAAAGTTAGCCAAATACGTGATTGAACTAGGAGCATATGCAATCAACTATGTGCCCCGGAACGCGATAAAAGGTCAAGTGTTAGCAGACTTCTTGGCCGAGACGCCATCTAGGGAGAAGCTAATTTGTACCATGGAGGTATTCGACCCCAAGGAAGCAGAATGGAAGTTGTTTACAAACGGGGCGGCAAGCTCGAAAGGGGCCGGAGCGGGCTTGGTGCTAATAGACCCCTCCGGCACGGAATATACTTATGCTCTCCGATTGGACTTCGAAACTTTAAACAATGAAGCTGAATACGAGGCCCTGCTGGCGGGGTTGAAGTTAGCCGAAAAGATGGGAGCCCAAACCCTTCAATCAAAAGTAGACTCGAAGCTAGTCGCATGCCAGATAAATGGTGAATTCGTCGCTTGCAATGAGCGGATGAAGAAGTACCTCATCGAGGCGATGGGATGGGTAGCCAAGTTTAATAAGTTTGCAATCCAGCACATTCCAAGGAACAAAAACCAGAAAGCGGATATTCTGAGCAAGCTAGCCTCGGTCGCCTTCAACCATCTTACAAAAAAAGTCCTAGTGGAAGTATTCCCATCTCGGTCAATTGAAAGGGAAGAGGTAAATGATGTGGTGGAAGAAGAAGAAGACAACTGGATGACCCGGATTCTCAAATGTTTGCAAGAGGGTGTATGGCCCACCAACCCGGATGAGGCCAGGAAGCTTCGAATGAAAATACCGCAATTCGTCATCGAGGGTGGGGCGTTGTTTAAAAAGTCATATCTCTCGCCCATGTTACGGTGTGTAGGGCCCGTGCAAGCAAACTACATCATCCGTGAGGTTCATGAAGGAGGATGCGGAATGCACCCCGGATACAGGTCGGTAGTGGAGAAAATAATGAGGCAAGGGTACTATTGGCCAACGATGTATCAAGACACATACGAGGTGGTAGTGAAGTGTGATTCTTGTTCCATGCCTTGGTCCCTAAGCTGCCAAAGACCCTCATGACCTCGATCATGTCTCCATGGCCCTTCTACCAATAGGGCCTAGACATCCTGGGTCCACTCCCGGAAGCCCCGGGCAAGGTCAAATTCATCATAGTGGCCATAGACTACTTCACCAAGTGGATGGAAGCCAAACCGCTGGCAAAGGTCCGAGGAAAGGACGTAAAGAAGTTTGTGTGCGAAAACATAGTATGCAGGTTCGGTGTACCGGGCATCATTCTGACGGACAACGGAACGCGGCTAGTGAATGATCCATTCAAAGGATGGTGCTTTAAGTGCTAAATCAAGCAAATCAATACCGTTGTGGCACACCCGCAGGCCAATGGGCTCGTCGAAAGAGCGAACAAGTCCCTCATGCACGGGCTTAAAGCCCGCTTGGGAAGGGAGATGACCGGATGGGTGGACGAATTACCTAGTGTCCTATGGGCTCACCCAACCATGATGAAAACCAACAATGGGGAAACCCCGTTTAGTGTGACTTACGGAAGTGAGGCTGTCATCCCGGCCGAAATAGGAATGAGGACCTTCCGAACCCTCATGTTCAATGAAGAGACAAACGAGGAAGAGCTTCGGCTAAACCTAGACCTCATCCAGGAGCGAAGGAAAATGGCAGCCATCATAGAAGCCAAGTATAAGAAGAAGATGGAGCAATATTACAACAAAAGGGTCAGGAACATGGCATTCAAAGTCGGAGACTTCGTCTATCGAAAAAACGAAGCAAGTCGAGTGATAAAACCGGGCAAGTTAGCTCCGAACTGGGAAGGCCCATACCGGGTCACCGAAGCATTTCAGAATGGATCCTACAAGCTAGAAACTATGGAGGGGAAAGAAATCCCAAGGAAGTGGCATGCTATGAATTTAAGAAATTGTTTTATGTAACCAAAAATGATTATTTATGATATAATATATCCTCCCCGGCAGTGGGAAGGAAATTTTCCGAAGCAAATACCTAGCAAGCATAATATTAACAGAACAACCGTGAGAACAAACACCAAATCCCCCCGACGAGTCTGATCAACCCGAAGGAAGAGGACCGCTTGTAAAGGTCGAAGAACCTCATCGAGCGGCCCTATTGGTTGTAAAGCTTAAGAGCCTCATCAGTCGTGGTAAAGGTTAAGAGCCTCATCCATCGAAGCGTAAGACCGCTTGTAAAGGTTAAGAGTCTCATCGAGTGGCGGCCCTATTGGTTGTAAAGGTTAAGAGCCTCATCAGCCGTGGTAAAGGTTAAGAGCCTCATCCACCGAAGCGTAAGACCGCTTATAAAGGTTGAGAGCCTCATCGAGTGGCGACCCTATTGGTTGTAAAGGTTAAGAGCCTCATCAGCCGTGGTAAAGGTTAAGAGCCTCATCCACCGAAGCGTAAGACCGCTTGTAAAGGTTAAGAGCCTCATCGAGTGGTGGCCCTATTGGTCGTAAAGGCTAAGAGCCTCCTCAACCGTGGTAAAGGCTAAAAACCTCGTCCACCGAAGCGCAGTACCGCTCATAAAGATTAGAAATCTAATTGGGCAGCGATCCACTCGTATTGAAGGTCGAGAGTGTTAACCGGGACACGCTCTTGTTAACCGAGAGTGTCAACCGGGACGGCCCACGGTTGGTCGAAGCGTGTGCAGGGTAACTTTTCCCCGTCCTACCGAATGTAGGGACACATGCAAGTCATGTATAAATAAAAGGAATCATCAATTATCGTAGAGAAACATCATTGAAAAATCATAGAAAAAGCAAGTCAATTATAAGCAACTAAGTAGGTCGAATAGATCAGATAGAAAATCAAACAAGTGTTGGTTACATAGCAAGTTATAACCGGAACATGCTCCGGGCAAATAAAATGTTCAACATTTAATACATCACAAAAGTAAAATCAGAACAGGCTCCGATACAAAGAGAACAAAGCAAAGCAGCGGTAAATCACTTGGGCCCGTTTCTTCCATCCGCTTGGGAGGTTGAGGAATGAGTAGGCACGACTGGGGGGATGATGACACCCTCTGGTACGTCGGGAGTCAAGCTCATCAAATTACCAATTGAGCACTTAAAGGATTGGCTTACCTTCTCAATGAACGGATAAGACGGAGCAAAGAGCTCGTCACACTTAGCAATACAGGCCTTGGCCGCCTCCTCATCAAAAAACTCTGCTTCAGATAGGGTCTTATCAAAGGACTCCTTCGACCGGTTCACCTTGATACCCTCGTACCACCCGCCGGAGTAACAAACAGCCGCAACCTCGGCAACATGTTTCCGGCACTCAGCACTACCATGTAAACGCTTAACGACCAGGGGAACAAAGTCTTTCACAATCCTTTGGCGATCCGAAGCAGCCTTACCTAAATTTGCATAAAGTTTAATGTTGGCCGCTTTAGCATCTGAAGCCCGTTTGGTAGCACGAGCAAGCTCTTCCTCCTTGAGTACCAGAGTGCACTCCAAGTCACGATTCTTTTGGTCCCCCTGGAGAGCTGCGGCTTCGAGAGCCTCCACGCGAGCCTTCAGCTCAGCCTCCCAGGACGAACATCCGGCATGCTCAACCTCTAATTGCTTGTGCTTGGAAGAAATCTGTTCTAATAAAAGCTTGCCCTCTTGGAAGTCAGCAGCATTGCGGTTGGCGGAGTTCATAAGTTCCCGGTGGTCATGGTTAAGCAGTTCAAATCTCTGGATTACCTCAGTTTGGTTGAGGGCGGTACGAGCTAAGGCATGATATCCTTGACGAATGAGCTCATGGTCGGAGAGGGCAGCCAAAGCCCTCTGTTCCGCCGGAGTGCTTATGTGCACAAGCAGCTCCTTAGCAGCAAAGTGGCTGTAAATCAGAACATTATTTTGAAGCCTCCAAGGCGGAACAAAGGGCGCCAAACCCGTATCGTTGTCGTCCTCTTCTCCTTCTTCCTCAACAATCATGTCCTAGTATGCGTCTAAAAAGAGGACTCGGGGAAGTCAGCGTAAAGAAAAAAAATAAAGAGATGCGCGCAAAAGGAAAGCAAAATAAGGAAAAAACTTACCCGGTGAAGGTCTCTTGCCACGGTTGTCCCTAGGAGGAGGGTGGGGCTGCTCCGACTGCTGGTCTCCCCCGTTAGCCTCTTGATGTGTATCAGAAGAAATGCTCTGAGCTATGGAGGAGGGATTGCCTTGGTTCGGTGGCTAAGCAACACTAACCGAGTCCGAAGAAAGGGTCTTTCTTGAAGATCCTAGCCCAGAAGGTCCCGTCTTGCAGGGATGCTTCCTCTTTATCCCGATAGAGGTCCCCTCACCTTTCCTCTTCTTGCCTGTGGGTTCCACCGGAGCATCTTGGCTTTGTTCAGCAAGGTTCTTCTCCAGAGTAGCGGCCTCTCGGCGTTCACGAGCAGCTTTAATTCGTGGATCCGCATGTTGAACCGCTTCTTGTGCCGCGGTAAGGGGGGGGGGGGGGGGATAGCTTCACCGAAATTCAAGGGCTGCGTGGTGCGATCAATCGTTCGTTGGTTCTCCGGAAGCTCTTCTTCAACAGTCACCTTGGTTCCGGTCCACCGAGGCAAACTTAGGAACTGTTCCATCGTGTACTCTGTGAAAACAAGAAAGGAGGAAGAGAGGAGAACAATTAAAGAGATCCGGTTAGCGATATGTAAAAGGACTTTAAAGAATAAAATATTACCATATCCTTTTGCATCTCGAAGGGCACGTCGACAGTCAAGACGAGACAACGGTCTAAACAAACCACACAAATATAGCAAGCCTTTGTGCGGCGGCCTTAATGGGATCAAAGTTTCAGCCAGCAAGTCCGCATCAGCCTGGTTATATGTACGAGGAAACGGATCCGAAACACACGTATCTCAATCCCTCGAAGGCATGGCATCTGGTATTACTCTACGGTCAATCAAAAAGAATTTCTTCTTCCATTCCTTCAAGCTGGATGTAGTCTCTATACAAAACTTCAATGACCTTTTGTGCACTTTACTGACGAAAGAAAACCAATGACCCTGCTTACCCAGCTTATAGAAAACCCGAAACAAATCAACTCTGCAATCTATGTTCAGACTCCTGCACCGAATCTCAAACATAACAACCCGATTCACGCCGATGGGAACCAATTGGGAAATATGCACCCGAAAGTGCTTGATCACGGCCAGGAAGAAGAAAGAAAATGGAATCCGGAGCCCACCATGTTCCAAAAAATCCAAGTATATACCTATGTGCCTATTTCGTCGCAACGCATCCATGGTCATGTTCGGATCTGGGAATTGAGGCCGATACTCCCTTGGTATCCGGTACTCATCAATCGCAAGATCTAACTCCTCGGTGGTCATCTCGGAATACCGGATGTGCATATCGCACTTAGGATCCGTCAAGCCGAAGCTAGATGCAACACCGTCTGACTTGTCGTCGGACATGTCGAGATGCAAGAGGGACGGAAACAAAAGATCAACCGGGAAAGAAAAACCTACCTAAAAGAAAGGAAGAAGGCAGACCGTAGGTAAAGCACACAGTAGAAGTTTGTGAGTGAAAAGTGAATGGGAGAAATGTGAAAAAAGTGAAGTATATATAGAGGAATCCTCAAAAAGTGTGAGGGGGCATTAATGGGGAGCACACGTGGCAAGCACAGGGACGTTTTGGGCTGATGAGTGCGTTCCACGTGGCTGACGATAAAGCCGCCCTAGCAAAACGACAAACCCACCTTGGGCCCAAGCCCATGACACCCCAAAGCCCGCCAAAACCCAAGCAAGTATAACGTCACCCTGCGGATAACATTATACTGGGGGGGGACATGTTCGTGTGTGGTACCGGAAAGTGCCCGCAGACCAAAACACGTGTCACTCACCAGAACAAGTACTAGAGGGGAATACCGGAATAGGAATCCACGTGGTGTGAACAGTACCATGACGTCAGCAATGATGTCATATGATCCTAGGCCCCACCTAGGATATACTGGAATATGCTCAAAGGAGAAAGAAACAGTGTCAGGTCCCAAAGAGTACACATACCCATTTTAGGAAACAAGACAAGGTATGAACTGTCACATCACAAGGTATCAACAGTACCCTATATATAGCCCTAATTTATATCTTTGTACACATTGAATATTCTGACAACACACACTTAATACCACATACCACATTTCATACCATTACTCATTCTCACACCGGAGTTTGGTCCTAGGATAACACCCGGGGCGAGTTAACGTGTGTTGCTTCTTGTGTGTAGGTGCTTCATCCGTTCATAGCTTACGTGGAAGGTCCCTGGTCCCGTAGGCCCTACATGAGGATTCTAGCATCAACAGGCAGCATAAGGTTCGAACGAGTGACCACAGTCTCGAATCAGAGACAACATAGCACCCAATAACAAGCTGTTCTATTGAACTCTTTTGTTAACTTTTCCTTTTATTATAGTAATACGTTTTGTGTCTGTCTTATTTTCATAGTTTCAACCCGTCAGAGCTTATTTTCGTTTCTGCTTATAATCAAAGGTGCACACCCCAAGTTTTGTGTTCCAAACTCATTTTCCCCACGAGTTTTACTACTCCTAGAAGTTTGGTAGTATTTGGTGTGCTTTTTACTAGAAAACGAGCTTAACTCATTTGTACCAAAGTGCTTATTGTTGATTTTAAGCTTATCGTGTGTGTGATCATTGCTATTTTCTGGATTACAAACTCTTTTCAATTATAATTTAGGCCGTTCTCTAAGTTCTCATTCCATTTGGTATCATATTTCTCATAAACGACTATTTTGTCTTTTAAGGGAATATGATTTTGCTTAGTTCTTTTTAATCATTGAGCTTATTTGAAAAATTCTTTCACAACTTATTTTCTTATCTCATTTTGGGTAGGCTTGCAAAGTTATAGCTTTTGTAGTGTCTTAATTAAGATTTTGAGTTTAACAAAAATTCTTATTAGCTTTTTCATTAAGCTAGAGTCATTTTCAAGAAAAGTTGTAGTTTTAAAAGTTGCTTAGAATTAAATTTTACGTCAATAGTGTTTTTTCAATTTTAGTTTTCAAAACTTTTAATTTTTCGTCATTTTCTCGATTTATGTGATTTACATTATTTTACGTTTACGTGTTCGCTTTCATTTTTACAACGGCTTTCTTCGATCATTAATCCGATAGCGAGTCAAGATTCTCAAATTCACAATTTCCTCGTCGAACAACGATCTCGGGTTGCTTTCGTGATTTTATTCATTTTTAGTAGGCCGTTTTCGACTTACTTAATTCACGTACATTTTTACGTATAGCCCAAACTCAATCAATAACTCTATAATCATGAAAGTGTTGACAAGAGGATGTTCATTTTTAGATGGAACATGAAAGACATACTTATACAATGGACGAAGGACTTTCGGCTATTGGAATGAGATGGTTCCAACATAGTCTGCTTGTATGCGTCGAATTCAGAGCCGTTGGAGTGGCCACGCAACTAATGCTTACGTCCTATTTAGGATTGGCCACTCAAGACGATTTGAAGCTCTCTCATACGGAGTAGAATTTCGTGGTGGTATTAACTTATGTAACAATACTTTTTGGAGCATTATTATAGGGTTTTGTTACTAATAAATAGGGACGAAGGTAAGTCCTCAACTATATAGAGTAAAATGTGTTAGAATGTGAATCCCTATATAAAACTTCAGTTCTAGTGTGAACTGAAGAATGAACTTATGGTATTGAAAGTGTGTTAGGCCTTAAAACTGGTACAAATAGTTTGTTAGATCTTGAAAATTGTTAAAGTCATACTATATCATATGGGCCTATTTATTTTGTTGTTTTACACAGACTTCTTTACTTTCTTATGTCTATAACATTTTGAGAGATCAACAATGGTAAATGAGATGCATACCATAATCAAATTTATAGTTTATTGTCTTACATGATACCAAAAAAAACCATCGTATAATCGGCCTAACATTAAAACAAAATTTCAGATATCCAAATTGTAAACATATATCCAAAATTATGGATATTACGAATTGTAAATATATAACACATAAAAAATATATAAAAGTGACGTAACACATAAAAAATATAACACATAAAAAATATATAAAAGTGACGTAATCGTGCGATTAAGGTAAAACAGAGTAGAAAAATGTTAACTTTATGGAAATAGAAGATAAAATATGTTTTAATTTTGGAAATTAATTTGAAAAAAGTAGTTGGTTAGAGAGTATACCATCGTTGGTTTATGAGTGTAAAAATGAAGATGTGAGCGTGTGTTTTTTTTTGGTGATGTATTATTTATATATAAGCGAGTGTATGTATGTATCTATGATGCAATGTGTGTATTTTGTGTAATGATGATTTATTGAGATATTTCTGTTTGTTGCATCACTAGCAGAAAAATAAGGACATGCAAGACTGCGTGTGTTTTAGTGTAATCCTCTTCAAAAAAAAGTAATGTCTTAACCAATGGCAAGTTAGTAATTTGCCTTTTTTTATTTACCATGTGATGGTATGTCTTGACATGTGATGGTTACGTGTTATGGTAAATAAAAAAAGGTAAATTACTAACTTGCCCTTGGTTAAGACATTACTTTTTTTGAAGAGAATTACACTAAAACACACGCAGTCTTGCATGTCCTGATTTTTCTGCTAGTGATGCAACAAACATAAATATCCCAATAAATCATCATTACACAAAATACACACATTGCATCATACATACATACATACATACATACACTCGCTTATATATAAATAATACATCACCAAAAAACACACACTCTCACATCTTCATTTTTACACTCATAAACCAGCGATGGTATAATCTTTAACCAACTACTTTTTTCAAATTAATTTCCAAAATTAAAACATATCTTATCTTCTATTTTCATAAAGTTAACATTTTTCTACTCTGTTTTACCTTAATTACACGATTACGTCACTTTTATATATTTTTTATGTGTTATATTTTTTATGTGTTACGTCACTTTTATATATTTTTTATGTGTTATATATAGATTTGGTAGTTATAAGGTAGGTCTGATGTGTGTAATATTATGTATCATGTATGTATGTATTAAGTCATTAAATGATCCTTAGCAGAAAAATGACATGCATGTTTGCGTGTGTTTTATTGGTAATGCGCCTCTTCATTTTATTCATGGATACTTTTAGTCATGTACCAATATGTGACTATTTTTACTTTATACAAAATAATTATATGCGTTAAAAAGCTTTCAAAATCGTAAATTAGTTAGACCCATTATTTAGTTAGGTTTTTCAAATAGATATCTGAAATTTTGGATATATGTTTACAATTCGGATATCCGAAATTTTGTTTTAATGTTAGGCTGATTATACGACGGTTTTTTTTGTTATCATGCAAGACAATATAAATTTGATTAGGGTATGCATCTCATTTACCATTGTTGATCTCTCTAAATGTTATAGACATAAGCAAATAAAGAAGAATGTGTAAAACAACAATATAAATAGACCCATATGATATAGTATGACTTTAGCAATTTTCAAGGTTTAACAAACTATTTGTACCAGTTTTAAGGCCTAACACACTTTCAATACCATAAGTTCATTCTTCAGGTCACACTAGAACTAAAGTTCTATATAGAGATTCACATTCTAACACATTTTATTCTATATAGTTGAGGACTTACCTTCGTCCCTACTTATTAGTAACAAAACCCTATAATAATGCTCCAAAAAGTATTGTTACATAAGTCAACACCACCATGAAATTATATTCCGTATGAGAGAGCTTCAAATCGTCTTGAGTGGCCAGTCCTAAATAGGACGTAAGCATTAGTTGCGTGGCCACTCCAACGGCTCCGAATTCGACGCATACAAGCAGACTATGTTGGAACCATCTCATTCCAATAGCCGAAAGTCCTTCGTCCATTGTATAAGTATGTCTTTCATGTTCCATCTAAAAATGAACATCCTCTTGTTAACACTTTCATGATTATAGAGTTATTGATTGAGTTTGGGCTATACGTAAAAATGTACGTGAATTAAGTAAGTCGAAAACGGCCTACTAAAAATGAATAAAATCACGAAAGCAACCCCAGATCGTTGTTCGACGAGAAAATTGTGAATTTGTGAATCTTGACTCGCTATCGGGTTAATGATCGAAGAAAGTCATTGTAAAAATGAAAGCGAACACATAAACGTAAAATAACGCAAATAACGTAAATCGAGAAAATGACGAAAAATTAAACCTTTTGAAAACTAAAAATGAAAAAACACTACTGGACGTAAAATTTAATTCTAAGCAACTTTTAAAACTACAACTTTTCTTGAAAATGACTCTAGCTTAATGAAAAGGCTAATAAGAAGTTTTGTAAAACTCAAAATCTTAATTAAGACACTACAAAAGCTATAACTTTGCAAGCCTACATAAAATGAGATAAGAAAATAAGATGTGAAAGAATTTTTCAAATAAGCTCAATGATTAAAAAGAACTAAGCAAAATTATATTCCCGTAAAAGACAAAATAATCGCTTATGAGAAATATGATACCAAATGGAATGAGAACTTAGAGAATGACCTAAATTATAATTGAAAAGAGCTTGCAATCCAGAAAATAGCAATAATCACACACACGATAAGCTTGAAATCAACAATAAGCACTTTGGTAAAAATGAGTTTAGCTCGTTTTCTAGTTGAAAGCACACCAGACACTAACAAACTTCTAGGACTAGTAAAACTCGTGGGAAAAATGAAATTGGAACACAAAACTTGTGTTGTGGACGTTTGATTATAAGCAGAAACGAAAATAAGCTAAGACGGGCTCACGGTATGAAAATAAGACAGACACGAAACGTTATTACTATATTGTAAAGGGATCAGTTAACAAAATAGTTAAATAGGTCGACTGGTTATGGTGTGCTATGTTGTCTCTGATTAGAGTCTGTGGTCACGGGTTCGAGCCCTCTGCTGCTTTTTTTTGTTAATTTTTTTTTTAATTTTGGCTTATGAACAAACCAGCTTATAAGCAGTTGGCTTATAGCTTTTAACAATGATTACAAGCATAAAAAAACACACACACAGAAAATAATCAGAATCAAAGTAGTTGCAAAAGAAATGAACAAAGTAACAGTGGTGAGCTATATGTGCACACATGGACTTCTATGGCCAACTTACGCTCAACACAACTTCTCCAATAATGTTTAATGTTTGATTCAGAACACCAAATATAGGAGATTTTTTATATATGAGTTCATGATATAGTGTTTAATGTTTGATTCTTTACTCCCTTTTGTTTTTGTACAATTATAGTATTTCAACCCGAGTGATATAGTGAATCACGTATTTTTATTACTTCGATAGTGGGGTATCAAGTAAACCGCAAAACCACATCTTAGCGATTTGTCTATCTTTTGTTGCGTTTCGGCGATTTTCATGTTAAAAAATGTTTAAAATCGCTTCTAGTAAGTTACTCTACTACATTTTGGTTTTCGTCAATGAGTTTCTAATGTCTGGGTATAACAAAATTTGCGTCTTATTGTCTCATTATTTCTCATATCACATGAACATTCTTTAGTAATGAGAGTTTTCCAAATACTCAAACACACTATTTACCAAATACTCAAAGTATTTGATTGTCTCTATCCAAACAACATAACCATTGTATGTTTCCTACATTAAAGTTATTAACCACACTCAAATACCACGAATGTTGGTATTAAATTTGTCTGTTGGTTTCAATTTAAGGTTTTTGGTCCTGGTAAATTGGTAAGAGATCATGTAAACTATGACCATTCTGTCGTCAGGGAAAACCTCGCCACCTGATTCTCCGATTCTTGTAGTGATCTCCTATAGTAGCAACATATACATGTGTATACCACAAAAGACAGTGAGAAGATATTTTTACAAATTTTAAGCTATAGATTACATTGACATAAAACATGATTGTCACACGTGGCATTCAATTCAGTTGAGTATTGTTGGTGATTTTAGTGTCATCAACTATTTTAGTTAATCGGGATTTACTAGAGATCATTGAGATTTCATATTCGGTTCTGACGCGAGTTAGGGGAAGTGCGGAGTGCACACTCGTTGAGCTAATATGTTATCGCCCACGACGAAAATGCAGGGGTCAAGGGGGCTGCGCCCCCTTGCGGGGTCAAGGGGCAGAGCCCCTTGCTGGGGTCCCGCTGCCAGGTCAGCGGGTGGGGGTCGAGGGGGGGACGCCCCTCGCGGGGTTTGGGGCAGCGCCGCAAAACCTAAACGATTTTTACGAATCGGCATTAAGGAGTTTCCTTATTTTCCCGCTAAAACCCAACAGTTGTGACCCTTGGAATTAACTGTATTCCAACCGTTTTTAACTGCTTTTAACTGTCAATTTCTGTCTGTTCATTAACAGATATTGATCTCATATGAACATAACGAAAAAACCATAATATTCTCAGTTCCTGCTTTGATCTCTTGTGCCTAGAATCAAAGTGTTTCTACTTGAATTATCCCAATAAGGATTTCGTGTAACCCAGGCACCATAGGGTCGAAATACTTTATACGGAAAGTGAACCAAACACGATTCAAGTTAGATATCCAAGATTATCACACCCGTCGTACAGACACCCTAAATCTTACAAAAGTATAAAGTATTTTCTGTGTTAATCATGGTTGGAGGAAGTACTGTGAAAGAGATGACAACGAATTTTGGGAAACTGGATAAGTTTGAAGGGCATGACTTTAGGTGATGGCAGAAAAAGATGCACTTCCTGTTGACAACTTTGAAGGTTGTGTATGTTCTGTCTACCCCGATGCCAGAGTTGATGGAGGATGATACGGTGGAAGCGATCAGACGCAGATCAAAGTGGGAGAATGACGATTACATCTGCAGAGGACACATATTAAATGGTATGTCGGACCCCCTGTTTGATATTTATCAGAATTATGAATCTGCAAAGGAGTTATGGGATTCTCTTGAATCCAAGTACATGGCAGAGGATGCTTCAAGTAAGAAGTTCCTGGTAAGTAATTTTAATAATTACAAAATGGTCGATTCTAGGCCTGTCATGGAACAATTTAATGAACTCCTTAGAATCCTAGGACAGTATACACAACACGGTTTAAAAATGGATGAATCGATATCTGTTTCTAGTGTGATAGACAAGTTGCCTCCTTCATGGAAGGATTTCAAACATAATTTGAAACATGGTAAAGACGATCTGTCTTTGGTACAACTTGGTAGTCACTTGCGTATAGAGGAATCTCTAAGGGCGCAGGACAGTGACAAGGGCAAAGGAAAAGAAGTTGCTGGACCCTCGGTCAATATGATCGAAGAGGGTGGTAAGAATAAGAACAACAAACAAAACAAAAAGAAACGTAAGGATAACAGCGGTGGTTCCAGTTCCAACAAAAAGCCCAAAGGGGACTGTTGGAAGTGTGGCAAATCTGGCCACTTTAAGCGGGACTGTCGTGGTGGAAACAAAAAGAATAACGCAAGTGTTGGTGGTTCGGGAAAGGGGTCTAAGGACCAATCCGAAGACCAAGGTCAGAATTTAGTACATGTTTGGAACAGTTTGGGTAAATATTCTGTTTCACTAATTTCTGAAGCATTTTATGTGCAGGTTGATGCAATTGCGTGGTGGATTGATTCCGGTGCCACAACTCATGTTTGTAAAGATCGTTGCTGGTTTAAGACATATGAACCGGTGGAAGACGGATCTGTCCTTTACATGGGTGATGATCATTTCGCTCCTGTTCATGGAAAAGGAAGTGTGGTGTTGGAATTCAGTTCTGGAAAATCTATTACTTTGTTTAATGTATTGTTTGTTCCTAAACTTCGTAAGAACTTATATTCTGGTCCTGTATTAAATAAATGTGGCTACAAACAAGTCTATGAATCTGATAAGTATATCTTATCGAAGTCTGGTGTATTTGTTGGATTTGGTTATTATAACAATGGAATGTTTATGTTAAATTTGAATAAAGTTCCTGGTGATTCTAGTTCTGTTTATATGTCTTCTTCTACTGTTGTTGATACCTCATTATGGCATGCTCGTTTAGGACATGTGCACTATAAAAGAATGCTTGAAATGTCTAAAGATGATTTAATTCCTGCTATTGATGGAAATGCTGGAAAATGTAATACTTGTATGTTAACAAAAATCACTAGGCAACCATTTAAAAGTATAACAAGGAAATCTGTCATACTTGAATTAATACATAGTGATTTATGTGATTTTCATGCAACACCATCTTTAGGAAACAAGAAGTATGTTATAACTTTTATAGAGGATGCCTCTAGGTTTTGCTATGTTTATTTGCTGCATGCAAAAGATGAAGCCCTAGATAAATTTAGAATTTATAAAACAGAAGTTGAATTGCAACAAAATGACTTGGTTAAAACCTTACGCACAGATAGAGGTGGTGAATACTATGATCCTGTATATTTCCAATCTGTAGGAATCATTCATGAAACTACAGCTCCTTACACACCCCAACAAAATGGTGTGGCTGAAAGGAAAAATAGAGCTCTTAAAGAAATGGTTAATTCCATGTTGTCTTACTCTGGTTTGAGTGATGGGTTCTGGGGAGAAGCCATGTTAACGGCTTGCTATCTATTGAATAGGGTTCCTAATAAAAGGAACAAGACTACCCCATATGAACTTTGGTATAAGAAACGACCAAACTTGACATTTTTGCGAGTTTGGGGATGTCGGGCCGTTGTTAGGCTTCCAGACCCTAAAAGGAAAACTTTGGGTGAAAAGGGTATTGATTGCATCTTTGTTGGATATGCTGAGCATTCCAAGGCATATAGGTTTTATGTTATAGAACCTAATGACTCTGTTTCTATTAACACAATTATAGAATCAAGAGATGCAATATTTGATGAGAATCGTTTCTCTTCAATACCTAGACCAAAGGATATCATACCAAATTCGGATGAATTTTAAAGGGATGATCATCCAGATGATGTACCAAGTGAAATTCCTGAACCTCGTAAGAGTAAAAGAGCTAGAAAGGCTAAATCATATGGTTCTGATTTTCAACTGTATTTGGTTGAGGGATCAAGAGATCAAATTGGATCTCAATATTCTTACTGTTATAGTATAGAGGAGGATCCAAGAACATATAATGAAGCTATGCAATCTCGAGATGTTACTTTCTGGAAAGAAGCAATAGATGATGAGATTGGTTCAATAATGGAAAATAATACATGGGTTTTGTCTGATTTACCACCTGGATGCAAACCTTTAGGTTGCAAATGGATCTTCAAAAGGAAGATGAAAGTCGATGGATCAATTGACAAGTTTAAGGCTCGATTGGTAATCCAAGGCTTTAGACAAAAGGAAGGAATCGATTATTTCGATACCTATGCACCAGTTGCTCGTATCACTACTATTAGATTGTTGTTAGCTTTGGCAGCTATTCACAATCTAGTGATCCATCAAATGGATGTCAAAACAGCATTTTTAAATGGTGATTTGGAAGAAGAAGTGTATATGAAGCAACCGGAAGGATTTGTTATGCCTGGTAGAGAGCATATGGTGTGTAAGTTGGTTAAGTCATTGTATGGGCTGAAACAAGCACCTAAGCAGTGGCATCAAAAGTTTGATGAGGTTGTGTTGTCTAGTGGTTTCCTCCTAAACCAATCTAACAAATGTGTATATAGCAAATTTGATGACTCCGGTAATGGTGTTATAATTTGTCTATATGTTGATGACTTGTTGATATTTGGCACTGACCAAAATCATGTGGATAAAACTAAAAAGTTTTTGTCATCTAAGTTTTCCATGAAAGATATGGGAGAAGCTGACGTTATTCTTGGTATTAAGATTAAACGTGAAAATAAAGGGATTGTAATAACACAATCTCATTATATTGAGAAAATACTCAAAAAATTCAATCGTGAAGATTGTTCTCCGGTGAGTACTCCCATGGATCCGGTAGAAAATCTTATGCCAAACACAGGTAAACCTGTGGATCAGCTCGAATACTCAAGAGCCATTGGTTCTTTGATGTATGCTATGACGAGCACTAGACCTGATATTGCTTATGCAGTTGGTAGGTTGAGTAGGTTTACTAGTAATCCTAGTAGACAACATTGGCATGCAATAACAAGAGTATTTAAGTACTTGAAAGGTACTAAGGATTATGGTTTATCATATGTTGGATATCCTTCGGTGTTAGAAGGTTATTCTGATGCTAGCTGGATAAATCATGTTGAAGATTCGTCTTCTACTAGTGGATGGGTGTTCTTGCTTTGGGGAGGTGCCATTTCATGGGCTTCCAAGAAGCAAACATGCATCACTGATTCAACTATGGAATCTGAGTTTGTAGCATTAGCTGCTGCTGGTAAAGAAGCAGATTGGCTAAGGAACTTGATACATGAGATTCCAATATGGCCGAAACCAATATCACCAATTTCTATTCATTGTGATAGTGCTGCTACTTTGGCTAAAGCTTATAGTCAAATATACAATTGCAAGTCTAGACACTTAGGTGTTAGACATAGTATGATTAGGGAGCTAATCATGAATGGCGTGATATCTATTGAGTTTGTTCGGTCACAACATAATCTAGCTGACCACTTGACGAAGGCGTTAGCTAGAGACTTAGTGAATAAGTCGGTGATTGGGATGGGTTTGAAGTCCATCTAGATCTACTACCTATGAGATACCCAATTCCCTTCTAATACAACGTTAGAAGCTGAATTCAATGTGGAAAGCTCATAGCTAGAGATTGGAACGCATGTGTTTATTATCCCAAGGTATGTGTTCAGACCTGCGAGTGATGTTAGGTTGAAGTATATCTTCTTAATGGTTCTTTTGAAAAATTGCATGCAGGAGCAAGACTAAAAGGACCACCTATATGAGCATGAAGTTTTGCCGCTTCAAGAAGCTTGGACTTGGCTTTCTATATGTTCATTAATGGATAGGGACACATGGCTTGTAATAGTGTCAAGACTGAATTGTAGAGTGTTGTAGAAACTTATGTGTATAGTATCTTCAGGTATTCACATGAGTTGACGGGTTCAATCGTTACGACACCCCGATTCTCGAATATTTGGAATGTGTATTATACTAAGATGAAAATTCAATCGCAAGACATTTTCATTTATGCATTTGTTTGTTTTGTTATGTTTGTTTTTATACTTGTATATATCTTTATATATATTTTAGTAGATCAAGGATTACACTAAAATGGGGGGGATTTATTGGTGATTTTAGTGTCATCAACTATTTTAGTTAATCGGGATTTACTAGAGATCAATGAGATTTCATATTCGGTTCTGACGCGAGTTAGGGGAAGTGCGGAGTGCACACTCGTTGAGCTAATATGTTATCGCCCACGACGAAAATGCAGGGGTCAAGGGGGTTGCGCCCCCTTGCGGGGTCAAGGGGCAGAGCCCCTTGCTGGGGTCCCGCTGCCAGGTCAGCGGGCGGGGGTCGAGGGGGGGACGCCCCTCGCGGGGTTTGGGGCAGCGCCGCAAAACCTGAACGATTTTTACGAATCGGCATTAAGGAGTTTCCTTATTTTCCCGCTAAAACCCAACAGTTGTGACCCTTGGAATTAACTGTATTCCAACCGTTTTTAACTGCTTTTAACTGTCAATTTCTGTCTGTTCATTAACACACTTTGATCTCATATGAACATAACTTAAAAACCATAATATTCTCAGTTCCTGCTTTGATCTCTTGTGCCTAGAATCAAAGTGTTTCTACTTGAATTATCCCGATAAGGATTTCGTGTAACCCAGGCACCATAGGGTCGAAATAATTTATACGGAAAGTGAACCAAACACGATTCAAGTTAGATATCCAAGATTATCACACCCGTCGTACAGACACCCTAAATCTTACAATTTCATTCAGAGACCATGCCTTTAGATGTACAAAAGTAATTTGTTAAACCATAAAAAATGAACTGAACATATAGAGTGTTGCAAGTGTCGCGTGAAACATGATATAAAAGACTATACAGAGGTACATAGTATCTAAATAGTAAATATCGATTTAAAAGATCAAGCTAAATTACGTGTATGCTGCCGTGAACACTTTTAGTTCATTTATTTGATATGAGAAGATTGATCAAATATTATTAAACTTCAAAAATCTGAACCAAGGATCATTCACCTTTCATCAGCTAGAAGCTTCCCTTTAGCCCGTGGCTGAAGCTACAACTTGCTGAATCAAAAGACCACTAAATTTGATAACTCTTTTTTAAGCTCATCCATTCATCTGTGCTTCGACGGCTCTACTCTGCTCTCTTAAGCAAGAGTTCTTGTGTCCTACTGTCTCTTGTGATAGATAGTTCACCTTCTTGTGAGTAAAAAAAGTACAGTACATAATCATATCAAAGTTTATAAATAAATCTAACCAATGCATCACAGTATGTAGTATGTACCCTCTACTTTATGTATATAAGGGCCGATCCATGTTAGTTTTCCACCTTTGACACTGAAAGTGACTTTTTAGCATAGAACCACCAAATTCGTGTTTACAATGTATATAATCGTGGCCAACCCCTCCTCCCACTCTTACGCAACTAACATTTACAATACCATCACCTATATAAAAGACTTAATAATTGAAACTACTTCTTATCATGCAATTTGATTGAAGGTTGCATATAGCTTTACAAAATGGACTTGAAAGCCAATTTCGTAGAAGACACAAAATCACATCAGCAGTCTCAAAATATGCAAGTATAATTACCACCATCACTTATAAGAGTTTTTATGGGGATGAAGAGTACTAGCCCTCACAATATCTGCAATTTATATCAAATTTCTTTACTAATTAAAGTCTATGTTAAATAAAACTCATGTCAAACGGTAGGTAGTACTCTAGTTAGATCCTCCATTGGACCATTCCATCGATGAAAACAACAACGTTAGTGGTTTAACAAAATGTATAGATTTCTCAAAAAATACGGATAAGAAATTTGGGCTTGGGCTTAACTGGCCTGCCTGTATATTCTTGATGTAATAGCCCAAATTGGAAGCCAACGAACTATCTTATTTAACAAAAACAAGAAGTAGCTAACATACCAGTAATTGTATTTATCGATTATTGAATTCGTTAATGTTATGATTATTGATTTCCTTAATGTTATGATTGTTAGTTAATATCAACGTCGGCATAGAACACGACAACGACTTTATAGTCGATCTAGACATACGTATGGGAACATAACAAATTTAAAACATATATAGCATGAAACCTTTTTTTGAATCGTGACACCAAAACTTAAACAACAAACTTTAGTTTTTGTTACCAATGTAAGGCTCCATGGCGTGATGGTTACACATGCAAGAAAAATGGGTGGAATTTGAAGAGGTGTCCAAAATGTAAGCATTGTATTGAGTTTCTTGGCGGCTCTCAAATCGTAATATACATATATGCAGGTTTGTTCCACTACTTCATTGTACTCAACTTTAATGCTTAGTTGATCGAAAAAATGATTATCAAGAATGACTTATTGGTTATCATTGTTGACCATTGAGAATCTACGGTACAAGGGAGGTTAGAAGAAGCTGCTGCAGTTCTAGAGAGGGGAATTAGAAAGAACAAGAAAAAACTCCGAGAAGGCCAACTTGTATCTGCTAAGATAAGTGAAAGTGCCCAAGCTTATAGGCCTCAAGGAGGAACTTCTGCTATAGAAGAAGTGATACGAAAATGAAACTAAAGTTATAGAATCTACGGTTCTTCCCGAAGGCCAACTTGTATATCTGCTAAGCTAAATGAAATTGCCGAAGCTGATAGGCCCACACAAGGAACTTCTGCTATAGAAGAAGTGATGCGAACCCAAAATGAAGTTATGGTTCTTCCCAAAGGCCTAGTTGTATCTGCTCACTTAAATGAAGTTATGGTTCTTCCCAAAGGCCTAAATATTGTTCAGGTTAAATGGTCAAGTGAAGTTTATTGGTTAGTAACGAATTCTTAACAGTATTGCAAGATGAGTCTTTTTAGCATGCTGAAAGGTACTGTGGAGTATAATGTTTCAATCAAAGGATACCAAAATTAGATATATGGACTTTACTTGGGCTTTTTTGTTGTAAATAACTGGACTTCGGTTCGGTTGGCTAATATTTTTCACACAAACTCTTCAACAGATGGTGTGATGCATTATGTGAGTCGACGTTGTTAGGGTTTGACGTGGTTTTTAGTTTTACTGCCCGACGAGTGTGTTGAATTGATTATGAACGAGTTTAGTGATGGTGATGTGAAGAGATGTGTGTGTCCGTCTAGCTTGAAACCTTATTTTTTGTCAATGTAAGGCTCTCTTGTAGCACTACTGTTTTATGGTCTCATGCCAGAGTCTCCAAGATACCTTTGTACACAAGGAAGATTAACCGAGCAAAACTATATTCTTGCCAATGGAGCTACACTTAACTGTAAAGATCTCCTGAAGGGTCTGCTTATATCTGATCACATAAACGAGTCAACCAACAAAGGTCAATCATCAGAAAGTACCATATTTCTCTCATCCGCGAGAAAATGAATCCAACAATTGCCAAAGAAACCCCCCTTCCATAGTTATGCTTTTATCACCAAATTAAACCAGAACAACCCTTCTCTAATGGTTCTTGTACTTTGGCAACACGTTTTCGTGTTATGGCATAATATTGTTGACTTCACAACTAAGCATCGGGCAAAGTGAGTGTGACCCAACCACTTTACAATCATATGATGTTGCAGATTCTAGCCTCTATGTAAATGTATTCATCACAAGCTTGGCAGGTACCTCATATTCAAGTTCTTTTTGTGTTTAGTTTGTTTTCTTAAAAAACATACAACTGAAGTCTAAATAAATCATGTGGATATATTTCAGAGCTTCCCAGGCCGCTTGCTTTAGCAGCTTTTATATTGGATAGAGTAGGCCTCAAAATTTCAATGGAGATCATGTTAGTTGCAGGATTTGTCCTATTACTGCCATTAGTTGTCCATCAAAATGTGATAATGACCACAGGCTTTCTATTTGGAGCTCGTATGTTCATTTCATCAAGCTTCATTGTTGTCTATATCTATGCCCCACAGGTATGTCGTTTGTTACAATACCCATAGAATTTGAAAATTTTCATAGCTACGGTTACATACTTACAAGCATGCTCATTGTTCTTGTTGGTTCCACAACATTTCAGGTGTATCCAATGAACTTACCAGCCACAGGAGTTGGAATAGCTACAGCTATAGGCAGAATTGGAGGGATGGTATGCCCTTTGATAGCGGTTGGAATGGGTAGTAATTGCCACCAAACACTTCCAGTAATTCTTTTTGAGGTTACCATACTTCTATCAGGTCTAGCTGTTATGTTGCTACCGTTTTGAGACAAATGGGAAGGAATTGGCAGACACTTTAGACCTACCCGTAGTTATATTTGTCAACTAATCGTCATTCATGTGTCTGTAAGGCTTTAAAACTTTGTACAACTAATATTTTTTAAGTATCACAAAACTCTCTTGACAGTTTACAACCACATCATAAGTGAGATAAAAAGTAAAAAGGATCAAAATGAACTTATATTCACTTAATTACTTGAAAAAGATCTACCCAACCATCAGAACCACCCGACTGCTACCTCCAATATATAGCATATCCGGATACAGATATTACCCGTAGTCTCCCTGTAGTTACGGTGCTAAAAGACCTGAAAGGCCAGCTCACTTTACCAGAAATCATGAACTTTTGTGTCCAGTTATTCTACCATTTAAATATATAATCATGTGCAGTAATCAACAAATAAGGATACATGTACGCTCCAATAGTAAACGGTTAATTGTTGAGTTAACTTTCTGTTAAGACTCCTAAGAGTTGTTAGCAAATAGCTCCGTTTAATTGTATCTGACTGAAACTGTGAGATATGCCAACCCTGAGATGTCACTGATAACGGGTTGCATCCAACTGACGATATCCAATCCTGTATCACAGTCACATGTTAGTCTATTTAGATTGACATACCCAATCCTATATTATCATATTTGGTAATTTCATAAGGCATCAACATGAAACTGACTTACAATCCTCCCGTTCACAAATATAGAAGTCTAGCCTGCAGCAATCATTACAAGAAATAGGGGGCATTGATATCTGTCTACGATTTTTCCTCACTTATGTCTTGTTAGGGGACATTGCAGATATTTAAATAGTAAAACCAACCAAAAACCGAACCCAACTGACAAACTGAGCCGACCATATTCGGTTAAGTTTTCGGGTTTGTATGTTTGGTTTTGCTCGGTTTGGTTCGGTTTCGGGTTAAAAACACGAAACATACGCCTAAAATATACATTTGGTTTGGTTTTTCTCGATTTGGTTCGGTTTTATTCGGTTCGTGTTTTTTTCAAAATCGGTTTACAGTTCGGTTCAGGTTTGAACCGATGCTCAACCCTAGAAGTTCTGTTTTAACTACATAGAAGTTCTAATTGAACTACATGCTAAGTAAAATGTTGAAACTTCTTAAGAGACTTATATAGTTACTAGCTTAAAGACCCGTCTAACGTATCAAGTCTACGACAGTGCAAGATACAATGTTCCTATTTCGTTAATGTTTTGAAACATTTCAGGTAACCTATATATCGGAACATCAAGTATATCTGTTCATTCTATTTGTCCTACAAAAACATTGATTCGTGTTTTAAAGAGTAAGCTAACTCCCATTTATGCTTGCCATAAAAGATAAACGAGCAATTGTTGTACAGGTCTTGATTGGGGTTTTCTCATGATCAGGCAACATCATGAACATCATCATCATAAATAAAATAAGAACAGGAACAAAAGGGATACGAACCCTAAATATAAATCTGATATTAAGTGAATAAGGGTTGCTTTACAATTTACAGGATCCACAAATATATACATACTAATCGCCTTCGGTGTGATTGAAGGGATGTGATGGTTAACATAAAGTAGGAAAAAGTTCAATATATATACCTTTAGTTTAGCATATACTCAATCAACCAATCACAATTTTATCACGTAACAAAAAAACTCATTTTTAAAAAATTAAATATCTCACAAACCGTTCATCGTTATATAAACAAAATATATCATCGCGACGAGAATTAAATGATCTATCTATCGAGGGGCACATGTATATACTTTCGACGAACTTTTTTTTCGATTTTTTTTCTTAAGTCACGTCTGAGAGAATCATATATGATTCGTCACGAAACATATATGATTTTCAGAAAATCATATATGATTCATATCACGAATCATATATGAAAATCATATATGATTCGTGATATGAGTCATATATGATTCTCTCAGACGTGACTTAAGAAAAAAAAGTCGAAAAAAGTTCGTCGAAAGTATATACATGTGCCCCTCGATAGAAAGAAGATTTAATTCTCGTTGCAATGGTGTATTTCTTTTCGTTTAACGATTTACCGTTGTGAGATATTTAATTTTTAAAAAAGTGGTGGGAAGTGGGTTTTTAAAAAAAGGATGATTATGATTGGTTGAATAGGTATATGCTAATTTAAGGGTTTACATATATCTTAACTCACATAAAGTAACCATCGTGCATTTTCACAATAACCGTATCCTAACTATCTATAACTAACATCGGGTCTGGGCCCAAATTACTAACTTGCGGGCTTTATTAAAAGGTGTCTAAGGGTTTGCAAATACATACATACGGATTTACACAAACCTATACTAACCTAAAAAAGATTAATTGGATTATAATTTCCAACATCCCCCTTAATCTAATTAATCATTGTATATTCCAATCTTCTTTGATCCTTCGGTGTTGATGACTTACTTGAATCTTTATGGTTTGGGTCTTTCTTGAATCGTCATGGTTCGGGACTTGCTGTGAATCTTCAGGAATTCTGTTATCTTGCTGTGAACCAAAGGGTTCGATCTTATTTGCTGTGAATCATGAACTGTTCCATTTAACTTGCTATGAACCAAGAATTTTTCTTTCCTTTTTTATTTTTCTTCTGATCTTCCTTCTGATTTCTTGATCTTCACATGGCTGTTGTTGATTTGTTGCAAAGATTTTATCATTCTTACTCATACGACTTCATCCTTTTTTTGTTTGCGAGGCGAATCAACAAACTGTCTCCTGCAGTTCTTTGGTTTCCTAATTCCTGGGCAAATCTCAAAATATGATTCTTTCATCTTTTTTCAACAAAAACGTAGCCATTTTATTTCCTTCTTTTCTGAATCCGATGCCTCTTTTCTTCAAAAATCACCATCATGGTTGATGAATGAATCATGATTTTGTTGTGTTGCTTGATCCCTCAGCTCTAATACCGCTGTTGTACAGGTCTTGATCGGGATTTTCTCCAGGATCGAATGATCAGGCAACAACATATTGCAAACACCTCGCTAAAAATTCAATAACAAATTAGTAAATATACTCCAATTTACTACAAGAAAGGATTTTTGGGACATAATTATTGAATCAGATTTTGTAGGAATGAAATAGTTGGTTATATATAATGAAAAATATATATAAATCTGTTAGATATAAAAAACGGCATAAACTTAACATTGTACATAATTGCTTTTGTTAAGTTATAACTAGGTCTAAAAAAATTACCTATTTTTTCAAACCCATTTCAGAAAAGACCTAACTTTTTTCTCAAAAAACAAAATACTCATAAAATTCGTAAATTTAGACACTCCTTGCGAAAATGAAAAAAACTGAAAATTTTCTTTTTTAAATTTTGTAAATGTTAGATTATTTTTTTCTAAAGTTTTAGATTTTTTTCGAATGTTTTATACTTTTTTTAAGTTTTAGATTTTTTTCAAAAATTCTAGAAACTCTTTTTTTTCTAAATTTTGAAAATTCCGAAGTGTAAGATTTTCTTTTTCAACTTTTTGAAATTTTTTACCGGTTATTTTAGAATTTTTTTTTTGAATTTTCGAAAAAATCTAAAATTTTCGTAAAATAAATCTAAAAATTTCGAATTTTGTTTATTAAACCAAAAAACTAAAATATTCGAAATTTTCAGAAAAATTCGAAAGGTTTCGTTTTTTTCCTTTCATTTTTGCGAAGGTTGTCAAAATTTGCGAATTTTATGGCTATTTTTGTTTTTTAGATTTTTTTTTTTGGTATTTTATGAAGTGTGTTTGAATAAATAGATATTTTATGATTAATGAATAGTTGACAATGAATCCATGAATTAAAATTACACTTCATTAGTTTACTAGAATATTTATAATTTATGCCATTTGCTAATTTAATTAAACGTGAAAAGAGAAAATAATAAGAAAGGACACTAAAAGTATATTTTATCAATTTTTATTAAAAAGAGTTATTAAAATTCTTTTTATTAACTTCTACTATAAAGAAAAAAAGTATGTAATAGATGAGAGCCCTAAGTCTAGTCTTAATCAATATTGAGTAATGAAAAAAGTAAAATTTTTAATAACTCTTTTTTTAGTTAGTAAAATATGTGAGTTTCTTTTTTCTACTCTTATTTCTAGTGTGTTTTACTTAAATGATTATATATCTTATTAGTAAGCAAAATTTTTAGTAAGTACATATCTTTTATTTGTTGTGGTTTTAACATTATTTTCATTTCATAAAGACCACACAATTTAGAAAAAGTATATCTATTAGCATTTTTTTCTTTTTTTTTTTAGAAAAATGATATTTTTATTTTTAATTATTAATTTTATTTAATTTAAAGTTTATAATAATAATTTTAAACAAATGTAATATGATAAACTTGATCAATCTTTTCTATCTATTTTAGTAGTTCATTATAAATTTTAAGACGCTAAGAGTAACAGAGAGAATGTTCATAAATTAGGCTTGAAGTAAAAGTATGGTCCATTTTTTAGAAAAAAAATAGCAGTTAGCCGAGCCTATTTCGAGAGACGGGATATGAGCTGAAGATAAAGTTAAGAAGTTTGGTTCGAAAAGCATGCACTTTTAAAAATTACACTAAAAATGATTTTAAAATGGCAAATTACAAAAAAAATGAACAATTTTTTTAAAATTTATACTACAACTTTAATGTTTATGAGCAATACATATGGTCTTATATTATTATTTTTTTATTATTTTTTTTTTTGTAATCTTGATTTCTGATTCATTGGTCGACTAATCCACAGGGTTTGAGCCCACCACCACACAGACTCAAACCAAGTAAAGCCCTTCCTTTTCACGGGGTTTATATTATTTGTATGAGTAAAAGAAAACAAAAGAGTATGAAATAATAATATATGAATTGCAGACAAAAAATGAGAAGCTTCATTGAATAAGCATTAAACATGTTAGGTAGGTGGTTGATATTAATATTTACTATTTTGTTAGGTAGACAGTTGATATTAATGTGTACTACTAGTAAATGGTTTATGAGGATATATTAACATTTAAAGCTTTTAAAGACAAATGTGTGTAAAAGATACTCCGTATTTACGAGTGAGAAGAATAGGCAATATTAATTTTTAAATCTCAACTAACCAGTTTTCCAATTCACTGATTCATTGCATTAGTGCCTTTTGAATTTATGCAATCGCTCTATATAGTAACTTAGTAAGGCACTTCACACAAGTTTCGTCGATTTCATTATATAAAAAGAAAGTTGTTTGGAACCCGACGAGTCATCTACTAAAAAGGTTGTTCGATTCATACAATCTGGCTAGAGTCGATTTTTTTGTTAGGTAAAATCGAAAACTGAACCGAACTAATCAAAATTAAAATTAGATTCAAATAATTCGAAAACCAAATTTAATTTCAATTTGTTTTTCATCTTAATTCGGATAACTCAAATTACATAATTTATATTAAAAAAAAAATACTATCAATAAAGACAATATTTCAAGCTTGAAAAGTAACTTGTTTATACTACTAAAATACTTTAAAAGTCTTTTTATGTTTAAGTATATATAAGAAATATATTTGTACGAATTGTTTTTCGATTCGATTAGGTAGACATTTTTCCAACCCATACCTAAATCAGATCTCAAATTTGATTTACCACAAACTCAATTTGATTTTCTCGATCGATTTTGATTTTTGGTTTACGTTAGTATTACTTTATAGAGCAAAAGATTACTACCTTCTTCTCATAATAAGTGTTTATTTTAATTTTTTTATTTAATTTTAATTATAAGTATATTTATTTGTGTTATATAATACTTGATAAAAAATATATAATTGAAGATTTAAGTTCATTTGGATACCAAACTTTATTTTGGATATCAAGGACTAATCTCCATCATCCATCTTAATCTTAATCCAATGGATAAGATTAAACCAAAAACTTATTTTCCACCTTTTTTTTCAAACATTAATATCTCTTAAACCGTTAATCGTTATGCGAAAAAAAATATACCGTTACGACGAGCATTTAATTATCTTTCTACAGATATGCTATATGATATACTTTCGACAAATTTTTTTTTTCGTTTTTTTCACGTTTTTTTTTCATGGTCGAAAATTATCATATATGATACTAAATATCATATATGATAGTAACACTAAGTATCATACATGATATAACTTACCATATATGATATAAACCAATATCATATATGATTCAATAATAATTTGTAACCTAAGACTGATATCATATATGATAAAACACTATTATCATATATGATATTTTACGCAAATTTTAAAAAACGAAAAAAAAGACGAAATTTTTTTTTCTTCAAAAGTATATCATAATGCATATCTGTAGAAAGCTTATTAAATGCTCGTCGCGATGGTATATTTTTTTTCGTTTAACACTTAACGGTTTAAGAGATATTTAAATTATAAGAATAAGTGAAATAATAAAATACTTTTAATCTTATCCATTAGATGAGATGGAGATGAATGGTGGAGATGAGTCCTTGGTATCCAAAATTAATATGGTATCCAAAATAACTTTACTTTGAATGATTTAAGTTCATTTGTATACCAAACTTTATATGGATATCAAGGGACTAATCTCCACCACTCATCTCCATCTTAATCTCATGGATAAGATTAAACATAAAACTTATTTCCCTTTTTTTTCCAAACATTAATATCTTTTAAACCGTCAATCGTTATACGTAAAAAAATATACCATTACGACGAGCATTTAATTATCTTTCTACAGATATGCTATATGATATGCTTTCGACAAATTTTTTTTTTCGTTTTTTTCCGTAGTCTATCATATATGATACTAAATATCATATATGATAGTAACACTGGTATAATATAGAGTTAAGTGCATTTTTGGTCCTCGTGGTTTAGTCCAGTTTTCACTTTTGGTCCAAAAATTCAAATAGTTTCGATTTTGGCCAAAAAGGTAAACTATTTCTTCACTTTTGGTCCATTTTCGATAAAATGACTAAAATACCCTCATTTCATAATGTAAAGTTACTAAATGGCCCTCCCTGTCATTCTTTTTTTTACAAACCCCCACAAAAAAAAAACCCAAACCAAAGATGAATCTGCTAACAGATGAATATGCTAATAGGTGGAACGTGGGATCACCACCAGCAGCACTGATACTAACCACCAAAAGCAAACCAAACTGACTGATAAAACAAACCAAACGAGTCCAAACACCTGTCGAATCTTTTTGTTGCTGGTGGGTCTTGTATGAAACGAATCCCACTGATAATCTCCAATACAAACGACAAAATAGTAACAAAAGTCACCAACAACAAAACCCACCTGCTAGGAAACAACCTGTATGAACACCACCTTTATGGAAACAACCACCAACAGCCGGATCAAACCTGATACACGAACCAGATCAAACGCAGCAGAACCGATACACGAACCCCACCAGGCAAAACCGATACAGTACAAACTGAAACAGATCACAAAAACGATTCCCACTATAAGAAACCTACCCACTATATGAAACCCAACAGAAACCCCCCACTGATTAAAACGAATCGCAACAGATCCACCAACCAATCGCAAAACCCACCTACACAAAGAAACGATTCTACTGAAAAGAAAAGATCAATCCACCACCAACAAATCAAACATGTCGAAACTCTAGTAGTGAATCTTGAAAAAAAAGATATAAAAAACACGAATCTTGTATAATGTGCAAAATAATGATGAAGAAGTAGAAGCGTGGAATCACCCACACATAAATGTAGAAACAAGACAATAATAATTAGAAGTGAAATAATATAACGTGGGGATGATGAATGACATGTAGAATCGCCCACAGTAGATGAGAAGAAAACGTGGGGATCTATTTTATTATTATTATTATTATTATTTTATTTTATTATTATATATAATTTTTTATTTTTTTATTTACTTCTTTTTTTTTTTTTTTAATTCTATTTTTTATTATTTTATTATTTTTTATTTTTTATTTTTTATTATTATTATTATTATTATTATTATATTATAAAAGAGAATGGGTGAGTGGATAGTTTGTAGAGTGACAAAAATACCCTTCTAGTTAACAGTCAAACACTCGGTCAACGTAAAAATGGACTAAAAGTGAAGAAATAGTTTACCTTTTTGGCCAAAATCGAAACTATTTGAATTTTTGGACCAAAAGTGAAAACTGGACCAAACCACGAGGACCAAAAAATGCACTTAACTCTATAATATATGATATAACTTATCATATATGATACAAACCAATATCATATATGATTCGATAATAATTTGTAACATAACACTAATATCATATATGATGAAACACTATTATCATATATAATATTTCACGCAAATTTAAAAAAATGAAAAAAAAGACGAAATTTTTTTTCTTCAAAAGTATATCATAATGCATATCTGTAGAAAGCTTATTAAATGCTCGTCGCGATGGTATATTTTTTTTTCGTTTAACGCTTAACGGTTTAAGAGATATTTAAATTATAAAAATAAGTGAAATAATTAAATCCTTTTAATCTTATCCATTAGATGTGGTTGAGATGGATGATGGGGATGAGTCCCTTGGTATCCAAGATAAATATGGTATCCAAAATAACTCTCCTCTAATTATTTATATAACACAAATAAAAATAGGGTTAAAGTTGATCAACAAACACTTAAAACGTTAATTAGACATTTATGAACGATTCGACGGTAAATTATGAAAGATTTTACCAAAAAAAAAAATAATAATAATAATAAAAAAATTAAAATAAAATTCGATCGTAATTTTATTAGCGCAAGAAAGTTTTTTTTAATAGAAGGCCCAACAATAGCCGACCTGGTTACAAATGCAAAACCCTAATACTTGACTAGATGCTTATCCTTGTTGACTAAACTAATAAGATGATGCCATGTGTTGATTTTCTAGTGAAAGTTAAATCTAATGGTTGAAAAGTTTAGAGCAGGAGGTGTTACCAAAAGGTTTACCCTCTTCACTTGTGATACCTCAGCGCCACGTCACACCAACTAACCATAACAAAAACTAACTAAACACCTCCTCACTCACAACTAGTCTCTCTCCTCTTCACTTGTGTCCCACCACTCACCATTTTATTTCTTTTTTCCATTTTTCACACAAACTAAAAATTACCATTTCATAAAAATAAAAATTACAAATATTTCAAATAAAAATACAAATACTTAAAAATAAATACGGGAAAAAAAACAATACGGAAAAAAATACAATACGAAAAGATTGCAAAGGGAAAGTTTGCATTACGAATTTAACTATGGAAATTTAAGTTAAAAACGACTAAAGAAACAAAAAGAAAGGGTGGGAAGAGAAATGTAAACAAAAAAAATGGCCTATAAAAGGATGACCTAATTCATCATATTCATATCATCATCATTCAGCGGCAGCAACAACCACCTTATCCTCTAATTAAAACACAAAAAAAGATCAAAAAAAAAAACCAATCGATCATGGCCTACTTTTTCTCCTTTTTAGCTCGTTGAAATTTGACGAATAGGAAGCGGCGAAGAGGGTAGGTGTCACGGCGAGCACCGGCGAGATGCCCTCGCCGTGACACCGTTTGCTCTTAGGTTTGATAGAAATCTTGATATAAAAAGGTTTTGAACTACCCAGTGGTGGATGAAGAAAAAAACAAACCAACACACATCTTACATGAAATTTTGTTACAAAATTATGTTTCTTTCACTTTTGTCTATTACCGTATAGATCTAAAGTTCTAAACTGATTTTAATCTTATGTTATTCTTGTTTTTTTTTCTTTCATAGTTTTCTTTTCAGTCATAAAATTTTTAGTATACATCCAAGCTTTTATTGTGTGTTCTAAACGTCTTTCAATTTTGACATAACAATAGATCCAGGGGTACTTGTTTAAGTTTATATGTGAGGTTTGTTTGTGTTTTGCCTTATGTTTTTTATTGATATCTAATTCTTTTATTTTAAGAATTGTGGGCTTATATTAGTTTATAAGTTTTAAGGGTGTTTGGTTTGGTTTATATAACATAAGACTTAATTTTATGGCTTAGTTGGAGACTTGTGAGCTTATGTAAGTTTATTATATTATGATGAATTTTTTATAAGCCTTTAAATCTCAAAATAAGCCACAAAATTCGAGCTTATGTTATATAAGCAAAAAAATAATAAGTTATATTTCGGCTTATATTTCATAAACCTCAAATTTTTAAGCTTATTTGAAGATTTATAGGCTTATATAGTTTTGTTATATGAGGTTTATGTTATATAAGCCAAAATAAGCGTACGTTATAAAAGTTAAAACAAACACCCCTTAGACTTCTATAAATTTATTATTATATGACAAAACTTGTATAAGCTTAGAAGTCTTAAAATAAGCTCAAAACATTTATGTATATGAAGTATTAGCCGAAATCAAAAAGTTCATAAACCTACACATGAGCTTAAAGAAACACATAGCGTGGTTTTTGTCAACATCTAGTTTTGAAGCCTTAATTTTATTAAATCACATAGTCAATTTTTTATAATTCTATGATTTCTTATTATATTCTAAAAACCCGACAAAAAGTTGTTGGTGATTAAAAAAAGTGTATACGAAGCCAACAAGGAATCTTATGGGTTTACTAGCTTCAAGATGAGTATATTTGGTATTGTTGAGAGTTGTTTTATCGTCTCGCTTGTTAACATAAATTTGGTAATTTCTATTCTTTTTTCATTATGTATCTTTTTATTATTATTGCATGATTAGTTTTAGACATTATATATCCGAAGTCATCATAGTTTATATGCTTGGTTTAGAATAATTTAATTAGTAGTTTATATATACAAGTAATGGATAAAGATAAAATAAAAAGACAAACGACCGTGAGAATGTGAGAAGGAAATTTTTCTAAATGAAAGTTTTTGAAAATTATAAAAAAATTCCACAAGAGCATGTACGTTGGTGCATGAAAAAGATTAGAACTTTTTCTTTCTAAGATAATCTTGCCAAAAAATATTATGAAAAAATGTTTGTGCATTAAATTGTTTTTTTGTGTATCAATAACGAGCTGAAAATTTTGTGCATCAAGGTTACACAATAAAATTCTGGCCTAGCGACACGAGCTGAAAATTTTATGCATCAAGGCTACACATCGAACCAGCATTATCATAAAATGCATAATGATGCCAAAAGTCACATATTCTTATCTCAAACCTATATCTTCTGTAGCTCAAATAAGTAACTTTTATGTAGACTTTGATGCCAATATTATGTTAGCTCTATTCACAATAAGTTACTTCTTTTTTAGCTGCAAAAGCTATAGAATTGAGCTAAGAATAAAGTGATATTATGCCTTTTATGATATATCTGGTTTGACAAGTATCTTTAGGAAATAGTATAGTCTTATAGTTATATATGGAATTTGATGGTTACATCAATAATTTTATCACTAATTTACAATGTTGGTTTGTAGATGAAAAATGAAAGACCAGATCAACGACTTTCCATTAATGGGATGGGAAAGTTCCAGTATAGTCGGCTTAGATGTGCTAGAGTAGGAGCCATTGGAGCAGCCACGGAACTCATGATTATGTCGTATGTAGGATTAGCCACTCAAGATGATTTGAAGCTCTCCCTTACTTAACAGAATCTCATATCAGTCTTGATTTACGTAGCAATGTTTCTTGGAGCATTAGTTTGGGTTTATTTTGCGGATAAATGAGGAAGAAAGTAAGTCCTTAACTATATAGTCTTATAAATTCAGTTACAAAACCCATCTATACGACTATATAGTTAAGGACTTACTTTCGTCCGCATTTATCCGCAATATAACCCAAAACTAATGCTCCAAGAAACATTGCTACATATGTCAAGACCGATAATTCTGTTGAGTAAGAGAGAGCTTCAAATCATCTTGATGTGTCTAGTCCTAAATAAGACGTGATCATAAGTTTCGTGGTGCTCCAATGGCTCGTGCTCTGACACATCTAAGCAGACGATGCTAGAACCTTCCCATCTTAATAACGGAAAGTCCTCGATCCAATCTTTCATTTCCCATCTGCAAACCAACATTGTAAATTATTGATAAAGTTATAGAAGTGATTAATAAGTTTCATATAACTGTAAAGCTATCCTATTTCCTAAAGATACACGTCGGACCAAATTTATCATAAGATGCATAATATCACTTTATTCTTAGCTCAATTCTACGGCTTCCGTAGCTAATAAATAAGTAACCAATTGTAAATAGAGCTAACATAATATGAGCATCAAAGTCTGTATAAAAGTTACTAATTAGAGCTACAAAAGATGTAATTGAACTGAGAATAACTTACTTTTAACATCATTATACATTTTATGATAAACCTTCGATGTGTATAATTAAAATGAATCCTTGCTCGGACAACATGGAAAGTTTGACATCTCATCGGATTGAAGACTGGTAAAGGCTATCTTATTCAAACACAAACAATGGGGGCATAAACGAAAGTTTTTTAAAAATCCCCACCAGTGGCGGATCACGATTTTATTGAAATTGTTAATAAAAAATTGGTTTTTTGGGTTTTTTTTAATTGTGATTCGACAGCGAATGTGGTATTTTTTATTATTAAAGTTTATTTAAATATGTCACAAGTTATTAAGGTAAAAGGATATGGGTATTTCAGTTACAATCTGTATAGTCACGACGATACTCGCCAAATAAGATCAAAATCAAAACTAAAGTCTTTTACGTAGTAACTTTTCATCACAATCTCTCAATATCATTATACTATATATTAAATATGGAAGCATACGGCGTCGTTTTGAGCATATCAATGTCGTTTTGTTGTTTGCTTTGTGTCGTTTCAATGACAGCACCCAATCTCACAAAATCCATTGAAAAAATAAATTTTCAAAATAGGTCCTTATAGTATGTAAGGTTTTACCAAAAAATGCTTTGTACTTTCATCCATTTACAACTTTTTCTTTTAATAAATTTTATTTATCAAATATGAAATGTAGAACTACAGATTCACTCGGGAAAAAAAATATTGTTAAAAAGATTGTCGAATTACGAATCAAACGAGCCCAATATTCAAATGCTTCGAATATACGTATGATTTTATAAAAATGTTTACACTTCATACATATCTTAAAAAATTCTTTCGACAATAGTCTTTGATGTTATTTATTAATTGCAAGGTTAGTCATTGAAGCGCTTTTTTTACACAACAACTTTTTACATTATGCGTCGTGTTATGAAAACATTATTATATTTTTAGCTATCTACATCTTTTTAATATACCAAACGTGTCTAATGTTGCAACGCTTCTGACATACGTATAATTTTATAAAAACTGTTGAAACGTAACACACATTTAAAATAAGTTTTATCAAAATAGTTTTTGAGGTTATTCGTTCCTTCAAGGCCGGTAATTGACGCGAACAATCATTCGTATTATCGATTAACTGTAATCGTTGATTCTGCACCATCCGCGGCGAAACGCGGACTATTTACCTCGTTCTATAACAATTTAGGTCACATATAACAAAATAAATATTGAATCATATACATGAGTCTTGGTTCATAAAGAGTACAGTAAATAACTACCTAATTATAAATAACCATAAAAACAAAAATAAACACGGACTAAATAATATAGCCCCCAAGACAAAAGTTCTCTAAGGAACATGCATCCAAAAAAGAAAAAATGAAGCAATCTCCACCATCCATTTAAATCACATCTAATGTTGTATATTAATCTTTTTAAAATTAATTAAAAAAACACACTTTCATCCTATTTCTTAAAAATTAAATATATCCCAAACCGTTAATCGTTATGAAAAAATAATTATACCGTCACGATGAGAATTAAATTATATTTCTATACATATGCACTTCTATATACTTTCGGTGAACTTTTTTTAAAGATTTTCGTAAAAAAAATCACATGTGATTTTCGAAAAATTACATGTGATTCTCGAAAACTCATGTTTGATTTATTATTTTAAAAATCACATTTGAATTTGTAACGTCAAATGTAATTTGTAAAAATCACGTGTATTTTTTTGACGAGAATTTCAACATTGTAAAATCGTTAGAAGTATATGAAAATAACCGTCTATTAAATGACAAAAATATTTTCGTTATTACTTTGAAATCACATGTGATTTATGTGAATTACATTAAAATGTTTGAATCACATATAATTCTGTCAATATATTAAAATTTTTGTTGTCATTAATATAAAATATGTTCATTTTACCGGTGTGGAGTCCCCTTTACCCAATAAAAATGTAAAATAAATTGGCTTCTGAATTACATGTGATTCGGTGATAATTACATGTGATTTTGCTTGCATTACATGTGATTCAAGCATTCCGAAACCATAACTTTTATTAATAAACCCACATTAGATGAATCACATGTGATTTTTTTAATCACGTATTATCTATTTTTATTTATGTAAAACATATAAAATATAGAAAGTAAACTGGCTTCTGAATTACATGTGATTTTGTTTTGATTACATGTAATTTTACTTAAATTACATGTGATTCTCTATGTGTTTTTACATGTAATTTATGTAAAATATATAAAGCAAATTTGCTTTTGAATTAGTTATGAGTTTATTTTAATCACATGTAATTCTGCTTAAATTACATGTGATTTAATGATAATTACATGTGACTGATCCGAATAACAAGTTACTTATACTAAATCCAAAATCATAATTTTCGACAAACCATAAGTAATTTTTTCAAACACTTGTGATTTGTGTCAATGACATGTGTGATTTGTGATAAATTTTCTTTTTAATGATACGTACTTCTATATACGTTCGACAAATTTTTTTAAATTTCCGCACTCACGGATCACATGTGATTTATTACTTTATAAAGCACACGTGAATTTGTAAAATCATTTACAATTTAAGGATTTATGAAATCACGGGTGATTTGTTATTTTAATATCACATGTAAATTTATGAAATCGCATGCGATATATGGAATCACACATGTATTTTAGAAATACAAATCACAATTGATTTTACAAATTACTTGTGATTTTACAAATTACTTGTGATTTTACAAATCATGTGTAATTTTTTTGACAAAAATTTCAACAAAAAAATCATCGAAACTATATGAAAAAGCTAGTGACGTAACTTGTTACGTGTTTACATTGGACTATGTAAATAATTACACTTATAAATAATAATAATAGTTACTTATTTATTCTGTAAAAAAATTTAATTTTTTTTATAAAAAAATCACAAGTAATTTTTGCGAATCACGTGTGATTTTTATAGTCGAAAACCGTAATAATAAAAAATCGTCAAAAATATATCAAGGTGCCTATCTACTGAAAGATAAGAATTTTTTCGTCGCAATGGTGTATTTTTCGTAATCTGACCATTTATCGTTTGAAAGATATAGTGTTTTTAAGAAAAAGGTGAAAGATGAGTTTTTATTTTTTGATGGAAAAATAAATGGTTGATATTGATTCTTTTCTTCTTTTATTAGTTCATGTTTTATGTAGAACTCACCAAAAGTTCTCTAAGGAACATGCATCCAAAAAAGAAAAAAGGAAACAATTTCCACAATCCATTTAAATCACATCTATTGGTGTATATTAATCTTTTTAAATTTAGTTAAAAACACACTTTCATCCTATTTCTTAAAAATTAAATATATCTCAAACCGTTAATCGTTATGAAAAAGTAATTATACCGTCGCGACGGGAATTAAATTATCTTTCTATAGATATGCACTTCTATATACTTTCGGCGAACTTTTTTTAAAAATTTTCGTAAAAAAAATTCACATGTGATTTTAGAAAAATTACATGTGATTCTCAAAAACTCATGTTTGATTTATTATTTTAATAATCGCATTTGAATTTGTAACGTCACATGTAATTTGTGAAAATCACGTGTATTTTTTTGACGAGAATTTTAACATTGTAAAATCGTTAAAAGTATATGAAAATAACCGTCTATTAAATGACAAAAATATTTTCGTTATTACTTTAAAATCACATGTGATTTATGTGAATTACATTAAAATGTTTGAATCACATGTAATTCTGTCAAGTGAGTAATTTCAGACCTAATTCTGGTAACAATATGAATTTTAGACCTAACTCTACTGCTACTACCTTTAGACCTAATGCCCCTAACAACAACAATGGGTATAGACCTAATGGGAATGGTAATTCTAACATTGTTTGTGAAAACTGTGGGTATAATGGGCATAGTATTGACAGATGTTTTAAGATCATTGGTTATCCTAGTGACTTTGGAAAAAGGAAAGGGGGGCAAAATTACAAAGGAAAAAATGTGTCTAACAATTCTGTTGGAACACCCTCTTCTTCTGGATTCACTGATGAACAATTGTCCACTTTGATCTCTCTCATTAAGGATAACAAAAGCAATGCTAATGATACTCAAAAGGTGGTTAATGCCAATATGACATGTATTTACTTTAACAATAGCAAAGCTTTTAATGATAATTTTGGGAAGTTTTTCTGTTCCAACACTAACATCAAAACCAAACTTGCTTATAAGGGAAAGGTGGTTGATTCTGGGGCTAATCAACATATGACAAATAATGAATCTGAATTGGACAATGTTTTTGACATCACTCATTTAAATATCAAGGTTGCTCATCCCAATGGGACTGAAGCTATTATTTCTAAAATTGGTAACCTTAAACTTTCTAATGGGTTGGTTTTGTTTGATATTCTTGTTATCCCTGATTATTGTGTTACTCTTATCTCTGTGCATAAGCTTGCTAAGGACAATAAGGTCTTGGTTGTTTTTGATGAAAATAAATGTTTTTTTGTGAATCATGATTTGAATCACCAAACTGTTTTAGGGACTGGTAGACAATGTGGTGGTCTTTACTATTTAGATATAGAAGATACTAAGGTGATTCATAATTTCAGTGTACCTACTTGCTCTCTTTCTAAACATGACTGGCATGTTAGATTAGGTCACCCTGCTGACCCTGCTCTGAGTGTTCTTAAAAATTCTTTGAACATAACTGAATTTGGTCAACCTGATTTGTGTGAAATATGTCAAAGAGCTAAACAAACTAGAGAACCATTTCCTTTAAGTGATCATAAAACTAAAGTTCTTGGTGATCTGGTGCATTTAGATTTATGGGGTCCTTATAGGGTGACCAGTCATACTGGCCATAGATTTTTTCTGACTGTTGTGGATGACTATACAAGAGTTGTTTGGGTGTACTTGATAAAAAGTAAAGATGAAGTTGGGAGCTATATTGAAACCTTTTTTAACTTGTTAAAAAATCAGTTTAAAAGAAATGTCAAGATATTTAGAAGTGACAATGGGACAGAGTTTGTTAATCACTCCTTTAAAAAAATTTGTCATAATCATGGGATTTTACACCAAACCTCTTGTCCCTATACTCGACAACAAAATAGGGTGGCCGAAAGGAAACATAGGCATCTGTTAAATGTCACTAGATGCCTTATGTTTCAGGGGGGAATACCTTTGAGATTTTTGACTGAATGCATTCTAACTGCTACTTATCTTATCAACAGATTGCCCTCTTATGTGCTAAATGGTAGATCTCATTATGAGATGATTTATAAATCATCCCCAAACCTCTCTCATATTAGGACCTTTGGATGTCTTTGCTTTGCTACTATTTTAAATAGTCATGATAAATTGTCCAGTAGGTCTGAAAAATGTGTTATGATGGGATTTTCTAATTCTCAAAAGGGTTACAAACTTTATAGTCTTGACAGACATCAATTTTTTTTTCTAGAGATGTGAAGTTTTTTGAGTCTATTTTTCCTTTTAAGGATGGTGCTTTGAATAAAAAGAATAATAATGATCAAATTGATGTTTTGCAAAATGATAAAGTGTTAACCTTTTTTGACTTAGAAAATCCTGAGCTACCCTGTGATGATGAGAGAGAGTAACAAATGCACATAATGGTGACAATGGGTCACCAAGTGCTAGCAGCCCACTCATGAGTCTAGGTGACAGTGGACACATTTCCTCAGGCAATGATACCACAGATGCCAGCTCAAATGAGAATGAGGCTGCCACACTTGATGAAAATCACATATCTGAGGGTCATTTGGAATTCAACCCAAGTCTTCCTCCTCATGTTCAAAGCATGGAGAAAACTTGGGTGATAATCCTAACATTAATGCTCAGGGTAATCAAGAGTTAAGAAGGTCTTCTAGACCTTCTGTTTTTCCAAAAAATTATAATGATTTTATGGTCAAATCAAAGGTAAAGTATGGGATTGAGAGGTTTGTGGGATACTCTAGGATCAAGGGTGATGCTTTTTGTTTTGTTACTCAATTGAATAAAAAAAGTGAACCTATGAATTTTTTTGAAGCCTCCCAAAACCCTCAATGGGTTGATGCTATGAATTTAGAGTTTGCTGCCCTTCTTGAAAATGATACTTGGGACTTAGTTGAGTTGCCTCATGGTAGAAATGCTTTAAACTCTAAGTGGGTTTGGAAGCTTAAGTTTAAGTCCAATGGTTAAATAGAAAGATACAAGGCTAGACTTGTTGCCATGGGTTGTGGTCAAAAAGAGGGAATTGATTATGAGGAAACCTTTTCTCTTGTTGTCAAAATGGTCACTGTTAGATGTTTAGTTAATCTTGTTGTTAACCAATCTTGGCCTATTTATCAACTTGATGTTAACAATGCCTTCTTGTATGGTGAACTTGATGAAATTGTCTACATGAAACCTCCACAAGGATTTTATACTGGCAACAAAAATCTTGTTTGTAGGCTTAAAAAATCCATTTATGGGCTTAAGCAGTCTCCTAGACAGTGGAACTCTAAGCTCACTTCTGTCCTTGTTGAAAATGGGTTTGTCCAAAGCAAATCTGATTATTCTCTTTACACCAAGAATATTGATAAACTGTTTGTTGCTGTGCTTGTGTATGTTGATGATATTATTGTGACTGGTAATGATCAAAAGGAGATTGACAGATTCAAAGGTTTGTTAAAAGGAAATTTTAAAATCAAAGACTTGGGAAAACTTCAATATTTTTTGGGAATTGAAGTTATTTACACTAATTCAAGAGTTTGCTTAAATCAAAGAAAATATGTGTTAGACTTATTGTCTGAATATGGAATGCTGGCTTGCAAACCTGTTAAAACACCTTTGTTTTCTAAACTGTCAATCACTAATGAAGAGTCTGAGAATGATCCTCTTCTTGAGAACATTGTTGAATACCAGAAACTTATGGGTAAGTTGATCTACTTGACCAATACTAGACCTGATATATCTTATGTTGTTCACTGTTTGAGTCAGTTCATGCACACACCCTTGAGGTCTCACCAAAAGATTGCATTTAGAATCTTGAGGTACCTAAAGGGAAGTCCTGGGCTTGGGATTCAAGTGGTCAAAAATTCAGGTATGATTCTCAAAGCTTTCTGTGATGCTGATTGGGCTAAATGCATTGTTACAAGAAGGTCTGTTACAGGTTACTGTATTTTCTTGAACAACAACCTGATTTCTTGGAAAAGTAAGAAACAACTTACTCTCTCTAAATCCTCAGCTGAAGCTGAGTATAGAGCTCTTGCTTCCACTACAAGTGAAGTCATATGGATTCTGAAAATCTTAAAAGATCTTAATTGTTATGATCTTTTACCTGTGAATCTGTTTTGTGATAGTAACTCTGCTATTAAGATAGCAGCTAACCCTATGTTTCATAAAAGAACCAAACACCTAGAAATTGACCTTCATTTTGTTAGAGAAAAGATTTTGAATGGTGTTATAAAAACTGTGAAAGTAGACTCTACAAATTAAATTGCAGATGTGCTCACTAAGGGGTTAGACATTGACTTGCATCAAAAGTTCGTTGACAAACTTGGTATGGTTAACCTGTATGGGTTATCAGATTAATAGGGGGTGTTAAAGGTTATAATCTGATACCCCTCTATTAACCTTGGGGACTTATTATGTGTATTTTTGATCTTTCAGTTAGCTACAAGGACTATGAGTGAAGGGAATGTTGGAAGAGAAGGGGCTAAAGTGATGATATGCTAAAGTTATGCCTTATGGGCTCAAGCCCAGTCAAAGCCCAGTCAATATGACCCAAACGGCTATTTGGCTTGTCTCTTGTGTTATATGGAGGAGCGTATTCATTTCTTGTTTACATCGCCTCTTTCATCTGTGTGTTTTCAACACACATTTATTTACTCTCTCTCTCTCAACACTTGATCTCAGAAACTTTGTATCTAGTTCTTGTTTTGATTAATCTCTCTTGTAAAACTATTATCATATAGATAATAGGGCTACACGTGAGTAGCACTGGTAGCCTCTTTATTTTTTGTTTGTGTTTTGGTATCTTTTGATCTATTTAATATAAAAGCTTAAGGTTTGATTCATGTTTTTCTACAAAATATATTATTATATGACAACTTATATAAGCCGAAATCAAATAAATTCATAAACCTACACATAAGCTTAAAGAAACACATCATACAGTAGTTTTGGTCAATGTTTAATTTTAATGCCTTAATTTTAATAAATTAGATAATTAGTTTATTATAATTTTATAATTTCTTATTATATTTTAAAAACTCGGACAAATAGTTGTTGGTGATTAAAGAAGCTGTATACGAAGCCCACAAAGCATCTTATGATCGTTTATTAGCTTGAAGATGAGTATATTTGGTATTGTTGAGAGTTATTGTATCGTCTTGCTTGAATCATTACTTTCTCTTCTTTTAACCTAAAAAACATCAATGGCAGCACCTCTTTTCAAATTTCATCAATCGGATTGATTCTCATTCATCGGATAAAATTTGATTATTGATTCGATTGGGATTAATGCCTTTAATTCATTCTCAATTGTTTTTTTATTGTGAGTTCTTAGGTTGGTCCTTCTCGATTTTGATTCTAAATCATCTTTTATCTGTTTCGACGGAATCATTAGGTTGGTATTTTGATTTTGCTTCCATTGTTCTCTCTCTTCAATCCATAGATCTCCCTTCAATCCAAAAAAAAATAATAAAATAAAATTTGATTTCTATTTTATTTTAATTGGCGATGGGTGGTTTCCGATCTAAAGAAGAAGACATCGATAAGATTTCGATTTCTGTTTTCGTCACAAATTTCCCAGAATATTGTTCGGCTAAGGAGTTATTTAATCATTGCAAACAATATGGTCATGTTGTGGATTCGTTTATTCCGCATAAAAGATCAAAAAGTGGTAAGCGATTTAGTTTTGTGAAGTTCATCAATGTTTTTAATAAGGAGAGATTGGTGGACAATCTTTGCACGGTGTGGATAGGTAGCTCTAAGTTACAGGCTAATCTTGCTAGATTTAAGAGAGATAATAAGATGGGCAGTGGTAAAGAAAAGAGGACGGAAAATGGCGAGAATTTCAGGCAGAATCCTGGTCATTCTTTTAGCAGTGAAAATAAGGGGATTGGGAAATCTTATGTGTCTATGGTCAAGATGAATAGCTTGGAAGCAGAAACGGTAACTAATGCGTCCATTGTCCTTGATGACGAGTGTATGAATAATAATGATCTCTCTATGTCGTTGATAGGAAGAGTTAAAGAGTTAACCTCTTTATCAAATTTCAAAAAGGTTTTGGGTACTGAAGGTTTTGACAAAATAAGAATAAGCTACTTAGGAGAACTATGGGTCCTTTTGGAATTTGAATCCTCCACGGCTAAGGAAGCATTTAATACTAATACTGGCGCAAGTTCCTGGTTTTCGACTCTCCAACAAGCCTCTGATGATTTTGTTCCTGATGAGAGACTGGCTTGGATTGACTTTGATGGCATTCCTTTTAAGCTACGGTCGCACAACACATTTATAAAGATTGCTTCAATATGGGGTGAGTTATTGGATGTTGAGAATGAAGAACTGAATTTGTATTCCAAAAGGATTTGTATTTCCACTAAGTTTAAACGGATTATTCATGAAAGCTTTAAGATCATATTCCGAGGCAAAGTTCATTGGGTTCGTGCTAGTGAAGTTCTTGGGTGGTGTCCAGAGTTCAGTGATACAGAGGATGAAGATGACTTATCTAGTGATGGTAATTTTGGTGACAACTTAGAGTCACGGGAGGAGAACAATTTTTTTGACGAAAGTGACGAGGAGAAGGTGCCTGAAACAGAATGCGAATTTCACAGTGGCAAAAAGGATAGTAAGTCAGACGACCCTTTTAGATTATATTCTTTGTTGAATAAAGATATAACTAAAAAGAAGAGTAAGGTTATTGAGGAAAATACTAGCTTATCTCACCCTCCCGGCTTCACTCAGGAGGGGGTTCAGATGGATGGTAAATCCAAGGGGGGAACCTCAGAGAAAGTTGCTGAAATCAAAGATAATAATGACAATCCTTTGGCGAACAACGATACAAGAAACGATTAATCGAAATCGGTTAACAAAAATGGAACTCCAACTGGTTCGGATCAATCTGGTTTACCACGAGTAGGTGGTTCTATATTGAATCTTATGGAGGAAGTTGTGAAAGTGGGGCAAACCATGGGGTATAACATGGAAGGATGCTTGAAAGACATTAGCGGCATCATTGAATCACAAGGAGAATTTGGGGGTATCCGATGAATTTTTTGTCCTTAAACGTCCAAGGCCTCGCCCAAAAGGCTAAGAAAGATTGGGTTAAGGAGTTGTGCATAAAAAATAAGGTGAATTTCGTTGGTTTATAAGAAACTAAATTAGGTTTTATGGATTTTTTTACTGTTAGGTCTTGTTGGGGTAATTCTACGTTTGAGTATGTTCAAAGTGATTCCGTTGGTAATTCGGGAGGTATTTTGTGCATTTGGGATCCCATTTCTTTTCGCAAAAATAGTTTCACTAGAACTGATTATTTTGTTATTATCAGAGGAGTTTGGCTAAAATCTGGGATGGACCTTATGATTGTGGTTGTTTATTTTAACACCCCAAAATTTACACGCAGCGGGATATATCATTAGGTGCTAAAAAATGGTACAATAATACATAATTTATAAAGAACGACTCGAAAGAGATGTTTTAAATTTATCGTTCCTCAAATATTTGTCAGAGTAGCGTAGTCCCAAGACATCGTAACCAAAGTACAACTAAAACAAAAGATTTATATTGTTTTAAGGAAAGGAACGATAAACATTCAAAGAGTTTAAACAACAAAAGCAGTGCACAACTTCATTCCCGTGACCTCCAAGCTTCACACTCCTTGATTACCTGAAATACATGCCTAAAATCATCAACACAAAGGTTGAGCAAGTCTATAGGTTTTACAAATCATCATTTGAACACAAGAATTTTTAATCATCTCAAACTTATCACACAGACAAGTCATATATATAGATAAATGCATTAAGCTCACGCCACTGAACGTTAACCAACATGTCAAACCGAGTCACTTACGGCGCCCCTACTAACAGGTAATATTGTCATATACCAACGACCTCTTATACATAATATCCCTCTCAGGTGTTCACAAGGATACAAACCCTAGGATAAGGCTGTCAAACCAAATAGATCTATCATATGTATTAGCGTTTACCCCTTCGAGTAATTAACAGTGCATGAAATTCAGGGACTTCATAAGACAATGGTACTTATGCATTTATCATCTCATTCGGGTCCAGCATACCGAAAACAACTTGTGTTCATTTTATAAAACAGCATGTATCCCCCTCGCGGGTTAAACAAAACATTTAAAATAATAAAAGCGAGGCTATAAACTCACCTTAACAGTAAGGAGTGAACAGACACAACGAGTATCACTAAAACAAGCTCTCGACCCGACACCCTCCTAAACGTAATCTTGTTTCAAATGAGCATCAACTTCGTTCTTTTAAACCACCTTTACACCTTCTATTTGCTAACCCATATGCTCCAACGTTTATCACATATGTTTAACTAAATGTTTTAGCTCTAATTATTGCTAAAACAAAACTTAGACTTTATATCTCCACCAATAAAAGAGAAGAATTCATGAACTACCTTGCTAAGATTCTCGTACATTATTTTGTTTGTAGATGTCTTTACTGTTATTGTTTTGCTCAAAATTGATAGTAAAGTTTTTATCACCATGTCATGCTTAGAAGAGTTAGATGATCGTGACTCTTTATTATGCTTTAAAACGTGGCTTGTTTTTGTTACCCTTAGTCATCATATAAACTAATGTGTGACATGAACCTACATAAAAAGTGTTAAAAAAGATATAAAGATTATTATTAAGATTTTGATCACAAAATGTAGCGTCCATATATTTAATTTATACTCCTAATATAACTATGTAGTGTGTTACGAGATACACCATGATTAAAGTAATTATTTGTAAATATGTTCAAAGCTAAGACGCAACAAATCGTCACATCTGTTTGAAAAGTTTTATCCTCGACACTTGTATAATTATGTTCAATAATGAAACGAACGATGCTCAGTTACTATATTTTGATAAACTATTAACATAGTCAGACCAAAAATTAAAGATTGAATCCATAATGTTATCTAGTTTGATCAATTAAATCAAATCTGAAGCATCGTTTTCGTCAGCTATTTCATCCCATAGGACACGAAATACGTTCAAACTGATATATGTTTAGTAATACTTAGATTTAAGTAGTATACGCTTTTATATGAAGATGTTCATATTGACGTAGTTTATTATTACATCACAAAAAAAATTAAGAACGTTTTGGCAAAAAGAACAATACATGCCCTTTGGTTAGACACATATATGCATCGTCATATATTTTATTTACTGTAAGATATAATTTTATATTATACACCGTATTTGATAAAGCGGGTATTATCGAATGTTCGATATTTTAGTAGTTACGCAATTTAAAAAAATACACGTAAAACACGAAAAATAAACGCTCAATATAAAATAAAAACATCGACATTCGGACAACATTTATATTTTGATAATTAAATGACTTAAAATACGTTAATGCGTCGAATGAACGAATGACACTTAAAGGCTTAACGTAAATGACGAAAAATACTTTTAAAATAAAATAAAATAAAAATTAAACGACAAAAAAATAAAATAAAAAAAATAAATAAATAATATTAAATATCAAAACTATCGATAATAAAATGTATAATTTTTGGCATCCGTCGGTATCGCGATCACTAATAGTCCTCGTTACTTGTCAAAACATAAAAATAAAATATTAAATATCGGTTTCAACTTAAACTGTCAAACGTAATAATATTTAACGTTATCATATACTTTAAAAATATTTGAAAAAATAGAATTAAATTATGACCTTATTTTTGCGGGTTTTACATCCTCACCACCTTAAGGGAGCACCGTCCCGGGGCTCGTTTCTTCTTATACACTACTTCTCGAGATTTATTTTAAACTCAGAGTAAAATAGTGATCTTCAATACAAGGAACATAATAAGATAGAATGAATTCAATAAACGCATAAACGGACAAGATGTGCAAATGATTTAAGGTTAACGATCGACGAGGAATCTCGAATCACATAACTGTAAAACATATTAATTCACATTAGGAGGAAAATGAGGACGGAGAATGAATGAAATATTAACATTAAAATAAAGTTTGTCACAATTATCCGTCCCGGATTTGGTATTACCTTAAAACTCGATTGAGGTACTTTCTTGATAAAGATGATATATTAAAAATAGAAGTAAAATAACTTCAAAATTTATTTTGGTCGTCTTAAGAAAACTTTGAAAGAATGACTAGAATTTATTGATTAAACTCGTATTGATGGTTACTATCAGAAAAATATAATTTCTAATTATACAAAAGATGATGTATAGATTTAACCTCTTACTTGTGATAGTTATTTCGATAAGATTTATTGGAAAATGTAGACAAGTTCTATAAAATTATTATAATATGTTGTAGAAATACTTAAAGGTGTTTAATATGTCAAAGTAAACATGAGACATATTCGGGTTTCGAAATGTGACAAAATAGCAGCCAAATACGAATGGGAAAATGGTCCACAATTAGTACAAAATCAATGGTACAGAAGGGGACAAAGCAAATATCGTATAAATTCTTAAAGAGAATGATAAAATAGAGGTGTTTATGGTAAGACAGTAAGAAACAGTAGATTAAATAAGTTGTCAATTTTGTTAGTGCGGTCGGTGGGTTCACCAACATCAGCTCATTAACTTAGCGGTGATCGATACACGATCGGAAATAAGGTCCTACACAAAATTTAATTCAAAGAAAATTCCTAATAGTCACTTGTAATTAAAATAAATCAAATGAAAAATGTTAGTGATTAAAGAGAGAAGTCATTGCACGGTTCACAAGAGTGTATTTCGAGACAAACGAGAGTGACGGACGTCATCCCGAATATATGGAAATTCCTCTAGTGATAATTCATTATTCATGTGCGGAGACATCCCGAAGATCTACCAAATCGCATAAAGAACATTGGACGAGAAGGAAGGATGAAACATCGAGACTTTCAAGTCCTTTATCAATAGTCAGTAATTAAACGTACGGTCAAAAGAATTCAGTTATAAGATAAAATGAAGTAACAAGTAGAAAACGATCGTCGGGTAAAAACGTACTCGTAAGCGTGTAATTCGTTCAAGAAAAGGTAAGAAAACTTATGCGGATGCATAGAAACTGTGCTAGTTGCATAGAATATAAAGGTTTTCAAAATCTTATTCACTTTATTTCATTTTGTTTAACTTTTCATAAATTCAAGTAAAAAGTTGATTCTTTTCAAGATTTTTTTTTAGGTGACTACTATTCAGCCTAGCATGGCTCCTTCTAAATTAGACATAGGTGATCAGGCCATGTATAATTTAGGACTAGCAATGCAATGCTCAGTTTCGTCGAACTAGTATTACGTTTCTTATGTTTATATATAAACCATGCCATTTGTAAAATAGAATTTAAAAATATTTTATAAATTTATAGGATACAAGTAATTTGCGAGATTTTTAAGCAACAACTTTAATGTTATAAAAATTATTTCATAATATCAAAGTAAAACAATTTGTGAAAATAATTGTAATAAAAATGTCAATTAAAATTATAAGATGACATTTTGATAACGTATATAATAACCAACGTTTTACAAAAAGTAGCGAATTGTAACTCATAGGAAAACCAATGAAATGATCACGAGTTAATAAGGTTTCCAAAGGTTATATGGTTTAGACGGAATCGCCATGAGACACGTGATAAAAATGTCAACGAAGATTGCGAAGACAAGGCTTCAAATCTCAACCCAAATCAGTAGTAGGTTAGAAGAAAAATAAAAATGAAAATAAAATAGAATGACAAGTGAGTCATGTATAAAAAAAGAATAAGGCAATCCATATGTGTAAACTACTCGACACAGACATGCTTTTAAGAAAAGTATATTATTCGTTTTCAAATTACACCACTAATCCGGTAATTGTTAATCATGTAATGTTTCTATATTTAGAAAGTTTATATATTAGGTAGGTTTCCGATTTTGGAAAGTTTCGAAATCTAAGTCGTTAATATTGACTCATAAAAATGTTAACCCTTTTGACAAAATTAATTCTCCACAATTTTTATTCAAATGCTCCATTTTATACATTCAGGATATATGTATACATGATTCGGACCCAATTTTTTTTTTAGTGTTAAGTCTAATGTTTATAAGAACATTTTCTAGACAACCTTAAGCCTCATTCAAAATTTCTGCATAAAATGCATTTTCTGACACATCTGAAGTTATATCAAACTTTATTAATATTTTCAATTATAACGCAATTTCTATTCTACGTCATCTAATATATTTTACCAACACTTTTTAGTGACCCAAAATATATATACACACATGTATCATGTATTACATACTAATAAAATATAATTTATATAAATGAGCATATAAAGAAAATATTGCATAAAAATACAAGAATACCAACAAGAAATTAGAAAGTCAAAACGGTTCATGACGTTCATAATTTAAGTTTCAAGATGTGTGACTCACATGATGGCGTTTAGTTTTTTTCTAGGGGCACATTGAGTTACTCAATGGTCTAGAGACTACTTTTCAAGACGTCCAAGCACAAACAGCCGGAAAACGATTTGGATATTTATAGAGATATCTCAAAAGGTTAAACAATGAAGGTAATACGCGCAGATGAAGGTATGTAAGGTCATAATATAATTTTTGCAATAAAAGCAATTCGAACACTTCAAAATAGATACGATGAATAATCAGAGATTTATTTAAATCAAATCAATCATTAATAAATGATAAACTTTCATCGAAAAGTTTAACGATATAAGTATATATCGAAAAGGGAATCCTAGATATAATTATATATCAATAAAGGGATCATAGTATTTATTTATAAATACTTGCCAGTAAGGTATACGTAATAACGCATACTAAAATTGTAACCCCAGAAGTAGCTTGAACCTGAAGTCACGCGAAGTCATGTGCACCGACTCTTTGAAAAATAAAAATTGACAGTTATAGTTTAGGGTTTTCAGAAAATGACCTAGTTCTCTATAACTCATGGCTCTGGTACCAATCTTTAACACCCCAAAATTTACACGCAGCGGGATATATCATTAGGTGCTAAAAAAATGGTACAATAATACATAATTTATAAAGAACGACTCGAAAGAGACGTTTTAAATTTATCGTTCCTCAAACATTTGTCAGAGTAGCGTAGTCCCAAGACATCGTAACCAAAGTACAACTGAAACAAAAGATTTATATTGTTTTAAGGAAAGGAACGATAAACATTCAAAGAGTTTAAACAACAAAAGCAGTGCACAACTTCATTCCCGTGACCTCCAAGCTTCACACTCCTTGATTACCTGAAATACATGCCTAAAATCATCAACACAAAGGTTGAGCAAGTCTATAGGTTTTACAAATCATCATTTGAACACAAGAATTTTTAATCATCTCAAACTTATCACACAGACAAGTCATATATATAGATAAATGCATTAAGCTCACGCCACTGAACGTTAACCAACATGTCAAACCGAGTCACTTACGGCGCCCCTACTAACAGGTAATATTGTCATATACCAACGACCTCTTATACATAATATCCCTCTCAGGTGTTCACAAGGATACAAACCCTAGGATAAGGCTGTCAAACCAAATAGATCTATCATATGTATTAGCGTTTACCCCTTCGAGTAATTAACAGTGCATGAAATTCAGGGACTTCATAAGACAATGGTACTTATGCATTTATCATCTCATTCGGGTCCAGCATACCGAAAACAACTTGTGTTCATTTTATAAAACAGCATGTATCCCCCTCGCGGGTTAAACAAAACATTTAAAATAATAAAAGCGAGGCTATAAACTCACCTTAACAGTAAGGAGTGAACAGACACAACGAGTATCACTAAAACAAGCTCTCGACCCGACACCCTCCTAAACGTAATCTTGTTTCAAATGATCATCAACTTCGTTCTTTTAAACCACCTTTACACCTTCTATTTGCTAACCCATATGCTCCAACGTTTATCACATATGTTTAACTAAATGTTTTAGCTCTAATTATTGCTAAAACAAAACTTAGACTTTATATCTCCACCAATAAAAGAGAAGAATTCATGAACTACCTTGCTAAGATTCTCGTACATTATTTTGTTTGTAGATGTCTTTACTGTTATTGTTTTGCTCAAAATTGATAGTAAAGTTTTTATCACCATGTCATGCTTAGAAGAGTTAGATGATCGTGACTCTTTATTATGCTTTAAAACGTGGCTTGTTTTTGTTACCCTTAGTCATCATATAAACTAATGTGTGACATGAACCTACATAAAAAGTGTTAAAAAAGATATAAAGATTATTATTAAGATTTTGATCACAAAATGTAGCGTCCATATATTTAATTTATACTCCTAATATAACTATGTAGTGTGTTACGAGATACACCATGATTAAAGTAATTATTTGTAAATATGTTCAAAGCTAAGACGCAACAAATCGTCACATCTGTTTGAAAAGTTTTATCCTCGACACTTGTATAATTATGTTCAATAATGAAACGAACGATGCTCAGTTACTATATTTTGATAAACGATTAACATAGTCAGACCAAAAATTAAAGATTGAATCCATAATGTTATCTAGTTTGATCAATTAAATCAAATCTGAAGCATCGTTTTCGTCAGCTATTTCATCCCATAGGACACGAAATACGTTCAAACTCATATATGTTTAGTAATACTTAGATTTAAGTAGTATACGCTTTTATATGAAGATGTTCATATTGACGTAGTTTATTATTACATCACAAAAAAAAAATTAAGAACGTTTTGGCAAAAAGAACAATACATGCCCTTTGGTTAGACACATATATACATCGTCATATATTTTATTTACTGTAAGATATAATTTTATATTATACACCGTATTTGATAAAACGGGTATTATCGAATGTTCGATATTTTAGTAGTTACGCAATATAAAAAAATACACGTAAAACACGAAAAATAAACGCTCAATATAAAATAAAAACATTGACATTCGGACAACATTTATATTTTGATAATTAAATGACTTAAAATACGTTAATGCGTCGAATGAACGAATGACACTTAAAGGCTTAACGTAAATGACGAAAAATACTTTTAAAATAAAATAAAATAAAAATTAAACGACAAAAAAATAAAATAAAAAAAATAAATAAATAATATTAAATATCAAAACTATCGATAATAAAATGTATAATTTTTGGCATCCGTCGGTATCGCGATCACTAATAGTCCTCGTTACTTGTCAAAACATAAAAATAAAATATTAAATATCGGTTTCAACTTAAACTGTCAAACGTAATAATATTTAACGTTATCATATACTTTAAAAATATTTGAAAAAATAGAATTAAATTATGACCTTATTTTTGCGGGTTTTACATTTATGCTCCTCATAACGTTAATGATAAGCGAATGTTGTGGGATTACTTGACCCATATTTCTAATATATGGGATGGACAGATCATTATGATGGGTTATTTTAACGCGGTTAGATGTAAAGAAGACAGATTTGGTTCCATTTTCAATGCCCACGACGCGGACATCTTTAACTCTTTTATTTATAATGCGGGGATTAAGGAAATTCCTCTTGGAGGTAGCGCTTTCACTTGGTGTCATAAATCGGCCTCTAAAATGAGTAAGTTGGACCCTTTTTTTGTGTCTCCGAATCTTTTAATCTCAAGTCCTTTCATTTCTGCTATAACTTTGGATCGGTTTATTTCGGATCATCGTCCTATCCTTTTAAGAGAATCTTCGTTTGATTATGGGCCTGTTCCTTTTCGGTTTTATCGATATTGGTTAGATGTTGATGGATTTGATAAAATGGTTAGAGACTCTTGGGAGGCTGCTCCTGGAAATAAGGATAATGCTATCCGTAGTTTCATGGTTAAATTAAAATTTCCTAAAGGCTGTATTCGTACATGTGTTTCTAATCATAGGAGAAATTCGAATTGCGAAATGTCTATTCTTAAAGAAGACTTGAGAATCTGTGACGAGAGGATTGATAAGGGCTTGGGCTCGAGGGAGGTAGTCCAAAAACGTACTGAGACTCTTAATAAAATCCATCTGTTCCAAAAAAAATCATGCTTCCGAAATTTCTCAAAAAGCCAAGATCAAATGGGCGATTGAGGGTGACGAGAATGTGAAATTCTTTCATGGGATTCTAAATATGAAACGTAGTCATTCTCAGATTAGGGGTGTTATGATTAATGGTGTTTGGACTGATGATCCGGCTAAGGTTAAAGGCGAATTCCTAGAGCATTTTCGGGTCAGGTTTGATAAACCTCCACCAAATCGTGCTACCATAGATATTCCTTTTCCCAACTCTCTTTCATTTGATCAAAATGTGGACCTGGAGCTAATGGTTACTAAAGAGGAAGTTAAACGTGCAGTTTGGGATTGTGGTATCGACAAATCTCCGGGACCTGATGGGTTTTCTTTTTGCTTTTATCGTCACTTCTGGTCTTTGTCTGAAAACGACATGTTTGGGGCTGTGGCTCATTTCTTCACTCATGGTGATATGCCGCCAGGTTGTAACTCGAACTTCATTGCCTTAATTCCAAAAGTTATTGATGCAAACTTGGTTAAAGACTTTCGTCCGATCAGTTTAATTGGGAGTCTTTATAAGATTATTGCTAAAGTTCTGGCTAATCGCTTAGTTGGTGTTCTGAGTGGTCTGATTAATGAGGTCCAATCTGCGTTTGTTGCGGATAGGCAAATATTGGATGGTCCTTTTATTCTTAACGAGGTCCTTCAATGGTGTAAAAAAAAGAAGAAACACACTCTTATCTTTAAGGTGGATTTTGAGAAAGCTTTCGACTCCGTCCGTTGGGATTTTCTGGATGATGTGCTTGTAAAATTCGGATTTGGTACTAAATGGAGGAATTGGATTCATAATTGCCTCAGTTCATCTAGGGGGTCGATTCTCATCAATGGGAGTCCTACGAGTGAATTTCAATTCTCCCGAGGTCTGAAACAAGGGGATCCTCTATCTCCTTTTCTATTCATTCTTGTTATGGAAAGCCTTCATATCTCATTCCAAAGGGTGGTCGATGCAAGTTTGTTTAATGGTATTACCATTAATTCTAGGATAAATCTTTCTCATATGTTCTATGCAGATGATGCTATATTTATTGGTGAATGGAGCGATTCTAATATCGAGTCCCTTGTCCGAGTGTTGGAATGTTTTTTCAGGGCTTCTGGTCTTCGTATTAATATGAGTAAAAGCAAGATTATAGGAGTTAATGATGATGGTGTAAAGATTAAATCGGTGGCAAAAAAACTTGGCTGTCAGGTTCTTAATACTCCTTTCACTTACTTGGGGACGAAAGTTGGGGATAACATGTCTAGAAAACATGCTTGGAATGAAGTTGTTGAGAAGGTCGTTTCCCGTCTTTCTAGATGGAAGCTGAAAACGCTTTCAATTGGTGGAAGATTTACTCTTCTCAAGTCCGTGTTAGGCTCTATACCAATCTTCCATATGTCCATATTCAAAGCTCCCGCGAGTATCCTTAATTCTCTTAAAACTATCCGTAGTCGTTTTTTTAATGGACAGGAGCCAAAGTGTAAAAAAGCGTCATGGGTTAAGTGGAGCAAGGTTTTAACTTCGAAATAAAATGGAGGTCTTGGGGTCTCAAGTTTATTTTCTCTCAACAGAGGTTTAATGTTCAAATGGATATGGCGGTTCTATTCTCAAAAACATTCTTTATGGACCAAAGTGATAAAGGCGATTCATGGGGAAGATGGCTGCTTAGATACAGATGGCTATTATGGGGGGCGGACCTGTTGGACTTCTATTGTTAATGAAATCAAGGTGATGCAGGGTCATGGTATAAACGTCCGCGAGTTCATCAATCTTAAGCTGGGGAATGGTGACGATACTCGTTTCTGGATTGACAAATGGCATGCTGGTGGAACTCTTAAGAATATGTTCCCACGTCTTTATGCACTTGAACTCGACAAAAAGATTTCTGTAAGTTCGAAATTTAACGCCACTAGTTTAGACTATTCTTTTCGCATATCTGCCAGAAGTGGGATCGAAGAGTCGCAATATAATTCTTTGTCAGAGATTGTGTCAGATACTTCGCTTGTGCCGCAGGAGGATAGATACGTTTGGCTGCTGGAAGACGATGGCACGTATTCTGTTTCTTCCATGCGAAAGACGATTGATGGAAACAGGTTTCAGACTTTGAATATGTCAACACGATGGATCAAATCGGTGCCAATCAAGGTTAATATATTGGCGTGGAAAGTGATGTCAGATGCTCTCCCTACCCGTTTCTGTTAGCCGTATTTAAAGTGATGGTCATATAATATACCGTTACGAAGCTCGTGAAAAATACTATTCAACGGTGTCGAGAGTTCTTAGTTATTAATGTTTATGTAACGGGAATTAGTCCCGAACACAAAAATGAGGAAGGCCTCCTAAACACTTACTACTTAGTATAAAAGGCCTCCTAAGCCTCATTTGTGTGTGTGTTTTCCATTCCATTGTTTTGTAGAGAGAGAAACGTATGTGTTTCTCTCACTAGGAATTCACAACTTTGTTTTTCTCTTTTTCTTCATCTAATCTAATCTTTCTTTTTTGGTTTAATCTTCATCTACATTTCTATATCATTATAAGTCGTGTGATCCAATCCAACAAGTGGTATCAGAGCACATTCGCAGTAACCTTGTATATATCTATCAGAAAATCAAAATACAAAAATATAAAATCTATAAAAACAAAATAAAAAATGAGAAAATCTTTCAAAAATACCAAAAATATTCTTCTCCGACATGTCTCTCAGCATCGATAATATGGACGTGCTTAGAAATGTTGTTCAATAACGACACGGGTACGTACATAAAGTTCGAATGAGAGTTCAAATGTTTTCAAAACATGTCTTTTCTATTTTTCTTCTCATAATGGCTTATAGTCACATGTCAGACTATAACCCGGTCCCTAAATAAAGAAAAGTCTTCGACTTATCCTCAACAACGAGAAATTCATTTTTCTCTGTCATGAGCTGATATCAAAACATTCAAAGTTTTAAGCTCATGAACACAATTTTTCTCGGACTTTTGAGCACAATTTTTCAACGTATTTCAAAACAATGTGCTCATATACTCCCCTATTTAAATAGGATCTCTTTTCGAGGGGGAGTATAATGATTTCATAAACATTTGTTCCAAAGTTTCATGACACATTATTCTCTCCATGTTTCATCACTAGTTTCATAAAAATTTCAATTTCATGCAATTTTTGAGGGGGAGAATTGTAATAACCCGTACTTTAAATTCAACATTTAGACTGAGATCTAATCCTATTTCTAATATTTGGACCAATATTTATTAATCGACTTTGATTTGTCATGATCATTTTTTTTGCGAATAATATTGAGTTCTTGGCTAACCGGCAAGGTTAAGGCTTTAACGTATTGAGTATGTCATTTATTAATTATCGGTAAAGTCTATGTCCGTCATCGACCGTGACCATTCTCATTATGACATAAAAATATTTTCTATTGTCTTCGTTTTAATTTATCGTTTTATGAGCATTTCTAGTAATTCACGTTAAGCCTTTAGGCGTCATTCGTTTATATAACGCGTTAAAGTTTATTAAATCATAAGCCCTCATTTATTTATCAAATATCAATGTTCTCCTAATGTCCAAGTTTTCATTTTATATTGAGTGTTTATTTTTCGTGTCTGACGCGTATCTTTTAAATCGTGTAACCTTTAAAATATCGGATATCGATAATACCCGCTTTACCAAATTATGGGGTAAAATTTTTATATATCTCACCCCACTAACAGCACCTCACGCCACATGTAACACAAATATTATGTTGTGTCTTGTATTAGTTCAAGTCTTATATAAACATGGACACTTGTATGTGTTTGCATAAACACACGTCTACACACTCTTTTTCATAATCAAATGGGATTTTTATTCATTCTTTGCCTCTACTCTTTGGTTTTGACGTCACCCAAAACACTAACACAATTTCCATCTAAATATTTAACTACATGTTACATGATAAGGTTTATGATATAGTGATATCATTAATATCATTTTAGCATGAACAAATACATCTTCATCAATATAATTTAAAGATCAAGGGGCTGAGTTAAGAGCTAAGATGGAAGGTTTATAACTTGATGAAAATCTAATGGTAAAGTGGTCTTTGTCTTGATCTTGGAAACTTGGTGATGGTGATGAATTGTTAGATTTTTGTACTTCTTCATTATTAAAGGTTTGCTACCTATTTTCTTTTATTCAATTTGTATATATTTATTATGTGTATGTATTTATAAATCTCTACTCATTTTGATCATGTCATATTTGATTAGTAAGTATTGGACATTGTATATGAAATTGTAATATAAAAGTGCAAGCTAAACAAACCATAGTGAATATTTGGTTGATGTGATATTAGATCAGCATAAAGATTGTATTTCGTGGCCAAATTAGTAGCTTGTGGGGCTTGTTTAGGTTTTTGGATGGGTATATATATATTTTGTGGTGATTTGGACGGGTGGCCCGTCCCGTGGCGAGTCCTAGAAAGTGAGATATGACCAAAATAGTGAAGCAAGGTCAAAATCTGACCTGCTGTAAAGATGAGCTGTTTTCTCATAAAATTCCTATACTGACCTATGATTATCTAAAACTAAAAGTTAAAGATAATATCATGTAGAACTAGAATCAATTTGATAGTTTACCAATTCCTTACGGTTTGGAAATGACGGCCAAAACGGTGAGAACGAGATTGGCAGCCAAAAACAGCCAACTCTTCTAAGTGATAAAATGGGTAAGTGAGTTCTAATAAATATAAATTAGGGGAAATTGAACTTATAATAAGTAAACTACATAATTTAAGAATGAATTTGGTAAAAATAACTCATCTATATTATTTACGGTTTAGAAGAAACAGTCTAATTAACGAGACATGTCGTGAAAATTGTAAGAATTAGACTATATTAAATTAAGGTAAAACGTGACGATTTTTATAAAAACCGAAGTGGTATGACCCACTTATCAGGAAATAGAGATCCATTTACATACTGATAACTAGAATACTCGAGGCCCGACCAACGTGAAATAATAAGTGGACATTGTTTGGAGGCGTTTTAGGACCCCGAAAAGCATATAAAGTGGAATTAGGCCACAAAAGTCCAACATACACTTATAATGGCTATTGAGCCATTATTGGACTTGAGATTCATAATAAGTTTGATATTGATTTTAAAATGAAATTAAGTTATATAATGTGTAATTGGCCACTAATGGGCTTAAGATGGGCTAAAAGTGTCAAATTGGATATTACACTAAAATGGTTAAGTTTTCATCTACAAGTTTTATAAAGAATCATAAAACTTATGCAATGTCCAAAGAACTTATTAAGATATACTTATTACATATATGTATGATTTATTTCTCGTCTCGAGCCTAAGACGCGTCTCGACATTTTAGGTCTCGTTCGGTCATATGTTGACCGTTGGGCATCTTACTCTCGATCAACGAGCGATTGGTACCTCGTGAAGTCATGTATCGACTATTGGATGTTTGTTCCTCGATAAATGTGTGATTGCTATATCAGGTGAGTCTATAGCCTCGCTTTTATATTATCTTGCAAATGATTTTTAACCCGCGAGGGGGAATACATGATGTTTTTATTAAATGAACACAAGTTGTTTTCGGTATGCTGGACCCGAATATGATGATAAATGCCTAAGTACCATTGTCTTATGAAGTCCCTGAATTTCATGAACTGTTAATTACCTTGCGAGGTAAACGCTAATACATTTGATAGATCTATTTGGTTTGACAACCTTATCCTAGGGTATGTATCCTTGTGATCACCTGAGAGGGATATAATGTATAAGAGGTCGTTGGTATATGACAATATTACATGTAGTAGGGGCGCCGTAAGTGACTCGGTTGACGTGTTGGTTAACGTTCAGTTGCATGAGCTTAAGGCATTTATCAAAATATATATGACTTGTCTGTGTGACAAGCTTGAGATGATTAAAAATTCTTGTGTTCAAATGATGATTTGCAAAACCTATAGACTTGCTCAACCGTTGTGTTGATGATTTTAAGCATGTATTTCAGGTAATCAAGATGGATGGCAGCGGAGCATGCGAGGAAGAAGTTGGTGCTTACTTGTCTAAATTTATATTTATTTTTCCATCCTTTGAAATGAATAAATGACTTTTAAAGTCTTTGATGAATGTGATGTGTTGGTAACGGTTTTTGGGACTAAACACTACTCTGATTTTATATAATGGGATGGGAAACTTTTTAGACAAGGTTGTATATTATTTTAACGTCTCTTTTGAGGTCGTTGTCTATGATTGTGTGTAATGTGCTATGAGTAGCGCCCCAAAGTGGTATTCCGCTGCGTGGTAATTTAGGGGTGTTACAAAAATGGTAATCAGAGCCACAAGTTATATAGAACTAGGTCGATTTTGAAAAACCTAAACTATAACTTTTAGTGTGTTCTAAAAAGTTTTAAGCACGCAACTACTCCGCATGGCTCCGCTAAGGCTATTCTTGTATTACTTTTTGATTGATTGTGATTATGTGAACCTATGTGTATGTAGGAATGATGGTATGTATATGCATGAATATACTATGATATTTATAGGCATTGCACGTGAAGCAATGGTCCTTGAATGATTGTCGTACATTTTATAATGCGGTTTTGTATCGGATTTGGCCTCACCGCCAATCACCGATCTTGATAATTATGTATTATGTGAATACGAGTGTGAAACTCGTTGATACTTTGAGTATGTATATTGTTTCGTAATCTATCGCATATCGACTTGTTTAAGTTCGATTGTTGTCATCGTATCGTGATGTGCCATTTAAGGACATCTCCTTTCGAAACGTAGTTGATTGATGTGATATTCATGTTCTGAATACTTCTTATGATTTTGAAAAATCATTTATCCTAGGCGAAACTTCTATGAAATACGACGTGTGACTTGATTTTATATGACTACGTTTATTGGTGAAAAGGAGGATGACAATGTTGGACTTAAGATATATATATCCTAATCAAATATATATAGTTTGGGTACAACAAAGATATGCTCGTAGTAGTCATTCGGTTGAGTGACTTAAAAACCTTGTATCTAAATGGAATGGGACATTTAGATATAGAGATTTTAACTCGCCCAACTATGAGTCGTTTAAGGTTATCTTATTGAAATGGATTAGGACATTTGAATAAGAAAATTTTAAACCACTAGACCTTAGATTGTTGTGTTTTTCCTTATTCAAATGGAATGGGACGTTTAAATACGGAAATCACGATGTAAGTTTATTGACACCTCGTATTTACTATGGTATTTGGATATGATATCGTGTTAAGAGGTAGTAATACTTGAGTAGGATGATTTATAATCCTTTTGTTGAAATGGATTGGGACGCCTTTTCATTTGAACAAGAAAGTTATAAGTTCCCGAACCGTAAATTTATAAACTCTTGTATACATGGAGGGGGACGCCTTTTTATGTAGACAAGGAATTATAAATGCGTGGGCGCAAGTATGTCTGGCTCGATTTGTGAGTGTTTGTTATGCGTACGTCTTTCTTCGAACCCTGTTTCGTTGATAAGAATCGTTCAGTGTCGTCATCATTATGATGATCGTCGATTATCATCTATGCATGAGTAACCCGTTGGACTTCTCTCGAGTTGCGATTTATTTCGATGGATCATTTCCAATGTGTCTCGATGATCGCGAGCTTTATAAGTTAATCGTTAAGAACCGTTGACCGTTCCGAGAATAGGCGACTTGTTTAAGCGTCACCAGGATTTATGCGTGTACTTGTGGATTGACTGAGGATCAAGTTATCAACGGCGAACTATCGTGGATCTGGAGATTTTGTAATTTTACTTGCTATTATCGAAGGGTTCATTCAAGGTTTTCTCGATGATCAACAATGGAGATTTATATTCGATGTTTATGTTCGACCTTTGCTTTTTAGGTACTTATATAGTGTGTGATCCATTCGAATGATCGTAAGTTGTGGGAACTTGAGACGGCATTATCCAATGACGTCCGATCATAGAGAACATGTACGATATAATATCTTTTGACCTTCCTTGGAACCTAGACGATGACTTGTCTGTTTTTCATTCTTCACTGTTAGACTGAAGACCGTCATAAACGAATTAAGCGCCGGGACGTCGCTTCCTAAAGGGTTAGATGATGTAATAACCCGTACTTTAAATTCAACATTTAGACTGAGATCTAATCCTATTTCTAATATTTGGACCAATATTTATTAATCGACTTTGATTTGTCATGATCATTTTTTTTGCGAATAATATTGAGTTCTTGGCTAACCGGCAAGGTTAAGGCTTTAACGTATTGAGTATGTCATTTATTAATTATCGGTAAAGTCTATGTCCGTCATCGACCGTGACCATTCTCATTATGACATAAAAATATTTTCTATTGTCTTCGTTTTAATTTATCGTTTTATGAGCATTTCTAGTAATTCACGTTAAGCCTTTAGGCGTCATTCGTTTATATAACGCGTTAAAGTTTATTAAGTCATAAGCCCTCATTTATTTATCAAATATCAATGTTCTCCTAATGTCCAAGTTTTCATTTTATATTGAGTGTTTATTTTTCGTGTCTGACACGTATCTTTTAAATCGTGTAACCTTTAAAATATCGGATATCGATAATACCCGCTTTACCAAATTATGGGGTAAAATTTTTATATATCTCACCCCACTAACAGCACCTCACGCCACATGTAACACAAATATTATGTTGTGTCTTGTATTAGTTCAAGTCTTATATAAACATGGACACTTGTATGTGTTTGCATAAACACACGTCTACACACTCTTTTTCATAATCAAATGGGATTTTTATTCATTCTTTGCCTCTACTCTTTGGTTTTGACGTCACCCAAAACACTAACACAATTTCCATCTAAATATTTAACTACATGTTACATGATAAGGTTTATGATATAGTGATATCATTAATATCATTTTAGCATGAACAAATACATCTTCATCAATATAATTTAAAGATCAAGGGGCTGAGTTAAGAGCTAAGATGGAAGGTTTATAACTTGATGAAAATCTAATGGTAAAGTGGTCTTTGTCTTGATCTTGGAAACTTGGTGATGGTGATGAATTATTAGATTTTTGTACTTCTTCATTATTAAAGGTTTGCTACCTATTTTCTTTTATTCAATTTGTATATATTTATTATGTGTATGTATTTATAAATCTCTACTCATTTTGATCATGTCATATTTGATTAGTAAGTATTGGACATTGTATATGAAATTGTAATATAAAAGTGCAAGCTAAACAAACCATAGTGAATATTTGGTTGATGTGATATTAGATCAGCATAAAGATTGTATTTCGTGGCCAAATTAGTAGCTTGTGGGGCTTGTTTAGGTTTTTGGATGGGTATATATATATTTTGTGGTGATATGGACGGGTGGCCCGTCTCGTGGCGAGTCCTAGAAAGTGAGATATGACCAAAATAGTGAAGCAAGGTCAAAATCTAACCTGCTGTAAAGATGAGCTGTTTTCTCATAAAATTCCTATACTGACCTATGATTATCTAAAACTAAAAGTTATAGATAATATTATGTAGAACTAGAATCAATTTGATAGTTTACCAATTCCTTACGGTTTGGAAATGACGGCCAAAACGGTGAGAACGAGATTGGCAGCCAAAAACAGCCAACTCTTCTAAGTGATAAAATGGGTAAGTGAGTTCTAATAAATATAAATTAGGGGAAATTGAACTTATAATAAGTAAACTACATAAGTTAAGAATGAATTTGGTAAAAATAACTCATCTATATTATTTACGGTTTAGAAGAAACAGTCTAATTAACGAGACATGTCGTGAAAATTGTAAGAATTAGACTATATTAAATTAAGGTAAAACGTGACGATTTTTATAAAAACCGAAGTGGTATGACCCACTTATCAGGAAATAGAGATCCATTTACATACTGATAACTAGAATACTCAAGGCCCAACCAACGTGAAATAATAAGTGGACATTGTTTGGAGGCGTTTTAGGACCCCGAAAAGCATATAAAGTGGAATTAGACCACAAAAGTCCAACATACACTTATAATGGCTATTGAGCCATTATTGGACTTGAGATTCATAATAAGTTTGATATTGATTTTAAAATGAACTTAAGTTATATAATGTGTAATTGGCCACTAATGGGCTTAAGATGGGCTAAAAGTGTCAAATTGGATATTACACTAAAATGGTTAAGTTTTAATCTACAAGTTTTATAAAGAATCATAAAACTTATGCAATGTCCAAAGAACTTATTAAGATATACTTATTACATATATGTATGATTTATTTCTCGTCTCGAGCTAAGACGCGCCTCGACATTTTAGGTCTCGTTCGGTCATATGTTGACCGTTGGGCATCTTACTCTCGATCAACGAGCGATTGGTACCTCGTGAAGTCATGTATCGACTATTGGATGTTTGTTCCTCGATAAATGTGTGATTGCTATATCAGGTGAGTCTATAGCCTCGCTTTTATATTATCTTGTAAATGATTTTTCACCCGCGAGGGGGAATACATGATGTTTTTATTAAATGAACACAAGTTGTTTTCGGTATGCTGGACCCGAATATGATGATAAATGCCTAAGTACCATTGTCTTATGAAGTCCCTAAATTTCATGAACTGTTAATTACCTTGCGAGGTAAACGCTAATACATTTGATAGATCTATTTGGTTTGACAGCCTTATCCTAGGGTATGTATCCTTGTGATCACCTGAGAGGGATATAATGTATAAGAGGTCGTTGGTATATGACAATATTACCTGTAGTAGGGGCGCCATAAGTGACTCGGTTGACGTGTTGGTTAACGTTCAGTTGCATGAGCTTAAGGCATTTATCAAAATATATATGACTTGTCTGTGTGACAAGCTTGAGATGATTAAAAATTCTTGTGTTCAAATGATGATTTGCAAAACCTATAGACTTGCTCAACCGTTGTGTTGATGATTTTAAGCATGTATTTCAGGTAATCAAGATGGATGGCAGCGGAGCATGCGAGGAAGAAGTTGGTGCTTACTTGTCTAAATTTATATTTATTTTTCCATTCTTTGAAATGAATAAATGACTTTTAAAGTCTTTGATGAATGTGATGTGTTGGTAACGGTTTTTGGGACTAAACGCTACCCTGATTTTATATAATGGGATGGGAAACTTTTTAGACAAGGTTGTATATTATTTTAACGTCTCTTTTGAGGTCGTTGTCTATGATTGTGTGTAATGTGCTATGAGTAGCGCCCCAAAGTGGTATTCCGCTGCGTGGTAATTTAGGGGTGTTACAAGAATAGTGATTAAAATGTGTTATCTTGAATAAGATCTTTGATATAAGTGCTTTCTCTTCCTAATATGTGCAAAAATCTCTCCTTTTATGATGCACATATGTAGGGGGAGCGTTTTTGGTGATATAGAAAACTTTTAAGGTGTAAACATTTATTTCATCAACACCTTGACTGCATTTTCAATTGAGTTTTCTGGTTACGATATCTATACCCTTCAACACAATTAATCACGACGATATTGGTGTCAAAAGGTGGTTAGGTATTCGTCCTATGATCCAACCAGAACCGGAGGGATCTTCCCAGGGACAATCCATTAGAACTTAGAAGTCCTTAGGAAAGATGGAGTAGTTGAGTGTACGGGAATAATGCCGACTAATGACTTAAGCTAGCACTGGAACAATCACAACAAGGTGCTAGTTATGACGTCTTGGTAAGCATTGAAGGGGTTGAAGAATGAAAAAGAAATGTAAGGATAAAGGGTGTAAAGAAATAAGCCCTCCATACAACTTAGGCAGAAATCGGGTCAATACATCTATTATCAGAATCACTTTGATGATTTCTTATACTGAAGACAAAGCATCATGGACCCAGTGATGCAATGCACAACCCTTCCCAGCCTACTCAAGCTTCTCTCAAAAGAAGTTTGTTTTATTGTCACGGAGTTCAACTCATTTCTATCAACTTTCTCACTCCGAGATAGTAGATATTGAATAGGTGGCAGTCTGCTCCAGCCTCCGATCACCAAATAAACGTGCACTTATAGAGTCTAGAGCCAACGAGATTCATCAAAAATCTCATTAGGACACTTATTCCATAGATCAATTGTTGTTCATCATTAGAACACAAGCGATGATTTACAGAGTCCTACGCTCTATCCTTGTGGTATTGCTAGAACATTCAGAGTGATACTCTTTAGTATTCACAGTGATGAATGGAAATCCTTCCAGTGTTAACATCAAACAGCACTGCGGTAGGTCATATGTAAGATTCACTTGAATTAAACATATGTTAACTGGAAAGCAACAGTGATTTGATTCTTAATTGATTCAAACTCGTTCCAGGTCTCGACGCGATATCTTTATGATCTTGTCAGAACATTCAGAGTAATACTTTTTAGTATTTACAGTGACGAATGGAAATCCTTCCAGTGTCATCATCAAACAACACTGCGGTAGGTAACTTGTGCGATTCTATATGAATCAAACTTGTGTCAACTGGAAAGCAACGATGGTTTGATTCTTAATTGATTCAGACTTGTTCCAGGAAAGTGAATTGACGACTTAATCAGCAGAATGGAACTGCATGATTCACTCATTACTTTGAATTATCTGTTGATATATTCAAGTATTGAGAACGGCTACCACAGCTGGAAATCCTGTCAAGGAAGTTCTTTGAACTTACCTGATCACAGGTACAATATTCGTACTGTATAACGGGAAACCGGTGGAATGCAAACGGTGGCGTTATCTCAAGAGTCGCAATTCAAGGCCACATATTCAGGATCATTGAAGAAAGCTCAAGAACATCTAAAGACAAAGACTTCCGCTACTCTGATGATCAAGGGAGATTGTTTACAAGCTTTCAAGTCAACACAAAACATGAGTATGTGGAGAAAGACACAAGAACACAAGCTGACAAAGCTTCAAGATCAAGTCAAGGCAAAGATCAAAGATCCAAGATCACAAGTCATGAAAGGAACTATGAAAGAACTCTCAAGGCAACAAGCTTCAAAGTCTGCAACACCAACGAAGTGAAGTCACATATTACATGACCACCCCTTAGGGGGAGATTGTTAGCCGTATTTAAAGTGATGGTCATATAATATACCGTTGCGAAGCTCGTGAAAAATACTATTCAACGGTGTCGAGAGTTCTTAGTTATTAATGTTTATGTAACGGGAATTAGTCCCGAACACACAAATGAGGAAGGCCTCCTAAACACTTACTACTTAGTATAAAAGGCCTCCTAAGCCTCATTTGTGTGTGTGTTTTCCATTCCATTGTTTTGTAGAGAGAGAAACGTATGTGTTTCTCTCACTAGGAATTCACAACTTTGTTTTTCTCTTTTTCTTCATCTAATCTAATCTTTCTTTTTTGGTTTAATCTTCATCTACATTTCTATATCATTATAAGTCGTGTGATTCAATCCAACAGTTTCAATTTATCCCGTCGTGGCATTGATATCAACTCCATTGATTGTCCTATTTGCAATTCGGGAGTGGAAACCTCAAGTCATATATTTTTTCAATGCAATATTATCAGACAGATCATGAAGAAAATAGCTGCTTGGTGGAACGTGGTTTACATGGAGGTAAATTCTTATGAGGAGTGGCGCTCGTGGCTTGTCTCTATTCGGATCCGATCTAGTCTCAAAGTTGTTCTTGAAGGGATTTACTATGGATTGTGGTGGTTTATGTGGAGCTTTCGTAATAAGCTTTTGTTTGACGAGAAGATCCCAGAAAAGGCCTTGATCTTCGACAATCTAGTTTCTAGCTCGTTTTACTGGTTTAAATATAGATGTAAAGCGTCGTTCAAATGGGACGATTGGCTTAAAAACCCGTATATTGTTTGTTGTTGATCTAGCTCCTTGCTAGTTTTTAATAAAATCGCCGTTCCAAAAAAAAATTGTATCGTCTTGCTTATTTACCTGAATGTGGTACTTTCTAATCTTTTTTCATTATGTTTCTTTTAATTATTATTGCATAATTAGTTTTAGACATTATCCTACGTCATCATAGTGTATATGCTTGTTTAGAATAATTTTATTAGTAGTTTATGTATACAAGTAATGGATAAAGATTAGATAAAAAGACGAGAATGTGAGAAGGAAATATTTTTTAAAGAAAGTTTTTGAAAAATTCCAAAACATTTCTACAACATCATGTATCTTGATGCATCAAAAAGTTCTGATTTTTTTCTTCTAAAAGTGGGTAATCTTGCCAAAAATTACTATGAAAAAATGTTTGTGCATTAAATTGTTTTTTGTGTATTAATAACAAGTTGAAAATTTTGTGCATCAAAATTTTATTTTATACGGTTTTATAGAACCATTTTTTATTTTTTTCAAGAATTTTTAAAATAAAAATGTTCCTTTCGCACTCCTCACAAATATTTGTATCTTTATATTAACCTTATCTTACAATTAATAAAGTATACGAGTGTATTTGTATATTTTTAATAAATTAAAGAATATATAGAAAACCCTCAAGTAACATAAGTACTTTTATTATATACTATTGGCAATTTAATATCAGTTCGATTATACAAATATGTTGTATCAAATATTACACGTACGAAATTTAGACATGAAGCGTGAATTAAGTAATAATTTTGTAATTACGATTTTATGTATTATTACACTTTTTTAAATCTAATGTCTATATGTTTGATATTTTTTTTTTTTGCTCCGTGTAAATTAATATAAACTCACATCATTCTTGCGGTTCGAACTTCATAATATTTTTGCTTTCAATATTTTTATTTCGAATAGTGATATCAATTCTTACGGTTCGACTTCTCGATCATTTTACGGATAAATTCCACGCAAAAATTATAATTTAACAGTTTTAATAAAACCATACCAAATTAATGAATCAATTTTATAATATTTATAAATTAATTATGATTAGAGGAATAAAATATGACCTTATTTTACATAGGTTTACATAATGATCACATGTGTTAAATTTTGCGTTTATTAACCGATTTGTGCTGCGGATAATGTGTTAATGAGCTTATTTGATAGATTTTGTGTTGTAAATAAGTGAAAACGTATTGTAGTCAAGTGTTAACCGATTTGTGCTGCGGATAACGGTTCCATTCACATGTAGTCAAGTGAAGATGTATCTATGAAACTAGAAGTTTAGTTTAAGAGATTGTTGTTATATACGTTCTTATTTGTATATGCTACTGTTTTGGTGGATAATATAGAGCGTGTTTGAGGTTTATGTTAAAGTTAGGATACATTATGAATAATCAATTGCTGTAATTTTTTGACATTAATTTTGACGATACTACTTTCTAATTATACACCTCGAATCATATTTACCATAAAATGCACAATGATGCTAAAAGTCAGATATTCTGAGCTCAAATCTCTAATGCCCCGTTTGGTTCGTTCTAATTGGATATAATTTAATGTAATTTTAATTCAATTACATTAAATAATCTGTTTGGTTCAGAGAATAAGGGGAATGTAATTCACTTTACATTACATATGGTGTTTGGTATATTACGTAATTGTAATTGGGACATTACAATTACATCAAATGACGTATTTCAGATTACATAAGAACTTGGATGGAATGTTTTGAATTACCTCGTTATTCGTAAATTTATACTTTAAACCACTATTATTATTATTATTAATTATTAATAATCAACTTTATTATTATTATTATTATTATTATTATTATTATTGTTATACTAAAATAATATAATAATATAATATTTATTTTTATTATTATATTACTATTATTTATTATTATTATTATATTATTATTTATAAATTTATAATTTTTTAGTTTATATTTTTAAAAAAAATTTGAATTTATTTTTATATAATATTTATTTATTGTTATTTTATTTAATTTATTTTTTATTTTATATTATTTTTTTTTTATATAATATTAGAATTTTATATTTTAATTAAATATTTTTATTTTTTAATTATTGTTATTATTATTTATTTTAATATTTTATTAATATAAGTAATTTTTATTATTATACTTTTGAAATATTAAAATAATATAAATTATTATTATTTTATTTTAATAAAAAATATTATTTTTTATTAAATTAATATTATTTACTTAAATAATGAGTTTTATTAAAATGATAATTTTTATTAAAATAATAATTTTATAAAAATAATAATTTTTATCAAAATAATATTTTTTATTAAAATAACAAGTTTATTTTATTTTAAATTATTTATGTTTTTATTATTTTATTTTTATTATTTTATTTTATTTTAACTATTATTTTTTATTATTTTTTATGTTTTATATAAAAAATTGAATTACATTACGTTCAAACTCAACCACACACATCTTAGATTTTATCCATTACAATTCCACAACATTACAGTTCCAACATATTCCCATTCTTTCAATTACAATTATATCAAATTACAATTCCTTCTAAAAATTACAATTTCCTTAAAAACATTCTGCGAACCAAACGGGGCCTAAATCTTTTGTAGCTTAAATCTGTAAATTTTATGTAGACTTAATGTTGATATTATGTTAGCTTTATTCACAATTGGTTACTTGCTTTTTAGCTAGAGAAGTTGTACAATTGAGCTAAGAATAAAGCTATATTATGCATTTTATGATAAATCTAGTTCGACATGTATCTTTTAGGAAATAATATGGTTTTACAGTTATATGAAATTTAATAATCACTCTATTACTTTATTAGTGATTTACAATGTTGATTTACAGAGATGGAAAATGAAAGAACGGATCAAGAACTTTCTGTTATTGGGATGGGAGGGTTCTATTAGTCTCTGCTTAGATGTGTTGGAGCAGGAGCCATTGGAGCAGCCACAAAATTCATGCTCATTTCCTATTTAGGACTAATCAAGATGATTTGAAGCTCTCTCTTACTCAACAGAATCTCATATCGGTCTTGACTTACAAGATGATTTGAAGCTCTCTCTTACTCAACAGAATCTCATATCGGTCTTGACTTACGTAGCAATGTTTCTTGGAGCATTAGTTAGGGGTTATGTTACGGATAAATCGGGTACAAAGTAAGTTCTTAACTATATCGTCGTATAAATTCAATTACAAACTAAGTTTTCTAAAATAATTATACGACTATATAGTTAAGGACTTACTTTCTTCCCCATTTATCCGCATCATAACTAAAACTAATGCTCCAAGAATATTTCTACGAAGTCAAGACCGGTATGAGATTTTGTTGAGTAAGAGAGAGCTTCAAATCATCTTGAGTGGCTAGTCCTACATAGGACATACGCACGAGTTTCGTGGTTGATCCAATAGCTCATGCTCACATCTAAGCAGACTATATTGGAAGCTTCCCATCCCAATAACAGAAAGTCGTTGATCCGATCTTTCATTTTTCATCTGCAAATAAACATTGTAAATTAATGATAAAGTTATATAAGTGATTATTAAATTCCATATAACTTTAAAAACTATACTATTTGCGGTCGAACCAGACTTATCATAAGATGCATAATATTACTTTATTCTTAGCTCAGTTATACACCTTCCGTAACTAAAAATAAGTAACCAATTGTGAACATAGCTAACATAATATTAGCATAAAAATTACTCATTTGAGCTACGGTAGATTTGACCTAATAATAACTTTATTTTAGCATCATTATGCATTTTATGATAAATCTTGTTCGATGTGTATAATTAGAAAGTAGTATCGTGTTACACTTAATATCAAACAATTACAACAACTATCCATAATGTATCTTAACTTTAATGTAAACCTAAAACGCGCTCTATTATCCACCAAACAACATCATGTACACCTACGCGTAATAACACAACGATCTATCACTCGAGGCTTAAAACAACAACTTACGTTCGTACTTAAACTTAGTTTTAAACATTGCGTGTACTACTTCACTTGTTATACCAAAGTTCACAGGTAATTAGAGAAGACCATAGCAACTTAAAAATATAGGTATTTGGTTTATGCAAAAAATTAGCATAACGCTCCAAGCTGAATGCTGCAAATTATGAACATTATGTTTTGAGTTCATTGATATTACCAGATACTTTGGAAAGCGAACGATGGTCTTAATCTTGAATTTGCTGTGAGGAACGTTCAGGATTCCATTCCTCCCCAGGGAGAAGACGTGGGTCGGTTTCGTATGGTTTAGTTCTCTTCCTCTGGATAGGCTTTTCATCTATGGCTTCTCATGTTGCTTAAACTTGAAAAACCTAAGGAAATAGGTCGACGGCGACTCTATCGACTTAAACATGCTTCGTTGCCCATTGTGCAAGTTTATTCGGGATTTACACGAACATTTGTTCTTTTAGGAATGTATGGATGTTAGTTTTACATAAGGATCGTCTTCTAATGCTCTCACAACATTGATGTAGATTAATTCATGATGGTTTATGAAGTCCATAACAATTACATAATTATAAGCAAAGATCAAAGCATTTATAGCGGAAGCGATTTAACAAGATCATAATAATAACACATTCATATTTAATCGAATTAGAGTTACATACCTTTAAGCTAGTGCGATTCCACAAGATAAGAACAAATCATGTAATACCCCACTTTGATAAGTGGACCGTTACATGATAATTATGGCGTGTCATTAAAGCATGCAAGGTAATATCCTAAAACATAAATGACCATAAAAGGGAAAACCAGAATCATACATCGGTTCCCATACATAAGCCCAAAACATGAATAAAGTAAATGACATAGGGAGGACAAAACAAGTGTCCAAGCAATCATAAGTATATGAGGTAAAGGAGAAGAAGTCTAAGGCAGCTTCCATCCTATGAACGTCATCAAAATGCTCCAGGCTGCCCTTGGGTACCTGCTGTTTGGGCCATGGAAAGGAAAATATACGACTGAGCAATACGCCCAGTGAGCGGGAAAATGATATGAACGGCATAACCATAAGTATAGTATGAATGATAGTGCAACGGAATAATGTAAGTCCTTGGAAACCCGGTGTACGATCATAAACTGGGTTATATTCTGAAAAAAAGACTTATGTTTATTTTTATACTGAAAACTGTATTTTAAATATGTCCGGAGCCCATATAGGTCATGAAGTATCAACATGCATGAATACTTAGAGGGGTGACTTCATCATGCAATTAGAGGGGTTGCCTCTAGTTATAGTAGTCTGGGTTGGATGGATCAACTCCATGTAACAGATGGAAGGCACACACCGAAGTTACCATGTAATCTTGCTAAACTTGTCCTAGGATGCACCCATTCGCCCCACATGATAATAATAAAATAGGCTAAATAATTGTAAAGGGACATTGCGAGCAATCACTCTCACCGCAAAAGAGTCATACTACCGGTGCCTCCAGTGTTATGGTTATCGTACCTCCATAACTAGGTGGGACTAGCATGCATGTATATAGCTCAGGAAAAATCTAATATAAAACATAACATTTACTAATAGTGTTTAAGACACGTAACTACTGGAGAAAATAGATGGTTGCAAACGGAGAATCCTAATATAGGAAGAACGTGTCCTTACTGAAGGACGGAATATATGTACCTTATGTCCAGTAAATGAAGACGGAAACGAATGCGGAAGATCACCCTGATTTCACGATAGCTACCTAAATAAAGGGACATGAAAAAGTTGTCTGTTTTACTCATACATACTGGTTATTAGTTTAGTTGATGTGTTCTTAACTTGTTTTACTTGTTCTTGTCTTGTTTTCAGTGTTCTTAACTTATGTCACTGTTTCATGTTAAATAGGTGTTTTCCTAACATTTCATGTGTTCTGACTAGTGTATTTCATGTTTTTATGTGTTACTATACTCGTTATATCATAATGAGTAACTTTCTAAAAATAACAGGTTTCTAGAAATAGAAAGGTTTCCAAAAATAGTAAGTTTCCAAAAATAGAAAGTTTCCATATTTAGGAATAAGCTTGATTAATAAATGTATAAAATATAAGCTATAGTTTTAATAAGCATAAAATATAAGTCATGATTATATAGTAAAGTTTATTAAATAAATACTTTAGGTTAAAACAATAATTATTAGTTAATAATATAATGCATGGTTTTATTAAGGATTATTAATTAATAATAAGACATGGTTTTATTTAATAAAACTATACTTTAGCTTGCAATAATTTAATTATGTCTTAAATAAATACTTAGGCTAGTTCATGTATTATTAGACTTAATAATTTATAACCTAAGTTTTTCAATGATTAATTAATTGGTTATTACATATACTTAATTAATTAATTTAACTAATTAAATATTAAACCAAAAGTCCAACAAAGCATCAAGCCAAACCACCACATCCCGCCACAGCTGGCGGCAGTGGTTCCTGTCGTCGGCCCAACAGTAGCCACCGACCCCCAACCGGCGTCACTGTTGGCCAAGAGTTCCCACCGGCTAGCCGGTGTTCCCCCTGCCATTTACAAAATACCCACCGAGAGCCCCATGGCTCTCGGGTTCCCACTGATTGCCCAAAGTTCCCACTGTTGGGGCTTTGTGGATTACGGCTGGCCAAGGAAAACACCATCCAACCCTTATGGGTTGCAGCTGGTGGAACAGTAAGACCACCGAGAGTCTGATGACTCTCAGTTCGTGCGCAGCCGAGGCCAAAACCAAACCAAGCCCGAAACCCTTCCATGTTTATCATTGTAACATCATGTGTTCATAAAATAAATCAAATAAATCATAATTAAAGAATGAATTGAAAAGATTAAGGTTTAGTTAATTACCAATGCGTGGTGCTTAAATGATTTAGAACACAAACATAATCCCGTAACCAAATCAACAACCAAACAATTTCTTTTTCCCTTTTCTCTTGGTGTAGCCAGCGGCAAGGAGGAACAAAGGAGCTAGGGTTTTTAGTTTTTCTTGAAAAATGTGTTAAATGAATTTTCTGTTTAGTTTATCTCCTGACATGTAAAATTGTAAATGGGCCGGGCCAAAGGCCCTCTCCTTTCTTTCTTAGCCACGGCCTACAACACACACACATAAGGTTTCACTTTCATTTCGTGTGTTAATATTTATCGTACGTGTTCGTGTTTTAAATGTCGTGTTTTATTTCTTGGATTGTCTATAAGTATAATACGTAAATACTTATTGTGTATTAATAATATACATAATACTTGTATTAAATGTTCGTGACACGTGTCGTAGATTAATTAATTATAAATTTATAAATTTACACGTATTTTCATGCATTTAATGATCTTAGGTATTTTTAAAGCAGGTTTACAACTCTTCCCCTCTAAAATAATAATCCGTCCTCGAATTAGAGATACGATAAGCTGAAAAGGACGTGGAAGCGACGTGGCTGAAGAGAATCTGGAACGCGACCTGGCTGAAACGAACATATTATGATATGAAAGGATAAAGAGGATAAGAAGTCCAGATGGACTCCTTCATTTCCAGAGTGTCTTCCCGCTCGGAATGGTTCCTCCAATGATCTTGATGAAAGGAATAATCGTAGTCTTTATGACCTTGTCCTGTCGATACAGAAAGTTTCTGGTTCATCAACGTAAGATAGATCCTCATGAATCTGATCGAGTGGATAAGGAATAACGCAGGATACATGAAACGATACGATACAAAGTGTCCTGAATTACTAATATTAGTAACCTCAGAGTAATGAATGCGCAAGGCGTATAGGAACGTAGTACGTTAACAATTGCGAACGTGATACGTAAACAATTGTGAACGTGATACGTGGAGATATGGTGAATGAAATATGTGGAACACATGGTGAACGCGATACGTGCAACATATCGTGAACGTGATATGAAAACATAGGTGAACATGATATGTGAAACATATCGTGGATGTGCGATAATGGAGGAGGTAACGCCAAACGATACAAGATGAGTCGTGAAATGTGACGTGAAACGTCTGTCGAAAAATGGAAAATTATGTTAAACCTGAGTCTGATCTCCCAAGCTTTCTGCAAAACTTTCCAGAACAAAAATGTGAAACGTAAATCGTAGGATGGAATACGATCATGAATGTGAACAATGTCACGAACGTGCGTGAAATTGGACCAATACGTGAACGCGTACAAAGCCGTGAACGCTATCGTGAGCCGTAATTGTGAGAGTTAATGTAAATGTGAATGTGAACGTTAACGTGAACGTGGGCGAAATTTCTAGTTGATATGATCGTAGACGGAATAGCGTAAAATCGTACGATTTCTTGCTGAACACCCTACAGACTTGCTAACTACGTAATTCTTTCAGATGAAAGAAAACATGTAGGCTGAAGGTTTATGTAGTTCATAATAATTACACAAAACCCTAAACGAGATCAAAGCACAAATAACGGCAGCGATTTAACAAGATCATAATAATAACACAATTATAGTTAATGTAATTAGGGTTACATACCTTTACGCTAAAGCAAATCCATAAGACAAAGAACGAATCACCAATTCGGGTTTATACCGCATATCACCAAAATATAGTCTAAAGTAAGACTATATTACGATCTTGTACACACGTAATACAACGAGCTAACCGTGATTCTAGCACGTGTAAACCGAGCTATAACGATAGTATAAAATCTACCCAACAACCCTAGAGAGGGGCTAGGACTAGATTTAAACTAAAACCAAGCACCAAGAAAAACCACACCAAACCCCTTTGTGGGTTGATGTTGTGATCGGCAAGAGAAGAGAAAGAGGAGAGATTGAAGTGTGTGGAATTATGAGGGGGTGAGGGGATGTATTTATACGCCTAGAAATCTTGTAGCCAAACATATAAAAGGAAAGATTTCTCCTTCCCCTTGTGTGCCCTAACCGACCGTCGAACACCCTTTCGGTGTTCCGGAACCTTCCGTCCTTCTTTCTTTTTAATACTCTTTCTATATATTATTTAAAACTAGTTAATAGTTAACTCTTAATTAATTAACGATCGCTAAAATTATATAGTTATATAGCTCGATTTAATTTAATAAATATAATAAATATATTTATTAAATAAATTAACTCTTTACGTATTGAGTACAATCTCGTAATCTCGAGTTCGATCCTATTACACGACTATTAAATATAAGTCCATAAACTTTCAGCTCCCACTTGGACATATTTCGAATATCGTGATTACATTGACTAGCGTCTAGTTACACTTAGCAATGTCTTTAGTACAAATCGAGTAAGGTCTCCTGGATAAAACCTTTTAATGATTCATCATTATTATTATCCTTTTATTTCTAATACAACGGTTATAAGGATATGGATCTCAGTCATTACTTTCATTAACCATTCTATTTCTCGTTCATAGATTCAGCAAGATTACCAAAACAAATTTGGGTGTGGCCACACAAACATCTTACTAATCCTACGAGGGGCCCATCTGTATTAAACTCCAAAACAAAATTGAAGGAAATAAATCCCATATTGACTACGAGCAAAACTTATGAATTTTGCCACGCTTCCGAAAATAATCCTTATTGCTACCAGTTACGTTTAGCGTTAGATTATTCCACAGAGATGCACTAGATTCATAACCGTTTCCGGATATCTCATGTCTAAGAATAACTATTTATGATTTATTGATGACAAAGATCCACAAAGTAAAATCATATAGTTAGGATAAGTCTAATATTAGATTCATCGAATATCATCCAAAATCGATCAATATACTTTCAAGTATACTCTATCGCTATTTTGATTTGTCTTAATTTAATAATATTCCCGTATTATTAATCGACAACGTACATTTAGCATAACAATTTATTCATGGATTAAAACATGTAAAACATGATACATAATTAAATAATAAGAATAAACGAAACCTAATCATTATTTTATTAAATAATAATGTCATAACATCCTTTTATCCAAATAATAATCACAGATTTATTGTATGAGATCGCTAGATAGTTGCAGCCCAATCGTCATGGCATGCTTAACTACCTTTGGTTTAGGCAAAGCCTTAGTTAAAGGATCAGCTACGTTATCATTTGTGTGAACTTTTATTAATTTGATTTCACGATATTCAACATGTTCTCGGACGTAGTGATATCTACATTTAAAGTGTCTGGCGCCCTTCATGATTCTAACATCATTAGCGAATATGATTGCGGCAGAATTGTCCCAATACATATCTATTAGGTTCTTTTATTGCAAGCATCATCCCAAGATCTCCAATAAAATTCATAATCCAAACCACATTAAGTTATGTATATGGTTACCTATGAATACCAAAACATTTCTTTTCATATTCCTCAAATACTGTAGAAAATGTTTAACAACAACCCAGTGGAGCTACCCTGGATTCTGTTGGTATATACTGACCAAGTTCTGAGCAAACGCTACATCAAGCCTTGTGCATCTTACATCATACATTATAGATCCTACAGCCGAAGCATAAGGCACCTTCTGCATGTATGCCTCCTCTTCAGGAGTTGATGCATCCATCTCATGACTCAGATTATGCTTAACTTCCATAGGTTGAAAACCTTTCTTGGAATTATGCGTATTATACTTCTTCAATATCTTATCTTTATAAGCATCTTGACTTAGATCAATTAACCATCTTTTCCTATCCTGATATATCTTAATTCCCAGAATGTATGCAGCTTCTCCTAAATCCTTCATAGAAAAACATTTACCAAGATAATCCTTAACAACTTTAAGTCTTGGAATGTTACTTCCCATGCTTAATATGTCATCAACATATAGGACTAGAAATACTACATCACTCCCACTAGCTTTGCGATATACACATGGCTCATCACGATTTTGAATAAATGCAAACTTTTTGATTTCTTCATCAAATCGCTTATTCCATTGACGTGATGCTTGTTTTAAACCATAAATGGATCTTTAAAGTTTGCACACGTGTCCTGAATTCTCAAGATCAACATACCCTTCTGGTTGCTGCATATAGATGTCTTCATCTAAGAGACCTTTCAAGAAGGCATTTTTAACATCCATTTGCGATATCTCGTAGTCATAGTATGCTGCTATGGCTATAAGAATCCTAATAGCTCTTATGTCTGCTACATGAGAAAATGTCTCCTCATAGTCTACGCCAAAAGTTTGAGTAAAACTTTTAGCTACTAATCGAGCTTTATAGGATTTTACTTTTCCGTCCATGTTGGTTTTCTTCTTGTATATCCACTTATGTCTCACTACTTTAGCATTTGGTGGTGGATCTACAAGAATCGAAACATCATTAACTTTCATGGATTTCATTTCCTCATCCATAGCAAACATCCACTTATCCTTTTCAGGATTAAGTATGGCGGATTTATAATTGGCAGGTTCACAAAGATCCCCTACTTCATGATCATCCTCTATATTAAGACATATATTGCTATTTGAGTTTTTAATCGTTGCGGATCTACGCAAAGGAACTAATTCCGGTGGAACTGCCAGACTTTCTGGTTCTACAAGAATTACATCCCTAGTGTTTTCAGAAGGTAATGTATCTATATGACTCTCTTCAAGGTCATAGTTTCTCCCACTGAATTCTTGATTTACAAGATCACTTTCAAGGAAGTCTCCATACCTAGCAACAATCACTTTGTTCTCAGGTGGATAATAAAAGTAGTAACCCATAGTTTCCTTAGGGTGTCCTACAAAGATACATTTCACAGATCGTTGTTGGAGTTTGTCACCCAAGTTACGTTTCACATACGCCTCACAACCCCAGACCTTTAAATAAGACAAATATGGCTTCTTGCCATGCCATAGTTCATATGGTGTCTTATCAACCGTCTTTGTGGGAACCAAATTTAAAATGTAAACAGCAGACTCTAAAGCATAATCCCAAAAGGATAAAGGTAAAGTTGTAAGATTAAACATAGATCGCACCATACCCAATAATGTACGATTTCTCCATTCAGATACACCATTTTGTTGTAAAGTATAGGGAGAAGTAAGATGCTGAACAATTCCATTCTCACTTAGATAATCTATATACTCTTGACTTAAATATTCACCACCTCTATCAGAACGAAGAGCTTTAGTCTTCTTTCCTAGTTGCAGTTCTACTTCTGCTTTAAACACTTTGAATATTTCAAATACCTCATGTTTATGCTTAAGTAAATAAACATAACCATAACGGCTATAATCATCCGTAAATGTTAAGAAGTAGCTAGCACCTTTCCTTGACACATGTCTAAGCGGTCCACACACATCAGTATGTATTAATCCAAGTAGATCAGTAGCTCTTTCAATATTGCTATTAAAAGGTTTCTTGGTCATCTTTCCAGAGATACAAGACTCTCATTTATTAAATGATTCATCATTGATATTTTCAAAAAGACCTTCACGTTGAAGCTTTGGTATACGAGTCTTCCCAATATAAGCAAGTCCACTATGCCAAAGATAAGAAGAGTTATTGTCAAACTTTCTCTTCTTATTCATGCTAAAGACAGATTTATTATTCTTGGATTCATTATCATGCATGTCTAATTCAAACACACCATTCACTGAAATTGCATTAAAATAGAAAATACCATTTTTCCAAACAAAAATTCCATTATTATCAGTTGTATGAACGAATCCATTATTGAACAAACAAGAAAAGGAAATAACACCCCTAACAATTGTAGGTGCATGATGACAATCATTTAAAATCAGTACTAAACCCGAAGGTAAAACTAAATTAAATGTTCCTATAGCTTCAACCCTGCTTGTGCGCCATTGCCCACTTGCAGAAACTATTCCCCACAGGATAGCTTCCTTTCCAGATTAAATCCCTGTAGCGTATTACAAATGTTAATACCACATCCCGTATCATATACCCAGGAATTTAATTTGTATGTTAAATTGAACAATTCAATCATAAATAAAGTACTTGAAGCTGCAGCGCTCTGCTTAGACTTCTTCTTTATTTCTCGCAACTCTTCGAGGTTAAGAGGGCAATTCCTCTTCTAGTGACCACTTGCCTTGCAATGGTGACAAGTCTCATCCTTTTGAGATCTATTCTTCTTGACAAAGTTCTGATTAGGTTTTGAATAAGTCGCAACTTATTTTCCCTTATCACCCTTTCCTTTGCCTTTCTTCTTGTTCGCTTGCGGTTTTGGCTTATTCACTCTACCCTTTTGTGTGATTAGTACAGGAGGCGTAGAAGTAGATGCCTTATCTTTCAACCCCGTTTCATAGTCAATGAGCATTGCATGCAAATCATTAACTGTCTTCCCCGTGCAATGCATATTATAGTTTCGAACAAAATCATCGAAGTCCTTGTTAAGGGACCTATTGATCAAGTTGATAGCCATATTATGATCATAGGGTTGTCCTACTGCGATGAGCTGTTCCATATAACCCCTCATCTCCAAGTAATGTGCACTTACAGAATTTCCTGGAGCTTGCTTGCAGCTATGCAAAGCATCTACTAAGTCATAGATCTCCACGGCTTGCGGCTTCTCGAACATAGCCTTGAGCTCATCAAGCATTCGCTTTGGTAAAAATAGCTTATACTTCTGTTGAAGTGGAGGAGGAATTTTACCTAGCATTAAGCAAGCCACTTCAGAGTGCTTCTTAACATTAGCAGCGTGTTCAAGCCTTTGCGCATCAGATGCTGCTTCAGCAAGATCCTCCGGATAAGGAGTAGTCAAGATATCAACAGTACCCGCTGCTCGCAAGACAATTCTTAGTGAGCGGTACCAATCCTTGAAGTTTGGGCCAGTAAGTTCAGGACATTCAAAAAATGCTTTGAACGCAGCCATTTCTATAGAAATAAGTTCAAATATTAGTATTTTCAATAACAAAATAATTTCAAGAAAATAAAATTACCCTGGTATAAAAACCATATTATTTTCCTTGAATTCTAGAACTATATTGACATAGATCTATTACATCAGTTGATCTGGTAGTAATGCATGTACTCAATGTAGCGACTTGTCGAACAATTCAACTGACAAACAATTTTCTGTTTCTAGATATTTAAGGGATTTACATTGCCAAAAGAACGTTTTGCATTATAAACATGTTTCATCCCTTCTGAATGCATTAAGTTTTCAGATCTCACTGAGTAACTTAATTAAGTCGTCTAATTTGAGTAACGTAAAACCATCATACGAATTCTCATTCTATGAAAGTTTTCTCTCTATTACAACATCACCCAAAAATCTCGTTTGATGACGTAGCAATTTCAAGTGTTCGTCAATTAGGAGCATTCGCCTTAAATTTTAAGGGTATAAATTTTGATGTCAAAATTAATGTATGGAGAAGCACGCATACAACTCCATAACATAAGTTTAATAAAATATTTAGTAAACTTTTCACGAGACTAGATTTCTACATAAATTATGTTGAGGTATTGGTTAAACCAATTAAAGAATTTACCCACAACTATTCACAACGTACTTTTGCTAGAACTCGGCTACGCACAAAGCAGTACCCTTATTCATTGTGTTTCGGATGTGAATTTGTGGTAAATCACCCATAAGATATAATTCAATTAACAATCGTAGGTAATTTCAATTTGACGCACAGGCGAGCCGGGAATTAGGTCAACGACTAATGGCTTAACACCTCCTTCCTTAACCGGGTACATGACTAGCGGTGCGTTATACCCACTTTATAGTTTGTCAAAAAGAGTAGGCCGTTAGATTATTATTGCAATTCACCAATCAACATAATCTTATGTAATTTAAATCTCTAACAAATCTTTATTTAAATATGATTTAGTCCATATTATTTCTTTTCAAAAAAAACCGTTGTTTACAACAATTCAACAATTTTAATGTAAACAAGTAAAAAACAACTAAATCATAAACAAATATTAACAATTTATATGTGTAATAAATAAATCAAACATCCACATGCAAACGATTTATTCAATAATCATCAAATCTAGGTTTATATATTCATATAAAAGTCTTTCCTAATTCAAGATTTATTGATCAAATAATCACGTAGCACATAAAATCATATAAATATATAATTTTACGATCCATGAAAACATGCACGTTTATCATGGATTCTCTCACAAATATTAATAATTAAATCTCTACGGATCGTAACCATACATGACATAACAATTAGTCATGTAATTTAATCTAAAATTATCCCACATGTAATTTAAGGTTTCAAAAAATTCTCTTTTTTTAATTAAAAATTCTGCCAAAACCCTAAATTTTTAAAAAACAAAACCCTAATTTAAAAAAAACCTAAAAACATGTAGTTTTAACTCAAAACAATTATTAGTTAAAAAACTTTATGTGACAATCCTCAAATTTCACATCTAAAGCTATGATTCTCAATATGAAAATTTGGCAAGAAATTTTTGCTTTTATGCCTTACTTGGTAAGATGAACTGCTTCTCACAACCTGAACTGCCATTACAACATATTCCTATATGTTGTCAATACAATGTATATATCAAGTCTAAGATCTAAAAGTGATCTAATAAGTTCAATATTGATAAGAACATCTCACATATAACTATGATGCCCTAAATTCCCTTAGAAACCCTAGAATCCCTATAAATGAGTTGTAAACTCAAGAATGGTTAACTATGAATGGAGAATACATATGAATAAGTCATTATAAATTATAAACATGTTATAAACTATACTTTGAAGACATAATAATACCTAAGAATGGCAAGAACAAACCATACAAAGCTAAGTACAAGTCATTGTACATAATAGTCTAGATCACCACCTAGAAACCCTTGATAAACAACATTTAAGCATTATAACTACATAAAATCTATGTAATATTATAAAAAAATATACTAATTACAATCTAACAAATAAAGGAAAGTTAATTGATCACAGATTACTAATATTCACTAATCCAAGGCTAATTACACGTTAAGACCTAGTAACCAAGATTAGCATATAAAATCCATTATATATTGAATTTGAGTCTAATATTTTGCCATAAATTATAAAACTCAACTATATATCATACTAAGAATATAAATTTATTTCAACTCAAGTTACAAGTTGGTAAAACATAAAGTACAAGTTATCAAAGCATAGGATCTTAAGCTCCCATAATTATCCTTAGAATATGATCAACCTATATAAACCCATAAACTTAAAATGTAGAATCCTTAGAAGTCATAAACATACTATATAAGCCCTAGAATAAGTGTTTATAAAGGTACAAACACTAATTACCCAAGATAGAAAGTCATTAGGCTTAATGACCTAAAAACCCTAATATTAAGAAATCTACATAGAATCACTACCTAGTTCTTTTTGGACATGTCTATTAATATTTATAGGACTTCATTAAGGTTATAAGATTATGTTAAGATAATGTACAAGTACCCTAATGAACAAGGTACAAGATTTCAATGCATGGCTTGTAAATTAGGTCAAAATGGATATTTTCACCCTTTAGACATGTTTACTTAGAATAACTTAATAAAACCAATGTAGGGACTTCATGAATCACATTTATTAAGATTAAACCCTAAATCATTAGAAACCCTAACCCGCCTAAGGTTTTTTTCCATTTTCACATCAAACCTTTGTTAAACTTCAAACCAAAGACACAAACTTCTTAGTTACAGTTTATATAACCTAAATAAACCCTAATCCATCACTAATCACATTCCTAAACCCTTAATCACAAAATCACAAAGTATAAAGTTACAAGTCCTAGTTTTGAATCCGCCTAGGTTTTTCCCTCCAAAAATACATTCAAATACTTTCCCTGCCAATTTTTAACTTAGAATCAGTACTAATAGATATTTTGGGATATTTTAAGTAGGTGATGCACCTACTTGTGTGCTACACATCATGGTTCTTATCTATGTCTAGCCATGAGTTCATATTGGCCATAGGTTGAAGATTAACATGAACCTAACCCCTAAAAACGTGCATAGACCTTACCTAGGAACCCTTAGTCACCAAGTAATATTACACATTTACCCTTTTGCCTTGGAGCCTAAGTGTTGGAAACACTATAAATAGAGGCGTATAGCCTTCATTTCAACTTGCACCCCGTTTTCTCTTAACCTCCATACCCATTCTCCATTTCCACTTCTATATATGTCCTAGGACATGTACCTAGACCAGAAACCAGGTCTAGAAGCTAGCCATTGAAGCTCTTGAGGCTTTGATAGCAAGATGTGCTCATAAGAAGTCATTAAGAGCCATTTTGGAGCATCCTAGGTAATCACTTTGTTAGCTATGCTTTGATCTTGTTATAATACTTTCTTAGAGTTGTTATACTGTTAATAAGATGTAATAAAGATAATCTAAAAGAAACTAAGTTATTTCATCAATTTAAATGAAAGTTATAAGTTAAAGATGTCTTAAAACCCTAGTTTTGTAATTTACATAAAATAATAAGCAAAAACCCATTTCAAAAGCTATAATTCCAGATAAAAGTTTTTATTATGATTATAAACTTGTTTTGAAACTTTGTTTTAAATTCCTAGATCATTTAGTCCATTTTTGAGGCTGTTATGTGATTTTTTCAAGTATAAGGACTAAAACTGTCATTTCTAAAACTATTTAACATGTTGAGCCAAAAGTGTCATTTTATGAAAGTTAAAGCTATAATAATAAATGTTGGAAAGTTTGAGGTCCTAAGGTTAAATATTGAGGGTTTAAAATGCAAATACTAAAACTATATACTTTAGGGGTTAAAAGTGTAATTATACCAAACTATAACAAAAAGGGCTAATTTTGCTAATTTTGAAACTAAAGAAGATTAATTATTAATATGAGGAAGTAATGAAAGTATCATGTTAGTAGGGAGCTTTGTACAAAGATGTTCCATCTCGATATTACGTTCTGACTGAGTGGTTGGGTATACGATTTAAAGTGCCTCGCTCCTCAAACGTTTATAGAATGACTTCTAAGTATGATGTCCCGAACAATGGTTATAGAATTACAACCAAATATTAATAAAAGAATATATAACCAACACTTAACAGTATTGAACTAAAAGTCGAAGACTTGATACTATATACAATGTATTAATCCAGGTTTGTGTGAGATCAAGTTGTTGTTTATGAGACCAAGTTGTGGTTTTTATGATCAAGCTGTTTATCTGTGAATGAAATATATCTGATTATAGCTTGGATTCTATGGACATGAGGTGAGTTCATAGCCTCGCTTTTAAATGCTTTATAAATGATTTAAAAACCCGTGAGAGGGATATATGTTAAAACTTGAATACAAGTGCTTTTAAAATTGTATGGTATGATTATTGACACTATATTTACTACTGCCACTAAGTCCCTTTTTAATCGTGAACCGCTAATCATTTCTTGAAAATGAGCGCTAATATTGTGAATAGTACTATTTGGGGGTTGACATCCCCTATCTGGGCAAGTAGCGCTTGCTAGCAGCTGAAGGTTCCTACCTTGGCTAAAGAGATACACTTTATTTTGCTAAACTAAGGATAGTCTGGCAGGCTTCCTTCTTATAAGGGTAGTTTGTTGGATATTGTCTAGCAGCGGGGTCATGAGCATAGTGTTGTATGATAGCTATTTTATGTGGGTGTATAACAACGTAGCCCGGAGGATATACTTGTATTCAAAACTGTTATTACAAACCTATGAATTCACTCAACATTTGTGTTGACTTTAAGCATATATCTCAGATAAATGGTGACTGATAGCATGGAGCAGCACAAGGATGGCATGAAGAGGTACAAGACTGAAATTATTCTAGATTTTGGGAACCTCATATTGTAAAACTCTAATTTTTCAATGAAATATAAAGAAAGTTGATTTCATCACTCTTTTGAGTTGTTTTCTATTATTATGACTTATTTTCTATGAAGTAATACCCCAGATCAATGTTCCGCAGCGTAAAGGTAAAATGGGGGTGTTACACTTTAGATTTTCGATAATTATAGCATGTTAAAACGGCTCTCGATGCCACTGAAGGTTTATATAGTTCATAACAATTACACGAAACCCTAAACGAGATCAAAGCACACATAGCGGAAGCGATTTAACAAGATCATAATAATAACACAATTATAATTAATCGAGTTAGGGTTACATACCTTTACTCTAAAGAAAATCCATAAGACGAAGAATGAATCACCAATTCGGGTTTATACCGTATATCACCAAGATATAGTCTTAAGTAAGACTATATTACGATCTTGTACACACGTAGTACAACGAGCTAACCGTGATTCTAGCACGTGTAAACCTAGCTATAATGATAGTATAAAATCTACCCAACAACCCTAGAGAGGGGCTAGGACTAGATTTAAACTAAAACCGAGCACCAAGAAAAACCACACCAACCCCTTTGTGGGTTGATGTTGCGATCGACCAAGAGAAGAGAAAGAGGAGAGATTGAAGTGTGTGGAATTATGAGGGGTGAGGGGATGTATTTATAGGCCTAGAAATCTTGTAGCCCAAACAAATAAAAGGAAATATTTTTCCTTCCCCTTGTGTGCCCTAACCGACCGTCGAACACCCCTTCATGGGGTGTTCCGGAACCTTCCGTCCTTCTTTCTTTATAATACTCTTTCTATATATTATGTGATGTTTTTGGACGTTTGCTGAGATGCCAGAGGTGTAGAGATAATCTTGGCCTTTCTTTTTGATATGGAGAACAAGCAATTCCATCCTAGACGTTTGAATCTCTGTCTCACTATGTATTCTTCCCAAAAGTGTAGCAGGGGAGGTATCATGTAACAACATGGGTGAGATGGCAGCCAAGTAGTGGGTGGGGTTTTGTTTAGGTGATGGTAAATTAGCAATCTGGAGCTAATTACAAATTTTCCATTTGATTTGAACATTTGGTGGATTAGGGTTCATGTGTGAATAGTTAAGTGTTTAATCCGTTTTGGGGGTTTTGGTTAGTGTTTAGGCGCCAAGTTTAAACTTGGATTAAGTATTAATAAACGGGGTTAGTGGGTTGGTGAGGTGGCAAGGAGGTGAGTTGTGATTGGTTGAGGGTGTTAGTGGGGTGATGTGGCAGCCACTGGTTGGTTAAGGTAAGTATTTGTGTCTCCCAACTTTAGTCCCTCCCTTTCCATTTTGTGTTCAAATAAAGTATTGGCAGATTTCCTTTGTATATGAAGTTTTGATTTTTATACTTTGGCCCACATAAACTTTTGCAAAGTATAATCAAGGGTATATTTTGCCATTTCTTGAATCTTGAAGGGCTTTAAAGGACTATTCTTGAAACTTTAAGGTCTTCACTTGTATGATTGAATTTGTGGAGGACTAAAAGTGACAAGTCTTCATTTTTTAGGGACAATTCTTGCCAATTCTTCAAAGTTGAGGGTCCTTTTTGTAATTTTGACAAACTTTAGGGACCAAACTTATAATTATGAATATACAAGGGTATAAAGTATCATTTCTTCAATGATAAAGGACCTTTCTTGTACATCTTCAATTCTTCAAGGAATTTTCTTGGAAAATCAACACTAGGGTCCGGTTCATTGTGCGGCTTCTTTTCCCGTGTTTGTTTTTTGTTGATTCTTGTGATCTTTTGTCATTTTCTCGATATCCGTACCTAAAATACACATTGAACAAACGCAAGCAGATATTTGGCACTTTTTATGATATTTTCATCGTTTTAAGCCCGTTTTAGACGATGAGACTATGTATAAAAGCAGTCTCATCACTCCCCCATACTAAACCATTGTCGTGCCCTCACGCAATGCTAGAATAAAGTATCTTAGCATCTCTAAAATTCATTTTTATCGACTTTTATTGAAACGTAAACTTACTACACTACTACTACTTGCGTTTTAGACATAATGTATGATTTTCATCGCAAAATGGGACGTTTAGGTTCATAGAACAAGAACACGTGAATGCTTCGTTAGAAATAATTTCGTCGTCCTCGATTTTCACCCAATTCCATGCTAAGCGTGTAACGAGATCATTGTCATTATAAGTTAGTAATGCTAACACTACTCATATGCCCTAATCACGTACTTAGACTCCCTTAATCCTAATTGGTATCTATTATATTTTATTTTTGTCTTGAATGATCATGATGATACATTGTTGACTTATGCGATGATAGAGATTAAGGTCCAAAAATAGAGTCATAACGGTGTAACCAAAATCGCATTAATAACCTTCCCTTATAGACAACGATGTCAAAAAATAAGTCAACAAGAAGGATCGATAAACACGGTTTTTTAACGGTTTTGAACATGAGACTTATTACCAAGATTTTTATACGCCCCCTAATAGATGGGCCTTATTATCATAGGTTTACCTCCATCTTTTATTCAACTTCGCCATGGAGCTTTTATTATGACTTCGGTATTGCCTTGCCTTTTATTTAACCTCGCCATGAGGTGTTTATTATGGCCAAAGACGTATAACCTCAACGTAAAACGTAATTTTGGATCTTTAAAGCTTCAAAATTTAAGGATTTCACTTTCAATTTTCGCATAGATTTTTCGGCCTTGTGAGCCTGAAATTTTTTCTTGATTTAGGTGAGGGACTTAAAATTATTATTGGGTGAAGCTTTCGATTATTCGGGGTGCCAATACTTCAAGACCGTGACGCTGGCGATACCTTAAGGTTTTCCCAATTTAATTACATGGAAGCTACTAGAAAAGACTAGAAACCAACAATTAAGACTAAACCGCTAAGTCAGTACTTATTAGCAAATTATATATACAAGCGAAGGGAGAATAAGCAAACAATTAGAACACATGAGTTTTTGAAAGAATATGAGTACTCTACGTTTAGCATAGTAACTTATAATATCATTTCTCGTCCTCATTTAAGAGACTTAGCCTAAAAATAGTTAAGGAATCGAAGCTAAGTGCTCATCATGCACGGTCGAGTCAAAAATTACTCTTATTCTCGCCATCAGAAAATCTGCATTCGTGTCTTTACACACTTATGAAAACATGAGAAATTTTTTAAAATTTGGCCATTTTTAGCCTTATTTTGCAACAAAACGATAAAAAAGATAAACTTTGGAAAGCGTGAGGGTTTAGCAAGGCAAGTATCTATTCACCCCCCATACTAAAGTTAAACATTGTCCTTAATGTTTAGAGTCTAAGGGTAAAATACCCCCATACTAGAGACGTAGTCGAATGCTTAATCTAGCATGGAAGGGGTGGAGCCATTAAATCTATAGCCGTTTATAAAGTGTGCTAAAATACCTAAGGTTAGAACATCAAAGGATAAATCATATGGATATCGAGAAATTCTTCAAAGCAAGCGATCGAGTGCTCACGTAAAACGAACACGAGAAGCTCCAATCGTGAAGATGATCATCTAAAAACCACAATTCACAAACAACCACGGAAAAAAGGTTGGAAGGGCACAAATCCCCTCACATTAGCTACATTAGAAAGCGATAATATGCATATGGATAAGCATGGGAACTCCCCCACGAGGCACCTCGTTTTTTAATACCGAGTCATGAGCTTGACTCGATCCCCTCAATACTAATTATCATTGGGGAAGGTGACTTGGTCGAGGTCGTCCAAAGAAGGGACTTCCCCACCAAAGTAGTGCTTAACCCTATGACCATTCACCTTAAAGTTAGGACCATCATTTTGAGCTAGCTCGATGGTCCCATAAGGAAACACTTGGGTGATGGTGAACGGTCCGGACCAACAGGATTTCAACTTGCCGGAAAATATTTTCAATCTTGAGTTAAAAAGCAACACTAGATCCCCAATGTTAAAAACCCGGTTTTTAATTTTTAAATCATGAAAATTTTTAGTTTTCTATTTATAAATCAATGAATTTTCATAAGCAATGTCTCTTAATTCATCTAATTCATTCAATTGCATTTTCTGGTGTTTTCTCGCAGTCTCAATGTCATCATTACAATGCTTTAGGGCCCAATAAGCTTTGTGTTCGAGTTCAATTGGAAAGTGAAAATTCTTCCCATACACGAGCTTATAAGGAGTGCACCAAATGGGCGTCTTAGGCGGTACGAAAGGCCCATATACCACTGTCTAACTTATCCGACCAAGATTGTCGGTTTTCTCCTATCGACCTCTCCAAAATTCTCTTCAAAGCTCGGTTTAAAACCTCGACGTGCCCACTCGTTTGTGGGTGATAAGCCGTAGAAAGCCGATGTGTAACCCCATATTTCTTTAAAAACTTTTCGAATTGGTCGTTACAAAAATGGGTTCCACGATCGCTTATGATTACACGAGGGGTTCCAAGCCGAGAGAACAATTGTTTCAAGAACTTGACTACCACGCGAGCATCGTTTGTGGGCAAAGCCTTAGCTTCCACCCACTTGGATAGGTAGTCAACGGCGACAAGGATATACTTATTACCACGAGATGATGGGAACGGCCCCATAAAATCAATGCCTCACACGTCAAAGATCTCACACACTTGGATGATATTTTGTGGCATTTCATCATTTTGTAAGGCCTTTCCTTGAGGTTGGCACGAGTCACATGACTTGATAAGTGCATGCGCATCTCGATAAATAGTAGGCCAAAAGAAACCGGCATCAAAGACCTTCTTCGCCGTGAGGTTAGCACCATGATGACCACCCGTGGGTCCCTCGTGACAAGCTCTAAGGATATTAGTAGCTTCGGTGCCAAACACACAACGTCGAATAATCTAATCCGCACAAGTCCGAAATAGATAAGGGTCGTCCCAAAAATAGAACTTGACGTCACGAAAGAATTTTCGTTTTTGTTGTGTCGTCATACCCTTAATGATGAAGTTGACCGCATGGTAATTTGTGATGTCCGCAAACCATGGGGTAGAAGAATCTTCCTTGGAATTCACTACACCAAGTGTCTCGAGAGGAAATTTTTCGGTGATTTCCTTGTTTCGTACACACTTTGGTGAGGATCTTCCAAACGAGAGAGGTGATCAAGATTCTCGGCTCCTTTTTTGTCTTTTATGGTGACATCACATCCTTGTAGGAGGAGAATCCAACAAAGCAGTCTCGGCTTTGCATCTTGTTTAGACAAGAGAAACTTGATGGCCGAATGATCCGTATACACTATGCTTTTAGTCAAGACGAGATAAGGTCGGAATTTCTCAAATGCATACACCACGGCAAGAAATTCCTTTTCCGTTGTGGTGTATTTAAGTTGAGCCTCGATCATCGTCTTACTAGCATTGTGAATAGGCAAGAAGTGTTTTGCATGACGTTGCCCTAAAACGGCCCCAATATCGTAATCACTTGCATCACACATGAGCTCAAAGGGGAGGTTCCAATTAGGAGCAACAAGAATGAGAGCTTCGGTAAGTTTCCTTTTAAGAATTTCAAAGGCTCAAACACAATCTTCGTTAAAGACGAAATGAGCATCTTTTTCGAGAAGGTGTGTAATGGGTCGAGATATCTTTGAAAAATCCTTGATGGGTCAAGGATAAAAGCCCGCGTGGCCTAGAAAACTCCTAACTCCCTTGACGGTTTTGGGATGAGGTAATTTGGCGATGACGTCTATCTTAGCTTTGTCTACCTTAATCCCCGCTTTCGAGACCTTTTGCCCTAAGACGATTCCTTCTTTACACATAAAATGACATTTTTCCCAATTGAGCACAAGGTTAGTTTCCTCACAACGTTTTAACATTTGTTTCAAATTTCCTAAACACGAAGTGAACGAATCACCAAACACGGAAAAGTCATCCATGAAGACTTCCATCGTCTTCTCGATCATGTCATGAAAAATAGCCACCATGCACCTTTGAAAAGTTCCCGGTGCATTGCAAAGTCCGAATGGCATTCTACGATAGGCAAACGTTCCATATGGACACGTAAACGTAGTTTTTTCTTGATCACGAGGATAGATGGGGATTTGAAAGTAACCAGAAAAACCATCTAAAAATCAATAGAAATTGTTTCCATCAAGACGCTCCAACATTTGATCCATGAAGGGCAAGGGAAAATGGTCTTTACGAGTGGCGTCATTTAACTTACGATAGTCAATACACACCCCCCAAACGGTCACGAGTCAAGAACTCATTGTCATAATTTGGTACAACGGTCATTCCTCCCTTTTTAGGGACACAATGAATGGGGCTCACCCAAGGGCTATCGGATATAGGGTACATCATTCCCGCGTCAAGGAGTTTAAGGACTTCCTTTTTGATGACATCGTGAATTTTGGGGTTTACCCTTCTTTGACATTGGATTACGGGCTTGTAGTCTTCCTCCATTAAAATTTTGTGTGTACAAAATTTTGGGTCGATACCCTTAATGTCGGATAATTTCTACGCAATTGCCCTTTGTGAGCCTTAAAGACATCGATAAGTGCGGTTTTTTCATCATCCGAAAGATCTTTCGCAATAATAACCGATAACTTATCGTTTCCTTCCAAGAATACATATTCAAGGTGAGGAGGAAGATCTTTCAACTCGAGGATTGGTGGTTCCTCGGTTGAAGATTTAGGCTCAATACTCATAACCTCCACCGGCAGAGGAAATGGAAAATCGTTTAGAAAATCCTTGATAATCGAAAAGTCCTCATCGTCGTCGAGGTCTTCGTTAGAAGTTCAAGGTACATCAAACTCTTCCAAATTAAAATCACCTCCTTCAAATGGAGTGAAAGATGGTGTCGAATTATCAAGAATTGGATCGAGCGTAGTGGGATTGTCACTATTTGCTTCATCGGTAAAACCTAAAATTTCTTGTGAAAATTCTTCGCAAACGACATCGATTAAATCAACATGGTTCATAGTCGCGATAGAATAAACATGAGAAAGTTTGGAGTTTTGAGTTGTGTTTATAACAAGTTCCTCGTCGTTGAAGCGTAAAGTGATTTTTCTAGCATGCACATCAATTAAAGCCATCGACGTATCTAAAAATGAACGACCTAAAATGAGAGGAACTTGAGGATCTGTAGGAATATCGGCTACGATAAAGTCTACCGGATAATAGAACTTTCCCACTTTCACAAAAACGTCTTCGGCCATTCCACATACGGGAATCGTAGAATGATCGGTCATTTCGATAGACATTCTTGAAGGAGTAAGATTAGGAAGATTGGGTGACTTAAATATTTCAAGAGGCATCAAATTGATACAAGCACCAAGATCGGCCAAGGTGTAGCATTCTTCCATATCTTGGATACCACACGGAATTAAAAATTTACAGGGATCACCGAATTTTTGAGGTATGCGGTTAAGATAAACCGATGACCAACTAGACAATTTTTGCAATTTCTCCTTATTGTTAAACATACTCTTGAAGTTGGCGGCAAATCGAGGCATCATGATTAAATCGTCGGCAAAACTTATGTTAAAACGCATATCACGAAACATCTTAATGAAAAGATCAAATTGATAACTGTCACGTTCTTGCAATTTTTCCTTGTGACGTCTCGATGGGTAAGGTAAGGTGGTGTTGGGTGGGGCATAGGCATAGCCTTTGGAATCTCGGGTTCCAAGGTTGGTAAAGGGTCGATCATAGGTGTGGTTTGAGCGGTACTTCGTGGGATTGAAACGTGTTCCTTTTCGACCACCACCTCGGATTCTTCCTTAATTTCGTCCTCCGTAGGAGTAATTGGTTGAGGAGTCAGCTCCTTAAAGGTCTTACCACTACGTGTGGTAATCACTTTTATCTCTCCCTTCGGGTTTGACACCGTGTTGCTAGGAAGACCACCCAAAGTAGAGGCTTTGGTCATCATAATAGCATCAAAAAGTCTATTTTCCGTTTTTGGCGTTCTTACCTATCTTGCTCTTTTTCGGCCTTTTGATTTTGCTCCCACCTAATCAAAGTTTGTTCAATCTTATGTTGACCATGTTCCATTTTTTGTTGGTTTTGTTGGAGCCTAACCACATTTCCTTCCATTTTGTTGCTATGAGTTTCAAACTTAGTCCTTAGGTTTATCATATCATTTGCCATGTTTGTGTACCTATCTTCATTAGCTTTAAAATAGTTCAAAATCTCATTTGGAATATCTTTTGAAAATGCATTTGAAAGCCCTTGATTGACATTTTGAAAATCACGGTTTTGGTTTTGATTTTGCAATTGACCACTAGTCCCTTGATTCCCATTGTTGTAATTGTTACCCTTATAGTTGTTCCTTTGATTCCCTTGGTAACCACCTTGATTGTTGCGATAATTGTTAGCATTTTGATTTGGTGGAAAACCCGGTGGAGTCAATTGATTAGTGCGGGTAACTTGACCATTTTGGTTATAATCTCCCGTGGCCACGTAGGCACTTGAAGTGTTACCACCGGCGGTAATACACTCAGAGTAATCATGAGCTCCACCACAATAAACACAAGAAACCTCAACCGCTTTAGCCGTAGCGGGAGTGGGTTGTTCACCAACTTTAAACTCTATCAATAGTCCCTTAAGCTTATCGAATATCTTGTTTTCCAAATTAGCCTCAATTTGTTGAGTATCGATGGTAGATGACAATGAAGGCGAACACGAAGCCTTGTTAACACTCGGTGTGCTACGAGGGCTATAAACCTTGGACCTATTCTCAATAATCAACAATTCTTCCTCGACCGTTTTAAACAAAAAATTACCACCCGCGACGACATTAAGATAATCTCGTTCATGATTGTTCAAACCATTGTAAAACGTGTCGATCGGATGTAAGTCAAAAAACCGTGATGAGGACATTCATGCAACATTTCCTTAAACCTATTCCAAGCCGTTGAAAACTCTCATTATATTCTTGTGAAAACTTTGAAATCTCGTTTTTCAAATGCATAGTCTTAGAGGGCGGGAAAAATTGGTTCACAAACTTTGAAACGAGATCCTTCCACGTCAATATAGAATTGGGTGGGTCTTTCTCTAACCAAATTATAGTGGGCCCCACTAAGGAATACGGAAAATCATCATCTTAATCACGTCATTTGAGACGTCCTTAAACTTGAAAGTCGACATAAGACGATTGAAATGGCGAATGTGGTTATGAGGGTTGTCCTTTTCGTCACCACGAAACTTGTTATTTTGGATCATGGACAATAAACCCGTCTTAACCTCAAAATTCTCCGCAAGGATAGAGGGAATCACAATCGCTTCTCCATAACCCTCGGTGGGTGCTTGAAGCAAGTCCATCATAGTACGATTAGCCATGGAAGCTTCTTGTTCTACAATGGGTTCGACAATGGGAGATTCTTCACTAGAAAGGTTTGGTGTTCCTTCCTTTCGGTTTCGACATTTACGTGCACGTTTTGCTTGGTTACGCGTTTGCATAAACGTCACGTACAACGTGGGGATGAGCAAAGGAGATTCTTTTTGGTGTTTTTACTTTTTCAATTTTTTTGTGCTTTTGATTGTTTTTAACTTTTTTTGATTTTTCTTGTGAATTACGTAGACACAAATCTACAAATCTCCTATCGAACCGATTTCTCGATTAAAGGAGACTCAAGGAATGAAAACGATCACATTGAGTGAACGCCTTCGATGACTTTAGAACGTTGGTGGAACACCAAAACGTTCAAGAGGGTTTAATCTTTGAAACCAAGCAAATATATATGATATGTAGATAATAATTCGGTGGCAAACCCTCGATTAGCCCTTTTTCTCTTAACACGCACAAGCAAGCGGGGGAAACGATGCAGCGCTAAGCACTTAAGAGCCTTTTCCCCTTAGGTCGTGAAATACAACCGCCTTATACCCACCTTATAGTTTGTGTTAATTAAAATCAAGCTTCACGAAAGTAATTATCTATTTTGCCTTTTTCTTTTGCTTTAGATTCGAATACAATAATTGAGTGATGAAATCCCAATTAAGGTTGCGTTTTCACGCTTTTGAAGTATTGTGGATTTATTGTGATACGTATATACTATAGTAATAATATTTACAAAAATAACGAAAACCGATAATACGTATGATTAGAGTGTTAATCACACAATTACTATTTATGGATAATATCAAAAACAAAATTATTCAAACTTAACACAACACGCCTCTCCGGCAGCGGCATCAAAATGATAGTAGTATGAATACGTCTTTTAGGAAAAAGAGAGTATTAAGCGGTAAGCACTAAGCTTATGTTTAGGAAAACGTAACACTTATGACCCTTTTGTGAGTTCGTTCTCGAGGAGGATTAATGTGTGTGTTAAACTTGATGGTATTTGAGATTAATAACGTTACGAAATTAAAAATTACTCTAAAAATTCCTAAAAATTCACAATAAATTCCTAAAAATATAACTAAGGTTTAAAAATGAACAAAACTTCTTGAAACTTTTTAAATTAATTAATATTTATTTTTTAATTGTTAATTAAAGCCCTAAAAATCAAATAAATTAACAAAAAGCCCAATCAAAGATTTTTCACTTTGTAAACCTCAAAAATGTTTTAATTAAGCTAAAAAGTATTTATGCAAAATTAAAAACCTATTAAAACTATTTAAAATGATTAAAACTAAAAGTAAATATTAAAATAATATTAAAAATTCAAAATTTACAAAAAATTCTAAAAACTTGCAAACTAATTTATTTTAACTTAATAAAACCAGAAATGAAAGTGAAATGACCTAAATACCCCTAATGGGCCTCCAAATGGGCCAAAAATGAAAATATTCCAAGTTAAATGGGCTTTTTGGCCCAATAAGACAAAACTCAACCAAATAAGCCCAAAAGTTCCAGTCTAGCTTAAAGTTGGATTTTAAATAAAAAATTCTAAAGGCGCAAAAGCTGAAAGTGAGCTTATCACAGCTTATCAAACACTCAGCTTATTCTTAATGGGCTTTTTGGCCCATTAAACTATAAGCTAATGCCATAAGTTGAAATTTTACACATATCCTTCTTTTGAGTTTATAAAGCAGTTTGTAAAAAGAAATTTTGAAAAAGCTCAATAAATAAGCCTGAAATAAGCCAAAACTCTCTATAGAAAACGACAAAATAGACGTTTTTGAGTTCTAGGCTGATTCAAGAGCTGATACAACTTGCAAAATGTTTTAAATGACTTAATTAAGACAAATGAGCAAAAAGATTTCCAATAAGCACACTCAATAAGCTGAAATGAAGAATAAGCACTTTTGAAAAAGTCAAATGAATTCGTTTTCTAGTCAAAACCTAAAGTCAAAGGCCACAAACTTCCAGATTAGCTAATTAGGTGAAATAAACAAGATTGATTACAAATTGAAAGTTGTTGCACGTTGGAATAAGCCAAATTTGCTTATTAGTAAGCTGAACCAAGATTATAACTACCAGTGGGTAGCAGCAGTGGGAAAGGAGTTCCCACTGCTTGAAATGAAAAAGTTGAATTGAGCTTGTTTTACTGGGTGTTTTTGGACAATAATGGCACCCCTACAACCAGTGAGTTGTAGGAAGTAAAGAACAAGCAAATAAACAACAATCCACACAGCCAATTAGTACAATTAATTTATTTAAGGCTCAAACATGCAAAAACTAGGGGTCTGATGGTTTAAGCAGTTGATTAAGCAAGTTTAACCCAACAAATGTTTACCAAATCAGATTTTAAGCATCAAGATTAAGAAACAACATTATTCATGGCCAAACAAACAAGTTTCATGCATAAACTCCAAGATTTAAGCTAATATAGGCCTAAGTGACTTTACTGATGAACTTGGTAAACAGAAAAAGCAGTTTGCCGATGCACTTGACCAAGTATTGAACTTTAGAGCTTCAAAACTAATAACCTATAATACAATTATCCCAACCAAAAGCCTACAACCCTAGGTAATCATGGTAGCTAACTGCTGACCAAGTTTCAGTTCATAAGCATCTAAAACAATCTTGTTCTAAGCAAAGATTCATATTAGGTGTTTCAGTTCACAAGATATGCAAATTTTTTAACTCTTAACCACACAATAACATAGCCAAAACTAAGTGACTTACTCCAATTCCACTAACATCCACACAACATGCAATTCCAAACACCCTTTTAGATCTAATAAACAAGATTTTTCAAAGTCTTTTTGAGAGTCAAACTTCCAAAACACAATAATCTAAATTAAACAGCCTCAAATAACTTAAGCAAGAAATCACTCAAGAACACTTATGAGAACAAAGCATAGCAGATTCAAGTAGCATGAAATTTTCAGTAAAACTTAAAAATGAGCAATTAAAAGCTCAGATTCAGGAAAAGGTTTTTGCACTTACAGCTGCGAAAAATGAATTAAGGAAGTTGAAAGGAAATAGTGTGGATACTAAGTTTGTAAAACAGTCTGTCTTGGGGACACCTCCTTCTCAACCAATCAGACCTAGCTCAGTTGCTAGACAACCGAATGCATTTCATTCTGAACGACCTAAAACGTCGAATCTGAGGTTTGCCTCCCAAGCTGACATGCGTAGCAATTTGTCAAAACCAGTCACTCACCGGCAGCGGCGCCATTTTAATGTATGAATTTTTCAATTCTTTTTATCTCTCTATTTATCGTTCCTCGACTCGACTCGAATTGATCAACAAATTTATCACAAGATTACTCGTTTTTGGTTATAGAAACTTGATTGGTACTATTTTTTAATTAAAAGCACGTAAAAAGATAAAAATATTAAGCTACGTAAAATACTTACTAATGCTAAAAACATACCGCAAGTAAAAATCACAAAGTAAAAATATTAAATGCGCAAGTAAATGTTAACGAAGATTATTAAAATGCTAAATGAAAATGACAAGTAAAAATATAAAATACTAAAATGCGAAAAAGGTAAATGCAAAATTATCCTAAAAATGAAAGTGCCACATTTATTCTAAAAGTGTAAAAACTAATTTTTTGTTGTACTATTTATATTTTTTTATATGTTTTTTTTAATATATATTTTTTTTATTTAAACTAGAAACTAATTTTTATTATAAATGAAAATCTAAATTTTGAACTTTATGAAAAGTTGATTTTTCAAAACTAAAAAAAAACAATCGTGAAAAGAAATTGAAACCAATCGTGAAAATTAAACCGAATTTGAATACACTCAGCCCAAATGTATTTCAACCCAATAAGACAATGGAAACAAAAAAAACGCAGCCCTTCTTTTTTCTATTTATACGCAGCTTTTTATATCACGAAATGAATACTATGTGCGAATACAGGGACTTATTTGCAATATTTCCTAACTTTTCCTTAAAAACGGGCTGCACCTTTTTTTAAGCTCGTTTGAGCTTATTAGGCAACGATATAAGCTTAGATTTGTTCCTATATGTTTAATAAGCTTTAATATTGATCTCTAAACAAAAATATTCGAAAATCGATAAGAGATTAGGCAAGAAAAAGCTGTTGTACTAAAGTGACTTATCGAAAATATGCTAATATGCAGATTTGTAGGGCTACTTTAAGGCTCTCTAGTGGCTTATCTAATAAGCTAGAAGAAAAACTTAAAACTACAAACTTAAAGCCACTAGTTCAAGCTATCTAGATCACTAAGGCACTTATCCTAATTCTAAATGAGCTGCGAGAAAAATGTACACCAAACTGGCTGTTTGAGCATAAAACTGAACCCAAAGTATTTTTTGTGACCATTCGCCTTTTGACTATTGCTCGCAGACTTCTAATAGCATGAGAACTAAAACTCCTTGGCATCTAAATGTGGTTACAAACAAAGCTAACAATAACACAAACTAATACTCAAAATAAGCACTAATCCAAACACTCCTATAATTGCAGGAAATGAAATCTAACAAAGTACTTTGCTGGATTAAAAGCTATTGAAAAAAAAACAGTAGAACAATTAAAAACAGAAAATTAGAACGAAATACAGCAATCGACAAGCAAGTAACACACTACACAAAGCACATAGCAGTTTATACTACAAAAAAATGCATAAAATGAAAATTAAGAGTAACCTGCATTCTCTCAGCCTAACAGAGAGATTGCGCTCATACAGAGCTTTTTCTTTTCGCCCGTAGCTGACGAGCCACAGACTAACACGTCTTTTAATTATCAGCCTAAAATAATCCTAACGCCGACCCTCGACACTAAAACCCATCGCCAAAACTCAATATTAAAACTCGGACATCAGCTACAACTTATTTTCTCTGCTTATTCAGTGGAATAAACTGGTATTCTCTCTTCTAAATTGACTTAACCATAATAAGCTACAAACTAGCTTAAATGTTTAAGCTGACTAAATTTCGTAAATGTAAAGCAAGCTTCAAATCAGATTAACTGTAAATAAAAAAATCTGACGAAATCTTAAATAAACCCAAATACAAACTTTTATTAAATTGAACAATTCATTACACTATTTTTTAAAAGAAAATACAAATTATAACTAGAAATTTAAAGTCTAATCTAGAAAGAGAAAATTACATTTTATGATGAAAATAAAGAGGGTTATTATAGATGAACCGAAAGGTGTGTGGGTTAGCTGATGACGATTCATAGCCATTAGATCTTCTCTCCTCTTCATTTTCTTGATCATACGATTGAAAAACATCCTTGGTCACACGGATTGCCAAGGTGGCAATCCGTTGTGCTTCTTGTGCTTCTTTGGAGGTGATGTGGAAGATTATCATTGGTCCAATGATTTTCTCTCAATGAATCAGCCAATAAGAAATGATGAGTGCTGCATCAATCAGCCACGTAGGCGCTTAGTACTTAGCATCTGGGTGAAGACCACGCGTCTATATACCCTTAATCTTCTGAATATCCAGCGCGTGGTGTACAATTGCTTGGTGTTTGGAAACCCCTTAAATCTAGGGTTCTTGAGATGGTGGAGTTCTTCCCCATTTTATTTCTTCACAGTCGTGTCTTTTAATGTTGTGTATACTTTGTTTGACCAAAAGTAAGTAAATACTTGTTTCCACCGTTCAAGTTATTTATTGTTATCTTGGGCCCAAATTGTACTCCAGCGTTATTAACTTTGGTGATGTTGGGCTTGGGCTCAATTTATTAAAACTCTCATCCGTCCCTTAATTGTTGAAGTTTGGGCCTTTGTTGGGCTTTGGTAAAAAATGACTAACTTATTTCCACTATTGGGCTTTCAGGCCCAATAAGTAAATGTGGGTCCCACAAAGCCCAAATAACTTAATTAAGGTTAAATCCTCAACGAACTTGTCTTTTAGCTTCTCGATCTTTTCTTCAAATCTCGTGTCGTTTTGCCGGTATTCGTGAACTTGGGTACCTTTGGAATTTTTGCACTTTTGGTTCTTTGACTTTGACTTTGTCTCTTTCTTTGACTTTTCTTCAACAACTGACCGTGAAATCCCGTGTTTTCTTTCCTTTTGATCTTTTTTACCTATTTCACAAAAAAACACAAAACCACGTGTAATTCCGACTTTTACGATATTAAACACATGATTAGGTCTTGTTTTTCTTTGATTTTAGTGGTAAAAGGATAAGTGTTTACACACTTATTAATCTGCAAAACCTGATCACATGAATGCTTCAAGAAACTCTAGATCTAGCTCCAAGAACATGCCTAGACGTAGTTCAAATGACACGGGTCATAAAAGCTATCTAGAGGATGCTCAGAAAAATACACAAGCAAGAGATAGGACCATACCACAACCTAGGAGCGTTGTTCACACATCTACGAATTCTAGACCCTTCTATGATGTGCATAATTCTGCCAACCCTAGGAACTCTAGAGCCTTCTCAGATGCTAAGCACTTTGTTTGCAAGAAATGTAACAAATGCGTGTTTAATGCCATTCATGATGATTGTATAACGCAAGTCCTGAACAAGGTGAACCACAAAGCTAGAGCATCTAAAAAACGGAACCCTATAGGAAATAGGTTTTCTCCAACTAAGTCTTCCGTTGTGCATGAGAAATCTATGACTCCTAGACCCTGTCTTAGGTGGATACCAACGGGTAGAACCTTCAAAACAATAGGTCTTAGGTGGGTTCCTACTAGAAAGATATTTCCCTCTAGCACGGAAAAGGTTCAAGGTGTACCCCAACATGGTTCTCACAAGGATATCACTAACCCACATGCAAGCATACAAACTACTGATGAAAGTGTAGGTAATAAAGTGATGGTTCAACAAGAACACCAAGGCTTTCCATATTCATACCGTTCAACAAAAGACACTCTCAGAGTTTGGTTGCTCAAGAAGCAGATATCAGAGAAATACGTGTCTCGAGGATTTCACAAGTAAAACTTCACAATGACTTACTGTCAAATACCAGACTGTCACTCGAATGTCAAAGAAATGGAACTTTATCTCTTCACTGATAAGTTACCCTCAAAACGAGAAATTCAATTTTCTCGGACACGAGCTTCCATCAAAACTGTTCTAAAGTTTTAAGCTCGTGTATATGACTTCTAAGCACATCACAGCTTAGAACTCGGACCTCAAATAAGGAAAGTTTATCTCGGACGATAACTTATCCTTCTCAACGAGAAATTAATATTTCTCGGTCATGAGCTTCCTATAAAAACAGTCAAAGTTTTTAAGTTCATGAAAAACGACTTCTAAGTAAATGTCAGCTTAGAACTCGTACTTCCTGATAGGTGTGTAAACACCCATCTTTTCTACCACTTTATTACAATAATAACCAGACCAAAACGTGTATTTTATGTCTTTTATGTCGGAATTATGCGTGGTTTGTGTTTTTGTTGTGATTTAGGACGAAAAGGTGAAAAGTGGAGAAAACACGGACATTCACGGGCATTTACAGACTTTTATTGAAGAAAAGGATGAAAGACGAAGTCAAGAAGTCAAAAGTGTAAAAAGAACGGAAGTCCACGACCAATTCTGAAGATTTATCGAAGAAAAAGTCAAAAGACGGAAGTTTATCAAAAGCCGAATAATTCAAGTCTATTTTATTGAAGAATTTAAAGACGAGTTCAAAAGAAATCCCAAGCCACAAGTCATTATAGTCCAAGTTTAAAGAAGATTAGAAGGAAAAAGGACTAATGGTGCAATTAATGAAGACTCTATGCTTAAGCGCTTAATCTTGCAATTAACAAGAAATGAAGGAGGGGAGGAAGCTTCCTAATCCTCCCCTATATATAGATTAGGACTAGCTAAGTTTATTTCTTGTTGGCTAAGTGTGACAATTAGCTCTTCCACCATTTAAATACCTTGTCATTTACTTTTCTTGTCAAATTTAAATACCTTGTCTTGCACCTTAAATTCATTTAATTTCAAGTAAGTTTTCATTTAATTATTGTCAATCTTTACTTCATCTTGTCAATCTCTTATCTACCTTTCTTAATCTTTGATTTATGTGTTTATGTTTATGTTCATGTTCATGCTTTTATTTTGATCCAAGTGATTGTTGATTATTGTGGTTAAAGTTGTTTGATTTCTTGTTTTAAATTGTTCGTTTATGTTTACTGTTGATTCGTGGTTAGTTTTATTAAATCGTTTGTGTTGAATTTGATTAATCTGTTTAGATCTGCTGTTTTCTTTGATCCCTTGTTCTTCGGGATTGTTTGTTGTGTTTCTGATCTTTCCAGGAATACTTCCGAACCAAGAAGGAGGGAAAGTGCTCATTCGGAACTTCCAAAGTTCCGAATCAAAGGTTTCATCCGGAAGATTTTAAGCTCAGCAAAACTTCCGAGTCAAGCCTTGTTCATCCGGAACATTCAAAGTTCCGGACGAAGGATAACTTCCGAGTCAAGCTTCATTCATTCGGAACTCAAAAGTTCTGAACCAGAAAAGCTTCATTCGGAACTCAAAAGTTCCGGATCAAGCAATTCATTCGGAACTCCAAAAGTTCCGGATCAGTGATCATTCATTCGGAAGTTTCCAAAGTTCCGAACCAAAGGACTGTTCACTCGGAACTTAAAAGTTCCGAATAAACTTCCGAATCAAGGGGCAAGTTCCGGATCAGTGATTGTTCATTCGGAAGTCTGAAACTTCCGAATCAAGGAAGCTTCATTCGGAAAGTTCCGAATCAAGGGTGACCAAAAAGTTCCGAATCAAGGCAAATTTTAGAAGTTCCGAATCAGTAAAGTTCCGAACGAAGGATTGTTTTGAATAAGTGACATATTCAGATCAATTTGTTCCGGATCAAGGATTTTGGTAATATTCCAAGCGAAGAAGAATCATTTCAACCGAAGGTGACATTCCGGACGAGTGATTGTTCCAAACGAAGGTTTATTCCGAATGAGCTGTATTCAGGTTCTTATTAGCTTTTGTCTTTGATTTTTATTTTCAAGCTTTATTTTTCCTGCCTTTTATTTAATTGCACTTTAAGAATATTTGCCTTAGTTTTATTTTAGACTTGCCTTAGTTTTAGTCGCACTTTAAGTTTGCCTTAGATAGATTTAAGTTTACGTCGTTTGCTTTAGTGCCCTTTAATTTCAGTCACGTTTTTAAATACTTGCACCTTTATTCTAATTAGACTTAGATTTAAATTAACGCACTTTTACTTTAATTGTTTTGCACATTTTATTTTAAACACTACAACGACACATCTTTGTTCCACCAAAAACAATAGAGTCACATAGAGAGCCTAGATCAATTCGATTAGACCACGAGAACGATATATTTTTAACTAGGTAAAATCTTAGTTATCAAATGGCGCCGCTGCCGGCTCTTTTCGTTAAGATTAACGGTTTTCTGTGAGAGACACGTTGCTTTTTGGGATCCGTTCACTTGTGAGCGTTATTTTTCTTGCATAAAAAATTCAAAAAATCATAAAAAATTAAAAAATTGATATAAATCCATAAAAATCAGAAATTTCAAAAATCCAAAAAGATTTTATTTTTATTGTGTATATATATTGTTTTTGTGTTTGGTTTTGTTTTCTTTTGCATTTTCAGGTGTATGCGTACTAGATCTTCTAATTATCAAGAGCCCGAGCCTCAAGAAGATTTAGATATGGCAGGTGTTAACAACAACAACATTCCACCGCACCTCAATAATAATAATAATAATAACAACAATACTCTTCCACAGCCCGATCTTCGGACCATGGAGGAACTTTGTCAACCAACAATGTTTGGACGAGGAGGACCGATTGCGCCGATGCAAATCAACGCTCCTGAGTTTTCGTTGAAGCACCACATGATTCAGCAAGTACAAACAAACCCATTTAGAGGATTGCCTGATGATGATGCCAACAAACACCTCGACAAGTTCATTACAATCACTCAAAGCATGAAGTTGCCTGGGGCCACAATGGATGTTCTTCGTCTACAACTCTTCCCACATACTTTATCGCATCATGCCGAGAAATGGTTTGATCGTCTCCCGAAGAATTCTATTCACACTTGGGATGACATGACTCAACGCTTTCTATCGCGCTACTTTCCACCATCCATGGTCACAAGCCTTCGCAATCAGATCAGCGGTTTCATGCAAGACCCTGATAAATCTCTTTTTGATGCTTGGGAGAGATATAATGTCTTGATCGATAGATGTCCAAACCACAACATGCTCCCTGTGACATTAATCGATACTTTCTACAACGGATTGACTTTTCGAGATCGTGATACGATCAATGCAGCCGCCGGTGGCACATTCATGAAAAGGAGACCCGAGGAGTGTAGAGAGTTAATTGAGAACATGACTACTCATCATAAGAACTAGGATTCCTCTGCTTCTTCAAGGAACAACCCGAGAGTCAATGTTTCTTCTACCTCAGCAAACCCTGAGATGACCGAACTCACCCGCATGATGGCCGAAATGAGCAAAAGTATTACGCTTCTCGCTTCAAACCAACAACAACAACAAGTTAAAGCGGTTGCTAATCCTTGTGAAACATGTGGCGGTCCTCACTCATACACCGATTGTCCTTCGACACAAGGAAATCCGGAAAATGTGTATGCTGCTCACGGTAATTATTCACCGGAAAATTACCAAGCTAGACAACAAGGGGATAGAAATCTGTTGAGCTACCGTTCCAACAATTACCTTTCACCCGGTTTTTCTCCCCAAAACCAAAACCCCGCCAACAACTACAATAGAAGCAACCAAATCCCACCTCGTGCTTCAAACCCTTATCAACCACCCACCCAACACACCCCACCCATTAATCCCGATGTTGATGCCTTCATGAGAACTCAAGGTGAGCAAATCAAGAATCTACAGAGCCAAATAATTAATTTGAAAGGATATATCTTGAAGCAAGGAAATGACATTCGAACCGAAGTTTGTGATAATATTCAATCCTCCTTCAGCACTCAAACAACTGAATTAAAGAATCTGTTGGCTAGTTTCTTGCCCGAAGCTCAACCTTCTTCTTCGGGTTCTCTACCTTCAACCACCGTCACCAATCCGCGAGCTAATGTGAGTGCTATAACTACGCGTAGTGGAATTACCATTGTCAATCCACCTATCCCACCACCATCATCTACACCTCCTCCACCACCATGTGTCCCTACTCCTCCTACACCTAGTATTAGTACACCATTACCGTCTCCACCTCCTCATGACGATGTATCTCGGAAGGACCCTTCAACATCACAACCTTCACCAACTACACCTTCACCGTCTCCCTATCAACCCAGAATCCCATACCCTCCTCGCATAGGCAAGACCAACGAGCTAACCAAGAATGACTGTCAAGTATCGAAATATGTGGATATGCTATCTAAAATGACCATCAACATTAGCCTTGTTGAAGCACTTTGCCACATGCCGAAATTTGTCAAAGCATTCAAGGAATTGCTTAGCAAGAAGGGGAAGCTGATTGAACTCGCCAACACACGCTTAAATGAAAACTGCTCAGCAGTTATTCTTAAAGAATTACCGGAAAAACTTGGAGATCCCGGTCGTTTTGTGTTGCCTTGCGTGTTCAACAAAACTGAAGAATTTACTGCCCTTGCTGATCTCGGGGCTAGTATTAATTTGATGCCACTGAGTGTTTGGAAAACACTATCATTGCCCGATCTCATTCCAACAAAGATGACTCTCGAACTTGCAAATCGCACTCTCGCTTACCCCGTTGGTATAGCCGAAGACGTGTTTATCAAAGTTAGCACATTTACTTTCCCGGTCGATTTTGTCGTAGTTGATTATGAAATGGACCCTCGTATTCCTTTAATACTTGGTCGGCCATTCTTGAGAACCGGACGAGCTTTAGTAGATGTGGCCGAAGGTGAGTTAATCTTACGAGTCGGGGATGATTCAAAAGTTTTTAAAATGGGGAAGCTTATAGGCAAATCCTTTGGAAGCCGAGAATCAGCGAATATGATTAATGTGCTCGATGACTTTACCGTCTATGACAATCCTCTATTCGATTCTTCCATCGATAATCCACTCTTTGAAGATGATGTGAATGATTCTCGCTCCACTTTGGACGCTTCTCCCATTTATGATTCGTCACCGGTCTTTGATGCTTATGATGATGATGATTCTAGCTCAGATTCGGATGATTTTGATTGTACTTCTGAGTATCCCGAGCTGCCCACTTTCGATGATTTTGATGAGGCCGATACTATTTCGAGCGATTCTTCACACGATGAAGATCCTCCGCCATCACTCGATCCTACTTTAGACGATTATTCATTTGAGGAAGATTTCTCTGAATTTCTCAACACATACTTCCCTCATGAGAGTGATGCTCCTCCTTATGACTTTGAAGATTATCGTCTTGATCCTACTTTGGATTTGAAGCACATTCTGTCAAAGGAGAAGAAACCGGTTGACACCGAAATCCGTTGCACTTATGATTTGACACCTCTTTGTCCCCCTTCTAAGGACGAGGTTGTGCTTCTTTGCGGATCTTCTTCACACTCGGCTGAGCCTGAGTGTTATTTTCCCTTAAAGGAAAAGGTGTTCGACCCCGGTATTGAAGTCTTTAAGCCATCTCAGTATCCACCTGATGAAATAAAAGGAAAACTCTTTGGAAATATTGAAGACATGCTTGCACTTCACCATACTTGCTCCCACCGTGCTCCATCGCTGCTTAAGGGAACCCTGCCACTTCTTCTTTGGTTTGCCTTGTTTGCCTTAAGTTATTGTTTATTGATGGACGAAAACTATGTCTTTGATCCTGGTGGATATGTTTCATGCTTCTTCCGTTGATGATCAAGGTCGAGTCAGGCTCACGACTCGGTTAACAAAAACCAAGCGCTTCTTGGGAGGCAACCCATGCATCTATCTTTTCGCTTTCTTTAGCATAAGTGTAGGGGGGACCCTTTGGTTTGCTATTTCCTCTCCTCACTTCTTAATCAGGGATTCGAGCTTCAATGATCCACTCTTGATGATTCTTGACGACCCGTGATTCCGTGTTCCATTATCCCGGTTCTATCCTAAACTCTTTTCGATTCACTATTTTATATTTTCTCAATATTAAAATAGGAATCTCTTTAGTTGTCTTTTCCTTAGCGAGATTTAAACAACGTGCACAATGTCCTAAGTGTAGGGGAGTTTACTCCCACATGCTTAAACATTGAGGACAATGTTTATCTTAAGTGTAGGGGGACTTCTATCGAAGTTAAGTGGTCTTTTCCTTGTATTTGTCCTCATTTTAACCGGAAAATCAATTTTTCGACATTTTTCAAAATTTTTGATCTATTTTGGCCTATTAGTTTTTCCCTTTGTATAGTTATTTTCTTTCTTTATTAGAATAAATGTTTAATAAGTGGTTTTAATTTTCAAACGTTGTGAATCTTTTGACTCAATCCGAGTTTACTTATTTTAAGTTACTCTAGCTAGTATCTTTAACGTGTTTAAGGCAAGTTTTGCTAGGCTTTTATATAGGGAGCTATAAAACGCGAAAGTCTTAACTCTCACGGGTTAAGAACAAGAACTTTTCGCAAGTTCCTATAATTGATCCTAGAGAGTCGTTTATCAAGGGAACTTTAAAATGCGATTTCTAAACTTGAAAAAGTCTAAGAATTTACAAGATCCTATAGGCGACTCGAAAACCCAAAACTTTGATTTAATAGGCTAAGCATCCACGAGTCTCATTACTTGAGATTTCAAACTGTGGAGAACGAGAGATGATAGAGCCAATTATAAGTTCGGTATTCTTTCGTGAATTTATGTGAGTTAATTATGAGCCTATTCTCCCATCGCTTGCTAATAATTTATCTGCTAATAAGTAAGGTTGTACGATTTGAAAAGTTACTTAGCTTCTAGCCCAAGATCGTTTAAAAGTTGCTCGGTATGGATAAGAGTTCATAGCCAAGGCATAACTTATTGAAGCGGGATGCGAAGATTGGCGAGTCTGAAAAGGCCATAACAAGGCATGAGGGCTATATTTTGTTGCTAAAGATCCAAAGTGATGTGAAGAATCATTTATCGAAAATCAATATGAAGGATCGAGACACACGACGTAAAGCAAAACTCCCCAAAAGTCATGGAGAAGTGTATCCGAAAAGACCCTAACAAGGTATGAGGATAAATAGATCCAAGTCATAAAAGGAGGCGGATCGTTGTATATCAAAGTCCAAAATAAAGATTGGAGAAAAATGAAGAAGTCGTGGTCCAAGTATGAATCTCTCAAAACTTCAAAGTGAAGAAATTCTATTATGAAAAGAAGACCATAATTTCATGAACGTCTCTCAATTTGAAGTAGGAAGTCGCTGCCAAATATCAGTCCGAGAAAGGTCTCAAATCGCGAAACGAGTTATGCTATGAACTTTTTGAGGTCCCGAGAAGCAGTTTTAAAAGATTTTGTCCTTTAGCTAACTATTGATTAAATCGTTCACTTTATTTTCAGACTTAATAACTATCGAAATAAGTCAAACAATGCATCCTCGAGATCATTCAAGACAATAATAAAATATAAGAGATAACCCTAGGAATAAGGGAGTCTAAGTGAGTAATTGGCCTACATGAGTTCGTGATAGTCTACTAACTTATAATAACAATGATCTCGTTTTTAAGCTTGGTTTGGAGAAAGTGAAAACTTGAGGATGATGATTATTCATAACATTTTCAAAACCCAAGGTATGCTTTTGATTTCTTTATTTTTTATGTCTTTAATTTTCTATCTCTTTAATAAAGGCCAACGTGGATTGATTATGATGAAAAGTGTAATCTTGCTTTGTAACTAATGCATTGCATGAGGACATTGCAATGGTCAAGTGTAGGGGATTTGATAGGTGTGTAAACACCCATCTTTTCTACCACTTTATTACAATAATAACCAGACCAAAACGTGTATTTTATGTCTTTTATGTCGGAATTATGCGTGGTTTGTGTTTTTGTTGTGATTTAGGACGAAAAGGTGAAAAGTGGAGAAAACACGGACATTCACGGGCATTTACAGAGTTTTATTGAAGAAAAGGATGAAAGACGAAGTCAAGAAGTCAAAAGTGCAAAAAGAACGGAAGTCCACGACCAATTCTGAAGATTTATCGAAGAAAAAGTCAAAAGACGGAAGTTTATCAAAAGCCGAAGAATTCAAGTCTATTTTATTGAAGAATTTAAAGACGAGTTCAAAAGAAATCCCAAGCCACAAGTCATTATAGTCCAAGTTTAAAGAAGATTAGAAGGAAAAAGGACTAATGGTGCAATTAATGAAGACTATATGCTTAAGGGCTTAATCTTGCAATTAACAAGAAATGAAGGAGGGGAGGAAGCTTCCTAATCCTCCCCTATATATAGATTAGGACTAACTAAGTTTATTTCTTGTTGGCTAAGTGTGACAATTAGCTCTTCCACCATTTAAATACCTTGTCATTTACTTTTCTTGTCAAATTTAAATACCTTGTCTTGCACCTTAAATTCATTTAATTTCAAGTAAGTTTTCATTTAATTATTGTCAATCTTTACTTTATCTTGTCAATCTCTTATCTACCTTTCTTAATCTTTGATTTATGTGTTTATGTTTATGTTCATGTTCATGCTTTTATTTTGATCCAAGTGATTGTTGATTATTGTGGTTAAAGTTGTTTGATTTCTTGTTTTAAATTGTTCGTTTATGTTTACTGTTGACTCGTGGTTAGTTTTATTAAATCGTTTGTGTTGAATTTGATTAATCTGTTTAGATCTGCTGTTTTCTTTGATCCCTTGTTCTTCGGGATTGTTTGTTGTGTTTCTGATCTTTCCAGGAATACTTCCGAACCAAGAAGGAGGGAAAGTGCTCATTCGGAACTTCCAAAGTTCCGAATCAAAGGTTTCATCCAGAAGATTTTAAGCTCAGCAAAACTTCCGAGTCAAGCCTTGTTCATCCGGAACATTCAAAGTTCCGGACGAAGGATAACTTCCGAGTCAAGCTTCATTCATTCGGAACTCAAAAGTTCCGAACCAGAAAAGCTTCATTCGGAACTCAAAAGTTCCGGATCAAGCAATTCATTCGGAACTCCAAAAGTTCCGGATCAGTGATCGTTCATTCGGAAGTTTCCAAAGTTCCGAACCAAGGACTGTTCACTCGGAACTTAAAAGTTCCGAATAAACTTCCGAATCAAGGGGCAAGTTCCGGATCAGTGATTGTTCATTCGGAAGTCTGAAACTTCCGAATCAAGGAAGCTTCATTCGGAAACTTCCGAATCAAGGGTGACCAAAAAGTTCTGAATCAAGGCAAATTTTAGAAGTTCCGAATCAGTAAAGTTCCGAACGAAGGATTGTTTTGAATAAGTGACATATTCAGATCAATTTGTTCCGGATCAAGGATTTTGGTAATATTCCAAGCGAAGAAGAATCATTTCAACCGAAGGTGACATTCCGGACGAGTGATTGTTCCAAACGAAGGTTTATTCCGAATGAGCTGTATTCAGGTTCTTATTAGCTTTTGTCTTTGATTTTTATTTTCAAGCTTTATTTTTCCTGCCTTTTATTTAATTGCACTTTAAGAATATTTGCCTTAGTTTTATTTTAGACTTGCCTTAGTTTTAGTCGCACTTTAAGTTTGCCTTAGATAGATTTAAGTTTACGTCATTTGCTTTAGTGCCCTTTAATTTCACTCACGTTTTTAAATACTTGCACCTTTATTTTAATTAGACTTAGATTTAAATTAACGCACTTTTACTTTAATTGTTTTGCACATTTTATTTTAAACACTACAACGACACATCTTTGTTCCACCAAAAACAATAGAGTCACATAGAGAGCCTAGATCAATTCGATTAGACCACGAGAACGATATATTTTTAACTAGGTAAAATCTTAGTTATCACTTCCACTTAAAGGAAAGTTTATCACGGATGATAACTTATCCTCCACAACGGGAAATTAATTTTTCTCGGTCATGAGCTAGTCACAAAACATTCAAAGTTTTGAGCTCATGTAAGTGGGAATTTATTTTAAAACCGTTGAACATAATTTTTCAAGAATTTCTCAAAAAGATTTTTCTAAATCTTTCAAAATTGTGTGTTCAACACTCCCTTCCTCATATGTGGTTTTCATATCTCAAAATTATCATATGTTATTTTGATAAATTTTTGAGGTGGAGCATTTTAAAATCAAGCCTTTTAATATTGTTGGGTACATCTCTAATATTGTCATATTTTATGTATCCAACACATTCCGAAAATGATATTAAATCTGTCATATATAGTATCGGTAAAGTCATCTCAACTCCGTACCTCAACATATATTGTGGTGTCATTTTACTAAAATTTTGTCAAATTTTGTCTCAAGACACACATATATTGTTGAGGGGGAGCGTCCCGACTGAAAAAGTTCCATGATTCATGCGTGCACACATGTTTCTCTCCCAACAATTTTAGAAATTGTCAGATTTTAATCCATTGGTATCTCTAATATTATGTTTATATATTAGAGATAGGGGAGAAAATGTGATTAAAATGTAATATATCGTAAAAAGTGATCTTAAAGACTCAAGTGCAACTCTTTCCTTCACATGCCAAACTATTTCGTATATCGATGCATGTGTGTAGGGGGAGCTTTTTGGAAATGTAAAACTTTCAAAGTGTTAAAAGTTTTGATTTCTATCAAGCATTTTGAATGGTTTTCAAAGGTTTAATGATTACGATCTATACCCAAAACAACCTACTATCCACGAAGGAATGTTGGAGTCAAAAGGTGGTTTAAGATAGGAAACTAAGTCCTATGATCCAACCAGAACCGAAGGGATCTACCCAAGGACATTCCATAGCTAGAAATAGTTGTCCTTAGGAAAGATGGAGTTGAATGAAGCTGAATGCGGACCAATTACTTAAGTTAGCACTGGAACAATCACAACAAGGTGCTAGTGATGACGTATTGGTAAGCATTGAAGGAGTTGAATATTCTATGCAACTTAGGCAGAAACCGGGTTAACACATATCTTGAAGACAAGTCATCATGGACCTAATGATGCAATGCACAACCCTTCCAAGCCATTCGAGTTTCTCTCAAAAGAAACTTGTCTCATTGTCACGGAGATCAACACGTATCTATTGACTTTCTCACTCCGAGTTAGTTAATATTGAAAAGGTGGCAGTCTGCTCCAACTTCCGATTACCAAAATGCACTTATTGAGTCTAGAGCCAAAAGAGATCAATCTATCATCTCATTAGGACACAATCGAGTCCTACGCATTATCCTTGTGATATTGCCAGAACATCTGAGTGATACGATTCACAATGAAGATGGAAATCCTGCTTGAGCCAGCATTAAACAAGCTCATGGTAGATAACTTGTGCGATTCTACACGAATCAAACTTGTAAGAACTGGAGAGCAACTAAGTTTCGATTCTTAATTGATTCAAACTTGATTCCAGGTTTCTTCGTAAAAATCCGTGTGATCTTGCCAGAACATTCAGAGTGACACTCATTAGAGTTCACAGTGACGAATGGAAATCCTTCCAGTGTCAACTTCAAACAGCACTGCGGTAGGTAACTCGCAAGATTCTTTATGAATCGAGCTTGTGACAAACTGGAAAGCAACAATGGTGCGATTCTTTTAGAATCAAACTTGTTCCAGGAATTCTGAATTGACGACTCTAATCAGACGGATAATTTATCCTTATGATTCACTCTTTACGTTCGCAGTCTGCTTTGAGACGGTTGAGTAAAGAGAACTGGCTACTACCGCTAGGAAACCCTGTCAATGAGGTTCTTAATCGAATCTACCCGATCACAGGTATGGTATCTGATACCGTCTAACGGTCTTCACCGACCGGAGGTAAAACGCTACCGAGTTAGAATGAAATGTTCAAAGCCATTTTATCCTTGTCTATATATGTTGCTGCATATCAAGAAGGTGGCGTAGCTGTGTACTAACCGATGTCGATTCAGAAGTCACAAGAGCACAAGATGGCGATAATCAAGATACCTAAGAATGTAAGAATGTAAAAGGGTTATCTTAGTCACAAGGAGCACAAGATGAACATCTCAAGCACTCAAAGTCAAATGACAAAGGCTCAAGATAAAGATCACAAAAGCATGAAGGAACAAAGACATTTCAAACAAGATCAAGACCAAGATACAAGACCAAAGAATGAAGATCACCTCCACAAAGATGTACTCACTCAATCATCTTATGCATTTAAAGATGACCGATACATTGGGGGAGATTATTAGCCCTATATTTTATATAGTCGAACAAGAATGTAATAGGTCATCTTAGTCGTTATTGGTCTTGTGTTGTAATAGGTTAGTCGGGAAAATCGGGCTTGGACTTTAAGCTAATATTGTCTAAGTTAGGGGCGTAAGCCCAAGCAAAGCCAAGCCTGGCCCATGAACAAGCCCACTAAAGCCTTATGGCATGACATATAAATACCCTCTTCCATGTGTGGAGGAGGGTGTTGGTTACTAATCACTTTCTCTCTCTAATAGTGTTTAACCATCCAAATCTCTCTAGTTTCTCTCTCTACTTTTCTTCTCTTTCTCTATCTAAATATCATTAATATTGTGTGTTATGGATTGAAGTGGGATTAACAGAGATGAAAGGAAGGTGATACCTCCTTCCACTTCCTTCCTATGGGAGACAGCAATGCTCCCCTAAGCTTGACCAACAGCTAGGTCAAGCTAGGGGTGTCTTGGATGTAAAGAAGTGTCAACCAAGACTACTGCAGTCAATGGTTGGACTTGGGGGTGAGATGGTTGATTTGAGATAAAGAAAACAAGCAAACCTTAGTCTTTGATGAACCAACACCACTAGCTACAAGCTTATGATGAGATTATCAGAGAGATAAGGGGTTAGTACCAATAGTAGTTTAAGCATACAAAGAAAACAAGTAAACAGATTTTTCCAAAGAGTATTATCCCCACATCTTGAATCTTCCCAAACAAGAGGTCTCACTTCACGTTGATAGACTATTATCAGGGTGATATGATCAACCTAGAGTTTAAAAGTTATCAAGTGCTTGAACAAGAGATTTGGAAAAACCAGAGATTTTGAACACCTTTTGAAACACAAATTCAGAAAACTTAAAACCAACTTTTTAAAACGAATTTAAAGCATGTAAATGATAACACTAACAAGACTAATAAAATGGAACTTGGATTTTGTCACAAACAAACACACTATTTTCTCATTCATAGGAAAGAGGCTTTACAATGTTTTGACCTAGGAAACCAAGAACAACTTTCTAAGCTAATGACCTACTGGCTTTATATAGAGCCTTACATGAGTCTAAACACTAGAAACCCTAATGCTTAAATTCCATAAATGCCCTTGTAGATTTTAAATAAGTCTTGAACCCATGTGATGTTTTTGGACGTTTGCTGAGATGCCAGAGGTGTAGAGATAACCTTGGCCTTTCTTTTTGATGTGGAGAACAAGCAATTCCATCCTAGACGTTCGAATCTCTGTCTCACTTTGTCTTCTTCCCAAAAGTGTAGCAGGGGAGGTATCATGTGACAATATGGGTGAGGTGGCAGCCAAGTAGTAGGTGGGGTTTTGTTTAGGTGATGGTAAATTAGCAATCTGGAGCTAATTACAAATATTCCCTTTGATTTGAACATTTGGTGGATTAGGGTTCATGTGTGAATAGTTAAGTGTTTAATCCGTTTTGGGGATTTTGGTTAGTGTTTAGGCGCCAAGTTTAAACTTGGATTAAGTATTGATAAACGGGGTTGGTGGGTTGGTGAGGTGGCAAGGAGGTGAGTTGTGATTAGTTAAGGGTGTTAGTGGGGTGATGTGGCAGCCACTGGTTGGTTAAGATAAGTATTTGTGTCTCCCAGCTTTAGTCCCTCCCTTTCCATTTTGTGTTCAAACAAAGTATTGGCAGATTTCCTTTGTATATGAAGTTTTGATTTTTATACTTTGGCCACATAAACTTTTGCAAAGTATAATCAAGGGTATATTTTGCCATTTCTTGAATCTTGAAGGGCTTTAAATGACTATTCTTGAAACTTTAAGGTCTTCACTTGTATGATTGAATTTGTGGAGGACTAAAAGTGACAAGTCTTCATTTTGTAGGGACCATTCTTGCTAATTCTTCAAGGTTGAGGGTCCTTTTTGTAATTTTGACAAACTTTAGGGACCAAACTTGTAATTATGAATATACAAGGGTCTAAAGTGTAATTTATTAAATGATGAATGACCATTCTTGTACATCTTCAATTCTTCAAGGACTTTTCTTGGAAAATCAACACTAGGGTCCGGATCATTGTGCGGCTTCGTTTCCCGTGTTCGTTTTTGGTTGATTCTTGTGATCTTTTGTCATTTTCTCGATATCCGTACCTAAAATACACATTGAACAAACACAAGCATATATATGGCACTTTTTATGATATTTTCATCGTTTTAAGCCTGTTTTAGACGATGAGACTATGTGTAAAAGCAGTCTCATCACTATACAATGTCCAAAATCTACTAAAGATGGTAATTCCGTATGATAATGTGATTTATTTATCCTCTCGATCCTAAGACGTATCTCGTCATGTTAGGTCTCGTTTGGTCATATGTCGATCATTCAGTGTTTCGTTCTCGATCAACGAGTAATTTTTATCTCGTGAAGTCGTTGATCGACTATTGGACTTTGTTCCTTGATCTACGTGTAATAGCAATATCAAGTGAGTTCATAGCCTCGCTTTACTGCTTTATATGTTTTTATAAACCCGCGAGGAGGAATACATACTCTTGGTATAAATTATATGTTGATTATATATTTGATTTTGAGAGAATACATGTTTATGAATAAACATGCGAGGTTTTACTATATGCTTTAAACGAATACAAGTTGTTGTAAATGAATGTAAGATGTTTGATTAAATGCTTTTGAAAGATGAACACAAGCGTTGATTGTATTGATTGTGAACTGTTATTTGCTAAGTGCTGTATTGCCAAAACTTGGAAAGTACCTAAAACCCATGAACCGTTAACTACCTATGATGGGAAGGCGCTGGTACAGACGAAGGGATCCATTGGGATGGCCCCCACGTGGGCAGGTTGCACCTGTGGGATAGAGGCTCAGCCAGATGTGTTGTATGAGAAGTAAGGGGGTATTAGGCAAGATACCTGACTAGGGAATTATTTATACTTAAGGCTTCGGTGTCATGGCTTAGCAGAATAGAGTGGACTTTGAATATTGTATGTGTTACAATATTAACAGTGGATGAGATTCTTATGTTCAAAATATTTACAGTATATTTAAAAACCCATTATTGTTTATTTAAAACCTATGAATTCACTCAACCATTGTGTTAACATTTTAGCATGTATTCTCGTGTGTATAGGTTTAAGCAGCTAGAGCATGGAGCCGCGCGAGATAAAGTAAAGGAAAAACAAACAATTTTCATTCGACACATCTAACAAATCTTTATTTTTATTAAAGCTTGTAAATAAGCATTAGGACCTATTTCTATTGAACACTGATATTTAATAAAATTATTGAATGGCTTATTTTATAAAACATCTCTTTTGAGGTCGTTTTTTATGACTGTATGTGATGTGTTATGAAGTAACACCTAATGTTGATATTCTGTTGCCTTGTGACATTGGAGGTGTAACATATTGGTATCAGAGCACTTGTTATAGAGAACTATGTCTTTTTTAAAACCTAGACTATTATAAAATTGTTTTGTTGCCTTATAAAGTATCTGTGCGCTCCTGTCTCCTAAGAACCCATGCTTGGTTTTGATTGTGTGGTCCTATGTGTATGTAGCAGTGATTGTATGTATATGTACATACATACTATGGTATTCGAAGGCATTGCGCGTAATGATCCTTGTGTGATTATAATACATTTTATTATTCGGTTTTGTACCGAGTTTGGCCTCACCGTCAATCACCGATCTCGGTAATTAATTTATTATCCGAATACGAGTATGAAACTCATTTGATATTTTGGGGACGTATATATTATTTCGTAATCGATCACATATCGACTAATTTGAACTCGAATGTTGTCATCGCATCGTGATGTGCCATTTTAGGACATCTCCTTTCGAAACATAATTGATTATTATGTTAATAGTATTTCCGTTACTCCTTATGATTTTGAAGAATAATTTCTTCAAGGAGACGTCTTCTACGTAATATAACGTTTAATTTTATTGTGTTTGATTATGTTATGTTGACGAAAAGGAGGATGCCAATGTGGGACCTAAAATATATATGTACCTAAATCAACTATGTATAATTAGGGTACAACAAAGATATGCTCATAGTAGTCATTAGTTGAGAAACTTAATACCTTGTATTTAAATGGAATGGGACAGTTAAATATAGAGATTTTAAATCATTTAACTACATATCGTTTAAGGTTCTCTTATTTAAATGGATTGGGACATTTGAATAAGAAAGTTTTAAACCACTGGACCCTAGATTGTTTATGGTTTCTTTATTTAAATGGAATAGGACGTTTGAATACAGAAATTGTGGAGTTAGTTTGTTGACACCCTTGGCTTGTTATGGTATGTAATTTGGATATGATATCGTGTTTTGAGATGGTATTACCTGAGTAGGATGATTTATAATCGTCTTGTTGAAGTAAATTGAGACGCCTTTTTATTTGAGTAGCAAAGTTGTAAGTTCCCGAACCATAAATTTATAATTGTTATTTACATAGGACACCTTTGTATGTAAATAACAAATTATAAATGAGTGGGCTCAAGTGTGCCCGACTTGGTTTCTGATTATTTTGTATACGGACGTATTTCTTGGACTCGTGTTTCATTGGTATGAATCGTTCTTTATCATCATCATTATGGTTATTATTGATTATCATCTATGTACGAGTAACCCGTTAGACTTCTCTCGAGTTATGATTTCTCTTTATGGACTATTTCTAATAAGTCCGGACCATCACGAGCTTTATAAGCTAACCGCTAGGAACCTTTATTCAACCCGAGAATAGACGAATCGTTTAATCCACTTCAAGATTGAAGGGTATAATTGTACTTAGATCAACAATCTAATTCTCATCAACAACTCATTTTAAGCGAAACTATTTTGAAATTTTGTTTCTTGTTACCGATGGTTCATCGAAGAATTTTTCAAACGTAATGAGAATAACTTTTGGGTATGGATCCGTTTGTGAGCACCCTTTAATATCTTTTGGGTGTGTATCCGTTTGTGAGCATCATGTAATATCATTTGGGTATGGATCAGTGTGTGAGCACCATTCGATGATCAAAATATTTTTGGATATGCATCCATGGCTATCAGGCCTGTGAACATCCTTCAACTTGCAAACTTTTCTTTGACTGGACTTATCCGAAAATCCTGTCAAATATTCTTATTTATCATGGCTTGGCTATATAGCAAGCATGAGTTAACTTGATTGAACTTATTGATTTGACATGGTTTGGCTATTTTACAAGCATGCCGTAATGTGATTATCTGTGCTTAATGATAGCTTTCATTTTTGATTTAGATCGTGGCGCTTTCGATATAGTAATGTATACTCCGAACGGTTTCCGTGTCAATGAATCCGCTTTTGACAAAATAGGTTTGCATTTTCGAGATCATACAATTGGGTGATTTTGTACGACTAGTACTAATTACCTCGTCTTGAATATTTTGTAAAGTTTTCGATGGAGTTATGTGCGATTCATGCGATTTTCTCTTATGAGGTAATCATTTTAATGTGACTTGTGGTCGATATGTGTTTTAATATGTGATCACCGGCACTTATGAATTGATTGTCGCATTGGAAAATTTCCCATATGCGCCCAATTCTTTCGACTCTTCACTTGTCATGTGGAATTTTCAAACTTATATCGTCCGCCACAAGTTTAATAAGCTAGTAGTATGTACCTTGAAGCCCTTCCAAAAATTGACGACTTGTTAATTTTTTTGCTTCCAATGGCTTTTCCTTCGAGTTATGTATTCATCATTCCTTATAAGGATTGAAGCTACCTTCAAGCCGTTCACTTGTGTCCGTTATGTATACTCGTTGCTTTGACTTTTGTCCATTTAACCTTCGCTGGAAACCTCAACGATGGCTTGACTATTTCTCACCTCTTCGTAATTTAACCGAAGACTATTAAGACGAATTAAGCGTCAGGACGTCGCTTCCTAAAGGGTAGACACCGTGGTAACCCGAAATTAAAATTAATATATAGACCGAGCTCTAATACTATTCTTAGTATTCAGATCAATATTTATTACTCGACTTTTATTTGTCATGTTCGTTCTACGAATAATATTGAATTCTCGGCAAACCGGTAACGTTAAGGCCTTAATGTATCGTGTCATTTATTATTTATCGGTAAGGTCTATCTTCGTCATCAACCGAAAATATACTCGTCATGACAAAGAAATATTTTCTATTGTCGTCATTTTAATTTCTCGTTTTACAAGCATTCTTCGTAATAACGTTAAAACTTTAGGCGTCATTTGCTTGTTCGACGCATTAACATTTATTAAATTATAATCCTCGTTTATTTACCAAAATATAAATGTTCTCTAAAAGTCGACGTTTTTATTTTATATTAAGCGTTTATTTTTCGTATTTTATAGTATCTTTCAAATTGCGTAACACTAAAAATATCGGATTTCAATAATACCCGCTTTTACAAATTGTGGGGCAAGATTAATTCAGGATCTCACCCCAATTAATAAAAACACACTAGAACACATGACAGGTGCCATTCATAAGGACAATTGACCATTTATCCCAACACGTGTCTTAACAATTACATGCTAAACATCAACTCATTCTCTCATTTTTGATACACCAAAACTAAATCTCATCAATTCTTTATCTCTTTGTTTTTCACACCGAACCAAATAATCAGCACAAACTCATCGACAAATATTTATTTTAACTATGATCATGTGTTAAAATACAAATCGAAGGCCAAGGATTATAGTTCTTATTCTTGTATTATTTTCTTCACCTACAAAAGAAATAATATCATCATCAACGTGATCATTTACAAATGCTTCAAGGGCTGAGATTTTAAGTGTTTTTACAAGGAATTCAAGGTGTTCCTAGTAGTCTAATAATATTGGTGGTTTGATGGTGGGATTGATCAAGAGTTGATTGGCTTAATATTATCTTTGTTGATATTTTCATCATTCTTTTGTAAGGATCTTCCCATTTATATTTTTCTTGTAAGATCATTGTATATCCTTTTTGTAATTATGTAAATTTTATTTTACTACTGATTACATGATGTAATAGTTGATGAGTGGGTTTTGAACATTGTACACAATTTTGTGACATAAAAATATAAGCTTAAATAAGCCCGGGGAAATACTTATGATTTGAAGGGTTAGATCAGTTTAAAAAACGTGACCTTTATGGTAAATCAGTAGGTATTGGTCCATGGAACAGAACATAGAGTGATAGATCTCGTGACGATACCTGATGAATTAGATACAACCGAAACGATAAAAAGTACCGAATCTAAACATGCTGTATAAACTGACATAAAACTCTTATAAGATATCAGAACCATTGAAAAAGGTGGAACTATGGGTTGTAGATAAATTCATGAAGAACTAGAATCAATTGGATAGTCCATCATTTATTAACGGTTTGGAATGGCGACCGAAACGATGACAACGAGATTAGCTGCCTAAAACAGCCAACTCTTCTAAGTGAGAAAATGGGCAAATAAGCTATGATAAGTATGCATTAGGGGTAAACTGAACTTATAATCAGTAAAGTATATAAGTTACTAATAATTTTGGTATAAATAGCTCGCCTAGATGATTTATGGTTTAAGAGATATGATCTAGTTAACGAGGCATGTTGGAAAAATTGTAAGAAATGGGGCTATGATTGATTAATGTAAAACGTGTTAATTTTTATAAAAACCAAAGTGGAAAAACCCACTTTCCGGGAATTATAGTCTCATTTGTATACTGATAATTATAGAACCGACCAACGTGAGATATTAAGTTGATATCGTTTGAGGCGTTTCACAGCCCGAAAAGCTTATAGAGTGGATTTGGGCCACAAAAGCCCAACATACACTCTTAATGGCTACTGGGCCATTATTGTACCTGAGATTGAAATGAACTAAGTCATATAAACTTGTAATGGGCTATTAGTGGGCTAATGATGGGCTTATTTGTCAAAAAATGAATAATACTTCAAAAATGACAAATTTTTATCATAGTAAAGTTTATAAAACTTATACAATGTCCAAAATCTAGTAAAGATGCTATTTACGCATGATAATGTGATTTTTTTGTCGTATCGATCATAAGACGCGTCTCGTCATGTTAGGTCTCGTTTGGTCATATGTCGATCGTTCGGTGTTTCGTTCTCGATCAACGAGTAATTATTATCTCGTGAAGTCGTTGATCGACTACTGGACTTTGTTCCTTGATCTACGTGTAATAGCTATATCAGGTGAGTTCATAGCCTCGCTTTTACTGCTTTATATGTTTTTATAAACCCGCGAGGGAGAATACATGCTCTTGGTATAAAAGTATACGTTGATTATATATATGATTTTGAGAGAATACATGTTTATGAATAAACATGTGAGGTTTGACTATATGCTTTGAACGAATACAAGTTGTTGTAAATGAATGTAAGATGTTTGATTAAATGCTTTTGAAAGATGAACACAAGCGTTGATTGTATTGATTGTAAACCGCTATTTGCTAAGTGTTGTATTGCCAAAATTTGGAAAGTCTCTAAAACCAAATGAACCGTTAACTACCTATGATGGGTAGGCGCTGGTATAGACGAATGGATCCATTGGGGATGTCTCTCACGTAGGCAGGTCGCACCTATGGGCTGGAGGCTTAGCCAGGTGTGTTGTATGAGAAGTAAAGGGGTATTAGGCAAGATAGCTGATTAGGGCATTATTTATACTTAAGGCTTCGGTGTCATGGCTTAGCAGAATATATTGGACTTTGAATATTGTATGTGTTACAATATTAACAGTGGATGAGATTCTTGTGTTCAAAAGCTTTATGGTTTCTTTAAAAACCCATTATTGTTTATTTAAAAACCTATGAATTCACTCAACCATTGTGTTAACATTTTAGCATGTATTCTCATGTGTATAGGTTTAAGAGCAGCTGGAGCATGAAGCCGCACGAGATAAAGTAAAGGCAAAACAAACAATTTCCATTCGATACATCTAACAAATCTTTATTTTTATTAAAGCTTGTAATAAGCATTGAGACCTATTTCTATTGAACACTGATATTTAATAAAATTGTCGAATGTTAAAATGTCTCTTTTGAGGTCGTTTTGTATGACTGTGTGTGATGTGCTATGAAGTAACACCCAATGTTGATATTCCGCTACGTTGTGAAATTGGGGGTGTTACACTTCCTTAATTTTAGATGTATTGAATCAAATAATACAAATAGCACATAAAATCATATGATCCATGAAAAACATGCATGTTCATCATGGATCCACCCAAATCTCTTAACAATAAAATATCTATGGATCGTAACCATACATGACATAACAATTAATCATGCAACAATCTAAAGATCATACAAACATGCGATTTAGGGTTTCAATTTTTATTTTTTTATAAAAAAAATTCGGCCAAACCGATTTAAAAAACAAAACCCTAATTTTTAGAAAACCTAAAAAAACATGTATTTTTAACTCAAAAGAATTATTAGTTAAAAAACCTTTAGATCTCGATAATTATAACATGTTAAAACGGCTCTTGATGCCACTAATGGTTTATGAAGTTCATAACAATTACATAATCATAAGCAAATATCTAGCACATATAGCGGAAGCGATTTAACAAGATCATAATAATAACACATTCATAATTAATCGAATTAGGGTTACATACCTTTAAGCTAATGCGATTCCACAAGATAAGAACAAATCACCGGATCCAATATATATTCTAAAGTTAGACTATATTATGTTCTTGTACACACTTATAATAATGAGTTAACCGCAATACTAGTACGTGTAAACCGAGCTTCAACGTTTAGTGGAAAATAAACCCAACAACCCTAGAGAGGGGCTAGGACTTGATTCAAGCAAAACCAAAGAAAAAAACAAACCAAATGAAATCCTAAGGGTGCGTTTGACTTGCGATCGCAGAGAGAGAGGAAGCGAGATTGTGGGGTGAAAAATAATGAAGGCCGAGCTTGAACGTGTAAACCGAGCTTCAACGTCTCGTGGAAAATCAACCGTAATACTAGTACGTGTAAACCGAGCTTCAACGTCTAGTGGAAAATCAACCCAACAACCCTAGAGAGGGGCTAGGACTTGATTCAAGCAAAAGTAAAGAAAAAAGAAACCAAACGAAATCCTAAGGGTGCGTTTGACTTGCAATCGCAGAGAGAGAGGAAGCGAGATTGTGGGGTGAAAAATAATAAAGGCCTTGGGGTGTTTATATAGGCCTAGCAAAATTAGTGCCCAAGATAAACGCAAATAAGGCAAAAAATCTTTTCCCCTCCCCTTTGTTAGCCGACGGTCGAAACACCCCTATGGGGTGTTCCGGAACCTTCTTTTCCTCTTCTCTTTAATTCCGCAACGTTCGTTAAACCTTAACTCTTAATATTTAACGATCGTTAAAGTTATAACTCGATTTAATTTAGTAAACAATAAATATATTTATTAAATAAACTAACTTTTTACGTATTGTGTGCAATCACGTAATCGCGAGTTCGATCCTAACACACGACTATTAAATTTAAGTCCATAAACTTACAATTCATACATCATGTATTTCCCAAATGAAATCTCTCTTCATTACATACTTCAAATAAAAACTATCATATATATACATCATACATGCACATTACATGATCATTGTTACATACTACATATATTTTGCTTAGTTTGTTAACTCTAAAACAAATTTGATGATATATTAGGTTATATTTGTGTTTTGTTGCATGAAGTAATCATTTTGCCACTCTGTTTTACTCACTTTTATATCATCTTCTTATAACAAATCTATATTTATACTTCTATATACTGTTTTATAAAGTATTTGGGACCTTTCTAAAATAGCAAGGCTGAAAATTCAGACTTTTTTACCTACTAAATAAAGCAAGTTGTTTATATTTTTATTAAAATTATATAGTATAACCTTTTTCAAACAACCTTTTGTATTAAACTTTTGTAACAACTTTTTAAAATAACTTTTTTTAAAATTGAAAGATCTTTTTATTTATTTATTATTTTTATAATCTAATTTCACTATATTTTTTAAAATTTTGTGCTTTTTAATTCGATATCCATTTTGATATATTTTTATTAATTTTTAGACTTTTTCAATTTTAGTATGTTTTTTAATTCGATTTTTTATAAGTTTACAATGAGTAAGATATTAATATTTGTTAGTCTCAAAATTCGTTATTAAGTACTCGTCGTCGCATTGCGCGGGTACCATTCTAGTATTTTATAAAGCATTTGGGACCTTCTTAAAATAGAAAGGATAAAAATTCAGATTTTTTTTACCTACTAAATAAAGCAAGTTGTTGATATATTCATCAACATGATATATTATAACCTTTTCTAACAATCTTTTGTAACAACCTTTTAAAATAATATTTTTCTTTTAAATTGAAAAATATTTTTATTTATTTATTATTTTTATAATCTAATTTCACTATATTTTTTAAAATTTTGTGCTTTTTAATTCGATATCCATTTCGATATATTTTTTATTAACTTTCAGTATTTTTCAATTTTAGTGGGATTTTTAATTCGACTTTTTATAACTTTACAATGAGTAATAGATTAATATTTGTTAGTCTTAAAATTCGTTATCAGGTACTCACCGTCGCATTGCGCGAATACCATTCTAGTAATATTGAATTTGTGTATTTTCTAACTAATTTGTATGACTCGGTTTGATGTTAAGAAATGATGATTGAAGCTGTAGTTGTGTTTGTTTTGTTGATATACGTTGTTTTCAACTTACCTCGGAAAATAAGGAAATAATATATATCCTTGTAAAGAGTAAAAATTGCATATATATCTAACTTAAACTTAAAATTATATATATATTCTTATGAAACATGATAAATTGCATATATATCCAACTTAAACTTAAAATTACATATATATCTTTATAAAACATGACAAATTGCATATATATCCAAATAATTATTTTTACATATTTAAATATATTTAATTACAAAAAAAAATTTGAAAAACATTTAAAAATATTTTAATTTAAATAAATCTAATTTATTATTAATAATTTGATTTAAAAAATAGAAGTTTTAAAATTTTAGAAGTTTTTTGAAATTAAATTTTTTTTAATCTTTTTCGAATTTTTTTTGATTTTTTTCGAATTTAAAATAAATCTTTTTCGAAATAATTTTTTTTAATTTATTCGATATTATAAATTAATTATATATTATAAATTGAAGACTAAATGAAAAGTGAAAGAACGCATGGGTATTTATGTAAATTCATTCGAGAAGTTAGCGAGATCGAACATATTTTGAATGTATATTAGCGAGCTTGTTTGTCTATATTAGCGTGACTTGTCATTTTTTGAATATATGTTTTTAGAGCTTTTTTATTAAAAAATAAATATTTGGATATATATGCAATTTGTCATGTTTGATAAGGATATATATGTAATTTTATGTTTAAGCTGGATATATATGTAATTTTGACTCTTTGCAAGGATATATATGCAATTCTCGCTAGTTGATATACGTTCTTTACTTATTTTGCGTGTTTGGGCCTTACGTAAAGTTCGGATATCATGAAGATAAGTTGTTATTTTCATGCAGGGGCGAAACTAGTAGGAGGACTAGTGGGTGATAAGTTTTCTTTAATCAACCTATTTCACTTATTATTTATGTGTATTACAAGTTATTTTTTTACTATCTTTTACATTAAGCCTCCCCTGACATTAGGGGTGTTCACGGGTCGGTTCGGTTCGGTTAGTTAGACAATTTTGACTATCCATCACGGTTCGGTTAGTTAAATTTACTATCCGTAACCGAACCATATAAGGCGGTTAACCGGACATACGGTTACCCAAAATGAGCGGTTACCCACGGTTCGGGTCACGGTTAACCATTATATAAGTTTAATAAAATTTTAGTTTATAAATAATATCATGGTTTAGAACATAAAATGTCATTTTCGTATAATTCGGTGACATTAAATAGATAAAAATCATATAAAAAAATTTCGTTACAAAAAAGTGCATTAGAATATTCATAAATAACATATTAATTAAAAAATATTTATTCGATATTTATAAACTACGATCACATTAACACATACATGTTTAAAACATTTGAAAATAAGAGTAAAAAAATCGTTGTATAATAAAAGTAGGACACTAATACAATTGATACATGTACTATAATTTGAAAATTTAGTTAAAAAAATTTCATGTATAATAATGAAAACCGTAACCGAGCCGTTATAAGCGGGTTTTTTTTGGTTTTTTTCGGTTTCGGTTTTTTCGGTTTCGGATTTTTTCGGTTGGGCTCGGTTCGTCGGTTTCTCGGTTTTTTTGAACACCCCTACCTGACATTATGATTTTTGCCTTTAGCATAATTAGCCTCCCTTAACTGGAATCCTGGCTCCCCCCTATTTTCATGATCTCTAATGTTAACGTATAATGCAATATAGTGCAAACGCGCAAATGTATTAGAGAATAAATAGGCCCAGGCCCGCTTTGTGTGTTTGAGGCATTATAGTTTCACTATTATAAATAATGATTAATAATAAAATCATTCCTATGAAGTATATCAACTAAACAACATATACACCTATTGAACGTAAAAACGTGACTATCTGTTACTCGCTTATTTTACGATCTGAACGTAAGCAGCAAACGACATATATGAACTAAATATTCACATCTACATATTCAATTATCATTTCATAACATGTTTATGTTAAGCCGAGTCATAAGATCAGTAAGAAAACAAAGATTTAACATTAGTCGCCATAAAATTAATATTATTACGAAGTTAAAATAAAAAAACAGAGTGATAAAACTATTACTTTAAGCAAACACACACAAATGTAACATAATATTTCATCAAAATATTTTGTTACTCCGAACTTAATAAAAGATGGTTATAGTATAATATCGTATTGTTTTAGAAAATGTAACAAATTAACAATGAATATGAATGCGCGTTTGGTTGTATTTAAAAGCGTGTGGATATATGTTTGTGATGTATGTAACGATGACCGTTTAGTGTAGATGCATCTTGTATGTGATAATTTTTGTTAATGCACCACTACTAAAGAAAAAAAAAGAGGGAAATTTGCCGTTTTGGTAGTATAAAATAACAATGTAAAAATGATATCCACCTTGATGCCTTAACTAAGGTAATTAATGTCAGGTAGGTGGTTGATATTAATGTCTACTGCTTTGTCAGGTAAATAGTTGATATTAATAGCAAATGGTTTATCAGGATATTTTAATATTAAAAACTTTGAAAGACAAATTTATGTAAAAGATTTTTACGAGTAAAAAGAGTATGCAACATAATTTAATTTGATTGTCATAAACTAATTTTGATGACACAACGCACTCACACATCTCTAGAACTCTCTCTCCCAACCCCACACACATCTCATCGCCTCTATCTAAAATCATTTTCTGACGACCGGTTTCGATCGATGGCTCGAACCCCTTCTTGTGCATAATTTTTTCTACTACATCTCATAATAATAATACCTTGCCATCAGAACTGTCATCTCCCGTTGCTGTTTGTCATCTGTCATCGTCGCTACACCATCTGATGTGCTACTACTATCTCAGATATTTTATATCTGTTGTGCTTTCTAGCTTCCAATCCACCAGATGGTTTGTTGCTGCTACAGGATGCTTTGCTGCAATCTTGGGATTTAGATTTAGATTTGTTTAGTTTAGGTTTGGCTCTTTTTGGGATGTTAGGCTTTATTTTCCTTGTATGGTTAGTATACTTTTTTGTAGTTTTGCTCGAGGCTACACCATTTTCATAAGGTTGTGTTTGAGAAAAGCTCACATTAGTGATTCCCCCTCACCCTTGTATTGTGTTGTTGCTTCCGTCTCACAATCCTTATGGTGTATTTCTTGGTTTGTTTCAACTTGTTACTTTATGTACTTTGTTTCGTAAATCATTTTTGACTTTGCCATTTGTGTTCGATGTAACTTGTTGTTTTCTAAATTTCTCCGTTTGTGAGGTGTGGTAACAAAATTATGTTAAAAAATAAATTAATTTTGATGTCTCAACTAACCATTTTTTTATTCACTCTATTAGTACCTTCTGAATTCATGCAATCACTCTATATAGTAACTTAATAAGGTACAACACAAAAGTTTCATCGATTCAGTTTTAAAAAAACAAAGTTATTAAAGTTCTTTTTCGTACGAAAAAGTCGAGAAAGTCTTTTCCGACAGCCCGACGAGTCATCCATTGAAAAGGTTGTTTGATTCATACAATTTTACTAGAGTCGGACTTTTTGTTAGGTATGTAGGATATGTAAATCTTGCTTATGTTTTAGAGAGAGAAAGAGATAGAAAAATGGTGGATTACACACAATTCTAGAGAGAGAAACTTAATAAGAACTATGTGAAAAATGATTAACCACACACCCTCTCCATCAAAGGAGAGGGTTTATATACCCAAGCCCATGAGATGGGCTTGGGTTTACATTAGGCCGCCGGCCCATACAATCCATGGGCTCGGTTTTGGGCTTTGTTTAATGAATGTAAATAACTAAACTACGAGCTATAACATGGACTATTGTTGGAGTGACCGATCCTTTCTAATACGTAAAACGTATTTCCAACAATCTCCCCCTAAGGGAGGTCACTCCAAACAAGGGCGTTACCCAAGTTACAATGATAAAATAAACCTAGCATACTATGCTTGTCTTGAGCTCGTAGTCTTCGTCTTTCTTTTCTTTTTCTTTTCTGGTGAACATGCTGATGTGATCTTTAATATCAATCTTGAGCATTAATCTCTTGCCTTGATCTCGTGCATCCATCACTTGTGATCTTCGCCTCTTCATGACGCCATGTCCCACATACTTATACCTTCGTAATTCTTGAAAGCTTCAGAGTTCGATACAGCGGAGGACTTAACTATTAGGCTTTCTTGAATTAGATGAGATATTAAGTGCATAAAGTATAAGCATGCGGGGACGACTTCTTCTTGGATTCCGTAACGCCACCGTCTTCAAATGCCGCAACATAAGTAGACACGAACGAAATGGCTTTGAACATTTCATTCTAAATCGGTAGCATTTTACCTCCGGTCGGTGAAGACCGTTGGACGATATTAGATATCGTACCCGTGACGGATAGTTTCAATTAAGTAACTTCCTGACAGGATTTCGCGGGTAAACCCGTTCTCTCTATTCGACCGTCCAAAGCTGACTGCGAACATAAAGAGTGAATCATTTGGATAATAATATCCGCATGATTTGAAGCCGTCAATTCATGTTCCTGGAACAAGTGAAATTCAATTAAGAATCGCACCATCGTTGCTTTCCAGTTGTCACGAGCTTGATTCATATTGAATCTTGCAAGTTACCTACCAAGTGCTGTTTAAGGTTAACACTAGAAGGATTTCCACTCATCACTATGAACACTAAGGTATCACTCTGAGTGTTCTGGCAAGATCGCTGAGATATTGCGTAGAGGCCTGGAACGTGTTTAAATTCAATTAAGAATTAAACCATTGTTGCTTTCCAGTTATCACAAGCTTGATTCATAAAGAATCGCACAAGTCACCTACCATGAGTTTTTTCATATTCGCTCAAGAAGGATTTCCATCTTCATTGTAAATACTTTCGTATTACTCGGATGTTCAGGCAAGATCATGGAGATTTTGCGTAGGACTCTTAAGATCTTTCTTACTTTTCACAGTGTGTGAGGAAGCAAGGAAATATGAAATTGTGTCCTAATGAGATATTTGATGATCTCAAATGGCTCTAGACTCGATCGTGCATTTTGGATTTTAGTAATCGGAGGCTGGAAAGGAGTGCCACCTTTTCAATACCAATTTACTCGGAGTGAATAAATCGATAGATAACGTGTTGATCTCCGTCTGATTAAAACAAATATCTTTTGAGAGATATCTGAGTTAGCTGGGATGGGTTGTGCATTGCATCACTGGGTCCATGATGTCTGTCTTCAATATCAAGAATCATTAAAATGATCTCAATAGCATATGTATTGACCCGGTTTTTGCCTAAAGTTGTAAGGAGGGCTTCTTTCTTTACACCCTTTATCTTTACAATTCTTTTTCATTCTTCAACCCCTTCAATGCTTACCAATACGTCATGACTAGCACCTTGTTGTAATTGTTCCAGTGCTAACTTAAGTACTTGGTCGACATTCAGCTACATTCACAATCTTTCTCCATCTTTCCTAAGGACTACTATTTCTAGCTATGGAATGTCCTTGGGAAGATTCCTCTGGTTCTAGAAGAATCATTGGACTTAGCCTATCTTATGTCACCACAATCTTCATCGTCATGAAATAAATAGGTTTTGGGTAAGTATAAATCACCATTAAATCCATTTTTGATATGCAAATCCATTTTGCTCCCCCTTAACATATGCCACAATATTCGAAAACATTTCGCACATGTCAGGATGAGCCAGCACATTAAGTCAAACCATTTGTGATAATATCCCATATTAAATCACATTTTCTCCCCCATATTAAAAATATTAACCCAATCGATGTTTTTAATATCAATTGATTTAATGAAGTTTTAACAAAGGTTTTGGGAAGAAAAATGCGAGTCCGTTTTATCTTCATGACATCAAACGCATGAGATATGATACCGATTTGTAACATGATCACATATTCACCATATTAAAAAGAATTGACAAGGTTGGACCTGATTGATGAGAACATCATATGATAAGATCAAATGGTTCTTCTCAGCATATGTTGGTCGCCTCGTCACGTCTGAAGTCATCTCTTGACACCACGTGTACGATTGGTATTGTTGTCTTGACACCAATTAGTGAGCTTGGCACGTTCGGCATCGAAGATTCTGAATGCTTGACAATTGCTCCCCCTCAATTGTTGACCCGTGTTCTATCGAAAGAGCTGTAGTCGTCGGTTGAGTAGTTGCGTCGTCGAGTATGTAGATACCAATTGTAGATAGCATGGTTGTAGAGATGATAGCTTTATAAAAACAAGACTTCTCTTGTTTTAACAGATAAATGCACTGAAACGTACATATATTTGTGTTAGACCAAGTTATAAAGTAAACTTGATCCCTTACAAGGTTTTAAAGTAAACCTTGCCCGAGAAAATGAATTCCCGTTGTTAGCCAAAGCTTTCATAAGAAATACTTGACTTTAATGTGAAAACCGGGTTGCAGTCAGAAATAACTACAAGCCATTAGGGCATGTTTTATGAAATATTTATAACTTTTGTACGAACTCTATTTATGGCGTCGTGTCAATATTAATCGACATTTCTAAGGCCGTAAATATTATCGTACCAAAAGACATGCCTTTGAAAAATAAAGTAAAAATATTTTTGGATTTTTATGAATTTTTCAATTTTTATGGTTTTTATATGGTTTTATATTTTTGTATTTTGCTTTTGTGGATAAAGATATAAACAATATATACAAATGATCACCAAGGATACGGAGAATAGTTTTACCAAGACTATTCTTTCGCTTCATCTGCTAGTTCCTTTAGAGTCTCAGGCGAGAAGGTTCTCATTCCTAGCTTGTCGGCCAAAAATTCAATTCGAGCGCGATCTAAAACCTTCGTGAAAATATCCGCCAATTGATACTCAGATCGGACAAAGTAAAGCTCTATTACTCCATTTTCCACTTGCTCCTTGATGAAGTGGTAGCGAATGTCAATATGCTTCGACCGGGAGAATTGAACATTGTTGCAACATAAGGCAATTGCACTTTTGTTGTCGCAGTACATCGGAATCTTGTGGAAACCTAGACCATAGTCGGTTAATTGCGATCTCATCCAAAGAATTTGAGCACAGCAACCGGACATAGCTATGTATTCTGCTTCCGTACTTGATATTGCAGCGCTTTTCTGCCTTTTCGATGCCCAACTGATTAATCGATCTCCTAGTAGTTGCAATGTTCCACTCGTGCTACGCTTGTATCTTGACAACCCGCGTGATCCGCATCTGCATATGCCATTAGTGCAATAGAAGAGTCCTTCGAATACCAAAGTCCCCGATTAATGGTTCCTTTAAGATATCGAAAGATCCGTTTCACAGTAGCCAAGTGTAACTCAGTAGGCCGAGTTTGATACCGAGCACACATACATATAGAAAACTGAAGATCAGGTCGACTAGCTGTGATATAAAGAAGAGTACCGATCATTCCACGATACAGTGTCGGATCAACGGCAACTCCATGTGGATCTGCATCAAGCTTAGTTCGTTCCACCATTGGAGTATCCACGGGGTCGCAAGATTCCATCTTATACTTCTTAAGCGATTCAAGGGCATACTTGGATTGATTGATAAAGATGCCTCTGGGACTCTGAGATATCTGAAGACCTAAGAAGAATGATACCTTGCCCATCATTGACATCTTAAACTTGGAAGACATGAGTGTCCGAAACTCATCCGATAAGGTTTGGGTCGAGGCTGCAAATATAATATCATCAACATATATTTGTACCATAATCATATCTTTACCTCGTTTCTGAATGAACAACGTGGGATCCACCTTGCCTTTAGCGAAGCCTTGCGTAATAAGGAATTGTGACAATATATCATACCATGCGCGAGGAGCTTGCTTCAACCCATAGAGAGCCTTCTTAAGCTTGTACACATGATTAGGATAATTAGAATTCACAAAACCATCCGGTTGTTGAACATAGACCTCTTCCTTGAGTTCACCATTAAGAAATGCCGTCTTCACATCCATCTGATAGACAATCATATTCATATGGGCTGCATAAGCGAGGAATAGTCGAATATCTTCCAAACGGGTAACATGTGCAAAGGATTCCATAAAGTCGATGCCCAATAATTGCTTGTATCCACGAGCTACTAGTCTAGCTTTGTTCTTCAATATTCCGCCTAACTCATCGAGTTTCACCTTGTAAACCCATTTCAAAGTGAGTAACTGCACTTGATCCGGGTATGGGACAAGTTCACATACTTCAAGACGTATAAATTCATTAAGTTCTTCTTGCATAGCTTCTATCCAACATGATTGAGTAAAAGCTTGTTGCCATGTCTTAGGTTCAACTTCAGTGAGAAAAGCATCAAAGTGACAAAACATTGCACTTTCTTGTAACTGACTTCGTGTGGATATCGGACGATTAGGGTCACCAATAATAGAATCTATAGGATGATCCTTTGTCCACTTGCTGTCATGTTCACGAATCCATGGATTGGAGTAAATTGTAGTAGGAGCTTCCTCGGAGGTGGACGACCCGGCTTGATTAGGGTTGGGAATAGGTACACCAAAGAATGGAAGTTCACCCATTTGAGCGAATTCCAAATCGTGATCATCATCATCCTCTTCATCATCAATAGGCATGACATGGGTAGTTGAAACATGTGTTGGTTGAGAATTACTTGTTGAAGGTATATCTTGACCAATTGTAGGTGCAGACATATCTGATTGTGCTTCGGTTGCTAGAGCGACAACTTCGGTTACCGGAGCTATTACCTCAGGTTCTGGAGCAACAATAGTTGGAGGAGTAAAGAATTCATCAAAGAACGGTTGAAACAATGTATCCCATTCAGTCCTAGAAGGTGGTGTAAATGATGATGAAGTAGGGTTGTTTGGGACAAGACCAGAACTAATGTTACTGGGTCCTATTTCATGAAGTGCGGGTTCAGAGCTGCTTTGCTCAGAAGCCATTGCTGTCAGCTCATCAGAATCAACATTCATAGTTTCAAGGATCTTGTGAGAGTTACGGTTGTAGATTCGGTATGCCTTCTTTGCGGGTGCTTAACCAATGAAAATACCAATATCAGCCTTTGGTTGAAGTTTTCCCAAATTGTCACCATCATTATTTGGATAGCAAAGAGAACCAAATACATGAAGATATGATAAATCTGGTACTTTTCCATCGAGAAGCTCATAAGGTGTTTTACCATGGCGTTTACGAATTAGTGACCGGTTTTGGGTGTACACTGCTGTAGATACTGCTTCTGCCCATAAAAACAATGGAGCCTTTGCGTAAATTAACATCGTTCGAGCAGCTTCCATAAGTGTGCGATTTCGCCTTTCAACGACACCGTTTTGTTGTGGAGTGCGTGCAACGGATGTTTCATGAGATATGCCAACTTCTTCATAATAAGCACGCAAGATTTGATTCACAAATTCGGTTCCATTATCTGTACGTATGCGTCGGACAGTAGTGTTGAGACGCACTTGAATCATCTTGAGAAATCCGATGAGGAATTTAGGTGCCTTATTTTTTGCTTTAAGAAATTTCACCCATGTAAACCGAGAGTAATCATCCACAATAACGAGGATGTACTTTTTGCCATTAAGACTTTCAACACGCATTGGCCCACAAAGATCCATATGCAACAAATAAAGTTTCTCTTGGTTGGTGTCTTCCGTCTTGGGTTTGTATGATTTCTTAGTGCTTTTCCCCATTGTACACGCGGAACACAAATGATCCTTGTGAAATGATAGTTTAGGAAGACCACGAACAAGTTCGTTTTTCGCCAAGTGATTAATAGCGTCAAAGTTAAGATGAGATAACCGTCGATGCCATAACCATGACTTAGTCTTCGAAGCTTTGAAGAGAAGACATACGGGAGAAGCGGCCATCATGTCTTGTAGAGACAAAGTATACAAATTATTCCCTCGAGTACCTTTCAAAAAATCAACCCCTTCCAAATTACGAATGAAGCAGGTATGCTCTCGAAAAGCAACTTCTAGGTTTGCATCACAAAATTGTCCCACGGAAAATAAGTTGTGACCAAGACCTTCTACGTAATACACTCTTGAAATTATAACATTCCCAATATGATATTCACCGTAACCCATTATCTTTGCAATATGATCATTTCCAAATCAAACCGTTCCAAGAAACTTGCTGACGAAATTTCTGAGCTGAGAGCGATCTCCGGTCGTATGCTTGGAGCAACCAGAGTCCAAGTACCAGAGAACAATTTGGACCACCTGTTTTCAACAACAACAGTAGACAATGCATTGGAAACTATTGGTTCCGGAGTGTTAGCAGATACATATAAAATATTATCAGAATTGCTAACATTTTTGTGACCCTTAGATTTCCTGCGTTTTCTAATGTGAGTTTTAGCACTAACAGGTTTTACAGTTCTAACTTTCTTAGGTTTTGGATTATCCGCGGGCACTACAGTGGGAGTAGACCTAGTTAAAGAGCACTTTGTTCCTACAGTAGTGTTGGTGTTCCTAGTTAAAGGACACGCTTGTGTTTTGGTAGCCTTGGTACTCCTAGTTAAAGGGCACGCTTTCTTCGCTTTAGTGGGAGTGATCCTAGTCAAAGGGCACGTATTTCCTACTATAGTGAAAGTTCTACCAGTGGGGCGCCACATCCAACCAACTTGGGTTAACACTTTCCCAGTCGGTTTCCATTCTAATCTATTTTTCCGGGCATACATCTCATTCACATGGTCAATAAGGCAAGAATCATGACGACTAGAAAACATACATTCATTGCAATTCCAACATTTCAAATTAGAATTCACACTAGGCTTAGAACGCTGCACAACAGCAGAGCCTTTAGGTTTAGCTACATGATTCTTTTTATTCAAAACAGAAATAACATTCCTAGGATGGGCTTCTACTTTCTTCTTCACTTGACTACTAGATGGGGGCAAGATCCTATCATTCTTCTTGTTTCTCTTAAGCTTAGATCTTTGAGCCTTAGTAGTGGTGCTTACTCCTGTAGAAGGCAACGGGGGAATATTAGAAGCTGGTTTTGATTCCGCCTTATCTTTAGTGACCAAAGTTTGAGATGGTTTAGTCCTAGGGCCCTTATTAAGTGGTGTGACGCCTATAAGGTTCCTTTTGATTGCACTAGAGGACGATACTGAGACAGTGGCTGCGTTATCCACAACATTCTTACCTTTAAGAGTACGAAGTGTTTCCTTTAACTCAACAAAGACCAGATTTTTATCACAAATTTGTTCCCTCAAATCAGATATTTCCACCGACTTTCGATTCAATTGTTCAATCAACGATTGATTCTGTCCAGTGGTATTAGCACATGCGGGCTTTACTGAATCGAAGAGTCGTGTATTTTTCTGTTTTAAGTTATCAACTTTGGACAAAATCTTGGAAACTCGATTATCTAGATCAAGTTTAAAATTCTCAGCGGCCTCAAGTACGTTCACACAGTTAAGCTCCTTAGATTTCTCTATTTCTATCGGCAAAGATGTAGCAACTTTGTCACTTGGCTGACGCTGTTTTGATTGTAAATTCAATCGAAAATTATTTTCAAAGTTTGCATCATCAATATTAACACCTTCGAATGACGTTTCAAAGATTTCTTGAATAAATTGTTGCTTGCATTCAAGCGAAATACAATGTGTTTTAATCTCATCAAAACGTTTTGAAAGCGAAGAATATGAATCTTGAAGCTTTAAAAATTCAGCGTCAGATTCGTGACAAGTACTATCTACCACCTTATCCACAGATTCAACATTATGCACAATAGAATCATTATCAATACTTTTATTCACACAGACAGAAACTATATCATGAGACATCACTTGCTTTAGAAGCTGATCATTTTGGCGTGAAACCCGTTCTATTTCAAGTAAACTGTTTTCAAAAGCATCTTCCATTTCATTGAAAACACGTCTAACTTCTTCTATTTCCAAAAGCAAATCTTGATCAAGATTACTAAGACAAGCCTTAACATTCTTTACAAACGGAACAATTTCATCTCGAAACGCAGCTCTAGTGTGCTCAAAGTTCCATTCACCTTCCGTTATGGCTGTGGCCGTCGTACGTTCCAAAATGACCTTGTCAAAATCGGCTAAGTGTTGGTGAACCGTATTTAAGTTAACGGACGCCTTGCTTACCGGTGGAATTAACTTAGTTAAATCCGTTTTGACAAGTGTAGGAGACGTACTAGGAAGGTTTTCATTTGACAAACTTTGGGGCACAAGAACTGCCAATTCTGCTAATTCCTTTTGTAAGCGAATGCGTGTCTTTTTTGAAAATTGATCTTTGTTATGTTGATCATAATCAATTTTATGGAATTTTGAAAGCATTTTAGAATGAGTTTCATCCGCAAGTGACTGTGTCTCCTCAGTACTACGAACAAAAGGTGCTTCTTTCGATTTGCAAATTATGGTCATATCATAAAGACCGGGAATGTATTCCTGAGCTTGTTTTGCATAACCGGGATTAGGTGGTAAATCTTGAAGACGTTTGAGTTCGAGTTCTTTAAATGATTTAGTTAAAAGATGAACCTTTTCTGTGGAAGCGTATTGTTTTAAAATCTGTTGTTCCTTGAATTTAAGAAGTTTGGTAGCATTAATTTCTGATTCAACCTTTTTAGACTCGAGTGTTTCGAAATCCATTTTAAGTTTCTGAAAATCATTGACAACCGACTCCTTTTCTTTTAATTCATTAGAAAGATTAGCTTTTAATGATTCTATTTCTTTCAAGTGTTCAATATTTTCAAAACGAAATTGGTCAAATTCAGAACATGTTATTTTCTCTGCTTGAGGGACCATTTCAAAAGTTTTGACCTTTTCTTTATGCAACGCAAGCTCAGCAGTTAGGGTGGAATTGGTATCTACGGATTGTCTGAGGGCCATATGCATTTGATCAATAATATGTTTAGGCACCATGACCAAATCATGTTGAGCATAAGATTCCATACCTGTCATAGAATTTGGTTGAGGTTCACTCAAATGTGTAGGATTGGGTACCACATCATTTGAGTTACTAGTTCCCGAATGCTGTTCGAGGTTGTCCTTTTCATGCCCAACTTGATGTTGGTTATGATCAATATTATTAGATGTGGTTGGTACCTCACTGACGACATCAGAACCGTAGTGAGAGAGATTAGCAATGAGAGCAGCTTGGGCAGAGTGAATGTCATCACAATCCGAATCATATGCGTCAAGATCATCTGCTTGATAAGCTGCATTAGAAGTAGAAACGACTGCAATGCCTTCAGTATCTGCTGCCCCTGGGTCTGCAAGAAATGCTAACTCCTCTGAATCCAAAATCTTCCCCTTAGACTGAGCATCAACCAAATACATCTTCTCACGAAACCATGCATCATCCCTCCTCCTTTTCGGCTGAGTGCATTCCCTAGCCATATGACCTTGTCCTCGGCAATTGTAGCAAGTCACAACCTTCTTAGGACCAATAGGACTCCCATTTCCACTAGTTTGAGAATTCACAGCTTGATTGTTCCCAGTCCTTGTAGGAGGTCCATATGAATTTTGCCTTCCCTGAATTGGTTGCACCGTCACTTGACCATCTTGAACAGTGGCTTGTTGTCGAGGATTTGATGAGGTGTGGAGCTGATTGTTTGTTGGTGGAAATCCTCTAGTTGCAACAAGTTTTGACAAGTAGGTTGTGAGATGGTTTAGAACATCAGCTGGCGTATCATTTGGAGTAAAGACCGGTGCTTGGATTGGTGGAAGTTCATTAGAGTAGAAAGCTTGTGCTGGTTGTGCTTCTATTGGAAAATATCCTTGCTGAGGAGTATAGCCCATTGGAGAAGTGTTGCCTTGTGATGGTGATGTCTGATATGGTGGTTGCTGCGGAAAAGATTGTTGATGAACACCTTGTTGAAATGCTTGCTATGGCATCATTGGTGGTTGATAAGATGGTTGCTGATAGGTGTGTGGTGGTGGTTGCTGCAAGTATGATGGTTGTTGATAAGTATAAGCCATGTTTTGTTGAGAAGCATACATTGCAAGTGGATCATGAACTTGAGGTGTAGACAACCGAGCCTCGATCACATGGCATTCGTGTTGTTGAAGAAAAGCTTGAAGTTGATCCACATTGGTGTTATGCAAGTCCTTAGCCAATTTAACATATGTCACATATTTTTTCCATTCTGAAGGAAGAGTGTTCAAATACTTGGTGTTCAATTGAAAGGTAGGAATTGTCATGCCATAGATATTGAGCTCATTCAACAATAGGGTAAATCTCAAATAGTAATCATTGAGAGTCTCCCCTGGCACATAGGCAAACTTATCAAAAGTATCATAAAGCATACACTCTCGTTCTTGTTTAGTTAACGAGGTGCCTTGCATGAGAACACGAATTCTATCCCATAACTCTTTGGCAACTTTATGTTTGCTAACGAGTTTGTAGACATCTGGAGGAAGGGCTTGGAGAATGATGTTTGTAGCATACTTATCACATTTGTCTTGAATCTTCATATCTCCAGTCAATTCACCCGTTGTGCGAGGACGAGTAGTTGTACCTTCCGTCACTGTACCATAATCTAATGGTCCATTGAGCATCGATGCCCAAATGAGATGTCCATTCTCCTTGTTCAACATATAAAGTTCCATTCGGGAAGCCCATTCCTCATACATAGTCTTCACCAACGTTGGTGGACGATTATCCGTACCCGAGAGGATGGACTTATCCGTAAGAGATGTGTACTCCATTTCAATAAGTTAAGATTTACAAATGTTGATCGATCAATGAAAGAAAGTAAATGTGTTTGTTGTTGTGAGTTGAAGTCGAGAAACAATGTTAAAATCCCCTAAAATATGTCCTCGATACAAAAATTCCAAGTCAAAATTCGAAATTTTTTATGGAATAATTTTTGATTATCGGAATATTGATCGGAATAGTGATCGGAATAGTGATCGGAATATCAGTCGGAAAGCCGTCGGAATAAACCCTATCGGAATAAACCCTATCGGAATAAACCCTGTCGGAATGTCCTTGATCGGAATAAACCAAATCGGAATGTCCCTAATCGGAGTAAACCAAATCGGAATGTCTCTTTTCGGAATGTGCCAAATCGGAATGCCTAATCGGAATACATAATCGGAATACCTGATCGGAATGTACCCAAAATCGGAATCCCTAAACCCTATTCCGATTACACTGATCGGAATGTCCTATAAACCCTTTTCCGATGACCTGATCGGAATAATTTCCACTTTTCTCGGATAAAACTCAACCAATTCGTGATTTTAAGCCAAAAAATGATCAAAACACCCAAAAATTTTGTGTTTTTAGCCAAAGTAACTATACCAAATCCCTACCACAACTATGTAGAAGATTTCTATCAAGAAAAAACCATCAAAAACACAAAAAAAAAATTGGTTCGTGTAAAAATGGATCAAAATAGGCGTATGAATCAAGAACACAAACACATGAACAATACAATCATCCCATGGCTCTTGATACCATTTGTAGGATATGTAAATCTTGCTTATGTTTTAGAGAGAGAAAGAGATAGAAAAATGGTGGATTACACACAATTCTAGAGAGAGAAACTTAATAAGAACTATGTGAAAAATGATTAACCACACACCCTCTCCATCAAAGGAGAGGGTTTATATACCCAAGCCCATGAGATGGGCTTGGGTTTACATTAGGCCGCCGGCCCATACAATCCATGGGCTCGGTTTTGGGCTTTGTTTAATGAATGTAAATAACTAAACTACGAGCTATAACATGGACTATTGTTGGAGTGACTGATCCTTTCTAATACGTAAAACGTATTTCCAACAAGGTAAAATGAAAATTGAACCGCGCCTATCCGAATTAAAATTGGATTCAAACGATTCAAAAACTGAATTTAAATTTGATTTGTTTTGAAGTATATTATCAAGGGTATAATAGGAATATGAAAATGTAAATTTGGTTTTATAAGGATTTGGAGAAATATGACAAATATTATGTGTAAATTGGATATATTTGACATTATAGATTTTAGGTGGGTAAATATGACATTAGTATGTTTATATTGGGTATATATGAAATTAACCCCAAAAAATATATTTGTATGAGTTGTTTTTCGATCCGATCAGGTAGACATTTTTCCAAACCATACCCAAATCTGGATCTCAAATTTGATTTGATTCAGTTCTCGCAAATTCAGTTTGATTTTCTCGGCTAGTTTTGATTTTCGTTTAAGTCAGTATTACTTTATAAAGCAAAAGATTACTACCTCATTCTCATAATAAGTGTTTATTTTGATCTTTTTGAATCTTTTTATTCTATTTTGACTATAAATATATTTATTTGTGTTAAATAATACTTGATGAAAAGTATATGATCGAATTAGATATTAAATGTATTTTTATTGGTATGATTTTCAATAATAACTATTTTATAACACGAATAAAAAAATGTTTAAATTCGATCAACAAACACAAAAAAAACGTTAAGTAGACATTTATGAACAATTCAACCGTAAATTTTGAAAGAATAATGAACGATTCGACCGTAATTTTATTAGCACAAGACTAAAAAAGATTCCAGACCCAAGAAAGTTTCTTTCTGAACAAACGGCCCAACAACAGCCCATCGTGTGCATCTTGTATGTATGTGAAAAATTTGACGTTTTGGTAAATATAAAATAACAATGTAAAAATGACATCCACCTTGATGCCTTAACTAATAACACGATAGTATTATTTGCTTATTAATGTTTTTTGAATCGGACGGATAACATGTACACTCGTTCATGCTTATTATTTGCGTTTTGGAATAATAACACGATAGTATTAAAATATTGGTGATATCCATCTTATCAAAGTTATTCTATATGCAAAATACAAGTATAAGTTAATGTGTATTGTGGGAGCATTACTAGTGCTTGTAAATTTGAGGGAAAAAAGAGATTAAAATAGAAGTGGTAGTGTTTTAATTAAAGATAAGTTTATGTGTAGTGATACGTATCATAAGGGTTCAGAAGGCTTTATGCATGGGTTTGAGAAATGCAATTCAGCATGGCATAGCTATTTTTATCAGGAAGACAAGATCACAAGTTCAAAATTTTCATCTCTTTTTAGTGATTGATTGTATACTTCATTTGTATACTTGTTTGTAGATTTAATATTGTTCATATAGTGTACTTTGAACTTTAGATTCTTTAAACTTTGTAGTTTCATGATCTGTTATAGAGATTGTAGATTTCTAGTAGTTAAGCAGTGTTTGGGATAACATCTTAGTAGCAGCATCTACGAATTATTAGGATGGAATTATGGTTGATCATAGTTAGGGTGTTAGTGTTCAGCCTTGAGTGTAACAAGTAATAATAGTAATCTGCTAATTCATATAAGTCAATCAATAGCTTGTGCAAGATAATATAGTCCGACAGGTTAATAATTGAGTTTTACTTGAAGCTTAATATAGTGTAGATTGCAGATCAATCATTGATATTGTAGTATGTTTTAGAAGCCTGTTATTACTTGGTGATTGTTCATTAGTTGGTTGTTTTGATATGTTTTTGGTTTGTAAGTCCAATTGCTTAACAGATGAGCTCATATATCAATTCAAAAAGTTAGTTCGAACATGTGATTTTCCCCTTACACACCCACACACTTACCACTATGCCCTAGGGGCTTTGCTTGTATAGGTTTAGAAACAAAATTTGTTTAACCACGTTTCGAAATAAGGTGTTTTAGCTTATTCAGTCATTTTAGAGTATTTCTTGAGCTTATTTGCTCATTCAAAGTTTGGAAATATTTTTACCCAATAAACATTTCCAGCAAGTTAAAACGAAAATCGTGAAGTAGTTTCTTCAAACTAAACTTTTTGTCACATTTGAAAAGTCGAATAAGTTTTTAAGACGATTTGCTTATATTTCTTTATGTTCACTAGCTTATTTATATGGAAAAGCTTTTTAAAAGTTGCTAAGACGATTTGCTTATATCTCTTTTTGTTCTAGTTTTTTTTTTTTTTTTTTTTTTTTTTTTTGAACTAATTGTTTGTTCTAGTTTTTTTTTTGAACATCATTGTTTGTTCTAGTTACTAGTCGCATTTTGGTATAGTTTGCACACGTCTTGGGCTAAATAGTTTAAATGGGGCTCAAATTGTAGTTGGGCTTGT